>CM066031.1:669995452-671364912 GCA_033557465.1 Ichthyophis bannanicus
AAATGAACACAAAGATGAAACCGTAGCAGACAATCAAACATCAGTATTATTTATAGCTCCCCAAAGATCTTTAAGGGTGATTTCTCCTTCAGGAAAAGGAGATATATTCACACCTAAGTTCACCTGGGCAAGCGGATTGGGTGTTGGAGTTATAGAATCACTATCAAAGGAACCTTCTTCCACTATGGTTGAGGACAAAGCAGGCACAGGAAGGAGGCGGTGTCTGGCAGCCAGAGCTCAGAGAAGCTCCCTCCGGAGACATTGAACTGGATACCAGAGGTGCCAAATGTCTGTCCATGGGCCCCACCACCTTACCTGACTGCGCCGTAGTTGACGCCACTTTGGTGCTGCCCTTGTTTTTTCGCTTCCCCGTCCAGAAATGCTGGCTCGTTCAGACAATGGAGTCCTCTGGTGCGCCAAAGGGGCGCCAAAAGGGTGTGTCAAGCCCCTTGGATCACACCCCTTCAGTTTGCTACCTATGGACCGTGACAAGCAGCCGCATATGATGGCTGTGACTCTTTATGCAGTAAGGAGAGGTGTCCTTCCGCGGAGTTGGGCTGCCCTCCAAGTGCCTGCCCGAACGGCAGGGCCAGTCCTCCAGGGTTACAGAGCACTATCCAATGGGGTAGATGGACGCCCCGTTCTTCACTCTCCTGTCCTCAGTCAGGTATCTGGCCAGCACCGGCAGTGGCAAAAGCCAACAAGCACTCTCGGCGTGAAAAGGAAGCCCCCTCCCAGCATCTCCACCTGATCGGCGTCGGGGAGTGGAGCAGGAGAAGAGGCTCCTCCCCCTCCACACACCGAGGCCAATCGGGCCAGCAGCGGCAAAAGCCAAGGAGCGCTCTCAGTGCGAAAAGGAAGCCCCCTGCCAGCACCTCCACCTGATTGGCATCAGGGAGTGGAGCAGGAGAAGCGGCTCCTCCCCCGCCACACGCCAAGGCCAATCGGGCCAGCACCAGCAGCGGCAAAAGCCAAGGAGCACTCTCGGCGCAAAAAGGAAGCCCCCTGCCAGCACCTCCACCTGATCGGCATCGGGGAGTGGAGCAGGAGAAGCGACTCCTCCTCCTCCATGCGCCGAGGCCAATCAGCCCAGCACCAGCAGCGGCAAAAGCCAAGGAGCACTCTCGGCGCGAAAAGGAAGCCCCCTGCCAGCATCTCCACCTGATCGGTGTTGGGGAGTGGAGCAGGAGAAGCGGCTCCTTCCCCTCCAC
The DNA here is from genome assembly GCA_033557465.1 of Ichthyophis bannanicus. Taxonomy (NCBI): domain Eukaryota; kingdom Metazoa; phylum Chordata; class Amphibia; order Gymnophiona; family Ichthyophiidae; genus Ichthyophis; species Ichthyophis bannanicus. The sequence continues at coordinate 669,996,664 of CM066031.1, forward strand.
ACGCTGAGGCCAATCGGGCTAGCACCGGCAACGGCAAAAGCCAAGTAGCACTCTAGGCGTGAAAAGGAAGCCCCCTGCCAGCACCTCCACCTGATCGGCGTTGGGGAGTGGAGCAGGAGAAGCGGCTCCTCCCCCTCCACACGCCGAGGCCAGTCGGGCCAGCACCGGCAGCAGCAAAAGCCAAGGAGCGCTCTCGGCAGCCCCGCACATGAGGGCCTCGCCAGAGGGCCTTTTGGCGTGGCCCTTAGGCAGGGACCAAAGGCGCCCTCGCGCAAGCCGTCACCCCAACACAAGCTGATCACAGGAGAAACTCCAATGAGCTGAGCAAGAACGAACGCTTCTACACACCTGGCCAATCAGATCCCACATGAAGTAAGCACCTACCACCCCCACACATAGCCTAGTGTCTCCACTGCTACACCGCCCTCCCATGACCTCACAACCTGCAAGTAACTCTGCTTTGAACCTGCTTCCCACTGCTGCATAGAACCTACTTACACAGAACTGGCACAGCGCTTGCTTGCATTGAACCTGCTTAGAACTTACTTGCATAGAACCTATTACCCATTGTTTGCACCGAACTGCTACCCATTGTTTGCATAGAACTGCTACCCTCCGCCTGCATAGAACTGCTACCCTTCGCCTGCATAGAACTGCTACCCATTGTTTGCATAGAACTGCTACCCTCCGCCTGCATAGAACTGCTACCCATTGTTGGCATACAACTGCTACCCTCCGCCTGCATAGAACTGCTACCCATTGTTTGCATAGAACTGCTACTCCCTGCCTGCAAAGAACTGCTACCCATTGTTTGCATAGAACTGCTACCCACTGCCTGCTTGTTTGCCTATTACTTGCTACCCATTCTTTGCCTATTACTTGCTACTCATTGCCTGCATAGAACTTGCTGCCCATTGTTTGTCTAGAACTTGCTACCCATTGCTTGCTCAGACCTTGCTGCCCACTACCATGGCCCCACAGCTCATTGTCCTTCTCTTCCCCATCCTCCCCAACTGCCTCCCCTCCTACCAACACCCTCCCTCCTCTTCCCCCTATCCTCCCCCTACCTTCCTCACTTCTCCCTCCATTCTGCCCCCTAGCCTAGCATCTGCTCTTGAGCTTCTTCACACCATCCCCCGCATTCAACCAGTCCCCTTCTCTTTAAGGCAACCCCACCCTTGCTTCCGCCATACTATCTCCACTTTACCTCGCTTTCTATTACTCATTCTCCTTCTCTCATCAGGTAATATCAACCCCAACCCTGCCCCCCCCCCCGATTTCTTTCTCACACTAAAAAAAGTTCCTCACGTACCCTATCTAATCTCATCCACATCCCACTCCTCCCTCCTTCCGCCCTCCCTCATTCATCACAATCACTCATCCATAGATATCAACTCCAACCCTACCCCCAAAAATAATCCCTCACATAACCTACCTGATACCATCAATTTACCCCTCATCTCCCCTCCGTCATGTCCCTCTTGGAGAGCACACACACCCAGACATACCCACCCACACCCTTCTCCCTCTAAATCTCTGTATTACCCTAGAACTAGACCCCCACGCTACTCTGACAAGAAATCCACACGTAACTTATCCAACCTTATCCACATCCCTCTCCTCCCCCCTTCACTCTCCCGTTTTCTTGTGTCCTATGGAACGCATGCTCAGTCATAAAAAAAACCCCTATTATTCATGATCTTTTTATCTCTAATGCCCTACACCTTCTTGCCTTGACAGAGAACTGGCTCCCCCCAGACGACACCGCATCCATTGCCTCTCTCTGCTATGGGGGCTACCAGTTCTCCCATACACCTCGATCTACTGGTCGTGGTGGTGGCGTTGGCCTCCTACTCTCTCCCTCCTGCCAATTCCAACCTCTCCTGCCACCCCAATCACACTCTCCACTCTCCTTCGAAGTCCACTCCATTCGCCTCCTCACACCACTTCCCCTCCGAGTAGCTATTATTTATCGCCCACCCGACAAATCCAAATCAACCTTCCTCACCGACTTCGACTCCTGGCTTTCTGCCTTTATGGATCCCTCTTCCTCCACTCTTATTCTTGGCAATTTCAACATTCACATCGACAACCCCTCCAACCCACATGCCTCAAAGTTCCTCGCTCTTACCTCCTCGTTCGACCTCCAACTTTGCTCCACTGCACCCACACACCTACACGGCCACTGCCTTGACCTAATATTCTTCTCCAATTCCTCTCCCTCTAACTTCCGCAAATCAATCCTTCTCTCATCTGACCATCACCTCTTATCATTTACTCTTCAGTCTCCGCTGACCTATTTAGAAACCTTCATAATATTGATCCCCTGACTCTCTCCTCCACCATTTCTCCATCTCTTTCCTCCATTTTATCCTCCAAGTCCATCGATGAGGCATTATCTTCATACAATGCTACACTATCCTCAGCCCTTGACACTCTTGCCCCTCCCACCTCACATCCTGTCAAACGATCTACTCCCCAACCCTGACTTTCACACACAATCCATTACCTATGCTTCTGTGCCCGTTCTGCCGAATGAGCTTGGTCCAAATCCCGCTCCCCGGAAGACCTTCTACACTTCAAACTCATGCTTGGCTCCTTCCAGTCAGCCTTAGCACTTGCTAAACAAGATTACTACATCCATATGACCAACTCCCTTGCCTCTGATCCTCGCCGTCTCTTTAATACCCTCAATTCTCTCCTCAAGGTCCCCCCGCCCCCGATCCCGCCCTCCCTTTCTGCCCAAACCCTAGCCAACTACTTCCACGACAAAATCCACAAGATTACCCTCCAATTCCCTACCCCCTCATCTACCTCCCCTCCTCCCCAATTCTCCTCCCCCATCCATACTCCCCCTGCCACCCTTTCCTCCTTCCCTCCGATCTCTGAAGAAGAAACCACACTCCTTCTTTCCTCCTCCAAACCCACCACCTGTTCATCGGACCCTATCCCCACCCATCTCCTACATTCCATCTCCCTCACCATTGTCCCCTCCATCACTCATATTCTCAACCTGTCACTCTCCACTGAAACTGTCCCCATTGACTTCAAACATGCTGTTGTCACACCTCTCATCAAGAAACCCTCACTTGATCCCACATACCCTTCTAACTATCGACCCATCTCCCTCCTTCCCTTCATATCCAAACTACTAGAACGAGCAGTCCACTGTCGCTGCCTCGACTTCCTCATCTCCCAGGCCTTCCTGGACCCACTACAATCCGGCTTCGGTCCCCTACACTCCACTGAATCGGCACGCACAAAAGTCACCAACGACCTGTTCCTGGCTAAATCTAAGGGCCTCTATTCTATCCTCATCTTTCTTGACCTTTTTGCTGCCTTTGACACCATTGACCACAACCTTCTCCTCACCACCCTCTCCTCGCTTGGCCTCAAGGACTCCGTACTATCCTGGTTCTCCTCCTACCTCTCCCATTGCTCATTCAGTGTATGTTCTGGTGGCCCTCCTCCCCTACCCCGCTCCATGTAGGTGTACCCCAGGGATCTGTCTTGGACCCCCTCCTCTTCTCTCTCTGTATCCAAGGCCTTGGCACGCTAATCTCCTCCCATGGCTTTCAGTACCATCTCTATGCCGATGACTCCCAAATTTACCTCTCTACACCTAATATTTCTCCGGCAACCCAGTCCAAGATCTCTGCCTGTCTTTTGGACATCGCTGCCTGGATGTCTCATCGCCGATTGAAACTGAACATGGCCAAGACTGAACTCCTTGTCTTTCCACCTAACTCCTCCCCCCCACTTCCCCCTCTCTCAGTCCATGTGGATGGATCTACTATCCTTCCTGTTCCCTCAACCCGCAATCTAGGGGTTATCTTTGACACCTGTCTCTCCTTCTCCGCTCATATCCAGCTTGTAGCTAAGACCTGCTGCTTCTTTCTCTACAACATCAGCAAAATCTGCCCCTTCCTCTCTGAACACACTACCAAAACGCTTATCCACGCCTTAATCTCCTCTCGCCTCGATTACTGCAACCTATTCCTCTCTGGTCTCCCCATGAGCCACCTCCTTCCCCTTCAATCTATACAAAATCACGCTGCTCGACTAATCTTCTGCCAACCTTGCCATGCCCACATTACTCCTCTTCTCAAGTCGCTTCACTGGCTCCCTGTCCAATTCCGCATCCAATTCAAGATTCTCCTACTGACCTATAAATGCATTCACTCTATGGCCCCTCAATACCTCTTATCTCTTGTCTCTCCCTACGTCCCCTCTCAAAATTTGCGCTCCGCTAACAAATTACTTCTATCAATGCCTTTCACCCGCACCGCAAACTCCCGACTGTGCTCCTTTCACCTTGCTGCACCATACGCCTGGAACAGCCTACCTGCGTCTGTGCGCCAGGCATCCTCCCTGGCCCTCTTCAAATCCAGGTTGAAGACCCACCTCTTCACCGCTGCATTCAGATCCTGACTTCCATCCTCATCTTACCCTAACCCCCGTCAACGTTTATGACCAAACTATAGACCAAACTGTACCACACCATACCTTGCGCAGAACTGACTAATGCTCTGTACTGTTCTAACTAGATTGTAAGCTCCGATGAGCATGACTCTGATGGGCAGGGACTGTCTCTTGTATATTGGCTACCTCTTGTAGGTTAGCTGTGCAGCGCTGCGTGCGTGGCACTTTATAAGTGCTGAATAGAAGTAGAATAGTAGGTACACCTCCGTTGTCTGTGTGATGGCTATGGTTCTTTATACAGCGAAGAGTGGGTTTGAACAAATTCTAGGAAGAAAAGTCCATAAACAATCATTAAAGATAGCCAAGGAAATCCACTGCTTACCCTTGGGATAAGCAGCATGGAATCTGTGTATCACTTTGGGAACCTGACCTAGATTGGCTGCTGTTGGAAAGAGGATACTGGACTTGATAGAACCTTGGTATGACACAGTATGGCATATTTTATGTTCTTATATTGTGTAGGTCCATTTTATGTTCAATCTTTTTTATTCAAGTTTCACAGGTAACTCCAAACAGAAAAATACAGTATCAACAGCTCTAATAAAAACATCAATACACATCGCTTGGGATTAACAGAGAATAAGATACACTGTGAGAGATGTATCAGCTCGACAAGTACAGTAACAATGCATCAATAGAGCAGGGTAAGGTGGAGAACAGCAGCTCCCGAGAGCCCAACCGCCACCACACCTACAGGAAAACAACAGTAGCAGTAGCATAACACATTAACAATACCGGAATGTCCTAGGGACCACTCTTCACCCAGTCACCCATCCAGTGGCTTGCCCAGAAAAGCCGGTCGTCTCCTCCCCGCCCTGCCACCCCCACAGCCCAGGCCCCACCCACCACCAACTACCATCCCAAGCCAGTTACCACCCTCACGATTCCTATTACACCCCATCACCCCATCACCACCAGCAGAGAACACGAAACTCCCAAAGCAGAGACGGATCCGAGGGGAACTCTTCTCCCAGATCCATCCGCCGTCAGGTTATAGCCGAATGGCGCCCCCCCACCACCCCCCTGCCCATTAGCCCTCCCAGCCCTAGTCCCATCCCTTCTAACCTCCCCCCGCCTCCCACCCCCCCGTCCTAATTCCCAGTCAAGCTTCAGCTACCCAGCCAAGTGCGCAGTTAAGAGTAAAGAGGACAGCCAACCAGCTAAAGGGGACTATCAGGGACCACCCAAGACTCTCCTACGCACCCCTGGGGGCAGAAGAGAGAGATGTGAACCCCAGCTTTCCAAAAACCTCTGCCATCGTCGCGGGTGACCCCTAGCGTGCACCCTCTCCAGCAGTAACAAACCATGCAGTCGAAGTCTCCACAAGCCATACGTAGGCCCCACCGCAGCTAGCCACTGCTGAAGGATAGTCAATCGGCCAAGCAACAGCACCAATCGCAACCACCTCATCACAACGGGTCCCAGCTCTGCCCTCCACACATCATCCCAAACATCCAATATCACATTACCAGCATTCAGTGAAAGGGGGCCGCGCACACAAGCAGCCAGGTGATCCAGTACTTTCCCCCAGAAGCCCTGGACTGTCCGGCAGGTCCAAAACATATGCCCTAACGTCGCCTGAGGCTCCCCACATCGAGGACATCCAGGAGACTCCGCAATGCCCGCTCGCCACGCCCGATGAGGCGCGTAGTGCAAGCGTCGTAAAATTTTGAACTGAGCATCCCGGTGAAGCACCATTACACTCAGTTCAGGAAGTCCTACCAAGGCACGCAATAGGTCATCGGCCGTTACCACCTGGCCTAAGTCCAATGTCCAAGCCCTCGCTAATCCCTCTAAGGGGACCGGCTGGTCAGTCTCCCAAAGCATTTTGTGCAAGTCAGAGACCCGCACCCTCTGGTTCCCCCCCCCCAAGTGCCAGTTCCAATTCCGAGCTAACTCTCCCACTCAAAGCCGCGCTTGGAATGCTACGGAGGTAGCTGTGAAGCTGCATATAAGGGAAGACATCCCACTGCACTAAAGGATACTGCCTAGATAACACAGAGAAACACTCCGCCCTACCATCTGCCGTCACTACCTGCTCCAAATTCGCCAGACCCAGTCCCGCCCATCGGGCAAACATGGGCCCTTCCAAACCTGGGAGGAAATCTGCATTACCTCGAATCAGAAGATATGGAGAGTAGCGGGCCTGCAACCGTCGTCTCCTACAAAAAAAACGCCAAGCTTGCCCCACCGGTGCCAAGATCGACCCCCGGAGGTCTTGAGATAGGTGTCGAACTCCCGGAACATGCAGAATGTATCGGAGATGGAAGGGACGTACCACCTCCTGAAGGAGCTCCAAGGGCGAATAGTCAGCTAAATCCCAAAGCCAATCCCGCGCAAGTCTGAGCAGACAGGCCACATTGTACTTCCGCAAGTCAGGAACCCCGAGACCACCCAGCGCGCTAGGTTGCTGCAAGACCGCCAGGCGCACCCTCGGCCTCCGCCCCCTCCATAGAAACCGATTAAGAAGTACGTTCAACTTCCTAAGATCTGATCGCCCAAGGAACAGCGGAAGAAGCTGGAGCACATAGAGGATCCTAGGAAAAATGGCCATCTTATGTAAAGCCACACGACCCCCCAGGGAAAGCGGCAAGTCGCACCATTTATCTACCGTAAGCGACACAGAGGCCACCAATTTGGAAACATTAAGGTTGTAAAGATCATGCAGACACGCTGGTAAGTATATACCCAGATATTTGAAATGCCCCCCCGCCCATTTCAAAGGAAAGCCCCCTGGCCAATCTGGCACGGCCGCCGGCCCCAACCACATTGCCTCAGACTTGTCTAGGTTAAGCCGTAGCCCCGAAGGTTCCCCGTAGTCCCTGATAAGGCGCAACAGGCGGGGCAACCCCTCCAGCGGATCCGCCAGGTGAACAAGCAGATCATCAGCATAAGCCGCGACTCGAACCTCCCCCCCTCCTACTGAAACTCCCCGAAACTCCGTGGCCTATCTGATCCGAATTAGTAAAGGTTCAAGCGTCAAGACAAATAAGAGAGGGGACAAAGGACAGCCCTGTCGAGTCCCCTTCTGGATGCTAAAGTCAGTGGACATATGTCCGTTTACCAGCAAGGCACCCCTCGGGTCGGCATACAACACTCGAACCACATCGACAAAGAAACCACAAAAACCCATCGCCTCAAGGACCTGATACATAAAACCCCAGTTGACTCGATCAAACGCTTTTTCAGCGTCGAAACTGATAAGGAGAGAGCCACAGTCTACCGACTCCCGAGAGCACATGGACAACAAAATCCGTTGCACATTCGAGGTGGCGTAGCGACCCCGCACGAACCCCACTTGGTCCCGATGAATTAAGTCCGGTAGAAACCGCGCCAACCGATCCGCCATAATCTTGGCCAAAATCTTGATGTCGACATTAAGGAGCGAGATAGGGCGATAGGAGCCAGGCAAAAGCGGGTCTCGGCCGGGTTTCGGCAAGAGGGTCACCAAGGCTTTGTTGGCCTCAAAAGGGAACTTCCCTCCCGAGATCAGGTCTTCATAATAACCTACCAACGGTCCCACAATAACATCACTCAGGGCTTTAAAGAACTCCCCCCGGTAACCATCCACTCCCGGAGCCCGCCCAGTCTTCAGGGTCTTTATCGCCGCTTGTACCTCGCAGCCTGACAGAGGTTGATTAAGGGCCTGCAAGCCCTTGCTACTAAGCCGCGGCAGCGGGCAATTCTGAAGGAAAACCCGGCCCTTCTCCTCCGACGCCTCTTCCCGCGCATATAGCTGTCGATAAAAGTCCAAAAACACCGCCTCTATATCCGCAGTGCCCCGCCTAATGGACCCATCCGGGTGACGGAGCGCCCCGATCGAACGAGGCCCCCCTGCCGGCCGCACCAGCGAAGACATCAACCGACCGGCCTTGTTACCATGCATGTATAGTCGGTATCGATAATATAACATTGATTTCTGCGCTCGCTGGTGTAGGAGCGTCTCCAACTCCGTCTGGAGGTCCCGCATCTCACGGTGATGCGCTGCCGTCCGGCAGCCAGCCAACTTCCTTCGCGCCTTCCCCAGGTCATGCTCTAGAGATAAGATCCGCCGGTTCAGCTGTTTGCGCCGCAGGCTAGTATAATTAATAATATCCCCTCTCAAAACCGCCTTCCCGGCTTCCCACAGGAGAGCAGGAGATATCCCCGGCCGATCATTACAGGCCATGTAATCTGCCCATCTGTCCCGGAGGTGCCTTTCAAACTGCACATCACCACTAAGCTCCAGTGGATAGCGCCAGAGCCGGGCCCTACTCGGATTGCAATCTCGCATTTCCAAGATCACCATCGCATGATCCGAGAGAACAGATGGACCCACCTCCGCACTTCTAACCCAACTAAACAGCGAGTCCGAGATCAAAAAATAATCCAGTCGGGACCAAGAACCGTGCGCTCTGGAAAGATGTGTATACTCCCTATCCCCAGGGTGCAAGACCCTCCAAATGTCTAGTAGCTTATGTCCCTCACACATGCCCCACAGACGCCGTCTAGTCCGCTGACCCCGGCCCCCAACCGGTTCGGACCTATCCACATCTACATTCAGCACTTCGTTAAAGTCACCACCTATGATCACCTGATACCCAGTGATAGCATCTAGTAACCGAGTAAGTTCCTGAAAAAAGCGGGCCTCATATACATTTGGCGCATAAATCGAGCAGAGAGACACCTTCACACCTCCAAGCAGCCCCCTCACACAGACATACCGACCTTCCGAATCAATGTCCACGCCTTCCTCCTCCCAGCTCACCGACTTGGTAATTAAGATGGCCACGCCCCGCTTCCGTGCTAGTGCCGGGGACCCATAGACTTTCACTACTTGACCTGTGCATAACTTATCATGCTCAGCCGCAGACTGGTGTGTCTCCTGCAACAGAATAACCCCGATTTGCTTTCGCCTCAATTGCTGAAACACTTTATAGCGCTTGACGGGGGAGCCCAAACCACATACATTCCACGAAGCGATCCTAAGGCCAGTACTCATCATTCAGGCCAAGAAAAATCCACCCGCTGACACCACAATAAGACTTCCACTCCCGCTAGCGGAGACCCCCCCAGCTTAGGGCCTCCACCCAGCCACTCCAACAAGCTGACACCAGGCCACCACTTCCACACACACACATTCAGACATCCACCCATATGCTCCAACGCATCCACTCAACTAGGCATACATTTCCCCTCCCTCCCCGCCCCTAACCCACCCCCAGCCTCCCCTCCCCCCCCCACCTGCCAGTACCCTTAACCCCCCCAATCCCAACTGCTCCCACACCGTCCCCCCTTCCCAATCCCAATCCTCCTCCCATACCAGCCCACCTCTTACGCTGGCCCACCTATGACCCCGTAGCATGCAGAGCCTCCCCCCCCCCGATGGTAGAATCCCGGTGGAACCCCCATGCCTAACCATGACCCCTCCCTACCAAGCCCCCCCCTTCCACACACAGACCCACAGCCGCTAGCAACAGGCTGGCCCGTCTTGCTATATTCACACCCCCCCATGCCGCCCCAGGGACAACTAATAGAATTCCAAAGCCCACTAGATACCCAAAGCCCATTGCATACATGTAGTGGGGACAGAAAGAACCACCGAATGGGGAACTGGTTCAATACATGACAGGGATAACCTTGAAATATCGTATCTGCTACATGGGACCCTGGTTGAACAGACACAAAGAATGATATTGCTCAAAAAACCCCAACCAATCTAGGCAATACAAAATACACTAACAAGAGTTAAGTATAAAAATGGAGGGGTGACAACATGTCTTTGGCCCCAAATGGAGATGAAATAAAATTACGCAATAAAAATAAGATAAGAGAAAGGGAGAGGAGGGAAAACAGAGGGGATAGTGGATGGAGAGATGTAAGAAACGCAGAAAAAGGAGCAAAAGAAATAAATAGAAAACAAATAGAGGCCAGCTGTACTCCCGGCCCAGTCACAACGGCGGCACCCCCACCGCCAGTACATAAGAACATAAGAACATAAGATATGCCATACTGGGTCAGACCAAGGTCCATCAAGCCCAGTATTCTGTTTCCAACAGTGGCCAATCTAGGTCATACGTACCTAGCAGTTTCCCCAAGGGACACAGGTTCCACAATGCTTGTATTGGTTCAAGCATTGATATCCTGGGTCCCTTCTTAATAATGGTTTATGGACCTTTCCTCCAGGAACTTGTCCAAACCTTTTTTAAACCCAGCTACACTAACAGCCTTTACTCCATCCTCCGGTAACAAATTCCAGAGTTTGATTACACGTTGAGTGAAAAAATATTTTCTTTTATTAGTCTTAAATAGTTTACCCTGTAGCTTCATTGCATGTCCCCTAGTCTTTCTATATTCTGATAAGGTAAACAGTATGGGATGCACATGGCCGCACTCTGAGCCTCGTACAAACCCGGCAAATTCAGCCGCTCGTGAGCTCCGAGTCCAGGACTTCACATCTCCGGGAAAGCATCACGGTCCGCCAAGACGGTTGCAAAAATCCATTGCGGCCTCGGGCGTCAGAAAGGTCCGGCGGCCTTCAGCCCCTTCTACCTGCAAGGTTGCGGGGTACGCCATGGTGAAGCGCAGGCCTCTCTCAATTAACCGACTGCAGACTTCTTTGAATGCTTGACGACGCAGCGAGACTCCAGCTGAATAATCCTGAAATATCAGAATCTTGCAGGCCGCACTCTCCAGACGCCGCTGCTGCCGCGATGCACGAAGCACACCCTCTTTTTGGGCTGCATTGAGGAAACGCGCTATTACCGCCCTGGGCCGGCTGTCTCCAGCATGGTATGGCCCCAATCGGTGCACTCTTTCCATCACTATAGTGCCCAGCTCCGCCGCTAAAGGTAGGTTCGCCGGCAGCCAGCGCTCCAAATACTGCAGCAAGTCCTTGTCTTTCACGGTCTCCTCGATTCCTATGAAGCGTAGGTTATTTCTCCGGCTACGATTCTCCAAATCTTCGAGCTTTTCCTCGTGCTTCTTTAGGGCCTCCTCCAGCTTCATTATCCGGGCCTCGTCCTGTACACGTGCGTCCTCCAAGGAGCCTATGCGTTGCTCAGCCTGGGCAATCCGGTTATTAAACTCAGTCACCGCCGTGGCTACCTCCGAGATTTGTGATGCCAGCCCGCCAAATCGACCTTCCAAAGCCTCCACCACCGCCTTGGAGACCTCAGCCACAATCGTCGGAGCGATCGTCGGCACTGATGCTTCAGAGGTCCCCTCCGCCATAGCAGCTTCACCACCGCGGGGTTTCTCCCGCCTCTGAGTCTTCGCGGCCATTCAAGTACTTTGCTCCCAAAAGTTGCGAAAAGGCAGGGCTCCGATAGACTCTCTCCTATTCCTCCCCACTATGGTAGGAATTCCAGGGCTATAAGGTTGGTTAACAGCAAGGGGGGGAAGGAGCAGGCTCCGGAGCTAAGGAGGAAGCGTCCTGCCTAGCCCACCATGCCACCAGAAGTTTGTAGGTCCATTTTAAGGCTGTGTTCCTTGATCTTGAGAAACAAATGTTTCAAATCATCTTCACTTTCAGCCATTAATGTGGCATCATCGCTATAGCTAAGGCTTCCTCCAGTCTTCACACCTTGGTTGTCTTCATACAGACCTGCTTCTCTGATGATTTGTTCTGCATTTAAGTTAAATAGGTAGGGGGAAAATATGCAGCCTTGTCGTACACCTTTGCTGATTTTAAACCATTCTGTTTCTCCATGTTCTGTTCGAACTGCTGCATCTTGATCAGTGTAAAGGATGTGCATGAGAACTGTCAAGTACTCTGAGCCCAGAGTTTTTCATGATTTACACAATCAAAGACCTTGCAGTAGATAACAGGAAGTCTGCATCGGGTGGTCCAAGGGGATGGAAGCTAACAACCCCACGGCGCTGAAGTTCAAAGGTAAATGCTGCAGGACTGTTTTGCAGCCACTGCTGCTGCTATAGGTCCTGAAAGGGGTGGAAGTGGAGGCAATGGCTGTTCCTGTAGGTCCAACGTTCTAGGTGACTACCTGGTTCGCCTATTGGTAGCGCTGGTCTTGTTCACCCCCTATACTGTCCCTCTCCTTTGGGTTTTTGCAGCCCAGTTTAAATGGCCCTTCATTTTTTTTAAATTATATCTCAGCTGCCAATTTTTAGATCACTTTTCAAGCTTTGCTAGATCCCTCCTCATGTTCTCTACATCTTCCAGAGGACTACTCTATTACAGATTTTGGTATTATCTGCAAAGATGCAAACTTTATATGACATCCCTTCTGTGGTATCACTTACAAAAATGTAAAAAAGAACCAATCTTTTCCAACAAATAAATAAAACCAGTCCAAGGGCTGATTCCTGCAGCACAGCACTGGTTAATGTCCTTATCCTCAGAATGAACTCCATTTACCGGTACCCTTTGTTGTCTCCCACTCAACTAGTTTCTTCCAAGTCAGTCACTATAGGGTCCATCCCAAGGATGCTTAGTTTATTTATAAGTTGCCTATATAGAACTATGTCAAAGGCTTTGCTGAAATCTAAGTACTTCACATCTAGGGCTCTCCCGTGGTCCACCTGTCTGGTCACCTAATCAAAGAAATTAATCAAATTTATCTGACAATCCATTAAATTCTAGAAACTGCACTATTTGTTTTATCAGTATTTTCATTAATTTATTCACCACAGAGATTGGACTAACCCGTCCTCTTTCTGACTTCCGCTTTTGTGGAGAGGGATGATATCTGCTTTTTTCCAGTCCTCCAAGACCAATCCTGATGCTATAGATGCATTGAAAAAGTCAGATATTGGATCTGCCAGAACATCAGGGAACATACAAACATTACAAGAAAAATAACCTGAAATCCCAGTCCCTATCCAGATCAAATACAGAATTCTCCCAGTATATTCTGGACATTAGGGATTTCCACAAGCAAATCATTTCAATGAATTTTCAGAATTTTTTCAGATTTTCAGTTATTTTGGTTTGTTTCACCCAATCATATTAATAAAAATATTTGAACACACACATATCAATAGTGAACACATTAATTCGAGTTTGTGGACACTAAAATTAAGACACACTAATAAACTGAATGCATGCTAATGAATGCACATCCCTATAAGACACCAGTCAAATCTAAAGAACTGAAGGACAGCTGTGAAACCTGGCAATATTCCTCATGTTCTCTTTCTTTTGAAAAGGAAGAAAATAATTAATCCTGAATATAAAATGACAGGAAGTCTCTAGGATTTTGAAAATATCAAATACATTTTTAATATCTAGGGGCGTAACTAAAATAGTCCTAGGTACATTGATAAAGCCAAAGGTTTATGGTTTATTTGTTTTGATATACCACCATTTTTAAAGCATACAAAGTTGATCATCTCGTTACATTTTTCAATTGCTCCAACTTAATATGCAGACTAGAGTTGTCCTTCTTCACATGTCCACATTATCCAAGTTCTTTTGAATCTTAAGCTCTAAATTATCTAGTCACTTTTTAGATTAACCTATCTCAGTTTTCCAAGTCTAAATATGTCCAGAAAACACGTTTAACCTGGGCCAAATTTAAGATATTGGCACCCAGAGGGAGGAGCAGAGAGCAGTGGGGCGAGGATGTTTCTTCTCTAGAAAGCGTAGAGCTTGGTCTTAAAGCAAACTGAATCGGGTTCCTATTTAGCCCATGTATTTTCTGCCTTCAAAATTTGGTTCCCTAGGCAGTTGCCTATTGTCTATGCCTAATCCAGCTTTTAACTAAACAACAAATTCGGTATTCTGATCCACAATAGCCTTTTCTAGTCTCCTTTGGTAGTACATTTGTGTTGCATTTTTCTTATAAGTGCATCATGATGATTTCTAATATTAAGTACATGTTTTTTGAACTCCATCAATCATGTTTTGTTTTGGACACTAAAAGATTGGAACTGCCTATGGACTCCAAGGGATAAGATGAGGATGCAGGATTTAATGCTGAACTGTACTAGTTTAATGTGCTGATTATCCTGAAAAGTTTCTGTGAGTTTATATCATTCTTCAGGTTTTTTCTCCCCCACCCCATTCTTTATGTATTGGCAAGAAGTGCCTTATGTTTTTCTTAAAATTTTTGCAATGGTAATTGTATTGTTTGTTTCCTCAAGAACATCTTTCTTGAACATTTGATTTGATTGATTGTGTAAACTGGAAATTTAATTTGTTTTTAAAAAGTAGATTTTGAGAGATGGCTCAGGAGGAAAATCTGGGTTTGATTTCTGGCTCAAGATTTTTGCTTTCCATATTGACTGGGACTTAAGGGCATGTTTATTAAAGGCCGTTCCGGTAGTATATGATTGCGAAGCAGTATCAGCTTGGAGGCCTTCAGTAATGTTTGTGGGCATGTGCTTCCATTCCCCATGCCGATGACGTGTTGCAGTTGCACGGTACTGCATTCTGTGACACATGGGCACACTTAGCGCTACCCATTGAGATGGCATTAACGGCCCAATACAGAAAGATCAACACTCTCTTTGTACGGAGATAACGCAACTCATAAGCACAAGTTCTGACAGGTCAAATGCAGAAAAGACACTGATGGGCATGTAAACAGCAAAGGAAAAGTATAAGTGCCAAGTGTATTTAAATTATAAGCATATGAACTGCGTGTATTAAAATGGCATGCTAAGATTGTAAGCACCCTATGCAGAGAAACACATAAGAGGCTTATGTAACTAGCTGACGTGCCATTATCTCTACGCCTGGGTCTGAGGTGGCTTAAAGATGTTGCGCGTGCCCCTGACAATGCTTTGATGGCATCGGGGGCTTTCCCTGTTGCCTGGATCATCTGAGGTGAAGTGTCAAACTTCCCCTCAGATGATCCAGGCATCTGGGAAAGCCCCCATTGCCATCAGAATACTGTCTGGGGGCCATTGCTCCCAACAGAAAGCAAATCCCTGGTGGCCCAGTGGTCCTGATCACCCCACCTGTCTAATTAAAAATAACCCCAGCAGCCTCCATACCCCCCACCCACCCAACTAAAAATAACCCTGGTGGCCCATCCCCCCACCCAATTAAAAAAACCTTGGTGGCCCAGTAGCCTGATCCCTCACAACTAAAAATAAACCTGTTGGCCCAGCAGCCCTGAACCCTCCTCCACCCCCTTGCAGTACCTTTACAAAAGAGCGGGAGTGTTTCCCACGTGCTCCCACTCCTGCGCCGCTGTCTTAAAAAATGGCGGCACCTGGTCCTGCGCGGAACATCTGGGATGCACCAGGTGGGGACAGACTGCCATATAAGATAGAAAATGCTTTGTAAATGTACTGGGGGGGGGGGGGAAGGGTTGGGGCTGCTAGGCCACCAGGGTTATTTTTTGTTTGCTTAGTGGGTGGGGGGATTGGGGCTGCTGGGCCACCAGGGTTATTTTTAGTTGGGCGGTTGAGGGGTTCGAGGCCCACCAGGGATTTTCTTTCTGTTGGATAGTATTTTGATGGCATCAAGGGCTTTCTCTGATGGTAGATCATCTGAGGGGAAGTTTGACACTTCACCTCAGTTGATCCAGGCATCGGGGAAAGCCCTGATCCCATCAAAATATTGTCAGGCGCATATGCAGATTAGCCACGTGTTGCCCCTTTTTCTTTGGGAGAACAGGCCAAACTTATACCAACTTCAGTGTGCATGTGTTTGGCTTGCTCTCCCAGTTAAACGATGCCATTTGTGCCACAGTTTAACACATAATCTCTATATGTGCCCCTTTTGGCATGCCAACCCTGAAGTGGCACACTATTGGTGTGCTACAGAGGTGTACAGAATTGATATTGCATAACTGAAGAGTTGCTTTTCTGCATCAGCCCGTAAGTGCACCCATGCTAATGGCAACAGTTGTGGTTAGCGCATGCCCATAAGGCCCACGTTAACAGCGATGCACCCACTTTAAGGCCTCTATCCCACCCTGCCTCCGCCCACTAACATGCTAACTGGTTAGCACAGTCATTAGCGCAGCGCCATTGAAACACACTAACTTGTGCTACCCAGTAGCACACTTTACAGTAGTAAATATGCCCCTAAGTACAATATGTTGTAGAATCAGCATTTCAAACCACCAAGGTCAGGGAAGGGAGAGGAAGGAGTCCGTTATCCAACAATGGTGATACATAGTAACTGAATTTAGTGCCTATGTTTGTACAAAGAAAACCCTGCTATTTAATGAAAAGACAGGGACAACTGGAATTTGTTTTTCCAGTGGACATTGACTTTTTACTGTCTCAAGACTATAAACTTTTAACCCTTGCCATAAGTTTCTTTCATTCCTTTTCACGTTTGTTTTTCTTTTTTTTCATGATTTACAACTGCCAGTTGAAGACCTTTTGGGCCTCAGCATCTAAATAGCGCTCTTTAGACAATACCATATATAGTGAAGCTGTATAATTTGGATGTGTTCTCAATTATATAAGTAATCTCATTCTTCTCTTGTGGCTTTAAAAAAGGAAATCTCATAGAACTTTTAATATCCTTCCTTTGTTTAATTACAAACAGGTTCCAAAATTTATTGCTGCAACAAGTTTGGTCCATCAATGGAGACATTTTATAAGGAATTATCACACTAGTGGTTTTTTATTTTTATGGTCATTTCCTCCAGTTCTGCAAGAAGTATATTGTGGTTTGGGTTTTATTTTTCATATTTTTTCCATTTTACTGTTTTCTAAGTATTGCTGAAATCTTGTACTTTGTGACACTGGCAGTGCTGAGTAGCTAAGATGATGATTGTCATACAGTTGTGGTCAACATTATTGGCATCCTTGCAGTTCAACCCCTTAATGTCCAATAGCTCCTTAAAAAAATGGCCAGTGAAATGGCTTTTGACTATATATGCACACACATTTGACACATAAAAGGATCAAATAAAAGACAACCAATTAAAAAAGGAAATAGTATAAAAACGGGGACATTGCCAGGACATGATTATTGGTACCCTTATAAACAATTCAAATCAGTTTGAACAGAAGAACTACAATCCCATTGCAGTACAATTAAACACACCTGCGATCAATTGTCAGTACTCACATGACTTGAATCAACCAATGAATGATGGTTCTTATGTTTAAAGTGGCCACAATCACTCCCTGTTCCATTTTCACAATGGCGAAGACAAGAGAACTGCCTGAGATCATCAGAAAAGCCATTATCACCAAACATCAAACTTCAAAGGGGTACATTGCCATCTCCAAAAACCTTGGGAATCCTGTGTCTACAGTTTGCAATATTACTAAGGATGTGGTGGGAAGAGGAAAAGTAATCCAAGAAGTCTTTGAAGGTTAGTGCAAACAGTTGGAAAAACAACACTTAGAACATCCAAAGAGCTTAAAGCTAATCTGGAGTGGTGGTTTCAACTCACACTATACGCTGTGCAATAACAAAGAAGGACTTCATGGCTGAAGGTCAAGGAGGACCCCACTGCTGAAAGACAGACATAAAAAGGCATGCCTGGTTTTTGCCCAAGCTCACCTTGAGAAACCACTTTCCATCTAGGAAAATGCTCTGAGGACTGATGAAACCAAATGTGTGTTTTTTGGCAATGCAGATCAGCGATACATTTACAGGAGAAGAAATGAGGCTTATAAGGAGAAAAATACCTTTCTACAATTAAATATGGTGGAGGTTCTATAATGTTGGGGGCTGTTTTGCTGCCTCAGGAACTGGAGGCCTGGAACATGTTAAAGGAATCATGAAGTCAGAGGGATTACTAAGATTTTTTGGAATGAAATGTGCTACCTAGTGTCAGAAAGCTAAGTCTGGGTCATAGTAACATAGTAATATAGCAACATAGTAAATGACGGTAGATAAAGACCAGTATGGTTCATCTAGTCTGCCCAATAAGATGGCAAGAGTAGGTGCACTTGCCGCTCCGTGTCGAAGGTCATGGGTCCGAAAGCAGGACAATGACCCAAAACATGCATCAAAAGTACAAAACACTGGTTAAAAAGGAACAAATGGACTGTTTTAAACTGGCCAGCAATGAGTCCTGATCTCAAACCAATTGAAAATCTTTGGAAAGAGCTGAAATCTGCCATTGGTTATTTATTTATTTATTTATTTATTTACAGTCTCTTATATACCGCACTATTCAGCATCAGCGCGGTTTACATGGAACAAAATGCTCATTACAGTTAACATGTATGAGTTTACATATAACAGGGTATGAGTTTACATATAACAGGGGACAGAAACTTGGCTAACAGGGGTAACTATTTACAGAACTTATTATATGGAGTCATAATCAAAGCAGTTGCATAGAAAACACAGTTCACTTCATAGGTTTGAGTATCCGCATGGTGAGTTGCTTGTGGTACTGTAAATTTGACTGAGAATGGTATCGGTGGTGTCCTGAGGTTCTAGGGGATGCAGTCAGGGTCTATCAGGTACTTGTTGAAGAGGTGGGTTTTGAGGGCTTTCCTAAACTGTGGTAGGTTCTTAATAGCCCGGATGTCATGGGGTAATTCATTCCAGTATCTTGGGGCACTGAGACTGAAGGCCCTGTTGGTTGTTGATTTGGTGCAGGCAGTAAGTGCCTTCGGGACTTTTAGAGAGTTTATAGCCGTGGATCTTCTAATTCTGTTTGGGGCTGTGGAATGGATGAGGGCGGTTACGGATGCAGGTGAGAGATTGTGAACAGCTTTAAAAGTGATTATCAAGGTTTTGAAGACAGTTCTTGCACGAATTGGTAGCCAATGTAGCTGTATCAGCAGAGGTGTCACGTGGTCGCTCCTGAAGGCTCCGTGGAGGACTCTTGCTGCCGCATTCATGGCTAGCTGCAGCGGGTTTAACGTAGATTGGGGAAGACCTTGTAATATTGGTAAAAGGAATCCTTGAAACATTCATGGCTGGAACATAGGCCATGTGGTCTTTTTTTGTCGTCATGTTTCTATCTAGTCTGTCCTTCCATATCAACCACTACAGCATTCCATTTTTTCCGTTTAGAGATCCTCTGTGTTTGTCCCATGCTTCTTTGAATTCAGATACTGGCTTCATCTCTACCACCTCCACTGGAAGACTATTCCATGGATCCACCACTCTTTCCATAAAAAAATATTTCTGAATATCACTCCTGAATCTATACCCTTTCCCCCTTATCCCATGTCCCCTCATAGCAGAGCTTGCTTTCAATTGAAAGAGGCTCTCCTCCTTTGCATTTATGCCATGGAGATATTTAAACATCTCAATCATATCACCTCTATGCAGTCGAAGAGTGGGAGAAGCTACTAGCAGACAGATGCATGAAACTTACAGATAGCTAAAAGCGACGTTTGGAGGCTGTCATCACTGTCAAGGGTTGTACAACCAAATATTAGTGAAGGGTGTCAAAAATCGTGTTCAGGTCATATTTTGTTTTTTTTCTCAGAAATTACTACGTCTAACTTGCACAGACATCTCTTTTTTTTGTTGTATACCTTTGAGCATACTATTAAAATATTATGATGTCAAACAGTTGGAATATTTCCAATTATTTCTCAAGATATTGTATACAACATACCTAAAATACAAGGGTGCCAATAATGTTGACCACAACTGTATTTATATATTTTTATTTCTGTTTATGACCTGGGTGTCACTAAAAGCTTTCTATTCACACTGCTATGCCATTTTTGAGTACTAACGTGGAAGGTGTGGGCCCAGGAGCAAACGGAGTAAATTTCTGGGAGACTGACAAGGGAGTGATAGGAGCCCAGCCCAAGGGGAAGGACTGGGAGATACCTTAATGGAAGAGTAAATACTCACTTTATAGACAGAAATGATCTTTTATACCCTCCAGAGCAAGCATCCTGATCATCTCCCTCCCCTCCCCAACCGTCTCTGTCAGAAAGAGGTATCTTTGGGAACTCTATAGAAGGAATAACCTGATCCCCTTAGCCGGTGACATAAAGGCATGAAAGTAAAAGTGTTACGTGCATGGTGGAGGCAAAGCCTCAGGAGATTGTTCTGCTTTCAGAGAGACTGCTATTACTACCTATAAAGGCCACAGCTACCAACCAAATAAGGTCTCTGTTTCCACCGAGTGGGCCTAAAATTGCCGACCTTATTTATTTGTTTAACATTTTTATATACCGCCTTTCATGATATCAAGGCGGTTTACATTGAACAAACAGAAATTACATTGAACAGGGCATTATAACTTGGAGATAACTATTTTACAGGGAGCATGGGCAATGGGGAGTTAAGTGGCTTGCCCAAGACCACAAGAAGCACCTATGGGACTAGAAACCCAAGACCTTGCAACGACAAGTGGAGTCTCCAGTACAGAGAGGTCTGGAGGCCAGCAGTACCACACAGGAGGAAACAAGGCAATAGGGCTTACATCCTTATGAGAATCTAGAGGAGAACCTGCATGAGAGGGTCCCCGGGATAAATTCCTGCCATTACAGGAGGGGAGGACCTTAAACTTAATAGAGCTTAGGTCCTTTGGTATACCACAGTAAGTGAGGCCCTAAGCACTGGAGCATGTGGCGTGAGAGAGAAGGAAAGCATAAAATATACCTTGTACCAAGGGATTTTGCAGAGGACTGTTGAACTAAGCTGTTAAATGAAATGTGTGTACCTACCTCATATAGAAGTTGGTACCCGCATCTTGAACTGTTAGTGTTGCCTTTACCACCCACTGGGTTCTAATAAATGTGGAGTTCCATTATATTATCTTGGAGTTGAGTGACTGATCTGACCAAGTCCCAATATAGTAGTCTGTGATACCAAGTACCTGCCTGAAAGTCTCCTGGCTTTGATGACTTGGAATCCTTAAAAAAAAATTTCAGATTTGTTTGTGTGCAAGGAGGAATCTGCTTGAGGCATTCTGCCTCAGATCTGAGCTCATTACATACATGTATTTATATAACATCATGAAATGCTTGCAGTGGTTTTACAAATGTCACCTATTGTAAGAATGCATCATTAAAATTATGATTCAAAATAATAAATACACACTCATGGTAAATGCACTTTTCTCCTCCACCCTTAATACAACAAAATTAAAATGCATAAGAACATTTTAATCTAACAGTTCCCCTGTTTTTCAAAATCTCTAGTCCACCATGAACAATCTCCCACATCATACTGCAGATTGTGTAAATAACCATATCTTTTCTGCTTTATGATATGATAAATAATCTGAACAACATCTAATTTCCTTTGGGAAACTGTCTGAAAGATGGGTTGCTACTACCAAAAACATCTCTCAAACAAAGTAGTTTAATTTTGTTTTGTGGCTTGATAACTTCACTGTTGCTAATTTCTTGGCTTTTCCAGTTGGCATGGTGTAGTCCAGACTGGGCACCATGCTCTTGAATTATTAGTGACAGGATTATTTACTCTCACTTGGTTTTCCCTCTCATCATTTACCTGGTCATGGCATTGACCGAATAAATCCAGTATTTTTCTTTCTTTAAAAGTATTCAGCAGCATGTGAGGTTAGTAATTGTTTATCACACTGTATGGTGGAGCTTCATTTCATTACTGTACCCTTGGAGCAAAATGCTTTATGGAACCAGGAAGTCTTCTTGCAGTATCTGGATGATTCAAATGCTTTTCCAAGCTGCTTGCCAGGTGATCACATACTGTTCTTTCCTTTCCCTCCAATTATTCATTAACACTTGAGAGTTAGTAGTTCTTCTCCGTGGACAAGCAGGAATGAATCCTCATGTATGAGTGATGCCCTCTGACTGAGCCCAAATGGGAACACTCCCCAGCTCCTACTGGAAGCTTTTGGGAGGCTCTACCGTGCCTGTGCGCCTCTTTTCTGCCTGCTGCTGCAGCATCATCTCAAACCAATCTTTGTTTTTCCATGGAACCCAATACGTTCTGGTCATCCTCCGCTTCAAAACTGATTATTCACTCCTGATTTCTTCAGTGATCAGGCCGGAGATGAGACTGCCTTCATCAAAAAGTGGCACATTACACTTTATACTCTTCAAGGCACCCAGCTGAGCTGGCCTTCTATTGCATAAAGTGCCAAAGAGGACAGGAAAGGACCTTATACTCCCATAGGCGTGGGTATTTTCCAGATCCCAAACCTCTCACCCCCAAACTGGCACATCAGCATTGAGAGAAGTCTCAGAAAATCTAGCCAGCTCCTCTGCCAAGGTCAGTGGCAGAGGTATGGACTGGTTCCTTCAGACCATAGCCATGTTACCAGGAACTGCAGTGGAAAAACCTTCGGTCAGTGGGGGGCTCACTCTTTTGACTTAAGGGTGACCTCTTTCAACTGATTTTTCTCTCTTGCGGGGGTCCTGTGCTTCCAGGTTTCTTCAGATCGCCTGCCATCATGTTTTCTCTCCTTTTTATTTTTGTTTGCTTATTTTTCTCCCTTTCTTCACGACTGGTGCCCTGGTCAGGTCTTACTTTTTCAGCTGATTGACTTCACTGTGAATGACACATTTCAGGAACAGATCAGTGGGTCAAAAGACGTTTCCTGTATGCTAGGACCATATCCGCTGGATATGGTGCTTCCAGTGACTGGGAGCCGATCATCGGCAGTGGTCGTGAAAAGCAGTGCGAATTGCAGAAGTCCAATCCATTGTCTTCAGCATTAATGATACTGTTCTCCAGGGTTTCCAAGGCTGCTTCATACACGGGCAGATCATAGACATCGAGGCTTCTCGAGCCCGCTCTGAACCAAGAACCTGGAGTGCCCCCGGAGCATCAGACATTGATCGATCTCCATCCGGAGATGAGGACGGATTCGGCTTTATAGACTTAGATGTTGTAGCGTCATTGAAGTGAGCATCAATTCTGGTGCATTAATGTCTGAATCCATCAAGACATAGAATTTAGAGCACTGAGGGTTCACTGAATCGCCCCTCAACATGGGCTTGACGGGAGGTTTGTCTTCCTGAACATTGAGAGGGCACCGACAACCGGCTGATAATCATGACTGAACCGCTGATATCCCTGTACAGATATTGGGTACATCGGTCGGAGTGGCCGAGTCCCCACTGCCTTCAGAATCAACAGACATGGAGAAGTGTCTTTGGAAAACTCTCAAGGAATGCATTGCAGCATGCCAGGGCCTTGACATTGTCAGCATCGACTAGCCAATTGTCAAGATTAAGCCCCACTGTCCTTCAGAATCAGTGCCCAGAGAGGGGTGCTTTTGGCAGGCTCTCAAGGAGCGCACCACGGGATTCTTGACAGTGCAGCATGCCAAGGCCTCAAAGTCACTCAAGAATGGGTGTCCATCAAGAATTGAAGTACCGGGACACAGTAGGTGTGGGAACTGCAATGTATGTACAATATCGGAAGAAAGAAAGGAATTTGAACATCATGGAATAACATATAAGTTAAAACAACAGACTTCTTGCATTTCTTGTTATGTAGTGTATTGCATTACCTGCCCTTGTGGCTTACGTTATATTGGGAAAACTATACAGACTTTTAAAATCAGAATGAATGAGCACTGTAGCAGATTAAAATGCAAGGTTGTAGAAGCTCCGATAGTAACTCATTGCATACAAAATCAACATAAATTTGAGGACCTTAAATGCTTCTGTATTGAAGAAGTGAAGGCGGGCAGAGAAGCAAATCACAAGAACAAACACTACTCATCTGTGAACAACGTTGGATTTACAAATTAAATACATTATACCCTGAAGGTCTGAATAGTACACTTGAATGGGGAGCGTGTATTTAATATGTTCCTGTATTCATATATTAATATAGGAAAATCTTTACTGCTTATGATTCTCCACATTCAAATATGAAACAACATGTGATGGGTGTTAGGAAATACAGTACCAGTAGGGTGAATAAGACCATGAAGTATAAGAGAGAATTCAGTTGCATAGGTATGAATTCAAAGGTTGGAGGGAAATGGGTCTAAAGAGATCCCATGACGTAGACACTGCAGTACGTAACAACGTGGTGTTTAAAAAGCCGATAGAGATACAGATCCGATGCGCGGCGTTTTTTGGAGACCGGTAGGCTCTAAGTGAAGCATTCAGCAGTAAATGACATTGAGGTACGTGAATGGAAATATGCATGAACTGGCTGGATATTTTCTTTAGGCAATAGTAAGACGATAGGCATGATAACAGAATTAATTGTGACTATTTTGTTGATAGTGCTGCATCTTTGAACTAGTGAACGCACCGTACAATTTGAGAAGATAATATATTGGATGCTTTGGATATACAACTCCCCCTGAAGAAACCCATGTCTGTGAAACGCACGAACGGAGCCGGTTGGTGGCGTCGGGGCATTCGATACAATAAGATAAGCATTGGGGCATTCGATATGCTAACATATGCACTAAAAGATTAAACCATTAATAAAATCAAAAAGTGTAAATATATATACAAAGACCAATTGCAGAAACTAATGGAATGAATGAATAGAGGTCGTTGATGCAAAAGGGCACAGTGGCTGAGGCGAACGTCAGTTAAAGCCAGTGCCGTGACGAGTCTGAGACCTCTAATTCCCTTCAAAGATCTGCGTGAAAGTGTTGATATAGTGAGAGTAAAAAGTAAAAAATAGGAAGTTACAATAGAGGAGCTTCATAGCCTAGAATACAATTAGAGGGAAATATAATTTTTAAGATAGGCCTCAAAGTCAGCTGCATCGACATCAACCAGCCCATCTTTGAAACATATGCCTTGTCTGCGAGAGGTGCATTGACATCGGGGCATTGAATGGCCCGACACTGGTACTGGTCCAGCCGTATCCCTCTCTAACTTTCGAGTTGGTGCCTGATGCACCCTTGTAAACGAGCAAAGTATCAGTGTATCATCTCTCCTGATCGAGCTCTCAATTTCTTCTGTGTCGACACAGAGTTCCAGATGGCAATTCAGAGGCTTTCAGAGATAGAGTCCAAGTGCTAAGTATCCAGTGGGTCTCCCCAGAGGCCTGGACATCCATTGGACCCTTCTCCACCTCATGAATGGCGTATGTCCCAACCTGTGGACAAGACCGTCAAGATGATGTAGGGAAGGCAAAAGCAGCTGAGGAGGAATTCCGGGCAAAAGAGTTGCTGACCCTGCAGTACTTCTTGACCTCCAAGTGACATTTTTGCACTGCTTTTTTGCACTGCTTTTAACCTCCCTCCTCCCTCTGCCCCCTCATCTCCCCCATCCTGCTGAATTCAGATGTCCCCCAACCCTCCACTACTATGCAATGTTTCCACTTTGCCTTGTTGCTCTATCCTCCTTTCTTATTCTATCCTATCTCATACTTTCCTTTCCTTTTGTTTTGGCGTTCTTTTCCTTTTCAGCAGCCTTATTATTTCTGTTATTGTAAACCGCTCTGGTGCCTTGAGCGTGAGCGGTATATAAAATGTGTTAATAAAGATAAAGATAAAGACAGTGTTCTTGCATTGATTCCTGCAGAGAGGAAGATGAATATGTGCAAAAACCCACTCCTGGGGCCTCCAATTAGTGGACAGCTTGACTCCGTGGGTCCATAGCGGGGCATACACCCCTGCAGAAAAGCAATGCAGCAACAGGAGCAGGACAAAGAAAAAAATCCACCCTTCAGTAACCCCAAATCAGCTTTACTGAAATCTACCTCTACACTGGCAATATTTCGGCTGACCTGCCTTCTTCGGGGGTAAAAATGCTCCTATAGATAAAAACATAATGTTAAATTCATAAAGTATAAAATAGAAAACAAATAGAACATTAAAATGATAAAATCATCTCATGTAATAAATAAAATTCAGATAAAAATGACAGCAGTTCCTTCTGAAAAAATGTTTTTTTGGCATCACAAATGCTTTGATTCTTGCATTCATTTTCAAGCAATGCTATCCCATGACCAAATGCTCTATTTTACTCACACAATATTTGTGACCGATGCTATAAACAACAGGCAGGCGTTTTCTCTCCTTGTATGCATTTGCTAGCATGCATGCTATTTGCTTGAAAGGAGCTCTCCCTCAAAATAGTTTTATTACTAAATCATACTAGGGGCCAGTCCCCCTGAGTTTCAAATGTTCCGATAAAGGTCCCTTTATTTCACTGATACTATATTTAACCAATGTTTTTTTTACAGAATTCCATTACTCTTCTTTTCAAATTATGGGCCTTTTTTAATACAATACATACATAATGCTTTTTATTATATATCTCCCATTTTGATGTTTCTGTCACGGGATTGTATTGATAACAAGTCCTAGCATGTTCAGAAAAGTTATATCAGTTGCCTCTGGTCCTATGTTAGTCATATATAGTCTAGCCATCGGGCACTTAATACCTCCCTTTGGGGCATTCCTGTATTTTGTTTCATCCTCTTTAGATATATCTTCATAATTTCTATATTTTTGTTGCAGTGACTCTCTAGTCTGCTCATTTGACAATACAGCATGGCTGTCTTCCCCGATACAGCTAAGGGGTATGTTTACTAAACCGCGTTAGTGCAGTTCGCGTTAGGAGCCGCGGTAATAACCAAAACCCCAAATAAGGACATGGGCGGGACATTGTAACCCCTAACGCGCGTTCCAAAAACTAACGAGCGTTACAGGGCACCGTGGTGCGTCACCGCGCGTTAAGCATAAGAAGCCACCCAGACATACATCACCGATACAGAGCTGTAGCACAATGGTTACTGCACTGACTGCTGATACAGGCATAATGGGTTCGAGTCCCCAGGGTGCCAGATGCATAAGGCTGGCTGACGCAGCATCCTGTACATTATATAGTGAGTGAGGGGGCATGTATATGTTTGTTTTTTTTGTAGGGTTGCCAGCAAACACCCCCATACAGTGGCGTACCCGAAGGTGCCGCAGAAGGCACCCCATAACGCACACCGTAGGCTACATTATAAAGTGGACTGTCCGCTGAGGCAATCAGCCACTGTTGGGGTGGGAGGGTGTCACCTGCAGTGCTCCCTGCAGCATCTTAGGGCTGTGGTTTGTGTTTTGTGATCACAAACAGGGCCTGTTTCCAAGGCACCAGGATGGTGCAGGGAACCCTCTCTTGGGGCCTGCAGCATCTTGGGGCTGTGGTTTGTCTTTTGTGATCACAAACAGGGCCTATTTCCAAGGCACCAGGATGGTGCAGGGAACCCTCTCTTGGGGCCTGCAGCATCTTAGAGCTGTGGTTTGTCTTTTGTGATCACAAACAGGGCCTGTTTCCAAGGCACCAGGATGGTGCAGGGAACCCTCTCTTGGGGCCTGCAGCATCTTAGAGCTGTGGTTTGTCTTTTGTGATCACACAAAGAACCAGCTGACATTGGACAGGGATGGGGAGGGGAGCCCTCATTTGGGGCCTGCAGCATCGGCGGATGTATTTTGGACTTGTGTTGGTTGACAGGGGCATGTTGCAGACCCCTCTTTGCCTCTTGGCCTGAGAGGTGGGACTGGGGTTTCCTGTGGATGGGGGACATCCCTGGCCTGCAAAGGCGCCCCATACCATACCAATGTGGTGCACCCCTGCCATGGTTGCAGCTACCCCCTTGGGGCTGGGGGGTCTTTTTATCGGGTGTGTGGCAGACTTTGCTACCAGCCGGACGTGCCAGCACCTGCTATTCCCTGGCAATGCATAGTTTCTTTGTGCTTTTGTTACTGGGTGTTTTTTGTTTAGCCTCATCATTTGGGGTGCCTGTCCCCATGCACTTACCTCACGTGGGTAGTCAGAGCTCCTGTTGTATCTATGGGACAGGCGCTCCCAGGCCCTCCTGACCCTTCCAAGGTTCTGCCTCCTGGATGAGCCCGGAAAGAGCCGCTGCTGGCGGAGGCAGAACAACTCTGTCAGGAGATATAGATCTCCCTGGCTGAATGCTGGCTTCCTGGACATGGCTGCCATTTGTTCCGACTGTGTCAGTGCTGCGTAGCCACGTGCGTTGCTGGGGGCGTAGCCACGTGCGTTGCTGGGGGCGTAGGCACGTGCAGAGCTACATGTGCATGTCATGGCACTTGGATACGTGCGTTACTGCGGGCGTAACTACGTGCGTTGCTGCGGGCGTGAATACGTGCGGTGTTTACGGCGTGTGCGTGTGTTACTACGTGCGTTGGTTCTGTTCTGGGCACTGTACATTTACATATCCCTGGGGGAATATTGCACCTGGCATTGGTACTACTATCTCTGATTGTGTTGGACTATTACCTATGGGAGCCTGTGGGCATGATCTGCACGTTACAAACCCCGCTTCCTCATACCTCTGCTACATTTTGCAGCATCAGCATCATGTTTCATACCACCTTCTGCTGCACATACCTCACATCAGGGTCCATTCACATTCCTTAGGCCAGATATGTCCTCCAGGTGGGGATGTCTCACGCATTTGTAATGCCCCTTCTGTTTAAAGGGATTGTGGAGGGTGTGTGGTCAGAACGGCACAGACAGAGTCCCTGATTGTCTCTACGTCTGGGTGTTATGGGAGGCTATGGGGTGCTTGTGTGTATTGGACAGAGGTACCTCATTGCACCACACAGTCCATCTGCAGGGATTCACAAGGTTGGATTGGAGCAGTCACGCCCATGATGCACTGCACATGCAAATCAGCTGTGTTTAGATGGTCCTATGTTGTGGGTTCCCCCCCCCCCCCATCTCCTCAGGCTGATGGTGGTCCTGACCATGTGCAACTCCACAGCAGCTCGCCATAGGAGGGGGAACAGACCATGTGTGGCACTGCTACAGTGTATCCACAACAAAAATATAGAGCGGTCTTCTCAGAGTATATAATTGAATTAAACTCGGTATAAATACTCTATTGTAACTTGATGTCAATATTTAAAAGAAATTTCTACAAGGTAACTTTAATGTATATTGCCAGTCGATCTTCTTCATATAAAAGCATAGAAACTCTCTTCAATTTTTTAACGGTAGTCTCAGAACCAGAGGACACTCTGCACCACACGCTTTGTGGAAAAGGAGTATTGCCTCATTCACATCAATGACTACCAGGAGACCAATTCTCCTTTCATTTTGTCATTTTTTAATATTTATGTGATAGATGGTGCCAGCAAATAAACATATACCACCAAAATTCCTCTGCCTTGTGAAATTTGTTTAAAATGGAATGTAATAGTTTGCAATGTCATTCTAACTTGTCTTACAGATTCTCCTGAAGAACCTCCAAGAGGGAGAGAAACGCTAATACGGCGCCCTGGGAAGGCGTAGAGAAACAATTATTTGTCTGAGAAATGACTATCTGTTTGGCGTGGAACACGAATTTGTCCACAAAATTATGATAAGCCTATTACATTCCATTTTAAACAAATTTCACAAGGCAGAGGAATTTTGGTGGTATATATTTATTTGCTGGCACCATCTATCACATAAATATTAAAAAATGACAAAATGAAAGGAGAATTGGTCTCCTGGTAGTCGTTGATGTGAATGAGGCAATACTCCTTTTCCACAAAGCGTGTGGTGCAGAGTGTCCTCTGGTTCTGAGACTACCGTTAAAAAATTGAAGAGAGTTTCTATGCTTTTATATGAAGAAGATCGACTGGCAATATACATTAAAGTTACCTTGTAGAAATTTCTTTTAAATATTGACATGAAGTTACAATAGAGTATTTATACCGAGTTTAATACAGTGTATCCACAGACAGTCACCTTGTGCGGGTACTGTGACCACCGTGAGTTTGAGGTGGGGTGGCCAGCAACAGGTCCACAGCACCTTTCATGACTGACACACCCCAGGTACCCATCAGTGTGGTCTCTGTAGTTCCGTTAGACGCACCATGGTTACATCGGTGACCTGCTGCATGTCTCGCTCATGTGCACCTGCAGTAATACATATCTGGTGTTGGTGGCAACAGTACCGGCGGGAGAGGGGGAGGAGAGGGGGGGGACTTAGGTGACACCACACAACCCCCCCTCCGGGGCTCATGGTGCAGAACAGGTTCACCTCACTGCAGTGGTAGCTGTAGGGGGGCCCATCATCCCCAGTCCTGTTGGGGAACAGACCGAGC
The DNA here is from genome assembly GCA_033557465.1 of Ichthyophis bannanicus. NCBI lineage: Eukaryota > Metazoa > Chordata > Amphibia > Gymnophiona > Ichthyophiidae > Ichthyophis > Ichthyophis bannanicus. Next base: position 670,026,957 of record CM066031.1, read on the forward strand.
GCTACACATCCATTGGGCAATAGTTGACAGGCTTGGGAATGCCCAGATGCCCCACAACATTTTCTGACACTCTCCAGCAGCACACCTTCAGTCGCTGCACACTGCGAGGTGTTCCAGCACGACACATACTAGCTGCAGACAATCCAGCAGCTAGTCCAGGGTGCATGGTCCTGAATGGGATGCAGGCACCCAGAACAGGGGTGTCAGCATACACACCAAGCAGATAGGTTAGTGATTGGGCCCCACACGGGGACCCATAGATATCACATGTGAGAACTGCCATAGCACACTATGGGGGAACCTAGCCCTGCAGTGGTCACTGCTCATTCAGGGTGAGTGTGACCTCACAGCTGGACATGCTATGGCCACCCTATTTGTGCAGGTGGTGGCCAGACACTACAGTGTCTGCGCCATTGCCCTCTGCCTTGTGCTGATGCAGCCAGGTCGGCCACCCTCTATGGCCTATTCCCAGGGTACCTTGCTCCTCATTATGCACATTGGCTGGCCTATACTGGCAACAGTGCTAGCACTGAGGGCTGTGGGGGGTGTTTGCTGACACAGCACACTTGATAGTGGGGCACACACTCCCCACACCTATGCCAGCATTGTGTAGCTCTGGGGGTGTTGGACAGCCCTGCCCACAACAGTGGTCCGGGGCACAGTGCACATATGCTTAGGGTACGCACAATTGTAGGTGTCACTGCACAGGTTGGAAAACACTGACAGACAAGGAACCTGTAGCACACTCCACAGACATCAGAGAGGATGCTATGCTGCAGCTCACTGGGGGAAAACCTGTACTTAGCCTATGAATTGCTATCTGCCAGTGGTCATAGCAACCTTTTGTAGGGTGTGTACCATATTCCGAGGTGTATGGTGGCATTACTATGGTATGCAGGTGCTAGTATTGGGAGATGCACGCAGAGCACAATGTCCTGACTCCCAAAGGTGGCTTTGGCTGTTGGGCCTGTGGATGCGGGTGTGGATGCCCCTGTTGGCTGCTGCTTTACGCCAGGGTTTCCCAACTCCAGTCCTGGTGTGCCATACACTGTTCAGGTTTTCATGCTGTCCCTCATGGCAGGGCATGAGATACATTTGCAGACCATGGGTGTGGCGCATAGACATGCACCACAGGCATCTTGCTCAGAGGCAGTGGGGAGACGGAATGGGTGTTTGGCACTCCAGGGCTGCATTTGGGGGGCTCTGCTATAGGTATTGGGTAGGTTTATGGTGTCTGTGCTCTGTGGGGTGGGATGTCGGTGTTATGGGCATGTTTCGGTTATCTGCAAATAAGGTTCAGTCTGTATTAGGACTTTGCAATGGTGGGTAAAATATGCGGTGTGGGTTGGCAGGATCCACAGCTGGGACTTGAACCTGTGATCTTCTGCTTTCGGATACAGTGCTTTTGTGCACTGCACCACCATGTTCTCACATAGATGGTGCATTCCCTGGTGGTGCCTTGACATGTGCTGCCTGCGGCCCTCGGTATATCCCCTTCTCCAGCATCTGTCCAGTTGCCATTCCAACATGCACGCCATGCTGTTGCGGGACATGTGCCCGCCATAGGCACCCTGTCTGGTGGTTGAGGACACCGTGAACAGCGTTGTTTCACTGTGGATCCATTCCCCTTGTATGGGGACGGTGTTTAGTCCCTTCCACATTTTCTCTCTGTGCTATAAGGCTTACTTGGGGGGGGGGGGGGCGCATTGATACCACTGTTGCCCAACTTGGTTCTTGTTGTTATCCGTTTATTTGGGTCATTCTCAGTGTTTCTGTGCTCTTATGTTGTGTGCACATGTTTCACACTTATCACTTTTTTTGGGTTTCCCTGCCTGTGCTATACATTGCTGACAGCTAAATGGTTTCTCTCCCCTTTAGCGGCAGGTTTTCATTCGCGTTGGAATTGTGCTGTGAATTTCAGCGCGTTAGTGTGAGGGGAGCCTCTCCACGCCCACTCTCCGCCCATTGACCCCTTTTCTCCGCCCACTCTCCACCTTCTGCGCTGTTTTAACGCGCCGCGGGGCTTTACGATCATTAACTACGGTTAACGCGCGTAGTATGACATTAACGATCGTTGGCGCGTGATTACGCGCGTTATACTGCACTTACGATCGTTAACGTCATACAATGCGCGTTATTCACGTTTACCGCACTTTAGTAAACATACCCCTAAGTCTCAATGGTTCATCTCCCTCCCCCATATTCACATTTTATTGACTCCTCTTAGTACAGTTCTAGAATCTTTGTTCTATACTAGCCAGTATATAGTTCATTATACTATCTGCATCCAAATGTTTAATTCCATGATCCTACAGGTTTACTTCAATAATACACATGTTTTTTTTAGAATATTTGTGCTTCTCCTTGTTTTCCTTCAAGTACATAATGATATATTCCTTATTAAGCTTTTGATTTTTTTCCTCTGGTACTATTTTATTGTTTATATACTTATTGTAATGTTCTTAATCTACATTGTTGTCATTATTTTAATTTTATTTTATTACATGAGATGATTTTATCCTTCTAATGCTCTACTGTATTTGTTTTATATGTTATATTTAATTCAATTTATGAATTTAATATTGTTTTTATCTATTGGCGGTTTTTTACTCCATGAAGAAGGCAGGTCAGCCGAACACTGCCAGTGTAGGGGTGAATTTCAGTAAAGCTGGTTTGGGATAATTGAAGGGTGGTCTTTTTTCTTCGGCCTGCTCCTGTGGCGACTTGCAGAGTTCAGAAAGCTCAAGAATTCCAGAAGCTCAGCTTTTCCTCATTCCCTGGTGGTCGAATCTGCCTTTAAGAGGTCCAAGAGTTCCAAGTCTCATTTCTCAGCGCCCCAGGGAGGCATGAACATTGGATTCTTTACGGAGGAGGTATTAGGGGCTTCAATACTTAGGGTTGCTTACTGGATCGGCACGGACATGTTCTTGCAGAACATCAGATGTGACCTCGCTGAGCAGCCTTAGTTCCTTCCTCCTCAAAAAAAATCAGAGCAATATTGTTCACTAGTGGTCCACGGCAAGAACTGCTTGAATTTCATGGTCTGGGCGACCCAAGACATCTTTGTGATGGCATCAAGAGTGTCATTCTGGGGTATTGGCACCCAAACACTTGTCTGGCTTCAGTCCTCAGACCTGGCACATTGGTGCAGAACAAGTTTGATGGTTTGCCATGCCATAGATAAGATCTCTTCAGTGATCAGGCTGGAGATGAGGCTGCCTTCATTAAAAAGTGGCATGCTACACTTTGTACTCTACAAGGCACCCAGCTGAGCTGGCCTTCTATTGTGGAAAGTGCCAAGGAGGACAGGAGAGGACCTCATACTCCCGTAGGCATGGGTGCTTTCCAGATCCCAAGCTTCTCACCCACAAACTGGCACATCAGCATTGAGAGATATTTCAGAAAATCCAGCCATCTCTTCTGCCAAGGGCAGTGGAAGAGGTTTGAACTGGTTCCTTTGGACCATAGCCGTGCTACCAGGAACCACAGTGGAAAAACCTTCAGTTAGTGGGGAGCTCACTCTTTTGACTTAAGGGTGACCCCTTTCAACCTCAGACTTATGGGCTCTATGGATAGATCAAAAAGGTTGCAAACTGCATGTTTGGATCTGCCAACAAATTGTCCCAAGGGGGCATCATCCTTCCCTTCAAAAGAGGAGCTTGGCATGCTTCCTGGATCTGAAGGACACGTTTACTCACAGATACATCCCGCTCACAGGAGCTATCTCAGGTTCATCCTGGGGTGGGGGTGGGGGCAATACTTTCAGCACTGAATGTTGATTTTTGGCCTAGTCAGCGCCTTGAGTATGCACAAATTGCTTCACTGTAGTAGCTGCAGACCTTGGGATGCTGGGAGTGGTTGTCTTCCCCTATCTGAACAATGGCCTAATCAAGAATACTATTCCTGAAGGGACTCAAGGATCAACATGATTGACTATTTGGGTGTTGGAACTAATAGTGTCAATTATAACTTACCCCATGCACCACCTTCAACCCACCCAGCAGTTGGCATTCAGAGGAGCCCTGCTCGACATGACTCAGGTGAGAGCCTTCCTCCCACATAACTGACTTCATAGACTGGCAAAATAGTACTGAGAATTTATTTGAATCATCAGGTATCAATTAGCAGGATATTAACTCTACTAGACCACATGGCCTCTACCATGCACCTCACACATCTCCACTGGAGGCAGGCTCAGTGGACTCCAAAAGCTCAATGGGGTCAGACGATTCAGGGATCATCTGTATGTCACCAATCTTCTCATTCAAGCACAGCAATAGTGGAAAATCCACCACAATGTGCTCAGAGGCCTCCCTTTCCATGCTGTTCCTCTTCAAAGAGTTTGATGATGGACACCTCCAAACTGGAGTGGGGAGCCTAGGGCGCATGCTCTGTCCAAGAAAGTCTCTGCAGATCAACATCTTAGAGTTATGAGTTGTGGCGCACATTCTGGAGCCTTTCCCAGACTGACTGCCTAACCAAATTGTCCTTTTTAGAATGTCGATCATTACAATATTCTACCTCAACAGGAAGGGTCAAACAGACTCGAACCTCCTGTGTTGGGCATTCAGGTTCTGGAGGTTGGACATCACACATGGGATGTTCTTGAGTGCCAGGTTCTGCCAGGCGAACAGGACATTCTGGCAGACAGAATGAGTCGAGTCCTCCATCCACACGAGTGAATATGGGATGGAGCGTTTATGCCTTGCATCTTTAATGAGTAAAGCATCCTCTCGATAGTTCTGTTTGCCACTCTGCAGAATGCCAAGGCAGATCAGTTTTGTTCCAGGATAAGATCATGCAGCAGACTGGCATCAGATGCTTTCCTCCCACCTTGGGGGGGGGGGGGGAGGGCCATCTGTATGCTTATCTTCCAATACCTGCTATTGCAAAGACCCTCCTGATGCTCATAAAAGACAGAATCATGAGGGTTCTTATCACTCCCTACTACCTGGGCAGCCTTAGTTTCCTTCTCCAGTCAAGGACCATTCGGGCTAGGCCACACGCCAGTTCGAATTCACAGAAAGATGGGATGATGTTGCACCCCAACATCCAGTCTTTGACCCGCACGTCATGAATGTTGAGAGGCATCAGTGCCTGAGTGCACCTGCTGACCAGTGTGTCCGATGTCCTTTTGGCCTCCAGGAGTACTTAAATGAAAAGGTTTTCTTCCTGCAAATGGAAGAGACTTGCTGTCTGATGGCAGGCTAGGCCCTAGATCCTTTCGTCTGTTCCACGCAAAATCTGCTGGAATATTACTACTACTATTAATCATTTATATAGCTCTACAAGGCATATGCAGCACTGTACAGACACATATAAAGACTATCCCTGCCTGTCAGAACTTACAATCTAATTAAGACAGACAAGACAAAAGATAAGAATAAGGGTAGAATAGGGAAGGGTAAGGAGACACAAGTAAAACAATGGATCAGATCCAAAAGCAGCCTCAAAGACCTCTTCATGTTGGGACTTCAGTCCACCTCACTGCAAATGAAGCTTACCATTGGGGTGTGGAATGGACGTCCATCTCGGTACAGCCTTTAATGTTGTGCTCCATACAGGGGTTGCTTCTCTGGAAGCCTCCTTGCAGGACTCCTGCAGTGTCTTGAGACCTCAATGTATTTCCTAGGCAGCCCCTGGAAGCTCCCTTGAATTCCTGCGCTCTGAAGTTTTGTTCTAGTGGTATTGTTTGGTGGCAGTCACTTCACCACGCAAAGTGAGTGAGCTTCAGGTTCCAGCAGTTTATCCACCAAATTTCATACTGGTCTACCACTCTGTACTTATCCTAAATTCCTTGCATGATGGTATCGGATTTACATCTTACTTAGCTGTTCCAGCAACATTTTTTCTGAAGCCTCCTGCCCACAAAGGAGAAGCCGCGTTGCATAGATGCGGCTGCGGGCGAGCCTCTAACTTCTTTTTGGAGTGGACAAAAGCCATAGAGAGTGCATCCAGCTTTGTTTCTTTAAAAAAACTGAAGTCCTTATCGTTACAAGAAACAATGACTTCTCTTCACCACCTTCATTAAGAGTACGAGACGCTGATTTACCTATTAAATCCACCATTCGATACTTAGGTGGATTCTCGACCAGCGACTTGAATTTAATGAGCATATAAAGTCCACAGTAAAATCCATTTATCACAAGATTAATACTCTTCGACACCTAGAACCCATGTTAGACCCCGATGATTTCCGCACAATATTCCAAGCGCTAGTCACTCCACATTTTGACTATGCGAATATTATCCTGCAAGGCCTACCTAAATCTACGCTTAATCCATTACAGCTTGCTATGAATGCAGCAGCTAGATCACTATGCGGAATTACAAGGAGACAACACATAACCCCCATTCTAATGGAGCTTCACTGGCTCCCAATAATTTGTAGATTATCTTATAAAACACTTCTTATTTATTTATTTATTTATTTATTTATTTATTTATTACAACTTCTTATATACCGCACTATTCGGTATCAGCGCGGTTTACATCATAACACAATGACCATAACAACAAACTGTTTGGTTTTACATAGAACAGGAGTACAAACTTGGATAACAGGGGTGAACTATATATATGTCATAATTACACGGAACAAGATTGGAATAACAAAACAAACTGAAAATATGTGGTTATTCCTTGGGTGGGGTACCTTATGACCTTCAAAGTGTTCCATAATATTTCACTTCCTTCAATCTCTGATCTACTCATTCATACCCAAAACAACAGATCAAGAAGATCTACAACTGAAAATACTCTAGTGATTCCAAATGAATTAGTAAAATGTACTCAAACTGCCATTAACAGATCATTTTCATCCTTTGCTCCAAGGTGCTGGAATAAGCTTCCATTAAACATCAGATTGATAAAAGATATATCGCAATTTAGAAAAGCTTTAAAACCCACCTTTTTTTACAACACTTCTCTTACATCAATATTTCCCCTCCTCTCACCCCATTATCTCAACTCAGCAATAATAGTTAAATGATGATGTTAGACCGTTCCACCTTATGATATTTCACTGTATATACCTGCTCTGTTAAATGTTATTTATGACATGTCTCTATACCCACTCAAGATCTCTAGTCTGATGTAATTGCTTTTATTTAATTATTCATATGCTATTCCGCAGTTAATCCTTGTTTTATTCCCCTGTTACCTGTAACTTGGACAAGTTCTCTAAATCTGAGTGTATTTTGTTTAATGTAAACCGCACTGATGTCAAATAGCGCGGTATATAAGAGCTGTTAAATAAATAAATAAATAAATCCCAGCAAGCTAGGGGCTGCCACTTCCAGATGCACTCTTGCCACTTCCAGATGCACTCTTGCCGCTTCCAGATGCACTCTTGCCGCTTCCAGGCACACTCTTTCAATTTGACTGGGCACTGCATCCCTTTTGCTTATGCCCCGATAGGTCTGAGCGTTCATGGTCCTGTCACAGCTCACAAGGTCAGGACTAGGGCTGCATTGGTGGCCAACTTATGCTTGATCTCTCTGGAGGAGTTCAGCATGGCTGCGATGTGGGCTTCTGTCTTCACACATGTACATCTCACTGTTGTCTAGACGGGGGATTCCCTGACATGGGAGGTCATCGTCCTCATTGCTCTCACTTCAGCTAAGCGCATTAGTGAGCTACAAGCTGTTGGTGACAGACCCACCTTACACACGGTTCCACCATGACAGAGTTGTCCTAAGGACTCACCCCCATTTCATGCCGAAGGCGGTGTCTCCTTTACATTTGAATCAGTCAGCCTACCTTCCTGTCTTTTTTCCTAGACCACATTCATCTAAGCCAGAGGCAACCCTCCATACCCTTGACTGCAAGCGTGCTTTAGCATTCTATCTTCAAAGGACAGCAGAGCACCATAAAGGCTTTCAGTTATTCCTCTCCTTTAATCCCAGTCACTTGGGGTTGCCAGTATCCAAACGTACTCTCTCTAAATGGATAGCAGATTGCATCTCATTTGCTTATGACAGAGCAGGACTATCCCTTGAGGGCCATGTCACTGCCCATAATGTTCGTGCCATGGCTACCTCAATGGCAAATCTATACTCTATAGCCATTGATGAAATCTGCAAAGCAGCAACTTGATCTTTGGTCCATACCTTTTCTGCTCATTACTGTTTAGTTAAGGACTCCCGCTGGGATGCCATGTTTGGTCAGGCTGTTCTCCAGCATCTATTTCAGACTTAAGGGCAACTCCTACCCTCCGTCCCGGAATGATACCAGACATCATAGAGGATTCATGACTTCCTGAAGCCTGCCCTGGGGCAAACCTACCAGTTCTGAGGTAATTTTCTCTGGCATCTGAGAGCTAGAGAGTCCCATATGTGAAGACTACATTCCTGCTTGTTCTTGGAGATAACATAGTTACTCACTTGTAACAGGTGATCTCCAGGAACAGCAGGAATTTAGTCTTTACAACCACCCCCCCCCCCAGGAGTTGTAGGTTTCTTCTCTCCTTTTCTCTCAGTTACAAACTCAACTGAGGAGGGAGAGTTAGGAAGGCAGAAAGGCAGCGACGCAGGCGCAGTGGGATGCTCCCAAAAGCTTTCCTATAGGATGCTGGAGAGCATTCCCACGTGGGCTTCGTCGGTACCGACATCGCCCATAAGTGAAGACTAAATTTCTGCTGTTCCTGGAGATCACCTGTTACAGGTGAGTAACTACACTTTGCTGTATGAGGAAGTATCTTCCTCGTGTGTGTGTTTATACCTGGACCCAGTAATATTGTTGGGTTATGTAACAGTAGAATCTTTTCCCAGTCAGAAGAACTGTAAAATAATCCTGGAGAATCCTAGGATGGCCATTGTGAGAAACGTTTTCAGTAAAATGTATTTCGCTTCCAAATAATTCTCCTAGCAAGTATCTGGATTATATAGCGTTAAAAATGATGGGCCTCATATTCAGCACCAGCGGCTAGCGGCTGGAAGTTAAACCCGGGTATTCAGTGCTAGGGTCATATCCGGCCTCAGCATTGAATATCTGGGTTCACCTCATTTGCAGCTTGCTAACCAGGCAACAGTGATATTGAGCCAATGCCCGGTTAGTTATACATGGTGAAAGTTAGGGTAGGGTTTCCTGCGCTTGGCCTTCACTGCGTATTGCTAACTGAGCAGCAGTTCAGTATTGCTGCTGCACGGTTAGTAAGCAGTGCCGCCCCTGCTCCACCCTGGAACACTTCCGATATTCTCGGCACACCATGTTAGTGCCGCTGAATATCCCGTACACCACAATTAACAGTCAGCTGTTCTGTTAACCGCATTACCTCAGCAGCACAGGCATAAATAGCTCAACCAGAGCTCTGTGATCCTCAGTCGTGAAGGACTAGAAAATGGGACTGTTACTTCTGGAGAGAGCTCTGCAATTGTGAGTGTATACTTCTGGAAATTTTCTGAAAGGAATTCTTTGTATTAAAGCTAATTAATCTGTGAACTCGCTATTTTTTGCTAAATCAGTCAGGACCTAGTAGCAGCAGCTTAAGTTTAAATTTAAAACACAGAAGAGAACTTTCTGGTTACATTTCATACCCAGCAGAGAGCTTGTAGTTTAAATTTGATAGTCACTCAGGGCCTAGCATCAGCAAAGTACTTTTAGTTTAAATTCAAAACATAGAAGAGAGCTTTCTGGTTACATTTCATACCCAGCAGAGAGCTTGTAGTTTAAATTTAATAGTCACTCAGGGCCTAGCATCAGCAAAGTACTTTTAGTTTAGCAAAGAGTAGGAAATCACCTGGGCCGGATGGTATACATCCAAGGGTGTTAAAAGAACTGAAATATGAGATTGCAGACCTGCTATTAGTAATCTGTGAACTATCATTAAAATCATCTCTAATACCTGAAGATTGGAGCTTCGCCAATGTAAAGCCAATTTTTAGAAAGGGTTCCAGGGGTGATCCGGGAAACTAAAGACTGGTGAGCCTGACGTCAGTACTGGGAAAAATGGTAGAAACCATCATAAAAAATAAAATTACTCAGCATGTAGATAGTGATAGCCTAATGCGAGACAGCCAATTTGGCTTTAGACAAGGAAGATCTTGTCTTACTAATCTGTTCTGTTTTTTTGAAGGTGTGAGTAAACAGGTGGACAAAGGTGTTGATATAGTGTATCTGGACTTTCAGAAAGCCTTTGACAAGGTCCCTCATCAGAGACTTTTGTCAAAACTAAAGAGTCATGGGATAGGAGGCAGTGTACTATTGTGGATCAGGAACTGGTTAAAAGATAGAAAGCAGAGGGTAGGGCTAAATGGCCAATTTTCCCAATGGAGAAAGGTGAATAGTGGTGTACCCCAGGGATCTGTGCTGTGTCTGCTGCTTTTTGACATATTCATAAATGACCTGGAAAGTGGAATAACGAGGTTATCAAATTTGTAGATGACACAAAACTATTTAAAGTTGTTAAAACCCAAGAGGATTGTGGAAAATTGCAAGAGGATCTTGATAAATTGGAAGACTGGGCATCAAAATGGCAGATGAAATTTAATGTGGACAAGTGCAAAGTTATGCACCTAGGGAAGAATAACCCAAACTATGGTTACAAGATTCAAGGTTCCACATTAGGAACCACCACCCAGGAAAAAGATTTAGGCGTCATTGTGGATAGCATGTTAAAACCCTCGGCCCAGTGTGCAGCGGCGGCCAAGAGAGCAAATAGAATGCTAGGTATCATAAGGAAAGGAATGGAAAATAAAACAAAAGATATTATAATGCCTCTATATCATTCCATGGTGAGACCGCACTTTGAATATTGTGTGCAATTCTGGTCGCCGTATCTTAAAAAGTATATAGCTTTATTAGAAAAGGTTCAGAGAAGAGCCACCAAAATGGTAAAGGGGATGGAAGGATACCCCTATGAAGAAAGTCTAAAAAGGTTAGGGCTCTTTAACCTGGAAAAGAGACGGCTGAAGGGAGATATGATAGAAGTCTATAAATTAATGAACAGAGTGGAACGGGTAAACGTAGATCAATTGCTTACATTATCAGAATATAGAAAGACTAGGGGACATGCAATGAAGCTACAGGGTAAACTATTTAAGACTAATAAAAGAAAATATTTTTTCACTCAACGTGTAATCAAACTCTGGAATTTGTTACCAGAGGATGTAGTAAAGGCTGTTAGTGTAGCTGGGTTTAAAAAAGGTTTGGACAAGTTCCTGGAGGAAAGGTCCATAAACTATTATTAAGAAGGGACCCAGGATATCAGTGCTTGACCCAGTACAAGCATTGTGGAACCTGTGTCTTTTGGGGAAACTGCTAGGTACGTATGACCTAGATTGGCCACTGTTCGAAACAGGATACTGGGCTTGATGGACCTTGGTCTGACCCAGTATGGCATATCTTATGTTCTCATAACCGCTTTGAATATTGGGCCCGTTTTGCTTTTCTTTGGAGCACTTGGAGAGTCTATGGGGTTTTAGTAGACCTCTCAGAAGACTAAGGTCACACAAGTTCCTTCTGTATAAAAGAGGAAACAGCTTTATTTGCTATGTTTTCTTCCTCACTTTAGAATGACTCATCCAATTTCTCATGTCGTTTTGCCTGTTTGACGTTACACATAAGATTGATTGATTGAGTCACTGAACATATTGTAATAAATTGCTTTTTTGAAAGTCTGTTTTTACTGTCTAGTCTTACCTCCTGGCATTTAATATCCAATTTCCCAGTCAGATAATAACTAGATCAGACGGTTTGGACATAAAATAAACACTAGCTTATTGTGAAGGAATGGAGTTGCAACCTCTTTACTTTCTTGGCTAAGCTAAAAAAAATGCTTTATATGGCTTAATGGACTTGATACTATATATCTCCAGGAACAAGCAAGAATGTAGTCTTCACATACGGATGATGTTGGTACCGATGGAGCTCGTGCGGGAACGCTCCCCAGCGTCTAATAGGAAAGCTTTTGGGAGCATCCCACTGCACCTGCATCACTGCCTTCCCGCCCTTGCAACTTTCCCTCCTCAGTTCTTTTCCGTGGAGCCAGCTGGAAGCAAATTCTGTCACCGCAGAAAATTCCTTCATTCTTATTCTTTTGTTATTTTTTTGTGGTTGCGTCTGCTTTCCTGTTGACGCTGGAACTGATATCTTCAATTCTATTTCTTTCTTTCTAAAAATAAATAAATAAGAATTTAAATTTCTTCAGCCTGCATTGACACCATTTTGGGCCTTAGGCTTTTCATCTAGTCTGTCGACATGATGGAAGAACCAGCCAGTGGTTTTAAAAAATGCTTTAAATGTGGTAGCGCTATCTCTGCTACTGATACCCATGACTGGTGTCTTAAATGCCTCAAACCAGATCACCAGCCATCTGAATGTCCCCTATGCAAAAAGATGACAAAGAGAGTCCTACAGAATCGGGCCGCAAAACTCGACTCCCTCTTTGTCTCAGATGCAGTTTCACTCACTTCAATATCGTCGACAGCATCGTCTTCCTTTCATGGATCTCAGGTATCGAAACACAAGTCTTTATCGAAGACAGGCCCATCCTCCCAAGGGCAAATCTCTATCTAAGCGTTGCTCTGGAGCTGGATTGACCGACCAAACAACCCTAGCAGTAGGACCTTCCCTCCAAAGCCACCCAGAGAGTCCAGGATGCTCCTGAGGCCTCCACCTCAGGAGAGCTTCTGGTGCCATGCTCTGGGACGGTAGCCCATGCTTATGGTACCGATACCCAGGCATCAGCAGGCTGTATGGATCAGTGTATCCTGGCCATTGAGCGGAGTCTAGTGGCTCTGCTGGCGGCATTGGTGTGAGTTAGAACCTTGCCAGCGGTACCCTCTACTCAGGGCCTCTGGACGGAGCAGGAGTCGCAGCTGCAGATAAATCTACTGGAGCTTCGTGCTATCTTCAATGCTCTCAAGGCTTTTCAACAACTACTACAGGGCCACAAAAATCTTGTCCAGACGTACAATCAGGTATTCTATGTGAACAAGCAGGGAGGAACAGGCTCTAGGCCCCTCTGTCAGGAGGCTCTCCAGCTTTGGTCTTTTGCCATTGCTCATCGGATACATTTCCAAGTGGTATAGCTGCTGGGACAGCAAAATGTCCTAGCAGACAGATTGAGTCGGATCCTTCTTCCACACAAATGGTCCCTCCGTCTGGAGACCATTTCCTTCATCTTTCAGACCTGGGGAACTCCGGAGATAGACCTTTTTGCCACTCCACAAAACGCAAAACTTCCTCACTTCTGCACCAGAACCCTGAGGTCCAGCTTCCAACGGGTGGATGCTTTCTACCTTCACTGGGGTTAGGATTTCCTGTATGCATTCCATTCATACCCCTGATTCCCAAAGTGCTCCATCAAGCTTCAAGCGGACAGGGGCAAAATGATCCTCATAGTTCCACACTGGTCATGTCAACTGTGGTTTCCTCTCCTGCTACGTCTGTTCCAGACTCGCCCCCTGAGTCTCAGGTCAGCTCCCGATCTCTTCTCCCAGGAGGAATGGACACTATTCCATCCCAATCCGCAGTCTCTCCATCTCATGACTTGGCTGCTGAAAGCGTAGTTTTACAAGATCTCAACCTTCCTCAGGAAGTGAAGGAGGTCCTGCTAGCCTCCAGGAAACTGTCCACCAGACATTCTTATGAGTTCAAGTGGCATAGGTTCTCCATCTGGTGTTCTCAGAAGGAGCTTAATCCCTTCTCAGCTCCTGTGGAGGCTCTCCTACATCTTTCCTCATCTGGTCTCAAGAGAAACTTGGTGAGGGTTCACCTCAGTGCAATTTCTGCTTCTCACCATCTCTTGGATGGACAGCCTATCTCCTCACAGCCACTAGTAGCACATTTCATGAGTGGGTTCTTATTGACCAAGCCTCCCATCAGGCCACCACTGGTGGCATGGGATCTTAATATCATCTTAGGGCAGCTCCTCAATCCACCTTTTGAACCTTTAGCCACAACCCCACTGATGTTTCTCTCATGGAAGGTTATCTTCATAATTGCCATCACTTCCACTAGACGCATCAGTGAACTTCAGGCTTTGGTGGCAGATCCAGCTTATACCCTGTTCCACCATGATAAGATCGTCCTTAGGACTCTCCCCCATTTCATGACAAAGATGGAGTCTCCTTTCCATCTCAGTCAATGTTTACTTTCCTGTCCTTTTTCCTAGACCGCATTCTGTAGTGCAGAGGCAATCTTGCACACCCTTAACTGCAAGTGTGCCTTAGTATTTTATCGTCAAAGAACTAGAAAGCACCGCATACCTTCGCAGTTGTTCATTTCCTTTGACCCTAGTCACTTGGGTCTCCCAGTTTCTAAACGTACTCTGTCCAGTTGGATAGCAGATTGCATCTCATTTGCTTATGCTAAGGCAGGACTATCCCTTGAAGGGCACGTCACTGCCCATAATGTTTGTGCCATGGCAGCCTCAATGGCAAACCTACGGTCTGTTGCCATTGACGAAATCTGCAAAGAAGCTACCTGGTCTTCAGTACATACCTTTGCTGCTCATTACTGTCTTGACAAGGACTCCCATCAGGGTGCCATGTTTGGTCAGGCTGTACTCCAGCACCTCTTTCAGACTTAGGACAACTCCTGCCCTCCGTCCTGGAATTTAATGATACCAGACATCCATGGACTATCCTTGATATCTTGATGCCTACTCTGAGGCAACCTACTGATTCTGAGGTTATTTCTCTGGCATCTGGGAGCTAGGGAGTCCCATATGTGAAGACTACATTAATGCTTGTTCGTGGAGATAGTGTAGTAAGAGGTGATCTCCGGGAACAGCAGGAATTTAGTCTTTACAACCCAGTCTCCTCCCCTAGGAGTTGTAGGGTTTCTCTTTTCTCTTGTCTCTCCTTTTATCTCAGCTACAAACTCAACTGAGGAGGGAGAATTGCAAGGGTGGGAAGGCATCGACGCAGGCGCAGTGGGATGCTCCCAAAAGCTTTCCTATTGGATGCTGGGGAGCGTTCCCGTGCGGGCTCTGTCGATACCGATGTCACCCATATGTGAAGACTAAATTCTTGCTGTTTCTGGAGGTCATCTGTTACAGGTGAGTAACTATGCTTTAATGCAGATGGTTAGATTGAAAGACAGACAAAGACACAGATTCAATGGGTAACATTTTATCTCAGTGCTTTCTGCTTTATAATTCGCTGTTAGCAAGGTTTATAGTCTTCTGAAATTTGGAAAGGAGCCTGTGTGGTCATAGGAAAATTCTTTCATATGAATAAAGTATGGATTCTAGGGAAGCATCTCTAATGGTGAGGTCCCTGGTTGTGCAATGCAAATTATGAAGGTTAGGGCATGAAATGGAGGTCTATGATCAGTCAGGTCCTATGAAGTCTAATACCAACAGGGTCAATTCCTGTTGACATATTAAAAAAAAAGCTATTAAATGTATTTTATAATGCTGTTGAACTTTGGTTGTATTAGCATATGCAATAGACACTCTTTTTTTTTTGTAATTTATATTTTATTAACACCAGTCAACAATCACACAATAACTGTAACACACTCCGTCATATACATCATGTCCCTCCTCTTTTCTATAGAGGTTATTACATTCCAACAGTGTATAATTATTTACATTCTCCACCCCACGCCCTCCCCCTCCCCTCCTCTTCCCAGCCAGGTACTTATACTTATTTATTGATTTGCTGTCCATATTATATACTTTCCCCAAATACTCAAAAATTTCCATGGCTGCTCTTTCTTAATTGCCGTGAGTTTACTCATCAAGAAAATATGTGCTAATGAGTTACGATATTCCGCCATCTGCAGTGCCTCCACTTGTTTCCAGCAGTAGATACTCTTAGGGGCTTGTTCAAAGCCACGGTAGCGGTTTCCGATAGTTATCGGAGCCGCAGCCCCATTAACGATCGGAAACCGCTACCGTTGCTTTGTAAACAAGCTCCTTAGAGTTATGTTTTCTAATGTTCACTAAGGGTTGCCAATTAATGTGTGTTTGGAGTAAAAGTAATATGTGATAATTGAGATGGCCCTGTGCTAACTATTAGGGTCATGCCCCTAGATGTTATCACATTGAACAGTTCCTCAATGTTGTGACGATGTGCATGCTGCAGAGCCCTTTAAAACTAGAAAAAACACTGAAATTTGTTCCCATAAGCGGGGGATGGGCTCACTGAAACACAATTCCCACATAGAGAGTGAAACTAAGGCACACAGAAGCAGGGTTACCTTGAAGCCACACCCAGCCTCTAGGGCAGCTGCAAGCAGAGAGAGGGTGGGGCCAGGGAAGCAAACAATTCACAGAACATATAAACTGCGTCACACAGGAAGTGAGGGGAAACTGGAGGATCAGCTGGGAGTTGATTCTAGAGTTCAGCACACACGAGGACCATGCACAGGACAGTGCAGAGGCAAGTGTAATACTAAGGAGAAACTGGCAGACTCCCGAGGACGGAGTCTCTCTAGAAGATCAGCTGAGCTAACAGAGGACTCAGACGCTGATCAAACAGGATCTGCTCATACACCAGAGAGACTGCAGAGAAGGACTGCTCAAAGGCAGGACAGGCTGCAGGCTAGGAGCCAAGTGAGAAGGCCAAGAGACCGGGAGAGGAAGCAGCACTTCAAGGCTGTGTCTTCTGGTGAGTCCAGGAGGACTGGTCAACACTTACAAGGCAAGTGTAAAGGGTGTGGGCATAGAAAGAGCTGGGAGAGAATTCAGGACTTTACTTCTGAGTCAGAATATAGCAGCTCTAGCCCTGAGCCTCTATACAGACAATGTAAAAAGTCTGTTAGAAGGAGAGTCACTGCCAGCCCAAAAGCTTATGCATTTCCTGAAGAGGATTTATTAAGGGGGAGAAAGGCAAGAGGTTCCAACCCGGTTATAAAGGGGAACCAGAAGCTAAAGTGGGGAAAACTTTTAAAGCTGTTGAAGAACGTACAACAGGTTGAGCCAAAGGTTACCCCAAGCACAGAGCCATATAATTCCCCAGCAGAAATGGAGATGGACTGTTTCTCTAATAATTCAGTGTCCTCAGCTGAATCAATGGATTGCAGTCTGTGTGTGACTAATATATAATGCTTTTACTAAATGCTGTGTGAAAGAAGTAAGAAGGCAACAGAAGTGCTAGAATCACTGTATGCTTGAAAAACAGACAGGAAGATAACCAAACCCTCATGTGTAAAAGTAGCTGGTTCTATTGCTGCTGTAACCTCAGCTAAATAAGCTAACGGTTTTAAACTGAGAGGTGGCACTTTGATTGAGGTCTTGAACTTATGCCAGCAGAGAAAGTAAAGCTCCACTATTTCTAAGTTTGTGAATGATGCACAAATGGTATCTTTGCTGTATCTGTAAATAATAGAAGTACTACTACCAAGAGTGAAGAAGTTTATTTGTAGAATTCACCTTGGACATTCTTTGGAGAAGAATCCTATTTTGGTTAATGTGATTTTGCCTTTTTCTTGAGCTTTTTGCCACAAATGATTTACTTGAAGAAAAACAAATAAAAAGCAATTTATGTTACAAATTGCCCTGTGCCGCTTCCATTCGAACTGCTAAATAAAAGCAAACCACAACTACATTAAAAGAGGTGATCTTCATGTCCTATTAGGCGGGCGCCTGCACAAATACAACAGTAAGCGTCCAAAAGCGGAAACAATCTGCCTTGCCGGCCCTAGGGGGCGTAGGCGCACGGAGTGGAAGGCCACAATGTGCAGCAGTGACATTTGCAATCAATATGGTTGCACAAGGCACACATTGAGGTGGCATTAAGTGCACCCATGCTAACTGCAGCATTGACAATTGGTGCACATTAATAACCCCTGCACTAATTGCAGTAAAAAGTCAACACCCACTCTCTGCCCTAACCTGCCCATTTACTACTACTACTACTGATTATTTGTATAGCGCTACAAGGCCTTCGCAGTGCTGCACAAGCATATGTAAAAGACGGTTCCTGCTCTTCAAAGCTTACAATCTAGTTAAGACAGACAACACAATAGTAGAGGACAAGGATACATCTAGGGGTAAGGAAAGGAAAACACATAGACTAAGCTGATCAGGATCCAAAAGCATCCTCAAGAAGTGAGTTTTCAGCCTGGAGCTGAAAAGGGCCAGAGAAAAAGCCTGACGTACAGATTTAGGAAGCTTGTTCCAGGCATAAGGAGCAGCAAGGTGAAAGGATCGAAGTATGGAGTTGGCAGTAGAAGAGAAGGGCGCAGACAGAAGCAGTCCACTAGAAGAGTGGAGTTCCTGAGGAGGGGTGTAGGGAGAGATAAGAGAGGAAAGGTAATGAGGAGCAGCAGAACGAGTGGGAGGACAGTAGGAGAACTTTGAACTGGATGCGGAAATGGATAGGAATCCAATGAAGTGACATGAGAAGAGAGGCTATATATGTGCATATCGAGGATGATGGATGATTAGCCGCACAGCCTTTTGAACAGATTGAAGGGGAGAAAGATGATTCAGAGGGAGACCAGAAAGGAGGAGGTTGCAGTAGTCTAGATGGGAGATGATTAAAGAGTGGATAAGTGTCTTAGTAGTGTGTTCAGAAAGGAAGGGGCAAATTTTGCTGATGTTATAGAGAAAGAAACGACAGGGTTTAGCTATCAGTTGGACGTGTGTGGAGAAGGAGAGGGAGGAGTCAAAGACAACCCCATTCCATCATGGTCTATGCAGTTAGCATGGAATTTGGAATGTGCTGTCTGTTTTGGTATGAATCCATGTTAGCTGATTAGCGTGTGCAAAAGTATGCATTTACCATTAACACAGTTTAGTAAACATTCCCCTTAGAATAATAAGGTGAAACATCCCACAACAGCTGCAATAACCCAATCAGCATTCAGTGATGTGCTCCCTTACTGCATGCTTTTAAAATCTCTGGAGTAGTTTACTGTTTATCAGCCAAGATAATATCTGCACCAAGGGCAGTTTTCATAAAGGAACATGATGAGTCCATTTCATGTTAACTTTATGATCATTTTCTTTACAAGAGGAGAGATTTTTGTTTGTTTTGTTTACAAAAGGGAAAATTAGCTGTACCAGCTTACTGATTGGACTACCCGTTGTAAGATATGGGTTATTACTACTTCTTATCATTTGTATAGTGCTACAAGGCATATGCAGTGCTGTACAGAGACATGTAAGAAACAATCCCTTCTCATAAGAGCTTACAGTCTATTCAAGACAGACAACACAACAAGTGGGGACTGGGACTAGGATATATCTAGGGGAATGGTAAGGAAACATATAGGAGGTGAACAGGAGACTAGGGGGATCAGGATCCAAAAGCAGTCTCAAAGAAGTAAGTTTTTAGCCTCAGTTTGAGGAGGGCCACAAATGGAGCCTGATGTACTGACTCAGATAGTTTGTTCCAGGAATAAGGAGCAGCAAGGTAGAAAGATTGAAGACTGGATTTGGCAGTGGAAGAGAAGGGCATAGATAGAAGGGATCTGCCAGAAGAGCAGAGTTCCTGAGGAGGGATGTAGGAAGAGATAAAAGGAAAGGTAGATAGGAGCAGCCAAATGAAGGCACTTATAGGTCGGTAATAGAAGTTTCAACTGGATGCGGAAATGGATAGGGAGCCAATGAAGTGACTTGAGAAGAGGGGTGACACTGGCGGAAGATTAGCCATGTAGCTGAGGTTTGAACAGATTGAAGTGGATGTTGCAGTAGTCTAAACGGGAGGTAACAAGAGAATGGATGAGGGTCTTAGTAGTATATTCAGAAAGGACTGTCCAAAGAACAAACCAGTCAGTACTAGAGGAGATCAAACCTAAACTTTCTTTAGGAGCTTAGATGACAAGACTTCGACTTTCATACTTTGGACACATCATGTGAAGAGAGAGATCATTAGAGAAAGACATCATGCTTGGCAAGATAGAAGGTCAACGTAAAAGAGGAAGGCCAGCAATGAGATGGATCAATACAATAACAGCAGCTACGGGTACCAGTCTGTCAACAATGAGCCGCCTGACTGAAGACCAAACACAATTTAGGACAACTATCCAGAGGGTCGCCATGAGTCGACACCGACTCGATGGCACTTAACAACAACAAGGAGCTATTTATATTAGAGAGATGCATACGCTTTTTTTTTAAATTATGGCCTCTGATGAAGGGATCTATGTGGTCTTAATCTCATATACACTATGGGGCCAGTATTCAAAAGATTTATGTGGCCATTTCTACTCTTTCTCACCACCTTTAAGGAAGATGTGTCCCTTCCTGTGGTTCCCACCCACTCCATAGTCCTCTGTCCTTTTCAACAATCCCCAATCCCTCCTTAAACCTTCCAATGCCTTTCAAACCTTTTCCCCTCCCCATATTTCTGCACTTGATCTCACAGCCCTATTCATACCCCTCACCCTGTCACTTTGTCCCCACTGCCCTTGTAATCTCTGGTCAATTTCTTAGTCACAAGACTCCCAAATATCCCCAAGTCACCATCCTCCATCCTACCCAGTCTCTGAGTCCTCACAGTCCCTTCCCAAGCCCCCACTCACATGCCCAATACCCAGCCTACGTTAAGAGTCTTTCTTCTGTTTTCTCACCCATTCTTAAATTCTCCATCTATGCCCAAGTACCCATATACCAATGTCCCCAGTTCCCACCCATCTATCTTATTCTCTAATACACATTAACCCTTTCTTTCCTCTTCCTTACCCCAACATCAGATCTTATACCCCTCTCTCAACTTTCCCCTGGTTATGACTTTGCCCCAACAATGTCTATCCTTTTCTCCCTTCTCACTCCTCCCGCATCTCCTTTTTCACACACTGACCCCGGCATTTGCAGGCATTAGCCTCCTTTCAGTACCAGGTCCACAACCTTAAAATTAGCCCTCTCCCAGCACCAGTTCTCCCTCCAGCATAAGGCAATTTCCAGTTCCAGTCCTCCCCAGCCCCAGTATTAGCCCATGTCTAGTCCCAATCCCCCTTCAGCCCTAGTATCAGCCCATTTCTAGTCCCAGTCCCCATTAGTCCCAGTTTCATCCCAATTGGAGTCCCAGTTTCCCCCAAGCCCCAGTAACAGTCCATTTCTAGTTCTAATCCCCCCTGCCCCAGCATCTTCCCATTTCCAATTCCTGTCCTAGTACCCCTGATGCCAATATCCGCCCACTTTCAGTCACAGCCCCCTCTTAGCATTAGCCCCCTTCCATCTGTCCTCTCCAGTCTCCACCACCATCAGCTCATTTCCAGTGCCCAACTCCTTTCCAGTCCATCCTTTCCCCTATCAGCTCTTCATCTGACCTTCTACTCCCACATCTCTTCCAGCCAGCTCTCTTTTCTTCTCCTGCAACCGCAGTGGGAGCCTTTTTGTTTGCTCCAGCTGCTGTGCTTTAATAGAAGCAGCCCGGCCTGTGGCATTTTTATGCACTTATTTTATTTATTTAGCTGGGCTTATATACCACTTTTATCTGGGTCAAAGCAGTGTACATTGAATGGAGGATATGGGGGTATGTTTACTAAACCGTTTTAACGTCGCAGCGGCGGTATTATCGTGCGATAACGCGGCTGCGGCGTTAAGGCACCCTAATGCTGTGAAATCCGGCTCTAAAGGGTGGAGTAAGGCTTCCCAGAGGGCGGAGAGAAGGGTCAATGGGTGGAGAGCTGGCGATGAGTGGCTCCTTGCACACTAACACCGTGAAATGAAGGGCAGAAAATTTGCGTGAGTGAAACCCTCGCGCTAGGCACATTTGCAGGAAAGAGAAACCATTTAAGTCAGCAATGTACAGCAAAGCCAGGGAAACCCAAAAACGTGATAGTAGTGATACATGTGCACGGAACAAAAAGGCAAATAAACATAGAAAATGACCTGAACCACATTTAAAATCCCAATAACCAAGCTGGACAATAGTGATATTAATGAGAAACATAAAGAAACACTACTGAGAAAGCATAAAAAAGAAGATATGTTTGGAAGGGTCTATGCTCTGTCCCCCTACAAGGTGAATGATCCCACTTTGAAATAGCAGTGATCAGGGTTTTCCCTTTATATTGGGCAGGTTTGTTATGGCGTGCGCATGTGCCGCAACAGTAGGGTGGGCATGTAGGACAGGGCAACTGTACAGATGCTGGAAATGGGATACAGAGGGCTGCAGGCGGCAGATGCTGTGGTGCAGCTGGGGCACAGTGCAGACTAGGCAGATGCCTAGGTGGCACATAGGAATGCTGGAACTGTAGAGCAGCCAGACAGCAACTGATGAGGGTCCAACATGGGCAGGAGTGTGTGTCCAACAGTGTCACAGGGGAGATTACCCAGCAGGTACCACCAAGGACACATAACATTGGCAGGCGGTGCGGGGGGGGGGGGGGGAGCACGCATGTCCATGTAGGCACCCCTACCTGAGAACCCACACCATAGGCAGCTGCCTACCGGCATACTGGATGATCTGGGACTGCGCACCACTGGCATAATGGCATGGCAGCATGGTGGCAGAGGGGTGCTGGTGGCAGATGGGGAAGTGACATCTGCCCACAGCAGACCGTGGCCTAGCCCCGTTTAGGTGGGTGCCGTGCAATGCAACAGACAGGGTCTGTCTGATGAACAGTCATGGTATCCCCAGGGAATGAACTGTCCCTGTGGCAACAGTGTGGTGCAGTACACACAGCCAGTGTGTTTAGGAGCAGACAGTCACAAGTTCAAGTCCCAGCTGTGGCTCCTGCCAACCCAGTCCCCATATTTTACCCAGTACTAAACTGTGGTAGTAAAGACGGAACCTTTATTGCAGATAAAATAAACATGCCTAAGACGCCTATATTTTACCCTACAGAGCACAGACACCATAAACATGTGCAATCCCTAGAGCAGAGTTTCCCAACTGCAGTCCTGGAGGGCCAAACACCATTCAGGTTTCATGCTGTCCCTAATAACTATGCCTGTGCTGCATTTAGTATGCGCCTCCCCCATTGTATGCAAATGTATCTCATGCATATTCATTAGTGACAGCATGAAAACGTGAACAGTGTTTGGCCCACAAGGACCGGAGTTGGGAACCTCTGCCCTAGAGCAGCGGCCAACAGGGGCATAAACACCCACATCCACAGGCTCCACTATCCAAAGCCTCACGGAGAGTCAGGCTGTTGGGCCCTGCGTGCAGCAGCATCTCCCAATACTAGCACTTGCATACCTTAGCAATGCCGCCCTAAACTTGGGAATACGTTACACATATATCAGAAGGTTGCTATGATTAATGGCAGATAACAATTCCTAAGTTAAGCACAATTTGCTGATAGAGCTGCATCATAGCAACCTTTCTGATATCTGTGGAGTGTGTTTCAGTTTTGGTCTCTGACAGGGTTTACCACCCCAGGGAGTGACCCCAACAGTATTGCATACCATAGCCATGCCTGCACTGTGCCCAGGACTGGTGTGGTGGCCAGGGCTGCCAAAAGCTTCTATATTTGCACAATGCTGGCATAGGTGTGGGAGTGTGTGTCTGTCTATCCAGTGTGTTGTGGCTGCCTACACCTTACTGAGCCCACACTGCTTGCACTGTTTCCACTGTTAGCCTGCTAATGTGCATAATGAGGAGCAAGGTACTGTGGGTATGGCCCGGACAGGGTGGCCTGGGCAGGATGCATCTGCACAGGGCATAGGGCAATGGCTGGGACATTGTAGTGCCCGGCCACCACCTGCACGGACAGGGTGGCCACAGCATGTCCTGCTGGGAGCTCACTCGCACCCTGACTGAACAGTGACCACGGCAAGGCTAGGTTCCCCCATAGTGTTATATAGTATTTATCTCAAGTGATATTTATGGGTTCTTTTTTCTGGGGCCCAATCACTGACTTATCTGCTTGGTGGGTGTGCTCACATCTCCTCCAGGAACATGCACTATGGATTAGCTAGCAGACTGTCTGCAGTTAGTATGTGTATGGCTGGAACACCTTGCAGGGTGCTGCAGCTGGAGAATGTCAGATAGTGGTGGGGGGGGGGGGGCAGCTGAGCATTTCCAGGCCTACTGTCTGTCTGCCATTGCCTTACGGATGTGTACAGGTCTGCATTGACTGCCCTGTAGGGTGCCTGTTCCCCAGCAGGACTGGGGAAGATGGTCCCCTCTACTGCCACCATTGCAGGGATGTAAAATGTGGATCTGTTGGTGGGAGATCCTGAGCCCCAGAGGGCGGGTTGGGTGGTGCTACATATTCCACCTATGGGTCCAAACACCCCCCTTCACTTAAATCATGTGACCATGGCACCTACACCGGATATGCACTATTCTGGGTTCATCATAGTCCACAAGAGCTAGACGTGACTGGGAAATATGGATGGACACAGGTGTATCCTAGGTGTGCCTGCAAGGACTACCTATCACACACTGGCACTGATGGAAACCTACAGCATAGCCTATCTCAGCTAAGCCAGGTGCTGCAGACCTGTTGCTGGGCGCCCCACCTTGCCCTCAGGGTGAGCACAGTACCCCCACAATGTGTCAGTCTGTAGCTACTCTGTGCCAGTACCACACACGGTCAGTTCCCCCTACCAGGCCAAGGTGCTGTGGGGATGCATACCCCATCTTGTGATCATCTGTAGACTGCTGATCTGCATATGCAGTACATCATGGGTATGGGTGGGTTAACCCGTAACCACAGCAGACAATTTGTGTGGTGACCTGCAGTCCTTCTGTAGCCAGCCAGGGCTTTGTTAGTAGCTATAGAGATGTAGCCCACTGGTTACTTTGCTGACTGTGGAGGAAGAGGTCATGTGTTTGATCCCACAGTGGTGTTATTTGGTAGGGCTGTTGAGGCATTTTCTTTTTTAATTTAAATTAGTGCTGCCAGCAAAAACACCCTCACAGTGCTGTAACCTTAAGGTGCCTCATAAGGCGCCCTATAAAGCCCTCTATAAGGCGCTCTATAAAGCGCCTTATAAGGCACCCTATAGGGAACATTATAAGGTGCCTTGGAGGACAGTGCACTTTATAATGTGCCCTCTGGAGTGCCTTATAGGGCGCCTTATGCGGCACCTTAGGTTACGGCACTGTGAGGGTGTGTTTGCTGGCAGCACTAATTTAAATTAAAAAAGAAGATGCCTCAGACAGCACTGATTTAAAGTAAAGGGTAATGCCTCAGACAGCCTTACTCATTAAGCCCACTGGGGGATCAAACTCATGACCCCTGTTTCAACAGGCATTGTATTAACCAGTGTGCTACACCTCTGTTGCTGTGTTTGTAGGTCAGCACGCCTAATTAAGGCTAACGAGCGTTAACATGCCACGGCTCCCTCTATCGCGTGATAACGGACTTTATCGCACGATAACCTGAAATGCTACCTTAAGACCGGAACGCTCACTAACTTATATGGCATTCCTCACAGTAAGACTGCAACTAACGCCGGTAACATTAAGACGGTTTAGTAAACATACATCAAAAGGGGTTTAGCCTATATACATGGAAATGATCAAACGGGGGGTTACGTCAATGGGGTACATCAAACAGGTGTTGGCATATATACATGGGTCAGATAGGATTTAGCTTATGTGTAACAATTTAACTTATATACATGGGAGACTAACTTATTTACAGAGAGTGTCAGCTTGTGTGTTCAGGTGGGGGATATGTGTATTGGCTTTGGGTTGCATGGATGGGTGGTTATGTGGGTGGGCCAAAGTGTTCGATGAATAGATGTATTTTTATGTGTTTGCGGAAGGTGAGGAGGTCGCTGGTGTTTCTGATTTGGTTGGGGGGGGGGATGTTCCATAGGGAGGGTGCATATATTCAAAAGATCGTGTGCAGGCATGTTTGTTGCTCTTGGGATCAACTCCACAAGCAGCATGTACGTTGTGGAACTCACTGCTTCTTTCAAAGCAATCCAAATCGTCTTATAAGAAATTTACATTAGGCCTTAAGATGCACCTGTTTTAACTGTCTTTTGAAGGGTTCTAGGTACAGGGACAGACTAGCAGTCATCCCTCTTTAACTAATTTAGCTATCCTATCTCAGGTTATTGGAGTCTCTCTTTGTTTTTTTGTGCTTTTTGTTACTTGTAAACAGTTTGCTTATTTATTTATTTATTTGTTTGTTTATTTATTTATTTATTTATGAGAAGCAGTATAGCAAATTCTAATAAACACAAAATAAATAAATATATAAAGGTTGACTAGACAATGACCAACAAAAAGAATAATTATATCAACAGAATATCAACAAACAAGAAACAAATATATACACGAGAGAGCCAGAGACATGACACATCTGGGTAGCTTATACAGTTTTTATGTATTGAATGAGATATTATCACATGCAAATTATGATAAAAGTAGACATAAGAAGGCAACATTGACAGGGAAGAATAAAGCTGTGGGTGGAGCAAGTCTTGCTTGACAACAGATGGCTGTAACAGTGTAGACTGGCCAAATAAGTCAGGAAAACACTTGAATGAAGAGACATGTTTTCAAAGCAACTTTAAATTTAGGGTAACTAAACTCCCCTCTAGCCTCTGGAAGTAGCTTGTTCTAAAGCAGGAAAGAAAACTCTAGGAAGAAGCTCTTTAGCAAAATGCAAGCATCTAGAAGAGCACTAGCAGTCAATGTGAGAGACTGAGATCATACTCAACATAAAATTATTTAAAAATGAGGTCCATTCTTTTAATGGTATGTGTAAGAAAGAGAACAATGCAGAGAGAAGTATAAAGATGAAACACAGGATAACTGATATAACCTGGTCCTGGTAGAGCATGCAAACTCTGACTGGAGTGACGGCTCAAAGTAGTTTTTTAAATTTGTCCTCCTTTTCCCAACATTGGAATTGGGTGGTCCCTTTTGAACAGATTTCATAGACTTTATGACCCCTGATGCAGGCAAGGTGCTGAAACATAGCCATATTTAATCTTTTATGAATTTGTATCTGTTAGCATTTGTTTATTATTTATGAGTATCAATTTTTTTAAGTAATCCATTTTCTTGTATTGTATTTTGCATAATCTTAATACACCTGGAACTGGCTGTCTATTTATATTTTAGATAAACTCAACATAAATCTGTACTTTCAGTTCTGTAGAACTTGATTTAGAAAGCCCCACTCTCCTCCAACAAAGGGTAGGGAGCAAAGTTAGGACATTTCCCTGTACTATACAATATATCTGAAAACCTCCTTTTTAAAAAAAATTCTGGTGTCTTTTGAGTACCAGCAACACAAATTATATCCATTACCAGACACATAGTGAAATACATAATCCTACAAAACCCACCATACCACAGCAGCAATAATTCCCAGAGCTCAGATAGCAACTGCCAATATTGCAGTGGACCCCAACATGCGATACACCCTTTACTGCAAAAACATAACAAACAAGACTACTATAAATCCCTCCATGATAGCAGCACAGTGCACTTCAGTTACACACACAGCAGAGATACAAAATTTGTCTTAAGGCATTTTACATAAGCCAATAACAACTATTTTTCTTCTGGGGCATATAAGCTCAAAACCTACTTAGAGCTCTTTGTCTTAAAACACTTTAAACAAGCTAATAACCATTTTGTTTTTTTAAATGAAATTTGAATATAGAATTTGTCAATAAACCCACAACCTCTCTTCTCGCACAAGCTTTGAGTTACCTGCAGAAGCTTCTTCTGCTCTCTGTACTCCCTCAGGACCAGAACTTAAAAAAAACAACACACTTCTTACTAAACTTTCATGATCCCAGCAATTAGCATCCGATATTTAGTCTTCCTTTCCTTTCCAGGCTGTTTGAGTAAGCTGGGTTGTAGGATCATTTTGATCAGTGTCTGTATAATTTTTATGCTGGTCACAATATAGAGACTTTTTTAGTATCTCTGATGTTATCTGTGCCTGTTAGTGTAAGTTGGTAAAGGATGGTATATCAAAGTGCCTAAACCATAATCATAAACCATGGATCTAGCTGAAGGATAAGCATATGTGCTATTGTTTTTTTTTTTATAAATCGGCAGTATTTGTTGTTGTTGTTCACTCCATTTTGCTTTACAGTTTAATTGAGTTTGAGACTTGATTTGAGTTCTAGTATAGTGAGACTTTGTCCAGTCAACACTGTATCCAGTCAGAGGGATAGCTAATTCAGACCAACGAGATATACTGAGCAGCAGACTTACCCGGATAGCTTTCTTATTGTTTAACTGAATTTTAATCTCCATGTGATTTTGCAATGATTGACATTTATTTATGAAATATAGATTCATAAGAGCAGAAACAACAATTGGGAACACTAAAGATATTGAAACTATAATGAAAGGAGAAGGCTAATGTATATTTTCCTTTTTTCATAGGTGGCTTGTCTTACCTATATCGCAGCTAATTACCTCAATGGGAAAATAGAAGCAGACCGCTGGGGCACTGCACATGGAAGCATTGTCCCATACCAGGTAAGAAGAATAAAGTGATATTTCTTTATGGGGTTCACTCTGTTCTGTGATGCAGTATGACTTTATTTATTTATTTATTTAATCAGTTTTATATACCACCTTATCCTTCAATCAAAGTGGTCAACAAGACAACCAAAGGGTTTACATTGAGGGACGGGAGGACATAAAGATAATACATTACAGTTAATTACAATACATTACAATACATTACAGTAAATTACATTTCATAACAATTCATTGCAATTACGTTACAAAATAATTCATTGCAATCATATAAAGTGTTAAAATAAGTCTAAACATTGTAAAAAAATTAAAATTCAAACAGAAAGACATTTTGGTCTATTAGAGTTAAGTTAATTGCCATATGCTTCGATAAATAGGTATGTTTTAAGGGACTTTCGAAAATCTTTGATATCAATTTGAGTTCTTAATTCTTCAGGAATAAATTCCATAGTTGCGGTGCCATAAAGGAGAAAGCCCTTTTAGATGTCATTTGTTTGGATCTATTGAAATTCAAGTGAGAATTGAGTCTGTTGGTAGCCTGTGAGCATCTGGGTGTTGAGTTTATGTCTTTAGAGCTAATAGTTGTTAGAATATTCGCTGATGATTCATGAAAAGTTTTGAAAATGTTCATAAGATTCTTGTATTTTGATCTTATAGTGATTGGAAGCCAATGCAGTTCTTGAAGCAAGGGAGTTATATGCTCATATTTTGTATAATTCATTATAGTTCTTGTAGTGGTATTTTGTGCCAGTTGGAGGGGATGGGTAGTATGTTTTGGAAGACCTTGATAAAGGATATTTCCAAAGTCGAGGAGTGGTGTTATAACTACTTGACATACCGTCCAAAAAAGATTTAGTTGTAAAATTGCGAAGAGAACGTGGGGATCGATATTTAAAAGCACTTGCATGATCAGGATGAAGTGTTGGTTTCACAAGTGCTTTTGTTGGAAAATCAGCTGTCTGCAAATGGATAGATTTCAGTCTTAAAAAGTCTATATATAGCCAAAACGTATCTGTACAACTTAAGAAGGGCATTCTTGGGATAGGCCCACTGCTATTCTTATGGATTATTAGGAATGTGCTTGAAAGCCACAATCTCAACAAAACAGGAAATGACATCATCTGTATTAGTATATATTTGACTATATTTGATATGATTTGTGTATTATTTGTATGTGATCTTGATGGTCTGTGTTTAATGTAACATTTTAATTAATTTATAGCCTGCTGTGGATTATGCATGTTATAAATGAATTAAAATAAACAAATATATTTTGATATTCAGGAGGTCTTCAGTTTAACAAGATGCATTTACTAGCCAAAAAGAATGCCTTACTAAGGAATTAGTTCTTTCTGTCTAAGGGAAAAAGAATGCAGAAAAGTCATCAAACAGCATTTTTCTGTTCTTAGCTGAAACGGTGTATGCCACTATTGATATTAGGTATTTAGAAAATATAATCCACAATTGCTTAATTGGGCATAGTCAAATGTAGCCTCCAGCTCCCCACATTTAGGGTACTTCCCATCATTTTTGCTAGGAATGACCTTTTTAGTCATATGAAGGTTCTCATAATAAATTCATGTCTACTCCTGCAATAAAACATTTACCTATAATGGTTTAATATTAATTTTATTGCTTTCAAGCTCTTCTGCCCTTGCCCAGTTCCATATTCCATTTATTTGCTAAACTGGCAAAGATTTAAGATTTTTTCCATTACAATAGAATCTGCCGGTAATCCTTTACTCTATGACCTTCATCAGATTTAAGCTGAAAATATTCTTCCAAGGCCGCCTTTATATCAGCCAATGGTCTTTCTTTACCAAATGTCTGAACATGATGCCTAACCTGTAAATATGCAAAGAACTCTTCATTACAGGTGGGGATGCCAAAGGCTTGAAAAGCTTTTATGCTGCCTTCTTCATTTATAAGACTGGATTTTAGGAGTGTGCATGGGCATACAAATGTTCAGTTCATATTCATTTCAAAGAAATTTTTCCTGGTTTTGTCTAATTTTTTTCATGTTCATCCGACATATTTGTTTTTTAAGGTGAGCATTTTATGCATGCAAGAAAGTGTTTTTAAGTTCCTAAATCAATTGCACGTGCATTAATGTGTAGGTATATGTGTGTAGAAATTATTGTTTGGTACCCAAATACTACTTACTACTACTACTACTATTTATCATTTATGTAGCACTACACAATGTTATGAATGTGTGCTAATGGAGGCACACCCCTATTGGATATATGTCTCAAACGTTTGTTCAGTCAATCTACAAAAATGTATTATGCAGCCCTGCTAGAAATTCAAATGCCCTCTAAGAGAGAGTGAGTCTTCAGCTGTCCTGAACAAACCTGTTCTCAGCTGATCTCCAAAGCTAAGCAGGGCTAGGCCTGGCTAGTACCTAGATAGGTGACCACCTTGAAATATCAGGGCTGTAAACTCACTGCATGGAAGAAAGGCCTGGCAATCTACTTCCAGTCACACCTTGCCTAGAAAGTCCAGGAGCTGGATCACCAAGAGTCAGTATTGACTTGATGCACACATTGCTAAGACAGAGTAATTTGTAACAGTTTAATTTGCATAGCCAGTGCAAAGTTTGCCTTAAAAGGTTTTGAATATAATTTTTAATATGAATGTATACTGCATAGCCCAAGGAAGCGAAACAGAGCTTGTCTCCAAGGAATAGACACATATCATTCTATATGCTTTGGAGTATAAAAGTATTTTTAGCTAATTACAAAGGTGGCATATATTACTAGCAGTCTAAATTTGGAAGAGCCTTGGGCTTGGATAATTATCAAGAATTGTGTAAAATGGCCGTTTTTTTGGCATAGAAGCAAAGACAGTATTTGCATTATATACGAGAAGCCACTTGGCACGATGACCGTATATAAAAAAAAAGGTATCCATGCTTATCAGTGACAGGAAATAATTCTCAATTTTGATGGCAGCCATGCATAGCTTTAAGCAACTTGGACATAGGATTATTAAAAATCCTCTAAATTGCCAGGCATGTTAGCTCACTGTTTACCTTTCTCAGAGGTAGTTTCTCCAAATGGGTTAGTTATGCACATAGCAGGACACTCATGAACCTCACTCCTAAGCCCTAAGGTATATAGAATACAATCTCGGTCTCTCAGATTGACTGCTGATGCTTGCCATAGTACATGCATCGTACCAAACAGAGCTGCCTCCTGTTCAAGTATACCTTCATAAGTTGCCTCTATAGTAACATAGAGGCAATTTATGAAGGTATACTTGAAAATTCCTTGTAATGAAGCCTGTAGCACCCAATACAATGGGAAACATTTCTTTATCTTCTGCCACATTTTCTTAGTCTTTGATTGCTTTGCTAAATATTCTCTCTCCACTTGATGCATGGCATAATCACTTCTCACTGAAACATCTATTAATGCTGTTCTCCTTTACCATGCTGTCATGTCATCTTGCAGCCAGTTTTTTATAAGACGGAAAGGGAATGACCCAGGTGATTATAACCTCTTCATTTTTCGCAATTTTCTTAGGGTCATGATCCCAATGCTTTTCTTGTACAGTAGTGTTATAATGCTTGCAAATTTCCAGTGGATAAGGTGTCACTTTATTATGCCTTTCCGTATAAACATTTTCTCCCATCAGAACTTTGCAGCCAGCTGCAAGATGAGTAACGATTTCCAGTTCTTCTTTATACCTTTGTCTGTTGTGGAAAATGTAGTGATCTATCTTTTACACAGGAGGACCTTTCCATCCTTATTCAGGATGCCATGACAGCTCTGCATATCATGGAGCCCCCTTTCTGGCAGAGGTTTCACAAGTGGGCATTCTCCTACGAGGATTGCAGTGTTCCTCCAGCTTTTCTCCCTTTTTTGAAACCTCCCTTTTTTGAAAAGCTCTTGTTATCTCAGTAGAAGACACCAGAGCTGGGGATGAGGGTGTACTAAGGTCCTAGCTCGGCTGTATCCTCTACCCCAAGGGGAGATGGAACAGCTTTTCTGGGTCCCTTAGGTGGATGCCCTTGTCACAGTAGTGAAGAAGCGCCATGACCATTCTGATGTAAGGTGGCACTGTACTAAAGGAATCTCGTGATAGCTGGGAGTCCTCCATAAGAATGCCTTCATGGTTTCAGCCTTGGGCACTCAGGCAGTGCTTTGTGTAGGTGTGGTGGTCTCAGCACTCTTACACTGGATCCAAAAACTGCTGGACATCTCGGAGGTAGCGAGACTGGAGCATTTTTTGTGGCAGATGTCCTGTATTTATTTATTTATTTTTATTTATTTATTTAACATCTCTTATATACCGCACTATTGTCATCAGCGCGGTTCACATGGAACAAAAACATATACATACAGGATAACTGTAGTACATTTTACATTTAACAGGGTTTTGAAACTTGGAAGAAACAGGGGAGTCGGTATTACGTGATCATAATCTCTTCTAAGTCCAAGGTGGGGTTATGATGGCCCGAAGGGTGGCTCTGGCTCTGGAATTGGTCTGTTGATGCCATGTCCAAGCTGAGGTTGAGAAAGCACCCCCTTTAAGGGTAGAATGCTCTTTGGGAAAAACCTGGAGAAACTGGTGAAAGATCTTGGAGAGGCTCACCCACAGATGCTGCCAAAAGATAGGCCCAAAGGTTCCAAGGATTCCTCACATAGGGCTCAATGGGGGGCAGATTAGTGCCAGAATATGTTTGGGCATGGTCTATTCCTCCTATGGATCTAAACTCAAGAAGGTTGTCATTTCAGTGATTCTAGTGATTTTGAGACTCTGCAAGCACCTTCTTGGGAGCTGGTAAGCCCTCATAGTGAGATGGAAGGGGGGGGGGGGTATCCCTTCTGAGGGATAGGTGGTCAGGCAGCATCTCCAACTGTTTTTCTTAGAATGGACCCAAATCACATCAGATCCGTGGATCCTTGAAAAGGGGTACATGCTGGCATTTTGGGACCCTCTTCAGCAGTTGCAGGCTATCGTACATGTGCCTTCCACAGAACAAGGTCAGGGGCAGTATTCCATTTATTTCATAGTGCTCAAAAAAGGTGGATCTTTCTGACCAATTCTGGACCTGGAGGTGGTCAGTGCCCAGTTAAGAGAGCCCCACTTCCATATGGAGACTCTCAGGTAAGTCACTGTGTTGGTCCAGTGAGGGTATTTTTAACCTTAATGAACTTCCCGAAGCGTATCGCCATATTCCAATCCAGGAGCAACACCCAGTGATTTCTCCACTTCTGTATTCTGGGCTATCATTTTCAATTTTATGCTAAGCTTTTTGGCCTGGCCACAGCTCCTCATTTCTTCTTGAAGGCTATGGTGGTTATGGCAGCCTTCCTGTGCAAGCAAGGAGTCTGGGTTCACCCATACCTGAATGACTGACTGATTCAGTCTGACTCCATGGAGAAGTCATAGAAGCATAGAAACATAGAAAAATAGAAATATGACAGCAGAAAAAGACCATATGGCCTATCCAGTCTGCCTTTCCATACAAATTACTATAGTCCCTTTTTTCCTCTAGAGATCTTTTGTGTTGATCTCATGATTTCTTGAATTCAGATACTATCTTAGTCTCTACTACCTCCACTGGGAGACTTTGCCACGCATCTATCACTCTTTCTGTAAAGAAATATTTCTGCATATTACTCCTGAGTCTATCCCCTTTCATCTTAATCCTGTGCTCCCTCGTTGCAGAGCTTTCTTTCAGTTGCACATAATACTCCAAATGAGGTCTCACCAAAGACTTATACAAAGCACTATCATCTCCCTTTTTCTGCTGGCCATTCCTCCCCCTGTGCACCCAAGCATCTTCTGGCTTTTGATGTTGCCTTTTCTAACCTTTAAGCCACTTTAAGATCATCATAAACAATCACCCCTAGGTCCTGTTCCTCTTTTGTGGACAGAGGTACTTCACACCCTATACTGTACCGCTCCCTTGGACCTTTGCAGCTTAAATGTATGACCCTGCATTTTTTAACATTAAATCTCAGCTTCCAAATTCTTGAACATTCTTCAAGCTTCACTAGATCCCTCCTTATTTTATCTACTCCTTCCTGTTTGTCTACTGTATTGCAGATTTTGGTATCATCTGCAAAGAGGAAAACCTCACCAACAGCCTTTCAGCAATATCACTAACAAAAATGTTAAAAAGAATCAGATCAAGAATAGATCCCTGTGGCACATCACTGGTTTCATCCTTCTCCTCAGAGTAAGCTCAGTTTACCTGTACCCTTTGTTGCTTTCTTCTCAACCAATTTCTAACTCAGTCACTTTGGGGACTATTCCTGGGATGCTCAATTTATTTATAAGTTGTCTGTTTGGAACAGTGTCAGACTTTACTGAAATCTAAGTAACCACATTTAGGTTTCTTCCTCCATCCAACTCTCTAGTTGCCCAGTCAAATAAATTAATTAGATTTGTCTGACAAGGCTTGCCCCTAGTAAAACCATGCTGCCTCAAATTCTGCAATCCATTGGACTCCAGAAACCTCACTATCCTCTGTTTTTGCAGCGTTTCCATAGTCTGACCTCTGTGGTGAGTAAATTTAACTGGCCTGTAGTTCTCAACCTCATCCTTACTTCTGCTTTTGTGTAAAGGGATCATATGCCCCTTTTTCTAGTCCCCTGGCACTACTCCCAACTCTAAAGAAGCATTGAAAAGGTTAGACAGTGAAGCTGTTAGAGCCACCAAAATGGTAAAGGGGATGGAAAAATATCCCTATAATGAAAGTCATAAAAGGTTAGGGTTTTTCAACTTGGAATAAAGACGGCTGAGGGGAGATATAATAGAGATCTATAAATTAATGAATGGAATGGAATGGGTAAACATAGATTGGTTGTTTAGACCATCAAAAAGTAGAAAGACTAGGGGACACACAATGAAACTACAATGTAATCCATTTAAGACCAATAAGAGAAAATATTTTTTCACTCAATGTGTAATCAAACTCTGGAATTCATTACTAGAGGATGTAGTAAAAGCTGTTAGTGTAGTTGTGTTTAAAAAAGGTTTGGACAAATTCCTGGAGGAAAGGTTCATAAATCATTATTAAAGAGGACCCAGGAAATCCAATGCTTACCCTGGGAGAAGCATTGTGGAACCTTTGTGCCTTTTTGGGAACCTGCCAGGTATTTGTGACCTGGATTGACCACGGTTCGAAACAGAATACTGGGCTTGAAGGACCTTGGTTTAACCCAGTATGGCATTTATGTTCCCCAAGTTCCTTCAATACTCTGGGGTGTATCCCATCTGGCCCTATCACTTTGTCCACTTTTAGTTTAACTAGTTCCTCACGAACAGTCGTCTGAAAATCATTCAAGATCCCCTTCACTGCTGTTCCTATTTGTGGATGTTTTATGAGGTCCTACTCCTGGTCCTTCATCTGTGAGTACAGAACACAAATAATTCTGCTTTATCCACATCAGCTTCTACATATTCTTCCCCTTTCTTTGAGTCTGACAATACCACTTTTGCACTTCCTGCTCTCACTAACATATCTGAAAAAGGTCTTGTCCCCCCATTTTACTGTATTGGCTATTTTGTTTTCTATTTGTATCTTTGCTTTCCTGTCTACTTTCCTAGCTTCTCTAAGTTTTTCCAAATACAGTATTGATGCTTGTCTTCCTCTATCTGTGATCTCTTGTATTTTATGAAGTCCACCTCTTTTTCTTCATCTTTTCAGCTACTTCTTTCAATAACCATAGCAGCCTCCTTTTCCTTAAAATATCTCCTTTCTGTTTTGCCCATTGCTTTTCTACATCCCCAGCTGTTCCCATCCTGCTAATGACTCCTTGAGGTATTGTCCCATCTTGGGAAAGTTAGTTTTCCTAAAGTCTAGGACTCTCACTTTAGAATGGATATCAGTCCTAGCCCTAATTCTGAACCACACCATCTGGTGATCATTGGATGCGAGATGATCTCCAACTATAACATCAGAAACAGTTTCCCTGTTGGTAAATACTATTTCTCCAGGACCAAGCAGGAAGTCAGTCCTCACATATGGGTGACGTCGGCGCCAATGGAGCCCTCGCGGAGCAATTTTCCCCAGCTTTCAAAGAAAGCCTTTGGGAATTGCAGCGCGCATGCGCGGTCGCCTTCCCGCCCAAGGGTGCCATCTTAGCCAGTCTTCTTTTTTCCGCGGAGCCCTACAGACGTACCAGTCGTGTCCCCGCGAAAAAGTTGATTTTACTCATAATTTTCTCTTTTTTCCTTCGGTTCGATGCCGGTCTTTTTCCCGCCCGGACTCGCGACGCCGGTCACGAGTCCTCTTCTTCTTTTTCGGTTTTTCTGACTTAGTCAGTTTCGTTCGTTTTCGGTTTTTCCCTGGCAGCCCGGTCCTTTGACCTCGCAGGGGCCTGTTTCCCCCGATGGCTGCCAGTGGTTTCAAGCGGTGTGGTCAGTGTGACCGAAATATGTCACTAACTGACACACACGACAATTGCCTCCGCTGCCTGTGCCCGGATCATGAAGAAATGATCTGTGGGGCCTGCGGCAAAATGTCCTCCAAAGCGTTGAGAAGTCGGCGGCATCAGCGGGATAGGATCTTCGCTGACCCTAGCCGTACCCGGACCTCGTTGGAGGCCTCCGTGTCCAGAGGTTCCAGCTCGGACCGTCGCCAGAGTTCCTCCGACAGGGGTTCTCCCTCCGGGGACCATCGACGGAAGGTGAAACCCGCGAGGGCGGCGTCGGTGGACGCTCCTGGCTCCGCGAGGGCCAGGTCGCATAGCCCCGATAGCCGTCCCGGGTCCTTGGAGAAGGAGCACTTCTCGAAGCGACCTCGCCTGGAGTCGGAGCTGCCTGCTCGGGTAAGTCCTGTGGTCCTCCTGGACTCGCCTCCGAGACCGCCCCGACACCATCGGGGCCCGAGTCGGGGGCTGCTGGGTCACCTGAGCTCGGACTCAGGTTGACGGCCTTGGAGAGCAGACTGTCTGCCTTCATGGACCAGCAGTGGGCACTGCTCGCTGGCGCCGCTGCCCCAACCGCCGGGACGTCGACGTCTAAGTCGACCCCGGAGACCGAGCCGATCCTCGAGTCCATGCGAACTCGAGTCGATCCTCGGTCGAGGTCACCCTCGGCCTCCCGTTCGGGACCGAGGTCGCCGACGCCGACTCCCTCGGCGTCGGGGCAGCAGGCGCCGCGCCCTGCCCGGGCTGACCCCACCGATTCCTCGTCGGAGTCGGTCTGGGAGTCTGAAGAGGAAGAGTCACCTGATTCTTTTCGGACTCGGTGTGTCCCCTCGGACTCACCTGAGTCCGAACCTCGGAAGCAGTCCCCCCCGGAGGATGCCCGGTTCTCGGACTTCGTCAGGGATATGGCCAAGGCTTTGGCCTTCCCTGTGGATCCCGAGGAGGAGCCTCGAGCCGAAGAGCTCGACGCCCTCCAGTATGACTCTCCCGCCAGGGAACACTTTACTGTACCGGTTCCTCCCATGCTGGAACGACTACTCTTCCGCATGTGGGAGAGTCCGGCCTCCTCGCCGGTCCTGAGCAAGCGGGTCGATTCTATCTATCGAGTCCGCAAGAGCCCTGGCTTCCAAAAAGCACAGCTACCACACCATTCCATGGTAGTGGAATCGGCCATGCATCGTCTTAAGAGCCAGAAGATGCACTCCTCGGTGCCTCCTGGCAGGGAGGCCCGTAACCTGGATGGCCTTGGTAAGAAGTGTTTCCAGGGCTCTATGCTTGCGTGTCGTGTCCAGACCTACCAGCTATACATGGGCATGTATCTCCGAGACCTGGCTAAAGAGCTAGCCGGATTCTCCGCTGGTTTGTCCGAGGAACCCTTGCGGAGGTTCCTGGCCTTGTCCTCTGGCATTCGGGAATGCTCAAAATTCATATCCCGAGCAGCCTATGATGGCTTTGAAGCATCGGCTCGGGTGGCCGCAGCCGGCATCGGTGCCCGCCGACAGGCTTGGCTTCAGTCGTCTGACCTTGAGCCCTGGGTGCAGGACAAGTTGGTCGATGTCCCCTGCCGAGGCGAAAACCTCTTTGGCAAGCCCATGGCTGAAAAGGCTGCACAAATCGAGACGGAGACTCTCACCAGGACTAGGCTTTCTAGGAAGACCTCCGCCCCTTCCCAGAAAAAGAAGGGCTCGGGAAAGAAGTCCTTTTACCCGAGAAAGGCGGCTGCCTACAAACAATACCCCCAATATCAGGCCCCTGCAGCTCCCCAACAGGGCCAGCAGGCCAAGGGACGGGGTAACGGGTCCCGTAGGCAGCAAGCCCCCAAGCCTGCACCACCAGCCCCTGCTCAGCAGGGTGGGGGCTTTTGACTCCTTAAGCATAGCCTCTCCCCCTCCGCTGGCTCCTCCCAGCACCGGAGGCCGGCTGGTTCACTTCGCCCACAGGTGGTCCAGCATCACTTCAGATGCCTGGGTGCTTCAAGTCGTAAGAGAAGGCTATCTTCTCCACTTCCACCAGGTCCCTCCCTCCTATTTTCCGGGAGAACCTCCACGACTCCCTCTGCACAGGGAATTACTCCTTCAGGAGTTAGCAGGTCTTCTACAGGAACAGGCGGTGGAACCGGTGCCCCACCACCTGAGAGGTCAAGGCTTTTATTCCAGGTATTTTCTAGTACCAAAAAGGACGGGAGGCCTCCGACCCATCCTGGACTTGCGCAACCTCAACAAGTTCCTTGTGTGGGAGAAGTTCAAAATGCTTACCCTTGGAATCCTTCTGCCCTACCTCCAGCAGGGAGATTGGCTATGCACCTTGGATCTAAAGGATGCCTACACGCACATCCTCATCCACCCAAGCCACCGCCAATACCTAAGGTTTGTGGTGGCAGGAAATCATTACCAGTACAGAGTACTGCCCTTTGGCCTGTCCTCCGCACCGCGAGTCTTCACAAAATGTCTCGCGGTGGTGGCGGCCCATCTCCGGCTTCACGGCCTCTATGTCTTTCCGTACCTCGACGACTGGCTCATCAGAGCAGCGTCCGCTCCGGAGGTCACCAACGCCACACGCCGCACGGTGACTCTTCTGCAGTACTTGGGCTTTGTTATAAACTTCGCAAAGTCCACTTTGCTCCCCTCACAGGATCTCGAGTTCATCGGCGCAAGGCTGCACACTCCTCAGGCACGAGCGTTCCTACCGCTCGACAGGGCTCAACGGCTCATGGACCTAGCCGACCGTTTTCGCAGCCAGCCCCTGGTCTCCGCCAGGCGCTTCCTGAGACTACTCGGCCATATGGCTTCCACCGTCCATGTGACCCCCAATGCCCGCCTGAATATGCGGCCTGCTCAATGGTGTCTCCGCAAGCAGTGGCAACAAGCCACAGGCGGCCTAGCAGACCTAGTGCGCGTCTCCGAGCCGCTGGCCTCGTCTCTCCAGTGGTGGCTTCATCGGCCGAACCTGGTACTCGGCATGCCTTTTCAGTCACCTCAGCCGACCCGGGTGCTGACGACAGATGCATCCCTCCTGGGCTGGGGAGCACATTGCCAAGGGGCACGTACTCAGGGCCTCTGGACCACGTGGGAGTCTGCTCAGCAGATCAACTTCCTGGAGCTCAGAGCGATCTGCCTGGCTCTCAAGGCCTTCTCCCACCTGACCTCTCACCAGTCCGTCCTTGTCCAGACGGACAATCAAGTTGCAATGTTCTACGTGAACAAGCAGGGGGGCACGGGCTCCTTCCTTCTCTGTCGGGAAGCACAGAAGCTCTGCTCTTGGGCCGTCAGTCACAGCGTTCTTCTCAAGGCAGTTTATCTCCCAGGCCAAGAAAATTGCCTGGCGGACAAACTCAGCAGGATCCTCCAGCCGCACGAGTGGCGCCTGGATCCCTTGGTAGTTCAGAAGCTCTTTCTAAAGTGGGGCCTCCCCACGATGGATCTCTTTGCCAGCCCTCTCAACCGGCAACTTCCTCGCTTCTGCTCTCGTCAGCCACATCCCCTTCGAGTTGCGGCAGACGCTTTTCTACTCTCATGGTCGGAGAGCCTTCTGTATGCCTTTCCTCCCATCCCGCTAGTCTCTCGGACTCTTTTCAAGGTTCTCCGAGACAAAGCTTTCATGATCCTGGTGGCCCCTCGCTGGCCCAGACAGCCGTGGTTTCCACTCCTGCTGCAATTAGCGATAGAGGATCCATTCCCTCTGGGGTTACAACCGGATCTCCTCACTCAGGATCAGGGATCTCTGCTACACCCCAACCTCAGGTCTCTCAATCTAATGGCCTGGCTGCTGAGAGGGTAGTCCTTGCTCCCCTTCTCCTGCCGGCAGAGGTGGAAGAGGTCGTCCTAGCTTCTCGGCGACCTTCTACCCGCAAATGCTACGCCCTTAAATGGCGTCGCTTTTCCGCTTGGTGTACCCAACAGTCTCAGGATCCCTTCTCCTGCCCGGTGTCGGTGATCCTGCAGTACTTGCTATACCTCTCTAATCTGGGACTTAAGTCCAACTCCGTCAAAGTTCACCTTAGTGCTCTTTCAGCACATCATGTGCCGGTGGACGGCAGACCTCTTTCCAGTGACCCTCTTGTAGCGAGGTTTCTCCGGGGTCTCCTTCTGCTTAAACCACCTCTGCGCCCGCCAGCGCCTGACTGGGATCTGAATGTGGTTTTACAGCGGATCACCTGTCCGCCTTTTGAACCTATGGCTACCTGTTCTCTCCGTTTTCTTTCTTGGAAAACATTGTTCTTGATAGCCCTCACTTCCGCTAGACGCGTAAGTGAATTGCAGGCCCTCGTGTCTGATCCCCCTTACACTCGGTTCTACAAAAATAGGGTAGTCCTACGGACTCACCCAAAATTTCTTCCAAAAGTGGTCTCCCCTTTTCACATCAATCAGGAGGTGGTACTTCCAACCTTCTTTCCCAGACCGCACTCCAGCCGAGCTGAAACGGTCCTCCATACCCTGGACTGTAGAAGGGCATTGAACTTCTACCTTGACCGTACGCGGGAGCACCGTAAAGCTGCTCAGCTTTTTGTGTCTTTTGACCCCAATAAATTGGGGCTCCCGGTCTCCAAGCGTACTCTGTCCATCTGGGTTGCGGACTGTATCACTTGGGCTTATGGGGCAGCCGGACTCTCCTTGGAAGGTCGAGTCACGGCTCATTGCGTTCGGGCAAAGGCTACGTCAGTGGCTTACCTCCGCTCTGTTCCGCTGGCAGACATCTGCCGGGCCGCTACTTGGTCTTCGAGCCAGACTTTTGCGGTCCATTACTGTCTCGAGAGGGAGTCCCACAGGGACAGTGCTTTCGGACAGGCAGTCCTCCGTAATCTCTTTGAGGTTTGAGCAACTCCTACCCTCCATCCCGGATGTGGGCTACCGGTGGGTAATAATTCAGCGAAGATTCCTTCCTTCTGTGCTGCTGAACTAGAGGGAGCTCATTTTTGTGCTTAGGGTCTCCGGTAGCCTTAAGCTTGGGAGTCCCATATGTGAGGACTGACTTCCTGCTTGGTCCTGGAGAAAGCGTAGTTACTCACCTGTAACAGGTGTTCTCCAGGAGCAGCAGGAATCAGTCCTCACAACCCTCCCTCCTCCCCTTGGAGTTGCAATCATCTGCTTTAGTTTTTTTGCAAATTTTTATGCTGTCTTTTTTAGCTATGTCATCTGACTGGCTAAGATGGCACCCTTGGGCGGGAAGGCGACCGCGCATGCGCGCTGCAATTCCCAAAGGCTTTCTTTGAAAGCTGGGGAAAATTGCTCCGCGAGGGCTCCGTCGGCGCCGACGTCACCCATATGTGAGGACTGATTCCTGCTGCTCCTGGAGAACACCTGTTACAGGTGAGTAACTA
The DNA here is from genome assembly GCA_033557465.1 of Ichthyophis bannanicus. Taxonomy (NCBI): domain Eukaryota; kingdom Metazoa; phylum Chordata; class Amphibia; order Gymnophiona; family Ichthyophiidae; genus Ichthyophis; species Ichthyophis bannanicus. The sequence continues at coordinate 670,068,932 of CM066031.1, forward strand.
CGCTGTCTAGTATGGTCCCGTTCATGTGAGTTCTGTTACCAGTTGCTGGAATAATTTTCTCTGTAGAGAATCTACAATCTCCTAACTTCAGATGATACCACAGCAGGGATGCACCAGTCAACATCCAACATATTGAAATCTCCTATCAGTAGCTCTTCTTTCATGGCAATTCTGTGAATGTCTTCCATTAAATCTTTGTGCACTTCTGCCTGTGAAGGAAATTTGTATATCACACCAATGCAAATGGATTCCCCATTCCTTCTTTCTAGTTTAACCACAGTGCTGTATCCTTCCCTTGTAAGCCCTGTATTTCTGTAGCTTTAATATGATTTTTTACATATAGTGCCACTCCTCCTCCCCTTCTTTGTACCCTGTCCTCCTTGAATAAAATATAGCCTGATATAATTACATCCCAGTTATGTCTATCCGTGAACCATGTCTCTGTATACACCACTAAATCCAAGTCAGCTTCTCTCATTAAAGCATAAATATTTGGGATCTTATTTCCCATTCTACGGGCATTAATGCACACTGCTTTTCCAGACATTGCCCCTTTTGCCCATTTCTATAGAGGTATTAAATGTTTCACTTACCTGAGGGCTTCTGTTTATCTGGGGGCTTTCTTTACCATTCCTCAACTAATCTAGTTTAAACTCCTCTTCAGTAGATTAACCAGTCTGCTGTGGAAGACACTTTGACTTTTCTTGGATAGGTGGACACCATCTCTGCTTAGAAGCCCTTGGAAAATAATTTCTTGGTCCAGGAAACCAAAATGCTCTTGATTACACCATCCATGCATTCATCTCCAGGATGTATGCTTCTCTGCCTTGGCCTTTACCCTCAACATGGAGGATTGAAGAGAACACCACCTGCACACCTATCTGCTTCACCCTTTCCCAGAACCATAAAGTCACGTTTGATATGCTTGGAGGAATACCTAGCAGTATCATTTGTGCTGACATGGATGAGCATCTTTGGATAATAGCAGTAGGCTTGATGAGACTCGGCAAACTCTCTGTAACATCTCAGATTTTGGCACCTGGCAGACAGCATACCTCCTGGATTTCAAGTCTGGTCGGCAGATGTCGCCTCGGTACCCCTCAGAAGAGAGTCATCAACCACCACTACCCTTCACTTCCTTGTGGTCACTGATTCTTCCCATTCCTGGGATGTTTTCACCTCCTCCATTTCCAGGGCTGCATACGTGGAGCCCGATTCAGAAAGGGGCACGTCCAGGCCATCTGGGCGGCCCTGAACAGGACGGGCCCATTAGGACCTGATTCTGTAATGCAGAAGCAAAACATTCCTGTGGCATACAGAATTGGGGCCCGAGGACAGCCTGGTGCGCTCCTGAATACAGGTGGTGACATCTTCCTCGCAGGCTGGTGTGCCCCCCCCCACAGTGCTGACCCCTGTTACCACACTGTCCAACCCCATGCTGGGCAGATGGGGCCTGGATCAGGCAGCAGGGTCCTACATGAGTCTTGTCCCAGCCTTGGGGAGGTGTTCTGGCCCCAATCGCCTCTGTCCTAGCAGCTTATTCCACCTCTGAGGTGTAATAAGCAGTGTGTCTACCCTTGACCCCCAGGATGTACAGTGCCATGACCTGAATAGGCCATGTACTTCCTGCCATCTCGGCCCACTCCTACTCCAACCACATTCTGCCCTCTCCCGCCCCTCGCTGGCTCTCCCTGTACTGCTGCTCTGGCCGTGTGGGGAGAGCTTGTAGGGGAATACAGTCAAGGTTGGCTTGTGGGGCTTCATATCCTGCTGGGACATCCAGCCCCACAAGTCGCCTCTCAGAATCAGTCCCTAGCTCTTCAATTTGAGGGCTAGAGGAATTGGAATGTCCAACCCTCTTCATTTTGTAGCATACCTTCTTCACCTCTGTCGGAGAGTTTGGATGCCTCAAGAACCATCTCATCAATATATTTTTCTTGGGTGCTTCTCAGCCTCACCACCTCCACTTGTTTTGTTGAGGGCTTCAGCTTGCAGGCATTGTGCACATGGAACTCATCCCTCGATTGCGATTGGGCTGGCCATCTGGAAAGAGGCAGAAGCTGTAATGGGGGCAACAGGTTGGCAACATGATTCTTCCCAGCCATAGTTATGTTTTTGGAGCTGTGGTATCTGTTGAAGGAAATGAGGAAGCCCTACCAAAATCCTTAATTTTTCCTCAGAGAAAAAGCAACTAGCCTCTTATACGTATATGTGTTCTAACAACTCTGTTCTGTGTGTACCTGTGTGTAGTCCTGCTAGCTTGCTAAATATTTTACACTATTAAATTCTGATATTATGCGTCTAAAGTATATCATTTAATGTGCTCCCTTTGTAAAATTACCTAATCAAAGCTCCTTCAAGAATATCAAATTGTTTATTTTTAGTAGATAGCCAAATGTAGAACTGTTTATTTCCTAGATTTTCCTTGCCAACATATAAGAAATCAGTTATCTTTGCTAATGAGCTAATTGGTGAGTTGCCCTATATAGCAAGAATTCTCACATGGGGTGAGTGGGAAGAAGGATCTAACACCTCTTTGAACCTGAAGGCTAGAGGAGAAGAAAAAAAATGCTATAACAGCAGAAAAAAAAAGCTTTGCCTAAAAACACAACAGTACCCCTTTTGCAATACGTAGCTACAATTCACTAGGCAATGCAGCAGAAAAATTTAGCAATTAAAAATGAAACAAATTCCCCTTTAAGTGCTCTGAGGCAGAGAGTTTGTATTCAAGTGCCACAGAAGTACCTTGCTCGCAGTGGAGACCCAGGTGATCAGGTGGTTGGAGATGTTTGGATGGGTAATCAATTATTCCAAAACTAGTCTAGTACCCTTTCACCAGGGCAGGGTGTTTCTCACCCCAGGAATTTGGACAAGCTGCAGTCACAGCTCAGGGGGTTTTGTCCTCAGGCAGTTTCCAAGGTCTGGGACTACCTGCAGCTCTTGGGGTCAATGGTGTTGACCCTGAAATTGGTACTTTGGGCGAGGACGCACCTGCACCCCCTGAAGGGACACCTTCTTACTCTGATTTCCCTGCTCCCAGTTGTTTGAACAGCGCCTACCTCTTCCCCCAAAGATCAAAAGGGAATTGGCCTACTGGCTACAAGCTCAACATCTGGTGGACTTGGCATCCCCTGAAGGTGCCAGATTTGGTGATAGTCAGTACACGTGCCAGTCTCCTCAGCTGGAAGGTGCATTGTTTGGGCCAGTTTGTTCAGGGGCACTGATCCTCTCAGGAGGCCTCCTGATCCTCTCAGGAGGCCTCCTGATCCTCTCAGGAGGCCTTCAGACCAGGGGTAAAGGTGATTTGCCTGGCTATGGAGAAGTTTGCCTGGCTTTCTGGAGGGAAAAGTGGTCAGAGTGTTCTTGGACAAGAACATGGCACTGGTTTATGTTAACAAGCAAGGTGATACTCATAGCGCCAAAATGGCAGAATTCTATCATTGGGTGGAGGCTGATCTGGTGGCTTCATCAATGGCACACATAGCAGGCATCAACAATGTGCAGGCTGACTTCTTGAGTTTGATCTCCATGGGTCCCGATGATTTGTACTTAAGCCCTCGCAAGTTTAACTTCAATGTGCAGAGGTGGGGTCTGCCAGTGTTCAATCTGATGGCCACCAAGGGGAATGCCAAGTTTAAAAACTTCCTCAGCCATAAGAAGGATCTGTGGGTGGTAGACTTTTATGTCCTTCTTGAGGCGAGGCCCCAGAAGGTGCTCCTATATGTCTTTCCCCTGTGGCCCTTGGTGAGACAACTTCTATGCATAATTCACTTTCACCAGGGCTTGGTCATTCTAGTTGTGCCAGACTGTCCATGCAGGCCATGGTACATAAATCTCTTGAGCCTGTTGGTGAAATCCCTTCTATTGCTATATCAAGAGAAGGGACTTCTGTGGCAGGGTATTCTGGTCATGGATGGTCTCCTTCCTTTGCAACTTACAGCCTGGCCCTGGAGAGGCATAAGCTGTCTAAGAAAGGATATTCTGGAATGGTAGTCAATATCTTTCTTAAGGCTGGAGGGCCTCTACATTCTTGATCTACATGAAAGTCCAAAGGGCCTCGAGAGGTGTGTTCCTCTTGGGCCGTCTCTGCCAGGAAGGGGAACATAGTCACCATTTTGTCCTCCTTTCAGTCTAGGGCAGACAAGAATTTAGCTCTGCAAGGGTGGCAGCCCCTGCATGATATTGAGGATGTGTTCAGGGAGTATCTCTAGCAGTGCACCCTGTTGTGTCCCATTTCCTCAAGGTAGGTGAAGCAGATTTGTCTGATTGTACTGCAATAGAGCCTTTCTCTAGTGTTGAAGGTCCCTCCTTTGAATGGCCTCTCTCAATAATTTGATATTGCCGGTGGCTGTTGTGTTGTCTGCCAGGTGGGTGTTGGAGTAACAGTCCTTGTCTTGTAGGGAGCCTTTTCTGGTCATCTCGACAGTGTGTCTCTCTTTCTGTCTCTCTCTCTCTCTCTCTCTCTCTGAGGATAGTACTATCCTTTTCCTGAAGGTACTGTTTCCTTTCATCTTAATCAGTGATCCTGTCCTCCTGCTTGGAGAAGGACTTTCGGACAGACCCCTCACTGCATCTGTTGGGTGTAAGGAGAGCATTAGTGAAGTATCTGGAGCTTACTATCAGCAGCTCAATTTTTAATCATGACCTTACTTTTTCATAAGGTCTAATATGAATATGTGAAAAATTAAATGGAAAAATAGAGTACTTATTTTCTTTAAGTAAGTTTGACAGTCGGGCACCCAGCAGCTCAGTGCTGCTCTCAGGGTCCCATCTAAGTTTAAATGCAACAGCAACCTGATGCCAGCATTTCGGCATGATCATACATTCTTCAAAGAGTACACCAGGCTGTAATTGTTTTCTTTTCTGGGAAAATGGAAAAATGCATAAAACCCAATGATCAAAATAAAAAAGCAAGCCCCACGTGTCTAAGCAACTCACTTCAGTCAAATAGTCCATTACTCTGTTCAGTTACGGTAGACCAGTGCCACACGGGCACTAACTTAAAGTGCACAAGAACCAATCAGAAATCTACATATTAAAAAACTGAAAAGTCAGTCTTTGTTCAGGCCTCCAGGGGCCACAGTCCCAGGTCCCACCACTGCTCATGTTGTAACAACAGCTGAGATAAATCTCCTCCATCAGGAGATGGGTGTACCACTTTAATTGTCATCTCTCCTCATCCAGGGTGCACCTTCCAGAATATTATGTAATTCTCTTAGTCTCAGTCTTTATCTCCCTTGGTCATCCTAGGCATGCCTTAAATCCACCAGACATGCTGCCTTCTACTTCCTGGCCTCTTACTTCTGGAATTTGTTGCCAGCTGATATCTGGCTAGAGCTCTCTCATCCCAGGTTCAAAAATGCCTTGAAGACACATTTATTTTGAGCTGTGATTCAGTTGACCTCCCAGTGACTGTTTTTGAGGCTTTGCTCCCCTCCCTTACCTTGCTGTTGTTTCTTTTCTATTTTTAATGGAATTCTTTTCCGCTTCTCATATTTCATGGATTAATATTGTGAACCACTCTGGTCTATTGAAGGGCGGTATATCAAATTTTAATAAACCATAAAACATTTTTGTGTTGCTGCTGATGAAAATTGAATGAATGAATGGTTATATTAAGATCTTTTAGTTTTGATAATATTTTCATTTGAGGTGTGGGCACCTGTTTTAATTGTCAAGTGCTGCTTAATTCCTTCCATCAGTCGGACTGTCTCTTTTGCTCAGCAAAGAGCAAGTAGAGACCAAGTCCTCAGTTTCCCACTGGATTAAAGAGGCTATTATTTCAGCCTCTCTTCTATGTGGAAAACACTTCTTGGAGGGAGTGAGAGCTCAGTCTACTAGAGCAAAAGCTGCCTCCTGAGCATCCACCTTGGCACCTCCAGAAGACATTTGTAAGATGACTAGCTGGCCATCTCTGAAGCACTACATGTAGCATATAGGAGCTGAAGCAGATGGTACTTTTGGCTGAGCAGTTCTTTCTGGAGCATCACATTATTCCCAGCCTGAGTCCTGACTGCTCGGGTATGTACCACTCATCTGGATAGGTCTAGCAGGATGATAAGGAAGAAGACATTTTCCCTACCTGCTAATTTCCTTTCCTTGAATCCTGCTAAACCAGTCCAGGATACACCCTGGAGGACTACTCCTACAGGTTTGGGAGCCCTGTTGCCTTTTAACTGTATTTTGGGTATCAGTACCTGATGCAGAATCATGTATGGTAAGAGAGACAAAAGTTTGTTGTTGTGTTTTAATGCTTTTTTTTGGGGGGGGGGGGGGGTTCTTTATCAGTCTTGCTTTCTGTTGAGGAATTGTCATGCTGGCTTCTCTCAGTGTTGCACCAGTGTATATACAAGTGATGACATCACTGAAAGTTGCTTAGATCTGCCTCCAGCTGCTGGCAGGGGAACACAACCCACTTGTTTGGACTGGTTGAGCAGGATTCATGGAATTTCTCCATATGGCATCCACTGGATCCCTCTTATTTAACTCTTAGGTTTGCCAGCCCTCTGGGGCCTAAAGGGAAAATAGTCAGGAAATTGTTACAAGTGATCACAGAGAATTCTAAAGAAAGCCAAAGCAGTTAATCAGCTTTTATGGTGTTAGCAGCTTCCTGCAGTATGTTTCTGACAACTATAGTTCAGCCAGTGTTTGTAGTGTCAAGGTTTTAAGGAGAAAGATAATGAGTATGGTGATACTCTGGGACGCTTTTGCTAAAGTGTGTTAAGCAGTCTGTGATTTAGCTTGTGCTAATGGCCAATACATGCTAAAAATTCTGTGCTAACTGCTTAGTGTGGTATGGGCAGAGCTATGGTATGGTCTGCACATTGCAGTTAGCACATGGTAATTATCGTACACAAAGTCGTGCTGTACTTAATTCCTTAAGAGAAGAGTTAAGAGCATCTGCATTAATTGAGGATGAATTTCACATATCCTAAAGAACGTTTCTGTGCAGTAACTACAGGAGCACATCTCCAACAATTAGTGGACAGCCTTTGAACTTCCTGCATGATAGGTTTTGCAGTTAAAGCATAGTAAATGAAAAAGCTCACCTTACTTTTGCAAAAGGGCCTCTGTGTTCTTGTTACACTACTGCATTTTCTTTAGCTGGGTTGTATTGTTATAGCTATGATTGTATTTTTTGAAAGTTTGTTTTATTTTTTCTGTTAAACTATAATTATAAATGTGGTTTCTCTCCTTGGGTTTTAACATGATATTGGTAAGTAAAAGTATCCAAAATAAATACATGCATAGTGGCAACTGAAATTTTCTGAAGTAAATAAGGAACTTTTTTTTTCATCTATTAGGTTAATGAACAGAGTGGAGGAGTAGCTTAGTGGTTAGAGCAACTGCCCAGTACCCGGAAGATCAAGGGTTGGATTCCCACCAGCACTCCTTGGGCTATGCTTGCTAAACAGTGGGGGCTGTAGTTTAGTGAATATACCCCAATGGGGCTGCAGCTCTGATGTCACACACAGTCCACTAAGGCAGTTTAGTAAACATACCCCCTTGTGACCTTGGGCAAGTCTCTTTACCCTCCATTGTCTCAGAAGAAAAGGCTTGGCAGTCTACTTCCAGTGATACATTGCCAAGAAAACACAGAAGCAGCTGGGTTGCCAGGAGTCAGCACTGACTTGATAGCACTAAAAAAAAAAAAAAAAGTTAAAGAATACATTTTGGATGTGTCTGTCTTTTTATGACAGTAAACTATTTTCTTTTGAAGAACTGGATGGAATTAATGCACATGCCTCATTTGAACATGCATTATATAAAGTAAACTAAGCCCACTTGATCCTTTGAAAAATAAGACTAACAGCACTATTATGATTTTTCAGTGTTTATATAACTCCCTTGAACTTTGTGTGTACATGAAAAATCTGACACACTCATTGGTGTTTATTTTCAAGTGGAGAAAACTGACCAAGCTGCTCTTGCTCTTATAAATGACTCAATAAGTCAAGTCTTTAAAGCTGTAATGAGATGCGATTAAACCTCCAGGAACTGGTCCAGAGTTGACAGACCTATTGCGATATCAAAGTGCCACCAGATTAGTGAGGCATGATTTCTCTTTTGCTATAGAAGTAGCCGGTAGTAGAAGTTAAGTTGGTCTTTCCATAGAAACTTGTCTGAATCTGTATCAGCGCTTTTGATAAGAGCTAAATAGGAAGAAAATCAGTGGAAACATATGATTCATGCTGGTAAAAAGAGGCCTACTGACCTATTAGTAAATTGATGGTCTGCTCATATTTACCCATGTCACCAATGATTCTTATTTATTTTTATAGTCTAGACCAATTTGTTCAGAGAAGCAGTTAGACTCACTGATCTATGTCCTTTGGCCACCTCTGGCATCCTCTTTAAAGATTGCCTTTACTGGTTTCCCATGGAGCACTAACATACTAAATTTTTCTGTTGTGTATCGTATTTAATGTGAACAGTCTTGCTACATGTCTCTCTACATTTCTCCTTCATAGCTGTGTTTTCTAAGGGGTAATTTTTATAAAGGCTTTCTAGCAAGCATAAGCTAGTATACACATGGAAAGTTCCTTCTATAAAATTATCCTGCGTGTTTAAATATGCATGATAGGGAGAATGTGCACACTTGCACATGACTCTGGTGTTGACATGTTTGGGGAACATTTTGTGCAGGGCAGAGCACAGGATTTACACATATTCTTTTAAAATATGCACAGACGCATATATTTGTATGTGCATACATGTGCCTTACCTTCCCATAGCTGCACAAAGTCACTGGTTTAAATCTGTAGCTCTTTGGATTCCTGGATCCAACATGTGTTCATTGAGCCATTGGTGATGGGGAATGCTGAGGAAGTCGTATTCAGAGCTCGCTTCTGGGGGAAAAGGGAAGGAATCTTGCTCATTGCTCAGCAGCAGCATCCATAGATAAGATTCATGGTTTTTGCAAACTGAGTTTTGAAGGGTACGGCAGACTGTGGCTCTTTGTCACTGCAGCGCTTGGGTTATAGAGGAAGGAGGGTGAGGAGAATTAAAATGAGGAAAAAATATGTTGGTCTCCTAAAAGGTAATTTTATAAGGGGGTACCTATGTTAAGCCTATTCTATAAAGATGAGAAGATGCCTACTTGTCTTTATAAAATACTAGCATAAGTGGTCTAACACGCAACTACATTCAGGCATACACATTTACAACAGCCTTATATCTGCCCTGTATTTCTTCAGTGTGCATGTAAACTGTAGTATTTTATAATCTATACATGTACTTGGGCACTGCTCCCAAACTCTGCCCTTCTGCGTCCCTCCTCCCCACAACAAAGTACCCACTTTGATTCTAAAGTGCCAACTTTCACGCCAGTTGGTAGTTTATAAGGGGCCATTTACATACACATGTGGCCACATAGACACAGGAATGACTTTATGAAATTACCTCCATAATGCCCAGTCCATTATGCTAACCACTAAGCCACACTATTTTCCATTTTTTAAAGTATGTTTTAAGATTTATTTCCTAGTGTCCTATACTCCTCATGATTAAATGGCTTTTGAGATTCCTCAGTGACTGAGATCTTCAGGGGCAGCCTCGTCTAAGACTGAACCCCTCAATGATGCTCTTGCGCTAGCAGTTGTCTCTCAGGTAACAGTAGTTGTCTTCCTTCTTTCCCTCCTTTCTGGAATACAGGCATATTATCTCTGTGATGGGTCTGAGCCGTTATACCATAGATCAGGAAACTGAAAAATGAATCTCCTATACTGAGGTCAAGCAACAGGTCTTGCTTAGGTAATATTTTGAGAAGATAGCTCCTTATTCATAGCTCAATATTCATCATTCTCCACAGCAAGCACAATGTAAAAGACTGAGGAGGTTCAGAAAATCTGTGCATCAGTTAGAGAAAGGCAGCGACTGTGCCACAGCCCAGTGCAAAATTTCCCCATGAAGCCTGCCAGGATCCTGGATCCTGGATCTTGGACTAGAAAGAGCTACTGCACCTATTTGTGGCCCTTGTGTCATTATTGCTTTGCAGAGCTGAATAGGAAGAGGGAGTGAAAGAGTAACATTATGCATTGGCACTAAGTACAGACATTTTATTTTCAAGCTGTAAAGTACTTCTGACAGTTGTATATTGTTTTCAAAGCATGAGAGTATGTTTCCACACATTTTTCCCTTCTGAAAGAATTTCTGCTACTCAATTCGGCTGGCATGGGAACACACTTCCACACACTGTTGTGCTAAAGTGTAAGAATCATCCTCTACTAATTTGGATTGAGAACAGTTGAAGATCTTTTTTTGTTATTTAATCCATTTCCTTTTTATTATAACACAAGTCTGATGGAAATCAACGACAAAGGCATTAACAATTTGGCTTCATGCCTTTAGCAGAAACCGTGGCTCGTGAAGGCATTAAAGCTTTTCTTGTCTGTTTCTGCTTAGCCAACTTTGCAATAATGAGAGAACATGTTCAAAATAGATTCCTAATGCATTTACCGCAGAGTGAATTGGCATGCCCCCTCATTTATTGTCAATCCACTGGACACTGTTCATTTTTAGTCTACATGTCTGGGTCACACTGCTTAGTCATGTCGCAGCACAGAATAGCTGAAAGATTATGTTGCAGTGATAGCAGACAGTCTCTACCATTTTGTCTGATATAAACCCATTACCCTAAGGAGGAACCTGGTCAACAGATATACATTTGGTTTCTACTGTTGCTGCTTGTAATGGTTTTTAAAAATTTTCATTAGTTAAAGATTCACCGACTATTATTGGAGCAGCTCTTCCAGAGGTTTGCTAATGATCAGTAGCTGGATGACTAACAGTAGTTTAAATGCCCTGTTCATATATCAAGGGGCCTGTTTACTAAAGTGCAGGAAGATTTTGCAGCTACTGTGCATTATTTGCAAAAATTAAGGCCTAATAACTGCAAAAACTCTGTTAACTGTTGGGAGCATTCCCAACATTTTCCCTTACAGTTGATGCAGAGAAAATGTCTATCTCCAGGAACAAGCAGGAATGAGTCTTCGCATATGGGTACGTCGGTACCGACGGAGCCTGCGCGGGAATGCTCCCCAGCGTCCAATCAGAAAGCTTTTGGGAGCATCCCTCAGCGCCTGCGCGCTGCCTTCCCGCCTTTCCAACTGTCTCTCCTCAGTTTTTGTTTTTTCGCGGAGCCAGCAGGATGTCCTCCAGTCACCGCAGAAACTTTTTTCTTTAATTTTTTAAATTCTTGTTTTCTTGTGGTCGCGGCTGTTTTCCCGCTGCCACCGGTACCGCCGGTGGGGTTTTTTTCTTTTCTTTTCTCAAACTGAGGGAGAGTTTTCCCTCAGTTTCTGTCTTACAATTTTTTGGGCCTATAAGGCCTCTCCATCATGGAGCCTTCTTCTCCTAAGAAGTGCCTTCACTGTGGAAATACAGTTTTCTTTTTAGACTCCAATGACTGGTGTCTAACCTGTTTGGGTCCTGACCCTTTTTCCCCTGAACCGTCAGGCTATGATACTGTGAGAAGAGATTCTCTCTTTCGAGTTTTCCTCGATACCGCTTTCCCTCCCCATGGCAGGGCACCGGCCATTTCTTCTCTACAGGATCAGGTAACCCACAAACAGTCTGTTAAGACTAGCCAATCCTTGAGTGGTAAGTCTCATGCTAAGCATGCTGACGGCCCCGGTCTTGCCCTCAAGACCCCATTGGCACTAAAACCCCGGCGGGAGTCTTCGGGCTCCAAAGCATTTCAGGGGTTTCAGGTTGTTCCTGGGGCTCACCCCTCACAGAACATACCTGAGCCATGCTTAGTGGTGGCATCCGCTTCGAGCGGTACCGATACACCGGCATCGGCACCGGTGTTGAGTGATCCACTATTCACCAGGGATCGTCATCTGGCGTTCTCGGTACCTTTGGGACTGACCGAACCGTCCCAGATTGACTTTCTAATATCGGCAGTACCGCCGATACCACCACCGACATTGGTACCCTCTAGGCATGCATCGATAGACTCGCTTCCTTCGATGCCGAGTCTAGACTCGATTTCTAGTCTAGAGGACTGGGTACCGACGCGTCTCAGAACCGATGTTTTCCGATTCCGCATACACGGTACCGAGGATAATCACCAAGGGTTTTTAGTTACCTCGGTACCGCTTGAGCAGCCTCCGATGACTGCTTCGATGTCGGTTTCGCCTTTGATTCTGGCACAACTACCAGTTCCGGTATCGAGGCCGGTACCTGCAGTATCATCGGAACCAGCTCCTTCCATGCTTTTTTCACCTGGATCGCTCCTCTCTATACCTAGTTTGGAGTCGATACCTGGCATGGATGATGCACTACTGACTGTCTCAACTCATAACTGCCAGTTCCAGTGTCCATCCATTACAAATCTTGTTCTGCACCGGACAGGTTCATCCTCTGGTGCCCAGGCTACCTTTTCAAATTTAGCCTGTCCAGGGATGGTTCCCATCGGAAATCCTTCTTTTCAGAAATTTCTCCTTGACATGGCAACCTTCTTTAATATTCCTATCCCTGGCTATGAGTCTTCTCAGGATTTTTCTGCAGAAAAGGAAAATATAATGCTTCCTTTACATCATTCTTTGCAGAATCTTCTTCTGAGGGTATGGGAAAAACCTTTAAGGGTTTTTTCACCTCCTACAGCAACTGATCTTCTGTATCAGGTGCCCCCCTCTCCAGGATTTCAAAAGCCTCAACTTCCCCATCATTCCATTGTAGTGGAATCAGCAATGAGGAAGGTAAAAAGCAAGAAAAAACATTCTTCTTTCCCGCCAGGGCGTGCATCTAGAACACTGGATGCCTTTGGATGTCAAGCCTTCCAAACATCTATGCTGGCAACAAGGATTCTCTCATATATTTTCTATGTGAGTCTATCCCTTCAGGAGATCACAAAGATATTATCTCTTTTGACTCCTTTTTTATCAGAGCCCAAGACTGCAGACTATTCCTTACTTCTTAGTCATAGCCAAAATATTTCTTGGTTTCTTTCTCGTGCTTCCCTAGACTCTTTTGAGTCTGTTAGCAGAACTTCTGCTATAGCCATAGGAGCACGTCGTAAAGCCTGGCTACAAGCATCAGACTTGAATAGATGGGCACAACAAAGACTGAGTAATACTCCTTGTACTGGAGAAAATCTCTTCAATAAGGAATCCTTACGTCAGGTTGCTCATTGCTCCACTGACTTTCCTGTTTCTGAGGTCCATCCTAAGCCCTCTCCTTCCTCAGCAGGTAGGAAATGCCCTACCAGACCTTCTTTCCCTAAAAGAAAGAGGTTTTCCTCTTCTCCTGCCCATCATTCGGATGTTCCCAAGCAGGGGAAGTCTCGCCCTGGTCTGAAGAATCCAAATTCTAGCCAGGCTGAATAAACACAGTAACCATAGGTTTCTGATTAATCTTTTATAACTACAGTTAATTTCTTTTCAGCAGAAGTTTTTCACTGTTTTTCCATTCAAAACTCTGCTCAAGGATTCCTATTCTCAGGAAATCCATTTACTCTTCAGTATGCTGAACTGTCAGGATCTTCATGTCTATAAGTTACAGAGTTTTCCACCTCTTCCTGATTAGAAGAGAGGTTTAACAACTATCACATGATAGTTTCTCTGTACCAGCATGAATTTTTTCCTTCCAGGGACTTACCATGTGGTAAGTCCTTCTTCAGCTTCTATCTCTACCCTCTTCTCCAGGGTTTCCCCTGTAAGAGTGGTACCATACCATTGAAAGACTTTTCTTGTCTTTCTTTTCACTGTAGAGTTTCTTCTCCTGAGTAAACTCCCTTCTTTATCTGGGCAGCTCTGCAGACAGAGACAGCTTGCTCTCTGTTGTTCTATTCAGTAGCTGCCCATGCAGGAGTTCCAGTAATTGACTACTGGTACTTTTCCACAAGTCCCAGTCTTGTCTTCCACCACTCCTGTCTGGCCTTAGTAGTGATTCCAAGACAGTTTTCTACATCTTCTTGGATAATCCTTTTCACTACAGGCTTCTTACACTTTCCCATCAGCCCCTGCGGGCTTAACAGAGACGCGAGGGAGACACTCTCCCTTCGCGCCTCTCAAAGCCGGCACGGAGGGAGGGAGGGACGGACGGACGATTCAGCCGGGCAGAGGGGGCCCCGCAGGAACAGTTCATGCTGCCGCGGCGGCAGCCAGCGTTTTTTTTTTTAAATTTGATTTTAAGGCTGCTATTTTTGTGGGCCCTTGTCAGCTGTGGGCCCTACGCCACGGCGTAGGTGGCGTATAGGTAAATCCGGCCCTGGATATAGGGGTTTTTGAGACCATACCAAATACTTTATTAAGAAGGAACCTTATATCTAAATGTCCCCAGAGGCTTTATGATCTAAATTTGACCTGAGACAATGAAGGATGAGATGAATGCCCATGGCCACATTGAATGCCAGTGGGATTTGAACCCTAGTTTCTTTGGTCACCAGGCTGCAGCTGTAACCATTAGGCTACTCCTCCTTTCCAGCAAACTGCTGGTTGTTAGTACTATTTTCCTTTATAACTCAATGTTGATCATATAAATTTGCTGGCCTTTTGGCATTGGCATTCAGAACTTTCAGAAGTGAGTGACCTTGAGGGACTGAAGTTTGAGTTCACATAGGAAAGAGGGGGGATCTGGGGACTGTTGGCAAGTGAGAATTAATAGTGCTTGAATGGGGAGGGAGAAATGGGTGTGGGCTTCATGATTTGTGATCTAAAGGGAGGGAAAGAACTCCTGGCACTGACAGGAATGAGGGGAGCATATGATATTTTTGAGATTTGAAGGGAAGGGGGCAGTTACTGATTTGGGGGTGTTCTTAAGGGTTTGGGTTGCTGACACCTGTACCAGGGTAAATCTTCACTAGAGAACGTGACTTTATTCAAGCTGGTTATTTTATGGCTGGTGGTGTTAAGAAAATGTTCCATTACAGTTTAATTGGTTAAGGCTGTATCTAAAGATTCACCATGCCCCACGGAAAGTGGACAACGGTTTCTGTACAAATGGGTTGATATTCAAAAGGACTTAACTGTATAGAAGCTATTGCTATATGAGTAAACTTGCATCTAGGAATTTTCAGTGGCACTATCCAGGTAGGGCAATTATAGAGCATGGGCATCCCTAACTCTGTGGATAGTCGCTGCTATCTGTATTATACAGTTTAAGACACATAAAAGGCTTTCCTAAATTAAACCACTTAGCTATATGGCTAGCAGACTGAATATCACTGCTAACAATAGAGAAGCAGCGGTCATTACTCTCCACATACTGTATTTACTCAAATGTAATGCGCACCTTTTCTGGCCAAAAAGAGGTTTTAAACTCAGAGTGCGCATTACATTTGAGGGCGCCTTACATTCGGAGGCAAACATTGCTCTCTAGCCCTCTTCTTCCTCCTTCTTGTACTCTCGATCAGTGCCCGGCCCTTGAAAAGCCATTTTTTTGCTCTGGCCGCGAGATTGGGAGCAGCCAGAGCAAAAATTTGGCTTTTCTCCTGCAGTCCGCGAACACGATCCCCGATCCCCCATGCAGCCGCTGCTTCTGCTTTTCACAGAGCAGTGGCTGCAATAACGTTAAGTTGAAGAGGAAAGGAAACCTGTGAGAAGTCCTCCAGTCGTCCTAGGAAACTCCTTCTGCAGCGCCCCACCCATCTCCTACACCCCCATCTCCCCCACCATTGTACCCCCCATCTCTCATATCCTCAATCTTTCACTCTCCACTGCAACTGTCCCCGTTGATTTCAAACATGCTGTTGTCACACCCCTCCTCAAGAAACCATCACTCGATCCCACATGCCCTTCTAACTATCGACCCATCTCCCTCCTTCCCTTCATATCCAAACTACTAGAACGAGCAGTCCACCGCCGCTGCCTTGACTTCCTCACCTCCCAGGCCCTCCTGGACCCACTACAATCCAGCTTCCGTCCCTTACACTCCACTGAAACGGCCTTTGCAAGAGTCTCCAATGACCTGTTCCTGGCTAAATCTAAGGGCCTCTACTTTATCCTCATCCTTCTCGATCTCTCCGCTGCCTTTGACACCGTTGACTACAATCTTCTCCTCACCACCCTCTCCTCCCTTGGCTTCAAGGACCTGGTACTATCATGGTTCTCCTCCTACCTCTCCCATCGCTCATTCAGTGTATGCTCTGGCGGCTCCTCCTCCTCCCCTACCCCGCTCCACGTAGGTGTACCCCAGGGATCCGTCTTGGGCCCCTCCTTTTCTCTCTCTACACCCATGCCCTTGGCGCGCTTATCTCCTCACACGGATTTCAGTACCATCTTTATGCCGATGACTCCTAAATCTACCTCTCTACACCTAATATTTCTCCAGCAACCCAGTCCAAGATATCTGCCTGCCTCTCCGACATCGCTGTCTGGATGTCTCATCGCCGATTGAAATTGAACATGGCCAAGACTGAACTCCTTGTCTTCCCCCCCAACTCCTCCCCTCCTCTTCCCCCTTTCTCAGTCTATGTGGACGGAGCTACTATCCTTCCTGTTCCCTCGGCCCGCAACCCAGGGGTTATCTTTGACACTTTTCTCTCCTTCTCCGCACATATCCAGCTTGTAGTCAAGACCTGCCGCTTCTTTCTCTACAATATCAGCAAAATCCGCCCCTTCCTTTCTGAACACACCACCAAAATGCTTATCCACTCCTTAATCTCCTCTCGCCTCAATTATTGCAACCTACTCCTTGCTGGTCTCCCTGTCAGCCACCTCCTTTCCCTTCAATCTATACAAAAGCACGCTGCTCAACTAATCTTCCGCCAGTCTCGCCATGCCCACATTACTCCTCTTTTCAAGTCACTTCACTGGCTCTCTGTCCAATTCCGCATCCAATTCAAACTTCTACTGACCTATAAATGCATTCACTCTACGGCCTCTCAATACCTCTCATCTTTTATCTCTCCCTACATCCCCTCTTGGAACCTGCGCTCCGCTAGCAAATTACTTCTATCCATGCCTTTCACCCGCACCGCTAACTCCCGACTTCGCTCCTTTCACCTTGCTGCACCTCACGCCTGGAACAGCCCACCTGTGTCTATATGCCAGGCACCCCCCCCCCCCCCGGCCCTCTTCAAATCCAGGTTGAAGACTTACCTCTTCACCGTCACTTTCAGATCCTGACTTCTATCCTTATCTTAACCCCGTCAACTCTCTTGACCAAATTGTATAGACCATACCGTGCCTTGCACTAAACTGACCAATGCTCTGTAATGTTCTGACTAGATTGTAAGCTCCGATGAGCATGACTCTGACGGGCAGGGACTGTCTCTTGTATACTGGCTGCCTCTTGTAGGTTAGCTGTACAGCGCTGTGTGTGTGGCGCTCTATAAGTGGTAAATAGTAGTAGTAGTAGTAGTAGTAGTAGATTCAATGGCGCATTAGACTCGAGTAAATACTATTCAGTACTGCTTGTTATTTCTATAGTAGTGGCTGGTTTAAATGCTGTGGTTGGCATTTAGAAAAAATGCTGACCATGATATTTGAATGGTGACCTGAAAATAATTTTGAGTTACCTGCCAGAGAGTGGAGGAGTAGCCTAGTGGTTAGAGCAACAGCCTAGTACAAAAGATATCAGGGTTTGATTCCTACCAGCAGTCCTTGGACAAGTCATTTTACCCTCCATTGCCTTGCCATTACCTTACCAAGAAAACCCAGGGGCTGCTGGGTCACCAGGAGTCAGCATTGATTTGACAGCACTTAAAAAACAAAAATGGAAGTAAGAATATCTTTATTAGAACGTGATGGTTTTGGCACAGGACTACATGAGCATATGGATTATCTAATCACAGCATTAAAAAAGAAAAAAATATTTTTTAGATCATTTTAAGGAGTAAGTGTAAAGTATCCCAGGGATACTTAACTTTCAATGTCCATATTTCAAACTTGGCATCTTCTCTGAACATTCAGTGTGGAATCAGCAAATGGGGGTATTGCAGACAAACAGTAAAATGAGTTTTCAGACTTTCATTTCATCTGAGAAATAATGGTGGAGTAACTAGCTGTAAGCAGAGGGGGAAATATGAAAGATGAAATGTGTGAAAAAATTGATTTAGATGAAATCCAGTATGACAGTAGGATGACTGCCCACTAGATGTCAGTCTTGTAATCCAATGGAAGAATCACACAGTTTAACACAAATGTTAAAGCAGCAGCACAGGCTAGATTGCTCAAGATACACCCATTGTCTGTTTTTTATAACCCTTCTGCATCCTCTTATTTCTAGGCCATTCATGCTAATAAAGGAAAAGGAGACCTTAGAAGTACTTTTCTAGTTCTCTTGTGGTTAAGTAATTAGTTGCTATATCTGGAACAATATCTTGAAAATTAGACGTATTGTGCATAAACAAATTTTATCCGTTATTTATTTATTTTACTTTTAGGAGTTAATTTTATAGATCTTGTCGTATCTAAAAGTACATGTAGTGTGAGTAGGTGCATATTTGTAGAGTAGGCATGCTTGGGAGAAAACATTAAAACTAGTGTCTGCCATGATAGTGATGTCATGACTGCTACTAGAGATGCATGAAAATTACTAAAACATTACCTATTAAAAGCACACACTAGCCTTCACAGCATGCATATGTTTATCCAGGTAAAAAGGAGGCATTTCTGGAGAATGTTTAGGTCAGCCTGCCCATACCAGCTGCCTTTAACGGCTTTAATACCGTCACTTCCACTGGCGCGCCCGTGCCTTGCGGGCCCGCGCCTGAGGGCCTCGCTAGAGGGCCCTTTGGCGTGGCCTTTAGGCGTAGGACCGTGCAGGGCCATTTAAAATGCTGATACATTGGTTCTGCTTGCTGTGGAGATTGGAGGGGTGATGTCGACAGCGGAGGTTGTGAGTGGGAGCTTAAACACCTGGTGGTATGATATCTACCTCTTCAGATGCTATGTGGAGCATTTCTTCTTGTCTCCTCTATTCCTTTAACTATCACTGTATCTCTTATTCTGTCCTATCTAATTAATGGCATTCTTTTCATATTTTCTGTAACTTTTATGTAATATTGTAAACCGCTCTGATGCTTTGGCTTGAGCGGTATATCAAATGTAATAAACATAAACATAACCATGCACATATATTCAATTTTCCAAATGTATTTGCAGTATTTTGCCTTACTTGGTTGCTAACACAATCTGAGATGAAAAGTATGCAAGCAGTTTTAGTACATATAGACAGCTGCTAATTTCCAAAAGGAAATAACCGGGTAGTTTCCTGTGATAATTAGCTGTGATGTAACATAGTAACATAGTAAATGACGGCAGATAAAGACCAGCATGGTCCATCTAGTCTGTCCAGCAAGATGGCAAGAGTAGATGCACCTATTGCTCTGTAACCTTCTAAAGCAAATTATTTTTACAAGATATCTGTGCATTCCTGAATTTCTAGTTTTGGCAGCCATGAGTATTTTTTTGATAATCACACATTGGTTATTTGTTGGACATTTTTTATCCTCACAATGGCTGGTCTCATGTCTCCACTGCTGAGGTGGGTGAATTCTTTTTCTCCTGATGGGAGGTCTCTAATTTTAGAACCTCATTCTCCACTGTTATCAGTTTCATCTGGCCAAAAATAAAAATGTTATTAAGTGCCGTTGAGTCGGTGTCAACTCATGGCGACTCTCTGGATAGCTATCCTAAATTGTGTTCGGTCTTCAGTCAGGCGGCTCATTGTTGACAGACTGGTACCCGTAGCTGCTGTTATTGTATCGATCTATCTCATTGCTGGCCTTCCTCTTTTGTGTTGACCTTCTATCTTGCCAAGCATGATGTCTTTCTCTAATGATCTCTCTCTTCGCATGATGTGTCCAAAGTATGAAAGTCGAAGTCTTGTCATCTGAGCTTCTAAAGAAAGCTTAGGTTTGATCTCCTCTAGTACTGACTGGTTTGTTCTTCGGGGAGTCCATGGTCTACCCAGTATTCGCCGCCAGAACTATAATTCAAAGGCATCCATTTTCTTCTTGTCTATCTTTTTCACTGTCCAGCTTTCACATCCATATGATGTTATTTAAAATACCATGGCTTGAACAAGTCGAATCTTTGTATGGAGAGAGACAGCTCTGCTCTTGAGAATCTTGTCTAGATCTTTCATAGCCATTCTGCCAAGAGCAATGCAGTTTCATCTGGCCAAAAATAAAAAACATCTAGCTAAAATTTGAATTTATTTATTTATTTACATTCTCTTATATACCGTGCTATTCTGCATCAGTGCGGTTTACATTGAACAAACTGAAATTACATTGAACAGGGCATTATAACTTGGAGATAACTGTTTTACAGGGAACATGGGCTATGGAGGGTTAAGTGGCTTGCCCAAGACCACAAGGAGCACCTGTGGGACTAGAAACCCCAGTCCTTCTGGCCCAAGGTTGCTGTCCTCTAGTGGGATTTGAACCCCCGACCTTCTGGCCCGAAGTACCTTGCCCCAACCACTAGGCCACTCCTCCATGCTGAATGACTGTTTTATAGTGTGCATTTTATCTAGTGAAAAATATACCTGTACTCATATGCATGGCTCTTTCATTTAATACATGAGGACTATGTGTCAGTTTTGGCAGGCAACGAAAAAGGTGCCAGTACTCAGTATCACCAAATACTGTAGTCTCAGCTTTCTATATATTCACATCTGTGTGTGTACACAAGTTAAATCCCATGGAAATAGTATCTCTGTGCCAAAGAATTTACAATCTACATATCACCACAAGGAGATTAAGGGGTTCATTTATTAACAGTCATGTTAAAGCCATTAGTCCTTAAATAATTATTAGTGAGGTCAACTTTGATAAGTCAGCTATATTATCCCTTGGAGGCAGCAACAAAAAATGCATCTGTTCTATGTGACCTACTGGATAACTTCTGTTTATGAGATAGTGAATGCAAATTTTCACCATGTTTGTGAGATGGTGAATTTTTCTTTTGAAGAGTGTTTTTCCAGTGAGCTTAAAGAGGCTGTGATCTCCCCATTGCTGAAGAGGAAAGCCAAAGAGCAAATGACCAGAATTCTCATCTTACTTTCTTGGGTAAAGAGATAGAGAAGATGTTTACTTCCCATTTGGTTTATTACTTGGAGAAATAGCAGCTCTTAGATGATGACCAGGTGGGTTTCAGGTACTTTAATAGCATGGAGACACTGTTGGTGACTTTGCTGGATGATATCCACAGCACACTGGACAGCTAAAAGTGCTCCTATACATAGCAAACAACATGGGCTATACAAAATTGTCCCTTCTATGTATGGTTTATAATCTAGGTCCTATTTCCTATGGAAGAACTAATAGTCAAAGCTGCCCCTGCTAGTGAGTAGTATAATAATATAAGATTTGCCATACTGATGCAGACCAATGGTCCATCAAGCCCAGTATCCTGTTTCCAGCTATGGCCAGCTTTGGGCAAAAGTATCTGGCAGGATCCCAGATTGTGAGCAGATTCCAGAAGTCCACTTTAATAATAGTTTATGGTGAAGAGGCAGAAGACCTGAGTGGGCCAGTGACGGGCAAGGAAGGAGAGCCTATATATACCTGTCTAGCTGGAATAGTTTACTGTGGCATCTCCAGTGTTTTGTTGACATTGTTCATTGGCTCCGGTGAAGTATAAAAGAACTGCTAGTGCCCATGATATGATACCCATGATCGTGTGCCTGAAGGGGCATGATCAAAGTGGAATGCCCCTCTGGAACTCCTTCAGAGTCAACTGACAAAATATTGAAGAGAGGGAACATCTTTGTTGGTGTGACTGCTGGGACTCCTCCAGAAGTCATCAATAAAACAAACTCCCAAACGGGCCATATGCAAATTGCAATTTGATTGACCTCTGTTATGTTTGTCTTAGCATATACATCCTTGGCTATAAGGTGTTCTCGCAAGTAACTCGATCAAAATGCTGTTTTGTGTTTGAAATCCTTCAATGTAACCATATTTTCTGTGTACATACAGTTTGTTTAAAATATAAGTATTTGAACGTTATCTATTTTGTAACATAGTTCTCTTAAAAGACTGTAAAGCTCCATAAATTTGCATCTGGTCCATTTTGGGAGGTTTTTTTTATGGATGACTTAGCTATTTATTTTTATTCTTATTTGTTATAGGCAATACTGTGTACTTTTGAGCTGAACAATTGATAGGAAACCTTTCTTTATCTTCTTTATAGCCACTGTTTGTGTCTTTAGACTTGAAGAACTATTTTCTTCTTGTTGACACCATTTATAGTTGCTTTATACCATCTTAATTTTTTTTTCTATATTGTCCTTTTGCACAATTGAAATTGCACAGCCTTTAGTTTTTAACATTATTTATGGTGGTTCTCCACCTACCACATTTCCATACACAATTGAGGTATTCTATGTGTATGTATATAATTTCTTAAATATATGCCTACATATATCCAAAGGAGTGGTACAGTGTAGGGGGTGAGATACTTCTATCCACGAAAGAAGAGAGGATCTGGACGTAATTGTGTCAGACGATCTTAAAGTAAATAAACGGATAGAAAAGGTGACTGTGAAAGCCAGAAGGATGCTTGGGTGTATAGGGAGAGGAATGGCCAGTAGAAAAAATGAGGTGATAATACCAATGTATAAGTCTCTGGTGCAACCTCATTTGGAGTATTGTGTGCAATTCTGGAGACCGCACCTTCAAAAGGATATAAGCAGGTTAGAGTCTGTGCAGAGGGTGGCTTCTAAAATGGTTAGAGGCCTTTGTTATGTAGCATATGAGGACAAACTTAAAGATCTTAATATGTATACTTTAGAGGAAAGGTGGGATAGGGGGAATATGATACAGACATTAAATACCTCTGTGGCATAAATGCACCGGAGGTTCTCTTTCAATTGAAGGCAAGCTCTGCTACAAGGCGACATAGGATGAGAGAGAAAGGGAATAGACTCAGGAGTAATATGTGGAAATATTTCTTTACGTAAAGAGTGGTAGATGCATGGAATATTCTCCCAGTGGAGCTGGTGGACACGAAGACAGTAATTGAATTAAAAAAAGCATGGGACAAACACAGAAGATCTCTAAAGGTGAAAAGGGGGCTATTGTAGTTGATATGGAAGGGCAGACTAGATAGGCTATGTGGTCTTTTTCTACTGTCATGTTTCTATATTTATTTATGTATTTATTTATTTACTTACTTACTTACTTAACAGTGTTTTTTTATACCATTTTATCCTATGGTCAAAGTGGTTTACATTGTAACATAACAGAATACTTTATAACAGGGTAATCAACTTGGTATTGTAACATAATGGCGGTCATTCAGTACAGCAAATAGCGGGGATGGATGTCCATTCCCACTATTTGCTCCCCTGCTTCTCCAGCTACTGCCTCCCTGTATGAACAGCTCATTTGAATGGGGAGGCTTATTTAGGGGGCAGGAAGGGGCATTATTGAGGCAGAGCGAGGGCGGGCATGGGCAGGCTGCGACCCCAGATGTACAGGGCCGATTCTGATGTCGGCCCTGTACTTTCGGGGCCGTGAACATGGATGGGGGACTTATTCCACTGTAGGGGTGGAATAAGTCCCCATGGACATTGGAGGAACATGCCACTGGGCCGGAACAAAAAGGTAGAGGTGCAGGAGAATCTCTGCAGCTGGACCCTGGCCATGGGAATCTGGATCCAAGGTCCAGCTGTGGGGAAAGAAGAATATCTGCAGCAGACGGCATTTGCGGCTCCTGAATGAAGCCACGGTGCCATAGTGATGGGACGCCATGGCACTGCGGCTCCATTCAGGAGCCTGACTGAGGTAGCCAGGGATCTGCTGGGCGTGCAGGCTAACCAGAATTGGGGCCCTAGCCCCCACGGGATCATAATCAGGTCTACCTTTTGGCATCCCACTTCTGGTCGACCGCACAAGGGGCTGGATGGCCAGTTTGGAATGTGCTTCCACATGTTTAAGTGCATTATAACAGGGTAATCATCTTGGAGCATTCTAACATGAGTTGTTTTGGGTATTGCAAGGCCTTTAAAGGATGTTTTTAATAGATCCTTGGAAATGGAAGAAGTTCCACAGGACTGGAGAAGAGCTGATGTGGTACCTCTTCACAAAAGTGGTAATAGGGAAGAACTGGCAAACTACAGACCAGTAAGCCTTATTTCAGAGGTGGGAAAAGTAATGGAGGAACTCTTGAAAGAAAGAATAGTGGACTTTCTCGAAACGAATAGGTTACATGATCCAAGGCAACAGGGTTTTATCAGAGGATGATCGTACCAAACAAATCTGATTGAGTTCTTTGACTGGGTGACCAGAGAACTAGATCAAGGGCATGCGATGGATGTGATCTACCTAGATTTCACAAAGCCTTTGATACTGTTCCTCATAGGAGGCTTATCAATAAACTGAATAGCCTGGGGATGGGTTCCAAGGTGGTGAACTGGATCAGAAATTAGTTGACTGATAAACGACAGAAGCTGTAGATAAACGGAACTCACTCGGATGAAAGGAAGGTGATTAGTGGTGTGCCCCATTGTTCGGTGCTGGGACCGGTACTGTTCAGTGTGTGTGTGAGAGTGATATTGCTGAAGGACTGAATGAAAAAGTTTGCCTTTTGCAGATGACATGAACATTTGCAACAGCGTGGACTCCTCAGGGAGTGGATAACATGAAGAAAGATCTATAAATGCTGTAAGAATGGTCTAATGCTTGGAAGTTAAGATTTACTGTGAAGAAGTGCAGAGTCATACACTTCAGATGCAGAAATCCAAGGGAATTGAATGTGATAGGGGATGAGAGGTTGATGTGCACAGACCAGGAAAAGGACCTCAGAGTAATTGTTTTTGAGGATCTCAAGGTGGCGAAGCAGTGTAACAAAGCGGTGGTAAAAGCCAGAAGGATGTTAGGTTGCATACAGAGAGGAATTACCAACAGAAAGGAGGAGGTACTAATGCCACTGTACAAGTTGCCGGTGAGGTCTCACTTGCAGAAGGATGTTAGGTTGCATACAGAGAGGAATTACGAACAGAAAGGAGGAGATACTAATGCCACTGTACAAGTTGCCGGTGAGGTCTCACTTGGAATATTGTATTCAGTTTTGGAGACTATGGGGCTTGTTTACAAAGCCGCGGTAACGGTTCGCGGTCGTTATCGGAGCCGCGGCCCCATTGAAATCAATGGGGTCGCGGCTCCGATAACGATCGCGAACCGCTACCGCAGCTTTGTAAACAAGCCCCTATATCTCACAAAGGATATAAAAAGACTGGAAATGATTCAGAGGAAGGTGACCAAAATGATTTGGAGCCTGTGTCAGAAGACATATGAGATGAGACTTGAAGACCTAAGTATACTCCAGAGGAGAGGAGAGGAGTGACAGGGGAGATACGATACAGACCTTCAAATACTTAAAGAGTATTGAACAAACAAACATTTTACAGAGACAGGGAACCTGCAAAACTAGAGGGCATAACATGAAGCTTTGAGGGGGTAAACTGATAGGTAATGTTAGGAAATACTTTTTCACTAAAAAGGTGGTGGAAGCTTGGAATGCTCTCCCGATAGAAGTGGTGGGGGCAAATACAGTGACAGAATTCAAAATGGCATGGGACAGGCACAGTGGATTCCTTTATAGCAACAGGATAAAATCAAAATAAACTTAACTATCTCCGCTATCTCAACAAATAGGGGTGACCTGCATGGAGGGGAGGATACACCCCTAAACAAAGGCATGGGGAGGGGTGACCTGCATGGAGCTTCATGTACACTTACTCTTGCCACCTTGATGGGCAGACTAGATAGACCATTATGATCTTTATCTGCTGTCATATACTGTACTATGTTATTATGTATAATGTGGATGGGGGAAGGGGTAGAATACAGTTAGGATATTTCAGAAGGGGAGATCATATTGGAGGATTCATAAAATGGGGAGGGGGTGAATACATGATGAGTAGTTATGTTATGTTCTCAGGGAAGCAGTCTATGAACAGATGTGTTTTTGAGGTTCCTTCTGAATGCTGTTAGGTCCTTTGTGGCTCGGAGGTTGTCAGGGATTGAGTTCCAGAGGGATGGTGCAAATAGTGAGAAGGCTTTCTTAGATTTCATGGAGCTGGTTTTGGTATGCATAGCGTGTTCAGGGAGCCAGTACATCTCTTTCAGTTGTCTGGTGACCCTTGTATTAGTGATTGCAGGTGGGTGGAAGATAGACCATTGGTGACCTGAAAGATTGTGAGGATGGATTTGTATTTTATGCATTGTATGATGGGTAGCCAGTGAAGTTCTTTGAGTAAGGGGGTTATATGTTCAGATCTGGGAGCATTGCACAGGATGCGAGCTGTAGTGTTGAGGGTAAGTTGAAGTGGGTGGATAGCTGTCTTTGGTAAGCCTTGGAAGATGAGGTTGCAGTAGTTGAAGTGTGGAAAGACGAGTGCTTGAAGGAGTGTGCGGAAGTCGTGAGTTAGGAGAGGTTTGAGGTGCTGGATTGTTTTGAGCTTAAAGTAGATGCCTTTTGTGATGTTTTTGATGTGGGTTGAGAAGGTTAGTCATTGATCCAGGGAGATCTCTAAGTAACAAACTTCCTGTTTTACTTGTATTTGGGTTCAATTGATGGTTATGGTGTCAGAGGGGGTGAAGTTACTCTATCTAGTGATGAAGAGAACATCTGTTTTCTGGAGGTTTATAGTCATGTTATGATCTATGAGCCATTTATGAATGGAGATGAAGCATTTTTTATGTGTGTGATCACTGGGTTAGTTGTGATGATGGGAGTGTATATCATAACGTCTGCGTAAATGTGGTATAGGACATTGTGAGCTTGTATCAGTGTGCAAATCAGCTGTAGGAAGATGTTGAAAATTATGGAGAAAAAGGCAAAATCTTGAGGCACTCCTTGACATTGTGTGTATGGTGCTGATTTTGTGGAGCCTGAATTTACCTGAAGCTGTCGATCTGATAAGTAGGACTTGAACCAGTTTAGAGGGGTGTCTGTTATTCCAGTTGATTGAAGTCGGTGAATGATTAGGTTGTGTGGAATTGAATCAAAAGCAGCTTTGATATCAAGGAAGATGAGTACAAATCCTGTCTTGGGTTTATCCATTGTTTATTAGGTTGTCCAGTATCGCGGCCATAAGGGATTCGACTCAGTGGTGGAGTCTAAATCCATATTGCTGGGGGTCGAGTGGAGAGGCTGTGTCTTTGTGATCCTGAAGCTGCTGTTGTACAATTTTTTCCAGTATTTTGGTCATGAATGGAAGGCTGGCAATAAGTCTGTAAGATGTTGGCTGAATAATGTCGTTAGCTGTTCTTTTTCTTATTGGGCAGATGGAGGCCATTTTGAGTTCCGGGGGTATGTATCCTTGGTGCAGTGAGAGCATGGTGATTTTGAGTATGGTGGGTGTTAGTTCTTGTCTGGCTAGCTTGATCCAGCTGACTGAACATGGGTCAAGTTGGGAGGAGGTTGTGTTGATGGTGATGATAACTTTTTCTATGTGTTCGGCTGTGATTGTTGTGAAGGATCTCCATATGCTTTTAGGTCTTGTCCATTGTTGGTTTGTTGAGTCTGTGGGTGTCGGTGGTTTTGCTGCTGTATTGTTATGGTTTCATTCCAGGTTTGTATGAGGGTATCGAGGTATTCAGGGGTGCTTTGTAATTGTGGTAGGATGTTTTCTAGGAATTCTTTTTTTGTCAACATTTTTGAACCTACATGTATTGGGTTCAGTGTTGTGGTATGTCTGATTCTGCATGTTATGTGGAGTGATGATGGGGAGGACTTTTTGATCAAACCAAGGGACATTGAGGGCTGTAGGAGGTGTGATGGAGTGGCCTTCAAGGATGTTACGAGTAGGAAAATCATGTCCAGGGTGTTTCCTTTGTTGTGGATTGGCTGGTTAACAAGCTGTGCATAGTCAAGTGCATCCATTGCTTCCAGGAAGGCTCTTGCATTGTTTGATGTTGTGGATGCAAGATTGAGGTCTCCTAGGAGCATGAGATAGTTTTGCAATTTGTGATTGCATAGGGTATCCAGCTGATCTAGGCTAGCACTAGAGGATTTTTAGGCAAGGAGAATGGTTATGTTTCCATTAGATATGATTATTGTATCCAATCCTTTGTGATTTTGTTGAGGGTGTGGAAGTTGAGGTGTTTCTTAGCTATGATGAATACTCCTCCGCCTCGCCTTTGTGTTCTTGGTGAGTTAAAAAGGTTGTAGTCATGTGGTATTAGTTGGTTCAACAGGACATTATCTATCTTGATGAACCAGGATTCTGTGATGTTGAGAATGTCTAACTTGTTTTTGAGGAGGTAATCTGTGAGGAGCTGGATCTTGTTTCTAGTGGATCGAGCATTTAGTAGAGTGCAATTTAGTTGAGATGTGCTAGTAGTGAGATTGCTTGGAAGCGATACAGTTGTCGGTGTGTGTGGTTTAATTTGGATGAGGTGATGGGTAGGTCTGGGTCTGTGTTTGTAAGAGGTGGTAGTGTTATGTGGAGTAGGTATGTGTAGATGTTTGGTATGTGTGCAGGGGTAGGGGCTATAGCTGCAGTGGTTGTGAGAAGTGCAGTGAAACAGCGTGAGGAGGATGACTAGGGGAGCCATTGATCAAGCTGGGGTTCCTGTAGATTTTTCTGGTGCTGACAGTCCTGGTGTGAGGTGTTGTGGCATGTGTGAGGCAGGGTTTACTTGTAGTTGCGGTTATTGCTGTGGAGAGCAGGGATAGATCTGTGGTCCTTTTCAGTGTGATCTGCCGGGCTGCTGATGCTGTTGTAGAGGCATAGGTTTTGAATGTAGACTCCTGTAGCGTTAAGTGTCTGGCATTTGAAGGGAGTGTTTCAGGGAGAACTTTAGTACGTGATAAGCGTGGAGTTGTGTATGCTTGGTCCTTGCCAAAGGACCCTCTGACGAGACCCTCAAGCACATGCCTGCCAGGTGTGGGTGCGCCAGCAGCGCTTCCTTTTTAGATTCTGTCCAGGGTGTAGATGCGAGTGCCAGTTGGTTGATGAGCTGACTGGGGAGGAGCCCACTCACCTGCTCACTGGCTGTACTCTTTTTCTCTGTCTGTAGGGTTAAGCAAATTACATCTTTCCTAATTGGACTGATAGGCGAATGACTTTGTCATAGTTTATGCTGGTAGTATGTTTTTGTGTATTGGTTTTTATAATTAAGGATATTTATAATTTTTTTAAAGACAATGGTGTCTTTTATATGTAAATGTGTTTTGTACTTTGCTTTTAATTATTGTTTTTATTGTAGATCCTTGAAGCAGACTTTACAGCCAAATCGAGTCTTCTGAATAAATTTGTTTCTTTGCAACGATTGCTGGTATGGCTGTATTTTCCTCCACTCTCCTGTTTGTTGCAGTATTTGATTGCGGAGAGTCTCCTCTTTTCTTCCTTGACACTCCGATTCCTTACCAAAAACAAGCCTTTTTGGTAGATGTGAACTTTTAGAACATAAGAACATAAGATATGCCATACTGGGTAAGACCAAGGTTCCATGAAGCCCAGTATCCTGTTTCCAGTAGTGGCCAATCCAAGTTGCAAGTGCCTGTCGGGTTCCCAAAAACATACAGAGATTCCATGTTGCTTATACTGGGGCAAACAGTGGATTTCCCTGGTTCTCTTTAATTATGGTTATGGACTTTTCCTCCAGGAACTCATCCAAACCTCTTTTGAACCTAGCAGCACTAACAACTTTTACCAGATCCTCTGGTAATGAATTCCAGAGTTTGATTATGTGTTGAATGAAAAAATAATTTCTCTAATTCATCTTAAATGTGCCACATTGTAGCTTCATTGCATGTCCCCTAGTCTTTCTACCTTTTGAAGGAGTAAACAATTGAACATTTGCCCGTTCCATTTCATTTATTATTTTATACGCCTCTATTATATCTCCCTTCAGCCATCACTTTTCCATGTTACATAGAAATATGATGACAGAAGAAGATCACATGGCCTATCTAGTCTGCCCTTCCTTATCAACCACTATAATAGTCCCCTTTTTTCCTTTAAAGATCCTCTGTATTTGTCCCATGCTTTTTTGAATTCAGATACTGCCTCATCTCAACCACCTCCACTGGGAGACTATTCCACGTATCTATTACTCTTTCCGTAAAGAAATATTTCCGTATATTACTCCTGAGTCTATCCACTTTCACCCTCATCGTATGTCCCCTCGTAGCAAAGCTTGCTTTCAGACGAAAGAGGCTCTCCTCCTGTGTATTTATGCCACAGAGGTATTTAAATGTCTCAATCATATCACCTCTATCCCGCCTTTCCTCTAAAATATGCATATTAAGCTCCTTAAGTCTATTCTTATTTGCATTATAATGAAGACCACTAACCATTTTAGTAGCAACCCTCTGCACCAACTCCAACCTGTTTATATCCTTTTGAAGGCACGGTCTCCAGAATTGCACACAATACTCTAAATGAGGTCGCACCAAAGACTTATATAGAGGCACTTTCACCTCCTTTCTTCTGCTGGCCATTCTTCTCCCTATGCACCAAAGTATCCTTCTAGCTTTCGCCGTTGCCTTTTCTACCTGTTTAGCTACTTTAAGATCATCAGACACAATTATATCTAGGTCCTGCTCTTCTTTTGTGGACAGAAGTACTCGCCCCCTATACTATGTCACTCCCTTGGATTGCTGCAGCCCAAATGCATGACCTTGCATTTTTTAACATTAAATCTCAGCTGCCAAATTCTAGACCATTCTTCAAGCTTAGCTAGATCCCTCCTCGTGTTATCTACACCTTCCTGGGTGTCTACTGTATTGCAGATTTTGGGATCATCCACAAAGAAGCAAACCTTACCTGACAGCCCTTCCGCTATATAACACTAACAACGAAGTTAAAAAGAATCGGACCAAGGACAGATCCTTGGGGCACACTACTGGTAACCACCTCCTCCTCAGAGTGAGCTCCATTTACCTGTACCCTTTGCCACCTCCCACTCAACCAGTTTCTAACCCAAGCAGTAACTTTAGGGTCCATCCCTGTGCAGAACGGTGTCAAAGGCTTTACTGAAATCCAGATACACCACATCTAGGGCTGTCCCTCGGTCCAATTCCCTGGTCACCCAATCAAAGAAATCAATCATATTTGTCTGAGAAGACCTGCCTCTGGTGAATCCATTGTACCTTGGATCCGGTTATCCGTTGGACTCCAGAAATCTCACTATTTTCTCTTTCAGCAGCTTTTCCATTAGTTTCCTCACCACGGAGGTTAGATTAACCGGCCTGTAGTTTTCAACCATATCCTTACTTCTGCTTTTGTGTTAAGGGACCACATGTGCCTCTCTCCAATCTTCTGATACCAATCCCGGCTCCAAAGAGGCATTGAAAAGATCATTCAGTAGAGCTGCTAGAACTTCCCCAAGTTCCCTTAGTATTCTCAGGTGTATCCCATCTGGTCCGATCCTTTTGTCTACTTTAAGTTTAGCTAGCTCCTCACGAACACAGTCTTCTGAAAACTGATCAAGATGACCCTCACTTCTGTTCTGTTTGTGGGTGTTTTCTGAGGTCCTGCTCCTGATTCTTTATCTGTGAACACAGAACAGAAATATTTGTTAAGCAATTCCACTTTATCCTCATCAACTTCTACATATTCCTCCCCTTCACCCTTGAATACCACTAACATATCTGAAAAAATATCTTATACTCCCATTTTATTGCATTGGTTATTTACTTCTCTTTTTGAATCTTTGTTTACCTGACTACTTTGCTAGCTTCTCTATTTTTTTCCAAATATAGATTCCTGTCTTCCTCTCTCTGTGATCTCTTGT
Source organism: Ichthyophis bannanicus (assembly GCA_033557465.1). NCBI lineage: Eukaryota > Metazoa > Chordata > Amphibia > Gymnophiona > Ichthyophiidae > Ichthyophis > Ichthyophis bannanicus. The sequence goes on from CM066031.1 coordinate 670,100,583, forward strand.
ATTTCATGAAGGCCTCTCTCTTATTCTTTACTTTTTCAGTTACTTCCTTCAAAAACCATAGCAGTCTCCTTTTCCTTTTACCTTTATTTACCATTTTAACAAAAAGGTTGGTTGCCCTTAAAATATCCCCTTTCAGTTTTGCCCACTGTTTTTCTACATCCCGCAGCTGTACCAATCCCGCTAACGACGTCTTGAGGTATTGGCCTATCTTGGCAAAGTTATTCCTAAATTCTAAGACTTCGCTTTTGAATGGATTTTATCAGCCATAAACCTAATACTGAGCGACACCATCTGGTGATCACTGGATGCGCGATGATCTCCCATTATAACATCAGAAACACTTTCATCATTGGTAAGCACCAAGTCCAGTATGGCACCTTCACGTGTGGGTTCTGTTACCAGTTGCCTGAATAATTCTCCCTGTAGAGACTCCAGGATCTCCTTACTTCTAGATGATACTGCAGCAGGAATGTGCCAGTCAACATATGGCATATTGAAATCGCCTATCAGTAGCACTTCCCCTTTCCTGGCAATGCCAAGTATGTCTTCTATTAAATCTCCATTCACCTCTTCTCCCTGTGAATGAGGTCTCTATATTACGCCAATGCAAATAGATTCTCTTTCTCACTTTCTAATTTAACCCACAGTGCCTCCTCTCTTCATTTTTAAGCCCTGTATTTCCATAGTTTTAATATTATTTTTTACATACAGTGCCACTCCTCCTCCCCTTCTTCCTACCCTGTCCTTTCTGAATAAGGTGTAGCCTGATATACTTACATCCCAGTCATGGTTGTCCTTGAACCATGTCTCTGTTACTGCCACTAAATCCAAGTCTGCCTCTCCCAGTAAAGCCTCAACATCTGGGATCTTATTTCCCATGCTATGGGAATTTATACACACTGCTTTCCATATGTTGCCCCTTTTACCCATTTTCATAAAGGTATTTAATGTTTAACTTACCTGGGGACTTTCTTCACCCATCACCAACGAATCTAGTTTAAAGCCCTCTTCAGTAGGTTAGTTAGTCTGCTACTGAAGACATGTCGATCCTTCTTGGACAGATGGATGCCATCTCTGCTCTGCAACCCTTGGAACAGCATCCCATGATCCAGGAAACCAAAATGCTCTCAATGACACCATCCATGCAGCCATGAATTTATCTCCAGGATGCGAGCTTCTCTGCCTTGGCCATTACCCTCAACAGGGAGTATTGAAGAGAACACCACCTGCGTACCAATCTGCTTTACCCTCTGTCCCAGAGCGATGAAGTCACTTTTGATATGCTCAGAAGGGATACCTGGCAGTATGATTTCTGCCGACATGGATGAGCAACATCTGGTAATAGTCAGTGGGCTTAATGAGTCTCGGAAAACTCTCCGTAACATCTCAGATTTTGGCACCTGACAGACAGCATACCTCTCTGGACATCAAGTCCGGTCGGCAGATGGATGCCTCAGTACCCCTCAGAAGAGAGTGATCAACCACCACTACCCTTCGCTTCCTTGTGGTCATTGATTCTGCAACTTTGGGGTGCTCGAGCTCTGGCTCTTCCCTTTCCTAGGATACTTTCACCTCCTCCACTTCCAGGGATGCATAGTGGTTCTTCATTTCAAGAGCTGGAGGAGCTGGATTGGCAATGCTGCAGGCCTGTTGACTTGTGTCCAACTTTCATCATTCTGTAGGCTCCCATCTTCTCCTCTGCTGGAGAACTTGGATGTTTCAAGAAGCATCTCATCAATGTACTTCTCACTGTCTTGAATGCTCCTCATCCTCGCCACCTTTTCTCTGAGCTCCTTCAGTTGTTTCCTGAGAGTTTCAGCATGCAGGCAATCCTGCACATGGAACCGGTCCTTCAACTGGCATTGGGATCTCTGGACAGAAGCAGAAGCTGTAACGGGGCAACAGCTTTGGTGATACTATTTTTCCCAGCCATTGTTCAGTTGGTGAAACTGAAGTACCTATTGAAGCAAAAGAGAGAGAGATCTACCAAAGTCCCAGCCAGTTTCCCAGCTGTCCTTTCAGAGAAAAAACAATTAACCTCTTTTAAGTGTGTTCTAAATGTACTATTCCAAGTCCCTGTGTGTAGCTAATTGGGGAGGTGCCCTATAAAGCAAGACTGCTCACATGGGAGGGGGGTAGGGAGGGAACTAACACCTGATGAGGTGTCAGCAGTTTCAAAGAGCTGAGAAAGATACTGAAAGCAGAGCTTTAAACCTACACCACTAAAGAAACTATTTCCCCTTTTGAACTAAGGCACCAAAAAGAATGTAACTTTGTTTTAAAAATGTACCAAAAACCTTATTAAGAGCTCTCAGGCAGAGAACTAGTAATTAATAGCCATACACCCTTACCTTTGCTTGAAATGCAGTGCCTCTGTTAGAAATGTCCTAATCTTTTAAGCCTATCCTTCCATTCCCTTTAACATTTTGGTCGCTCTTTTCAATATTATGGCTTATGTGCGCATACATTACCCCCTTAATAAAAAGTATGTAAATTGACTTTGAATGTAATTTTATAGCAGGTTGCCTATGTAGGAATCTTTCTTTCTTCCAGATTGACATTAAATAACTTAAAAATATAATTACAAATATAAACACTACCACCTCCCCATCAGATCCCTGTCCAGTCAGCTGCCTAAAAATCACTAAAGACACTTTTTCTCCTATCATCCTGGAGATAGTTATCCGATCCTTAGACACCGGACATATGCCTTCTGCAGTAAAACATGCATGCATAAGACCGATTCTCAAACCTAATGTAATAGACAAAACCCTCCCAAACTCATACCGATCGATCTATTTCCAGTCTGCCCTTTTTAGCAAAAGTCATTGAAAAAACTGTGCAAATACAACTGCAAAACTTTATTGACTTAAACGCCCCGCTCAATGAACAGCAACACAGCTTTAGGCCACACCACAGTGTTGAGACGCTCATGTTATCTCTCATGAACAATCTCCTCTGTGGTTTAAATAACAATAAACAAGGATGCATGCTTGCGTTTCTTGACATCGCTGATGCTTTTGATAGCATTAACCATAAAATACTAATTTCCAGATTGCAACAAATTGGTCTCCAAGGAATGGTATTACAATGGTTTAAATCATACCTTGCAGATCGAACCCAGCAGCAAGTAAAGATAGACACAAATTCTTCCTCAATCTTCATACAGTCTCAGGGTGTCCTGCAAGGCTCCATACTCTCCGCCCTACTATTTAACCTTTACATGTAACCCGAATGTGACATCTTCAGAAAACACAAAGTATTCTATCATCTCTACACAGATGATATTATGGTTTACCACCCCACTGACACATTTGACCCTTTTTGCTACCAAATACAGGTATGCCTCTCAGATAAAACTGACTGACTCCTTTCTAATAACTTAAAATTAATTTAAAAAAACCCCCAGAAGTGCTTTACATTACACGTAACCAGAACTTCACCCCCCCCTCCTCCCAAAATCCACATAAACAATACTGAGCTGGAAGTAAAAAAGGAAGTCAGATACTTAGGAATTATTCTTGATCAATCCTTAACCATGATATCACACACAAAATCCATCTCCAAGATCATTTACTTTAAGTTAAAAATGATTGAGGTCTCAGACCACTCCTGAAAAGCCATGATTTCCGCACAATTCTGCAAGCCCTTATAACTCCACATTTTGATTACTGTAATGGTATCCTTCAAGGTCTACCCAAAAAAACCACCCAGCAATTTCAAATGGCTCCAAACTTTGCGGCTCGCATAATTTTCAATGCCTACCACAATGATCACATCACCCCTTTACTATATAACCTCCGTGGTTTCCTATTGCAACCAGAATAAAATACATTTCCGCACAATATTCCAAGCGCTGGTTACACCCCATTTCGACTACACAAACATCATACTTCACGGCCTTCCCAAGAATACCCTAAACCCGCTACAATTAGCTATGAATGCCGCCGCTCGCGTCCTGTACGGAGCTTCAAGGAAGAGACCACATAACCCCCATCCTAAGAGAACTACACTGGCTTCCGATAAGTTGCAGGATCTCATACAAAGCCCTCCTCATTACTTTCAAATCCATTAATAAAATATCCCCCTCCTCAATTTCAGACCTACTCACTCACACCCCCAACAATAGATCTAGGAGATCATTAGCCGCCAATACGCTAATTATTCCAAGGGAAACCATAAAATGTGCACAGTCAACTAATAGGGTATTCGCGTTCTATGCCCCCAGATGCTGGAACAACCTACCCCCCAGCATCAGATCGATCAGTGACCTCAGGCAATTCAGAAAAGCCCTCAAGCACCATTTGTTCCTGATGCACTTCTCACAACCAAACAATGCCTCAACTCCTCCCTCCTCACAACCCAATCCCTTAATATGAATTACAAAATATGTAATTTACATAACATGTAATACAGACCAGACTGTATTTGTAATCAAGCAGTTGTACTGCTTCAGAGGTACATTATTGTAAATAGAATTCCAACATACATCCTTCTCTGCTTAAAATGTACGTAGTTTCCCCAGTTCAATCCCATGTTACTTTCCTTGTTATATGTAAACTCAGGTCAGATCTGATCATGTAATAGAGTCAAATTGTTAACTGTAAACCGCACTGATAATAAAGAGCGCGGTATAGAAGAGCTGTTAAATAAAATAAATAAATAAAAGTATTATGATAGTATTTAAGCTATACAACAAAATTGCTCCCTCTTATCTATCCTCCCTTCAACATCTACCTGATTACACTTGAGTTAGAAGAACCAGCTCTCAAAATACGCTAACCATACCCACATACATCCTTTGCACCAATAAAACTACCAGCTCCAGGGCATTCACCTATGTTGTCCCTACTCTCTGGAATGCCCTTCCCGAAAATTTAAGAATGATTAAAGATCTTCTAACTTTCACAAAGAACTCAAAACTCACCTATTCATCCAATACTATGGCCTTACTACCTTGGATCAACAGTCATAGACAACTTAACCCAGCACCTACTCAACATATCCATCACAATCCATCATAACACTTCAAATCTCCTAAGAACTACTCAATTGCCAAGATGCACATTGCTCAGGCGACACTATTTATCTCAGATCTCTTAATTGTAAATAAGTTATAAATTTGATACAATGTTTAGTTACTTTATTACTCAACATGTTATTTGTACATAGGTTCGTGAATGTTATAATGTAACTTGGTTGTGTTTCATTGTAAACCACCACTGATCTATGGAAGTGGTGGTATATAAAAGCTTATAAATAAATAAATAAAGTGGTACCTGTTTTGGGATTGCTTTTATAAAGACACATAGGGGCATGTTTGTTATGGTGTGTGTCAATAATGTCCCGTTGTACTCCCAAATTAATATGGAGTCCGATGCTAATTTTTGGGGGCATGTGCATCTGGCATGCAGCTCTGCACTAACTAGAATGGGGGAGCACTTATCGTCATCCACTGAGGTAATGTTAGGTGCACCCAGGCTAATGGTAACAGGCACGGTTAGTGCATGCCGAAAACACCCACACTAACCCCAATGTGCCGTCAACACCCATATTAAGCTTGTGCCTGCCCAAAGACAAAGTTTAGATAGTACGTGGGGAATGGAATTGATTTATCAAGGTTGGGACATACACAGTTCTAGCTGTATTTTAGAAATTCTCTGCCAAACGAGTAGCCTTTTCTAAAACACATATAAGGATATGCAGGAGTGAACATGTATATCTCCAGGAACAAGCAGGAATGTAGTCTTCACATATGGGTATCGTCGGTACCGACGGAGCCTGCGCAGGAATGCTCCCCAGCATCCAATTAGAAAGCTTTTGGGAGCATCCCACAGCGCCTGCGTGCTGCCTTCCTGTTTTTCCCAACTGCCTCTCTCCCATTCTTCGTTTTCCGCGGAGCCAGCAGGTCGTCGTTCCTGTCACCGCAGAAAATTTTCCTTATTCTCCTCCTTTTTTGTGGTCGTGTCTGCCTTCCTCGACGCTATACCAGTACCGATGGTTCTTCTTTCTTTCTTTTAAAAAAAAAATAGATAGTAGTTTTTTCCAAACTTTTCTTTTCCAGGTGCACGCAACATTTTGGGCCTTAGGCCCAAAATTTCTTCCACTATGGAAAACCCCCCTTCGGGTTTCAAAAAGTGCACCAAGTGTGGCGGTATCATCTTCGTCACCAACACCCATGAGTGGTGTCTTAAATGTTTAGGTGCTGACCACTCCATCTTTATTTATTTATTTATAGCTTTTTTATACCGCACTATTTGACATCAGTGCGGTTTACAATTAACAATTTTGTACAGGGCAGGGGAGATGCCTTGTGCTTACATTGAACAGGACATGATTGAACGCATCAGATACAAAACTATCATAAACCTATTCAAGATAAAGCAGCACACATCAGCCAACAGCCTACACGCCCTCATACAACCAGACACCAGCACACGTCCCAGAAGAAAACAAACACACAACCGAGTCAGCACCCCAAGTGAATACAAACATACACGCAAGGACACAACAGACAGAGCAATCTCCATGGCTGCTCCAACAATATGGAACAAACTACCGGACGACCTGAGGGCAACTACTGACCTCAAAGACTTTAGAAAACAGCTTAAAACCATGCTATTCATAGAACACTATGGACACATCACATAACCTCAGAGAATGTACAACAGTACATGATACCACCCAAACAATGGATGTAAGAAACGTTTTTAGCACCACTGTATATAGACCACCTTGTATATAGCTCAAACCAATCTAGCACACAATACAACACACACTCAACTAAATTTCACCCTCACTGCATGTATAACACACACACTTTACCTGATTGTTTGCTGTGATACTGCCTTGATTATCAAGATAAGGCGGTTTAGAAATACTGTTAAATAAATAAATGATAACTTGGAATCATAACATTAAACTATATACATCAAGACAAATAAGAGAATATTAGTGATACTTTTACATTATGAAAGCTGATGGGTGTACATCTCCGAGTGTATGGCTTGTGCCATGATGTCCAAGAGGGGTCGACCAAACTGAGCTGCTAAGCTCAGTACCCTTTTTCCCTCCGATGCAGCCTCTGTAGCATCGACGTCTTCCAGGGCTTCATCTTCCTCCCATGGATCTCAGGTAACTAAACATAAATCTGGCCGGTCCTCAAAGGGTAGATCTCCTTCCAAGCATCGAGATGCCTCTGGCGTTGCCCTTGAGGGTTCTGTACCGGCAAAATTGTCCCGGCGGGAGGCTTCGGCTTCCAAAGCATTATCGGGGCTCCAGGATATTCTCGAGGGCTCAACCTCGGCAGAACTACTGGTGCCATGCTCTGGGATACCGGCTGCTTTCTCCGGTACCGATACCCAGGCATCAGCAGCGTTGGTAGACCAGAGGTTCCTGGCTATTGAACGCAGTCTGGCAGCTCTCCTTGCGGAATCGAAACCCTCGGATCCACGTCAGACAGCTCAATCGGTACCGGCACTGACTCTGGCACCGGTATCGGTACTGGTACCGGTGGCATCGGCATCGACATCGGTGTCTGCTTTGCCAGCACCCAGTCAAGCGATGCTCTCCGGTACCGATTCCCTCCGGTACCGACTTCGGTCAGTACGGGTATCGGGCTCTTCAGGAGCATCCGGACAGAAGGTACTTCGAATCCTTGGAGGAGTCTGAGGATTCTGACAGCTCTGTTGGTACCGGAATACTTCTCCCAGAGGAGCCTTCCTCTCCTAAACGTAGGATGTCTCCTCCAGAAGATATCTCCTTTCAGGATTTTATCAGGGAGGTGGCTCGAGGTCTATCCATTATTGTGGCTCCGAAACAGAGCCCAGGGCAAAGGAATTGGAGATTCTACAATATCCCAAGGCTCCTAAAGAGGCAGCTACTTTGCCTATCCATGAGATCTTACATGATCTCATGCTAAGAATGTGGGAAACACCTCTCCTCATTCTTGTGGACTAGATACCATGTATCAAGTCCCTCCTTGTCTTGGGTTCCAGAAGACTCAGCCTCCTCACCACTCTATTGTAGTGGAATCAGCTATGAGGAGGATCAGGAGTGCAAAGAGGCATGCCTCTAATCCTCCAGGACGTGAGTGTAGAACTTTGGATGCCTTTGGACGTCGTACTTTCCAGGCTTCCATGCTTTCTGCCAGGATCAGTTCCTATATTTTATATATGGGAATGTTCCTTAAGGAAGTCACAGGAGATTTAGAGGTTTTGAGCCCTCTTCTTCCTGATGATAAGAGGCAGGATTTTCTCACACTGGTCAAACATGCTCAGGATGTTTCTAAGTTTGTCAACCGTGCAGCTTTTGACTGTTTTGAGTGCATAAGCAGAACCTCTGCCATTGCCATAGGTGCACGTAGAATTGCCTGGCTCCAGGCATCTGATTTGGAGCTCTGGGTGCAGGACAAACTTGGCAATATTCCTTGTACAGGTGAGAATTTATTTGGCAAGAATTGGCAAGAGAAAGCCAATGAATTAGATGCTGACAACTCTACTTTGGATAGACTATCCAAAGCCACAGCTGATCCTGCAAGAAAGAAATCTTTCAAGAAACCATTCTTCTCCAAGAAGAAGAGGTTTTATCCCTCTTATTCCCAGCAGGGACGTTCTGCAGGTCAATCTGCTCGAAAGAGTCAGCAACCACCTAAACAAAGGAAAGCAAAGACTGCTAAGCCTCAACCGTCTCAGCAGTCTCAGCCTCCACAAGGCCTTGACTTTCATCTAGAGAACTTAGCCTTCCTGGCTCTCATTGGACCAGAGCCTTCCACCATTCCAGGAAGGTTATGTCACTTTGCCCCCAGATGGGGGCAGATAACAGCAGAACATTGGACACTCTCCATTATAAAAGAGGGGTACAAGCTTCATTTTTCATGTATGCCCCCTCCCACAATGGTAAGACAGTTCAATTCTCAGACCTCTCTCATCAACCTGTTAGATCAAGAGGTCACTATGCTTCTTACCCAAGGGGCAATAGAAGAAGTACCCATTCATCAACAGGGTACAGGGTTTTACTCCCCCTATTTCCTTATCTCAAAGAAAACAGGGGGACACAGACCTATTTTAGACCTCAGAGAATTGAACAAATTCCTGTTCAAGGAGGCATTCAAGATGATTTCTCTAGGAACTCTGCTGCCATACCTTCAGAGTCAGGATTGGCTTTGTTCTCTAGATCTCAAGGATGCGTACACTCATGTTCTCATCCATCCAACTCACAGAAAGTTCCTTCGGTTCCTTTTTCAAGGAAAGCACTACCAGTACAGGGTGCTTCCTCTTGGCCTGGCCTCAGCACCAAGGGTGTTCACGAAATGCATGGCTGTGGTAGCAGCATTTCTTCATACTCTAGGAATATTCGTCTTCCCTTACTTAGACGACTGGCTCATTCGAGCCCCATCAGAGTCAGAGGCCAAGATTTCTCTATCTTGCACAATGCGTATCCTTCAGTATTTGGTCTCATCATAAACATCCCAAAATCCAGTCTGACTCCCGCTCAGTCTTTAGAGTTCATAGGAGCTTTGCTGGATACCAGGAAAGCAAGGGCCTATCTTCCTCAGACCCATTGCCTTCGCATGGTACAGTTAGCTTCTCAAGCAGTGCTAAAACCTCATCTCACTGCCCGAGAAATGTTACAACTACTAGGCCACATGGCATCTACCGTGCATGTGCTTCCCTATGCTCGCCTCCATATGAGAGCAGCCCAGTGGACTTTATCCACTCAATGGACCTAGGCATCAGGGTGCCTGTCAGACAAAATAGCAAACACAAATCGCCTTATTTTGTCCCTCCAATGGTGGCAGTCCACTCATAACCTGTTCCTGGGGTCCCCATTTCAACAATCTTTACCCCAGACAGCTCTCACAACAGATGCTTCTCCAATGGGTTGGGGAGCTCATCTGCAAGACCTGTCCACCCAAGGCACTTGGACTCCACTGGAGACTCATCTACATATCAATCTCTTAGCGCTCAGAGCAATGTTCCTTGCCCTTCGAGTGTTGCACACCCTACTCAGCTACAAGACAGTCCTCATTCACACGGACAATCAAGTAGCCATGTTCTATGTGAACAAGCAGGGGGGAACAGGCTCTCTGTCACTTTGCAACGAAGCTTTGCGACTATGGGCCTTCACCAGAGAGCATCAGATTCATCTCCTGGCAGTGTATCTTCCAGGCATACAAAACTCTTGGGCAGACAGACTCAGTTGAGTTCTGCTTCCACACGAATGGTCTCTGCATGCAGACCAGGTGACCAAGATTTTTCAAAGTTGGGGAACCCTGGACATAGACCTCTTTGCAAGTCCGTTGAATGCCAAACTTCCCCGGTTCTGTTCCAGAATTCCGTCTCAGGGCTCTCAGGCCATGGATGCTTTCCTCCTTCACTGGGGTCAAGACTTCCTTTATTCCTTTCCACCCATTCCCCTAATTCCCAAAACCCTGTTCAAGCTTCAGAGAGACAGAGGCCGTATGATTCTCATAGCTCCACTTTGGCCACGGCAAATGTCGCACCCTCTGCTTCTACATCTCTCTCAAGCTCCCTCCCTGGAGTTAGGATCTGTTCCAGATCTCCTATCTTAGGAGGACGGAATGTTATGGCATCCCAATCCCCAATCTCTTCATCTCAGGGCTTGGTTGCTGAAGGCCTAGATCTTCATGATCTTAACCTCCCTCAGCAAATAAAGGATATCCTTTATGCTTCCAGGAAGCCTTCCACAAGACGCTCTTATGCTTTCAAGTGGAAAAGGTTTACCATATGGTGTTCGCAGAAGGGTCTTAACCCACTTGCGATACCTCTGGAATCATTACTGGAGTATCTCCTTCATTTATCCAATGCAGGACTCAAGACTAACTCAGTAAGGGTCCATTTGAGTGCTATTGCAGCTTCTTTCAAGCCTCTAAATGGACAACCTATTTCCTCCCATCCTCTTATAGCAAGATTTATGAGAGGCCTTCTTCTAACTAAGCCTCCCTTTAGGCCACCACCGGTGGCATGGGACTTAAACCTGGTTCTTGGTCAGCTCATGAAGCCACCTTTCGAACCCTTAGCTACTACCTCATTGAAATTCCTTTCTTGGAAGGTTATCTTTCTCATTGCAATCACATCAGCACATCGCATCAGTGAGTTGCAGGCACTAGTGGCTGATCCACCTTATACAAAGTTCCATCATGACAAGGTAGTCCTTAGGACTCATCCACATTTTATGCCAAAGGTGGTCTCGCCTTTTCATCTAAACCAGGTGGTCTACCTGCCTGTGTTTTTTCCAAGGCCTCATGCTTCGAATGCAGAAAGGAATCTTCATACTTTGGACTGTAAAAGAGCTTTAGTCTTTTACTTACAAAGAACACAGCAACATAGAAAGTCCTCTCAACTCTTTGTTGCATTTGATCCTTCTCATTTGGGACTTCCAGTCTCCAAGAGGACACTGTCTAACTGGATTGCTCAGTGTATTTCCTTTGCCTATCAGAGTAAGAATCTTCTTCTGGAGGGCCATGTCACAGCTCACAATATGAGAGCCATGGCAGCTTCAATGGCTCATCTACACTCTGTGTCTATCGACGACATATGTCAAGCAGCCACCTGGGCCTCGGTTCATACCTTCACAGCCCATTACTGCTTGGACAAGGACTCCCGCCGGGATGCCTTGTTTGGTCAGGCTGTTCTTCAACACCTGTTCCATACCTAATCAACTCATACCCACCATCCCTGGTTGGATGCCAGAGATCCATGGGGGGAATTGGAGCCCTTTCACAACTTCTGGGGTCTCTCCCTGGCATCTAAAGCTAGGGAGTCCCCATAGACTACATTCCTCCTTGTTCCTGGAGATAGCATAGTTACTCACCTGTAACAGGTGATCTCTGGGAACAGCAGGAATTTAGTCTTCACAACCCACCCACCTCCCCTAGGAGTTGTATTTCTCTGTCTGTCTATTTCTCTTTCCCTCCCTCTCTCTTTGTCTCAGCTTTAAAACTCAACTGGAGAGAGGCAGTTGGGAAAGGTGGGAAGGCAGCACGCAGGCGCTGTGGGATGCTCCCAAAAGCTTTCTAATTGGACGCTGGGGAGCGTTCCCGCGCAGGCTCCGTTGGTACCGACGATACCCATATGTGAAGACTAAATTCCTGCCTTTCCCGGAGATCACCTGTTACAGGTGAGTAACTATGCTTTACAAACATGTAGAACTGGAAGAGTAATTTTACAAATCTACATGTGAGAAAAATTGACAGAGGCAACTCAGGAGGTTGCATGTGTAAGTTACAGCTCATACATGTGAGTTGGTATTTTGCAGACCAGTACATTTAAATGCCACCAGTTAACTACATTTCAGTTTTGAGGCTTAACATAAGTGCCTACTTGATCTCCCAACCTAGATGACCTTTTATAAAAGTACCCTCATACTGTATGTATGTACTCACACCTATTGCTATGGTTACACAATGCAAGGTTCCACATTAGGAACCACCACCCAGGAAAAAGATTTAGGTGTCGTCATGAATAACATGTTAAAACCCTTCACCCAGTGTGCAGCAGCAGCCAAGAAAGCAAATAGAATGCTAGGTATCATAAGGAAAGGAATGGAGAATAAAACCAAAGAATATTATAATGCCTCTGTATTGTTCCATGGTGTAACATCTTGAATATTGTGTGTAATTCTGGTCACTGTATCTTAAAAAGGATATAGCGTTATTAGAAAAGGTACAGAGAAGAACCACCAAAATGGTAAAGGGTATGGAAGGATACCCCTATGAAGAGAGGCTAAAAAGGTTAGGGCTCTTCAACCTGGAAAAGAGATGTCTGAGGGGAGATATGATAGAGGTCTATGAATGAAGTAGGTTGATTGTTTATGCCATCAAATATAGAAAGACTAGGGGACATGCAATAGAGCTACAGGGTAACCTTTTTAAGAATAAAGAGAAAATAGTTTTTTCACTCAATGTGTAATCAAATTCTGGAATTCGTTACCGGAGGGTATAGTAAAGCTATCAGTGTAGCCGGGTTTAAAAAAGGTTTGGACAAGTTCCTGGAGGAAAGGTCCATAAGCCATTATTAAAGGGGATCCTGGATATCCACTGCTTGCCCCAATACAAGCATTGTGGAACCTGTGTCTTTTGGGGAAACTGCTAGGTACTTGTGACCTAGATTGGCCACTGTTGGAAACAGGATACTGGGTTTGATGGACCTTGATTCGACCCAGTATGGCATATCTTATGTTCTTACCCGTTCTACTGCATTCATTATTTTATAGACCGCTATCTTTTTCCAAGTTGAAGAGCCCTAACCTTTTACGCCTTTCCACATAGGAGTATCCTTCCATCCCCTTTACCATTTTGGTTGCTCTTCTCTGTACCTTTTCTAATTCTGCTATATTTTATTTATTTATTTAGCTGTGCTTATATACCTTTTTTCATTGAGTCAAAGTGGTTCACAAAAAACAATAAATATATTGAAGAATGAGTTAACTTATTTTAAGGTATAATGACCAGAATTGCACACAATATTCAAGGTGCCATCGCACCATGGAATGATACTGAGGCATTATAATGTCCTTTGTTTTATTCTCCATTCCTTTCCTTATGATTCCTAGCATTCTATTTGCTTTCTTGGCCACCACTGCTCATTGGGCAGAGGGTTTCAACATATTACCTATGATGATGCCTAAATCTTTTTCTGGGTGGTGGTTCCTAATGTGGAACTTTGCAACATGGAATTGTAGTTTGGGTTGTTCTTCCCTATGTGCATTTCTTTGCACTTGTCTTCATTAAATTTCATCTGCCATTTAGACTCCCAGTCCAATTTGTCAAGGTCCTCTTGTAATTTTTCACAATCCTCTTGTGTTTTAATAACAGAATAATTTTGTGTCACCTGCAAATTTGATCACCTCACTTGTTCCCATTTCCAGGTCATTTATCAATATGTTTAAAAGCAGCGGGCCCAGGACAGATTCCCGGGGGCTCCATTATTTACCTTTCTCCATTACGAAAATTGGCCATTTATAGTATCCCGACTCTTTTTTTTTTCTATTTTTTAACCAGTTCTTGATCCACAGTAGTACACTGCCTCTTATCCCATGACCTTTAATTTTGCCAAGAGTTTCTTATGAGGCATTTCTGAAAGTCCAGATACACTATATCATCTGGCTCAACTTTATCTACCTGTTTGTTCACAGTTTCAAATAAAAAGGAACAGATTAGTAAGACAAGACTTTCATTGTCTAAATTCCTGTTGGCTTTCTCCCATTAAACCATGTGATAAGGAAGCTTATCATAGCTCAGGAAGGAGCTATAGAAAAGGTGAAGTGACTCTGAACAAGCAACCTGTCAGTTCTGGTAGAAATAAGAAAACAGAATTTTCTCATAAAAGACTAGCAGTCCCAGAATGCACCAGGTTTCCAGCAGCCATTAGAGGAGCTGAAGGGGGGAAACGTGTGTTCAATCAGGAGGGCTATGAGGTAATCCCTAAGCACTCATCTCAAAGGGCAGGGCCTGATTCAGCACAGCTGCGCTGTGTTAGGGAGGAGCACTCATCTAAGCAGAATAAAGGTAGAGTTTATTCTACAGAGAAGCAGCTTGAGCTTGATCATCTTCATCATCAGGAGTATCATCAGAAGCAGAAGCCAAACCGGACGGACAGAGAGGGCAAGAAACCCTTTGGAAGAAGGAAGAGAAAAGCCTTTGAGAGGTCTAGAGGAGTCAGTAGCAGTACGTATACTGGGAGGCATTCCAAGGGCCAGCATACACCATTGGGCTGGGGAAAGCCAGAGGAATGGTGCTGCAGAGCTAGGAATCTCCAGACGGTACCTGTGAGGGAGACGGCTGCACGTGGAAGGGACCCTAAGACCCGTGCCAGAAGGTATGTGAAGAGAGATCCAGTGTCCAGGGATCTGGATTGGAAGGCTGGACATAAGAACTGGACTACATACTGGCCAGGCTATATAGAGAGGAACTCTAACAGCAATGGAAGCTCAGGTATGAACATTGATCTATGCCCTAGCTATAACCTTGAAAGACAGCAGGGAAACAAGTATTCTCCTGAAAGTGCTCCATTGGGAGATTCATCTGTGCCAATCCATGATATTGAACCCATGCTTGTTGAAGAAGAGGGGGTGATAGCAGATGAAGAATCTGTTTACATGGACTGCTCTCTGTCTAAACTCCTTTGGTGATTTTCTGTTATAAAGTACAGCAACCATCACAAAGAAATACAAACTTGTTCTTTAATCTACTCAGAAAAGCTCATGAGTAGGATTTTTAGCCACGCAGTAGAAAGCAAGCCAGCTAAGGGGTTTCAGCTGGATAACTGCTAGCAATTGAGCCTTACCTAATTGCTTGTGAGCTCTAAGAGAATCACTTCTGAATCTATGTGGGAAGATATAAGAAGTTTACCTGAAAAGAACAGGTTTTTTTCCTTTCTTTGTGGCTTTTGGTTTGTTGTTTGATACATGCTAAGAAAATATTAGCTAAGCCTACAGAAAAGACCAGTTTGTTATCAACCAGGTCTTATTTCTTTTGCTTTGATTGCCTGACAAGTTCAAATGTTGTTTTCCTGGTTTTGTTTTTTTCAAGTTTAACACTGAAAGCAAGTAACCTCATTTATGTGCTACCAAGCTTATCTGTGTTGGGAGAAATAACCCCATAAATAAATATCTTATTGGCTTTACCCAAAAGCACAACTAATTATTGTGAGCAGCTGTGTCTGGTGTGAATGAACTGCATTGCGCACAATCCCTTGCAAATCATATAGATATATGCACTTGCCAAGACTGTGAAGATTCTCACCCAGGCAGCCGTCTGACAACCATGATTATCAGTTCTTTTATTCTTTATTATGTTTTCTATGATTTTGACTAGTACTGATGCCATGTTTGTCTTTCTGTAGTTTCCTGGATCACCCCTGGAACCTTTTTTATAAATTGGCATTACATTGGCCATTCTCCAATCTTCAAGTACTGCATATGAGTTTAATGATAGTTCACAGATTGCTAATAGTAGCTTTGTAGTCTCATATTTCAGTTCTTTTAGCACCCCAGGATGTATACCATCCGGTCCAGGTGATTTTCTACTTTTTGGTTTATCAAATAGTTGTAATATAGCTTTCCAGTTTATCGAGATTTGTTTCAGCTCTTCCGATACATCACCTTTAATACCATTTTAGGCATGGGTAACTTTCTTACATCATCTTCAATAAAGACCGATGCAGAGAATTCATTCAGTCTCTCCGCCATGGCTTTGTCCTCCCTTAGCGCCCCTTTTACCCCTCTATCATCTAATTAATTATCCAACTGATACTTTCACAGGGTTTTTACTAGGAATATATTTGAAAAGTTTTTATTATGCATTTTTGCTTCTACAGCAATCTTCTTTTCAAAGTCTCTTTGCCAGCCTTTTGAATCCCTTGCATCAAATTGCCAGGGCTAATGTTGTTTCCTATTTTCATCATTTGGTTCCTTTTTCCATTTCCTGAAAGATGCTTTTTTGGCTACAACAGCCTTTCTGACCTCATCTTTAAACCATTCTGGCAGTCGTTTGGCCTTCCACCTTTTTTAAAGCGTGAAATATTTGTGATCTAGGCTTCCAAGACAGTATTTTTTAAAACCGCCTATGTTTGATGCATACCTTTATCCTTTGCAGTTGCTACTTTTAGTTTTTTTCTTAACAGTTTTCCTCATGTTATCATAGTTTCTCTTTTGAAAGTTACAAGCTAGTGCTGTGGATTTCCTTGCTGTCCTCCCTCCATTTATTAAAACAAATGCAGTCACTTTATGATCACTATTGCCATGTAGCCCCAACAGCATTATCTCTTGTACCATATCCTGTGTTCCACTAAGGAGCAGGTTTAAAATAGCTTCCTCTCGTGTTTGTTCATGAACCAGCTGCTCCATGGGTCAGTCATTTATTTCATCTAGAAATGTTTCTTCCTAGCATGTCCTGCTTTGACAGTGAAGTAGTTGACACCGGGGTAATTGAAATCACCCATTATTACTTTGTTGTACCTTTCTTTTTGTATTTTATCATCCATCTGTTCATTATGGCCAGGTGGACGGTAGTACACCCCCACTGCTATTGCTTTCCGCTTTTTACATAGAATTTCTATTGATAGAGATTCTACAGTGTGTTTTGTTTCCTGCAAAACTTTTATCCTGTTTGATTCAATGCCCTCTCTAACATAGAGTGCAACCCCTCCACAAATTTGATCTACTCTATTACTGCGATATAGTTTGTACCGAGGTATCACAGTGTCCCATTGGTTGTCCTCCTTCCACCAAGTCTCTGAGATACCAATTTTATCTAACCTTTTATTTAGTACTATATATTGTAACTCTGCCGCTCTATTTTTCAGACTTCTAGCATTTGCATACAGGCATTTCAGAGGTTTTATTTTGTTCATATTAACACTGATTATCAATTGTCAGGGGAAATTTGGAATCTTTCAACTATGTCAGCTCCTTACTTAAAGGCATCTGGGTTACTTTTACCTTTATTAGAAACTCTCTGTCAGGATGCCCTAACTGTCCTCTTTTCCTAGTATTCTTCATGGATACATTATTTTGAACTATGTGCTCTTGGGCGAATGTCGGCCTTCTCCTGTTAGTTTAAAAGCTGCTCTATCTCCTTTTAAAGGTTAATGCCAGCAGCTTTCTTTCACCCCAGTTAAGGGGGGGACCCATCCTTTATGAAAAGCCCCCCCTAATCCCAGAATGTTGCCCTGTTCCTATCAATTGTGAAACCCTCTTCCCTGCACTGTCATATCATCCACACATTGAGACTCTGGAGCTCTGTCTGCCTTTTGGGTCCTCTGCATAGAATGGGAAGCATTTCTGAGAATGCTATCCTGGAAGTTCTGGATTTTAGCTTCCTACCTAAAAGCTTAAATTTGGTTTCCATAACCTCCCTCCCACATTTTCCTATGTCACTGGTGCCAACATGCACCAAGACAGCAAGCTCCTCCCCAGCACTATCTAAAACCTTGTTTAGGTGGTGCATGAAGTCCACTTTCTTCACACCAGGCAGGCATGTTACCAGGCAGTCCTCATGTCACCCTGCCACCCAGCTCTTTACATGCCTAATGATGGAATCACCATCTATAACGGCTGTCCTAACCCTTTCCTCATGGGCACATGGCCCTGGAGAAACTTCGTCGTTGAGAGAGGATCTTACGTCATCTGGAGGACAGGTCCTAGCTACAAGATCACTTCCTGCCACACTAAGGTGATGCTTTTCTTTCACATCACCTCTCTTCTCTATGGTAACAGAGAAGCTTCCAGACTGGAGGTGAGCCTTCACTACTATGTTCCTGTAGGTCTTGTCTATATATTGCTCTGTCTGCCTTAGCTCCTCCAAATCTGCTACCCTAGCCTCCAGAGATCAGACTCATTCCCTGAGAACAAAGAGTTCTTTGCACCTAGTGCATATTAGATCTTTCACCAACTGGGAGAAAATCATATATGTGACATTCAGTGCAAAAGACTGGATAGCCCCCATCTTTCTGATGGACTGCTGTCTGTATCTTAGTTTTAAGGATTTGTTTAGCTGTTTAAATTGTTTACTTATTTGAAGTTGCTAAGGGAATAGGTATTCTTGTACAATACAACTATTCCTACAAAGTTTAAGGAACTTTGTTCACCTCAAGATGAATTTCAGCACCTTAATTAATCTATTCCTGATGAGGATAACCAGTTAAATCGGAAAGTGAATTAGAACACTTCTTTCCCCTTAATAGGTTTAAGAGCCCATAAATCTAAGATTATGCTTGGGATTGGTGGGAAAGAAACATCAACTGAAAGCTGGCTTGCTATACAGTGCCCTAACTGACTTTATAAAACACAGAACTTTAAAATAGAGATTCTATCAGCTTAAACCCAAAGTATTCCCTTTAACCCAAGAGGCTGAGAAATTCCCAGCAGGTGAATGCAAGTGCAGATTCTTTCCTAGCAAGAGCAACTTCTCTCAGTAGTCCTTGAGATTAAAAATCACCGAGCTCTGGTTGACCAATTTATATCTGGGCTTCTAAGGCTATCTCTCTTCAATTTTCTTGGTGATTCACATTGCCTTTGGAATCTGTCACTTGTCTATAATACTTATTTAAATAATTTCACAGTTCTCATCTCCTAACTGAAAGGCCTCTTTGTAAAGGTTTTCTCTAGAAAACAATTTATCTCTGTATACTCCAAGAATATTTACCTTATTCTACTTTCTCGGTTAAGCTATACCTTAACTGATTTTTATAGTTAAGTAAAAGCTGGCTTGCTACACAGTGCCCTAACTGACTTTTATAGTGGTTTTGACTCATATTCCTTGATGACATCCCATGTGCATTTATAATTTTTCTTGCAGCATGCTGCTTTTTTATGCAATATACATAAATGATTCCGGGGGTTTGAGTAGGGTAGACTGGGCATTTATGTGTAACTTATAAATATACACATAAACACAGATTCTTACTAGCATTTGGAAGGACAGACTAGATAGGCCATGTGGCCTTTTTCTGTCGTCATATTTCTGTTTCTATGTTTCTATTTACATACACAGAGTTATCGTTACCTTAGGGCATTTGTAATTTTGTGCATCAGCTTTCGGGGTGGATATCTTGTAAAGACACATGGACGCTTAGGTGCATATGTTTTACCTGGTTTTTTTTTTAATTTTAATTTTTTATTGATATTTATATAAGCACTCAAGCATATACATGAATGAATAGAAATAATGGGAAATCCACAGCATTCCAACAATTACAAACAAAAGTATTCAAAGTAATCTTTCCCATAATTAGTCCACAATTATGTTTTACCTGTTTTATAAAGGCAACATATGTAGATTTCCTCCTTAGGCGTCTGTTACAAAATTACCTCCCACATATAACTAGTTTTTTTCAGGTGGAGATACCGCTTGCTGTTTCATTCCTTCTTTCTGTAACCTAAAAGATACTAAATGTGAAATCAGGTACTGGTATTCATATGTAATCAGCTTTGTTCCTTTGCAGTTTTGCTCTAGTCTTTAAAGAATATCTTCAGTAGAGTTACTTGACTCCATTGTTTTCACTTAGTGAAAGCTAAGATTCAGCTGATTTAAGATTTGGGAGAAATTGCATAGGATAACAGGTGAGTGATGTTAGGTCTTCAAAAGCAGTTAACTAAGTAATCCACACCTTTGATGAAGTCCTTCATCAGAGACTTCTGAGGAAGTTAAAATATCATGGGATGGGAGATAATGTCTTATTGTGGATTGGAAACTGGTTAAAAGATGGAGAAAGGAAAGTAGGGTTAAATGGATCTGTACTGGGGCTTATGCTTTTTGACATATTTATAAATGATCTGGAAATGGAAACAAGTAAGGTTATCAAGTTATTCAAAGTTGTTATATTACATGTGGATTTTGAGGAATTGCAGGCAGACCTTGCAAGACTGTGAGACTGGGCATCCAAATGGCAAATGAAATTTAGTTCAATACTACTTATATATTTTCTGAACAAAACACAACACAAAAAGAAAATAAGGCAGCCCATGTACATTTCCAGCACAACACACACAGGGGATTCTACTGGCTCGCACTCATAAGTCAAAGAAAATTACTTCAAGCAGTGCAAAGATGGAAGGAAAAAATAACTGTGGGAGGGTATAAACTTTAAGATTACCCAGGCCACCAGTATGGTGTCTTCCTAGGAAAAAGAAAGAAAAAGGTCAGCCAGTACATGTGTTTTCCACTAGTTCCCATAATTGCCAAAACTGTTCCATTCTCTCCTCCTTACTGGCTATAATGGCTTCATATTTAAAGGGAATACAAACCAAGCTCCACCAATAATAAATGTCTGGTAAAGTTGATTTTTTTCTAGTTAGTACAGTTTTTAATTCCATGGAAAACAAAATATCCAAGTGTTTATATTTATCTTCAGGAACAAGCAGGAATGTAGTCTTCACATATGGGTATCGTCGGTACCGATGGAGTCTGCGCAGGAATGCTCCCCAGCGTCCAATAAGAATGCTTTTCAGAGCATCCCTCAGCACATGCGCGCTGCCTTCCTGCCTTTCCAACTGTCCCTCTTCAGTTTTTCATTTTCCGTGGAGCCGACAGATCACATACCCTGTCACCGCAGAAAATTTCTTCTTTAAACTTGTTTTCTTGTGGTCGCGTCTGCCTCCGCTCGACGCCTACTGGTACCGCTGGTTCTCTTTTCTTCTTTTCTAAAAATAAAAAAATATGTATACTTTCTGAAGTGTTTCTCTTCAGAAACCTTTTCTTTTTGGTGCTAGGCGCCATTTTGGGCATTAGGCCCCATTTTTCTGAAAAATGGAAAAATCAGCTAGTGGTTTTAAAAAATGTAGTAAGAGTGACGGTACCATTTCCGTCACCGACACCTATGACTGGTGTCTCAAATGTTTAGGCCCTGACCATTCTCCATCGGAGTGTCTCTCTTGTATGGGGATGACTAAAAAGAGGAAGACAGAACCAGGCTGCAAAGCCCGGTACCCTCTTTTCTTCAGATGCGATGTCCGTTGCATCGATGTCTTCCAGAGCCTCATCTTCCTCCCTTTGATCTCAGGTAACTAAACATAAGAGCCGGTCCTCAAAGGGTGGATCTCCTTCTAAGCATCGAGAAGCCATTGGCATTGCCCTTGAGGAAACTACACCGGCAAAACAGCCCCGGCGGGAGGCTTCGGCCTCCAAAGCACCAACGGGGCTCCAGGATGTTCTCGAGGCCTCGACCTCGGCAGAACTACTGGTGCCATGCTCAGGGGTTCCGGTCGCTTCTACTGGTACCGACACCCAGGCATCGGCAGCATCGATAGACCAGAGATTCCTCACTATCGAATGCAGTCTTGCAGCTCTCCTTACAGCTGTGGTACCGTTGACACCGCTACCAACGGTTCAACGGGCATCGGTACCAACACCAATACCGATGCCGGTACCAGCACTGACGGTACTGGCCCTGGTGGGAATTCTTCCCATGCTGACTTTTTCGGGCATCGACAGATCGGTACCGGACCAACTCGGTACCAGCTTCGATCGATACCAATACCGTGCTTTGCATGAACATCGGGATCAGAGATACTTTGAATCTTCCGATTCCGATGACTCTGATAACTCTGCCGGTACCAGAGTGCTTCTTCTGGAAGACTCCTCTTCTCCTCAACGCAGAATGTTTCCTCCGGAGGACATGTCTTTTCAGGATTTTATTCGTGATGTTGCCCGAGGCCTATCAATCACGGTAGCTCCTGAAAAGGCACCTAGAGCAAAGGAATTAGAAATTCTCCAATACCCTAAGGCTCCCAAAGAGGCAGCTCTGCCCATTCATGAAATTCTTCATGATTTGATGCTCAGAATGTGGGAAACACCTTTGATCACATCTCCTCATTCTAGGAGACGCGATACCATGTATCGAATTCCACCATGTCCTGGCTTTCAAAAGACTCAGCTGCCACACATTGCAATGGTAATGGAATCAGACATGCGTAGGATGAAAAGTGCAAAAAGACATGCATCCAATCCTCCAGGTCGTGAATGCAGGACTCTTGACGCCTTTGGACGTCGAAAATTTCAGGCTTCCATGCTTTCAGCTAGGATCAGCTCATATATTTTATATATGGGAATGTTCCTCAAAGAAGTCACAGGAGATTTGGAGCTTATGAGCCCCCTTCTCCCTGATGACAAACGACAAGACTTCCTTACTCTTGTCAAGCATGCTCAAGACGTTTCCAAGTTTGTAAATCGTGCAGCCTTTGACTGCTTTGAATGCATTAGCAGAACTTCTGCTATTGCCATTGGTGCACGTCGGATTGCTTGGCTTCAGGCATCAGACTTGGAGATTTGGGTACAGGATAAATTAGGAAACATCCCTTGCACAGGAGAAAACCTCTTTGGCAAGAATTGGCAGGAAAAGGCTAATGAGATAGATGCTGACAATATCACTTTAGACAGATTGTCAAAATCTACAGCCACTCCAGCCAAAAAGAAACCCTATAAAAAACCCTTTTTCAGCAAAAAGAGGAAATTTTTTCCATCCTATACTCAGCAAGGGCAAGGTCAGGGTCAAGTTGCCCAAAAGGGACAACAGCAACAATCTAGACAACAAAAGAAGCCAAAAGGCCCGAGAGCTCAACCAGCTCCACAGGCTCAGCCCCCTCAAGGGCTTTGACGCCTTCCTAGAGAGATTAGCGTTCCTGCCTCTGAAGGGTCCAGAACCCCTAAACATTACAGGCAGGTTGTGTCATTTTGCTAACAGATGGCACCAAATAACAGCAGAAAATTAGACTCTGTCCATTGTAGGAGAGGGGTACAAGCTTCATTTTCACAGCATGCCCCCTTCTACAATTCCCAAACCTCTGCAGACAGTCTACTGGATCAAGAGGTCTCAACACTCCTTGCTCAGGAAGCAATAGAGGAAGTACCCATTCTCCAACAGGGTACAGGGTTCTACTCCCCCTATTTTCTTATTCCAAAGAAAACAGGAGGACACAGACCCATTTTAGACCTCAGAGAATTGAACAAATACCTGTTCCGAGAAAAGTTCAAAGTGATTTCTCTGGGAACTCTTCTGCCATACCTTCAAAGTCAGGATTGGCTTTGCTCTCTAGATCTAAAAGATGCATATACTCACTTTCTGATCCATCCAGATCACAGGAAATTCTTACGATTCCTTTTCAAGGGAAAACACTTCCAATACAGAGTTCTTCCTTTTGGTCTGGCTTCAGCACCAAGAGTATTCACGAAATGCATGGCAGTAGTAGCTGCATTCCTGCGAACCTTAGGGATATTCGTCTTCCCTTACTTGGATGACTGGCTCATTCGAGCCCCCACGATTCCAGAAGCCAGCTGTGCACTGTCTTGCACAATGGGAATCCTCCAATACTTGGGATTGGTCATAAACTTCCCAAAATCCCAACTTGTTCCTTCTCAGACACTGCAGTTCATAGGAGCTTGTTTAGATACCAGACAGTCAAGGGCTTTCCTCCCACAGCCCCGCTGTCTTCGCATAGTGCAACTAGCTTCTCAAGCAGTGGGAAAGTCCTCCCTAACTGCTCGAGAACTGCTGCAATTACTGGGACATATGGCATCCACAGTTCATGTAGTTCCCTATGCTCGCCTCCACATGCAAGCAGCCCATTGGACCCTATCCACACAGTGGACACAGACCACAGGACGTCTGTCGGACAAGATATCAAACTCACAACAACTGATCTTGTCCCTACAATGGTGGCAATCACTGGAGAATCTTTTAGTGGGGTCTCCTTTCCTACAACCCCTATTCCAGGCCACCCTAGCAACAGATGCATCACAGGTGGGATGGGGAGCACACCTGCACCATCTCTCCACCCAAGGTACCTGGACTCCACAGGAGGCTTGTCTTCACATAAACCTACTAGAACTCAGAGCAATCTATCTAGCTCTTCGAGTATTCCATGCCCAGCTCAGCTACAAGAAAGTCCTAGTCCAAACAGATAATCAAGTAGCCATGTTCTATGTGAACAAGCAGGGCGGAACAGGCTCTCTGTCATTATGCAACGAAGCTTTACAACTATGGGCCCTTGCCAGAGTGCATCAAATTCACCTTCTCGTGGTATATCTTCCAGGCAGACAAACTCAGCCGAGTACTGCTGCCTCATGAATGGTCTCTCCACCTAGACCAGATGACAAAGATATATTTCATATCTGTGGAACCCCAGACATAGACCTCTTTGCAAGTACACTGAATGCCAAACTTCCCCGGTTCTGTTCCAGAAATCCAGCTCACAATTGCCAGGCAAGGGACACCTTCCTCCTTCACAGGGGTCAGGACTTCCTCTATGCCTTCCCACTCATTCCCCTCATCCCCAAAACACTCTTCAAGCTTCAGAGAGACAGGGGTCGCATGATTCTCATAGTGCCATGGTGGCCACGACAAACGTGGCATCCCCTGCTTCTACATCTCTCTCAGGCTGCACCTCTGGAGCTAGGATGTGCTCCAGACCTTCTCTCCCAAGAGAACAGGATGCTATGGCACCCGGATCCCCAGTCCCTGCATCTCAGGGCCTGGTTGCTGAAAGCCTAGACCTGCAGGATCTTAACCTTTCCCAACAGGTAAAGAATATCCTTCAGGCTTCTAGAAAACCTTCCACAAGATGTTCTTACGCCTTTAAGTGGAAACGTTTTACTATATGGTGTTCTCAAAAGGGCTTAAACCCCCTTGTAATACCTTTGGAATCGGTACTAGAGTACCTACTTCATTTATCAAATTCTGGTCTAAAGACCAACTCAGTAAGAGTCCATCTTAGTGCAATTGCAGCTTCCTATAAGCCTCTAAATGGACAGCCAATTTCCTCTCATCCACTCATAGCAAGATTTATGAGAGGTCTTCTATTAACAAAGCCTCCCATCAGGCCACCACCAGTGGCATGGGATTTAAATCTAGTTCTCGGACAGCTCATGAAACTGCCCTTTGAACCTTTAGCCACTACAACCCTAAAGATTTTATCCTGGAAGGTCATCTTCCTAATTGCAATCACCTCCGCACGTCGCATTAGTGAATTGCAAGCTTTAGTGGCTGATCCCCCTTATACAAGGTTTCACCATGATAAGGTTGTTCTCAGAACTCATCCACCTTTTTTGCCAAAGGTGGTTTCGACTTTTCATTTAATTTAAATCAATCAATTTACCTTCCTGTATTCTTTCTGAGGCCTCATGCCTCTAATGCAGAAAGGAACCTTCATACTTTGGACTGTAAAAGAGCCTTGCCTTTTTACCTACAAAGAACACAGCAACATAGAAAGTCTTCTCAACTTTTTGTAGCTTTTGATTCTAGTCATTTGGGACTTCCAGTCTCCAAAAGAACTCTATCTAAATGGATTGCACAATGCATATCCTTTACTTATGAGAGTAAGAGTCTTCCTCTTCAAGGCCATGTCACAGCGCATAATGTGAGAGCCATAGCAGCCTCTATGGCTAACTTTCACTCTGTGTCTATCGATGACATCTGTCAAGCAGCCAGCTGGACTTCGGTGCACACCTTCACAGCCCACTACTGCCTAGATAAAGCCTCCCGTCGGTATGCCTTCTTTGGCCAGGCTGTTCTTCAACATCTCTTTCAGACTTAATTCAACTCCTACCCACCAACCCTGGTAGGATGCCAGAGATCCATGGGAGGAAGCATGGCCCACCTCATTATAGGTGGCAGCTTCCTGGGGCCATCTCCCCGGCATCTTCAGCTAGGGAGTCCCCATATGTGAAGACTGCATTCCTGCTTGTTCCTGGAGATAGTGTAGTTACTCACCTGTAACAGGTGATCTCCGGGAACAGCAGGAATTTAGTCTTCACAACCCACCCACTTCCCCTAGGAGTTGTCTCTCTATCTCTCTGTCTCTTTCCTCTCTCCCTCTATCCTTTCACTCAGCTACAAATCTAATTGAAGAGGGACAGTTGGAAAGGTGGGAAGGCAGCGCGCATGTGCTGAGGGATGCTCCAAAAAGCGTTCCTATTGGACGCTGGGGAGCTTTCCCACGCAGGCTCCGTCAGTAACGACGATACCCATATGTGAAGACTAAATTCCTGCTGTTGCTGGAGATCACCTGTTACAGGTGAGTACGCTATAGCTGCCCATGCTGAGCAACAATCCCCTAGCATGAGGCCCACAAGGACCATAACATCACTACAGAATTGGACAGTGATATCTGCAGTTGCATTAGCATACATATTCTTGCCTTTCCAGTCTGCCAAAGGTGGTGCATTTCCGGAGAAACATATAACACATGATCCAATGTCCCTACTGCTAAATGATACCTCTAACATAAATTTGTAGTATTCTTATTGATTTTAGCCGATTTCACTGGGGTCCATGCTGCTGATACACACACACAAAGATATAAGGACTGCATGAATTGGGCAGATGAGAGAGCACTATTAATTTTCACCTTATTTCCTTCCCACTGAGAATCTGTTAGCAACACTATAGTTCCTGTTGCCACACTTTGTGAAGTCCCATGCATTTTTGGGCAGATGAACTTCAGTGTGGGCAAGGGGATAGGAAAGAATAATCCAGATTATAGATACGCAATACGGGGTTCCACATAAGGGGTCACCATCCAGGAAAAGGATCCAGGTGTCATTGTGGGCAATATGTGGAAATCAGCTTAGAGTGCAACAGCGGCCAAAAAAGCAAATAGAACGCTAGGAATAAAAGAAATAGATAATAAAATAAAGATTATCATAATAACTCTGTATTGCTCCATGTTACAATCAAAATAGATATAGAGGAATTAGTAAAGGTGCAGAGAAGGGTGAAGAAAGGCTAAAGAGGTTAGTGCTCTCTAGCTTAGACAAGAGACAGCTGAGATATAACAGAGGAATATAAAATCATGAATAGCGTGGAATGCATAAATGCGAATCAATTGTTTATTCTTTCAAAAACAAAGTACAAAAACTAGTGTCATACCATGAATTTACTAAGTAGTACATTTAAAACAAATAGGAGAAATATTTTTTCATTCAACATATAATTAAGTTTTCAAACTCATTGTCGTAGGATGTGGTAAAAACAGCATAGCTGTGCTTAAAAAGGTATATGTGAGGAATGCCATAGCTTATCTCTGGGGGTAAGCTGAATGGAATCTTGCTACTTTGGGGGATCCTGTCCAGTGCTTGTGACCTGGATTGCCTACTGTTGGTAACAGGATATTTGGTTTGATGACCTAATGTGGCTGTTCTTATGTTCTCTAGGTAATTGGGCAAGTCAATGTGCAAAACTTAGATTGTAAGCTCTCTGGGGACAGGAACATACCTAAAAACCCGAGTGTAACTAACCTTTTAACTTCTGAGAAAAGGTATGAGCTAAACCCAATTCTTATGTAGAATCAGGATATCACAGCAGTAAGCTCTAGTCTAAAGGGATGCTGTAGCAACATGATACTCTCCACTAAATTCTTCTACTTGGCACAGTATGTCCTTTTTGCAGAGAAACACACTCTTGTGTGATCCAGCCCAAGATCTCTACTCTATAGTCTATAATAGTATATTGTAATAATATAACATATATGATATATAAAATCACAAAGTGCAAATATATTATTTGATTACATAGTTGCATTCTTATTTTCCTGCCGGTCCTCAAGATCAGAGTCTGAATTCTCCTTTTGGGGGAGGGGGTTGGAACTTTCAGACTAGCTGCAGGATATAAACTGTCACCTAATTTGTGCAATTTCATCTTTGAGGTATTACTTGCTATTTCAGTAAGGAATGGAAATGTGATTCTTCAATCACTATTTTAGGGATTCATTGTGGGCTTCTGGGGCAGAGGGGGATTTCAAGGTTGTAGATTTATTTTTTATTGTAATGGATGGTTTTTGAAACTATTGCAATTTGTATGTATGTTTTTTGGATTACTGTATTTTATGCTGTTTCCCTGTAAGCTTGGGAGACTGTTTTCAAAGCAAGTTTCCTTTTTAAAATGCAGCTGCCCACCAAATGGCTCCCATTTTGAGACATAGTTTTGCATACGTTTTGAAGCAGTTACAAATATCAGCAGTGAATCTAAGCTTGGGGCTTTCAAAATGAAAGCACCAGATGTACATTTCCTCCTTTGACCTCTCCCCAGCCCTTTTTTCTCCATTTTGTGGGCAGCTAAAAGTATCTATATGGTGGAGAGTGTACATTACGCACATTTAAGTTTATTATATTTGATATACCCCCTCTGAGAGAGGCAGTTTTCAGAGGAGGAAACCCCCGTTTACTCACAGGAATCCCTTTGGAAATCTATACTTTCCATATAACGATGAAAAATCTCTCTAGCACATGCATACTTTCCAGTACTATTAGGCCTGCTATAAAAGTCTTATTCCAGTTATTTGTGTGTGATGCGTCTAGTATAGCAGATAACTCATAGGGGTATGTTTACTAAACTGCGGTAATCGTGAATAACTCGCGTTATGTAACGTTAACGATCGTTAGCGCGTCATAACGCACGTTATGACGCACTAACGATCATAATGCCCCGCGGCGTGGTAAAACACCGCAGAAGGTGGAGAGAGGGCGGAGAGAAGGGGTCAATGGGCGGAGAGTGGGCGGGGAGAGGCTCCCTTCACACTAACGCGCTGATTTTCAGAGATGAATTCCAACGCGAATGAAAACCTGCCGTTAAAGGCATATTAAAGGGGAGAGAAACCATTTAAGTGTCAGCAATGTACAGCCCAGGCAGGGAAACCAAAAAAAGTGATAAGTGTGATACATGTGCACAGAACAAAAGGGCACAGAAACACTGAAAATGACCCCAACAAACTGGAAAGAAACAATAACCAAGCTGGCCAATAGTGGTAACAATGAGAAACATCAACCCCTCTCCCCCCCGAGTAAGCTCCATAGAACAGATATAAATCGTGGAAGGGTCTATACTCCGTCCCCATACAAGGTGAATGGGCCCACAGTGAAATAGCGCTGCTCAGGGTTTTCACCACCATCAGACAGGGTTCCTATGGCATGCACATGTCCCGCAACAGCAGGGCGGGCATGTCAGAACGGCAACTGGACAGATGCCGGAGAAGGGGATACAGAGGGCCGCAGGTGGCACATGCTGTGGTGGAGCTGGGCCACAGTGCGGACTAGGGTGATGCCTAGGTGGCCCATACGAATGCTGAAACAGCGGAGCAGCCAGACAGCAACTGCTGAAGGTCCAACATGGGCACGAGTGGGTTTCCCAACGTGTCACAGGGGATAGTACCCAACAGCTACCCCCAAGGGCACGGAACATTGGCAGGCGAGGCTGAGGGGGAGCATGGACGTCTATGCAGGCACCCCTACCCCAGAACCTGCACCATAGGCAGCTGCCTACCTGCACACTGGATGGCCTGAGACTGCGCACCACCAGCTCCACCAGCAGAAGGGCATGTCAGCATGGTGGCTGAAGGATACTGGTGGTGGAGGGGGCAGTGGCAGCTGCCCAGAGCAGACCGTGGCCTAGCCCTGTGTAGGTGGGTACCATGCACTGCAACAGACAGGCCTTGTCTGACCAACAGTCATGGTATCACCAGGGAATGCACCATCTCTGTGATAACATGGTGGTGCAGTGCACAAAACCAGTGTATTCAGAAGCAGAAGGTCACAGGTTCAAGTCCCAGCTGTGGTTTCTGCCAACCCATTCCTCATATTTTACCCACTACTATAACGTGCTAATACAGACAGAACCTTTCGTGCAGATGATGTGCACATGCCCAAAACACCTACATTTTACCCTACAGAGCACAGACACCATAAACATGCACATTACCTAGAGCAGAGCCTCCCAAATGCAGTCCTGGAGGGCCAAACACCATTCAGGTTCCATGCTGCCGCTGATAAAGATGCCTGTGCTGCATTTCTATGCGCCACCCCCATGGTATGCAGATGTATCTCATGCATATTCATGAGGGACAGCATGAAAACCCGAACAGTGTTTGGCACCGCAGGACTGGAGTTGGGAACCTCTGCCGTAAAGCAGCAGCCAACAGGGGCAGACACACCCGCACCCACAGGCCCCATTATCCAAAGCCTCCTGGAGAAGCAGGACTTTGGGCTCTGCATGCACCTCCCAATACTAGCACTTGCATACCTTAGTAATGCCACCCTAAACCTGGGAATATGGTACACAGCTATCAAAAGGTTGCTATGATTACTGGCAGATAGCAATTCCTAGGTTAAGTACAATTTTCTGAGTGAGCTGCATCATAGCAACCTTTCTGATGTCTGTGGAGTGTGCTACAGGTCTTGTGTCTGACAGTGTTTACCAATCTGGGGAGTGACTCCTACAGTATTGTGTACCATAGCCATGCCTGCACTGTGCCCAGGACTGGTGTGGTGACCTGGGCTGCCCAACACCTCTATAGTTGCACAATGCTGGCATAGGTGTGGGGAGTGTGTGTCTGTCTATCCGGTGTGTGGTGTCTGCCAACACCCTCCACAGCCCACACTACTAGCACTGTTGCCAGTATTGGCCTGCCAATGTGCATAATGAGGAGCAAGGTACCGTGGGAATAGCCTGGATAGGGTGGCCTGGCCTGGCCGCATCTGCACAGGGCATAGGGCAATGGCTGGACATTGTAGTGCCCAGTACCACTTGCACGGACAGGGTGGCCATAGCATGTCCTGCTGGGAGGTCACTCTCACCCTGACTGAGCAGTGACCATGGCATGGCTAGGTTCCCCCATAGTGCTATATAGTATTTCTCATATGTGATATTTATGGGTTTCCTTTTGGGGCCCAATCACTGACTTATCTGCTTGGTGTGTATGCTGATATCCCCGTTCTGGGTACATGCATCTCCTCCAGGACCATACACTATGGACTAGCTGGCGGACTGTCTGTAGCTAGTATGTGTCTTGCTGGAACACCGTGCAGGGTGCAGCGGCTGGAGGCTTGCTGCTGGAGAATGTCAGATAATGGTGGGGGGCAGCTGAGCATTTCCAGACCTGCCGTCTGCCTGCTATTGTGTTATGGATGTGTACTGCTCTGCATTGCCTGCGCTGTAGGGTGTTTGATCCCTAGCAGGACTGGGGTGATGGTCCCCTCTACTGCCACCATTGGATCTGTTGGCGGGAGATCCTGTCCCCCACCCTGAGCCCCAGAGGGTGCGTTGGGTTGTGGTATGTAATCTCCCTGGTAACCACAGCAGAATGTGGGTGTGGTGCCGTGCAGTCCTCCTGTAGCCAGCCAGGTGTTTATTAGCAGCTCTAGCCCACTGGTTACTTCACTGCCCATGGAGCCAGCGGTCATGGGTTCACAACCCACAGTGGGGTTCACCGATAGGGCTGTCTTAGGCATTGTCTATTTTTATTGTGTATTAGTGCTGCCAGCAGAACCACCCTTAGGGTACTGTCACCTTAGGGTGGCTCATACGGTGCCCTATAGGGCGCCTTATACGGCGCCCTATAAAGTGTCTTATAAGGTGCCTTATATGGTGTCCTATAGGGGATATTATAGGGTGCCTTGGCAGACAGCGCACTTTATAATGTGCCCTATGGAGTGCCTTCTAGGGTGCCTTATGTGGCACCTTAGGTTACGCCACTGTGAGGGTGTGTTTGCTGGCAGCACTATTACAGTACACCTAAACTTCCTCGCAGCCCAATACCTAACCCTTTCCAGGCCAAGCCCAACACTTTCGGGATCCACACTTCTGCCTAAATATTCCTATCAAATGGTATATAATACATGACCATGGCAGAGGGAACGTCACTATTGGAACATATTGAATAAGACGGGTACAATTTTCCTGACATATGCAAACTTTAACCCGGCTGCAGACTGTGGATTAAAATATTATAGTAGGCCTTCAAAGGGTTACACATGACGCCTCAGCCAGCCTTATTCATTAGGCACACTGGGGAATCGAACCCATGACCCTTGTACCATCAGTCTGTGTAGTAACCATTGTGCTACTGCTCTGTTTGTGTATTTGGGTGTCTGCGCGCCTTCTTACGCTTAAGGCGCAGTAACGCGCCCTGTAACGATCGTTGCTGCGTGGCGCGTTATAGCGCGCGTTATCACTAACGATGTACCGCCCATGTCCTTTTTTGGCATTTCTTCCACTAACGCGGCTCCTAACGCGAATCACACTAATGCAGTTTAGTAAACATACCCCTTAGTTTAGCTACTGAGTGAGTCAATTGCATATTTTGGTGGGAAGTAGGGAAGAGAGGAGAGATGGACCACAGGAAAAGAGAAAGGAGAGATGCAGGATGAGGGGGAGGGGGGAAAGAGGGGGAGAGTTGTTTGACCATATGTTGGGGGAGGAGGAGAGCGGAGATGCTGGACTGTGCAGAAAGAAAAGAGATACTGGATTTGAGAGCTGTGTTGGACCTTTCAGATCACTGAGAAGGCCCAGAATTTTGCTGACTGGAGGATGGAGAATTGTCTTTCAGCAAAATCCCTCAGCCCCTTCAGTGATCTGAAAGGTCCAATGTGGTGCTCTGTCCATTATGTTTGGGGACTCCCATTCTCCACAATGATGCAGTGCAAAATCCATTTTCATATAGCTCTTCTTTTGATTGTGGAGGAGGGGGAAAGCAAAAGTGAGATTAAAGGGGAATGACATTGAAAAGTTTACATATCTTGCAATCTGTTTTTTCCATAAAACAACATAAATAATTTCTCCATCTCTTTTATTGAATATAGCTGACTACTTCTTTGCTGCTTGCTCTGTAAAGTGCACGTCAAGCTTTTTCATGCATGTGAACTCCATGTATCAATTTCCATTCAGTCCTAAAGTGCTCCTCCTGCTTGAGAGAAGAAAGCATTGGAAAAAAACAGAGATGAAACTTAGGGATATACGGAGCAAATTCTAGCTTGGACCTCACCTACTCAGCCAGTGAAAATAAAAGAAACCTTTAGCATAGAAAATATGGAAGAAAATTAATTTTCTTTGGTTAAAGAAGATTTGGCAACTGCGAAAGAAGCAATTTTTGTATGGTTTATCTTGGAGTGCAGCCTGGAAGAGCATTTCAGGCTGCTAGTTGGCCATTATTGCTTTAAGTGATGAATGTTTTAATGGATTTCCCCTCCCTTCCCAGGAAAGTTAGGAAGTCTGATTCACAGTATGTTGATGGAATAAAAATGTATGATCTCAAGGTCAC
This sequence comes from Ichthyophis bannanicus, assembly GCA_033557465.1. Lineage (NCBI taxonomy): Eukaryota > Metazoa > Chordata > Amphibia > Gymnophiona > Ichthyophiidae > Ichthyophis > Ichthyophis bannanicus. Next base: position 670,134,129 of record CM066031.1, read on the forward strand.
TCATAATCCAGTTTTCCATAGCAGGAATATCTTTTGACCAGACCTACTCCAAAACATGTCAAGAAGTGTACTAAGTTAGTCAAATAAAAAACTATTGCCTTCTCTTTTCGTGGGCCTTTATTACTGCTGATGAGAACTGCAATTGTGTGCTTTTTACCGAAAATCTTAAATTCATTTTTGTTAGCTATACAAAGTTTTCTGTAAAGCAGTCAAAAATAGTGCATTCAACCTGACCATTTCATTGTTTTGGCCCTGTATTTTCCTTTTACACCTTTTCATTTATAGCTTAATTGGAACCAGCCTTTCTAATGTGCAGGAAGATAAGGACTTGATTTTCTGATACACTGCGACCAGCAAAAGCAGAATGCAGAAAATGTGAAGGACCATAGCATAAGTCAGGCAATATTGAAGATAAAACTTTCTAGCATAGGAAATTTAAGGAAACTTGGAGATATTTTTTCTACAGAATTAGTTTTCTCTATGAAAGTTATTTCAGCTGCTAACAGCTTTTTGGAATTTGTCAGTGGATTTTTGAAGGCACCAAGGTTATGTCACCATCTCTTGGTTCCTGACTGTGAACAGCTAGCTCAATTTTAAGTAAAAGGTGGACTCTTTGAGGTCCAAGTTGGCAGCTGATGTTGCATCTTCATTTTCTGTAGTGGGTCAGGCTTCCTATCTGGACAATAATGAAGATCTATATCTAGTAGCCGCTGTGTGTGAACTCTCAGATGACTAGAGAAGGCTTAAGAACATAAGCAATGCCATACTGGATCAGACCAAGGTCCATCAAACCCAGTATCCTGTTTCCAACAGTGGCCAATCCAGGTCACAAGTACCTAGCAGTTTCCCAAAAAGACACACAGATTCCATACTGCTTGTATTGGGGCAAGCAGTGGATTACCTGGGTCCTCTTTAATAATGGTTTATGGGCTTTTCCTCCAGGAACTTGTCCAAACCTTTTTTTAAACCCAGCTACACTATCAGCTTTTACTATATCCTCTAGTAACAAATTCAAGAGTTTGATTATGTGTTGAGTGAAAAAGTATTTTCTCTTATTAGTCTTAAACGGGTTGCACTGTTGCTTCATTGCATCTCCCCTAGTCTTTCTACTTTTTGATGCCATAAAGAATCTACATTTACCCATTTGACTCCATTCATTAATTTATAGACCTCTATCATATCTCCCCTCAGCCATCTCTTTTCCATCAGGATCATGATGGAATTGGATTTTATCTCCATCTTTGATTTGGTAGGTTATTCATTACTCCTATTTAGACTAGTTAATGTGGGAATTGGGGTGTGTGTAAGGAAAGAGAGAACACAGAAAGAGAGGTCAGAGAGACTGTTGTAGCCAAAAAAGCATCTTTCAGGAAATGGAAAAAAGGAGTCAAATGACGAAACCGAGAAACAACATAAGCACTGGCAAGTTAGATGCAAGTCGGGCAAAGAAAGAATTTGAAAAAAAGCTTGCCATGGAAGCAAAAATGCATAATAAAAACTTTTTCAAGTACTTTTGTAGCAAAAGCCCTGTGAGAGAGTCGGTTGGACCATTAGATGATAGAGGGGGAAAAGGGGCACTTAGGGGAGGACAAGACCATAGCGGAGAAACTGAATGCATTTGTTGCTTCAGTCTTTACTGAAGAAGATGAGGGGAAATTGCCCATGCCTGAAATAGTATTTAAAGGTGATGTATCAGAAGAATTGAAAGAAATATCGATAAACCAGGAAGATGTATTACAACTATTTGATAAATTGAAGAGTAGCAGTTCACCTGGATCGGTGTTGAAAGAACTGAAATATGAGATTGCAGACCTACTATTAATAATTAATCTGTGAACTATCATTAAAATCATCTGTAATACCTGAAGAGTGGAGAATGGTCAATGTAACACCACTTTTTAAAAAGGGTTCCAGGGGTGATCCGGGAAACTATAGTCGTCAGTACTGGGCAAAATGCTAGAAACCATTATAAAGAATAAAATTTACTGAACATGTAGATAGTCATTGTTTAAAGGGAGAAAGCCAACATATATTTAGCCAAGAAAAGTCTTGTCTTATTAGTATGTTATATTTTTGTGAAAGTGTGGATAAACAATAGACAAAGGTAAGCCAGTCGATATAGTGTATCTGGATTTTCAGAAAGCCTTTGACAAGGTCCCTCATGAGAGAGACTTGGTGAAATCAAAAAATCATGGGATAGGAGGCAGTATATTATTGTGGATCAGGAACTAATTAAAAGATATAAAACAGAGAGTAGGGCTAAATGGCCAATTTTCTCAATGGAGAAAGGTGAATAGTGGAGTACCCCAGGGATCGGTGCTAGGCTGCTGCTTTGTTTATTTATTTAACAGGCTTTTATACCGCTTTAGCATTTCAGTCAAAGCAGTTTACATTGTAATTTAAACTTAGTAATGTACATTAAACAGGGACATTGATAATATGGATTTTTCTGAGGCAATGGAGGGTTAAGTGACTTGCCCAAGGCCACAAGGAGTGCTTTTTAACATAGTCATCAATGACCTGGAAATGGGAATAACGAGTGAGGTGATCAAATTTGCAGATGATACCAAATCATTCAAAGTTCTAAAACACAAGAGGATTGTGAAAAATGGGACGACACAAGAGGATTGTGAAAAATTGGAAGAGGACCTTGATAAATTGGAAGACTGAACATTTAAATGACAGATGAAATTTAATGTGGACAAGCGCAAAGTTTTGCACCTAGGAAAGAACAACCCAAACTACAGTCACATGGTGCAAGGTTTCATATTTGGAACCACCATCTAGGAAAAAGATTTAGGCATCACCATGGATAACATGTTGAAACCCTCCACCCAGTGTGCAGTGGTAGCCAAGAAAGCAACTAGAATGCTAGGAATCATAAGGAAGGGAATGGAGAATAAAAACAAGGAATATTGTGTGCAATTCTGGTTGCCATATATCTTAAAAATGATATAGCAGAATTAGAAAAAGTACAGAGAAGAGCCACTAAAATGTTAAAGGGAATGGAAGGATACCCCTATGAGGAAAGAATTAAAAGGTTAGCACGCTTCAGTTTGGAAAAGAGACATGTGAGAGGAGATATGATAAAAGTCTATAAATTAATGAATGGAGTAGAACAGGTGAACATAGATATGTTGTTTACTCAATCAAAAAGTAGAAAGGCTTGGTGATGGTGTGCCAGTGGTTGGCAAAGAACACAAGACGTCCCCCTGTGTGCTGTGGGGCAGGCCCTTCTGGGGGAATAGAGGCTATTCCCCAGGAGTCAAACAATCCCCCCATTGCACCTGAGGTGTGGGCTGGGGCTTGGGGGCCTTAGGCTTAGGGGTGCCATTTCCTTGTCCCTTGGCCTGCTGGCCCTTTTGGGGAGCTGGGAAAGCTGAGTGCTGAGGGTAGTTTCCGTAAGCTTTCCTCTTTTTCGAGTAGAAGGACTTTTTATCTGAAGTCTTCCATCGGGAAGAGTCACTGGTCTTCTTGGAGAGTCTGGTCCTGGTCATGAACTCGGACTCCAGCTCGGTGGCCTATTCCATCATGGGTTTGCCAAAGAGGTTCTTTCCCTGGCAAGGGACATTAACCAACTTGTCTTGTACCCATTGCTCCAGGTCGGAAGACTGTAGCCAGGCATGGTGGCAGGCAATAATGCCCACCACTGCTACTCTAGCCGCCAACTCGAAGTGGTCATAGGCTGCCCGAGTCATAAATGGAGCACTCCCTGACTATGAAGACCAGGGTCCAGAACCACTGAAGAGCTTCTTCAGAGAGACCAGCCGTGAATCTGGTGAGCTCCATCACCATATCCTGCAAGTACATTTATTTAATTATTCTTATATACTGCATTTGTGAGGATCAATGTGGTTTACAGAGAACAGAACTTCAACATTACATGGAACAGTTTTACATTTAATGATTAACATTATAACGTGGATAGAACTAGAGAACACAGAACAGTGTAACTATTTAGAAAGTAACAAGGTTGCTTGCAGCAATCTACGGTCCAAAGCTTTATCTTAGGCTGGGGTCAGGTGGGGGGAGAGGGGGAAGTAGTGAAGTGACAGGGGTAAGAGAGAAGGGCCGGATCATGTTATATTATCAAAATGTTCCATGAACAGGTGGGTCTTCAGCATTTACCTGAATATTGTGAGGTTGTGAGGGTCTCTGATGTGATTTGGTAAGGCATTCCAAAGTCGAGGAACATGTAAGGAAAAAGCCCAGGTGCAGTTGTCTAGTTACTCTTAGTCATTGCTGAGGGTAGAACCAGAATTTTAGATGTATTACTTCTATTTTGGCGATTTTCTGGAATCTTTGTTATGATGGAATGCAGATATTGCGAGGATAACGGATGGATTATTTTGAATGTTATCATTATAGTTTTGTATTTAATTAGACTGAGGAGAGGTAGCCAGTATAGCTCTTTTAAAATGGGTGTTATGTGACTGTACCGAGGTGAGCACATCAGGATTCGTATGGCTGCATGTCGGGTAAGCCGTAGATGATGTAAGGAGTTCTTTGAAATACCTTGAAGTGATGGTATTACAGAAATTGAAGTTAGGTAATATCAGTGCTTGGTAGACTGTTCGGAAATTATTTGGTTCAAGAAGAGGCTGTAAGTTTTGGAGTTTCCTCAACTTGTAGATGCATTGGGTTACTTTGTTGATATGCGGTTAAAACGTAAGATGTTGATCAGTGGTAACATCAAGGTATTTCACTTCTGACTTAACCTCCAAGTTGACGTTGTCAACCTTTAGGGAATTTGGAGGAAGAAAGGATTCATTTTTAGTGAGGAATAGGACCTCTGTCTTCTTGAGGTTGATAATGAGTTTGTGAACTGATAGCCATTGTTTTATGGTATTGAAAAAGACTGTAATTGTTGAGCAGTTTGCGTTCGTTATGGTGAAGGGAGCATATATCATACAGTAATGTCTGCATACAAGTGGTGGTAGACATTAAATGAGTGTATAACATCGCAGACTGGCTGTATATAGATTTTAAATTATAATGCAGAAAGGGCAGAAGCTTGTGGGACTCCTTGTATCTGGTGATTTGATTGGAGGTCTTTTTACCAATTTTGTATGTAGCAGTTTGTGAGGTAGGAGCGAAGCCATTCTAGGGCGCAGTCACGGATTCCTATATTTTATAGACGCTGCAGGAGGATGTCATGTCAGGAGGATGTACATGCCTATGTACAGTTGGTAGGCCTGGATCCGGCTGACGAGCATCGAGCCCTGGAAGCATTTCTTGCCCAGGGCTTCCATGACATGGGCCTCCCTACCTGGGGGGCACCAAGAAGTGCGTTTTCTAGCCGACTCCTCCACCATGGAGTTATGGGGCAGTTGAGCTTTTTGGAAGCCAAGACTCCGGTTCCATTGCTGTATGCCTCACAGTAGTTACCAGTGGATGTTTGAATTAATTAAAGATTTTTACAGTGGTTTTTAGACATCTTAAGCACATGGCTCCAAAATGTTATGCCTACCATTTTTAGTTAATGTCCCTTCAAGACCACTATATTCATCTCAGGACATCCTTCTATCTGGGGGAGTACCAGCTCTGTGAAATTCATTACCAACAATCCTGAAGACAGAAGCTAATGAACCATGCTTCCAATGTCCTTTTCCTGAAGATCAGGTGTCTAAAAAATATTTTGAAGGATGATGTGATCTTGACCATTTTGGATTCTTACGTTGGCTTTAGTTTTCAGTTTAATTTGATTTATATTGTTTTGAAATAATTTTACTATTATATAGGGGAAGAGCTTTTTTTAATCGTATGTATTTTCTTTCTTGTGTTATGGGTATGAAATATGTTTTATTGTGATCTGCGTCAAACTGGGTTGTTTATAGGAAAGACGGAATATAATTTCTTAAATAAAATTGAAACATTACTACTTTTTAAGAGGTTAAAAAGGCACAGTTTTACTATATTTATTGAATCATTGATCACCTTATAAGTGCATAATTTAATTCAATCTTCAGTCCATGGCTTGTGGGTACCGCTTCAGTGGTATCTCGTTTCAACCGGCTTGAGGAACAAGAGCTTGAGTTGAGTTAAACCTAGGTATCCAACTTAGCAGAACAAACTACTAACTATTGGGCTGTTAAATGGTCAGGCGTGGTCAGTTTTTTAAACATGTTCTAATGCATCTTCCTCTATTGGTAAGAGGTAAAACAGTTTCTTATTGTGTCTTTGAACAAAGTAGTTTGATTGCTGTATTTGTCTACTTGATTGCATAGAATAGGAAACACAAAAGTCAGTGTGAGATTTAATTTGACTAACATGCTACATTTACAACTAGCTTTAGAAAATTGTACTCTCTTAATCAAATTAGGGCATAGATTTTTTAATGTTTTGAGTTTGTAGTAGATGATTTTGGCAGTGTTTTTGATTTGAGTTTGTAAGTTTTAAGCCTTGATCAAGTTTAATTCCCAAGTATTTGACCTCTATTTTGAATTGCCATTCTATGTTGCCCGCTCTGGTTATTGATGGTGGCTTGAAATTAGTGTCTTTCGTTAAGTGAAGGACCTGAGTTTTGTTACATAGAAACATAGAAATGTGACAACAGAAAAAGACCACATGGCCTTTCTAGTCTGTCCTTCCATATCTACAACAGTCCCCTGTTTACCCAAAAATCATCAATGTTGAACCCCCGGTGATGGCCCCCCCCCCACATTTGATTCCCCCCTCCCCCCGGTTATATGTCCCACCGCTTTGACCCGGTGAAAAGCGGGATATAAATACAGTTAAATAAATAAATAAATAAATAAATACCTTTAGAGATCCTCTGTGTTTGTCCCATGCTTTTTTGAATTCAGTTACTGTCCTCATCTCTACCACCTCCACTAGGAGACTATTCCACGGATCCACTACTCTTTCCGTAAGAAAAATCAGGATGTGGGTGCAAGCTGAGCATGACTCATGGGGTGGTGGCAGTGCTACTCATGATAAATGTCGGGGCTGGAGAGAGGAGAAGTCACTAATAACTTAAAGCAGTTATATGGGTGTTGAGTGACCTCAGCAGATATCCTGTAAAGCACATGTTGCTGTTAAGAACTCTGTCTACCCCTATAGGTCTGGAGGCTTCCGCATCAGATAGGAGGTACAGTATATGGTTGGAGAGGGTACAAATGCAAGCGTGAAACCTTCTGGTCAGTGAAGCAATTATTGAGGTGTATCATGAAAGTGAGGGAGAGATCAATAAGAATGCCCTGATTTTCAGATGGAATGATGATAGTGCTAATGTTGACATTAGGACTGGTTTAAAGGTATCTTTTAGTGAGGGTGGAACGTTATGCTAATGGTCTGTGATGTTTTATCTCTGAAGCTGGCCCCTAGCCACTCTAGTTTTCAGGATATTGACAGTGGGCTTGAGATACACTGATCTGAGTCTCCAGCTCTTCTGGAGAGGGATGAATACTTAACTCATCTCAACAGAAAATGGTAATTATCTTCATTGGAGCTGTAGACTAATGCAGCTCTACATACAACACTTCCAGAATTTGGCATGATGGTAGTTAGGTTTTTTTTTTGGCACAGTAGCAACTAGATTGTGTTTTGCTAAAACTACAAGTTTTTTGACTTAAGAAAGCTATCAAATAATATTAGAAATACAAGCTAGATGAGCCTTGCATTCCTTTCCTGCTATCATATGCTATGTTTACACAGAAACTGAATTCTGGTTTTTAACACAAGCCTTTAAAATTATAAAATTATAAATGATTCTCTGGTTCTGTTTCTGCTTTTATTTTTTATTTTATTCTCACTTTCTACTCTGTTTTGGGTATCTCTCTCATTTAGTCTTTCACTTTTACTTTTCCTCTTGCAAATCTCCCCTATTTTTGTTAGTCTCTTAAATTTGTTAGCCTCTTAAATTTGGACAACATGTGGTTCTTGTTTTGGGTGTTGCCATTTTCCAGTTGTGCCTTGTGTTGTGGCTGTGGTAGATGCTGTAATGTGAGAACAGATGTGACATGTTGGGACAGGAGGGAGAAACTCTGCCTATGACATGTTGGAAAGGGGGAACTCTCTGTGTGGCAGGTTGGGGTGGGGAGTGGGGGGCAGCCTCTGTGTGTGGCATGTGTTAATTTTCCAGACTTGCTGAGAATGATCCCAGTCCCTTTATTCCTGCTTTGACTGAATGCAGTATTCTAAGCATTGCATGAGTAGTAACTGAGACCTTTTATAAAATTTGGTTTAAAAAAGAGAGATGTGGGCATAGTTCCTAGACTGGAATGTGTTAGCGAGTATTTTATTACATAACATTTTCTTGTGTTGTTACTTAGTATAATTTAACATCGGCTCCTATTTCTCATATGGCCTTTCTTCAGAATCATTTTCTCCTTCTCTTTCCAGTTTCCCTCTCTTTCTTCTGCTTTTCTCTCTGCTCATTTCCAAATTCTGAGGCTTATCACTTTCAGGTGGTTTAATTCCTCTTCATTCCCTCAAATATGTATACACACAGCTAATATGTCACACGGATATGCACAACTGCAGCCTTACATACATGCATACGGAGCCTCACCTCACACATGCACATATCTGCACTTTGACTCAGCACTACTGTGGACTAAATAAAGATGGTTTTGTTTTGACTTTTCCTTCTGCTTCTGCTTTACTTTTGCTATGAGAGCACAAGTGTCAGCAACTTTTATTTCTGATAGATATTTTATGCTCAGTGCCTCAGCGTTTTCTTTCAGATATAGAGGCACACGATATTTCTTCATAATCCTGTCTTTATGGGCATAAGAACTAATATCACTTCTGTTTTCATACTCCAGGGAGCCTATCGGGTTCCCCTTATCTCCTCCTCTTCTTTTTACATATGGAGAAGGGATAATCAGTCAGACCAAATGGACAGGATGGCAGTGTGTACTACTGATTCCATTTTATTGCATCATTTGTCTTCCTATTCCTCCTCTATTTTATTTATTTATTTAACAAACTTTTATATACCGCAGCCTTCCGATGATCAGGTGCGGTTTACATATAACAGTAAGGAGACAGAAAGGCATTTCTGTTTTTACATTGAACATTTCATGAACTATTTACATTAACAATTAAACTTTTAACTATTACATTTTTAAATTTTGTAGAACTATGTACAAATAACTATGTACAGTTAGTAAAAGTGTGTTCAACAGTATAAACATCATAGACAGTGTCAAGGTCAAAATATCATGAGGCATTGTGGTATTGGTTTCAGTGTGTTATATAGATTATCCCTTTTCGTTTTGAAGTTGAGAATTTGCCATTGGACCGTAGTGGGAGATAAAAAGGTGAGTTTTTAAGTTTTTGCGTAGGTCTTTAAGGTCGGTTAAGGCTCTGATTTTATCAGGTAGAGAGTTCCAGAGTATAGGGGCTGCATGGGAGAATGCTTTTTTATTGGTTGTTTTTTTGGTCTTTGTGAATTCTTTTGGAATCCTTATTTTATTGGCGTTGCCTCTTCTATGTGCAGATTGGGGTGTGTCTTTAGTGAGTAGTTTATTTAGGGTTGCTGGGGCAGAGTTATTTAATGCTTTAAAGGTGGTTATTATTAATTTATAGTTTATTCTACATTGAATGGGGAGCCAGTGCAGTTTGGCTAGATAGGGTGATATGTGCTCAAAAGGGTGTACCTTCATTATGGTTCTGGCTGCAGCATTTTGAGCCAATTGGAGCCTTTTGATGTTTTGGTTTGTTGTGCCTAATAGGGAGAGGTTGGCGAAGTCAAAATGTGGTGTGATAATGGCTTGAATGATGCTTAGGAAGTCTTGCAGGTGGACTAGAGGGCGTAATCGTTTTAATACTGAGTTTAAAGTATATTTTCTTTGTTGTATTTCTTATGTGTGTGTTCATACTAAGGTGTGTATCTAGTATCACCCCTAAGTATTTTATTTCATTTTTTATGTGGATGTCATGATTCTGAAGTGTAATGTGGGTAGGGGGGGTATAAGATTTGTTTTTTGTTACAATCAGTATGTCGGTTTTGGAATGGTTAATATAGAGGTTGTGGTCTTCTAACCAAGTTGCTAATTCCTTAAAGCAATCTGTTAATAGTTGAATTGGGATCGTAGGGATTGTGAAAGGGGAATGTACAGCATGATGTCATCCGCATATATGTGATAATGGATTTTGAATTTTTTAAAGATATTGCAAATTGGTTGTATATATATATTAAATAGAAGAGCAGAGAGAGCAGAACCTTGGGGGAGGCCTATTTCCTGTTTGTATGTGTTAGAGGTTTGAGTGTTGATCCTGACAGTTTGAGATCTGTTGGATAGATACGATGTGAACCATTTAAGAACTATTGAGTTGGCACCTATTTGTCTGAGTCTATTGAGCATTAGTGTATGGTGAACACTGTCAGAAGCTGCAGATATGTCTAGAAAAAGTAGTAAGAATGCATTTTTAGGGCTGTCTATTCCTCTTACTAGTGTGTCTAGGAGTACAGTTAAAAGAGTGTCTACGCCATGACCAGGGCAAAAGCCATATTGTTGGTCATCAAGGGGAGCTGATGTGTCAATGTGTTCCTGTGTTTGTGTTTGAACTACTTTTTCTATGAGTTTAGCCATAAAAGGTATACTAGAGATGGGTCTATAAGAATTCGGTAGGGTTTTGTCCATAGTATTGTTTTTTAATATGGGTCTGATTTGTGCATGCTTTAGTATGGGCGGTAGGTAGCCTTGATTTAGTGAGAGATTAATTAGTGGTATAATGAAAGGGGATAATGTTGGAAGGGTGTTCTTTATCCAATTTATGGATAAAGAACACCATGTAATTAATTAATGTAATTAATCTCCTCTGTAATTAAATTAAATTAAATTAATTAATTTATAGCTTGTGCCCTTTCATACTAGTTCAAAGTGAATTGCATTTGGGTACAGTTGGAAATGCCCTGCTCCTGGAGAGCTTACTGTTTAAGGGGCCCTTTTACTAAAGTGCGCAAAGCAGTTAAGACATGTTTTCATTCACAGTAACTGTTACCATGCGGGTATGACAGTTGCTGCACACCAATTCACATTCTGCCATTTGCATATTGGAGTGACAAATGGGCGTTATGGGTGTGGAGAGCACATTGCAGTTAGTGCGGGGGGACATATCGTGCACTGTAAATGTTGCAATTAGTGCAGGTGCGACTAATGTCACCTCATTAGGTGGGGTTAGGTGGACCTGTGGTGATTGTGTATCTGCATGTTAACTGCTCGGGAGCATGCTGACCACATACCCGACATCTATCGAGGAGGCTTTGCACTTAATGCATATTAGTTTAAGTGCTCTGCACATCTTAAGTGCAAAAGCCTAACACATTTTAGACAAAGGGCCCCTATGTTCATACATGAGGTGGTGGAAGATTGTGATTTTATTTTCTCTTTAATTAATGATTCTGATGCCATGTTCACTGCAGAACACACAACTCTTTTATAAATTGATGCTTTCTAGTAATAGCACCGCAGTTGAAAATGCAGTTTGTTCTCTTTTAAAAAAATAGTTCCATAGATACAGAATTGGTTTTGTATTTTCATTTATTTTTTATAGTTATATACATAGTAACATAGTAAATGACGGCAGATAAAGACCAGCATAATAAATTGATATATTAATCTTAATACAATAAAATATTAAACATAATAATATGCAGAGTGGTCTAAATAATCACTTTGATTGTATCATGCAAACCTGAAATCAAGAACTAAGATAAGCAAATGAGAAACTGCCAAGAAAACTCTACTCACATTGCCCCTTCCCTCCATAGCCACTAGGCAATTTCCACCACCACCTATCCTTCTGACTTCCCAAATGCTCTCCCCACAGGCTCTCCCTATTTTATAAGAACATAGAAATGTCATACTGGGTCAGACCAAGGTCCATCAAGCCCAGTTTCCTGTTTCCAACAGTGGCCAATCCAGGTCAAAAGTATCCGGCAGGTTCCCAAAAAAGCACACTGGTTCCATAATGCTTGTCCGGAGGCAAGCAGTGGATTTCCCAGATCCTCTTTAGTAATGGTTTATGGACCTTTCCTCCAGGAACTTGTCCAAACCTACACTGACAGCTTTTGCTACATCCTCTCGTAATGAATTCCAGAGTTTGATTACACGTTGAGTGAAAAAATGTTATCTCCAGGAACAAGCAGGAATGTAGTCATCACATATGGGTATCGTCGGTACTGACGGAGCCCGCGCGGGAACGCTCCCCAGCATCCAATCAGAACGCTTTTGGGAGCATCCCACAGTGCCTGCGTGCTGCCTTCCCGCCTTTCCCAACTGTCTCTCTCCAGTTCTTCTTTTTCCGCGGAGCCAGCAGGTCGTGTTTCCTGTCACCGCAGAAGAATTTCTTTTTTATTTCTTTCTTTTTGTGGTCGCGTCTGCCTTCTTCGACGATCTACCGGTACCGCCGGTCTTTCTTTCTTATTTCTGTAAGAAAAAAAAAAATTATTTTTCCTTTTCTTCAGGTGCACGCGCCTTTTTTGGGCCTTAGGCCCAAAACCTTTTTCCTCAACATGGAAAAACCTGCTTCAGGGTTTAAAAAGTGCACCAAGTGTGGCAGTACCATCTCCGTCACTGACACCCATGAGTGGTGTTTAAAATGTTTAGGTCCTGACCACTCCATCACGAATTGTGTGTCCTGTGCCATGATGTCTAAAAGGGGTCGGCAGAACCGAGCTGCCAAGCTCAGTACCCCGTTTCCCTCTGATGCGGCTTCGGTGGCATCGACGTCTTCCAGGGCTGCTTCTTCCTCCCGTGGATCTCAGGTAACTAAACATAAATCCAGCCGGTCCTCGAAGGGTAGATCTCCTTCTAAGCATCGAGATGCCTCTGGCATTGCCCTCGAGGATTCTGCACCGGCAAAATTACCCCGGCGGGAGGCTTCGGCTTCCAAAGCATTAGCAGGGTTCCAGGATATTCTACATGGCTAGGCCTCGACAGATCTCCTGGTGCCATGCTCTGGGGTACCGGTGCTCTGTACCGGTACCGACATCCAGGCATTGGCGGCGTCCATGGACGAGAGAATTCTGACCATGGAACGCAGTCTGGCGGCTTTCCTTGCGGCATTGACGCCCTTGGTACCGCGACAGACAACTCCACTGGCACCGGCATTGGTATCGGTACCGGTATCGATAGCATCGGCATCGGTGTCTGCTATGCCGGTACTCTGTCCTCCGATGCCCTCAGGTACCGATTCTCCGGTACCGGTTATTCCCGGTACCGACCTTGGTCGGTACAGGTATCGGGCTCTGCAGGAGCATCCGAACAGACGATACTTCGAGTCCTCAGAAGAATCTGAGGATTCTGAAAGTTCTGTCGATGCAGCGATGCTTCTTCCAGAGGAGTCCTCCTCCCCTAAACGTGGGATGTCTCCTCCAGAGGACATGTCCTTCCAAGACTTCATCAGGGAGGTGGCTCGGGGCCTGTCCATTACTGTGGCCCCTGAAACAGAGCCAAGGGCCAAGGATTTGGAAATTTTACAGTATCCCAAAACTCCTAAGGAGGCAGCTACCTTACCCATTCATGAGATTCTATATGATCTCATGTTGAGGATGTGGGAAACACCTCTTACCATCTCTCCTCATTCTCGTAGACTGGATACTATGTATCGAGTCCCTCTTTGTCCTGGGTTCCATAAGACTCAGCTTCTTCACCACTCTATTGTGGTGGAGTCAGCTATGAGAAGGATCAGAAGTGCAAAAAGACATGCCTCTAATCCTCCAGGACGTGAGTGCCGAACCCTGGATGCTTTTGGACGTAGAGTCTTCCAAGCTTCCATGCTTGCTGCAAGAATCAATTCCTATAGTCTCTACATGGGAATGTTCCTAAAGGAGGTCACAGATAATTTACAGACTTTAAGTCCTTTCATTTCTGAGGATAAAAGACAGGATTTTCTCACTTGGGTCAAACATGCCCAAGATGTTTCTAAGTTCTCCAACCGTGCAGCCTTTGACTGCTTTGAGTGTATAAGCAGAACCTCGGCTATTGCCATAGGTGCACGTAGAATTGCTTGGCTCCAGGCATCTGATTTAGAGCTCTGGGTACAAGATAGATTGGGAAATATCCCTTGTGCTGGTGAGAACCTGTTTGGTAAAGATTGGCAGGAAAAAGCCAATGAAATGGATGCTGAAAATTCTACCTTGGATAGATTATCCAAGTCCACTGCTGATCCTGTTAGGAAGAAATTGTTCAAGAAAACATCTTTTTCTAAAAAGAAAAGATTTTATCCTGCTTATGGTCAGCAGGCCTCTTCTGCAGGTCAGTTTTCAAGCAAACGTCAGCAACCACCCAAACAGAAGAAAGCAAAGGCTGCTAGGCCTCCACCGGCCCAACAGCTTCAGCCTCCTCAGGGCCTTTGACTTTCAGCTAGAGAACTTAGCCTTTCTGGTTCTGGAGGGACCAGAACTGTCCACCATTCCAGGAAGGTTATGTCATTTTGCCCCCAGATGGGGGCAAATAACAGCAGAGCATTGGACACTTTCCATTATAAAGGAGGGGTACAAACTTCATTTTTCAAGCATGCCCCCTCACACAATAGTGAAGCAGTTCAATTCTCCGACCTCTCTCATCAACCTGTTAGGTCAGGAGGTTGCCATCCTTCTTGCCCAAGGGGCAATAGAAGAAGTGCCTCTTCATCAACAGGGCGCAGGGTTCTATTCCCCTTATTTTCTTATTCCAAAGAAAACAGGGGGATACAGACCTATTTTAGATCTCAGAGAATTGAACAAATTCCTTGTCAAGGAGAAATTCAAGATGATTTCTCTCGGAGCTCTGCTACCATACCTTCAGAGTCAGGATTGGCTTTGTTCTCTAGATCTCAAGGATGCGTACACCCATGTCCTCATCCATCAAACCTACAGAAGGTTCCTTCGGTTCCTTTTTCAAGGAAAGCACTACCAATACAGGATGCTTCCTTTTGGTCTGGCCTCAGCACCAAGGGTGTTCACGAAATGCATGGCTGTGGTAGCAGCATTTCTCCGCACGCTAGGAATATTCGTCTTCCCTTACTTGGACAACTGGCTCATTCGAGCTCCAACTCAGTCAGAGGCCAAGACTTCTCTATCCTGCACAATGCGTATCCTTCAGTATTTCGGGCTGGTAATAAACATCCCAAAATACAGTCTGACTCCCACTCAGTCTTTAGAGTTCATAGGAGCTCTTTTGGATACCACAAGGGCAAGGGCCTATCTTCCACAGGCCCGTTGCCTTCGCTTGGTGCAGTTAGCTTCTCAAGCAGTGCTAAAGCCTCATCTAACCTCTCGAGAAATGTTGCAATTGCTAGGCCACATGGCATCCACCGTGCATGTGGTTCCATATGCTCGCCTCCACATGAGGGCAGCTCAGTGGACTTTATCCACCCAATGGACCCAGGCATCAGGGTGCCTGTCAGACAAAATAGCAAACACAAGTCGCCTCATTTTGTCTCTCCAATGGTGGAGGTCCACTCAAAACCTGTTGCTGGGGTCCCCCTTTCAACAACCCTTACCCCAAGCAACTCTCACAACAGATGCATCTCCAAAGGGTTGGGGAGCTCATCTGCAAGACTTCTCCACCCAGGGCACCTGGTCTCCTCAAGAGAGTTGTCTGCATATCAATCTCGTGGAACTCAGAGCAATTTTCCTGGCTCTGCGAGTGTTCCACTCCCTGCTCAGCTTCAAGACAGTCTTCATTCATACGGACAATCAAGTAGCCATGTTTTATGTGAACAAGCAGGGGGGAACGGGCTCTCTGTCGCTTTGCAACGAAGCTTTGCAACTATGGGCCCTCGCCAGAGAGCATCAGATTCATCTGCTGGCAGTATATCTTCCAGGCATTCAAAACTCTTGGGCGGACAGACTCGGTCGAGTTCTGCTTCCACACGAGTGGTCTCTGCATGCAGACCAGGTGACCAGGATATTTCAACTTTGGGGAACCCCGGACATAGACCTCTTTGCAAGTCCGTGGAATGCCAAATTTCCCCGGTTCTGTTCCAGAATTCCGGCTCAGGGGGCTCAGGCCAGGGATGCTTTCCTCCTTTACTGGGGTCAAGACTTCCTGTATGCCTTTCCACCCATTCCCCTAATTCCCAAAACCCTGTTCAAGCTTCAGAGAGACAGAGGCCACATGATTCTCATAGCCCCACATTGGCCACGGCAAGTGTGTTACCCTCTGCTTCTACATCTCTCTCAAGCTCCCTCCCTGGAGTTAGGATCTGCTCCAGATCTCCTATCTCAGGAGAACGGAATGTTATGGCATCCCAATCCCCAGTCTCTGCATCTCAGGGCTTGGTTGCTGAAGGCCTAGATCTCCAAGATCTTAATCTTTCTCAGCAAGTGAAAGATGTTCTTTATGCTTCCAGAAAACCTTCCACTAGATGCTCTTATGCTTTCAAGTGGAAAAGGTTTACTATTTGGTGTTCGGAAAAGGGTCTTAACCCCTTTGCGATACCTCTGCAATCTTTGCTGGAGTATCTCCTCCATTTATCTAATGCAGGCCTTAAGACAAATTCAGTAAGAGTCCGTTTGAGTGCTATTGCAGCTTCTGTTAAACCTCTAAATGGACAGCCTATTTCCTCTCATCCTCTCATAGCAAGATTTATGAGAGGCCTCCTTCTAACTAAGCCTCCCATTAGACTACCTCCGGTGGCATGGGACTTAAATCTTTTTCTTGGGCAGCTCATGAAGCCACCTTTTGAACCTTTAGCTACCACCTCCTTAAAATTTCTTTCTTGGAAAGTTATCTTTCTCATTGCAATCACATCAGCACGCTGCATTAGTGAGTTGCAAGCGCTGGTAGCTAATCCACCTTATACAAGGTTCCATCATGACAAGGTAGTCCTTAGGACTCATCCACACTTTATGCCTAAGGTGGTCTCGCCTTTTCATCTAAACCAAGAGGTCTACCTACCTGTCTTTTTTCCAGGACCTCATGCATCAAATGCAGAAAGGAATCTTCATACCTTGGACTGTAAAAGAGCTCTAGCTTGTTACTTACAAAGAACACAGCAACATAGGAAGTCCTCTCAACTCTTTGTTGCTTTTGATCCTTCTCATTTGGGACTTCCAGTCTCCAAGAGAACACTATCTAACTGGATTGCTCAGTGTATTTCCTTCGCCTATCAGAGTAAGAACATTTCTCTGGAGGGCCATGTCACAGCTCACAATGTGAGAGCCATGGCAGCCTCAGTGGCTCATCTGCACTCTGTGTCTATTGACGACATCTGTCGAGCAGCCACTTGGGCCTCGATTCATACCTTCACAGCCCATTACTGCTTGGACAAGGACTCCCGCCGGGATGCCTTGTTTGGTCAGGCTGTTCTCAAACACCTGTTCCATACCTAATCAACTCCTGCCCACCATCCCTGGTAGGATGCCAGAGATCCATGGGGGGAAGTGGAGCCCTTTTCAAGGGCACACAACTTCTGGGGTCTCTCCCTGGCACCTAAAGCTAGGGAGTCCCCATATGTGATGACTACATTCCTGCTTGTTCCTGGAGATAGCATAGTTACTCACCTGTAACAGGTGATCTCCGGGAACAGCAGGAATTTAGTCCTCACAACCCACCCACCTCCCGTAGGAGTTGTATCTCTCTGTCTCTTTCCTTTCCCTCTCTCTCTCTCTTTGTCTCAGCTTTAAAACTCAACTGGAGAGAGACATTTGGGAAAGGCAGCACGCAGGCGCTGTGGGATGCTCCCAAAAGTGTTCTGATTGGACGCTGCGGAGCGTTCCCGTGCAGGCTCCGTCGGTACCGACGATACCCATATGTGAGGACTAAATTCCTGCTGTTCCCGGAGATCACCTGTTACAGGTGAGTAACTATGCTTTCTCATATTAGTCTTAAATGGGTTAAATTGTAGCTTTATTGAATGGACCCTAGTCTTTCTACTTTGAGAAAATTTACCATTTAGCCCTACCCTCTGCTTTCTATTTTTTAATCAGTTCCTGATCCACAATAGTACACTGCCTCCTACCCCATGACTTTTTAATTTCACTAAGAGTCTCTCATGAGGGACCTTGTCAAAGGCTTTCAGCAAATCCTTATATACTTTATCGACCTGCATACCTTTGTCTATCTGTTTAGTCACACCTTCAAAAAAATATAACAGATTAGAAACATAGAAAAATGACAACAGAAAAAAAACACATGGCCTATCTAGTCTGTCCTTCCATATCGAAAACTACAACAGTCCCCTTTTTTCCTTTAGAGATTCTCTGTGTTTGTCCCATGCTTTTTTAAATTCAGATACCGTCTCATCTCTACCACCTCCACTGGGAGGCTATTCCATGGATC
The DNA here is from genome assembly GCA_033557465.1 of Ichthyophis bannanicus. Taxonomy (NCBI): domain Eukaryota; kingdom Metazoa; phylum Chordata; class Amphibia; order Gymnophiona; family Ichthyophiidae; genus Ichthyophis; species Ichthyophis bannanicus. The sequence goes on from CM066031.1 coordinate 670,152,350, forward strand.
CACCACTCTTTCTGTAAAGAAATATTTCCGCATATCACTCCTGAATCTATCCCCTTTCACCCTCAACCCATGTCCCCTCATATCAGAACTTGTTTTCAATCAAAAGAGGCTCTCCCCCTGTGCATTTATGCCATGGAGGCATTTAAACATCTCAATCATATCACCTCTATCCCGTCTTTCCTTTGCTATATCCATGTTGACTTTCTCCCATTAAACTGTGACTATCTACATGTTCAGTAATTTTGTTCTTTATAATGGTTTCTACCATTTTGCCTGGTACTGAGGTCAGGCTTACCAGTCTGTAGTTTCTCGGATCACTCTGGAATCCTTTTTAAAAATTGACGGTACATTGGCCATTCTCCAATCTTCAGGTACTACAGATGATTTTAATGATATTTCACAGAATACTAATAGTAAATCTGCAATCTCGTATTTTAGTTTTTTTAACACCCTCGGATGTATAACATCTGGTCCAGGTGATCTGCTACTTTTCAGGTTATTAAATACTTGTAATACATCTTCCCAGTTTATCAGTATTTCTTTCAATAATTCTGATACATCACCTTTAAATAACATTTCATGCATGGGTAACTTCCCTACATCATCTTCAGAAAAGACCGAAGCAAAGAATTTATTCAGTCTCTCTGCTATGGCTTTGTCCTCCCTTAGTGCCCCTTTTTCCCCTCTATCATCCAAAGATCCAACTGACTCACAGGATTTTGCTACAAATACCACAGCAAGCTTTTTTTCAAAATTTTTCTTTGCCTGCCTTATCAATGCTTTGCAGAATTTAATTAATTGAATTGAAGAAGGATGGCAAGGAAATCCACAGTACTACCTTTTAACTTTCAAAAGGGAGACTATGATAAAATGAGGAAAATAGGTAAGAAAAAACTACAAGGAGCAGCTGCAAAGGTTAAAAATTTATATCAAGCAAACTGAAATCTGAGCTCCTCTGGCTTGCACAGCGTTTTTTTTTTAGAAGATTAGTAGAACTTCTTGGAGACCAATCTTCCTGTTGTAGTGTTTAAAAAGGCCAGAACAGATGTATTCTATGCTATAAGAAAAATTGAAGGAAGGCCAAAAAACTGCCAGCATGGTTTAAAAGCGAGGTCAGAGACGCTGTTGTAGCCAAAATAGCATCGTTCAGGAAATGGAAAAAGGAGCCAAATGACGAAAACGGGAAACAACATTAGCACTTCATTGGTACCAACATGTACCAAAATAGCAGACTGCTCCCCAGCACTATCAAAAAACCTGTGTAGGTGGCAGATGAGGTCCGCTACCTTCGCTTCAGACAGTCATGTTATCAGGTGATCCTCACGTCCACCAGCCAACCAGGAATCTACATGCCTAATGATCAAATCACCAATTATAACAACTGTCCTAACCCTTCCCTCATGGGCACATGGCCCTGGAGAAACCTCTTCAGTGCAAGAGGGTTTCACATCACTGGGGGGGGGGGGGACAGGTTCTACTACTATGGCTGCTATTACTGATCATTTATATAGCTCTACAGATTAATCTATTTCTAGTGAGGGTAACCAGCTGAACTTGCAGTGAATTTGACCATCTCTTCCCCTTTAAGAGGTTTAAGAGCCTATAAACCTAAGATTTTGTCTGGGGTGGGTGGGGGTTGGGGTAGGTGGGAGCAAAAGAACACCTAGTAAAATCTAGCCTGCTATACAGTGCCCTAACCTTTGCTTCTATGGTAATCTCATATCAGTTTCCTAGGTGATTCACACAGCCCTTGGTTTGATAGAGGAAGCCTTTCAAATTGCTCATTTGACCTGGCACTTGGTTTTAATACCTATTTAGAACAGTTTCCCCTAACTGGAAGGTCTATTTGTAATGGTCTCTAGAAGCAATTTATTTCTTTATCCTGTTCTTCCTTCTTTGCTGAGCTGTACTCTTAATTTGATTTCATTTAAAATCTCTGGGACTACTAACTGAGGTTTAAATTGAAGGTAAAAGTTCTCTGGGACTTCTGACAGGTTTACATTTAAATTAATAGCTCTCTTGGGCTACTGACTGAGGTTTAAATTTAACGTAAAGGCCCTCTGGGGTAACTGATCCCTGAATGATTAGTCAATGCAGCCAAGATACATAAGGTTTGGACTTCCAGTAATTAGCAAAGAAAGTGTGAAGTCAACAAAAGTTGCCAACTGAATAGCTGGGTGAGTATATTAAATGGCCTTGTGGGAAAGTTGCATCACCAGCCACACCACATCATGGGGCCAACAGCATAATCCACTGAGTGTGGTTCAACAGGGGGACACTGAAGACCTTAACCCAGAGGTTCCCACCTCCAGTACTGGAGGGCCAAACACCATTCAGGTTTTCAGGCTTTCCCTAATAAATATGCATGAGATGCATTTGCATGCATTGCCCCCATTGTATTCAAATATATCTCAAGCATATTCATTAGGGACAGCCTGAAAACCTGAATGGTGTTTGGCCCTCGAGTACTGGAGTTGGGAACCTCTGCCTTAACCTGTCTGCTAAACAAGTTTAGAGTGCATGGGAGATGAGAGCAGGGACAAGTTGATTCAGGTATTAGGATGAAATCATTGCTGCAAGATAGGGACATACGACTTCCAGTGACGTCATCGGGGCATATGGCGGTGTAGAAATTAAGCTCCATCACCTGAGCCTGTAATAAGGGAGGAAATGTACCCCTAAAAGCATTCCGTGAGAGGGGCAAAGGGGAGGAAACAGTAGTGAACGGTCCAGCAGAGGAGAGCGGAAATAGTGTACAAGCCAGCCCCAGGCAGAGTGCCGTTGCAAGAGGAGACACGCAGCGGGCCGTTGATCCAGCAGACCGCCTGGCAGGCTGGAGTGGAGGAGGAGAGAATGGTGGGATTGTGAAAATCTTATTGAGAGCAGCACAGATCGAAGAGGCTCTGGGTGAAACAGCAAAGGGGAGCTGCGCTGTGGGGCGAGTCCCTCCATATAAGAGTGTAGTCGCCAAAAGAGCTCCTAAATAAACCGCTCGATTGAAGGACCACGTGGCAGGCAGGCGGTGGAGGACGCTGTAGAGAAGCGAGCGGCGGCACTGTCTGGATTTGCGGAGGGGAGCTGTGCTTCCGAGATGCTGAGCCCAACAGCGCGCGACTGACCGAGGCTAAAGGTGAGCCGGAGGAGAGGTGGACAGCCGGGTGGGCCGGCACAGAGGCTGGGGAGGCAGAGAGGACCAGAGGAGAGCACCAGTGAGCGGGGAAGGTGGCGGCAGTGCTCCTGGGAAGATTTGGAGGGTGCAAACAGAAACCCAGTGTGAATTGACAGGAGCGGGATCGGATAGCAGCCCAGAGGTGAAGTGGTGAGACGCAGAAGTGGGCTCAGAGGAAAGCGGAGAGAGCTCCAGGGGACGGAAGGAGCGTCATGGCAAAAAACAGTGAGCAGGCCTGTGGAGAATACAGTCCCGATAGGGGGGAAGAGGTGGCATAAAGCACTAAGGGAGCAGAGCAAGGGTCTGGTGGACTAGAGGAGTATAATCCACAGCAGAAAGGAAGACCACATTTAATAGACGGGGGCAGGGCTTCCATGGATGAACATCACTAACCAGGACAGAGCGGCCAGATAGAAGCCTGGGAAGTAGGCCAAGAAATAAAGTGAGTGGCCTCAGGGGGGCGCGGCCTCCCAGGGAAAATCCTGAAATCTTTGGGAAACCTAAATCAGCTTAAAGGCCCCAAGTGGCAGTATGGAAAAAAATAAAGGAACTCTGGCCGCATGGAAGAAATTGGCGGACTTCCGTTCCCCATATGCAGCAGTTAAAGGCGGAAGAGGGGGAGAAAGAGGGCCGAATGCAGGCTGAAGAACCAAATGACTTGGCGGAGGAGCTGGAGCGGGGATGCAGCCCAGGAGGTGTAGCCAAGCTGAAAGAATGGCTAACCGAACTGAAAGATGAGATTAAGACAGAAATCGGCGGGGTGAAGCATGAACTCAAAGAGTCCATACAAGCTCTGAGACAAGACATCGTGGACATCGGAAACCGAGTGGAAGAAATGGAAACCCAGATGGAGCAGCAAGGAGAGGAAATTGAAGACTTACAAAAAGGATGGGGGGACCTCAAGCAAGCCCAAGCGGAGCAGTCGGGTATATAGTAGCACAAAAATAAGTTAGACTCTCTGTTGTCTAGGGGAATATGGCTACTATCCCAGTCCAAAGTTCTATGAGTTATTCTGGCAATGAGCCACGAAAGAATTCTGGTCTGCAGATATATTAGACTTTATTATAGGCAACCAAATAGAAAAATATACATACACATATAGAGCTAATTAGAAAAATAAAGTAACAATTTGTTATTGTACAGATATACAATTGGACAACGTAATAAATCACTAATTAGTAATCAGACGTCACTGATTCGCTCTGCACTGAGGAAAAGCAAGAAATATATTGCTAACCCCTTTGCCCTTCCAGGAGGAGAGAGATAAGCTAGTACCTTAGCTCCGGGCTCTCAGGAACAATGCAGTCCAAAAGACAGCTCCCAGCTAATGCGGGCTCTAGCCTCGTCAGGCGAGCCGCAGTCAGTCCGAACCGGAGGGATCAGTGAAAGTCTTATCTCAGACCTGTGGAGGACGGCCTAGCCCCACACGTAGGCGAAAGGCTCAGGGTTCAGGTACGCAGTGCACAGCAGCAGGACCGGTGCAGAAGTCTATGTCCAGGTGGGGAGAAAAACCCCCAACTCTCTCTCTTACTCTCCAACTTACAACTAACTAACTAACTAACTAACGTTTCCAGCGCAGAATGCATAATTCTGTGTGAGAATCCTCCGTCATAGGTCCGATGATTGGTGGGCACCAGGCAGTCTGAGGTATTCTCAGCGAATCAGAAGGTCGATGATGAGCAGCTTCTTGCAAACAAAGGAGCCATGGTAAAAGTCAGGCAGAAGCAACAGTATGTAACTTCTGGGCATGTACAAGTGTCCAAGGCCAGCCACGGACAATAGCTTCTGTATGCATGCACACTTAGAAACACTGTGCAAGCAGTTGCATGAAGGACAGGCTTATAGCTGAACACAGCAAAAGTGAAGTGTAGAATCCATCTTGTTTTGTGCAGTTTGGTTCAGGCCTGAGTTGCCGAGCAGGCCAGAGATTTGCATGTAGAATTGCAGGGGTACCAGCCCTACATCTCCCCCCCCCTTGTAAGATGGAGGATGCTACAAGGGAGTACACTCCATCGTACAAAGCCTAACTAGCAGTACTACCGTGCAGGTCAGAACCAAATGACAAATGATTGACTAATACATGATAAGTGGATAATACTTCAAGCACAATATGCATGAAAACAATACTGCATGAGGAATAATACAGTGAATACACTCAAGCAATAAAAGAAGTCAAAATAAAATGACATAGATACAGTCAAGTCAACGCAATCAAAATAATGCAGGTGAACTTCAAACTCAAGAGTATATATAGTATCCAAACCAAAAATGCATATCAGTAAGGCAATATAATGTGTTAGTGAAACACCAAGGTGAATACTCAAAAGTAATGAGAAGCCATGTGTAACTGTGTTAGTAAAATGAACACATGCTATCTATGAAAAAAAAACAACTCAATTAAGAGTAATGGATAACTTTCAAAGAAAATGGTGACACTTATTCAAAAGTGTGACGTTCCAGCAAATCCTGCAGACGCATGGCAGGCAGCAGAGGTGCAGGATGCATAGAGCGACGAAGAGCACGAATCTGTCTCTGTTGATACAAAGAGATAAGAAACTGGAGCACCAACAGAAAGAAAAGACCTGGAACAATGACATGTGATATAAAATCAGTTTGTAAAATGTCCACATCTCGTGAATCAAAGCTATAATCTGCAATGGCAAGGTCGGCCTGGTCAATGGACAGTTCAACTGTGTGAGAGTCCTTATAGTCCAAAAGATAGGTCAAGGCTGCAGTGAAGTCAATCTCATGACCTCGAAACACATCCAAAATCTGGAGCTCTGTCGAAACAGGGTCAGCATCAAGATAAAACAAGGAAACTCCACCAACATTAACAATGGAGTTCTTGGGAACATCAATCAAGCAAACATTGCAGGGTAGAGGAACTCTGTTATGAATGTCATGTTTATTCATGGTGACCAGGAGTTCACTCAGAGGGGTGCTAACCAGCCAAACATTGTTGACAACAGCAACTTTCGTCTCTGAAAAGTCATCGAACTTGGTCATGGTAACTTTACATTGTTCTTTCACATTTTCAGCAGACAACCCACAAAGAGCTGTAGAAGTGTCCTTCAGGAAAGGTTTACCAGGACATAACCAATGAATGTCTTTAGAGCGTTGGCACATGCCAAGATTAGGCACGAGGTATTGACGTGGATCATCATAGTGGTAAGCGAGGTATTCGGGAGTGTCGACCCGGAGATAAACATTCTCAGACCAAGTACCAACATTAATCACCTGCTTCAGCTGGTACACATTATCAGGTACTATGAAAGGCAAGTTCAACAAAAAGGCAAGTTCCATATTAGGTACATCGACATACAAGGGAATAGCAGTCCCCATGTGGAAAGCAATCTGGATCTGGAGTGGTTCGATGTGATTTCTGGTTATTTTAGCAAAAGCTTCAGTAATCAGGTCCGGAGATACCAGATATGCAGGAATCTGTCCTTGAATCAAGTTACTGATGCTATTGTCTAGTTCCCTAAACAAATCATAAGTAAGATCGCGGATGGGCTGCATGAAAGTACGCTCATCGTTCAAGAGACTTTTAAGCATAGACAATTCCGCAGTGGTCATAGCGATTTGCTTAGAATGAAGATTAACCACAGTGACTGTATCACGTATGGTTTTACCATGAGCTTGTAATTGACTTTGCTGTGAATGAATCTGAGTTCGGATGTCTTTCATATCAGCTTTAAACTCCTGGATAGTACTCTGAAGTTTACTAATAGAGACAGCATTAGCAATAGACATCGAGGAAGCAAATAAGGAGCCCAGAGCAGCAAACAGTACACCAACACCAAGTCCTATGAATCTTTTCTGTCTAGCAGTGTCCGGTCTGATAGGTTGAATCATAATCTTTTCCAACTGACCCAAAATATTCTGTACATTTGCAGTGGCATAATCCATGTGAGTTATGTACCACTGCTGTATATTGGTGGTGCGTGCAACAGACGAATCAAAATGTTTCTGTAAAACATGTCGGGGATCTAGGGACACAAAAACTTTCTGTGTGACAGTCTGGGACTGTGTAATCAGGAAACCAGGCGTATCCTGTAGCACGACACCAGAGAGAGGGCCAAGTTCAATCAATCTGGCAACCTCGGATCCCGCTAACAGCAAAATGAGGAACAGGACCTTCAAAGTCCGGGACTCCATCTGTAAAAGAAAACAAACAGGCTATGCTGCCTCAAGGTTAGAATCACTCACAACATCAAGAGGCTCATCAGGAAGGAACTTACTGGGATGACACGGTCTAAGCTGATTAATGTGGACCCATTTAAGGGAGCCTTCCCTCTCAGTACTGGACTTCATTCGAATTTGATAAGCAACAGGGGAGGCTTTATCCACAATAGGAAATGGACCGTTCCAGCTAGGTAGAAATTTACAGTCTTTAACCTTATTCTTACCAAAATTGTAGTAGAATACCTTATCGCCAATCTGGTATTCTTTAGAGGTAGTCCTCAAATCATAGTAGGTCTTCCTACCCCTAGCAGCAGTGTCCAAATTCTTTTGGGCAAAGGCAAAGGCACTTTGCAAGTGTTGTCTTAAATGGGCAACATATTCATGAGCAGTTGTAGCAGCAGCGAGATTCACATCATTAGTCCTGTAAAGAAGATGAAGGGGTAAAACCATGTCCCTACCTGTCATCATCTCAAAAGGGGACACACCAGTAGCACGATGACGCGTGGCTCTGATAGCCATCAGGACCAAGGGCAGTTTGATGTCCCAGTCCTTCCCAGAGGAAGAAACATACTTTTTCAAGATACTGATGATAGTTTTGTTTGCTCTCTCCACTTGTCCAGAGGATTGTGGACGATAAGCAATGTGGACTTTGGCCTTCACACCTAGTACCTTCCACAGATGCTTAATGACTTGTCCCGTGAAGTGGGAACCCTGGTCGGATTCCACTCGCATGGGGAGGCCCCACCTGCTGAAAACATGGTTTAACAACAAGGTGGCCGTGGTCTCGGCGGTACAGTTGGGTGCTGGGATGCACTCAACCCACTTAGTAAATAAGCAGGTAACTGTCAACATATATTTGTTGCCTCGAGAGGATCGGGGCACGGGGCCGATCCAATCAATCTGGAGATCAGACCAAGGCATGGTCAGACCTCTGTTTCTCAAAGGTGCTCTATGAGAAGAAGCTTCAGGTTGAAATCTGCAACAGGTCAGACAACCTTTAGTATACAATTGTACATCTTGGTACATGTGGGGCCAGTAGGCCACTTGTTTCAATGTTTCATAGGTTATTCGGTCACCTCTATGACCGGCACAAGGTTCATCATGAGCGTGCTGTAACATAACTCCACGGAAGGCCCGAGGTACCACCCATTGCACAATACCATGCTTACTCGTCTGTATCAACAGATCTTTCTGGAGATGGAACATGTCCTTGGAGATGTAGAGGATTCTCAGTTCCTCATCGTCCTGACAATCCTCCAGAGTTAATGGGTGTTCCTGGGGGTTCTGCAGAAAAAGGTAGAAACGTCCAAGAGTAGGATCTTGTTTCTGGGCTTGCACAAGGTCGAGATCTGTGCTCTCGCCACACCATTGAACCACAGGGGGCATGGTGGATAATTGAGCTTGTCGCCGGGTAACCGCCGTCACCTTTTGAAGCCCATTGGTCTCGGGAGCCTCCAACTGCCAGAGGTCTCCAGAGACAGCACCCTCCTTGGCAAGCTGATCAGCTAGATCATTTCCAATCTTGTCAGGATTATCAACACGGGAATGACCTTTCACTTTCTTCCAGTAGATGGTCATGTCATTTTCATGAGCTACCTTGTCCAAGGCCAGAATCAATCCGGCATGTTTGACAGGTTTCTCTTTGGAATTCAGCATATTGTTAGATTTCCAAATGGGTAAGTGGGAAACAAAATTCTGTCTGACGTAGTCTGAATCAGTACAGATGGTTAGGGTGTGAACCCCTCCCTGAGCAGCAGACTGGAGAGCTGCCAGGGCTGCAGCTAGCTCTGCATACTGATTAGTCTTGGTACCCAGACAGTACCTGAAGGGTTCACAAGGGTGGTTCTGGTTCCAAACTACACCTATACCTGCTACCAGTTCATGGTCAGGCTCTCGACGGTAAGCACAACCGTCCACATACACCTTGGGGTAGCCTTTACAGAGGTTCTCATCATAAGGACGATGACGAGAAGGCTCAGGCGTACATGACTCCATATCGGTGTCTAAATTACCCACTAAAGGTTCTCTGGCAGTGCAATCGTGCAATTCAGCCAGGCCTGTGCGGCGGCATCCTTGCGGTTTTGAGCATACCTGACCTCCAGGGGCCAGCCCTGAAGTGCCAAGGTCCAGGAGACAATGCGACTGTTCGACACTTGTCCCGATTTAATCCGATCACTGCCTAGGAACTTGATGGGTTGGTGATGAGTCTCAACAACCAACCTCTCACCTTGGATATAACTGCGGAAATATTGGAGGGCCCAGACTGTGGACAACAAGGATTTCTCACAGTCAGAGTATTTCTTCTCCACTTCCGTTAAAGCTTTGCTGGCATAGGCAATAACTTTCCTATCTGTGTCATGCATCTGGTACAGAACAGCACTCATAGAGTGATCAGTGAAACCTAGTTCCACGAAGAATTCTTTGCCACTCTCTGGATAGGCAAGACAGGGAGCTCGACTCAAAGCTGCCTTCAGCTCTTCTAGAGCTGCCTCTTGGTCGGGATTCCATACCCAAGGTTCATCTCTTTTGAGGAGTTTGACCAGGGGTGGGAAATCTCCGCATATTGATCCACAAATTGGCGTGAATAATTGCAAATGCCCAAGAATGAGAGCAGCTCACTCACGTTGGTCGGACGTTTGAGTTGTTGCAAGGCCGCAATTCTCTTCCTTTGAGGTCGCAGTCCCTCAGCAGAAACTTCGTAACCCAAATAATTGAGGGATTTCCGGCACCATTGGCCCTTTGACAAGGACAGCTTTGCTCCCGCAGCTTTCAGTTGCTGGAAAACATGCTCTATTTCTTGCAAATGGTCAGTGAAACTGGTGCTCTTCACCAGTATGTCGTCGACATAGACGAGGGTGCCTCTTGTCTCAGCATCAGGCAAAGCCTTATGGAGGAAAATATTGAAGTCTGCTGGGGCATTCAAATAACCAAACGGTGTCCGATTCCAAGTATATTGTCGCCTACCGAAGGTAAAAGCCAGCTTATGCTGATCTTCTGGATGGACAGGTATAGTCCAAAATCCTGAGGCCAGATCCAGGCTGGTAAAGTACCTTGCACCCTTGATGGTGGCTAAGTTCTGTTCCAGATGTGCCATAGGCCATCTGGATAGAGGTACCTTTTTATTAAGCTGGCGATAGTCCAAAGCTAAGCGCCAGCTAGAGTCCTTCTTGATGACAGGCCACAGTGGGGCATTGTAAGTACTGTTGCATTGACGTATAATTCCCTTTTGTTCCAGGGAATTAATGATTTCCTGAACGGATTCATAGGAGGCCAATGGGATTTTATACTGTCTCACAAAGACAGGTTTACTGTTTGGATCCGTAGGAATACGGGTGACATGTAGGTCAGTGAGACCACAGTCATAAGTGTCAGTGGCAAACAGGTCCTTGTGACGGTACAGCAGTGCTTTTAATTGGGCCTTTTCTGACTCATCAGTGCAGGCGTCTGCTTCAGCAAGTTTTCCCGCAACCATTTCATCAAATCCCAGAACAGGTTTGTTTGAGGGTATTTCAACCTTCTCCTCAATCTCATCTTGGAGAGAGGAGACCCGGATGGCTTGGACAGCCTGGGGCTCCCCCCCCCTGGTGGGTGAGGGAACTAACAGCCTCTTCGAGTTTACTTGACAAAATCAGATGGTCAGACTCGAGGTCCACCTGTGAGGTCACAGCACTATGAGGCCAGACAAACTGTAAGGTGAGGAGGCCTCGGGGTGAGGATCGAACACACGCAGGGGTCCCCCCCCCTTCACAGATGTTCCAGGGAACAGGGGCTTCCCCAATAATCTGTAGACTCAATTCCACACTTGGGAACGATTCTCCCACTAGGAACCCCAGGGGTTCGCCTTTCACAAGGTGAATGCGATCTGGATTTGGATTGGTGAGCAATAAGTGTAAGGAGGGAGCAGTGGCCTCCATGCAGGGTATGGGACCCATGGCTAGGCCCAGCTCCTCAAAACGGGAATTTGGACTGAAGAAGACCAAGTTGTCTGAGGCCACATGTCCTCGGGTCACCTGTATCGGCAGGGGACAATCCTGTACCCTCCCAGGTATGTGGGTGTCTTCTGCACAGACCACTTCACAGACATGAGGGATAGTCTGACCAGCCCGTAGGGATGGACGGGCACCAGAGAAATCCACCGGATCTCCTTCCATCCTACTCCAGAGGATGTTGTTCACAAAATCCACATAAGTTCCCAGTCGAACAAGGCAATCTGAGCCTAAGGAGAGGGGCACCTCAAGTCCTTTGATGATGGAGAAGGTGTGCCGAAAACCTTTGACCCCAACTTGTAAGGGGAGATTGCAGTAGCCCATTAATGTCTTGAGCCCTTCCCCAGGCACTTGGAACGAAGTCTTCGCTCCCATTACCCAATCAAGGGTAAGCTGTTGTTTGAGCCGATAGAAAAGAGTCTCACTGATGAGGGAGTGGTCACAGTGGGGTAATAGGTAGGCCCTTTCCTTTTGGGACATGCCCACCTGCACATATATAAAGGGACCTTTCTCAGCTGAGAATATGTCCGTCAGTCTCTTAGGGTGATCTAGGCAGGGATGGGATGGAGGAGGGGTTTGCACCTCACAACCTTCCACAGGTTCCTTCAGGAATATCTGCAGGCAGTCAGTATCAAGGACAATGTTAGCTACTGAACCCACTGCAATGGAAACCACGTCGCTGATGCCCTGATCCTCATCTTCAGTCCTTTCATACTGGAGCTGAAGGATTTGGGGATCAGCTGACCTCTGGAAATTAATCCTGATGGACTTGTTTGTGCGTTCCACCGAACAAGGACCACTGACTCTGCTGTCATGTTTTACCCTAGCATAAGGTATGACCTGTGTCCAGATCACTTCCTGGAAGTAGTCCAGAATGGGGCGTAACCGTTTCAGGAGCTCATTGCCAATCAAGAATTCTTCCCCAGGGCACTTAGTAATGACTACAGGATGTTTCACCTGTAATTTTCCAATTTGGAGGTTAAGCCAGACCTGCCCCATAGACTCTATGGGCTGATTCCCATAAGCTGCGAGTGACAAATCACTGGGTGTGACGTGTAGGGTCCTCTGACTCCCCAAGGAAGCAGTGAGTCTATCAAAGAGACTTGAGGTCATCAGGGTAGCCTCAGAGGCTGAATCTATCAGGCCCTCACAGAGAAAAGCCTGCTGAATTGTAACAGGAACAGTGTACCTCTGTCCTTTTGGCTTGAGTTTACCCAGAAAGTACTTGTGCTTCCTAATGGTGTCAAAGGCTGGACCCTCGCTGTCCATGGCAGAACTGTCACTCTGTGTCCCTGGGGTGGCATCCACGGCTGGCTGCACCTGTGCAATAGTGACCTGTGGGACAGAAACAAAGTCGGTTAGTCATTCAGTCGCCTTAGAAGGGGAAGAGGAGTCAACCAGTTCCTCCTCTGGCTTCGGAGGCTTGACGCGTGGCTTAGGAGGCGCACTACTAGCAGGAGCCTCCTGTGAGGAGCTGAATGCAATGTTAGCCTTCATCATATCTGTCAGCTCGCTTATTCTCTTCTCCAGTTCCTGGAATTTGTCAAAACCAGGCTTTCTCTTCCAGTTCCGACTCTGCGGAGTGAAGCGCTGATTCCCAGAGCGCTGCTTAGACCCAGATGACTGGTTATTCTGGGGTGGCCTGGGAGGATTCTGTGGAACAGAAGGAGAAGAGTTATTTTCTAACGAAAGAGTGGATTTTACAGCACTAACACACTGTTTTGGCTCTCTGGCCTTGCTGGGAGCCCGTACTGTGCTGCCAGTATTGGTTGCTCTCATGTTGGGAACAGCTTCCCAAATCCACTCAGCATGTTCTATCACACATGACAGGGGTTCGTGACGCTTGTCAGACATATAAGGCTTGATAGATGGAAGGAGCAACTGACAGTAAAGATTACGAAACTCCTGATGGTGTTCTATTGTTTCCCAAGAAGGGTCACTCTGGAAGAAAGTCTGCCTAAGTCTGTAAGCAAACTCTCGGGGAGTTTCATTTTCCCTATGAGTCATACTAAATGCTGCCTGCTTTGCAGCAATATCATCAGGGTATGGCCCATAATGTTTCTTTAGTGCCTGTTCAAAAATGACAATGTCCTTCTTTTCATCATCTGCCATGGCCCGAATAAATTGCTGGCAAGGCACATCAAAAGACCATGGAAGATACAAAACCATGCCCTCCCCCCTGGTAATGTTCAGTGCCCGAAAGGCATCTTTGACAGCAGCTAAATGTTCATTTATGGTGGCATGACCAGTTTTCTCAAAAGGAGTGACCATGCTCCGCAAGGTCTTGATAATTTGTAATTGTGCGACAGATGCCCCGTCATTTGTGTGTTTCCCTTGCAGGACACGGGAGCATAAGGAATTTTGCGTCCCTTCAGCTCCCTCTGGTGGTCGCTGCTGGTACAGTTTGCCATCACTAGGGAGACTTCTCACCCCCCCCCTCCACCGCTCCCTGTATGGGGAGGGGTCGAGAGTAGGGTGTTTCACTCCGCCCTGTTTCTCTCCTGTGCTCATGCGCTGATGGGAGAGAACTGACTCTGTTCTGGAAAAGCTGCCGTTCTACACTGGGCAGGGTTTCCAGTGGCAACCTGTCGTCATCTACCCTCTGGTACTTCGAGAAGCCGAGAGGGCTGAAATTATCCCTGTCGTCTGTCTCACAGACAATGCTCTCTGGCTACAAAAACCGTAGCATAAACAGCTGCTCCGACCACAATAGGACAATGCAGAAATATTACACAAATTCTGAAACGCGTAGCACATTCAGAAAGACTCATCCCTTGGAAGAGACCCCATATGTCGGGTATATAGTAGCACAAAAATAAGTTAGACTCTCTGTTGTCTAGGGGAATATGGCTACTATCCCAGCCCAAAGTTCTATGAGTTATTCTGGCAATGAGCCACGAAAGAATTCTGGTCTGCAGATATATTAGACTTTATTATAGGCAACCAAATAGAAAAATATACATACACATATAGAGCTAATTAGAAAAATAAAGTAACAATTTGTTATTGTACAGATATACAATTGGACAACGTAATAAATCACTAATTAGTAATCAGACGTCACTGATTCGCTCTGCACTGAGGAAAAGCAAGAAATATATTGCTAACCCCTTTGCCCTTCCAGGAGGAGAGAGATAAGCTAGTACCTTAGCTCCGGGCTCTCAGGAACAATGCAGTCCAAAAGACAGCTCCCAGCTAATGCGGGCTCTAGCCTCATCAGGCAAGCCGCAGTCAGTCCGAACCGGAGGGATCAGTGAAAGTCTTATCTCAGACCTGTGGAGGACGGCCTAGCCCCACACGTAGGCGAAAGGCTCAGGGCTCAGGTACGCAGTGCACAGCAGCAGGACCGGTGCAGAAGTCTATGTCCAGGTGGGGAGAAAAACCCCCAACTCTCTCTCTTACTCTCCAACTTACAACTAACTAACTAACTAACGTTTCCAGCGCAGAATGCATAATTCTGTGTGAGAATCCTCCGTCATAGGTCCGATGATTGGTGGGCACCAGGCAGTCTGAGGTATTCTCAGCGAATCAGAAGGTCGATGATGAGCAGCTTCTTGCAAACAAAGGAGCCATGGTAAAAGTCAGGCAGAAGCGACAGTATGTAACTTCTGGGCATGTACAAGTGTCCAAGGCCAGCCACGGACAATAGCCTCTGTATGCATGCACACTTAGAAACGCTGTGCAAGCAGTTGCATGAAGGACAGGCTTATAGCTGAACACAGCAAAAGTGAAGTGTAGAATCCATCTTGTTTTGTGCAGTTTGGTTCAGGCCTGAGTTGCCGAGCAGGCCAGAGATTTGCATGTAGAATTGCAGGGGTACCAGCCCTACACCATACAAGCTCTGAGACAAGACATCGTGGACATCGGAAACCGAGTGGAAGAAATGGAAACCCAGATGGAGCAGCAAGGAGAGGAAATTGAAGACTTACAAAAAGGATGGGGGGACCTAAAGCAAGCCCAAGCGGAGCAGCAGATGAAACTGGATGATCTGGAAGATAGATCACGGAGATGTAATCTACGAGTTTGGGGCCTCCCAGAGGAGCCTCATTATAGAAATTGTGAAGAAGTACTCATTAAAATCTTCAGATCCCTAGTAGCAACCGCAGACCTGGAAGGGGGCACTAAGATAGAACTCTTGCAAATTCAGCGAGCATAGAGAGGTCTAGGCCTGGTAAGAGACAATAAACCAAGAGATATAGTGGTGTGCATCAACTCTTTTAAAGTAAAAGAATGGCTGCTGAGAGCGGTGAGGAAAGTGCGGCAGATTTCCTGGGATGGACACCAACTGGAGCTATTTCAGGACCTTTCTGCGGGAACGCTGCAACGCAGACGAAACCTTAAAGAGGTGACGGCCTATTTGAGAAGAGAGGACATAAGATACAAATGGCTGTTCCCATTCGGTTTACTGATTACAGCTAAGGGGAAGTCGAGACGGGTGCAGACCAGAGAGGAAGCCTGGACTGTGCTTAAAGAACTGGGACTACCTAACTTACCAGAGGGGGAGAGACCTTCGGCAAGAACACAGGCAAATACTGCAATGCCATCTAACCCAAAAAGGAACGTCCAAAGATGGCATAGAGTTCCAGCATTGGGCAGACGAACGGCGAGACTGAACAGAGAGAGTCCTGGAGCATACGAGGTGGAGCAGGGAGATGGCTGAAATTGAGGACACTGTGCTCAATGTTGTGCTGTCACGTATTTCTCTGATAATGTAGTAACATTTAAATAGGTGGGGGGAAGGACGAGGTTACCAAATAGGAGTAAGGGGGGATGGGAGGGGGATGGATGGAAGGGGCAGACTATAGGAAGAGTAGGGCAGTTAGGGGGGTGAGAGGGAAGGATAGAGGGAGTAGGAGGTAGGGGTGGGGTTAGGGAATGGGAGGGTTGAGCAGTGCTGGAGGGGGGGGTGTGGGATCTGTTTGGTTTGGGGGGGCAGTGGAGAGGGGGGATGTGGAATGGAATGGTAGAGATAGGCAAGGCCCGATAACCGGTCACTATCATGGAAGACAAGTCTCTCTTTACGAGAGGGGGGAAGAGTAGGTGAGGCGGGAAAGAAGACAAGGGGAGGGGGAGGGGGAATAGGGATCTAATTGGCAGGGCTCAGAGAGCAGGGAGGAAAGGGAAGAAGGGGTGAGCTAAAAATAGTCACATTAAATGTAAAGGGGCTCAACTTGCCATTCAAACAACAAAACCTGTCAACAGAGCTAGAGGGTGGCATTAGTGATGATTCAGGAAACGCATCTGACAAGAGGAACAGAGTATCTGGTTACGCCCAGGGGATATGGAATGTGTATCCATGCATCAAATACTGTAGAAAAGAAGAAAGAAGGAGTTGCTATATTGTTTGCTACTAGGTTAAAGATGCAGCTGCAATCCTTTGTAAGGGACAAAGAGGGGAGATATGCATTAGTGCGTTTGAAGGTGAGTAATGTATGGTACTGTGTAGTGAATGTTTATGCACCAACAGGAGCTCAGTGTGAATTCTGGAAAAAACTGAATGAGGAGGTGGGGAAAATGGGGGAGGATATCCTTATATGCGGAGGTGATTTTAACTTAACATAGAATCCAGTTTGGGATGCCACGGGGACAAGAGTGGGTAAGCGGGCGGATAGGAAACGGTACCGTAATTTTGTCGTGCAGCATTGTTTAATAGATGCATGGCAACTGCAACACCCAGGGAGGAGACAATTTTCCTACTTTTCGCCAGTACATGGGTCCTATTCACGAATAGATGCTATCTGGGTCTCAAAAGAGGTGGGGGGAAGGATAGTGGGGGCTGAAATGGAGTCTATTACCTGGTCTGACCATGCACCAGTAGTGATAAGCTTGCAAGTGGAGGATGAAGGGAAGGGAATACAGTTCTGGAGGCTCAATGAGTCACTTTTGGATGATGGGAGGGTTCAGGAGGATGTAGAGAGAGAAACCTATGAATACTTTAAATCTAATGACAATGGGGAGGTCACGTGGGGAGGAGTATGGGATGGGTATAAAGCAGTGGTGAAAGGAGTATTAATTAAATGGTGGGCAAGAAAAAAGAAGGAAAGAGAGAGCAGAGAGAGCGGACCCTGAGGGATCGCTTGATGGAATTGGAAGAACTGGATGGGCAAGGGCAGACGGGAGCTTATAGAGGGCAGGTACTGGCAGTGCGAGCACAGTTAAATGAGCTGCAGGCAGAAAAGATACAGTACTGGATGCAGCTTTTAAGGCAGGAGGTCTTTGAGGGGGGGGGGGGAATAAGGCAGGGAGGTACCTAGCGCAGAAGCTGAAACAACGGAAGCTGCGCTCGCATATAATACGAGTTCGCGAGAAGGGAGGGGAGCTGGCTACTAAAGATGGGGAGATTAGAGATGCTTTTAGGGAATACTACCAGGAGCTGTATAAAGCAAGGGACTCCCCACAGGATGAGAGGGTAAAAACCTACCTTGATTCCATAGACTCGCCTAAACTGGAGGATGGAGAGCAAGAGGAAATTAATCAGCCCATATGAGGAGAGGAGGTGTGGAGGGCAATTAAGCAGTTAAAATTAGAGAAGGGGCCAGGGTTGGACGGGCTATCAGCGAGATTTTATAGGAGATTCGGGGATTTCTTAATTGTGCCCCTGGTGAGGTTATTTAACCAACCATGGGAGGGAGGGAAGTTAGCGGGTACGATGGGGTGGGCGGGCATAACTGTAATCCATAAAGAGGGGAAAGATCCACAAGAGTGTGCATCTTATAAACCCATCTCCCTGCTTAATTTGGACGCTAAATTGTTAGCTAAGATAATCACCACGCGATTAAATAAGATTATCGGAAAATTGATACACCAAGATCAAGCCGGCTTTATCCCTGGTAGACAAGTGGCAGACAATATCAGGAAGATTCTTAACATCATATGGTCCATTGAGCAAAGTGGGGAAGAGATGTTACTTCTGTCATTGGATGCGGTGTCATGGTCAACCAGGTGTCATGGCCTTTCCTCTTTCAAGTATTGGGGAAGGTGGGGTTGGGGAAAGAGTTCTTAACATGGGTGAAGGCACTTTATGATCAGCCCAAATCTTGTGTGAGGGTGAATGGGGCCCACTCGGGTTTTTTTGAACAGGGGAGGGGAGCGAGGCAGGGCTGCCCCCATCACCGCTGCTTTTCGCAATAGCACTAGAACCTTTTGCGCAGTGGGTAAGAGAACGGGCGGATATATTAAGAATAAGAGTGGGGAGGAGTGACTATAAAATTTCTATGTTCGCGGACCATATAATCTTAAGCATGGCCAGACCCCGGGTAAGCATCCCAATAGTAATGTGGGAGCTGGAAGAGTATGGTACGTTATCGGGCTTCACAATCAACTGGACAAAATCGGAAATTCTAAATTTAGTGGTTCCAGGGGACGTAAAAAACCTTCTGGCTAAGAAATATCCCTTTAAGTGGGCTCGAGAGAGTATTAGGTACCTGGGTATCCGTATAAGCAATAAAATGGAAGCGCTATATAAATTGAACTATCTGAAGGTATTGGGGCAGATTGAGAGTTGGCTGGAGGGGTGGGGGAGGGGCTATCTTTCGTGGTTCGGGCGAATAGCGACGGTTAAAATGGTGCTAGTGCCCCGATTGCTGTTTATGTTCCAGACGCTCCCGATACCACAGAATAGACTGAATCAGATACAAAGACTCGTCAACAGATTTATATGGGTACAGAGGCGCCCAAGGGTGGTGATGAGGGTATTGCAAAGGGTGAAGGGAGAGAGGGGCTGGGGTTACCCAACTTGCGAAAATATTATGAGGCAGCACAATTAAAAACAATTTATGAGTGGCAAAGAGGAACAAGGAAACAGTGGGTCCAAATGGAGCATGAGTTGGTTGGGGGGGTGGGACTGGAAAAAGTGATCTGGAGGGGGAGTAAAGGTCCCGATATGTATCTTCTTAACCCCATGGTAGTGAATAGCTTGAAAATTTGGAAACGAAATAAGACACAGCTAGTTCATGACAAAGGCTACATACAGGGAATGCCACTGGAGGCTTGCTTTGAGAGGGGACAGGGGCCCGGAGAGCAAATCTTACGTAGATGGGCTGGAGTTGGGCTGACACATATTCACCACGTAATACACTCCCAGGGGACCCATGAGTTCGAAGGTATTAAGGACCTATATCGGTTGAAAGAGAGTGATTATTTTGCCTATTTGCAACTTAGCAACTTTATAAGACAACCGAAGGTATGGAGAGATCTATGGGAAAATAGAAGTTGGTTTGAGGCTCTATGTTCAGGCCATTTGGGTCAGAAGGGGGTTTTGTCCAGAATTTACAAAGGCCTGATGGAGGCCGGTGAGAGTAAACTGAGTTACATATTGAAATGGGAGGAAGACTTGGGGGTGAGTTGGAATGTAGAGGTATGGGATAAGTTAATCCAGACGATAGCCAATGTATCCATAGCTACACAAATCAAAGAAAATGCTTATAAAGTATTATTTAGATGGTACTGGACACCAGTAAGTAGACACCGTGCTGGAAAGGGACAGGATGATCTATGCTGGCGGGGATGTTGTGAGAGGGGGGATTGGATGCATATGTGGTGGAAGTGTGACAGAATACAGGCCTATTGGGTACAGATTATAATCACTGGGTAATTCGCAGTATGACTGGATACAGCTTGCAACGGAGACCAGAGACATGTTGGTTGCATCAACTTGATGAGGATAACTCTAGACTGGAAGCGAGAGTACTACATCACTGCATAGCGGCAGCTCGGTGCAAGATAGCCCAACATTGGTGGGGGGGGGGGGGACAGAGCACACCACAGTTGGCAGGATTTGTTCAAAGAGTGGCAGAGGTGAGCTTGATGCACAAATTGACAGAGTTGCGACATGGGAAAGGTGAGAGGAGTGCGGCACAATGGCAGGGGGGTATGGAGTTTGGTTAGAGACCTGGAGGGAGGTGGAGAGGGGGCAGAAGGAGGGTGCACACTAAGTGTGGATGTATGGCATCAGTACAGTGTGAGAGTGCAGCGAAATTATGGCAGTGGGATATGTACGAGGGGACGCAGGCAGGAAGGGGGGTAGTATAGATGGGGGGATTGTGTAATGTGTACAAAATACGTTGTATTTGACAGTGTTATTCACAATAAAAACATTTAAAATGGAAAAAAAAAAGATAGGGACATAGATACATAAGGTACTCAAAGGGTAGCAAGGGTGAGGTTGACAAATATTGTCATGCCAAGCACAACAAAGGAGTCAAGCAGTACAAAAGGATCATGCAAGCAGGCGAGCCAGCTAAATATGGTCAAGTCAGCTTTGTATATCTTGCCCATTAGTGCTATCAACAGTCACATACCGGCGGGTATAGAAGAAAAAATTTGGAAGAATGAATATGTTGACATATTTTCACTAATGTTCAGAGAAACAAAAAAGGCTTCTGATTGCACTGCGTGCCAGGGAGCATGCAAGGCAAATGATAAAGTAGAACCTGTATGCAAGAATATCGCTAGTTGATGGGCAGCCTTTAGAATAATGCCCAGCATTATAGGGGAAAAGACACTTGAAAATTGCAGGGATCTATTTAAATATTGATGTCATTTGCAAGGTTTATGGAATATATGAGAGCTCAGCATGTCTACAGTATGATGAAAAAATCCACAGGAATATAGCCAATAGCAACAACTAGAGTTGGGATAGGACATACATAGACCTATGGATAGTGACGATTATATAGCATAGTAAAGATAAGGGACAGGGCAGTAATTGTTTGGGGTAATATTATAGAAGGCAGACAGAAGGGACTGGAAGAGAACAAGGGGCAAGGAGCAAGAGCAAGTGTGAGGCAGGGACGTAAAAACAGGAAACAGGAACGTTCCTAGCAACCAAGAATAGATATATAGATTATTTAGTAGAGGCTTTTATAGGTTCCAGAATCGATGCATATTTAAACAGCCCCCCCCCCCCTCCTTCGATGCTGACTTATGGTTTATGCAAAACTGGAAATCAGTGTTGGAGGGGGGCTTAAGTGGTAGATTTTGCAAAAGAGAAACTACGATGCAGCCCCGGAGACGGTGGTAAGTGTTGTGTCGTGGTTTTGAGGCCATTGCTGCTGCTGCCAGCCTGGAGAGGGGTGGTAGCTGTGGCAATGGGCGTTGGGGGGAAGGGGCAGCAGGGTGGAGGCCTTGCCTAGGGTGTCTCCAGTCCTTGCACTGATCCTATCTGTATTGTTTCTCTGGCTGCAGCCTCTAAAAATTATCCTTAGGACTCCATTTTGTTAAGAATTCCTCATACAGTTTAAGCATCAATGATAAGAAATAATAGAAACTTTGATAAACCTTTGCTGTCAGTCCATCCCCACCAAGAGCTTTTACGATAATGAAATCAGCTGATCTGCTTGAGAGACTGCATCCTCATGTAACTTTGGATTATTACATCTGTCTAAAAACTGTATAATAAGAACATAAGATATGCCATACTGGGTCAGACCAAGGTCCATCAAGCCCAGTATTCTGTTTCCAACAGTGGCCAATCTAGGTCATATGTACCTAGCAGTTTCCCCAAGGGACACAGGTTCCACAGTGCTTGTACTGGTTCAAGCATTGATATCCTGGGTCCCTTTTTAATAATGGTTTATGGACCTTTCCTCCAGGAACTTGTCCAAACCTTTTTTAAACCCAGCTACACTAACAGCCTTTACTACATCCTCTGGTAACAAATTCCAGAGTTTGATTACACGTAGAGTGAAAAAATATTTTCTTTTGTTAGTCTTAAATAGTTTACCTGTAGCTTCATTGCATGTCCCCTAGTCTTTCTATATTCTGATAAGGTAAACAATCGATCTACATTTACCCGTTCCACTCCGTTCATTAATTTATAGACTTCTATCATATCTCCCCTCAGCCGTCTCTTTTCCAGGTTAAAGAGCCCTAACCTTTTTAGCCTTTCTTCATAGGAGTATCCTTCCAAACCCTTTACCATTTTGGTGGCTCTTCTCTGAACCTTTTCTAAAATCGCTATATCCTTTTTAAGATACGGCAACCAGAATTGCACACAATATTCAAGGTGCAGTCTCACCAGGGAGCGATATAGAGGCATTATAATATCTTATGTTTTATTTTCCATTCCTTTCCTTATCATACCTAGCATTCTATTTGCTCCCTTGGCCGCCGCTGCACACTGGGCCGAGGGTTTTAACATGGTATTCACAATGACGCCTAAATCTTTTTCCTGGGTGGTGGTTCCTAATGTGGAACCTTGCATCGTGTAACCATAGTTTGGGTTGTTCTTCCCTAGGTGCATAACCTTGCACTTGTCCACATTAAATTTCATCTGCCATTTTGATGCCCAGTCTTCCAATTTATCAAGATCCTCTTGCAATTTTCCACAATCCTCTTGGGTTTTAACAACTTTAAATAGTTTTGTGTCATCTGCAAATTTGATAACCTCACTCGTTATTCCACTTTCCACGTCATTTATGAATATGTCAAAAAGCAGCGGACCCAGCACAGATCCCTGGGGTACACCACTATTCACCTTTCTCCATTGGGAAAATTGGCCATTTAGCCCTACCCTCTGCTTTCTATCTTTTAACCAGTTCTTGATCCACAATAGTACACTGCCTCCTATCCCATGACTCTTTAGTTTTGCCAAAAGTCTCTCATGAGGGACCTTGTCAAAGGCTTTCTGAAAGTCCAGATACACAATATCAACCGACTCACCTTTGTCCACCTGATTATTCACTCCTTCAAAAAAAACATAACAGATTAGTAAGACAAGATCTTCCTTGTCTAAAGCCATGTTGGCTGTCTCCCATTAGGTCATGACTATCTACATGCTGAGTAATTTTATTCTTTATGATGGTTTCTACCATTTTTCCCGGTACTGATGTCAGACTCACCAGTCTGTAGTTTTCCGGATTACCCCTGGAACCCTTTTTAAAAATTGGTGTTGCATTGGCGATCCTCCAATCTTCAGGTATTAGAGATGATTTTAATGATAGTTCACAGATTACTAATAGCAGGTCTGCAATCTCGTATTTCAGTTCTTTCAACACCCTTGGATGTATACCATCCGGCCCAGGTGATTTGCTACTCTTGAGTTTATCTAATAGTTGTAATACATCTTCCCGATGTATCGATATTTCCTTCAATTCTTCCGCACCTTTAAATGCCACTTCAGTCATGGGTAACATCCCTACATCTTCCTCAGTAAAGACTGAAGCAAAGAATTCATTCAGTCTCTCCGCTATCGCCTTGTCGCCTCTTAGTGCCCCTTTAACCCCTTTATCATCTAATGGACCAACTGACTCTCTCACAGGTTTTTTGCTACGAATTTACTTGAAAAGGTCTTTACTTCGCGTTTTTGCTTCTGCAGCAAGCTTCTTCTCAAATTCTCCCTTTGCCTGCCTTATCAATGCCTTGCATTTGACTTGCCAGTGCTTGTGCTGTTTCCAGGTTTCGTCGTTTGGCTCTTTTTTCCATTTCCTGAAAGATGCTTTTTTGGCAACAACAGCCTCTCTGACCTCACCTTTAAACCATGCTGGCAGTTTTTTGGACTTCCTTCCACTTTTCTTAAAGCATGGAATACAGCTGGTCTGGGCTTCCAAGGTAGTATTTTTCAACAACAGCCAAGCCTGATGTACGTCTTTAACCTTTGCAACTGCTCCTTTTAGTTTTTTCTTAACTGTTTTCCTCATTTTATCATAGTCTCCCTTTCGAAAGTTAAAAGGTAGTACTGTGGATTTCCTTACTATCCCTCCTCCACTAATTAAATCAAAGGCGATCATGCTATGATCACTATTGCCAAGTGGCCCCAACAACCTTATCTCTTGCACTAGATCTGGTGTTCCACTAAGGATTAGGTCTAATATGGCTTCCCCTCTGGTTGGTTCATGAACCAGCTGCTCCAAGAAGCAGTCATTTATTTCATCTAGGAACTTTATCTCCCTAGCATGTCCTGACGTGACACTGACCCAGTCGATACTGGGGTAGTTGAAATCACCCATTATTATTACTGTGCTGTAACTTTTGTTAGCGGGTGCGGCAGCACGGCTTGAGGATCAGATGAATTCAAGGTGGTAGGAGCAGGCTGCGTGGCTTTCGGCCCTGCAGGTAAGGCCTTCGGGCTCTGTCGGTCTGCTGAGGCCTCCTTTTTGCAGTGGCTGTTGTTCTTGGTACAATCAGAAAAGTTACCTCTGATATAACTTAGACTAAAAATCCAAACACTTATTAATATGCCATCATTATTAGGTAAAGACAGATTTCCTTGTTTTTCCCCATTTAGTTTTAAATAGCCAGAACTCTGCCATAATAATTGATTTGCTTGCCTTTTGGGTTAAAATTGTTATATTGCTAAAACTTCCATTACTGTAATTTTAACAAGATGTCTCTATTATTACTACTGATATGTTGGGCTTCTAACAATCCAAACTCTGTTTCCGTATGTTTAATTAAGCCATTTCTTTCTATATCTTTAAAAAGATTTTAAGGGCAATTTTGATAGGTCATTTGGGGAGGGGGATTAATATGTGCAGGTTGGGACATGGAAAATTCCCACTGTATTTAACAAATGCAGAGCCTATTGTAAAATATATGTACATGATGTGGCGGTCTGCATGTGGATTTCCCACCACATCCAGTGGGAGCAGAGATTTTTAAAAGCTGCACATGGGAAAACAGTGACCTCCTTTTCCCCAACTGCCAATGGGTCAGCTTTGTAAAATTGCTGCTCATGACAGCATTCATTCCCCCCTCATCCCTGACACTCCCTGACATCAGTCCCCACCCTCCAACTTCCCCTGACATCAGTCACCACACCTGACCACCACCAGAACATCAGTCCTCCTGCTGATTTCCCCCAATGCCCAAACCCCCCCCCCCTTGTCCCCTCCTGGTAGCCCCCCCTTGGATTCCACCCCCAGTTCTAATTGGGGTCATTGGTGGTCCATTGGGAGCAGGAGTGATCTCCAGTCACTGTAGCTCATGATGGCTTTGGGTACAGAATGGTACCCTTAACTCCTTGTGGTAATACCCTTATTTGGCAGCTTGGCCCCTAGCCAGAGTACCATGAGATTACTACTAGCTTCTCTCAGGGAATTTAGAATAACATTAAAGCATGATCATTTCTGGTGTCACAAAATTAAGTGAAGTTGGAGGGGGAAGTAAATATTCTAAAATTTATATAATCCATTGGCTGCAAATAATCTTGCTAGAAAACAGCTGTTAGTGAAGCTGAGTTTAAAACAGGTTTGGACAAGTTCCTAGAGGAAAGGTCCATCAACCAAGAGAGGACTCGGGAAATCCACTGTTTGCCCCAGGACAAGTATTGTGGAGACTGTGTACGTT
Source organism: Ichthyophis bannanicus (assembly GCA_033557465.1). NCBI lineage: Eukaryota > Metazoa > Chordata > Amphibia > Gymnophiona > Ichthyophiidae > Ichthyophis > Ichthyophis bannanicus. The sequence goes on from CM066031.1 coordinate 670,177,976, forward strand.
TTGGGAACCTGCCAGGTACTTGTTACCTGGATTGGCCACTGTTGGAAACAGGATACTGGGCTTGATGGACCTTGGTCTGACCCAATATGGCATTTCTTATGTTCTGTACAGTGCAAAGAAGCTTCTAAATTTTGGGAAAGAGATTTAAACCCATTGTTTAGCATTCTCATAAGATTTAGTTGTTCAATGGTAAAGGGAGAAGAGAAGCATCGCACAACCGATTTTAATACATGGCTCCAAACCTGATGTAAACAAGAAGTTCCTTATCGTTCCTCCAGTTTAGTCCTCATCCTCTGGGTAGTGAACCTCCTCCTGCAGCTTGGAGACTGGGCATGTCAAACTCATGACATCACTGGATATAGCCTGCTGGTCTCTCCCATCAGCCCCCAGTGTGTCCAGTCTCCATGCAGCAGGAGGACATAGTGAGCCTAGCTTCTGGGCTCACTTGGGGGAACAGATAAGGAGCATTTAGTGTGACAAATTCTATTCTGATTTTACTTTTGATTTTTACCTTTAATTTTACTTTTAATTCAGTTACCTTTGGTTACTTGGCAATCAGGGATTAGTTCCCTTTAGTTGTTAGGAGCAAATTTCCTTATATTTACAATAATTTTAAATTTGAGCCTGGCTCTTTAAATTAGTAGCAGCTCCCGCCTTCCCTCCTTGTCCGTTATTTTCACTTACTGCAGGCATTCGCCGGTACGGATCTCTCTCCATTGACAGTACGGGAGAGAGCTCCGGGACCTGTACAGCCACACTGAAGCTGTGTGAGACGGAGCCTCTCCGTTGCTGCGGGATTTTAATTTTAATCTTGGAACCGGCTGAGCGGTCCTCGCCGTGGCTGCCGGGTGCGGCAGCATGGCTTGAGGATCAGATGAATTCAAGGTGGTAGGAGCAGGCTGCGTGGCTTTCGGCCCTGCAGGTAAGGCCTTCGGGCTCTGTCGGTCTGCCGAGGCCTCCTTTTTGCAACGGCTGTTGGCGTCAAAATTCGTTAGCAAAGGGGCAGCCATTTTCTCTTTAGGTATTTGGACCGCGTGGCGGGAGTTGCAGCGAGCTGCCTGTGTGAGGAAGACAACAGGCAGTATAGCTAGATTTTTAGGTCTAGTGTTTCTCTCTTTTGTTTGTAGGTTTTTTGAGGCTCGGGGGGTTCCTCAGCCTTAAGGGGGCTGTTGTCAGTCCTCTTTATTTTTAAGTTTATTCTTAGTTTTATAGGACAGCAGTTTTGGCATTGATCTCTGATGCCACATGTTCTCTCCCTCCTAATCATGTCTCTGAGGAGCATATGTTAAGTCCCGGGATATTAGGCAAATTTCCAGCTTTTAGGTTCCTCAAGGGCAGAGCCCTAACTTGTAGTTGGAAGGAGGGACAGGCTGGAAGTGTGCTTGAGACAGTAGCTCTTTTTTGTATTCACGGTCTGCAAATGTATTCTATAGTGAAAGTTGCCCAAATGCCTGTGGTTTCACAGGGACAGGTTTAGGAAACCTTGCAAAATGCAATGTGTGCCTTTGAGTCAGTCCTGACTCCTGGTGACCCAGAAGCTCCTGGGGTTTCTTGGCAGTGTCACTGGAAGTAGATTGCCAGGCCTTTCTTCCGAGGCAATGGAGGGTTAAGTGACTTGCCCAAGGTCACACACAAGGAGTGCTAGTGGGAATCGAACCCTGGTTGCTTGGTTACCAAGCCAGTGTTCTAACCACTAGGCTACTCCTCCGCTCCTATAGGAAACCTTAGGATATAAAAAAATATATAATAATAATAACAACAGTTAAACTGTCAACCAAGAAGTGCCTGTGCTACGGTCTATGGCGACCAGAGGGCAGCTGGTACACTCAATAGTGCCTTTCTGTGACCGTGTGTATGCAGCCATCATCAGATTGATCTCTGCAAGTTAGGGAAGAAATAACCACAGGGCCACCTCATGGGCACTCAGGGGTTAGTGACTAAACAAGCAACTGTAATGTTCTGCAAATCAAGATTATATGACCAAGATTTAAAGCTCTTAACTTTAAAGGCCACTGGATGGCAGTGCTGCTCATGAATCACATATAGTATTCAGTGCCCCCATCCCTGGGGGGGAGGGTTTGTAAAATACAAAATCGTATTCTTCGTCAGGTTCACACAGGCAGCAACCTCTAAGACCTCCACTTGCAAGGTTGTTGGTGTATCCCACCGCTATTTCTCTGACTGCAGGAAGGCCGGGGGGGGGGGGGGGGCGGTGTGTTTCATAGCTCCACTTAGCATGCCCTTCCCAGGAAATTCTCATCTATTTCTAGAGCCTGTGTTGTCAGAGCTGGGGCACTGACCCGTCTGTGCCATCTTGTTAAAGGGCCCGTGCTAAGGGTGAAGAGAAGGATGTCTAGGTAGCAGTCTGGGGCTTAGCGCTCCAGGGCACTGGAAGGTTTCATAGCGGAAGTCAATACTCTGTATATGTTCCATGCATTCAGCCTATGTTCAAGCATGCTCACTGCACTGTGTTTGGGTGACAGGTGCCGGGTCACCCGTATATGTAGATGTGCATTTTGTATGTGCTCACAATTGCTTAGGCATGATTTTTGGGTGCACTCTTTGCAGAGTGAGACTGCATTTCTTTGCTCAGACTGTAGTATCACGCTAAGGTAATTTCTCCAGTAATGGGGGGATATTGATTGTAATAATGTGCGTGAGGTCCTCATGATGTTACATGGGGTTGGAGATGCAGTCGTGGGATTTGCTGTGGAGTGAGCCATCCGGAGGAGCTACAGTGTCACAGTCACCAGTTTCCCTTTCTCTTTGGGCTTTGCTCCCAAATCCTAGCCCCTCTTTCTCTCTGATGTCCAGAACGCAAGGTCCCCGGCCCACTGGACAATCTATTCTCAGCCTTTTTTCAATGCTGGCAGAAGGACTGGGGAGAGCGAGAAAGGAAGACCAGGAACCAGCACCAGCTCTGATGTCTCTCCGCTGCCAGTGTTTGCTACGGTCACATATTCCCAGTCAGTTATTTATTTGAGTATACTGATTGCCTACAGGTCAGGGTGGCATGCAGTCGATTACGGTATTTCTATTTCCCTTGTCCCTGAAGGGCTCACAATTTATGTTTTGGTACCTGAGGCAGAGGGTTAAGTCGCTTAACGAAGGCCAGAAGGACCACCTGTGGGACCAGAAACTCCAGTTTTTATGGCCCAAGGTTGGTGGTCTCGATTGGAATTCAAACCCTTGGTCCTCTGGCAACTTGCCTCAACCACTAGGCCGCACTGCTCCGTGTGAGCTAGCCACAGGGCCATAGGGCCAGGCGCAGCCTGTTACTTCCAAGGCAGAGACCTTGGGGAGGTTCCGTTCATAAGGATACTAGAAATGCCATACTGGGTCAGACCAAGCTCTTTAAGGTCCAGTATCCTGTTTCCTAGGGTAGCCAATCCAGGTCTTAAGGACCTGGCTGGTTTCCAAAAAGACGAATAGGCTACTCAATGCTTGTAGCGGAGCAAGCGGTGGATTCATGTATGCTCATATTTTAAGGATTCCATTGCATGTACAACAGATGTGACACTCTGTTTAGTTGTGTGCCTTGTAGAACATCTTGAATTGGTGAAAGTTGGTAAAAAAAATTAATAATTTTCCAGCTTCTCTCTAATAAAAGGTTATGGACCTTTCCTCCGGGAGCTTGGCCAAAATCTTTGTTAAACTCCGCTACGTTTGGAGATCGTTTCGCGCAAGGCTCTTGGAGTACATAGGAGACCTAGTGGTCAATCAACTGACTGGAAATGCGAGCGATACGCCGGGCTTTGCAGGCGTTCAAAGCTACGGTGACAGGTCGAGCAGTGCGAGTACTGTCCGACAACTCCGCAGCGGTGGCCTACATTAATTGGCAGGGCAGAACCGGAAGTGTGGCCATAGAGGCCGCAGCAAAGGGTCTGTGTTTGTGGATAGAGCTTTGGCTGCCAGTGTTTTCGGTGGCGCATGTTGCGGGTAAGGACATTGTGACAGCGGATTTCCTCAGCTGGGTCCAAGCAGATGCTGGAGAATGGAAGTGGCATCCGGAGGTGTTCGGTTGCATATGGGGGCAGCCAGTAATGGTCCTCATGGTGGCGTATCACTCTGCATAAACGGGTCGCTTCTTCAGCAGACGACGCGAAAGGAGGTCGGAAGGCATTGGTGCACTGTTTCAATGGCAGCCGTCGTCTGGTCTTCTCTATGTCTTTCCACCGGGGACACTCATAGGTCGAGTGGTTCTGCGTATCGAAGCGCTTCGGGGAAATGTGTGGTTGGGGGCCTCAGGCTGGCTGAGGTGCCGTGGTATGCCTGCCTCATACGGTTGCTCAACGGGAATCCATGGAGGTTTACAACACTGGAGATTCTGTTGCTACGGAGTTCCCTTCGAATGCCTCAGGTGCATCGGGTTTTGCTTACGGGGTGGCTGTTGAAAGGGCAAGCTTAAGGAAAAAGAGTTGCTCGGCAGCAGTCTTTGCCACCTTGCAGCCAAAAAAAAAGAAAAAAAAAGTCTATGTCCCTTACATATGTGCGTATATGGCGCATCTTTGAGGACGGGTGCTCGTGGAGGCATGCTCGCGTGACAACAGTGTTAGTTCCCTTGGTATTAAGTTTTCTGCAGGACGGGTTTGGTAAAGGCAGGTTCTGGAGAGTTCAGTTAGCAGCTCTGTCTTGCTATAGGGGCAAAGGACAGGAAGTGGCTCTCATGCACAGGTTGATGTGGTACGCTTTCTCAGGTGGTTACCAGACTGTAGCCCTGTCGTAGGATATTAATTCCACCGGGGAAGCTCAAGTTGGTTTTAGGAGCATTAGCTAGCGTGCCATTGAAGCCCTTGCAACAGGCGTAGGTTAAGGGTTTTGCCTTGAAGACGGTATGTTTGATGGTCATCTGTTTGGCGAAGCGATTTTTGGAGTTGCAGACCTGTCAGAAATCGTTTTTTGTCTGTCTCCAGACAGAAGGTGGCCTGGCGGCTGGTTCCGTCGTTGTTGCCAAAGGTGGTTTCTACGTTCACCTAACTAAAATGGTCTCTCTTCCAGCGCTAGGTGGGGCAGAGGGGAGCGTATTGAACCATAGCTTGTGCTGTTTGGATGTCAAGAGAGCGCTGCGGCAGTGTTTAAGGGTTTCAGAAACTTTTGTCTCTCTTCGGGGTATTCGGAGGGCCCCGCAAAGGGAAGCGGCGGTAAAGGAGTCCATTTCTGGATGGATTGGAGCGGCGAGTGCGTCGGCTTATTTTCTACGGGACCATACAGTCCCAGGGAGCTTACGAGCTCACTCTACCAGAGTGCAAGCGTCTTCTTGGACGGAGCACAGTTTATTTATTTATTTAATGTCTCTCTTATACCGCGCTATTTAACATCAGTGTGGTTTACATACAACATTAGCTTATACAGTGCAGGGTAACCTGCTCTATATTTACAATGAAACAGGTGCTAGAACTTGGATAACGCAGGGGGAACTATTTACAGGTAAGAATCACGTCAGGTGGGGAGAGTGACTTTTACAGAGGTGAGGTATATACATGCTGCTATATACAAAGTACGCACAGTCGAGGATGGCGCCACTGGGTGTTTGGGTCCGCCAGTGGACATCTGTAGGGAGACCACTTGGTTGTCTCTGCATACTTTTCAGTAAGCACTACCGCCTAGATGTTCTGGCGGCTAAGGATGCCGTTTTCAGGGAGGCGGTGTTGAGATCCAGCTGGAAAGGTCGTTCCCAATGATTACTGCTCTGAATACATCCCAGAGGTTGAGGACTAAACTGGAGGAACGATAAGGAAATAGGAATTACACTTACCTGGTAATTGTGGTTCCTTGAGTGACTCCAGTTTAGTCCTCATTCCCGCCCAGGGATGGGGATCTTAGCAGTGGTCTTTCTGTTGGGGGAAGTGTAAGGTTAAAAGTGGATATAGGCCTTCACTGGTGTTCAGTCGTTTTGATGTTTCCATTTGGTTTGCGCTATATTGTTATATTATTATATTATGATATTGTTATATATTGTTATGTATATTGCTATATTGCTCTGGATTGTTTAGGGCTAGGCATTCAACGGAAAAGAGAGCATGCAGGAAGCAGTCCTTTTCCTTCTGGAAGGGGAGTAGTAGGTAGATAGGTTATATGTTCTGCTTACCCTTGAATATAATGTTAAGTTTAAAAAAAAAAGTTACTGATTTTTTGCTCCTTTGAGTCTGCTTTGTCAATAGTTCACTGGGGGCTAATGGGAGAGACCAGCAGGCACTCAAGGAAACACAATTACCAGGTAAGTGTAATTCCTATGTTTTAGATATATAGGCATCTGGGGCAGTAGATGGAACAACAAGTGGGTATACTATGATGATGCCCTACATCTTTCTGTGACAGGAAAAAGAATCCTAAGTGAGAAATTCAAACATGTGGAGAAGCATTTAAATTAGAGAAAGGAGGTGGCACATAGAAGAAAACAAGTTGAAGACGCCCCCCTCTCCCCAGGAAAGACATTACAGTAATGTAGAAAATATAAAGAGATGCCATCTTTACTCACACATCAGTAACAAAGGGGAAGAGGAATCGGGGATAAAAATTGTATGAAATACAAGCAAGCCATCCAGAAATTGCTGGAAGGCTCTAATCACAAATGCTCATTGTCTAGGCATCAAAGTTACTGGCATGGAAGCCTTGGTGGTGGAAATGGACAATGGGCACTGTGGCCATTATGGAAACATGGTACATTAATGAGATATTGTTTTATCTGGCTATAATCTATTTAGGAGGGATGGAGAGTGCAGAAGAGGAGGAGCAGCGCTCTGTTAAAAACAATATCAAAACTGCAGAAATGCAGGGGATGTGGGGAAAAGAAGAAGCACTGTGGAGTGACTTGCAAAGAGGAGATGGCATTCCATCCACACTGGTGTAGTTTATAGACATCCAACTCAAATGGCCAGAGATTTGATCAATGATATTGTAAAAGGTAGTAATGAAGGGAGAAGTGATGATACTGGGTGATTTTAATCTACCATATATGGATTGGCGTATCCTCTCTGCAAATCTGGAAAGAAGTAGAAAAATTATGGCTGCCTTACAAGAGACTTTGCTCAGACAAATGGTCACAGAATCCATCAAGGAAGGGTCAGAACTGGAGCCTAATACTCACCAAAGATGATAATGTGTCTATTGTTCAGGTGGGTGCCCACTTGAGCAATAGTAATCAACACATGATGTGGTTTGAGATAAAACCCAAGACAGAGTCTAATCACAGCAAACTCAAAGTTCTAGATTTCAAAAATGCTGACATCAGTAAAATGCGAAAGTACCTGAAGGAGGAGCTGAAAAAATAGGAGGAGATAAGGAAAGTGGAACGGCAGTGGGCTAAACTGATAGAGGCTAATAAAAGGGCAATGGATCTTTATGAAAGAAAAGTAAATAAAAAGAAGGGGAAAAGGAAATTGATATAGTTCTCTAAAGAAGTGGCTGCAAAAATAAAGGCAAAAAGGTCAATGTTCACAGAATGCTAGAGAGAGCATAAAAAAAGAAGAATGCAGGGAAAAACCCTACAGCATAAAGCTAAAAGAAGCAAAGAGAGAAATTAGGATGGCAAAAGAATGTACAGAACAAAAATGACTAAGGATGTAAAGCAGGGCAATGATTTTTTTCAAGTATATTGAGGAGAGGAGGATTGCTAAAGGTAGAATTGCAAGACTCAGGTGCTGAGGAACAATGTGTGAATAGTGACAAAAAAAAAGTGGAAATGCTAAACAAATACTTCTGATCTGTTCACAAAAAAATAAAATCCTGGAGAGGGTCTACACATATTAACAAAGGTACTAATGGAAATGGAGTTGATACCACACCATTCATGAAAGAGTTTATGAACAGCTTGCAAAGCTGAAAGTGGACCAAGCCATGGGACCAAATGAGATACATCCCAGGATACAGAGAGAGCTCAGAGAGGTTCTGGCAGGACCTTTGAATGATGTGTTTGATAGATCCTTGGAGTCAGAAGAGGTTCCACAGGTTTGGAGCAGGACTGATGTGGTGCTGGTAACAGAGAAGAGGTGGGAAAGTACAGGCTGATAAGCATTACCTTGGTGGTGGGAAAAGTAATGGAGATGCTGCTGAAAGATATGATAGTGAACTCTCTAGATCCAATGGGTTGCAAGATCCAAGGAAACCAGGGCTGACCCAACAACCAGGCAAACTGGACGGTCACCTATTGTGGCAGCATTGGAGGGGGAGCAGCAAAGAGCAGCTGCAGTCAAAGCAAAGCAGTGGATCCTGGCAGCCACACAAACATGGTCATACGTGCATACTTCTACCTGCAGGAAGGATGGACAGTATGCCAATGGTTCATTTACCTTTGTAAATGGCTTTTTAGAATCCCCTTCATTATACATATACTTGTAAAACAAAATTTAATTCTGAAAGTGTGGTGTCCATATATACATTTTTCTAGGATTGTTCTGGAAGGGATATCGTTGAGATGATTGCAATTGAGTTTAATAATCAAAATCTTGGGGGGGGGGGGCACGGACGTGGGGTCTAAAAGCTAATGCAGTGGAGCAGAAGGCTGAAATTTTGCCTAGGGCAGCTAATACCCTTCCACCATTCCTGGGTTTGGATTCCAAAGTGGTGAACTGAATAGGAAAATTCATTGTCTGACTGCTGACAGAAGGTGCTGGTAAATGTAATTCACTCAGAGGAAAGAAAGATAAGTACTGGAGTGCCTCAGAGATCGGTCCTGGGATCAATTCTGTTCATTGTCTTTGTGAGTGATTTTGCCAAAGGGTTAAAAGGAAACTGTCTTTTTGGAAATGGCACGAAGATTTGCAACAGAGTGGGACACCTCGGAGGGAGTAGACAGCATGAGAAAATATACAAAAATTAGAAGAACGGTCTACTGCTTAGCAGTTAAGATCTAATGCAAAGAAGAGTGCAAAGCGATGCACTTGTGATGCAGAAATACAAAGAAGCTGTATGCAGTATGAAGGGGTGAGAGGCTGATGTGCACCGATCAGTAAAGAGGCTGAAGGGCAAATTGTGGCTCATTGAGATAATTGTAATAAACATGAACTCTGGTTTCCATTTGCCCTGCCCATGTCCTAGATCCATGCAGCTATGATACTGACTTAGATACATGGATTTCTGTCACGAATCTGTTTTGTTCAGATTCTGTCCGGGAGAATCACTGCCTAGGTTTTACTCAGTTATAATAAAGAGCTGAGAAAAGTACAATCGTTCTCTCATAATTTCCTCTTGTTATGCGAACAATGAGAACTTGCTATCTCCCACTTAGTAAGATAACAAGAATCTTATACTGCACCTCTGATGGTAGCTTGTCATTACACTGTTGCAGAGGATGGCACTGGTCAGCAGAGAGAGAGAGAGAGAGAGAGAGATAGAAGTAGACTATCAGCAGGACAAGGTTCTGCCGAACAAGTCTGCCTGGAAGTCACTTACACATGCAGATTGTAGAGTACGAGACAGAGAGAGAAAGCTTACAGGAAGCTTTACACATGGGGCCCATCAGCATTCTCCTCCAGAAGGGGGGCAAAAAGCATTAGGAGCATGATTACTAAAGGTTAGCATGAATTAGGCCAAGGATTCCCTAGGCAGTCAGGTTTTCAGGATAGCAAAAATGAATACGAATATGAGAGATTTGCATAAAATGGAGGCAGTGCATGCATATCTCTGCCCTGCTTATGCAGTGTTGTTATCCTGAAAACATGACTGGTTAGGTGTGTCCTGAGGATTGGGTTGAGAATCCTAAGAACATATGAACATAAGATATGCCATACTGGGTCAGACCAAGGTCCATCAAGCCCAGTATCCTGTTTCCAACAATGGCTAATCTAGGTCATACGTACCTAGCAGTTTCCCCAAAAGACACAGGTTCCGCAATGCTTGTACTGGGTTAAGCATTGATATCCTGGGCCCCTTCTTAATAATGGTTTATGGACCTTTCCTCCAAGAACTTGTCCAAACCTTTTTTAAACCCAGCTACACCAACAGCCTTTACTACATCCTCCGGTAACAAATTCCAGAGTTTGATTACACGTTGAGTGAAAAAATATTTTGTTTTATTAGTCTTAAATAGTTTACCCTGTAGCTTCATTGCATGTCCCCTAGTCTTTCTATATTCTGATAACGTAAACAATCGATCTACGTTTACCTGTTCTACTCCGTTCATTAATTTATAGACTTCTATCATATCTCCCCTCAGCCGTCTCTTTTCTAGGTTAAAGAGCCCTAACCTTTTTAGCCTTTCTTCATAGGAGTATCCTTCCATCCCCTTTACCATTTTGGTGGCTCTTCTCTGAACCTTTTCTAATAACTCTATATCCTTTTTAAGATACAGCGACCAAAATTGCACACAATATTCAAGGTGCGGTCTCACCATGGAACGATATAGAGGCATTATAATATCCTTTGTTTTATTTTCCATTCCTTTCCTTATGATATCTAGCATTCTGTTTGCTCTCTTGGCCGCCGCTGCACACTGGGCCGAGGGTTTTAACATGTTATCCACTATGATGCCTAAATCTTTTTCCTGGGTGGTGGTTCCTAATGTGGAACCTTGCATCGTGTAACCATAGTTTAGGTTGTTCTTCCCTAGGTGCATAACTTTGCACTTGTCCACATTAAATTTCATCTTCCATTTTGATGCCCAGTCTTCCAATTTATCAAGATCCTCTTGCAATTTTCCACAGTCCTCTTGGGTTTTAACAACTTTAAATAGTTTTGTGTCATCTGCAAATTTGATAACCTCACTCGTTATTCCCTTTTCCAAATCATTTATGAATATGTCAAAAAGCAGCGGACCCAGCACAGATCCCTGGGGTACACCACTATTCATCTTTCTCCATTGGGAAAATTGGCCATTTAGCCCTACCCTCTGCTTTCTATCTTTTAACCAGTTCCTGATCCACAATAGTACACTGCCTCCTATCCCATGACTCTTTAGTTTTGCCAAAGGTCTCTGATGAAGGATCTTGTCAAAGGCTTTCTGAAAGTCCAAATACACTATATCAACTGACTCACCTTGTCTACCTGTTTATTCACACCTTCAAAAAAATATAACAGATTAGTAAGACAAGATCTTCCTTGTCTAAAGCCATGTTGGCTGTCTCTCATTAGGCCATGACTATCTACATGCTGAGTAATTATGTTCTTTATGATGGTTTCTACCATTTTTCCCAGTACTGACGTCAGGCTCACCGGTCTGTAGTTTCCCAGATCACCCCTGGAACCCTTTTTAAAAATTGGTGTTACGTTCACCATCTTCCAATCTTCAGGTATTACAGATGATTTTAATGATAGTTCACAGATTACTAATAGCAGGTCTGCAATCTCACATTTCACTTCTTTCAACACCCTTGGATGTATATCACCCGGCCCAGGTGATTTGCTACTCTTCAGTTTATCTAATAGTTGTAATACATCTTCCCGATGTATCAATATTTCCTTCAGTTCTTCCGCACCTTTAAATACCACTTCAGTCATGGGTAACATCCCTACATCTTCCTCAGTAAAGACTGAAGCAAAGAATTCATTCAGTCTCTCCGCTATCGCCTTGTCGCCTCTTAGTTCCCCTTTAACCCCTCTGTCATCTAATGGACCAACTGACTCTCTCACAGGCTTTTTGCTAAGAATGTACTTGAAAAAGTCTTTAATACGTGTTTTTGCTTCCACAGCAAGCTTCTTCTCAAATTCTCCCTTTGCCTGCCTTATCAATGCCTTGCATTTAACTTCAAAAAACAAAACATCCTGATACCTAATATCCCCTGTTAAATTACATTTTTTGTCAGAGCTAGTCAGCCCAGTGCACAGAAACTTTCCATGCACCACTGCGACCTCTCCTTTTACTAAATAACTTTATCAAAGTAAAATTCTTACATTTAACTTGGCAGTGCTTGTGCTGTTTCTAGTTTTCGTCGTTTGGCTCTTTTTTCCATTTCCCGAAAGATGCTTTTTTTGCAACAACAGCCTCTCTGACCTCATCTTTAAACCATGCTGGTAGTTTTTTGGACTTCCTTCCACTTTTCTTAAAGCGTGGAATACAGCTGGTCTGGGCTTCCAAGACAGTATTTTTCAACAACACCAAAGCTTGATGTAAGTCTTTAACCTTTGTAACTGCTCCTTTTAATTTTTTCTTAACTATTTTCCTCATTTTATCATAGTCTCCCTTTCGAAAGTTAAAAGATAGTACTGTGGATTTCCTTACTATCCCTCCTCCACTAATTAAATCAAATGCCGATCATGCTATAATCACTATTGCCAAGTGGCCCCAACACCCTTATCTCTTGCACCAGATCTGGTGTTCCACTAAGGACTAGGTCCAATATGGCTTCCCCTCTGGTCGGTTCATGAACCAGCTGCTCCAAGAAGCAGTCATTTATTTCATCTAGGAACTTTATCTCCCTAGCATGTCCTGCCGTGACAGTGACCCTTGGTATAGCCTGTCATTTCTTTCTCTATAACATTAACAAAATTCACCACTTCCTTTCTGAACACACTACTAAAACTCTTATCCACTCTTTAGTCACCTCCCGTCTCAACTATTGCAGCCTCCTCTTTGCTGGTCTCTATCTGGGTCACCTCTCTCTTCTTTAGTCTGTTCAGGACTCTGCTGCGCTGCTAAACTTCTGCTAGCTCCGATATACTCAGTTAATCCCTCTTCTCAAGTCATTTCACTGGCTCCCCTCCTGTTTCCGTATCCAATTCAAACTTCTCCTTCTGACCTATAAATGCATTCATTCTACTGCTCCTCACTATCTTCCCTCTCTCCTCTCTCCCTACACCCCTCCTCGTGAACTCTGCTCTCCCTCTGACTTTCTGCTCTCTATGCTCTTTCCTTCTAGTGCCAACTCCAGAATTTGATCTTTTCACCTTGCTGCCCTTTATGCCTGAAACAAACTACCCGAGTCTGTACATCAGGCTTCATCGCTTCCGCTTTTCAAATCCATGCTAAAGGCTCACCTCTTTGTGGCTGCTTTTGGATCCTGATCCCTTGCTTTCCTTGTGTCTCCTTACCTTTTCCTGTTTGTATCCTTATTCTAAACTATTGCGTTGTCTGTCTTGATTAGACTGTAAGATCTGACGAGCAGGGACCGTCTTTTATCTGTACAGTGTTGCATATGCCTTGTGGCGCTATATAAATGATTAATAGTACTAGTAGTAGCCTGAATCTTAATCCTTAGAAATCAGAGGTGATATAGTTCATCAGCAAGGTAAGCTTTCTCCCCTTTCACCCTCTACTCTGGGCAGTGTGATTTATGTAAAAGATTTTGCATTGACACTGCATGATGGCAGTCTCCTGCTAAAGCAGCCTGATGCATTAATGACTGAAAAAACTGAGGTCAATCAAAATTTGGAGCATAGTATTTAAGGAACATAAAACTGACTTGGATTATGGTGACCAGAGCTACTCAGAACAGTGAATAATCACAGTTATGTCTGCATCCTTAGAGAAAGAAATAGCTGCCCTATCTTTCTTGCCAACTCCCTTATCGCACTCCAATTTTTAATTTAATTGATTCAGATGCAGATAAGTGGATATCCTGTAAGAATGGAACCACAGGTTTAAATTTCTTTAAGCAATTAAGAATTTTCTTTCACTTGACAAAACAACCTTGAAGACATCTCAATATAACTTTAGAAATAATTAACATTAGGTATTCAAATGAGTTACATGGATACAGAATAAGGCTTGCAAATACATATGAAAAAAGAACACATGTGGTAATCGTCATCACAAACAAAAATAAAATAGGCAGCTAAATAGCTTCCAATAATGGTAATATTACAAGAAAGAATGGAGATCTTAAGACCAGGGGAAAGTGGAAGAGTTCAACGGGCAATTCCTTTTGCTTCCTCGGAGAAGAGTATAGCAAGCCACAAAAACACATACAGAGAAAAATATTTGTAACTAAGAAATCACGCCATCTAGCAAACAATATTTATATAGACAGGATCCTAGAAACGTCAGATTAGTCTGAGAGCCAAACAAGCACGCAAATCATTGCTTAAAAACTAAAGGTTAGATACATATGGGGTAATTTTATAACGTTTTTTTCACATTTTGGGTTAGTTTCTCCAAATGGGTTAGTTGTGCGCATACCATGACAATCATGAACCTCACTTTTAAGCCAGGGTAGGTGGAATATGATCTCAGTCTCTCAAATTTACTGCTAATGTTCGATGTAATACTTGCATTGTGCCAAAGAGAGCTTCTTTCTGGAGTTTGTAAGATGTAACATGTATGGGTCATTTGTCAAGATGTACTAGGAAAGCCTTCTTTATCAAGCCTGTTGCTCCCAGTATGATGGGAAGTATTTATGTATCTTTCTGCCACATTTACTTGGTCTCTGACTACATTTCTTGGTACTTCAGGATCTTCTGCCTCCGATTGACGATTGAAAGAATAATCACTTGAAACCGACACCTCTATTATCAATGCCGTTCTGGTGTTTTTCTCCTTTATCACTATGTTGGGTTTCCTCACATCTAATTTTTATAACCACATATACACTTCAAAGGCCTTTTATAAAATACCAGTTTGTTTAAATGTGCGTGCCTTCTCAAGAAGGTACATACTTTACCAGTATTCAGAGCACAGGTAGGGGTACAAGTACGTGCATTGATTATAAAATACTTTAATCAACATATTTACTTGTGAACTTTACTCGTGAACATAAGTAATATATGCCATACTGGGTCAGACCAAGGTCCATCAAGCCCAGTATCCTGTTTCCAACAGTGGCCAATCTAGGTCATACGTACCTAGCAGTTTCCCCAAAAGACAGGTTCCGCAATGCTTGTACTGGGTCAAGCATTGATACCTTAACCTCTTAACCTGGGCACTCTGTTATAAATTTACCTTCTGAGATCAAAAGTACATCTGCCACTTCCCAATCATCAGATTGGCTTCAACTTATTCAACATATTCTTCCAAATCCCATGGCTCCATAAATTTCTTTGTTAAATATAAATAACTCACTTTTATGCATTCAGGAAATAGCAATGCATAACGTGCACGTAGTGCTCTATGCCAGGTCTCAGTGCTAGAATTTATTTTTGTGTTTCTATACCATAGCTTTCACAAGGCCAGCTGCTAGGCAAATCTTAGTTTCTTCCTACAGCAGAGGCAGTATGTACTTTGCCTTTTATAAAATTTCTGCCACTTCAGCGTAGCATATGATTTTGATGCCAAAAGGCCTAGGGAAATACTTAACCGATCCAGTGACTCTGTGTGCTTTTCCAATTTTAAATGGTGTGGAAAATAAGTGTAGCATTTGAGGGATGATAAAGTCAATAAAATGCAGTGGAATATAACCCTCCCTGCCTTTAGAATTCCACAAGATTTGAAGGTTGTTCCTCCAGTTTCTTACCTAAATTTCTAATAGTGTCATTCGGATGGCCACCATTTTTCTTCCAAAGTATCCTTTACATCCTCCAGTATCCCAGTACAGGATTCTCATTCTTTCAGTTTGATCTGAAACAATGAACATTTTGAACTTGTAAGTACAAATTCTGAATTAGTTTCCTGAATTACAACTATATATTCAGCAAACATAGGCTTAATAGTCTGCAGTAGCGCTAACACAATATTATAATAATTTTGATGAATTACAAGGGTGCGCCTGAGGAGCTTCTCCCTTAAGATAATAAGTTTATAAGGGGCATTTAGTTTAAGAGGGTTACTTTATAAAAGCACAAACGCCTACTTTTCTTTATAAAAGATTAGGGACCCTTTTACTAAAGTGTGCCAGAGTTTAGCGACTAATGCTCGTTTAGTGCTACCATGAGGTAGTTGCAACTGCTGTGTGCTACCTGCTAGGGGCGCGGCCAGCATGTTCTCAACAATTACCGTACAGGACAGTGCTCTACCATGCCACAGCAGCATGCATTCTCGCCATGGATGCACCCTACCACTTTCAGGTGAACCCATGCTGATTGCATGAGGTGCAGGTAGTGTGCAGTGCATACCTGTGCACTAACTGCACAGTGCTCGCCACGCCGCTCTCTGCCCCTTACCCACTCCCTTTACCACCCCAATGCAGGACGTGCTGTTCATGTGGAAATCAGTTGTGCTGTTTTAATCCCGTGCTGTTGGTTACCACTGGGATCAGCATACACTTAACACATTTCAAAACCCGTGCTAAATGCACAGCACACTTTATTAAAAGGGCCCCCTAATGTAAGTGGCAGAAAACACACTTACAGTGCTGGTCTGATCACTTACAGCTGCTCTCAGGCAAGTGTAAATGCTTACATGTACTTTATGCACATACATGCATAGGTTAAAGTTAAAGTATGTTATAATCTACCAGTGTACTTCTGCACTTCGCCCCCACCCTGCCCCTGGCACGCCTACCATCAAAGTATGCCAGAGTGCATACTTTTATGCTGGTCGATATTTTATAAGACCACTTAATGTGTGCATGTGGCCACATACACGTGACTGTGAATAAAGTAAGAGTGAAGTAGGCACCCTCTTACAAAATTACCCATAAATGTCTATCCCAAAGGAGCCCAAAGGGCACTTTCTAATTGACTATTACTGTTAAATTATTCAGAATGCTTCTTAATTTTTTAAAATATTATTTGATGTCATAGTTTTCATATGGAATTGATCATATTTTTATAGCTACAATTTTACTCATAGAATTATAAGGTGCAATTAAATATCTTTTTATTGGCTATTATTAGGAGATACATTATATCTCTACTTATTGATACCTCTTTTTAGTTTTTTCGATTGTTGTGCTGTTATCTTGTCATGTCTTTTTAGCATCAAAAATTGTAGGGTTGTCCTATACCAGGCACATGATAGGGCCTGGTCTCTAGCTCTGGAAAGGTTTTCTGTGGTTCCTGAAGAAAGATGAACATATTTCCTGGTCTGTATACTACCAGAGTAACATGTATCATATTCGTTTGGGTAACCCGTTTTCCATATGTTGTCTTTGGCGGTAGTATAAGCAAACTAATAAATTGCATTAGAATAATAGGCCTGAAGCAAAAATGAGGCAAGAAATAGCAGTGGGTTTTAGACTATGATAACCATGAATAAGGGAAAACACAGTGCTTCATTTTCACGCCCCTTATTTTGTTTTGTCAGTTATCTTTCTAGCTTATTATATGCAACCTGATGGTAAAGGGCTCAGTTAGATCCCAAGGATTGTTAGTGGTTTTTTCACAGCTGAATTTCATCTGAGTGAAATTAACTCTTAGGTTTTACAATAAAATAAGACCGCATTAGGGTTTGATTCTTTGAGATGTGAAAAAGATTGGAGTCCTCTTAGGCCTGAAAAATCATGTTAAAGTTTTTATTTTTGTTTACTTGCCTCACTCTTTTTTGCCTTATTAAGGCTCAAACTAAGCAACTGGACTAGTGGCCACCTAGCTAAAATATAAAACTTTCCCTGATCTCAAGAGTTCTCCTATGACCGTTCTGATGAGAAAGTTA
Source organism: Ichthyophis bannanicus (assembly GCA_033557465.1). Taxonomy (NCBI): domain Eukaryota; kingdom Metazoa; phylum Chordata; class Amphibia; order Gymnophiona; family Ichthyophiidae; genus Ichthyophis; species Ichthyophis bannanicus. The sequence continues at coordinate 670,195,374 of CM066031.1, forward strand.
AACTAGAATCTTTTATAGGTACAGCACAGTAATCTTTGGTTTGCATCTGCTGCATGCCTCCAATGTGACTTATTAAGGGTGAGTCACAACATTTAGCTTTCTGGTTTTTAAGCTCACAAACTCAGTTGTTTTATTTTATTTCCCTTATTCACAGTTGGCCCATACATGCTCAGTAACGGGGAGGGACAGGTAGGTCAGCTGTGAAGGGCATGCAAGTCAGTATTGTGAATTCAGGAGGTCAGTGACATCAATGTACAGCATGATTTCCTGTCTCCTTAAAGTTCTTAAACTAATAAAGACAACCAGAGAACAACATTTTTCCAACTTTTTAGAATTTGTTTTCTTCTAAGTGAAAAGATTACAGGCTTTACCCAAATATTACATATTGCTTCAAGAATATCATCAAGAAATCCTAAGTGTACTAACATCAGTGAACTGAACCTTTTAAAACTGAATTTCAATGGCTAATCCCTTTTTAAAAAACAGCCCAACAGCCTTAATTCTCACGACATTTACAATTAAGAATTCTCAGTGTTATCAGTGTTAAAGTTGCTTTAAAATCAGCTCTTATATGGCAGAAAAGGAAGTACAGAATCTTTTGCTTACCATAATTTGAAAATCATGTTTATGGAAAGGTTTACATAGCTCTTTGAAATAAACAGGAAAATAATGATTTGCTTGCCTTTTTTGTGTGTTTGGAAAAATTAACTTAGACTGATGAAGTCAGTGCGTTGATAAAAGAAGCATTGAAATGCTGAAAAATGTGTTTCAAATAAGATGATTTTTATCATTTTTTTCTTCCTGACGTCCTTCCTGTTTTCTTCTAAATCTAGAAATAGAACCCACAAAAGTTGAGGAAATTATAGCTTTGTGGTGAGGATACCTCATCCTAATTAATATATAAGGTGCTCTAAAAGAAAAAAAACCCTTGCAGTAACATTGCCATTAGTCATCCCCAAGTAACGAATCCAGCACAGATGCTTCAGAATCTAATTTTGAACAGCTTGTTACTATTCCTTTCCTACCCCCCAAACAAAAAAGAAAAGAGCTGTTTAAAAAAATATATTTATTTGCAGAATTTCACAAATATGTAAAGATAAGCAATATACATTATCATTAAAGTTAAGCTTAATTCAGTCAGAAATTGCACAAGGTAAAGTAAATGTAAACATTAAGGGCCTGATTCTATAAGGCAACTGGTGGGGCTGTACGTCCAAGTGGGACATGCAGCCCCACTAGCCATCCTGCCTGAATTCTGAGACGCATTGTCCTGTCACCACCAAATGAGAGAAGTCCCAGCATCAGCATCACGACTCCCCTAGAGGTGCTTCTGATGCAGACCGCCTAGTCAAACAGCACTGGTAGGAGGATCTGTCCTCCAAAGCACAAGTGGAGTGCTCCGGGATGCTCCCGAGGCATTGACCTCTGGAGAGCTACCAGTTCCATGTTCTGGGACGATGGCAAAACAGCCCTGTAGGTGATTCCACCCAGACATCAGCCATCTCACTAGACCAGTGCATGCTGGCTCGTGAGAAGAGTTTGGTGGCACTCTTGGCAATCTCAGTACTGATAACATCAGGAGCTCCAGGCGTGCAGGCTTTGGCACCATGCCTACAGCCATATGTATCGGCCCCAATGCTGGTTCTAGAACTGGCATTGTCGGATCCTTTGAGGTCGATACCTTTGTTGGAATTGATTGATACCCCCATTATACAACAGACTCAAACTGAAATGGTTCTCAGTTCTGATATCTCTGAGTATTGGTATCACCATCGACCTTCGATGTCCCAAGGTCACCGATACTTCGTCTTCTTACTGGACTCTGATTCCAATTCTTCAGAATCTGACAGGGGATCACTCGATTCCCAAGAATTTCCAGACATTCCTTCGAGCCCTTCCCTGCCTCAGGAACTGTGTCGGTCTCCACCAGAAGATATGTCCTTTCAGAACTTCATACATGACATGGCAGCAGGGCTCACCATCACTATGGCCTCTGAAAAGGAACCAAGAGCAGAAGAATTGGAAATACTCCAATACCCTCCCACGCCCAAGGAGGCGGCTACATTACCGATGCATCGCATCCTGCAGGATCTTATGCTCCGCATGTGAGAGGCCCCACTCACAGTTCTGCCTGTCAGCAAGTGACTCAATGCCATGTACTGAGTTCCAGAATGCCCAGGCTTCCAAGAACCTCAGCTCCCCCACCACTCAATGGTGGTGGAATCAGCGATTCGCCAAATAAAGAGCTCAAAGAACCATTCCTCCACACCACCTGGCAGAGACTCGAGGACTTTGGCGTCAGTGCTTCCAAGCTTGCATGTTGACCTCCAGAATTAACTTTTACATGCTGTACATGGGCATGTTTCTGAAGGATGTCACCAGGGATCTGGAGACTTTTGCCCCCATGCTATCTGAAGATAAAAGGAGTGCTTTCCAAACACACATCAAGCAGGCCCAAACCACTTTAAGATTATTGCCAGAGCCTCTTTTGATGCCTTTGAATCCACCAGCAGTGCTTCAGCAGTCTGCATTGGGGCTTGCAAGATGGCCTGGGTGGAAGCATCAGATCTTGAGCAATGGCTCCAGGATAAACTGACCAATATCCCATGTACATGAGAAAACATTTTTGGCAAAGATTGGAAGGAAACAGCAGGTGAGATTGAAACAGAAGATCTCACCCTAAAATGCCTTTCCAGGAACAGCTGGTCCATTGAAACGGAAGGTCCTTCCCAAGAAACCTTCTATGCTAAGAACAGGAGATATTATCCTTCTTACCCATCCACTGCTGCCTATTAACCTCAGCAGCCTTAACAGAGACAGCTGGACCCTTGCCAACCCAAGAAGCCCAAGGGTCCTAAATCCCAACCAGCTGCACAGGTACAACCTGCACCTGGTTTTTGACTCCTTCCTAGAGAGCATTGCCACTCTGCTCCTGAAGGGCCTCCTGCCCCTCCACATAGCAGGCTGTCTTTGTCACTATTCCCACAGGTAGCACTTCATAATATCAGAGCAGTGGACACTCCAGATTGTCCAAAGGTGTTATCAGCTTCATTTTGAAACCTTACCCCCCCCCCCCCACCAGCTTCACAGGGGATTATCCCACACAACCCCTTCAAAGCACTCTCTTAAAAGAAGAGGTGACCACCCTATTGTCCCAGGGTGCCATAGAAAGAGTTCCTTTCCTCAAGAAAGGATGGGCTTCTACTCTCCATATTTTCTCATTCCAAAGAAAACAGGAGGATCCAGGCCCATTTTGGATCTGAGAGAGCTAAACAAGTTTATGGTCCGAAAAAAATTCAGAATGTTTCCCTAGAAACTCTTCTACCAGAGACACAATTGTCTATGTTCTCTAGACCTAAAAGACTTGTGCATGCATAAACTGATCTATCTCTTACACAGACAGAATCTGTGTTTCATGTTTCAAGGAAATCATTATTGATACCGGGTTCTCCCCTTTGGTCTAGCCTCTGCCCCAAGGGTCTTTACAAAATGTATGCAGTAGTCACTGCCCACCTTGGAGGTATTGGTTTTTCCTTATTTAAGACGATTGGTTGATCAAGGGAGAATCCTCTCAAGAAGTGACACTCTCTCTTCATCGCACCATCATTGTACTCCAACACCGGGCTTTGTCATAAACCTCCCAAAGTCTTACCATGTTTCAACCCACTGACTGGAGTTCATCGGAGCACTCTTAGACACTCAAAAGGCCCGAGCTTTCCTCTCACAGGATCACTGTGCCCGCCTGATCAAGCTGGCAAAGGGATGCAAAAGCAAAGGTGAGTAACAGCTCGAGAGATTCTATGACTCTTAGGACATATGGCCTCTTTGTTCCATGTCATTCCCTACGCTCGTTACGCTTGCAACAGATGCAATGGACTCTGTCTTCTCAATGGATCCAAGCGAATGGGCATTAACTGTGGTTTCCTTGCGTCTTTGCCTTGCGCAGACTCAATCTCTCAACCTCTCTCAGGACCATGGGACATTCTTCCATCCCAATCTTCACTCCCTACCCTTGACAACATGGCTGTTGAAGAGCTAGTGCTTGCTGACCTTGACCTGCCACAGGCAGTTAAAGATGTCCTCCTTGCATTAAGTAAAGATTCTACCAGGTGATCTTATGCCTTCAAATGGCATAGGTTTGCCCTTCGGTGCTCCCCAAAGGACATTGACCCCTTTTCTTGCCTGGTGGAGTCCCTTCTACAATATCTCCTCTACTTGACAGGTCTTAAAACTAACTCAGTAAGGGTTCACCTTAGTGCTATTGCAGCCTCTCACAGACCACTGGATGGCTCGCCTAACTCCTCCCACCCCTTAGTAGCACACTTCATAGGGGGCCTCCTCCTGTCCAAGCCACCCTTTAAGCCACTGCCAGTACCTGGGATCTCAGTGTGATTCTTGCTCAACTTTTAAAGCCTGAGAGCTCTTAAAAGGGTTTAGGTACATTTTTAAAACAAAGTTACATTCTTTTTGGTGCTTCATTTATTTAACAAATTTTTGATATAATGCTTTTCTACAAGTCAAAGCGGTTTACAATGAACAAATTATGAAGAATATTAGAACTTTTTACAGTGGACTAGGTTTCTTACAATGAACATGTTATGAACAACATTAGAACTTTTGCAATGAAAATTATATGAAACTGAGAACAAATAAAATATTATACAAGGGTATGGGGTCGTGAGGTTTCATGAGAGTGGGACATGGGAAGGATGTGCATTTGGGCATGAGTTTCTGTTGATTTGTCAGTTACTCATTGGTAAAATGCTTCTGGAATAGGTGAATCTTGAGTTGTTTATGGAAGTCTGTGGAAGACTTTATGGTTCGAATATCTGGGGGTAGTGCATTCCAGAGGGTGGGGGCGTAAAGCGAGAATGCTTGTGCTCTTGTAGTCTGCTTGCAGTTGCGAGTATGTGCTGGGATATTGAGGAGTTTCTGTTTTCCTTTTCTCTTGGCTTATTAGAGTTCAAGTTATGAATTAGGGCATATAGCTGCTCTGCTGATTTCCCTTCTAGAGATTTGTAGATGAGAGTTAGAACCTTGTATTGTATTCTTGAGTTGATGGGGAGCCAATGGAGGTTTTTGAGAATTGGAGTAATGTGGGTTTTCCGTGAGGCTTGGAAGATGATTCTAGCAACAGTGTTTTTGGCGAACTGCACTGGATGGATTGTGTATTTGGGTAGTCCTTGATAAATGGAGTTACAGTATTCAAATAGAGGGGTGATGGTGGCCTGGCAGACTGTGAGGAAAGTATTGGTGGATAGAAGGGGGCGAAGGTTCCAGATGGTTTGGCTACTTTGGTGATGCTGTAAATTTGTTCCTTGAAGGTGAGTTGATGGTCGAGTATGACTGATGTATTTTATGTGGGAGCTGACTCTGATCTCTGTGTTGCCAAGCTTGGCATATGGGGGGGGGGGGGGTGTGGAGGATGATGTTGGGTTTCTTAGTTATGTGTATTAGCTCTGTTATGCTGAGATTGATGGAAAGATTATGATGGTGTAGCCAGTTGATGGTTTTGTTGAGGCAACTTGAAAGTGTGGTAATCCGGAGTGGAGGTGGAGAACTGTGTGAAGATCATAATAGAAATCTGTGTATATCAGGAACTGGACTGAGAATTGCTGGAGGATATCACAAAGAGGTCTAATATATATGTTGAAAAGTAAGGAGGAGAGGGATGATCCCCCATCCTAAGAGACCTCTACATCCTGCCCTTCGAAGCAAGAATCAAATATAAAGCTATCCTACTCACCCACAAGACTATCCACCAAACACGGAACACCTCTCTCCACACCCTACTGTCTCGCCCAACCCACAGCAGACCAACCAGACAATCCTCCAATAACTCCATCATCGTCCCCCACAAAAGAACCAAGTCCACACAACGGACCTGCAACAGAGCCTTCGAACTTTATGCTCCATCCCTCTGGAACTCTCTGCCAACCCACATCAGGAACAATGCTGACATCACAACATTCAAAAAACAGCTGAAAACAATCCTATTCCGTGAACATCTCTGATCAAGAAAACCTACCACCGCCTCACGAACTCATGCTTAGATACTGCAGAATTGTACATGTCTTTGTCCACCCCAAATCATGAATGTTGCTCCCTGGTGATGGCCCCACCCTATAAAAGATTGACCCCCCCCCCCCTGTTATATGTTACACCGCTTTGACCCGATGAAAAGCGGTATATAAATACAGTTAAATAAATAAATAAATACATACACCCTGGTTCAGGGTGAATGGAGTTGAGGTGTGTGTGTTGAATACTTATGTGCTGATTTCAGTTGGTAAGATAGGAGTGGAAGCTTTTGAGATTGAGAACCAAAAGGGGAAATATTTTCTTTAGTGGTGTAGGTTTAAAACTCTGCTTTTAGTATCTTTCTTAGCTCTTTGAAGCTACTGGCACCTCATCGGGAGTTAGTCGGCCTGATTAGCCTGTGAAAAAACTGGGAGCAGCTGAAGGCGGCATAAAAATCTTCATTGTCTTGCACTGTTGAGGCATTCCTAACAGGGGCTCTGCATTTCAAGCAAACGTAGGGTGTGCATAAACAGGTAGACAAAGGTGAGTCGGTTGATATAGTGTATCTGGACTTCCAGAAAGCTTTTGACAAGGTCCCCCATCAGAGACTTTTGGCAAAGCTAAAACGTCATGGGATAGGAGGCAGTGTACTATTGTGGATCGGGAACTGGTTAAAAGATAGAAAGCAGAGGGTAGGGCTAAATGGCCAATATTCCCAATGGAAAAAGTGAATAGTGGAGTACCCCAGGGATCTGTACTGGGTCCGCTACTTTTTGACATATTCATAAATGACCTGGAAAAAGGAATAACTAGTCAGGTTATCAAATTTGCAGATGACACAAAACTGTTTAAAGTTGTTAAAACCCAAGAGGATTGTGGAAAACTGCAGGAGGATCTGGATAACTTGGAAGACTGGGCATCCAAATGGCAGATGAAATTTAATGTGGACAAATGCAAAGTTATGCACCTAGGAAAGAACAACCCACACTATAGTTACACGATGCAAGGCTCCACATTAGAAACCACCACCCAGGAAAAGGACTTAGGAGTCATCGTGGATAACATGTTAAAACCCTCCGCCCAGTGTGCAGCGGCGGCCAAGAAAGCAAATAGAATGCTAGGTATCATAAAGAAAGGGATGGAGAATAAAACAAAGGATATTATAATGCCTCTGTATCGCTCCATGGTACGACCGCACCTTGAATATTGTGTGCAATTCTGGTCACCGTATCTTAAAAAAGGACATAGCGTTATTAGAAAAAGTACAGAGAAGAGCCACCAAATTGGTGAAGGGGATGGAAGGCTACTCCTATGAAGAGAGGCTAAAAAGGTTAGGGCTCTTTAACCTGGAAAAGAGACGGCTGAGGGGAGATATGATAGAGGTCTATAAATTAATGAATGGAGTGGAACGGATAAACGTGGATCAATTGTTTACGCTATCAGAATATAGAAAGACTAGGGGACATGTAATGAAGCTACAGGGTAAACTATTTAAGACAAATAAGAGAAAATACTTTTTCACTCAACGTGTAATCAAACTCTGGAATCTGTTACCGGAGGATGTAGTAAGGGCTGTTAGTGTAGCTGGGTTTAAAAAAGGTTTGGACAAGTTCCTGGAGGAAAGGTCCATAAACCACTATTAAAAAGGGACCCAGGATATCAATGCTTGACCCAGTACAAGCATTGTGGAACCTGTGGTCTTTTGGGGATATTGCTAGGTGCGTAGGACCTAGATTGGCCACTGTTGGAAACAGGATACTGGGCTTGATGGACCTCGGTCTGACCCAGTATGGCATGTCTTATGTTCTTATGTTCTTATGTAAGTGTGTGGCTTTTAATTACTAGCTCTCTGCCTGAGAACTTTTAAAAGGGCTTAGGTACATTTTTTAAAACAAAGTTACATTCTTTTTGGTGCTTTAATTCAAAAGGGGAAATATTTTCTTTAGTGGTGTAGATTTAACACTCTGCTTTTAGTATCTTTCTCAGCTCTTTAAAACTACTGACACTTCATCAGGTATGTGTTCCCACCCTACCCCCCCCAACTCCCACCCAACCCATTTGAGTGGTCTTGCTTTATAGGCACCTCCCCAATTAGCTACACTCAGGGACTTGGAACAGCACATTTAGAACACACTTAAAAGAGGTTAACTGCTTTTTTTCTGAAAGGACAGCTGGGAAACCGGCTCATACTTTGGTAGGTCTCTCTCTTTTGCTTTAACAGATACATAAACTCCACCAACTGAACAATGGCTGGGAAAAATCGTATCGCCAAAGCTGTTGCCCCAGTTACAGCTTCTACCTCTGTCGAGACAGAGATCCCAATGCCAGTTGAAGGACCAGTTCTATGTGCAGGATGCCTGCATGCTGATGCTCTCAGGAAACAAGTGGAGGAGCTCAGAGAAGAGGTGGCGAGGCTGAGGAGCATTCAAGAGAGTGAGAAGTACATTGATGAGATGCTTCTTGAAGCACCCAAGCTGCCCAGCAGAGAGAAGATGGGAGCCTACAGAATGACAAAGGTTGGCCACAAGTCACCAGGGCCTGCAGAGTCACCAATCCAACTCCTCCAGCCCTTGAACTGAAGAACCATTATGCAGCCCTGGAAGTGGAGGAGGTGAAAGCATCCCTGGAAAGGGAAGAACCAGAGCTCGAGCACTCCAAAGTTGTAGAATCCGTGACCACAAGGAAGCAAAGGGAAGTGGTGGTTGGTGACTCTTTTCTTAGGGGTACTGAGGCATCCTTCTGCTGACCAGACTTGATGTCCAGAGAGGTATGTTGTCTGCCAGGTGCCGAGACTCATCAAGACCACTGACTATTACCCAATGTTCCTCTTCCATGTCGGCACAAGTGATACTGCCAGATATCCCCTCTGAGCATATCAAAAGTGACTTCATGGCTCTGGAACAGAGGATGAAGCAGATAGATGCACAGGTGGTGTTCTCTTCAATCCTCCTTGTTGAGGGTAAAGGCCAAGGCAGAAAAGCTCGCATCCTGGAGATAAATGCATGGCTGTGTGGATGGTGTCATTTGGAGCGCTTTGCTTTCCTGGACCATGGGTTGCTGTTCCAAGAGTTGCAGAGCAGAGATGGTGTCCATCTGTCCAAGAAGGGTCAACGTGTCTTCAGTAGCAGACTGGCTAACCTACTGAAGAGGGCTTTAAACTAGATTTGTTGGAGATGTGTGAAGAAAGCCCCCAGGTAAGTGAAAGCCTCAGGTAAGTGAAACATTAAATACCTTTATGGAAATGGGTAAAAGGGGCAACATATGGAAAGCAGTGTGTATAAATGCCCGTAGCATGGGCAATAAGATTCCAGATGTTGAGGCTTTAATAGGAGAGGCTGATTTGGATTTAGTGGCAGTAACAGAGACATGGTTCACAGACAACCATAACTGGGATGTAACTATACCAAGCTATACTTTATTCAGAAAGGACAGGGTAGGAAGAAGTGGAGGAGGAGTGGCACTATATGTAAAAAAAAATATATAAAAGCTATGGAAATACAGAGCTTGAAAGGGAGAGAGGAGGCACCGTGGGTTAAACTAAAAAGAGGGAAAGATAAATCTATTTGCATTGGCATGATATACAGACCTATTTCACAGGGAGAAGAGGTGGATGGAGAATTAATTGAAGACATACACAGCATTACCAGGAAAGGGGAAATGCTACTGATAGGGGATTTCAATATGCCAGATGTTGATTGGCACATCTCTGCTACAGTATTATCTAGAAGTAAGGAGATCCTGGATTCTCTACAGGGAGAACTATTCAGGCAATTGGTAACAGAACTAACACACAAAGAGGCTATACTGGACTTGGTGCTTAACATTGTGAAAGTGTCTCTGATGTTATAGTGGGAGATCATTTTGCATCCAGTGATCACCAGATGGCATGGTTCAGTATTAGGATTAGGACTGATAAAATCCATTCAAAAGCGAGGGTCTTAAACTTTAGGAAAACTAACTTTGCCAAGATGGGTCAACACCTCAAGGAGTCGTTAGCGGGATGGGAACAGCTGGGGGATGTAGAAAAACAGTGGGCAAAACTGAAAAAGGATATGTTAAGGGCTACCAACCTTTATGTTAAAATGGAAAATAAAGGTAAAAGGAAAAGGAGACCACTACGGTTTTCGTAAGAAGTAGCTGAAAAGGTGAAGAAAAAGAGGGAAGCCTTCATGAAATACAAGAGATCACAGAGAGAGGAAGACAGGAATCTATATTTGGAAAAGCTTAGAGAAGCTAGCAAAGAAGTCAGGAAAGCAAAGATGCAAAAAGAGGAGGAAATAGCCAATGCAATAAAATGGGGATAAGACATTTTTCAGATATGTTAGTGAGAAAAGGAAGGGCATAACTGGTATCGTCAGACTCAAGGGTGAAGGGAAGGAATATTTAGAAGCTGATGAGGATAAAGCGGAATTGTTTAACAAATATTTCTGTTCTGTGTTCACAGATGAAGAACCAGGAGCAGGAGCTCAGAAAACACCCACAAACAGAAACAGAAGCGAGGGGCATCTTGAACAATTTTCAGAAGTCTGTGTTTGTGAGGAACTAGCTAAACTTAAAGTAGACAAAGCGATGGGACCAGATGGGATAACCCGAGAATACTGAGGGAACTTGGGGACATTCTAGTAGCTCCACTGACTGACCTTTTCAATGCCTCGTTGGAGTCGGCAGTGGTGCCAGAGGACTGGAGAGAGTAACATGTGGTCTCTTTATACAAAAGCAGAAGTAAGATGTGGTTGAAAACTACAGGCCAGTTAGTTTAACTTTGGTGGTGAGTAAACTATTGGAAATGCTGCCGAAAGAGAAAATAATGAAGTTTCTGGAGTCCAATGGATTACAGGATCTGAGACAGCATGGATTCACCAGAGGCAGATCTTGTCAGATAAATCTGATTGATTTCTTTGACTGGGTGACCAGGAGCTTGGGACAAGGGAGAGCCCTAGATATGGTGTATTTAGATTTCAGTAAAGCCTTTGATACTGTTCTGCACAGGCGACTTATAAACACACTAAGTACCCTAGGGATGGACCCTAAAGTTACTGCTTGAGTTAGAAATTGGTTGAGTGGGAGGCGACAAAGGATACAGGTAAATGGAGCTCACTCTGAGGAGAAGGATGTTACCAATGGTGTGCCCCAGGAATATGTGCTTAATCCGATTCTTTTAAACATCTTTGTTAGTGATATTGCAGAAAGGCTGTCGGGTAAGGTTTGCCTCTTTGCGGTTGATACCAAATCTTCAATAGAGCAGACACCCAGAAAGGTGTAGATAACATGGGGACAGATCTAGCAAAGCTTGAAGAATGGTCTAGAATTTGGCAGCTGAGATTTAATGTTAAAAAATGGAAAGTCATGCATTTGCGTTGCAGCAATTCAATGGAGTGATATAGTATAGGGGGTGAGGTATTTCTGTCCACAAAAGAAGAGCGGGACCTAGACGTGATTGTGATGATCTTAAAGTAGATTAACAGGTAGAAAAGGCGACGGCAAAAGCTAGAAGGATGCTTGAGTGCATAGGAAGAGGAATGGCCAGCAGAAGAAAGGAAGTGATAGTGCCTCTGTATAAGTCTTTGGTGCGACCTTATTTGGAGTATTGTGTGCAGTTCTGGAGACCGCACCTTCAGAAGGATATAAACAGATTGGAGTCGGTAAAGAGTGGCTACCAAAATGGTTAGTGGTCTTTGTTATAGAGCATATGAGGACAGACTTAAGGATCTTATTATGTACACCTTAGAGGAAAGGCGGGATAGAGGTGATATGGCTTGAGACATTTAAATATCTCCATGGCATAAATGCAAGGAGAGCCTCTTTCGACTGAAAACAAGCTCTGCTATAAGGAGACATAGGATGAGGGAACATAGGATGAGGGTGAAAGGGGATAGACTGAGGAGTAATATGTGGAAATATTTCTTTACGGAAAGAGTGGGAGATGCGTGGAATAGTCTCCCAGTGGAGGTAGTAGAGATGAGGACAGTATCTGAATTCAAAAAAGCATGGGGCAAACACAGAGGATCTCTAAAGGCAAAAACAGGACTATTGTAGTGGTTGATAACGAAGGGCAGACAAGATAGGCCATGTGGGCTTTTTCTAACCACACGTTTCTATGTTTTGAGCCTTTAGCCACCACTTCACTTAAGTTTCTATCTTGGAAGGTCATTTTACTCATTGCCGTCACTTCAGCTCGCTGCATCAGTGAACTGCAGGTTCTGGTAGCGGATCCACCCTATACGCAGTCCCACCATAACAGGGTGGTTTTGTGTACCCATCCTCATTTCCTTCCAAAGATAGTCTTCTCCTCCTGTCCAAACCAGTCTGTAATCATCCAGATTTTCTTCTCTAGACCACATGCGTCTCAGGCTGAAGCAGCGCTACACACCTTGGACTGCAAATGAGCGTTGGCTTACTACTTGGATAGAACTAAAGATCACAGAAGATCCTCTCAGTTATTCATATCCTTTGATCCTAGTCATCTAGGTCTAATGGTGCCGAAACGTACTCTATCCAGATGGATAGCAGATTGCATTTCATTTGCTTAAGCACAGGCAGGCCTCTCTTTGGAGGGTCATGTCACTGCTCATAATGTATGGGCTAAGGCAACCTCCGTAGCCAATCTCCGTTCAGTATCCATTGAGGAGATCTGTCGGGCAGCTACCTGGTCCTCCATTCATACTTCTGCTGCACATTACTGTCTCGACCAAGACGCCCATTGGGATGCTGTCTTTGGCCAAGCTGCACTCCAGTGCCTCTCCTGGCTTAAACTCAACTCCTTCCCTCCTTCCGGACTTCTAGAATGTATCAGACTATCATGGAATGGCACACAACGTTTCCAGACTCTTCAGCTGCAAGTTTTTTACCTCAGGGATTGCACTGCTCTCCCCCTATACCAGTCTGGTACTTGGGGGCTAATGAGTCCCATATATGAAGACTGCATCCTGGTTTTTCCTGGAGATAGCGTAGTTACTCACCTGTAACAGGTGATCTCCAGGAATAGCAGAAATCAGTCTTCACAACTCGTCCTCCTCCCTAGGAGTTGTAGGGTTGTTTTATTTTACCCTTCTCAGCTACAAACTGAACTAAAGAGAGGAGTTGGGAAGGCGGGAAGACAGGCACCCAGGTACAGTGGCGTGCTCCCAAAGGCTTTCCTATTGGATGCTGGAGAGTGTTTCCGCGTGGGCTCCATTGGTGACATTCACCCATATGTGAAGACTGATTTCCTGCTGTTCCCGGAGATCATCTGTTACAGGTGAGTAACTACATTTTCTGCTTATGGAACTGTCAAGAACTTCTCAGGATGTGGTGGGAAGAGAAAAATGAATCCAAGAAGTATTTGAAAGTTAGTGTGAACTGTTGGAAAACTGCCACGTACAACATCCAAAGAGCTTAATGCTGACCTGGAGTAGTGGTTTCAACCCACACCATACGGTACACACTAAACAAAGAAGCAATTCATGGGTGGACCCCACTGCTCAAAGACAGACATACGCCAAACCCACCTTAAGAAACCACAATCCTTCTGGGAAAATGTTCTGTGGACAGATGAAACCAAACTTGAGCTCTTTGGCAATGCAGTGATACATTTACAGGCGAAGAAATGAAGCTTATAAGGAAAAAAACAGTCTTCCTACAGTTAAATATGGTGGAGGTTCCATAATGTTGTGGGGCTGTTTTGCTGTCTCAGGAACTGGAGGCCTGGAACGTATTAAAGGAATCATGAAGTCAGTATTATCATGGTATTTTGGAGCGAAATGTACTACTTTGTGTCAGAAAGCTAGGTCTGGGTCAAAGGTCATGGGTCCTCCAGCAGGGCACTGGCTCAAAATATACATCTAAAAGTACAAAAGACTGGTTAAAAAGGGAAAAATGGACTGTTTTAAACTGGCCAGCAATGAGTCCTGACATTAATCCATTTGAGAACCTTTGGAAAGAGCTGAAATCTGCCATTGGTAAAAAGAATCCGGGAATCATTCATGAGCTGGAACAAATAGTAGTTGGAGAACAGAAGAAACTACCAGTAGATAAATGCAAGAAACCTCTAGATGGCTACAAGAAACGTTTAGAGGCTGTCATCACTGATAAGATTTGTGCAACCAAATATTAGTGAAGGGTGCCATTAATCCTGTCCAGGTCATATTTTGTTTGTTTCTCAGAAATTACTTCTTCTAAGTTCCACAGACATCTATTTTTAGTTGTATACCTTCGAACATACTATTCAAATATTATGATGACATACAATTGGAATATTTCCAATTATTTCTCAACATATTGTACACAACATACCTAAATTGCAAGGGTGCCAATAATGTTGACCACAATAGTATGTAAATGTGAGGCCATCTTGTCTAATTGTAGGAAAATGCCTGAGCTTGAATGTATCTCGTAGCATAAGAAGAATTTGGAAATGGTATTTGAATTTCTATAGCCCAGAAGTAAATTTTGAAGAGTACATCCCTGATTCAGATAAGTAGAAAAACACAATAGTGTGTCAGAATATAGCTGTTTCAAAATTCTTTAAATGACGGTTATATTGATATGTGAAGCAGTGGAGATCTTGAGATGGTATATCCTCTGGACCAATGATGTAATGAGGAATTGTGGGCAGTTCTTGCCTTTTGCCATAGCACTGTTACTCTTGAGGTTGACTTTTTTATAATTATTGATTTCTCTAAAAGAGATAAAGGGGTTTACTTGCTGTTATACGTCCTTTATAAAGGAAATGTTTAAATGCCTTTATAAAATTATGTGCCCTCCGCCCCAAAAACTAGCCACATAAATTTACACTTGTCTTAAGACCTGCACAAATATTCTGCCAATTTTACATTCTTCTGTGCATGTTTAAAAACATTCATGTATAAGTCAGAACCCTGTTCCAACTTGGCCCCTGCACTCATTCTGGGTAGAAGTAGACTTTAAGAGGGAGGTAACTCAATAGTTCTAGCTGCACATACTCTGGGCTGCTTTATAAAACCCTATTTTGGCACACGAAAAGCTATTTTACATGCAGAAAAGCTTTATAAAAATACTGCCTCCCCACCTCCCTGGAGTAATTTTCAACATAATTTCCATGGATAAAATGGTGCTCTATCCATAGAAATGAGCTTCTGTAAAAATGACCAGGTAAACTTATGCAGGTTCAGTCTGTATTTGTTTAAGCTTACCTAAAATGAGTTGAGTCGTCTTATAGCAGGGTTAAAGAGAGGTTTGAAAAATTGAATATGTATGTAAATTAACTCAGAAAATTTGTACATGGGAGGGCTCCGATGCATTTCTCCTGGACTGGTCCTCCAGTCTCCTATTTATTTATTTATTTAACTTTCTTCTATACTGCGCTCTTTAATATCAGTGTGGTTTACATAAAACATATTTTGTGCAGTGTAGGCGACCTACACTGGACGTACAGTAAACAGGGGATTATGTACAGGTTTTAAACAGGGTAAACTAAACAAAATCACTCTGAAATATGACATGGAAGATATATATGCATTCCCTCCTTTCCCCTTCATTGCAAGAACTCTGTTCAAGGCTCAACGGGACGGGGCATCTCTGATTTTCGTGGCCCCCCTCATGGCCTCGGCAGCCTCGGTTCCTACTCCTGCTTCGGCTGTCGTCGGAGCCTCTGATTCCCCTGGGCTCTGCCAGGGTCTTTCTGACACAGAAGGAGGGTCAGATACAACACCTGAACCTACCCTCCCTATCCCTCACGGCCTGGCGGCACACAGGTCTCTCTAGCCTCTCTGGCCCTTCCGGAGGAGGTTGAAGAAATCCTCCTTGCCTCGAGGAAGGACTCCACTAGGCAGGCTTACGCCTTTAAGTGGAAACGCTTCTCTGTCTGGTGCTCGGGGCACCAGATCGACCCCTTCTCATGCTCGGTTCGGTGGGTTCTCCAGTACCTTCTTCACCTCTCGAGGGAAGGGCTAAAGTCGAACTCTGTTAGGGT
This sequence comes from Ichthyophis bannanicus, assembly GCA_033557465.1. NCBI lineage: Eukaryota > Metazoa > Chordata > Amphibia > Gymnophiona > Ichthyophiidae > Ichthyophis > Ichthyophis bannanicus. The sequence continues at coordinate 670,211,323 of CM066031.1, forward strand.
TCATTTGAGCGCTATATCGGCTAATCATCTCCCTATCAAGGGAAAGCCTCTCTCGGGGCAACCACTGCTATCCCGCTTCATGCGGGGCCTTCTGTTATCCAAGCTGCCCATCCGACCCACTCCGGAGGAATGGGACTTGAACGTGGTGCTCATGCAGCTCACTCATCCACCCTTCGAGCTGATGGCGACGTGTTCACTCCAGCATTTGTCCTGGAAGGTGGCCTTCCTGGTGGCACTGACCTCGGCGCACCAAGTCAGTGAGCTTCAGGTGCTTATGGCTGGCGCCCCTTACACCAGGTTTTATTGGAACAGGGTGGTCCTCCGGGTGCATCCTATGTTCTTGCCCAAGGTCGTGTCGGCCTTTCATCTCAACCAAGAGTTAGTGCTCCCGACCTTCTTCCCGAGGCCTCACGCCGATCAGACTTCGACGGCTTTCCACACCCTCGACTGCAAGCGGGCCCTCGCCTTCTACTTGAAGCGTACCCAGACTCATTGCAAGTCTGACCTGCTCTTCGTGACCTACGATCCTAATAGGCAGGGGCAAGCAGTCACCAAGCGCACCCTCTCTGTTTGGGTGGCGGACTGCATCACGTTTGCTCATGTGAAGGTGGGCGTCCCTCTGGATCGTCGAGTCGCTGCACATGGGGTCCGAGCCAAAGCGACCTCGCTGCGCTCCGTGCCCATGATGGACATCTGCCGGGCGGCAACCTGGTCTTCTACGAATACCATTGCCGCCCACTACTGCCTGGAGAGGGAGTCCCACTGGGACAGCGCCTTCGGCCAGGCTGTACTCCGTAATCTGTTCGGGGTATAAGCAACTCCTGCTCTCTGACCCTTCTTCACGGCTACCGAAGGCTTCGCCCTGAGGAGGGCCCGAGGACTCGGGCTCCTTCGGGCTTTGGCTTCTGCTCATGGCCTCGCAGAGGTGTTTTTTGGTTACAGGTTCAGTAGCCTGTAGCTAGGGAGTCCCATAAGTGAGGACTGACTTCCTGCTTGTTCCTGTAGAAAGTGTAGTTACTCACCTGTAACAGGTGTTCTTCAGGGACTGCAGGAATCAGTCCTCACTACCCTCCCGCCTCCCCTGATGAGTTGCTGTATTTTTATCTTTATCTTTATTTTGTCATTTGATAGACCGCTCTTGTCGAAACATTCGAGCGGTGTACAATAAAAGGTCTACGCTACTAAGCTAGAGAAAAGGAATGCCAAATTATAAATAGGAAAGAGAGAGAAAGGACAGTGCACAACAACAGCAGTAAGAGCACAAAAGGCAGACCAGACAGAAAATTCAAGAAAGACAACGAGCACAGGGAGGGAAGCCGAAACAACAAAAGGGAGGTGACAATACACAGCTAAACTAGGCAACAGCACTAAAGACAGAGCAGACAAAGACTCAAGGGGGGACATCGGGAGGGAGGTCAAAGGCTTGTCGGAACAGATAGGTTTTCAGCAGCTCCTTAAATTTGGAGTATGAAGGTTCTAGTCGGAGGGAAGGTGGTAGAGCATTCAAAAAGGGAGGGGCCTAGAAAAAAGAAAGCTGAGTGACGGGTCTGTTCCAAATGTGCTTGTGACGGAGAGGGTAAGGACAGGCGATTAGCATTTAAGGAACGGAGTTGATGGTAAGGTGTGTGCAGAGATATAAGATCGGCCAGATAGAAGGGAGTAGATGTGTAAATGGCTTTATGCGTTAGAATAAGAAACTTATAATGAAATCGAAAATGGAGAGGCAACCAATGTAAGTGAAGTAGAATGGGAGTGACATGCTCATAACGATGGGAGAAAGTAATAAGACGAGCTGCCGTATTTTGAATTAGCTGAAGGCGCTTAAGCTGAGTAGCAGGAAGGTTATTTATTTATTTATTTATTTGCATTTCTCATATACCGCACTATTACAATCAGTGGAGTGGAGGAGTGGCCTAGTGGTTGGGGCAAGGTATTTCAGGCCGGAAGGTCGGGGGTTCAAATCCCACTAGAGGACAGCAACCTTGGGCCGGAAGGACTGGGGTTTCTAGTCCCACAGGTGCTCCTTGTGGTCTTGGGCAAACCACTTAACCCTCCATAGCCCATGTTCCCTGTAAAATAGTTATCTCCAAGTTATAATGCCCTGTTCAATGTAATTTCAGTTTGTTCAATGTAAACCGCACTGATGCAGAATAGCGCGGTATATAAGAGAATGTAAATAAATAAATAAATAAATCAGTGCGGTTTACATTTGAACAAAGTATACAACAATGTAACATGTTACACTGAGTTTACAATAAACAGGCGATACAAACTTGGATGAACAGGGGAGAAAAACTATATACAGTGTTATGTAAGTAGAGGTTTAAACATCATATGAAGGGCATGGTTAGGCATTGTAATGTGAAAAACGGATAAGTAACAGGAGGAGTGTCAGGTTAGCTAGAAAAACATTGCAGTAGTCAAGTCTGCTGATAACCAAGGCCAGAACTAGGGTAATCAGTGCAGTAGAAGGGAGAATGGACCGAACAGCTCTAATTTGACGTAGAACTGCAAAAGACCGGCGGGTGAGAGTGGAGATATGACCAGAGAAAGAAAGAGCGGAGTCCAGAGTAACCCCCAAGTAGCAGAAGGAGGAGACAAGCGGAATTGGAGTGAGATCGATCTGAGGAGCAACAGTCGGGCAGGAGCCACTCACGGAGACCCACATAGCTGTAGATTTTGCAGGATTTAGATGTAGAAGGTTCAGGGAAAGCCATGAAGCGACATGAGCAAGGCAGCGATTAAACTGAGAGATGTCAAGGTTCAATGGTGAAGTATGGTATAAGAGAATGATATCATCGGCATAGATTTTATTTATTTATTTATTTTCGCAGACATTTGTATACCGCTACTTCCAGCGATCAGTAGCGGTTTGATTACAGACGGAAGACTGGCAAATCATGACAAATTTTGAGGAATATACACATTGATTCGAAAGGGAACGCACAGCACAGCACACAGAGAGTGGGTCTAAGGAGGGGGGGTCAGAAATTTACATATTTACATAACTGCATCTATGGTTCCTTTAGAGGCCTATTGCAGACTCGCTATGGTTTATATCAGATTGTAGATGTATGATGAAACCGGATATTGCTGGATCAAGAGAGGGAGGAGAGAGAGGAAAATATTAATCAGAAGAGGAGAAAGAACAGAACCCTGGGGGACACCACAGGTAAGAGGGAACGGAGAAGAGCACAGGTTATTGGAGTGGACGGTAAAAGAGTGGCCGGAAAGAAACGAAGAGAACCATTTCCAGACCACACCGCGTAACCCCAAGTCAGCCAGATGAGAAAGAAGAATGTGGTGGTCAATCAGATCAAACGCCGCAGAAAGGTCAAGAGAGACAATGAGGGTGATATCCCCACGGTCATGGGCGATGTGGAGTTCATTCAGTAGTGCCAGAAGGACGGTTTCCGTACTATGTCCTGGGCGAAATCCTGCTTGGCGGGGATGTAGGGCATTAGTAGCTTCAACGTGGGAACTGAGTTGTGCAAAAGCAAAGCGTTCAAGCAGTTTAGCCAAAAAGGGAAGGTTTGAAACAGGGCGCCAGTGGGAAAGCACGGAGGGATCAAGGGAAGGTTGTTTCAAGAGAGGGCGAACTATGGCAGATTTCCAGAGGACTGGAAAGTGGCCAGTGGAAAAACTTGTATTAAGAATGGTAACCATGATAGGCACTAATTGCAAGGTAGATTCGGCCAACCAGTGGGAGGGGATTGGGTCAAGCTGACTGGTGGTTTTCCTAGAGCTAGATAAAGCTTGTAAGAGCTCAGCAGAGGTGATGGGACAAAAAGAGGACCATGTATGTGCTAGCGCCCAATTTGGAGGGGAGGGGGTGATCCTAATGAGGCGGGAATAGACATCCTAGCAGAGGACGTAACTACGGAAGGAGAATGGGGAGAGGATAATGGAGATGACGAGGACGGATTCACGAAAGAGGAACGCAAGTCCGAGATCTTCTTTGAAAAGAAGGTGGCCAAAAGTTGAGGAGCTGGGGTTTTACTGGACTGATTGTCCTTCCCTTGCCATCTGCTTGGTAGGGCTCGTGCTAAGGGACCTGACTGAGCAAGATGACACCCATGGACGGGAAGAGGACCACGCATGTGTGGTAGCAGTCCCAAAGGCTTTCTTTGAAAGCTGGGGAATTGCTCCACGCGAGCTCCGTCGGTGCCGACGTCACCTATAAGTGAGGACTGATTCCTGCTGTCCCTGGAGAACACCTGTTACAGGTGAGTAACTACGCTGTAGCTGTCCCTCCCTTCCACCCTTCAAGTTCACTATAAACTGGCTGAACCTGCCACCAGGGCTAAAGTTTTCACTCTCTCATCCACAGTACCTCCATGGTCCTCATGCACTTGAGTTTCCATAGCTTCTTCCACCTCGGGGTATCTGCCTCCTTCCCCTGGAAACACAGAGCTTTTCTGGGGCCTGACTGAATTATCCCCCACCCCTCCCCCCTCTCTTTGGCTCCAAGGTGTAATTTCTAAGCCAGGGAAGCTGATCCAGCTCAGGGTCCTGGGACGGATCAGTGGATTGGCCCTGTTCTCTCTTAGCAGGAGTTGTGGAAGGATGTTCTCCAGGACCAAGCAGGAAGTCAGTCCTCACTTATGGGTGACGTCGGCGCCGACGGAGCCCTCGTGCGGAGCATTTCCCCAGCTTTCACAGAAAGCCTTTGGGAATTGCAGCGCGCATGCGCGGTCCCCTTCCCGCCCAAGGGTGCCATCTTGCTCAGTCTTCTTTTTTCCGCGGAGCCCGACGGACGTAGTTCGTTTTTCCCCGAGGAAAAAGTTGATTTTCTCTATTTTTCTATTTTTCCTCCGGTTCGACGCCGGATCCTTTTCCCGCTCGGACCGATACGCCGGTATCGAGTCCTTTCTCTCTTTTTTTGGTTTTTGTCCTTTGTGACTGGCGTTCGCGCCTTTTTTCTTTTTCCCTGGCATACCGGTCTTTTGACCTAGCAGGGGCCCTTTTTCCCCCGATGGCTGCCAGCGGGTTTAAGAAATGTGATCGGTGTAAGAAACTTATGTCTCTTACCGACACACATGACTGCTGCCTCCGTTGCCTCGGACCCGATCATGACCCGATGATCTGTGGTCCGTGTGGCAAAATGTCTTCAAAGGCCTTGAGGAGTCGACAGCACCAGAGGGATAGAAATTTTTCTGACTCCGCATCCGGCCGGGCCCGGACCTCGTCAGAGGCCTCGACGACTCGGGACTCCGGCCCCGAGCAGCGTCGGGGTTCCTCCTTCGCGGGAACATCGCAGGAAGAAGAAACCCGCGAGGGCGGCATCGGTGGACGCTCCTGGTTCCTCGAGGGCCAGGTGGCATAGCCCCGATAGCCGTCCCGGGTCTTCGGAGTCAGAGAGGCCTGCCAAGCATCCTCATGTCGAGATGGAGTCTCCTGGACACGTAAGTGCTGTTGTCCTCATTGACTCTCCTCCGAGGGAGCCGACGTCGGGCCCGACGCAGTCGGGGCCCAAGTCGGGGGCTGCTGGGTCTCCTGAGCTCGGACTCAGGTTGACGGCCTTGGAGAGCAGCTTCGCTGCCTTCATGGAACAGCAGCGGGCATTGATCGCCGGTCTCACCAGTGCTTCTGCCCCGACCACCGGGACCTCAATGTCCAAGTCGACTCCGGAGGCCGAGCCGATCCTCAAGTCCATGCGGGCTCGAATCGATCCTCGGCCATGGTCTCCCTCGACCTCCTGTTCAGGGCCGAGGTCATTGACGCCGACACCCTCGGCGTCGGGGCGGAGGGCATCGGTGCCTGCCCGACCGGAGCCGCTCGATTCCTCCTCCAAGGAGTCAGGCTGGGAGACGGAGGACGAAGAGTCACCCGACACCCTTCGGACTCGCCCGAGTCCGAACCTCGGAGACGGTCCCCACCGGAGGATACCTGGTTCTCGGATTTCGTGCGGGATATGGCCAAGGCCTTGGCCTTCCCCGCGGATCCCGAGGAGGAGCCTCGAGCCGAGGAGCTCGAGGCCCTCCAGTATGACTCTCCCCCGAAGGGGGCCTTTACTGTTCCGGTTCCTCCGATGCTGGAGCGGCTACTCTTACGCATGTGGGAGACCCCGGCTTCGACGCCGGTGTTAAGCAAGCGGGTCGATTCCATTTATCGAGTCCGCAAGAGCCCCGGGTTCCAAAAGGCACAATTACCGCACCACTCCATGGTTGTGGAATCGGCCATGCATCGACTGAAAAGTCAGAAGATGCACTCGTTGGTGCCTCCCGGCCGGGAAGCCCGGAACCTGGATGCCCTCGGTAGGAAGTGCTTCCAGGGCTCTATGCTTGCTTGCCGTGTCCAGACCTACCAGCTTTACATGGGCATGTACCTCCAAGACCTGGCAAAGGAGATTGCCGGGTTCTCTGCTGGTCTCTCCGAGGAACCTTTGCAGAGGTTCCAGGCCTTGTCCACTGGTATTCGAGAGTGCTCAAAGTTTATCTCTCGAGCAGCCTACGATGGCTTCGAGGCTTTGGCCCGAGTAGCTGGAGCCGGCATCGGTGCCCGCCAATAGGCTTGGCTACAGTCATCCGACCTCGAGCCATGGGTCCAGGACAAGTTGGTCGATGTCCCCTGCCGGGGTGAAAACCTCTTTGGCAAGCCCATGGCTGAAAAGGCTGCAGAACTTGAGACCGAGACGCTGACCCGGACTAGGCTTTCCAGGAAAACCTCTGCCCCTTCTCAGAAAAAGAAGGGCTCGGGAAAAAAGACCTTTTACCCGAGGAAGTCATCGGCCTACAAACAGTACCCTCATTATCAGGCCTCTGCAGCTCCCCAACAGGGTCAGCAGGCCAAGGGGCAGGGTCAAGGGCCCCGTAGGCCGAAGACCCCCAAGCCACCCACACCGGCCCCTGCTCAGCAGGGTGGCGGGTTTTGACTCAAACAGCATAGCCTCTTCTCCTCAGCTAGCTTCTCTCAGCACAGGAGGCCGGCTGGCCCACTTTGCCCACAGGTGGTCAGCCGTCACATCAGATACCTGGGTTCTTCATATAGTCCAAAGGGGCTATCTTCTCCATTTTCACCAGGTACCTCCCTCCTATTTTCCAGGGGAGCCTCCAAGACTCCCTCTGCACAGGGACCTACTCCTTCAGGAGTTGACAGGTCTATTAAAGGATCAGGCTGTGGAACCGGTGCCCCACCACCTGAGAGGTCAAGGCTTTTATTCCAGGTACTTTCTGGTACCAAAAAGAACAGGAGGCCTCCGACCCATCCTAGACTTGCGAAACCTCAATAAGTTCCTGCAGAGGGAAAAGTTCAAGATGCTTACCCTTGGAATCCTGCTGCCCTACCTCCAGCAGGGAGACTGGCTATGCTCCTTGGATCTAAAGGATGCGTATACTCACCTCCTTATCCATCCAGACCACAGACAATATCTCAGGTTTGTTGTGGGAGGAAACCACTATCAATACAGAGTGCTTCCGTTTGGCCTCTCATCCGCTCCAAGGGTGTTCACCAAGTGCCTGGCAGTGGTGGCGGCCTACCTGAGGCTTCAGGGTCTCTTTGTGTTTCCGTACCTGGATGACTGGCTCATAAGGGGCCAATCTTCCCTGGAGGCCAACCAGGCCACCCTTCGCACTGTGGCTCTGCTTCAGCACTTGGGGTTTGTCATAAACTTCGCAAAGTCCACTTTGCTCCCGTCCCAGAACTTAGAGCTCATAGGGGCCAGACTAGACACTCTTCAAGCAAAGGCTTTTCTGCCTCTGGACAGGGCCCACAGGCTAATGGATCTGGCCAGCCAGTTTCGCAGCAATTCCCTGGTCTCTGCCAGGCAATTCCTGAGACTACTCGGCCATATGGCTTCCACGGTTCATGTCACCCCCAATGCCCGCCTGCACATGCGACCTGCTCAGTGGAGCCTTCGCACTCAGTGGCATCAAGCCTCAGGGGGCCTAGCGGACTCAGTGGGGATCTCCGACCTCCTGGTCTCCTCTCTGAAATGGTGGCTTCATCTTCCAAATCTGGTGCTCGGAGTGGTTTTCCAATCCCCTCCGCATACTCAGGTGCTGACAACCGATGCCTCTCTTCTCGGTTGGGGAGCACATTGCCAAGGGACATGTACTCAGGGTCTCTGGCACTTTGGGAGGCTGCTCAACAGATAAACTTCCTGGAGCTACGGGCGATACGCCTAGCTCTGAGAGCCTTCTCCCACCTCGCCTCTCACCAGTCTGTACTGGTCCAGACGGACAATCAAGTTGCCATGTTCTTTGTGAACAAACAAGGAGGCACAGGCTCCTTCCTTCTCTGTCAGGAGGCACAACGGCTGTGCTCTTGGGCTGTCAATCACGGAATCCTTCTCAAAGCTGTCTACCTCCCAGGTCAGGAAAATTACCTTGCAGACAAATTGAGCAGGATCCTGCAACCACACGAATGGAGATTGAACCCGTCGGTGGTTCAGCAGGTCTTTCTCAAGTGGGGACTCCCCACCATAGATCTTTTCGCCAGTCCTCTGAACCGGCAACTACCGAGATTTTGCTCCAGACAACCGCATCCTCTCAGAGTAGCTGCGGATGCGTTTCTGATCTCGTGGTCCACAGGCCTACTGTATGCGTTTCCTCCCACACCACTTGTGTCCAGAACACTGTTCAAAGTCCTCCGGGACGGGGCTTCATTGATTCTCATAGCCCCCCGGTGGCCGAGGAAACCGTGGTTCCCGCTTCTGCTACAGCTAGCGGTGGACACTCCTCTTCCTCTGGGGTTTCAACACGATCTCCTGTCTCAGGATCAGGGGACTCTCTTGCACCCCAACCTCCAGTCCCTTCATCTGATGGCCTGGCTGCTGAAAGGGTAGTCCTCGCTCCCCTACTACTACCTCGAGAGGTGGAAGATGTAGTCTTGGCCTCTCGGCATCCATCCACCAGGAAGTCCTACGCTTTTAAGTGGCGTAGATTCTCCGCATGGTGTGCTCAGCACAGTGAGAATCCCTTCTCGTGCTTTGTAGCGGTTGTGTTGCAATATTTGCTCTACCTCTCCAATCTGGGCCTTAAGTCTAACTCTGCCCAAGTTCACCTTAGTGCTCTCTCAGCACACCACTCACCGGTGGACGGCAGGCCTCTTTCCAACCACCCTTTGGTGGCTCGTTTCCTCAGAGGCCGCCTTCTGCTTAAGCCTCCTTTGCGTCCACCGGCCCCTGAGTGGGATCTGAATGTGGTCTTAAAGCGGCTTACTTGTCCGCCTTTTGAACCTATGGCTACCTGCCCTCTCCGTTTTCTCTCCTGGAAAACTTTATTTCTGGTAGCTCTCACCTCTGCTAGGCGAGTGAGTGAACTGCAGGCTCTAGTGTCTGATCCTCCTTACACTAGGTTCTACAGGAATAGGGTAGTCTTACGGACTCACCCTAAGTTTCTTCCTAAGGTTGTCTCACCCTTTCACCTTAATCAGGAAGTGGTTCTTCCGACCTTCTTTCCCAGGCCGCATGCCAACCGGGCTGAGATGGTCTTGCATACCCTGGACTGTAGGAGGGCGTTATCCTTCTACCTTGACCGTACGCGGGAGCATCGGAAGGCTGTTCAGCTTTTCGTTTCTTTTGACCCCAATAAGTTGGGGCTCCCTGTCTCCAAGCGTACGTTGTCCATATGGGTCGCTGACTGTATCGCCTGGGCTTATGGGGCAGCCGGCCTCTCGTTGGAGGGTCGAGTCACGGCTCATCGTGTCAGGCTGCGTCAGTGGCTCATCTCTGCTCTGTTCCGTTGGCAGACATCTGCCGGGCCGCTACTTGGTCTTCAAGCCAGACTTTTACGGTCCATTACTGCCTTGAGAGGGAGTCCTGCAGGGACAGTGCTTTCGGACAGGCAGTACTCCATAATCTCTTTGGGGTTTAGGCAACTCCTACCCTCCGGCCCTGGTGTTGGGCTACCGGTCGGGGCGTTCTCAGAGAAGATTCCTTCCTTCTGTGCTGACGAGCTAGAGGGAGCTCATTTTTCCGCTTGGGGTCTCCGGTAGCCTTAAGCTGGGGAGTCCCATAAGTGAGGACTGACTTCCTGCTTGGTCCTGGAGAAAGAGTAGTTACTCACCTGTAACAGGTGTTCTCCAGGAGCAGCAGGAATCAGTCCTCACAACCCTCCCTCCTCCCCTTGGAGTTGCAGTCATATCATTTGTTTTTGCTAATTTTTTTGCTGTCTTTTAGCTATGTCATCAGACTGAGCAAGATGGCACCCTTGGGCGGGAAGGGGACCGCGCATGCGCGCTGCAATTCCCATAGGCTTTCTGTGAAAGCTGGGGAAATGCTCCGCATGAGGGCTCCGTCGGCGCCGACGTCACCCATAAGTGAGGACTGATTCCTGCTGCTCCTGGAGGACACCTGTTACAGGTGAGTAACTACTCTTTCCTTTCCTTCCGAGGTCCAGGAGAGATCTTTCCTGCACTTGCTGGCTTTGGGCTGTCTACAGGGCTGCAAGAGAGCCTGCGCTATCCTAAAGATACCCTTCTCCTGACCATTTAATGACTGATCATCACCCCCACCTTAAGCGATTGTGACACCATGAAGGATTGCCTACATCCTCTGAGGGCTCATCAGTCCAGGAGAGCGCATCTGCGGTACCTTGTAGTTTTCCAGCCCTATGCTCTACCTGGAAACTATAGTTCTGCAAGGCCAAATATCATCTCGTAAGTCAGGTGGTGTTATTTTTCATTTGATTTAGCCTCTTCAAGGGGGCGTAATCAGTCACAAGAGTAAATGTCCATCCCATCAAATAGTATTTTAAGGCCTCTATGGCCCATTTGATGTACATGACAAGCAGCAGATATAATAAGTGTGCATGCATAATTTCCCTGAGGTAATTTAGAAAAAAATCCGATCAACTCCTCACTGATTAATCATTGTTGTCATTCTTAGGACATACTTTTGTTAAAAAGAGAAAAAATTTGTTCCTTTCAAGTGAAATTGTTTACTGATATAGCCCACTCTGTACAAACTCATAGGAAAAGATACCTAGCTAAGAAAATGGAGAATTAAGGACAGAGGTTAATTTCTTTCTCTTATTCCTTGTTAAATGCCAAGAAATACTATCTCGGACAAACTGTAAACATTAGTGCTGCCAGATATCTCAGATATAGGTAAGGAAGGTCTAGTGTTTAACTCTTTTTCCCCAGTTCTCTGCCTACTCTACTAACTAGGGGATAACACCTTCAGTAATTCTAAACACTTCAGCTCAATATCCACAAAGTGAAACTGGTGGAACAGTGTAATACAGTTTAGAAAAATTGGTCATTCTCAATTTCTTATATTTTGGCCCTGTTCTCTAAATTTTCTTATGTTTGCCTGAATTGTCGTATCTCCAGGAACAAGCAGGAATGTAGTCTTCACATATGGGTATCGTCGGTACCGATGGAGCCTGCGCGGGAACGCTCCCCAGAGTCCAATAGGAACGCTTTTGGGAGCATCCCTCAGCACATGTGCGCTCCTTCCCGCCTTTCCAACTGTCCCTCTTCAGTTCTTCGTTTTCCGTGGAGCCGACAGGACTCATTCCCTGTCACCGCAGAAAATGTCTTCTTTAATCTTCTTTTCTTGTGGTCACGCTTGCCTCCGCATGACGCCTACCGGTACCGCCGGTTCTTTTCTTTCTTTTCGTCAAAAAAATAAATAAATTCTGAATTGTTTCTCTTCAGAAACTTTCTTTTTCGGTGCTAGGCACCATTTTGGGCACTAGGCCCCATTTTTCCTTAAGGATGGATAAACCAGCTAGTGGTTTTAAAAAATGCACTAAGTATGGCAGTACCATTTCCGTCACTGACACCCATGACTGGTGTCTTAAATGTTTAGGCCCTGACCATTCTCCATCTGAGTGCCTCTCTTGTATGGGAATGATTAAAAGAGGAAGACAGAACCGGGCTGCAAAGCTTGGTACCCTCTTTTCTTCGGATGCCAGGTCCATTGCATCGACGTCTTCAAGAGCCTCTTCTTTCTCCCATGGATCTCGGGTAACTAAACATAAAAGCCAGTCCTCAAAGGGTAGCTCTCCTGCAAAGCATCGAGAGGCCATTGGCATTGCCCTTGAGGGAACCACACCGGCAAAACAGCCCTGGCGGGAGGCTTTGGCCTCCAAAGCATCAACGGGGTTCCAGGATGTTCTTCATGCCTCGGCCTCGACAGATCTACTGGTGCCATGCTCAGGGGTCCCGGCCGCCTTCACCGGTACCGACACCCAGGCATCAGCAGCGTCGATAGACCAGAGATTCCTCGCTATCGAGGGCAGTATTGCAGCTCTCCTTACAGCTGTGGTACCGTTGACACCGATGGTTCGACGGGCACCGGCACAGGTACCAACACCAGTTCTGATGCCGGTACCGGCACAGATACCGGTACCAGCACCGACGGTACCAGCCCTGGTGGGAATTCTTCCCATGCCGTCTTTGCCTTGCATCGAAAGATCGGTACCAGATCAACTCGGTAACGACTTCGATCGATACCGGGACCGTGCCTTACACGAACATCATGATCAGATATACTTGAAATCCTCCGATTCCGATGACTCTGATAATTCTGCTGGTACCAGAGTTTTTCTCCCAGAAGACTCTTCTCCCCAACGCAGAATGTCGCCTCCGGAGGACATGTCCTTTCAGGATTTTATTTGTGATGTTGCCAAAGGTCTTTCAATCACGGTAGCCCCTGAAAAGGCACCTAGAGCAAAGGAATTGGAAATTCTCCAGTATCCTAAAGCTCCAAAGGAGGCAGCCACCCTGCCCATTCATGAAATTCTTCATGATTTGATGCTCAGAATGTGGGAGACACCTTTGACCACATCTCCTCATTCTAGGAGGCTTGATACCATATATTGAGTTCCACCATGTCATGGATTTCAAAAGACTAAGCTGCCACACCATTCCATGGTAGTGGAGTCAGCCATGCATAGGATGAAAAGTGCAAAGAGACATGCATCTAATCCTCCAGGTCGTGAATGCAGGACTCTGGATGCTTTTTGGCGTCAAACCTTTCAAGCTGCCATGCTTTCAGCTAGGATCAGCTCATATATCTTATGTATGGGTATGTTCCTCAAGGAGGTCACAGGAGATTTGGAGCTTATGGGCACACTTCTCCCAGATGACAGACAACAAGACTTCCTTACACTTGTCAGGCATGCTCAAGATGTTTCCAAGTTCGTAAATCGTGCAGCTTTGACTGCTTTGAATGTATCAGCAGAACCTCTGCTATTGCCATTGGTGCACGACGGATTGCCTGGCTTCAGGCATCAGACTTGGAGATTTGGGTACAGGATAAATTAAGCAACATCCCTTGCACAGGAGAAAATCTCTTTGGCAAAAATTGGCAGGAAAAGGCTAATGAGATAGATGCTGACAATATCACCTTAGATAGATTGTCAAAATCTACAGCCACTCCAGCCAGAAAGAAACCCTATAAGAAAACCTCTTTCAGCAAAAAGAAGTTTTATCCATCCTATACCTAGCAAAGCCAAGCTCACAGTCAAGTTGCCCAAAAGGGACAACAACAGCAATTCAAACAGCAGAAGAAGCAAAAAGGCCCGAGAGCTCAACCAGCTCTTCATGTTCAGCCCCCTTAAGGGCTTTGACTCCTTCCTAGAGAACTTGGCCTTCCTGCCTCTGGGGGGTCCAGAACCACTAAATATTCAAGGCAGGCTGGCATTTTGCCAAGAGATGGCACCAAATAACAGCAGAAAATTGGACTCTGTCCATTGTAGGAAAGGGGTACAGGCTTCATTTTCACAGCATCCCCCCTCCTACAATCTTAAGGCAGTTCATTTTCCAGACATCTGCAGACAATCTGTTGGATCACGAGGTCTCAACACTTCTTGCCCAAGGGGCAATAGAGGAGGTACCCATTCTCCAGCAGGGTACAGGTTTCTACTCCCCATATTTTCTTATTCCAAAGAAAACAGGAGGACACAGACCCATTCTAGACCTCAGAGAATTGAACAAATACCTGTTCCGAGAGAAGTTCAAAATGATTTCTCTAGGAACTCTTCTTCCATACCTTCAAAGTCAGGATTGGCTTTGCTCTCTAGACTTAAAGGATGCATATATTCACATTCTGATCCATCCAGATCACAGGAAGTTCTTATGATTCCTTTTCAAGGAAAAACACTTCCAATACAGGGTTCTTCCCTTTGGTCTGGCTTCCGCACCAAGAGTATTTAGATTTCAGTAAAGCCTTTGACACTGTTCCTCACAGGCGACTTACAAACAAACTGAGCACCCTAGGGATGGACCCTAAAGTTACTGCTTGGGTTAGAAATTGGTTGGGTGGGAGGCGACAAAGAGTACAAGTAAATGGAGCTCACTCTGAGGAGAAAGATGTTACCAGTGGTGTGCCCCAGGGATCTGTCCTTGGTCCGATTCTTTTCAACATCTTTGTTAGTGATATAGCGGAAGGGCTGTCGGGTAAGGTTTGCCTCTTTGCAGATGATACCAAAATCTGCAATAGAGTAGACACCCAGGAAGGTGTAGATAACATGAGGAGGGATCTAGTTAAGCTCGAAGAATGGTCTAGAATTTGGCAGCTGGGATTTAATGTTAAAAAATGTAAGGTCATGCATTTGGGCTGCAGCAATCCAAGGGAGCAATACAGTATAGGAGGTGAAGTACTTTTGTCCACTAAAGAAGAGCGGGACCTAGGTGTGGTTGTGTCTGATGATCTTAAAGTAGCTAAACAGGTAGAAAAGGCGACGGCAAAAGCTAGAAGGATGCTTGGGTGCATACGGAGAGGAATGGCTAGCAGAAAAAAGGAGGTGATAATGCCTCTGTATAAGTCTTTGGTGCGACCTCATTTGGAGTATGGTATGCAATTCTGGAGACCGCACCTTCAAAAGGATGTGAACAGGATGGAGTCGGTGCAGAGGGTGGCTACTAAAATGATTAGTGGGCTTCATTATAAAGCATATGAGGACAGACTTAAGGATCTTAATATGTACACCTTAGAGGAAAGGCGGGATAGAGGTGATATGATTGAGATGTTTAAATACCTCCATGGCATAAATGTTCAGGGAGAGAGCCTCTTTCAATTGAAAGCAAGTTCTGCTACGAGGGGACATGGGATGAGGGTGAAGGGAGATAGATTCAGGAGTGATATGCAGAAATATTTCTTTACAGAAAGAGTAGTGGATCCATGGAATAGTCTCCCAGTGGAGGTGGTAGAGATGAGGACAGTAACTGAATTCAAAAAAGCATGGGACCAACACAGAGGATCTCTAAAGGTAAAAAGTGGACTGTTGTAGTTGTTGTTATGGAAGGACAGACTAGATAGGCCATGTGGTCTTTTTCTGTTGTCATGTTTCTATGTTTCTATTCACGAAATGCATGGCAGTAGTAGCTGCATTCCTGCGAACCCTAGGGATTTTCGTCTTCCCTTACTTGGACGACTGGCTCATTCGAGCCCCCACGGTTGCAGAGGCCAGCTCTGCACTGTCTCGCGCAATGCGAATCCTCCAATATTTGGGTTTGGTAATAAACTTCCCAAAATCCCAACTTGTTCCTTCCCAGTCTCTGGAGTTCATAGGAGCCTGTCTAGATACCAGACAATCAAGGGCTTTCCTTCCACAGGCCCGGTGTCTTCGCATAGTGCAACTAGCTTCTCAAGCAGCGGGAAAATCCTCACTAACTGCTCGAGAACTGCTACAGTTACTGGGACACATGGCATCCACAGTCCATGTAGTTCCCTATGCTCGCCTCCACATGCGAGCAGCCCAGTGGACCCTATCCACACAGTGGACACAGGCCAGAGGACGTTTGTCAGACAAGATAGCAAACTCTCATCGGCTGATCTTGCCCCTTCAATGGTGGCAATCACTGGAGAATCTTTCAGTGGGGTCTCCTTTCCAGCAACCCCTATTCCAGGCCACCCTAACAACAGATGCATCACAGGTGGGTTCGGGAGCACACCTGCATCATCTCTCTACCCAGGGCACCTGGACTCCACAGGAGGCTTGTCTTCACATAAACCTCCTGGAATTAAGAACAATCTATTTAGCTCTTTGAGTATTCCATGCCCAACTCAGCTACAAGACAGTCCTAGTTCAAACGGACAATCAAGTAGCCATGTTCTATGTGAACAAGCAGGGCGGAACAGGCTCTCTGTCGTTATGCAACAAAGCTTTACGACTTTGGGCCCTCGCCAGAGAGCATCAAATCCACCTTCTTGTGGTATATCTTCCAGGCATTCAAAACCTTTGGGCAGACAAACTCAGCCAAGTATTGCTGCCTCACGAATGGTCTCTCCACCCAGACCGGGTAACAAAGATATTTCACATCTGGGGGGCTCCAGACATAGACCTCTTTGCAAGTCCACTGAATGCCAAACTTCCCCAGTTCTGTTCCAGGATTCCAGCTCACAATTGCCAGGCAAGGAATGCCTTCCTCCTTCACTGGGGTCAGGACTTCCTCTATGCCTTCCCACCCATTCCCCTCATTCCCAAAACACTTTTCAAGCTTCAGAGAGACAGAGGTCGTATGATCCTCATAGCGCCACAGTGGCCACGCCAAACGTGGTATCCCCTTCTTCTACACCTCTCTCAAGCTGCACCTCTGGAGTTAGGCTGTGCTCCAGATCTCCTTTCCCAGGAGAGCGGGATGCTATGGCACCCGAATCCCCAGTCCCTGCATCTCACGGCCTGGTTGCTGAGAGCTTAAATCTTCAGGATCTCAACCTTTCTCAACAGGTAAAGGATATCCTTCAGGCTTCTAGAAAACCTTCCACAAGACGATTTTACGCCTTCAAGTGGAAACGTTTCACTATATGGTGTTCCCAGAAGGGGTTAAACCCCCTGGTGATAACTTTGGAGTCAATACTAGAGTATCTACTTCATTTATCAAATTCTGGTCTAAAGACAAATTCAGTCAGAGTCCATCTTAGCGCAATTACAGCCTCCTATAAGCCTCTGAATGGACAACCAATTTCCTCTCATCCTCTCATATCCAGATTTATGAGAGCTCTTCTTTTAACAAAACCTCCCATCAAACCACCACCAGTGGCGTGGGATTTAAATCTAGTTCTTGGGCAGCTCATGAAACCGCCTTTTGAACCTTCAGCCACTACTATCCTAAAGTTTTTGTCCTGGAAGGTCATCTTCCTAATTGCAATCACCTCTGCATGTCGCATTAGTAAATTGCAAGCCTTAGTGGCTGATCCTCCTTACACTAGGTTTCATCATGATAAGGTTGTCCTCAGAACTCATCCACACTTTATGCCAAAGGTGGTTTCGTCTTTTCATTTTAAATCAAGCAATTTATCTTTCTGTATTCTTTCCGAGGCCTCATGCCTCTAATGCAGAGAAGAACCTTCACACTTTGGACTGTAAAAGAGCCTTGGTTTTTTACCTACAAAGAACACAGCAACATAGAAAGTCTTCTCAACTTTTTATTGCTTTTGATTCTAGTCATTTGGGACTTCCAGTCTCCAAGAGGACTTTATCCAAATGGATTGCACAGTGCATATCCTGTGCTTATGAGAGTAAGAGTCTTCCTCTTCAAGGCCATGTCCCAGCTCATAATGTGAGAGCTATGTCAGCCTCTATGGCTAACTTTCACTCTGTGTCTATTGATGACATCTGTCGAGCAGCCACCTGGGCTTCTGTACATACCTTCACAGCCCACTACTGCCTAGATAAAGCCTCCCGTCGGGATGCCTTCTTTGGCCAGGCTGTTCTTCAAAATCTCTTTCAAACCTAATACAACTCCTACCCACCAACCCTGGTGGGATGCCAGAGATCCATGGGAGGAAGCATGGCCCACCTCACCATAGGTGGCAGCTTCCTGGGGTCATCTCCCTGGCATCTTCAGCTAGGGAGTCCCCATATGTGAAGACTACATTCCTGCTTGTTCCTGGAGATAGCGTAGTAACTCACCTGTAACAGGTGATCTCCGGGAACAGCAGGAATTTAGTCTTCACAACCCACCCACCTCCCCTAGGAGTTGTCTCTCTATCTCTCTGTCTCTTTCCTCTCTCCCTCTATCCTTTCACTCAACTATAAATGTAACAGAAGAGGGACAGTTGGGAAGGCGGGAAGGCAGCGCGCATGTGCTGAGGAATGCTCCCAAAAGCGTTCCTATTGGATGCTGGGGAGTGTTCCCATGCAGGCTCCGTCGGTACCGACGATACCCATATGTGAAGACTAAATTCCTGCTGTTCCCGGAGATCACCTGTTACAGGTGAGTAACTGCGCTTTCTTAAAGAATCAGAGACCCCTCGTGATCAGAAATTGTTGATCTTTTGATGGTGTCTTGATCAGTCTGATCCTGCTCCACCACCTCACCTGCAGCTCTCATTCCAGTTAAACGGAATCCTCTGCATATGTAGGGGGTAATTTTTTAAAACATTTTCCAAATATAAAGGAAGTTTGACATAGGGTAGATGGCTGTTATAAAATCGTGCAGATACGTATCTGCATACAAATACAGTACATGTGCTGAGAAAAGCATGTATGGACCATGAGTAAGCATAGTTAGGCAGAACAGGGCTGAAGTTGGAAGGTATATGTGTACTTTTATAAAATACATGTATACTTGCACATAGTTAGGGCAATGTTGTAATAGGATGTCTAATTAAAGCTCATTTTATGGCACCCGTGTTAAGCCTATTTCATAAAGACAAGTAGGTGTCTACTTGACTACAGTATATAAAATACTATTATTTTCTAGTATGCATGTAAATTATAGCATTTTATAATCTATACACATATTTGCTCGCACAAGAGCAAAGTACTTGTTATGTGAATGCGCATACTTTTATGCTGGTCAGTATTTTATAAGAGGCCATTTCCACATGTATGTGGCCACACAAGAGCGTTAATGACTAAAACACAGGTAAAGTAAGCACGCACTCTGTCGCGTAAAATACACACCCCTTATAACATTACCCACAGTATATGCAGAAAGTTTAATATTTAATTAGTTTGATTAACTGCCTTTTGAAACCAGTGTTAAGATGACATACAAACAAAATAATACAAGTAAAGCACTAATTACACCATACCAGGATTCAATATAGCAAGGTGTGGAGTCTGAAAGAATAGCAGACCTGAATACTCAGAAACTACAAATAGGGGCATCAGTTACAATGCATTGGTATAGTAGCAAGGTAAAGGTTTGGACAGTTACACACATGGGGGTCTGGAGGACATTGGAAACAAGATGATAAATGACTAGCTGACAGACTGGTCTGGGGGGGGGGGGGACCCTGGCAAGTTGATAAACATAAGGAGGAAAGACCTGTGGAAAAAAAAACAGGTCATCAGTTCTGCCTTAAGCTCTAAGTTAGAGGTCTGAAGCCTGAGATTTTCTGGAAGTTTATTGTAGAGGAACTGGGTCAAGTAAGTGAAGGATGATTTATGTGTAGACTCCAAACCTGTGCAGGTGGGCAAAAGAATGGTCAGGAAATTATTCTGCGATGATCTCATGTAACAGAAGAATAAGAGGAAAGCTGCAGTGGCTCCAAAGCTTTTGTGATCTACCAGAAATTACTCTGAGAGCTGATTTTATGAAAACCTATACACGTTGTGACACTGCGGGTGGATTCCAAAGCAGCTGGAGCAGTTGGAGCACTGTCCTGGGTCCCGCAGTCTCAATTCCAGGTTGGGCTTTTGAGACAAGCTCCCAAAAGCATTACTTTCAGGTACATAGCAAAGTCCAGCAGACAGTTCTGTTATGCCACCTCCAACACTCTGGGCTTCCCTCAGCCCCAGGGCCGGACGTGGCCTCTCCTTCTCAAAGTAAAATAGCTCAGAACAGAAATTAACACAAAGTCACAAGTAGCCAAACCAAATCATCCAGGTTCAAACCCAGAGTCTTTCTTAGAACAAAACAATGCTGCTCAACTGCGCAGTAAATAGCTGTTTCTGCAGGAACAAGCAGGAAGTCAGTCCTCACTTGTGGGTGACGTCAGCACTGACGGAACCCGCGTGGAGCAATTCCACAACTTTCAAAGAAAGCCTATGGGATTGCTACTACGCATGCGTGGTCCTCTTCCCGCCCAAGGGTGCCATTTTGCTCAGTCTCCCTTTTTCCGCGGAGCCATTCGGACACACGTCTTCGTCCCTCGGAAAATGTTTTTGTTTACTAGCCTTAACAGGTTCTCATTTCTTTCTTAAGGTTGCACCGGTCCTCTACCCATCCTCCCCTTGCTCTCTTTTGCAGCTTATGGGGATACCTTTTCTAATTTTTCCTTTTCAGGCTTCGCGCCCTTTTTTCTTCCCAACCGTTGGCCGCATGGGTCTTCGACCTCGCAGAGGCCGTTTTTGCCCCCATGGCCACCGGGTTTAAAAAATGCGATAGATGCTCTAGGAACATGTCACTTACAGACACTCATGACTGTTGTCTAAGGTGTCTGGGAGCCGACCATGACCCAGAGATCTGTTCACTCTGTAAGAAAATGTCTTCTAAGGCCCTGCTCAGCCGTAAGCAGAAGTCTGAAGACATTTTTCGAAAGGCTGCCTCAGCATCTCCGGTGGCACCCTCGGTCGTCTCCCCTCCGGTGGGTTCTCCCCCTGCGGCACCGCGTTCCAGGCGGCATTCTGAACAGGGGTCCCCCGAGGTGGAACGATGCAAAAAGAAGAAGGCCTCGAAGTCTCTTTTGGGCCCCCGACAAGCGCGAGCGCTCCCGCGCCTGGTCGCTTAGCCCCCTTCGGCGTTCCCAAAAGTCAAACAAGGAGCGGCCCTGCAAGGTACCTCGCAGAGAAATGGAGGCCTCCAGTGAAGGCACCCAGTCTCCTGAGGACCATCCCGGTGAGGACCCCCTCTCCTCCTCGACGCCCGATCCGGTGACCCCGGTATAGGCGTCCCAGGGCCCCACGCTCGTGTGTGAGTCCCGTGTGTTGGTGCTGGAATGCAGCGTTTCTGCATTCATTGCTTCCCAGCAAGCGCTCACGGCCAGTTTCACTGACTTGCGCCGGGAGACCGTGGGTCCCTCGCGTGGGATGCCCAAATCCATCCAGGAAACCCCCGAGAGCCACGGGCCTCGTTAGGGTCCTCGACGTCGGTCTCGCTCGCTCTCCCATTCCTCGGGGGCGATATCATCCAGGTCTTCTGGCTCCAGGCTGCTGGCCATCGGACAGGGTGAACCGCCTGGCTCGGATCCCTCGACCGACTTCTCAGACTGGGAATCCGATGGGGACGCATCCCCGGAGACCTTCACCCACCGGGATCTCCTGTCGGACCGCTCGCCGCCTGGTCTCCAGCGGCATTCACCGCCCAAGGACACCTCCTTTTTGATGTTTATTCAGGACATGGCTCGGGCCCTCAGCCTGGTCACCCAGGCCGAGGAGGACCCTCGTGCTGAAGAACTCGATATTCTTCAGTACAAGGCCCCGCCCAGGGTATACCTCACCGTGCCGGTGCCGCCGATCCTCTTCCGTCTTTTGCTCCACATTTGGGAGGCCCCAGCCTCGGTTCCCATTGTGAGCAAGCACCCTGACACAATGTACAAGGTGCAGCGAGGGCCAGGCTTCCAAAAGACCCAACTTCCACACACCTCGATAATGGTGGAATCAGCCATGAGGAAGCAGAAAAGCCCGAAGTCCCACTCATCGGTCCTGCCGGGCCAAGAATCGAGAGCCCTTGATGCCCTGGGCCACAAGGCCTATCAAGGTTCCATGCTCTGTTGTCGCATCCAGGCATACCAATTATATATTGGTATGTTCCTCCGCGACTTGGGAAAAGAACTTGGAGGTTTCTTTGCGGGCCTCAAGGGCAAGCCCCTCAACAGGTTTCGCACCCTGTTGAAATCAGTGGCTGATTGCTCCAAGTATATCTCCCGAGCCTCCTATGATGGCTTTGAGACATTGGCTCGGGTGACGGTCGCCGGCACCGGAGCCCGCCGCCAGGCTTGGCTCCAATCTTCGGATTTGGAGCAGTGGGTGCAGGAGGAGCTCCTGGACATGCCCTGACTTGGCGAACAACCTTTTGATAAGCCGATAGAGGAGAAGGCTGCGGAGATCGAGACGGAGTATGTCACTAGGACCCGTCTCTCTCGCAAGACCTCTACGCTGCCTCAGAAGAAGCAGCCTGTCAAGAAGTCCTTCTTCCCCAGGAAAGGCCTCCAGTACCGTGGCTACCCGCCGTACCCGGCTGCCCCCACGCCGACCACTCCCGTGCAGGGGAAGCCTGGCCAGGGTCACCGTAAACCAAAGAGCCTGAAGTCCCAGACGCCAGCTTCCCCACAACCCTCTCAGGGGTTTTGACGCCAGCGGCATAGCCCCTTGCCCTCCGGTGATACAGCAGCCCATGGGGGGACACCTGTCCTTTTTCACCCCGTTGTGGGCGCTTATCACCTCAGACACCTGGGTCCTCCAGGTCATCCTGCTAGGCATTCTTTTTCTATAGTGGCGTACTTCTTTTCTGGGGCTGTTAGCTTCCTGCTTAAATATAGAATAGGGTGTTCTTCCCTCCTCTTGTTCTTGGGACAAAACCACTCTTCGGCCTACTTCTGACACATTCGTTTGCAGTATAAAAGGCTTAGTGAAGTCCACCCCCCTCAAAATGGGTTCTTTACACAGACTATTCGGTAGGTTGCTGAAGGCAACCTCCTCACAATTGGACCACCGTAGCTGATTAGGTTTGCTTTTCTTTAACATGTCCATGAGGAGGCCAGTTTCCTCGGCAATCCTCCGAATAAAACAGCGGTAATATCCTACCAAACCCAAGAAACTCCTCAGTTGTTTCTTCGTCGTCTGTTGGGGAAACTCACGGATACTTTGAATCTTATTCACCAAAGGTTTTATCCTCCCCTATTTCGCTAGGTGACCTAGATACTGTACCTTATGTCTGGCAAACACGCACTTACATGGGTTTAAGATGAGTCCTGTCTTGCGGACTGCTTCTTGGACAGCATGTACTCTCGGGGCTAAAGATGACAATATCATCCATATAAGCAGCCGCATATTCCTGATGGGGTCTGAGTATGTGGTCAAGAAGCCTTTGATAAGTGACTGAGGCCCCATTGAGGCCAAATGGCATTTGGCGAAATTGATACAGGCCTATGGGGGTGCTAATAGTTGTTTTGGGTTGGGAGTTCTTGACTAGAGGGATTTGCCAGTAGCCCTTGGTAAGGTCTAAGGTGGTTAAATACTGCGCTTATCCTAATTTATCCAGGAGTTCATCCATCCGAGGCATAGGATATGCATCGTAGGTGGAGAGGATATTTACCTGGCAGAAGGCAATGCAAAAGCACTGAGTTCCATTTGGTTTTGGCACTAGCATGATTGGACTGGCCCAAGGACTCGGGGATTCTTCCACTACCCTGAACTTTTTCATTTCTCTCACCTGCTTGATAACTTCTTGTCTTTGTGCCTTACAATTGTTCTGGGGACGGTATGTGTTACGTGGGTACTGAGGTCGATTTCCCCTGGAATGGTGGTTAATATATCCTAACAACTCCGCCAGCTCAGTCTTCTGGACGGGGCTTAGGTCCTCTCCAATAAGGGGTTCCTCTCTTTTGTAGAAGTCACTGTCTTGGGGGCCTAAGTCCTCCGCCTCTGCCACCTCCACTGCGACAACCAGAGCTTGTCATTCTCAACACGGTTTCAGCACATTAATATGATAGGTTTGTCTCCTGCCTCTCTTGCTTACTAGTTCATAAGTGTATGTTCCGAGTCATTGATGTACGGTCAGGGGTTCTTTCCACTTTGACGTAAACTTATGCGGGTTATCAGAGATCAGTACCAGGACTTTGTCCCCCTCCTCTGGGCTGAGTATTGCAGTCATAGTATCCTTTTTGTCTTTCCTGGCTCCATAGTAAATTTCCCTGAGCACATTTTGTGGTCCTTTTTGAGGTTTTTCAGGAAGGCAAACACAGTCGGGGGGGGGGGGCCCCCTCCAACTGCACCCACTGTTCTTTTAAAATATCAAGGATTCCACTAGGGGGATGTCCATATAGCAATTCGAACGAGGAGATGCCCAGTGAGGTGTGACTAGCCTCCCGGCAGGCATAGAGGGCAAAGGGCAACAAGTGGTCCTACTCTGAGTGATTCGCCCTCTAACTCTCTCCTTAATATGGTTTTCAAGGTCTTATTGAACTGCTCTACCACCACATTTGTCTAAGGATGGTAGGAGGAGATTTTCAAATACACTATGTCAAAAGCCTCCCATTTCTGCTTAAGGTGACTAGACATGAAATTGTTACCGCGATCAGTCAAGACTTCTCTCGGGAAGCCAACTTCGCAGAAGAGATTAATGAGCTCACTAGCTATAACTTTAGCCGAGGTGGTCCACAAGAGAACTGCCCACGGAAATCGGGTAGCTTCGTCCATGAGGACTAGTATGTACAAAACCTCGAGGGGTTTTGGTGAGAGGTCCCACAATGTCGATGGCCAGATTGGTTACCGGTTCCTTAATGACAGGTGATGACTGGAGGGGCACTGGGGTAGGGTGAGAGGAGGACACTTGTTGGTATTGAGGGCAGGAGGAACAATACCAGGCTACCTCCTTATAAACCCCCGGCCAATAAAACCTCTGCAATAATTTGTTACAAGGTATTGAGAATTTCCTTATGCCCTGACAAGGGGTGATCGTGGGCCAATTGTAGGACCAGGTCTTTAAAGGTCCGGGGCACCACTAGCTGCCTTTTCTTCCCTTGCCCAGTAGGGTCTGAGCTCTCCCTGTGCAGGACTTCCTGTTCCAGAATGAACCTAGGAAGACCAGCCCAAAGGGGGACTCGAACTTGCTCGTATGCCTCCCTGAGTGCCGTATTGGCCTTTTGTTCATGCAAGAAGGAAGGAAATGGCTTCATGAGCTCCTCGGGTGCCCATGACATCTCCTGCTCAGCCCTAACATTTGCCTGTTCTCGAGCTCTATCCAACCGTTCCTTCCTGTGGTCGGGTTTTACTATTTTCTTTTTACCCGGCACCGCTATCACTTCTCTGCTAAGGGGAAACAGTTGTGAGGGGGTATCCTACTCCATTCCTGAGGGCCTGTCTTCCCTGGAGCTTTGGGAACATGTAGAAACTAACCCTTCCATCCCTTTTAGGCAGCATATAAAAGAGGGCCAATCCCGCTCTAACACTAGGGGATGCAGTAACTTGGGGAGCACCGCCAGAGGGAGTTTCTTACTAAAACCGGGTGCCTGAATATGCAGGTCCATATACAGGATTGAATCCTCACAATCCCTCTATACCTAGCCCCCTTCCCCCAGAGACCCGCCCTTATGACCTACCAGTGCTTCTGGGAGATCATTCTCTGTTCAGCCCCCATATCGGGTAGCGACTCCCTCAATGGAAACTTCTAGGAAAAACTCTTACCCCAGTCCTGGTCTTTCGCTTCCCACTAAACCCAGCCGGACCTTACAATCTTTTTTCAAATGCCCTCTTTTCCTACATTGGAAGCATTTGTAATCTTCCATTTGGTGCTTCTACATAGGAAGTTTTTCTTTTTCCCCTTTTCCTTCCTGGGGCCCATTACCAAAATGGCCTGGTGGCTTCCCTGGTAGAGGAGCTCTAGAGGGAATCCCCGGGCCAGACAGTGCAAGCTGTGCAACGCAAAACAGCTCAGCCGCCCGGGTAGCTTCCTCTGTGGTTCGGCATCCCTACTTTATTAGCCACCCCCTTACTTCCCCTGGGACTGCAAAGAGAAACTGCTCTAGTACTATGTCCTCCATTATTTGGGTGGTTGTCCTACCCTCGGGCTCTAACCATTTGGTTACTAGGTCCCTTAACCTCTGAGCTAGGGCCCAGGGCCTTTTCATCTTTAGCTAGCATGGCTTTTTGAAAGGCTATTCTGTAAGAATCCTTTGTTAGGCCATACGTCTCTTTTATGGCTACTTTAATGGCTGTATAGTCCGTGGCCTGCATAGGGTTTAAGGTTCTATATGCGGCCAAGGCTTTGCCAGTCAAGGAGATAGCCAATCTAATGGCCCATTGTTCTTGTGGCCACCCTTTCAAAAGTCCCCAAAAAGTCATCTATATCATCTGTATCAGTTAGTTTTCCAAAAGAAAAGGGTCCATATGGTTGTAGTCCTACCGGGTTAGCAAGGGCACTGGCAGAGTCCTGCAGCATGGATGATCCGCTCCCCTTCCCTCCAGTTGCAGTCTTGAGGTATCCTGGCAGAAGGTCCAGAAGGAGATGTTGTTCCTGCATAGCTGCCAAGGCCATGCCTCCTCAATGCCCCTATTCAGATTTGGATGTCCTCATGATGGGGATATCCCCAGAGCCAACTTCTAACTCGAGAGATGTCTCTAAGCCTGTTTTCAGATGTTCATATGGGGGTTAACAAATAGCCAAGCGCTGGCAATGTGTGCAAATAGCACAGCATGATGTTCAAACTGGTGGGAGAACACCCCCCCCCCCCACACCTAACCAATGGTTCTTCCAAAACATCCCAAACCCAATGGTCAAACTGCCCAGTGGAAGAGGTCAGGGTGCCCCTAAAGACAATTTTAGTTGGTACTTACCCCTGAAGAGCCCCAAGCAATAGCACTGCTAGGCTCAGTGCTACTTTCCTACTGCTAAGACCTGCAGTCACATATCTCAGAAGATCTTCATCAAAATCTTTGGAGAAGAGCTGGGAGAGGGAGGAGGGTAAGGGGGCACTGTAGCTATGCAAGGTCCTGATCCAACAATCATGGCTGTTCATCTGGCCCTTAGCAAGATAAGGATGGGGAAGTGAAACAACACTCCTCCTCCTGAGGGGTATTCCCAGGAAAGCACTGGTTTTAAGAGTGATCCTCTGGGTGCCCTCCCTCATTGAGCTCAAGTGAGGAAGTCACTTATGAGCTGAATGATATTTTCCACAGATTTTTCACAGAGCTGCATTATATTGCATTCACCATCTGCTTTAGACAGAGAAATACTGGAGTGCGTCCTTTCTACATATGCTGTTATATAGGATGAGATCATCAGAAATCTCTGGATTTTTCTTTTCTCTCTCCACCTTTGCTAGTAGGGGAACAACACATTTGTCTGGACTGATCTAACAGGACAATATGGAATATACTGTAATATCCAAACTAGATACCGCAATATTTAACAGGTTTTTTATACCACTTTATCATTTCAGTCAAAGCTGCTTACATTGTAACTTAAAATTGATAATGTACATTAAACAGGAACATTGATAACTTGGATTTTTCTGAGGCAATGGGGGCATTATAATAGCCTTTGTTTTATTCTCCATTCCTTTCCTTATGATTCCTAGCATTCTATTTGCTTTCTTAGCTGTCACTGCATATTTGGCAGAGGGTTTCAACGTGTTATCCATGATGACGCCTAAATCTTTTTCCTGGATGTGGTTCCTAATGTGGAACCTTGCATCGTGTAACCATTGTTTGGGTTGTTCTTTCCTGGGTGCATAACTTTGCACTTGTCCACATTAAATTTCATCTGCCATTTGAACATCCTGTCTTCCAATTTGTTAAAGTCCTCTTGCAAGTTTTCACAATCTACTTGGGTTTTAACAACTTTTGAATAATTTTGTGCCTTCTGCAAATTTGATTACCGCACTCGTTATTCTCATTTCCAGGTCATTTACGAATATGTTAAAAAGCAGCGGACCCAGCACAGATCCCTGGGGTACTCCACTATTCACCTTTCTCCATTGGGAAAATTGGCCATTTAACCCTACCCTCTCCTTTCTATCTTTTAACCAGATCTCCAGGAACAAGCAGGAATGTACCGACGGAGCTTGCACAGGAACGCTCCCCAGCGTCCAATTAGGAAGCTTTAGGGAGCATCCCACAGCGCCTGCGTGCTGCCTTCCCGCCTTTCCCAACTGCCTCTCTCCAGTTCTTCGTTTTCCGTGGAGCCAGCAGGTTGTTCCTGTCACTGCAGAAAATGTTTTCCTTATTCCTTCTTTTTTGTGGTCGCGTCTGCCTTCTTCGACGCTATACCAGTACCGCCGGTTCTTCTTTCTTTCTTTAAAAAAAAAAAAAATCCTATTTTTTCCAAACCTTCTTTTCCAGGTGCACGCCCCCTTTTGGGTCTTAGGCCCAAAATTTCCTCCACTATGGAAAAACCCGCTTCGGGTTTTAAAAAGTGCACCAAGTGTGTCTTAAATGTTTAGCTCCTGACCACTCCATCTCCGAATGTGTGGCTTGTGCCATGATGTCCAAGAGGGGTCGACAAAACCCAGCTGCTAAGCTCAGCGCCCTTTTACCCTCCAATGCAGTTTCTTTGGCATCGACGTCTTCCAGGGCTTCGCCTTCCTCCCATGGATCTCAGGTAACTAAACATAAGTCTGGCCTTTCCTCAAAGGGTAGATCTCCTTCCAAGCATCGAGATGCCTCTGGCGTTGCCCTTGAGGGTTCTGTACCGGCAAAATTGCCCCGGCGGGAGGCTTCGGCTTCCAAAGCATTATCGGGGCTCCAGGATGTTCTTGAGGCCTCGACCACGGCAGAACTACTGGTGCCATGCTCTGGGGTACCGGCTGCTTTCTCTGGTACCGATACCCAGGCATCAGCAGCGTCGATAGACCAGAGGTTCCTGGCTATTGAACGCAGTCTGTTGGCTCTCCTTGCAGCATCGACACCCTCAGAACCGTGTGAGACAGTTCAACCGGTACTGGCACCGACGCTGGCACCGGTACCGGTACCGACAGCATCGACATCGGTGTCCGCTTTGCCGGCACCCAGTCATGCGATGCCTTCCGGTACCAATACACCGGTACCAATTCCCCCCGGTACCGACTTCGGTCAGTATGGGTATCGGGCTCTTCAAGAGCATCTGGACAGAAGATACTTCGAATCCTCGGAGGACTCCGAGGATTCTGACAGCTCTGTCGTTACCGGAATACTTCTCCCGGAGGAGCCTTCCTCTCCTAAACGTAGGATGTCTCCTCCAGAAGATATCTCCTTTCAGGATTTTATCAGGGAGGTGGCTCGAGGTCTGTCCATTACTGTGACTCCTGAAACATAGCCCAGGGCAAAAGAGTTGGAGATTCTACAATATCCCAAAGCTCCTAAGGAGGCAGCTACCTTGCCTATCCATGAGATCTTACATGATCTCTTGTTGAGAATGTGGGAGACACCTCTTACCATCTCTCCTCACTCTCGCAGACTAGATACCATGTATCAAGTCCCTCCTTGTCCTGGCTTCCAGAAGACTCAGCTTCCTCACCACTCTGTTGTAGTGGAATCAGCTGTGAGAAGGATCAGGAGTGCAAAGAGGCATGCCTCTAATCCTCCAGGACGTGAGTGTAGAACTTTGGATGCCTTTGGACGTCGTACTTTCCAGGCTTCCATGCTTTCTGCCAGGATCAGTTCCTATATTTTATATATGGGAATGTTCCTTAAAGAAGCCACAGGAGACTTGGAGATTTTAAGCCCTCTCCTTCCTGATGACAAGAGGCAGGATTTTCTCACACTGGTTAAACATGCCCAGGATGTTTCTAAGTTTGTCAATCGTACAGCTTTTGACTGTTTTTGAGTGCATAAGCAGAACCTCTGCCATTGCCATAGGTGCATGTAGAATTGCCTGGCTCCAGGCATCCGATTTGGAGCTCTGGGTGCAGGACAAACTGGGCAATATCCCTTGTACAGGTGAGAATCTATTCGGCAAAAATTGGCAAGAGAAAGCCAATGAGTTGGATGCTGACAACTCCACTTTGGATAGGTTATCCAAAGCCACAGCTGATCCTGCAAAGAAGAAATCTTTCAAGAAACCATTCTTCTCAAAGAAGAGGTTTTATCCTTCTTATTCCCAGCAGGGACGTTCTGCAGGTCAGCCTGCCCGAAAGAGTCAGCAACCACCTAAACAAAGGAAAGCAAAGACTGCTAAGCCTCAACCATCTCAGCAGTCTCAGCCTCCACAAGGCCTTTGACTTTCATCTAGAGAACTTAGGCTTCCTGGCCCTCAGTGGACCAGAGCCTTCCACCATTCTAGGAAGGTTGTGTCACTTTGCCCCCAGATGGGGGCAGATAACAGCAGAACATTGGACACTTTCCATTATAAAAGAGGGGTACAGGCTTCACTTCCTCTGCATGCCCCTCCCACAATGGTAAGACAGTTCAATTCTCAGACCGCTCTCATCAACCTGTTAGATCAAGAGGTCACTATGCTTCTTGCCCAAGGGGCAATAGAAGAAGTACCCATGGGGTATGGGGTTTTACTGCCCCTATTTCCTTGTTGTTGTTAAGTGCCGTCGAGTCGGAGTCGACTCTTGGCGACCTTCTGGATAGCTGTCCTAAATTGTGTTCGGTCTTCAGTCAGGCAGCTCATTGTTGACAGACTGGTACCCGTAGCTGCTGTTATTGTATCGATCCATCTCATTGCTGGCCTTCCTCTTTTGCGTTGACCTTCTATCTTGCCAAGCATAATGTCTTTCTCTAATGATTTCTCTCTTCGCATGATGTGTCCAAAGTATGAAAGTCAAAATCTTGTCATCTGAGCTTCTAAAGAAAGCTTAGGTTTGATTTCCTCTAGTACCGACTGGTTTGTTCTTCGGGCTGTCCATGGTATACACAGTATTCGCCCCCAACACCATAATTCAAAGGCATCAATTTTCCTCCTATCTGTCTTTTTCACTGTCCAGCTTTCACATCCATATGATGTTATTGAAAATACCATGGCTTGAACAAGTTGAATCTTTGTATGGAGAGAGACATCTCTGCTCTTGAGAATCTTATCTAGGTCTTTCATAGCCATTCTGCCAAGAGCAATGCGTCGTCTGATTTCTTGACTGCTTGTTGTTTCTTTATTGATAGTTGATCCAAGTAGGTTAAAGATGTTCACAATTTCAATTTCTTCTCTTTCAACGATGAACCTGTTGATTATGCCAGTTGTCATGATCTTTGTCTTCTTCACATTAAGGTGCAGGCCCATTTTGAGACTATGTTCTTTGATTGTGAGAAGCAAATGTTTCAGATCATCTTCACTTTCAGCCAGTAATGTGGTATCATCAGCATAGCGAAGGTTGTTGATGAGTCTTCCACCAATCTTCACACCTCTGTTGTCTTCATACAATCCTGCTTCTCTGATGATTTGTTCTGCATATAAATTAAACAGGTAGGGGGAAAGTATGCAGCCTTGTCTTACACCTTTGCTTATTTTAAACCATTCTGTTTCTCTTTGTTCCGTTCGAACTGTTGCTTCTTGATCAATGTACAGATTGCGCAAGAGAACGATCAGGTGTTCTGGTATACCCATGCTTCTTAATGTGGTCCAGAGTTTCTCATGGTTTTACACAGTCAAAAGCCTTGCTATAGTCGATAAAGCACAAATAGATATCCTTTTGGTATTCTTTAGTCTTTTCAAGGATCCATCTCACATCTGCAATGATGTCTCTCGTTCCTCGCCCTTTCCTGAACCCTGCTTGCACTTCAGGTAGTTCTTGCTCCAGGTATGGTTGTAGTCTCTTTTGAATAATTTTATCCCAAAGAAAACAGGGGGATACAGACCTATTTTGGACCTCAGAGAATTGAACAAATTCCTATTCAAAGAGAAATTCAAGATGATTTCTCTGGGATCTCTGCTGCCATTTATTTATTTTATTTATTTAACATTTTTTATATACCGCACTATTCATCATCAGTGCGGTTTACATTGAACATCAACATACCTGTCAATCTATGACTGATCTAGGTTTACAGATAACAGGGAAGATAAACTGGGTGTTAACTGGGGAATAACTATCTACATAATTATACATAATTATATATACATTGAATAGGTTACATCAAGTTTTGATATTTGATAAGAATATAGTGTTTTCACATTTTGATCCTTTGTTCTGGATTGTTGTTATGTGTAGTAGTTATCTGAGTGATGCGGGAGACGGATTCTATTGTGTGTATGGTAGCTTGAAGTGTAAAGTGAATAGATAGTGCTTGATGGACTTTCTAAATTGGGTGATATCCCTGATTGATCTGATGTTTGGAGGTAGTTTGTTCCAGCACTTGGGAGCATAGGACACAAAAGCTCTGTTAATAGTTTGTTGTGTCCGTTTTGTGGAGATTCTGGGAGTAACTAGTGTGTTTTCTGCTACTAGTCTCCTGGGTCTGTTGTTTGGTGTGTGGGTGATGAGATTTGAGATCGATGCAGGAGATAATTTATTAATGGCCTTGAATGTGATGAGGAGGGTTTTGTATGTTATTCTGCAGTTTATCGGAAGCCAGTGCAGATCGATCAGTATTGGTGTTATATGATCTCTTATAGAAGCTCCAGATAGGATGCGGGCTGCCGCGTTCATCGCCAGTTGAAGTGGGTTTAGTGTATTCTTGGGGAGACCATGAAGGATGATATTCGCATAGTCGAAATGCGGTGTGACTATTGCTTGGAAGACTGTACGGAAGTCCTTGGTCTCCATCATTGGTTTCAGGTGGCGCAGTGTTTTTAGTTTGTAGTAAATTGACCTTACTGTGTTCTTTATGTGCTCTTTAAGATTGAGTTGTTGATCGAGTATCACACCGAGGTACTTTATGGAGGCTTTGATAGGAAGTTCTGCATCTCTTACTGTGAGGGTGGTTGGCGGAGCAAATTGCTTGTTTCTTGTTGCTATGAGTACTTCGGTTTTCTTGAAGTTTATTCTCATGTTTTGATTGAGGAGCCAGTCGGTTATTGCATTGAAACAATTGATTAGTGGAGAGTAGTCAGGATTTGATATATTGATTGGTGTGAATATTAGCACGTCATCTGCGTATAATAAGCAAGATATATCGAAATCTCTGGTGATTTGGCAGATTGGCTGCATGTATATATTAAAAAGCAATGCAGATAGAGATGAGCCTTGAGGTACTCCCTGTTTCTGTTTGAAGGGTTCAGATGTAATGTTGCCTGTACGGACCTGTTGCCAGCGCTCATCTAAGTAAGATTTGCACCAGTTCCAGGCTTGGTTGCGGATGCCTTTTTCGTGGAGTCTAGCTAGCATGATCTTATGGTCGACTGAGTCAAATGCCGCTGATATGTCCAGAAAAATCATTGCAATGGCCACGTGAATGTTGTCAATCCCACAGATGAGTTTGTTAAGTAGTGAAGTCATGAGTGTTTCTGTTCCGTGAGCTTCTCAGAATCCGTGTTGGCATGGGTCCAACGGGGCTACTGTGTCAATGTGGTGTTGGATCTGCCTCTGAGTTTCCTTTTCAAGTATCTTGGCTAGGTAGGGAATGCTGGAGATTGGGCGGTAGGATTCTTCCTTCGTTGGGTCCATCTGGTTGTTTTTTAGCAGAGGGCGAATTGATGTTTGTTTAAGGGCGGTAGGGAAGATGCCAGTTAGATAGGAGATATTTGCGATCTTAGCTATGTAAGGGCTAAGCTCGGCACGTAAGGTTTTGATCCAGTGTGCTGGACATGGGTCATTTGGTGCTGTGGTGGTATTTATAGTAGCGATAATTTCTTCGATGGTTTTTCTTGATGGTGGTGAGAATTTATCGAGTGATGCTTGGGCCTGTGGGAGTTGGATTAGTATTTGTGATGACGTTGTGTTCGCCTTGACCATTTTGGCTTGGATGAAATTAGCATATAGTTGTGGTTGTATGGATTCTTGATGCGGTGGCGATGGATCTTTGGTTAACGTTTTTACTAAATTGAAGAGATCGCGTGGTCTGTTTAGTGTTTTGCTGAGAAGATTGGAGTGGAATTCTTTCCTTGTAGACCAAGTTAGTTCACGATGCTTTTTGAGTTGGGTGAGATACTCTTCTTGAATCTGGTTGTTGTGGGTATGTCTCCATTTTCTTTCTAACTTCCTCAGTTGGAGTAGAGATGTACGTAGATCTGAAGAGAACCAAGGGGCATCCTACTTTTTGTTGGAGTGATTCATGGGTGGGAGCTTCTTGTACATGCTTGGTTGATGTGCATATTGATAGAGAGTGTCATTCCAGTTAGAGATCAGCTCATTTAGATTGTCCGTTGGCTTGGATAGTTTTGGCAACGCTTGTTTAGTGAGGGTCTCTACGTCTAATGGCTTAAATCGCCCTGCGTTTGTTGTTGAGGTGACTGGCTGGGTGAGCGTGTTTGAATTTGTTGGAATCAGGAATAAGATCAAGCTATGGTCTGACCAAGGGACTGGGATAATAGATGGTTTGGTGCAATTTTTTGAGACTGCTGATGGAACGAATATCAAATCAAGGATGTTCCCTTGTTTGTGTGTGGGGTTGTGCACGATTTGTTTGTATCCAAGGTCTGTCATGGCATCGAGGAATGTACTGGATAAGTCGTGATGTAGAGAAGCGAGGTTAAAATCACCTTCAGAGTCAGGATTAGCTTTGTTCCCTAGATCTCAAGGATGCATACACCCATGTTCTCATTCATCCAACTCACAGGAAGTTCCTTTTTCAAGGAAAGCACTACCAGTACAGGGTGCTTCCTTTTGGCCTAGCCTCAATACCAAGAGTGTTTATGAAATGCATGGCTGTGGTAGCAGTATTTCTTTGCACTCTAGGAATATTCGTCTTCCCATACTTAGACGACTGGCTCATTCGAGCCCCATCAGAGGCAGAGGCCAGGACTTCTCTATCTCGCACAATGCGTATCCTTCAGTATTTGGGCCTGGTCATAAACATCCCAAAATCCAGTCTAACTCCTACTCAGTCCTTAGAGTTCATAGGAGCTTCGCATGGTGCAGTTAGCTTCTCAAGCAGTGCTAAAGCCTCATCTCACTGCCCGAGAAATGTTACAACTACTAGGCCACATGGCATCTATAATGCATGTGGTTCCTTATGCTCGCCTCCATATGAGAGCAGCCCAGTGGACTTTATCCACTCAATGGACCCAGGCATCAGGGTGCCTGTCAGACAAAATAGCAAACACAAATCACCTTATTTTGTCTCTCCAATGGTGGCAGTCCACTCAAAACCTGTTGCTGGGGTCCCCATTTCAACAACCTTTACCCCAGGCAACTCTCACAACAGATGCTTCACCAATGGGTTGGGGAGCTCATCTGCAAGACCTCTCCACCCAAGGCACTTGGACTCCACAGGAGATTCATCTACGCATCAATCACTTAGAGCTCAGAGCAATCTTCCTTGCTCTTCGAGTGTTCCACACCCTGTTCAGCTACAAGACAATCCTCATTCATACGGACAATCAAGTGGCCATGTTCTACGTGAACAAGTAGGGGGGAACAGGCTCTCTGTCGCTTTGCAACAAAACCTTGCGACTATGGACCCTCACCAGAGAGCATCAGATTCATCTCCTGGCAGTGTATCTTCCAGGCATAGAAAACTCTTGGGCAGACTGACTCAGTCGAGTTCTGCTTCCACACGAATGGTCTTTGCATGCAGACCAGGTGGCCAAGATTTTTCAAATTTGGGGAACCCCGGACAGAGACCTCTTTGCAAGTCCGTTGAATGCGAAACTTCCCCGGTTCTGTTCCAGAATTCTAGCTCAGGGCTCTCAGGCCAAGGATGCTTTCCTCCTTCACTGGGGTCAAGACTTCCTTTATGCCTTTCCATCCATTCCCCTAATTCCCAAAACCCTGTTCAAGCTTCAGAGAGACAGAGGCCATATGATTCTCATAGCTCCACTTTGGCCATGGCAAATGTCGTACCCTCTGCTTCTACATCTCTCTCAAGCTCCCTCCCTGGAGTTAGGATCTGTTCCAAATCTCCTATCTTAGGAGGACGGAATGTTATGGCATCCCAATCCCCAATCTCTGCATCTCAGGGCTTGGTTGCTGAAGGCCTAGATCTTCATGATCTTAACCTCCCTCAGCAAGTAAAGGATATCCTTTATGCTTCCAGGAAGCCTTCCACAAGACGCTCTTATGCTTTCAAGTGGAAAAGGTTTACCATATGGTGTTCGCAAAAGGGTCTTAACCTCCTTGCGGTGCCTCTGGAATCATTACTGGAGTATCTCCTTCATTTATCCAATGCAGGACTTAAAACTAACTCAGTAAGAGTCCATTTGAGTGATATTGCAACTTCTTTCAAGCCTCT
Organism: Ichthyophis bannanicus; assembly: GCA_033557465.1. Classification (NCBI taxonomy): domain Eukaryota; kingdom Metazoa; phylum Chordata; class Amphibia; order Gymnophiona; family Ichthyophiidae; genus Ichthyophis; species Ichthyophis bannanicus. The sequence goes on from CM066031.1 coordinate 670,247,073, forward strand.
AAATGGACAACCTATTTCCTCCCATCCTCTTATAGCAAGATTTATGAGAGGCCTTCTTCTAACTAAGCCTTCCATTAGGGCACCACCGGTGGCATGGGACTTAAACCTGGTTCTTGGTCAGCTCATGAAGCCACCTTTCGAACCCTTAGCTACTACCTCATTGAAATTCCTTTCTTGGAAAGTTATCTTTCTCATTGCAATCACATCAGCATGCCGCATCAGTGAGTTGCAGGCACCAGTAGCTGATCCACCTTATACAAGGTTCCATCATGACAAGGTAGTCCTTAGGACTCATCCACACTTTATGCCAAAGGTGGTCTCGCCTTTTCATTTAAACCAGGCGGTCTACCTGCCTGTGTTTTTTCCAAGGCCTCATGCATCTAATGCAGAAAGAAATCTTTATACTTTGGACTGTAAAAGAGCTTTAGCCTTTTACTTGCAAAGAACAAAGCAACATAGAAAGTCCTCTCAACTCTTTGTTGCTTTTGATCCTTCTCATTTGGGACTTCCAGTCTCCAAGAGAACACTGTCCAGCTGGATTGCTCAGTGTATTTCCTTTGCCTATCAGAGTAAGAATCTTCCTCTGGAGGGCCATGTCACAGCTCACAATGTGAGAGCCATGGCAGCTTCAATGGCTCATCTGCACTCTGTGTCTATCGACGACATCTGTCGAGAAGCCACTTGGGCCTCAGTTCATACCTTCACAGCCCATTACTGCTTGGACAAGGACTCCTGCCGGGATGCCTTGTTTGATCAGGCTGTTCTTCAACACCTGTTCCATACCTAATCAACTCCTACCCACTATCCCTGGTTGGATGCCAGAGATCCATGGGGGGAAGTGGAGCCCTTTCACAGGGACACACAACTTCTGGGGTCTCTCCCTGGCATCTAAAGCTAGGGAGTCCCCATATATGAAGACTACATTCCTGCTTGTTCCTGGAGATAGCATAATTACTCACCTGTAACAGGTGATCTCCGGGAACAGCAGGAATTTAGTCTTCACAACCCACCCACCTCCCCTAGGAGTTGTATCTCTCTATCTTTTTCTGTTTCCCTCTCTCTCTCTTTGGCTCAGCTTTAAACTCAACTGGAGGGAGGCAGTTGGGAAAGGCGGGGAAGGCAGCACGCAGACGCTGTGGGATGCTCCCAAAAGCTTCCTAATTGGACGCTGGGGAGCGTTCCTGCGCAGGCTCCGTCGGTGCCGACGATACCCATATGTGAAGACTAAATTCCTGCTGTTCCCGGAGATCACCTGTTACAGGTGAGTAACTATGCTTTTCTGATCCACATCAGTACACTGCCTCCTATCTTTTATTTATTTATTTACCATTTTTTTATATACCACCTTTCATAATCTCAAGGCGGGTTACATGGAACAGAACTTTGTTTACATAGAACATTTTCAAACTATATGCAGGTTTACATCAAACTTTTCAAACTATATAAATAGCAGTGTTTACTGTTTTTACATCTAACTTAATTATTTACATAAGTTTGTGCTTGCTTTGTGCCTAAGATTGGTCTGTGAGGTGGAAGCAGTCTGTTATGAAGATGGTGGGCTGTGGAAGTATTCAGTAAATAGGTGTGTTTTCAAAAGCTTCCTGAAGGTAGAAACATCCGTGGTGGCTCTCAGGTGGTGGGGGAGGGAATTCCAGAATGAGGGGGTGTAAAGTTCGAAGGCTCTCTTTAGGGTATTCTGGGATATTCCTGTGTGGAATGTGGAGCTTGCAAGTGAGTTTTGATGCTGTGTTCTTTGTGATCGGTTGTCAGGAATTTTTTGGATTAGCTCATTTAGGCAACCAGCAGATTGGTTATTTTGAATTTTGAATGGTAACATTATGTTTTTATATTTTATTCTGGAGATGATGGGGAGCCAGTGGAGGGATTCGAAGATTGGGGTGATGTGGTCTTGTTTGCTGGATCTTGTGATTAGGCGAGCAGCTACGTTCTGGGCTAGCTGTAGGGCGTGGATAGAGCTCTTTGGAAGGCCATGTAGAATTAGATTGCAGTAATCGAGGAGTGGTGTGATGAGTGCTTGACAAACAGTTCAGAAATGGTTTTGCTCAAGCAGTGAACATAGGTTTTGCAAGTATTTCATCTTGTAGTATATTTTGGAGGTGGCCCTGCTAATGTGAATCTGAAGATTCAGTCTTTGGTCGAGGTGGATTCCTAGATATTTTACCTCATTTTTTATGGGGATTGATCTGGTTCCATTTGTTATGTTTTCTGGAGGTTTGAACGAGGAGTTCTTTGTGATGATAAGGGCTTCCGATTTTTTGTAGTTGATCTCAAGGTTCTTTAATGTTAACCAATCGGTTATTGCTGTCATGCAAGATGAGATGGTGGAGTAGTCGGGGTTATTTGTGTCTAGAGTGGTGTAGATCATTAGATCACCCGCATATAGGTGGTAGTGAATGTTGTAGGCTTGTTGTATTTTGCAAACTGGTTGAAGGTACAGGTTGAAGAGTAAAGCTGAGAGGGATGATCCTTGGGGAAAGCCTTGATTTGGGGAGAAGGGTTTTGATACGTTGTGATTTATCTTGACTCAGGATTGTCTATCTGTAGGGTAAGAGCGGAACCAAGCCAGGGGTGTGCCACTTACTCCTATTTCGGTTAGCCTATCTAGTAGTGTGTGGTGATTTATTGAGTCAAAGGCAGCTGTTATGTCGATAAAGATGAGGATAAAGCCTTTCTTGATGTCTTCAATTCCTTTTATTACTGTGTTTAGAAGGGAAGTCTCTCATGAGGGACCTTATCAAAGGCTTTCTGAAAATCCAGGTACACTACATCGACAGCCCACCTTTGTCTACATGTTTATTTACACCTGCAAAAAAATATAAAAGATTAGTAAGACAAGACCTTCCCTGGCTAAAGCCATGTTGACTGTCTCCCATTAAACCATGGCTATCTATGTGTTCAGAAATTTTGTTCTTAATACGAGGGTTGCTATTTATATTTCTGGCCTTAGCAACAGTAAGTGTTGCCAGGCACTATCCAGTGGTTCCATTGGAACACTGACATTGTTGAACATAACCTTATTCATAACATTTTATCATTTGAGCGCGATTTGTTGTTTACAGTAACTTGAAAAATTCATCGGGGTGAAAAATGGAATTAACTCGTGAACATTTTCGTGCGATTATTTGTCATAACTTTCGACGTGGATTATCAAGACAAGAGTGCATCGATGAACTTAATTTTTTATACGGCAATAAAGCACCATCCTACAGCACTGTAAAAAACTGGTATAATGAATTCAATCGTGGCCGACGTTCGCTCCAGGACGAATTCCGTCAGGGTTGTCCAAAATCGGTTGTTGTGCCAGAAAATATCGATGCTGTGTGTGAACTGATAAAGCAAGATCGTCATGTGACATACCGTGAGATTGAGGCATCTTTGGGCATTAGTATGACAAGCATCAATAAGATATTGCATGATCATTTGGCCGTAAAAAAGATTTGTTCGCGTTGGATCCCGCATAATCTGATAAACGCTCAAAAGAAGGCTCGTGTCGATTGGTGCAAGGAAATGTTGAAAAAATACGTTCAAGGTGCATCAAAGACTGTGTATAACATCTACACAGGTGACAAATCATGGATCTGTGCATATGAGCCCGAAACAAAACAGCAATCGACTGTATGGGTCTGCCAAGACGAGCCAAATCCAACAAAAGTTGTTCGCGGAAGAAGCACATTGAAGCAAATGGTTGTCTGTTTCTTCGGCATTACCAGTCACATGGCAACAGTGCCATTAGAGCAACGTAGGACGGTCAATTCTGAATGGTACACGACCATTTGTTTACCAGAAGTCTTAGGAGAAATTCGGAAAAAGTCGAAGAAGAGGCGAATAATTCTTCATCATGACAATGTGAGCTTTCACACATCGGCTCAAACAAAGGAATTTTTGACCGGCCAAAACATCGAATTGATGGGTCATCCACCGTACAGCCCTGATTTGGCACCCAATGACTTCTTTTTATTCCCGCACATCAAAAACAAATTACGTGGTCAACGATGTTCAACACCCAAAGATGCGATTGATGCATTCAAAATGCATGTTTTGGAGTTACCTCAATTGGAGTGGAAAAAGTGCTTCGAAAATTGGTTCAAACGCATGCAAAAGTATATTGATCTTCATGGAGAATATTTTGAAAAACAATAAAACCAATTTTGATCATAAATATTTGTTTGTTCGTTATTAGGCCAGAAATATAAATAGCAACCCTCTCGTATTGGTTTCTACATTTTGCCCAGTACTGATGTCAGGCTCACTGGTTTGTAGTTTCCTGGATCACCCCTGGAAACCTTTTTAAAAATTGGCGTTACATTGGCCATCCTCCAATCTTTATGTATTACTGATGATTTTAATGATAGTTCACAGATTAGTAATAGTAGGTCTGCAGTCTTATATTTCAGTTCTTTCAACACCCTTGGATGTATACTATCTGGTCCAGGTGATTTCAGTTTATCAAATAGTTGTAATACATCTTCCTGGTTTACCGCTATTTCTTTCATTTCTTCTGCTGCATCAGCTTTAAATACCATTTCAGTCATGGGTAGCTTGCTTACATCTTCTTCAGTAATGACCGAAGCAAAGAATTAATTCAGTCTCTCTGCTATAGCCTTGTCCCCTCTAAGTGCCCCTTTTACCCCATTATCATCCAGTGGTCCAGCTGACTCTCTCACAGGGATTTTGCTACAAATCTACTTGAAAAAGTTTTTATTATGCATTTTTGCTTCCACAACAGGCTTTTTTCAAATTTTCTCTTTGCCTGCCTTATCATTGCCTTGCATCTAACTTGCCAGTGCTTATGTTGTTTTCTGGTTTCATCATTTGGCTCCTTTTTCCATTTCCTGAAAGATGTTTTTTTGTCTGAAATAGCCTCTCTGACCTCACCTTTAAACCATGCTGGTAGTTTTTCAGACTTTCTTCCACCTTTCTTAAAGCATGGAATACAGCTAGTCTGGGCTTCCAAGATATAATTTTTAAACAACACCCATGTTTGATGTAAATCTTTATCTTTGCAGCTGCTCCTGTTAGTTTTTTATGAACTGTTTTCCTCATTTTATCATAGTTTCCCTTTTGAAAGTTAAAAGATAGAACTGTGGATTTCCTTGCCGCCCTTCCTTCATTTATTAAACGCGATCATGCTATGATCGCTATTGCCAAGTGGCCCCAACACCCTTATCTCTTTCACCATATCTTGTATTCCACTAAGGACGAGATCCAAGATGGCTTCCCCTATTGTTGGTCCATGAACAAGCTGCTCCAAGAAGCAGTCATTTATTTAATTTAGAAGCTTTATCTCCCTAGCATGTCCTGCTGTGACACTGACTGATACCGGTGTAATTGAAGTTGCCCATTATTATTACTGTGCTATAAATATTGTTAGCTTCCCTGATTTCTTTGAGAATTTCATCATCCATTTGTTCATTCTGTCCAGGCGGTCGATAGTACACCCCCACTGCCATTGCCTTCCCTTTTTTATATGAAATTTCAATCCATAGAGATTATACAGTGTATTTTGTTTCCTGCAAAACTTTAATCCTTTGTGACTCAATGCCCTCTCTAACACAGAACGCAACCCCTCCACCAATTTGATCAGCTCTAACATTACGATATAATTTGTACCCAGATATCACAGTGTCCCACTGGTTGTCCTCCTTCCACCAGGTCTCTGAGATACCAGTCATATTTAACTTTTCATTTAGTGCTATATATTCTAATTCTCCTATCTTATTTTTTAGACTTCTAGCATTTGCATTCAAGCATTTTAGAGACTGGATTCTATTCATATGAATCTGGATACTGGTAGGTGGGGTAATTTGGAATCTTTAAGTTCTATCTGCTCTGTACTTCAGGGCATTTGTGTTACTTTTGTCTTTATTGGAACCTCTCTGTCGATATGCTGTAACTTCAATCTTTTGCTAGTATTCTTTTGGGTGCGCTCTTTTGCTAGTATTCTTTTGCTAGTATTCTTGGGTGCGCTCTTTCCCCTATTATCTAGTTTAAAAGCTACTCTATCTCCTTTTTAAAGATGAATGCCGGCAGCCTTGTTCCATTCCAGTTAAGGTGGAACCCATCCCTTCGGAAAAGCTTCTCCTTTCCACAGAATGTTGCCCAGTTCCTAACAAATCCAAAACCCTCATCCATGCACCATTGTCTTATCCATGCATTGAGACTCTGGAGCTCTGCCTGCCTTTTGGGTCCTGCGGGTAGAATGGGAAGCATTTACCCTGGATGTTCTGGATTTTGGCTTTCTACCTAAAAGCCTAAATTTGGCCTCCAGAACCTCCCTACCATAGTTTCCTATGTCATTGATACTAACATATACCAAGAAAGCAGACTCCTCCCCAGCACTATCTAAGACCTTTTCTAGGTTGGTTGTGAGGTCTGCTACTTTCGCATGAGGCAGGCATGTTACCAGGCAATCTTCATGTCCACCAGCCACCCATCTATCTACATGCCTAATGATCGAATCACCAACTACAATGGCTGTCCTAACCCTTCCCTTGTGAGCACATGGCCTTGGAGAAACCTCCTCAATGCGAGAGGGTTTACATCACTTGGAGGATAGCTCCTAGCTACAGGATCACTTCCTGCTACACCAGGGTGATGCTGTACTATCATGTGACCTCTCTCCTCAATGGCAACAAGGTTGCTGCCAGAGTGGAGGTGGGACTTCAGTACTACATCCCTGTAGGTCTCGTCTGTATACCTCTCTCTCTTCCTTATGTCCTCTAAGTCTGCTACTCTGGCCTCCTGAATTCCGACTCATTCCCCAAGAGCAAAGAGCTCCTTGCACTTAGTGCACACATAAGACCCATCACCAACTGGGAGAATCATACATGTGACACTCAATGCAAAAGACTGGAAAGCCTCCATCTCGCTGCTGGACTGCTGTCTGCATCTTAGTTTTAAAGTTGTGTTTATGTATTTAAGTTGTTTACTTACATTAATTTCCTGGGGATACTTATACTAATAAAACTATATCTAATATGTTTAATGGACTTTGTTGACTTCAAGATTAATTAATCTCAGGTCCTTAATGTATGCCTGATGAGGATAAACATCTGCACTTAAGAGGTTTAAGAGCCTATGAAGCTATGATTATCTCAAGGGTATGTGGGAGTTGGCAAAGGAGAGAGTGGAAAGAAGACTTATTAAAAGTTGGCTTGCTTCTAAGGTAAGGCTTACAAATTTCCTGGGTGATTCACACAGCCCTTGGTTTGATAGAAGGGACCTTTTAAATTGCCCCTTGGATCTGTCACTTGCCTTTAATACCTATTCAAGACAACATCACAGATCGTTTGCCTCCTATCTGGAAGGCCTTTTTGTAAAGGTCACTAGAAACAAGTTTATTTCTTCCTAATCAGGAATATTCTACCTGTATGCTAAGCTAGGCTCTGATTTGATTTAGATAAAAAGTTCTCTAGAAACAACTTTATTTCAGTAACTATTTACTTTATTTAACTTTCTATATTTAAGCTATACTCTGATTTGATTGACATGAAAAGAGTCTATTTATTCTTAATTTACTTTCTATGCTAAGCTATACTCTACTTTGACTTAAATACAAAGCTCTTTGGTGGTATTAAAACCTGACTGACTCAGCAAAAACACTGAATTCTAAAATACACAGATCTATCCATTTTAACCCAAAGAATTCCCTCACCCTCACCCCCCCGCCGAAGATTTAGAGTTTATTTCAGAAGATTTGTAGATCTGTTTCCTTGTAGCAGTCCCTTTTGGTAGTCCTTCAAGACTGTATGCGTATCCACTTGCTGCCCTTTAAAGGATTATATTACTCCTTATTTACACTGGTTAACTGTTCAGTACCATGTGGACTTCAAGTGGCTTGAATCAGAGTGGATATTGCATCCTTCAGGTCCCAGTCTTAAAAGATTTGTTTGAATAAGGCCCTGCTATGCTCTTTTCCATAGCTGGGCCGCAATGCTGGAATTCATTGTTTAGATGGTCCACTATGAGGCAGATTTTTTTTGAAATTTTGTAAGCAGGTGAAAAACTTTCCATTTGGACAGGGTCTAGTAATGTAAGTGCTAAATATTGTTTTTTTAAGGAATTTTACCTTTTAAAATATGTTAGTGTCATATTTTGAAGCTTGCTTGTATTTTGTAGGTTTGGTATGTTTTAAGCTTCTATTTTGTTTTATATGTGACAGTTTTAAAATTTTCATTATGTATGTTGAATTATACATAATATAGCACATTATTCTGAGATGATATGGTTTATAAATATGCTATTAAATAACATAAAATGAAATTAGAGTTTTCAGAGTGGGGAGGGGGAACATTTCTGACCTTTTTTATGGTTTAAATGCTTGAGAAAGAGGGAAGTAGCAGATTGTGTCAATAGTAACATTTCTTAGTAGTTTGCTTCCCTACCATACTTCTGGAACCCAGCCCATGCCTCTTTCTCCACCAACATTAGCTCCTGGGGAAGTCTGAGTTGGATGGATGGCAGGTGGTAATTTTCACACGTGTATGGCACACCACCTCTTACTCACAGCTCCCCAGAAACCTACTCGTTCCCTTTCCCTTTCCCTTTCCCTTTCCTCTCCTTCCCCTCTTGCACTTACTACTCGTCTCCTCTTCTTTCACACTCCATTTCTCTCTCAACCCCTCTCTTTTCTATTACTCCCCCTCTTCTTTTGTGTCCTTATCCCTTCCATTCACCACCTCACTCGCCCACCTCCTCCATCTGATGTGTCTGTCTTTGGCTGGTGGATCTGCTTGCTCCCATCTTTGCTACTCTGTGTCTCTTTCTTCAACTGGAAATACTTGGAAATTCTATCAGCTTTGCTGCTGCCTATGCTACCAGACATCTTTCTTTGATTAACTGAGCCTGGGCATACGGCCAGCCTTGTTAACTTCACCACCACTGGGTATGAAAAATAAGTGAAGCTTTCTCTATGAGCTGGATGTAGCCATGGGCAAAGTAAGCATCACAGGCTTATGAGTTCCACGGGTTGCATCTGGTTCATGGGTTGCAGTTGTGGGGACCTTTTTTGTTTCAGCACCTCCTTGTGCTTTAAGATGAATCCAACCTTAATGTGTTTGATTGTGTTAGACAATTTTCTATCTTTGAAATTTTTTATTAAAGGCTTTTAGAATAAAATAGGAGATACAAATATTTTGGTGTGGAAAGCAGAAAAAGTGATTGTAAGAAACCAGTCAAATAAACAGCTCATGTATTATTTGTCAAGTTGTTTTCTTAAAAGAGAAAAATGATTAGACATTATATATTAGGATATGATTCAGAGTAACAATTAACAATAGCACCTTAGTCTAGCAAAATATACAGAAGGGTTGGGATCTGCTAGTACTTGCACTTTAGATATGTTTTGGGAATTATAGTTGTGCCATTATCAAAGAAAAACATTCTTGTGAAGTTTAGTATCCTAATGAGTAAAGAACATTGTAACTGTAGTCAAAAATATGAAGAGTAATAGCCCTAAGGGAAAAGCTAACACAAAACTTGCTCTTAGATTAAAGTGGAAAATCTGGTTGGTTCTGTCCAATGGTTTTCCCAAGGGAAAAAAATTTGAGTTCAGTTTGTAACAATGACTGAAATAATCAGCATTTTCCTGTGGCTTTCAACCTGACTGGAATATGACTCTAAATATTATTAGTCCGAGTTTAAAAGTGTTTGGGAACCTGTTTTGGGAGATAAAATCCTAAATGAAAAATGATTATTGATAAAAAATCCTAAATTGAAAATTGATTACGGCTAAATGCCTAACTTCAGGTACCTAGTTTCACTGGGCTCCTAAGGGGCTTGTTTACAAAGCCGCGGTAGCGGTTTGCGATCGTAATCGGAGCCGCGGCCCCATTGATTTCAATGGGGCCGCGGCTGCGATCGCGATCGCGAACCACTACCGCGGCTTTGTAAACAAGCCCCTAAGTTTAGGAGTATAAAAAGTGGGTAGCTACAGGAATGGATTTCGTACAGAGGAAATAATTAAGAATTAATTTTCATTTTCTTCACTAGGAAGCTAACTTAGGTTCTGTGAAGCCCAATTTTATATAGGTCATCTAGGTGGGAAAATGAACAGCCAAGTCAGGTCATTCATAGTTTGTAGCATATTTTACAAAAGCCTCATTTAGCGGGAACAGCCTTTTTAAAAACAATGTTCAAAGAATGGCAGTTATAACATCAAGTAAAAGCACCTTACTGGGTAGACTGGATGGACCTTGCTAGACTTTATCTGCAATCATTTACTATGTTACTATGTTAGTGTGAAATTTCCAGTCAAGTATCTACAGACTCAAGCAGGCCACCAAGAACTTCATACCTATAAAGAGAAAATGACAGCGGACTGGATGGCTTACAAAAAGAACAGTGATATTGGTTTCCGGAGGGCGATAGAAGAGAGGTAAAAGTGAATGTACCTTATGAGTTCGAAGGTGAGAGTGAAATAGGTTCATTATGTAGAGAGGAAAAGTGGAAAGCCTGGAGGGAGGTACAGGCAGGTGTGTATGAGGGGGGAGTTAGGCACTAATAATGCCTATGGTCATCTTGGAAAATGTAAGCACAAATAAAGATTCTTGAGCTTTATACCCTACCTGATGTTGAGCTGAAATAACATTGGGAAACTCGACCATCACCTTGAGTGTAATAATAGAAAGGCTTAATTTAAGGTGATATGATCATAAATGTTGTTAGTGTTCCTAAAAACAGTGAAAGTTAAGGGAGTGCAATCATTTTTTTTTTAGTGCCGTCAAGTTGGTGCTGACTCCTGGCAGCCCTGCTGCCTCTAGGTTTTCTTAGCAATGTATCACCAGAAGTAGTTTGCCAGGCCCTTTATTCCGAGGCAGTGGAGGGTAAAGTGACTTGCCCAAGGTCACAAGGAGTGCCAGTGGGAATCGAGCCCTTGATTTTTTATTTATTTATTTATTTAGACAGATTTATCCTACAATCCTACAATCAAAGCGGTCACATCACAATTGGAGGGTTACATTTGACATGAGGGTACTTAACAACATTTAGACAGCACAGTTGGAGGGTTATATTTAACATGAGGGTACTTAACAACATTATACAATGAACTCGTATGTCTAGTTGGGGTGAGTGGGTATCGAGTTGGTGGAGGTAGCTGCATTACAATTCGGGTGGAGACTGTTGTCTGTCTGCTCATAGGCTTCTGTAAAGAGCAGGGTTTTAAGGGCCTTGTGGAAGTCTGTGATGTCATTTAATGCCCTCAGGCTCGTTGGCAGGGAGTTCCAAAGTGTGGACGCCAGTAGTGAAGGAGCTCTTCTTGAAGTTGTGTGTTTAGTCTTGTGATATCCTGCAGGTGTGCCGATCATGTTGTCATTATTGGTCTGTCTTGGTCTATTGCTGATATCCCTTGTTATGATATCTTGGAGTGCATCTGCCGAGACATGGTGAATGATTTTAAAGATGATCAGGTCTGTTTTAAATTTTGCTTTGGCCATCATTGGGAGCCAGTGCAGTTGCTGTAGGTTTTCTGGGTACTAGGCAGTTGCTCTGACCACTAGACTACTCCTCTACTCCATACAATCATTAAGGAAATTCTTTTTTTATATCTCCCTTCAAGCACTGAATTAGAAAAGTTATAAAAAAAAGGCTTGAAACAATAAAGTCTACCAAGTCATCATACAAAAAGGATTTGTATATAGTGAGAGCAAACAGAAGAGGCGTGCCATCAGCGGGAGTAGAATCCTATGCAGGAGAAATGCAGCACCATCACAACATAACTAAAATGTCATGAAAGAGGGATTCAGTATCTGAAAACCAAAATTCACAGGAAACTAAAGTTGCCAATGACTGAAACCTCCAACCTGTTAGTTATGTATATGTTTAAAGTTTAATACAGACTTAGGGCCCGATTCCATTCAAGACGTAGATCTCCTTTGTACGTCCGGGCTGACCTGGATGTACAAAGGAGATTGTGATTCTCATCCCGCGGAGCATGTCTAACCCTGTGGGATCAGAATTGCGAACAGCACCGTACGTGTAGGCCGGGACTGCGATTCAGTCCCAGCCTGCACGTACAGCGCTATCCCGGCTAACTCAGCCAGGGCTTTTAAATGGAGCTGCAGCGCTATGATATTGCCATGGCACTGCGGCTCCATTTAAAAGCTGTGATACCGGCCACTTCCCACAAAGTTAATTCCCTGCAGCCCGACCCACGATCCGGCCTCTTAAGACCAGGGTCGGGCTGCGGGGCATTTACTTTGTCCCCCCCAGCTCCTTCTGCGCCCCGACACCACGGAAAAAAAAATCCAGGGAAGTTATTCCACCCTGGGGATGTAATAACTTCCCCGGACATTTCGCCAGCCTTGGATGTACAGGGCCAACATTAGAATCAGTCCTGAACGTCCAGAACCAGCAATTGCCCACTCTCTGCCCCCGGGCCACCTCTTCCCTGCACCCGACTAACTTCCCTGCACAACCGACGGTCAAGTTATTCGTGGTTCGGAATAACCCCCTTAATGTAATGCCACTTGCCAGCCATCATAGTGATTTATAAATTTACAAATTTAAATTTATTTAAATTTAAATTTTAAATTTATTTAAATTTAAATTTTAAAAAGCCACAGACAACTTTATACTGTAAATAGCTGTAGATACTGTAGATAGTTCCCCCAGTTTGAAATCCAAGTTGTATCTCCCGTTCACTGTAAGTGCATAACAAACATAAAAATGTTATCTGTAAACCGCTCTGATTTTAAAGAATACGGTATATAAAAGCAAATAAATAAATAAATATAGGAACTATAAAACATAGACAGTAATAAGAATAATAAAATCTTGCAAGGCATATAATAGCTAAAAAAAATAAGTCAAAGGAGAATAAACAACAAACAGTAAATATGAAAAATGAAATAAAACAGAATAGAAAATAATATAAAACGAAATTTTTAAACCCACAAATAAAAGCAATTAAGCAGCAAGATCTACTACACTCTGAGGTTGGTCCCTCCCCACAGCTAGTCAGCATCTTCCCAGAAGCTTGAGTAAAAAAAATGCTTTAAGACATATTCATTGTGAGGAAATATTTGTTTATGAAAAGAATGGTGGAATAGCCTCCCAGTGGAGATGGTAGAGACAAGTACGTTATCTGAATTCAGGACAGCATGGGATAAACCCAAATAATCTCTGCAGGAAAAGAAGGGATTGTAGAGCTTAGTTGGTATGGATGGGCAGGCTGGATAGGCTATATGGCTTTATCTGCTGTTATTTTTCTAGGTTTCTTTAAGACTGGTCTTGAATTTAGAAAAAGACGATTCAAGAAAAAAATACTGAGGAATTTAATTCTAATGCAGGAGAGCCAGGGAATAAAATGCTGAGTACTGTGTGCACTTCAGTCATGCCCGAGAAGTGGTAGGAATGGTCAGTTATCTATTGCTCTGCGCATGCAGCACCTGGCAGGGATATAAGTGACCAATATATCAGAAACAGGGCCGTCCCAAGGGTAGTTTCTGACCCAGACAACCCTGCAGCCATGTGGCCATTCCCTTCCGAGGTGTCCAGAGTCTTCCCTTTCTCCTCCTCTCCCCCCTGAAGGTGTCTAGCATCTCATCTTCCTTTGCTGGCATACCTTCATCCTTGGCCACAGCCAAGCCGGCGCCCAAGGTAAAAGCAGCGCAGTGGCAGTCCTTCAAGAATCTCATGCATGCTCCTAGCCTGTCAATCCTGCCTCCTTTGTAAACCTCTTGTAGGCATGGATGACAGGTCATGAGTGCATGTGCGGATACTGAAAGATCTGCTGCCATGATGCTTTTATTTTTGATGCACGCTGTGCTGACACCGTGCTGCTGCCTGCTGAGGTCTACTGTACTAGGTGGATGCCTAATCCACCTAGTGAAAGGACCAGCCTTGATCAGACATATAACTAGGCTGGCAGACAGGGTTGGTGACATGATAGAACAGAAGTCCTACTACTGGGCACCCTTTTCAGATTTGGAGGGAGAGGCATTGATATTGAAATGGAGTGGAGGAATAGCCTATTGGCTAGAGCAGGGGGCAATAAGAGAAGATTGTTTTGAACCACAGAATTATGACATCCCCCAAAAAATACCCCTAGCCATATAGAGACCTCAACCAAGGAAGGTGGAACTAGGTGTGTGTGTGTGTGGTAAATAGCAACATATTAATTAGTGTACAGATATTGAGCTTGTAATCTGAGTGCAGTGATTTCCAGTTTACAACTTTCTACTACTACTACTACTACTTCACTACTAATCATTTATAAAGCACTACAAGGTGTACGCAGCACTGTGCAAACATAGATAGAGATGGTCCCTGCTTGTGAGAGCTTACAGTCTAATTAAGACAGACAAGACAAGGGATAAGAATAAAGGGAAAAGGAGGGTAAGGAGACACAAGAAAAAGGGGGTCAGGATCCAAAAGCAGCTTCAAAGAGGTGAACCTTTAAAAGGGACAGAGATGAAGCCTCACTTACAGACTCAGGGAGTTTGTTCCAGGCATAAGGAGCAGCAAAGTGAAAGGAACGAAGTCTGGAGTTGGCAGTGGAAAAAAAGGGCAATGAGAGAAGCAAGTCAGAAGGAGAGCGGAATTCATGAGGAGGGGTGTAGGAAGAGAAGAGAGGAAAGGTAGCAAGGAGCAGAAGAGTGAATGCATTTATAGCTCAGAAGGAGAAGCTTGATTTGGATACGGATACGGAAGGGAAGCCAATGACGTGACAATAGGGGTTATATCAGAATATTGAGGCTGGCGAAAAATTAGTTGCGCAGAAGAGTTCTGAAAAGATTGAAGGGGAGAAAGGTGGCTAAGAGGGAGACCAGCAAGAAGGAGATTGCAATAGTTGAGATGGGAAGTAATTAGAGAGTGAACAAGTGTTTTAGTAGTATGTTTAGAAAGGAAGGGGTGAATTTTGTTAATGTTACAGAGAAAGAAACAACAGGTTTTAGCTATCTTCATAGGCCCTGCTCTTTGGAATTCCCTACCCTCTGCTCTCCGCCTGGAGCCCCATCACCCCACCTTTAAACATGCCCTGAAGACCCACCTCTTCTCCCTTGCCTTCAATTCCCCTCTCTCCTAGCCCTGTCCCCTCCCCGTGCTGCCTGCCCCCTCTCATTTCTGTCTCTCTATCCTTTTTTAAATTGTAACTTCCTTTTCTGCCTCCGGCCTTGTGCCTTGCTGTAATTGATGAATTTATTTTTATTTGTAAACCACTCTGCTTACTACTGAAGGGCGGTCAAGCAAGTTAATAAACATAAACATATCTGTTGGATATGTGAGGAAGGGAGGAATCAAAGATGACCTTAAGGTTGCGGGCTGAGGAAACAAGAAGTAGAAGAATGTTATCCACAGAGATGGAGGAAGGAGGGTGGAATGTTTAGGAGGAAAAATAAGAAGTTCACTTTTGGCCATGTTTAATTTCAAACTGTGTTGAGACATCCATTCCAGACAGGCAGCAGAGATGCGGGCCTGGAGTGTCAGAGAAATATCAGGTGTAGAAAGATAGATCTGAGAATCATCAGCATAAAAATGATACTGAAATCCATGGGAGGAGGTGAGAGCACCAAGAGACTGGGTGTAGAGAGAGAAAAGAAGAGGGCCGAGAACAGATCCCTGGGGTACACTAACATCATAATCTCTCTCTCTCCCCCTCCCCCTCTCTCTCCCTCCTATGGGAAATGTACTTTTATTAAAGCTTTTATGGTTTTGATCTTAGTCTACAGTAAAATTATAAATGTTTAGTTTTTCTTATACTGAAGATTTGCAAGTCATTCTGTCTCAAGGTAAGTCTCCAAAGATTCTATCCTCTTGACAATTTTTCTATCTCCCTAGATTCCCTCTCCATTTATCCCACATGTTGGCTCCTTTTTTCATTTCTATCCATGCTCCCTACTTCTCGTACATGTCTTTGCAGCTTAGAAACATAGAAACATGTCGGCAGAAAAAGACCACATGGCCTATCTAGTCTACCCTTCCATAAGTACAATAGCCCCTTTTTACCTTTAGAGATCATCTGTGTTTGTCCCATACTTTTTAAAATTCAGATTCTGTCCTTGTTTCCACCACCTCCACTGGGAGTCTATTCGACACATCTACCACTCTTTCCATAAAGAAATATTTCCACATATTACTCCTAAGTCTGTCCCTTTTCACTCTTATTCTATGTCCCCTCATAGCAGAGCTTGCCTTCAATTGAAAGAGACCCTCCTGTATATTTATGCCACAGAGGTATTTAAATGTCTGTATCATATCGCCCCATCCCTCCTTTCCTCTAAGTCTGTCCTCATATGCTTTCATAATGAAGACCACTACCCATTTTAGTAGCCACCCTCTGCACTGACACAAACCTGCCTATATCCTTCTGAAGGTGCAGTCTTCAGAATTGTACACAATATTCCAAATGAGGTCGCACCAGAGACTTATACAGTACAGAGCATTATCAAATCCTTATTTCTGCAGGGCCTTCCTCTCCCTATACACCAAGCATCATTCTGGCTTTCGCAGTCACCTTTTCTACCTGTTTAGCTACTTTAAGATCATCTGACACAATTATGCCCAGGTCCTGCTCTTCTTTTGTGGACAGGAGTACCTCACCCCCTACATTGTATAGCTCCTTTAGATTTTTGCAGCCTAAATGCATGACCATGCATTTTTTATCATCAAATCTCAGCTGCCATATTATAGACCATTCTTCAAGTTTAGCCAGATCCCTCCTCATGTTATCGACTCCCTCCTGTGTGTTCACTCCATTGCAGATTTTGGTATTGTCTGCAACTAAGCAAACCTTACCTGACAGTCCTTCTGCAATATCACTAACAAAGATGTTAAACGGAAGTGGACCTAGGACAGATCCCTGCGGCACACCACTGGTAATCTCCTCCTCCTCAGAGTGAGTTCCATTTACCTGTACCCTTTGTCACCTCCCACTCAATCAATCCCAATCGGTAACTTTAGGGTCCATCCCTAGGGTGCTCAGTATGTCTATAAGCCACCTGTGTGGAATGGTGTCAAAGGCTTTACTGAAATCTAAATACACCACATCTAGGGCTGTCATCCAGTCAAAGAAATCTGTCAGATTTGTTTGACAAGACCTGCTTCTGGTGAATCCATGCTGCCTTGGATCCTGCAATCCATTGGACTTCAGAAACCTCACTTGCTTTTTAGGTATGTTGTGTACAATATTTTGAGAATTAACATTTTAATATTTATTTATTTGTTTAATGTCTCTTCTATACCGTGCTATTCATTATCAGTGCAGTGTACATTTAACTGAACCTTATACAATGGAGGTGGGGCTGCATTGTATTTACAATAAACAGGAACTATAACTTGGACATAACTTGGGTAACTTTCTACAAATTACAATAGAATGTTCAAAGGTATTCGACAAAAAAAGATGTCTGTGCAACTTAGACAAAATATGACTGTGGACAGGTTTAATAACACCTTTCACTAATATTTAGTTGCACAATCCTTGGCAGTGATGACAGCTTCCAAACGTTTCTTGTAGCCATCTAGTAGTTTCCCCCACTCTTCAACTGCGATTTGTTCCAGTTCATGAATTTTTCCAGGATTCCTTTTACCAATGACAGATTTCAGCTCTTTCCAAAGGTTCTCGATTGGATTGAGATCAGGACTCCGAGCCCAATTTAAAACAGTCAATTCCTAATCGCTTCTCCAGGCCAGTCCAGGGAACGTTAGGGGTCGTCAATCCTGTCCAGCAGCTGAGGACTGACATACTAGAAGTTTTGCTGACAGCTTAAGCTCCTCCCCCTGAAGCCAGCACTCCAGTCTTTCAGTCCTCAGCAGCTGAACAGGACGACGTGCTGACAGGCTCCTAGTTGTGGAGAAAGATTTGGTTGTTTTTATTTTAAAAGTACAGAAGAGCGGACAGTGAGCAGGCTCTAGCAGGGCTGAAGCTCCTCTATTCCCCTTAGCTGCCTCTTTAATTGCTTCCGGTTCGTTAAATTCCGCAGCGGCACTCTTTTCGGACCAGGTAGGGGCAGCACGAGGAGGCAGAGCCTGCCTTCTCTGGGGGCCTAATATTTAAGTTTTTTGGGAGCTCTGATCCTGAGAGCCTCGGGAATCACCCTCCAATCAAAACCGCCGCCTTTTCTCTTTACCCGCTAGCAGCGGGAGAGCGGGAGAAAACCGGCGCTCTTGCACTCAGCTCTCCGGGGCCTACGGGCGGAGCGTGGCTGTTCAGGTGACTCCGGGCGCTTGCGGGTATCCGAGGGCCTCCGCGGGGGACCGTGGGTACGTTGTTTTAGCGCCGCGGGCTTGGGCAAATCGGGCGGTGTCTCGTGCAGGCCTTAGAGTGCATGGAGATCACAACGGCTGAGGCAGAGCGACCTTCCCTGCCTTCAGAAAAGGCGGGAACGGCCTCCATTTTAGGAGATCCCTCGGGGTCTGCGGCAGGGCCTCAAAAACACAGCAAACGGAAGTCTAAGTCCGCAAAGGAACCACTGCGGGCGGTTCAAACGCAGCAGAAGCCTCCTGAAGCTCAGGAAGGCTTCTCTGCTCTTTTTTCCCCCGAGTTCATTTTAGCTATGCATAAGGCATTTTTAATGAAGTCGTCGCAGACTGCAGTGGCTCCGGGTTCCTGGCAGGATATTAAGGAGCAGCCGGAAAGGCCTCATGACGACCCGGGGGAAGGGTCTTCCCAAGGGATGTTCGGTAAGCTTGCTGCAGTGGATCTTAGCACTCCCCTGGCTCGGGAGCCGCATTTAGGGGAGGAGGGTGACCTCTCAGACACAGGTCTCGATCCTTGGCTGGGGGAGCTGGAAGAGGGGGAGCTGGCCCCAGGAGAGGATCCTAATGTGTTTCGCGTGTTCCGCAAGGAGGAGCTCGGGGCGCTTATTTCGCAATCTTTGGCGGCGCTGAATATTCCATTGCCCTCCATGTCTCAAGAGCCGCTCGAAGATCCCTTACTGCAAGGTTTCAAAGCGGAGCAACGCTGTTTTCCGGTTCACCGTGTCATTAAGCAAATGATAGAGTCGGAATGGGAATGTCCCGAGGCTACGTTGAGGGGCAATCGCGCCTTAGGTCGCCTATACCCGCTGCCTCAGGAGGAGAAAGAGTTGCTAAAGATGCCTAAGGTAGATGCCTTAGTTTCCGCAGTGACTAAGAAGACAACAATTCCGGTTGAGGGCGCGGCAGCGCTTAAGGATCTACAGGATCGTAAGTTGGAAGTGCTTTTTTTTTTTTTTTTTTTAGTTTTATAAGTTTTTATTAGCAACTTTTTCATATACATTATCAACTTTGCCATAACATTACTATCAACCATCGCCCGTACATCAAACACTTCCTCCCCATGTACATTGCTATCATCCTATCAACTTTTTACAGACAACAAACCATTCCTGTCACTGCTCATACCATAGGGCTAGCTATCAGCTTGCACAGAAATCCATACCTGCAGTCCCCCCATTTTCATACCCCTGTGTAGTCCTAGGATCAAGGCGTACACACTGGGTACTGGACAATCTGATTATCCACAATCACATTGTACAGAATAGCATTACCCTGCCCCGTTCTACTATCCCTTACACCCCGTAAACTGGCAAGATTCATTCCTCTCTAACCCCCTAGTCTCCCTCCCCACCTCCCCCCCCAAACCCTCCCTCCCCCCACCCTCCCTCATGTAGCCATTTCCAAACCCCCGCCCACCGCTTCTCAACTTGTTCCCCTCTTCCCCCTCTCTCCCCCGGCATTGTATACATGGCATATAGGAAAGACACTCTTCCTGCAAAACTAGCTATGGAAGGCAGATTCGGCCGCTTCCAGTACCAGGCTATTTCACTCCGTGCCGCTGTCACGCAATACCAAATGATTCTCCAGTCTCCTTCCCACCTCCCATCCGGTTTATGCAGAAGACACATCTCAGGACCAAGCACAATACTCGCCCCCACCATTTTATTAATGCACTCCCCTATGTTGCGCCAATACTCTCTCACTACTGGACACGTCCACCACATATGTAACCAAGAGCCCCGCTCCCCACACATCCGCCAGCATTCATCCGTCTGACGCACTCCTGCCCTAAACAATCTCTCCGGTGTGAGGTACCAGCGAGTCAACACCTTATAGGCATTCTCTCGCAGGGATGTGGCAATAGAAAACCTAGCTGCACCCATTACTATCACCTCCCATTCATCCACCCCCCACTCTACCCCTAAATCCTTTTCCCACTCTTCCATATACTTCAGCTTCCTTTCCCCTCTGGCAATCAGGCCTCTATAAATCCTAGAGAGCATCCCTTGTTGCCCCATGGAGCCTAAACAGGCCCCTTCGAACCACTCTCCTCCCCCTCTGCCCACCTGCTCCCTTCCCTTTTCCGAATCACCGAGCACATCTGCAGATACGCGAACCTATCCGTCTCTCCTAAGCGGTATAAATCACGCATTCCCTCAAATTCTCTGCACTGTGTCCCGACCACTAGCTGGGAAGCCTGGGTCAGGCCCCGCGCCTCCCATCTCCGGAGTACTGCCGCCTTCGGGCCTATGCCTTCCGCACAACAGGCCTGCAGTGACATGGTTGGCGACCATTTCTTTTCTCCCACCAACCGCCGCCCATACCTTCTCCACACCTGCAGTGTATGTCTCACTATCGGATTCTGACCTCTGTCTCCTCCCCCCTCCCAGACTATCCGTTCTAATTCCCCTGGGCGGTACCCGTCCACCTCCATCCTTACCCACTGCTTATATGGTTCCCGCATCCACGCATAGACGGCTCGCAATTGCGCTGCCGCATAATACAAACTAAAGTTGGGGATCCCCATCCCCCCCTCTCCCACCGGCACCTGCGTCGTTCTGGCCGCCACCCGTGGCCTCTTCCCCCCCCAGATAAATCTCTCTACCTGTTGCTGTACCCGCCGTAATGCTCTTCGGGGTATCGGTATAGGCAATACTTGAAAGAGGAATAGAAACTGGGGAAGAAGCATCATCTTCACCGACGCCACCCTCCCAAACCACGAATAATACCCACGACTCCAGCCCTGTAATCGCTCCTCCACCCGCGCTACCAGTTTATGATAGTTCAACGCATATAAGGCCTCCAAATTCCTCCCCAGCTGTACTCCAAGGTATCGAATCGACGTCTGCGCCCATTTAAAGGGAAAACACCGTTGCCACTCCCGTTGCTCCCCCTCCTCACCTACTATTCTTAATATCTCTGATTTCCCCCCAATTAATCCGAAAACCCGCCTTCTCTTCTCGCCGTATTTCTGTATCTCACTCATCACTGCCTGTAACGTTTCTCTGGGTTTCGTGATAGTCAATAAAATGTCATCTGCGAAAAGGGAGATTTTGTATTCCTGACTTCCCACCCGAACCCCCGCCACCTCGGGATTGGCTCTTAACCTCGCCGCTAAGGGCTCGAGGGAGAGCGCAAATAATAACGGGGATAGCGGGCATCCCTGCCTAGTCCCTCGTTCCAGTGGAAAGAACTCGGAATAACCTCCATTGACCCGTACACATGCTTTTGGGCTATAATATAGAGCCCCTATCCACTGCACAAACCCTGGCCCAAACCCCAATTGTCCCAATACGGAGTATAAAAATGACCAAGACACTTGGTCAAAGGCCTTTTCAGCATCCAATGAGACCAACAGAGTCTCCCTCCCCTTCTGTTGGGCCGACCAAATCACATTCAGCACTTTCCGTATGTTGTCTGCCACCTGTCGGCCCGGCACAAACCCCGCCTGGTCGGGATGTACCAGTTTCCCCAAATGCTTATTAAGTCTAGTAGCCAGCACTTTTGCCAACAACTTCGCATCTACATTTAATAATGAAATGGAATGGGCCGGTATGACGCACACTCCTGAGGATCCTTCCCTTCCTTATGGATGAGGGTAATACCAGCCCATCCCATGGTCTCCGCTAATTTCTCCCCCCTGCGTGGTCCATTAAACACCTTAATCAACGGCTGCACTATCTGGCTACTAAACTGTTTATAGAAGCGCGCCGTTAGGCCGTCGAGCCCCGGGGCTTTGCCGGCCTTTAACTCCTTAATGGCCTGCAAGACTTCCTCCGGTTGGATTTCTCTATCTAGCCCGTCCTGCTCCTCCGCCGTCAATACCGGGAGCCCAGCTCCTCTCACATACTCCAAAGTATCCTCCCGCGACCCCACCTCACGAGCCTTATACAAATTGCTATAGTAGGCCACGAATTCCTCTCTAATGCGCCGAACATCTCGCACCCCTGCCCCCCTGCTCTTAATCTGAGAGATCCTATTCCACTCTCTTCTCTTCTGCAACTGCCTCGCGAGATATCTCCCCACTTTGTTACCCCCTTCAAAGTATCTCTGCTTCATCAGTTGTAGGCGAAACTGTATCTTTTCTGCCTCTATTGCATTAACTTTGGCTCTGAGTTCCAAGACTGTCCCACTATGCCGTCTTCCCCCCTCTTGCATATCCCTCTCCTCCGCCTCGCGAAGTTGTTGCCGCAACTGCTCCTCACGTGCTGCCCTCTCCCTCTTAATACGTGCCCCCCACTTAATGAACACCCCCCTTACCACTGCCTTAAAGGCATCCCAGAGCACTCCCTCTTTTACTTCTCCTCCCCCATTCTGCCCAAAATACTCTGGAATTAGACTCCGTACTTCAGTTACCACCCTCGCATCCTCCAACAGACCCTCATTCAATTTCCAAAATTGTCGTCCCTTATCTTCCCCTGCCACCCGCACTTGTACCACCACTGGGGCGTGATCGGACCAGGTAATCGGTTCTATTTCCCCTCCCGTGATCCTCCCCGCTAACTCCTTCCCTACCCATATTGCATCTAATCTAGAATACGTCCCATGTGCTGCTGAGTAGAAGGTAAATTGCCTTCGGCCCGGATGAAGCATCCTCCACACATCAATCAAGTCATTCTCCTGCACAAATTTCTGATAATACTTCCTATCCTTCCCCCTCCCTTCTCGGTGGCCCGTCGTGTCTCTCCCTCCCCACCTCCCAGGCCAGATTGAAATCCCCCCCACAAAGCATCACACCCTCCCCCATTACCGCTACCTGCTCTCTCAGATCTTTCCAGAACTCGGTTTGAGCTCCCGTAGGGGCATACACATTCACCACACAGAACCATTCCGTCCCCTGCTTCACTCGCAGCAAGAGATATCGTCCCCCTTTATCCCGGGATATCAGCTGGACCTCAGTTTGTGCTTCCCCCTTAACAAGGACTGCGACCCCGCCTTTCTTTTTCTCTTTAAGATTAGAAGCGAATAGGCAATGCTTATACCCCCTGGGTTGCACCAGTGCCTCGTGCTGTTTCTGTAAATGTGTCTCCTGCAACATTACTATATCAGCATTGTGCCTCATTAATTCTTTATACAATTTCTGTCGTTTCCATGATGAATTTAATCCTTTAACAATCAACGTTAGTATTTTCAATTCCCCTCCTACTCCCCTTCCCCCCCTTCCATCCCGCTGACTCTGCCTCTGCCCCCCTACCCCCCCTCTTCCCCCCCTCCTCCCCCCCCTTCCCCCAGTCTTCCTCCCCCATTCCCCCCTCCCCCCCTCTCAGAAATCTCCGCTGTGGAGACTCAACTTCCATATCAGCGACTCCTTCCACCTCCCCACCAGATCTTCCCCCCTTAGCCCCCCTTCGCCCATCCCCCCCGTACTCATCCCGCTCTCCCCGCTATCCCTTCTCCCTCCTATCCCCCACCGCTTCCCTCCCCTCTAAGCACCTCTCTTCCCCCCCTGTACATTACCTACCGCTCCCTCCCTTCTCCCGGTATCCTATTACCCTATCCTCGCCCTCCCCCCAAGCCTGTCAACCCAGCATATTTAAAGATACCAGTCCTTTGGTGGAATATCACCGCTCAGCCAGTCTCTTGCTCTGATGCCGGACTCCGGTGACCCCCTTTAGACGTCCTGGCCAATCTCCTGCCGCTCGCCCTCTGCCATTTCGCACTCTCCATCTTTCCTGGTCTGGATTCCATGCGTGGAGAAGTAGCGGTGTTATCAATCATCTCAGGCAGCTGTTCTGCTCCCAGCTCTCTCAAGGCTTTCCAAGCCTCCGCGCTGGATCGTACCGTACGCGATCGCCCTTTCACCGTGATCAATAATCCAAATGGAAACAGCCACTTATATCGCAGGTCTGCTCTCCGCAGGTAGGCCGTTACTTCTCTGATCTCCCTCCGTCGTTGCAGCGTTCCCTGGGACAGGTCTTGATATAACTCCACTTTATGTCCCTCCCATTGGAAGCTTCTCAACTTACGGCTGGCTCCAAGCAGAAGTTCCTTGCTTTTGTAGGAGCTCAGGCATACTACTATGTCTCTGGGCCTATTGTCTCGTATTGGCCCCAGGCCTCTATGTGCTCGTTCTATGTTCAGGTGGGATACCTCCGCTTCCTTCCCATATCCAGCTTCCACCAGGAGGCTTTGGAATATTTTGTAGGCCACTTCCTCACTATTCTTGTACTTAAGCTCTTCCGGCACACCTCGCACTCGGAGATTGCATCTCCGGGAGCGATCTTCGAGATCTTCTGCTTTGGCTTTAAGGGCCTCTTGCGTCGTCTGCAGTTCATCCCAGCTCTGCTGGAGCTGCGTCAGAGTCTCTCCTTGACTATCCAGTCTAGTTTCAGCTTCGTCCACTCGTTCGCCCAGCTCCAGGATGTCTTGGCGCATCGTCCGCACGGCCTCCATGATTTCATTTTTCACCCCACACATCTCCACCTTCAGTTCTTCCTTTAACTCGAGAAGCCACTGCTTAATCTGTTCCGCTGCTGTCAAGCACTCCTCGCCACTTTCACTCGCTCCCGGGCTGTGTGGGGTTTCCTTCTCTGGTTTGCCAGATTTCTCCCCTTCCTTCCCTCCTTTAGACGTAGCATAGGGGGACCTGAATTCAGCTAGTTTCTTTTTCATCAAGCCCTCTTTTTGGCACTTATTTTCTCCATGATAGGTCTGAGCCCTGCACCCCCAGCCGACTACCGGGCCTGCACTCTGGGCTCACCTCCTTCCTTTTGCTCTTGGATGAGGGGAGCGGCTAGGCGTTATACCCGGACCTCCACCACGGCTGATGCTCTTCCCAGGTGATATCTGGCTTTTGAAGAGCCTCCCGGAGGGCCCACTTCTACTCCTCACCTGGCTGGTGCCACTTCTCCCACTGCTTTCCTCTGCCTGTAGGTTGCAGCCTGGCTCAGGTTTTTGCCACTGCTCTGCCCCCACCACGTGGCCGACTGCACTCCTCCGATATAGCTAAGCACCACAGCGTTGTGCAGGGAGGTTTTATTTTAGCCTTGCTTTCAGCTCTCCCCGACTAAAGCAGGCTGCTCCCTGGACGGAGTGCTCCTCTGCTTCTGCCGCTCTCTCAGCCCACCTCCCGGCTAACTCCGCTTTCTCGTGGTCGGCTCACCTCCGTTAGGCCGCACTTCCCACGCGGTGCCTAGCTGCCGCTCCAGCGGCGCGTTCAGCGTTCCGCTCTCTCGGGTCACCGGTGAGGTTGGGCAGCTCTCCCTTAGCCTCTCCCGCTCTCCTTTCCGCCCAAAACAATGCCCGTAGGGGCTATCACAGCTTTAATTAGCGCATTGGTGGCGGAGCTCCCGCGCTACGCCGCCATTCAGGTGGATGACGTCACCGGAAGTCTGGAAGTGCTTTTGAAGCAGGCGTTTGATTCCAGTGTGCTAGCGCTGCAGGCTTCCATTTGTGGGGCGTATGTGTCTCGAGCTTCGATTCGCTGGCTCCAGGGGGAAGTCGCGGCCGAGCCTGCGGAGACGTCTTCCGCGGAGGGCGTGAAGCTTGAGTCGGCGGCGGCGGCTTACCTGGCGGACGCTTTTTATGATTTGGTGCGCATTTCGGCGAAGTCTATGGCTTCCTTGGTGGCGGCTAGACGTTTTCTCTGGTTAAGAAATTGGGCGGCGGACGTGTCCTCTAAATCGCGTCTCAGTAAGCTTCCTTATAAAGGCAAATTACTTTTTGGGGAGACGTTGGAGAAAATTGTTAAAGATCTTGGTGATTCCAAAGGTGGCCGCTTACCCGAGGATCGTCCCAAACCTCCTAGAGGAGGTTCGGTGCTGCGGGGCCAAGGTAGGGATTCTCGTAGATTTCGAGGGGCTCGTTTTCTGCCTTATCCCAGGGCCCATTTCGGTTCTCAAGGGCAGTCCTTTCGAGGTGCTAGAGGATTCGCTAGGAGCTACTTCAATTCTCAGCAAGCCGCCGGTAAGAAATCACAATGAAGGTCCGCCGGTCCAGGCCGTGATTCCTGTGGGAGGACGCTTGCGGGAATTTCTCCCGGCCTGGACCGCTATAACTTCGGATGCATGGGTGGTGCAGATAATTTGAAAGGGATATGCCCTGGATTTCGCGTGTCCGTTGGCGACTGCCTTCATGGTTTCTCCTTGTGCGTCTGGCCCGAAGAGGCAGGCCGTAGCCGACACGCTCGCCCGATTGATACAACTGCAGGCAGTCGTTCCGGTGCCTCCAGACCAGTGCGGCTTAGGTCGATACTCAATTTATTTTGTGGTTCCCAAAAAAGAGGGTTCTTTTCGGCCCATCCTCGATCTCAAGCGGTCAATTGCGCTCTGCGGGTTCCGCACTTTCGAATGGAGACGTTGAGATCAGTTATTCGGGCGGTGCGTCCGGGAGAGTTCCTCGCGGCCATAGACCTCACGGAAGCTTATCTACACATTCCCATCCGAGAGGATCATCAGAAGTTTTTGAGATTTGCGCTGCCCATGGGGCATTTCCAGTTCCGGGCGTTGCCTTTCGGTCTCGCGACTGCTCCTCGCACCTTCACGAAGGTGATGGTGGTGGTGGCAGCGGCCCTGCGAAAAGAAGGAGTTCGGGTTCACCCTTATCTGGACGACTGGCTGATCAGAGCTGATTCCCGAGCGGAGGCGGTCGTCGCAACGGCTCGGGTGGTTCAGCTCTTGGAACAATTCGGTTGGGTTATCAACCAGGCGAAGAGTCAGTTGCAGCCAGTGCAACAGCTCTTGTACCTAGGGGTTTTCTTCGACACGGCCACCGGTTCGGTGTTTCTGCCGGAGAGCAGAGTTCAGAAGCTTCTGCGGCAGGTACAGCGGTTCTTGCGGACTTCGGCTCCTTCGGCGTGGACCTATT
This sequence comes from Ichthyophis bannanicus, assembly GCA_033557465.1. NCBI lineage: Eukaryota > Metazoa > Chordata > Amphibia > Gymnophiona > Ichthyophiidae > Ichthyophis > Ichthyophis bannanicus. The sequence continues at coordinate 670,274,100 of CM066031.1, forward strand.
TACAGCTCTTAGGGTCCATGGCAGCGCCCCTAGACGTGGTTCCATGGGCCAGGGCGCACATCCGTCCTCTGCAACAAGCCTTGCTGTCCAGATGGTCGCCACAGCTCCATCCTCTTTCGCAAAAGTTGATCTGCCCGGACTCGGTGCGAAGCGACCTGCACTGGTGGCTGGATCCTGGTCATCTGTCGGCGGGGGTGCCCCTGCAGGATCCTCAGTGAGTTCTTCTAACGACGGATGCCAGTCTCTCGGGCTGGGGAGCTCACTGTCAGGCTCAGGTGACGCAGGGCTGCTGGTCGCAAGAGGAGAGCTCCTTCTCGATCATTCTCTTAGAGCTCCGGGCCATTCGGTTGGCGCTTCTTCATTTCGGGCATCTGCTCGAAGGGGCGGCGGTCCGGGTGTTTTCCGACAATGCGGTGACGGTCTCCTACATCAATCGCCAGGGCGGCACCAAGAGTCGGCAGTTGCTGGCGGAGAGTCAAGAGTTGTTTGCTTGGGCGGAGACTCATCTCTTGGCGTTATCAGCTGCGCACGTGGCCGGCAAGGACAATATTCAGGCCAATTATCTCAGTCGCCATGTACTCGATCCCGGGGAGTGGGAGCTGAATGCGGCCGTATTTCGCGACATCACCATGCGCTGGGGGCGACCGGCAATGGATCTGATGGCTACCTTCCAAAACGCCAAAGCGTCTCGTTTTTACAGCCGGCGCAGGGAGCGCATGTCCGAGGGTCTCGATGCGTTGGTTCAGCCTTGGCCTCCCGACTCCCTGTTGTATGTCTTTCCGCCGTGGCCAATGCTGAGTCGGGTCATTCACCGCATAGCGGAGCACAGGGGGACGGTGATTCTCATAGCGCTGGATTGGCCTCGGCGTCCGTGGTATGCAGACTTAGTGCGTCTGGTGATAGACTCTCCTTGGCGGCTGCCAGCTCGGAGCTACCTGTTAACTCAGGGTCCTGTGTTGATGCCCCAGGTGGATCGCTTCTTGCTTACGGCATGGCTCTTGAGAGGGCTCGCTTGAGGCGTAAGGTGTATTCAGAGGTGGTGGTTTCCACCCTGTTGCGGTCTAAGAAGTCTTTGACTTACCTAGCGTACGTCCGTGTCTGGCACGTCTTTGAACGATGGTGAGCTCTTCAGGGCTTGGCGCCCATGTCTACCTCGGTGCCGCAGCTTCTCTTGTTTCTTCAAGAGGGTTTGGATAAGAACTTGACGGTTGGCACTCTCAAGGTGCAGGTTGCGGCCTTAAGTTGTTTTAGGGGGCCGGTGAGTAGGCGTCGTCTCTCTACTCATGCTGATGTGCAGCGCTTCTTTTGGGCGGCTAAGCTCATCAGGCCTCCTGTGAGGAACGTCGTTCCTTCTTGGGATTTGAACGTCATGCTGGAGGCCTTGACGCAGGCTCCTTTTGAATCCGCCTCTGGGGTGAATGTGAAGGAGTTTTCCTGGAAGGCGGCCTTCCTAGTTGCGTTGTGTTCGGCTAGGCGAATTTCGGACTTACAGGCGCTATCTTGTCGAGAGCCGTATCTGCAATTTTTCCCAGACAAAGTGCTTTTGCGTCCGGTGCCGTCCTTCTTGCCTAAGGTGGTGTCTTCCTTCCATGTAAATCAGTCAGTGGCTTTGCCCGTTTTCTTGGATCCTTCGGGCTCTCCCATGGACCGGGCTCTTCGGAAATTGGATCTCGGTCGGGTCCTTAGGAAGTATCTCCGAATCACTAGAGATTTTCGCCGGACCGACAGATTGTTGTGCTGTTTGCGGGTCGGCGTAAGGGTCAGGCGGCTACGAAAGCCTCCATAGCCCAGTGGATCAAACAGGCAATTGTGGCCGCGTACACAGCGGGGGGAAAAGTACCTCCGGAAGGGCTCCGCGCACATTCTACGCGGTCTCAAGCGACCTCTTGGGCAGAGTACGCGTTGGTGCCTCCAGTGGATATTTGTAGAGCTGCTACGTGGTCTTCTCTGCATACTTTCACTAAACATTATAGGCTGGATGTTATGGCAAGAGGGGATGCGAAGGTTGGCGCGGCAGCGATAGTAGCTGGGCTCGCGGGTCCCTCCCATGTTTAGGTTCTGCTTTGGTACTGCCCTAACGTTCCCTGGACTGGCCCGGAGAAGCGATTAGGAAGGAGAAATTAGGCCTTACCTGCTAATTGTCTTTCCTGGAGTCTTCTCCGGGCCAGTCCGGGGTCCCAACCGGTGTTTTCGGGTCATTGGCTTAGGGGTTCTGCTCGTCGTTTTTGGTCTGGCTGATAGCAAGAGCTTTCCCAGGTCTTCTCTGGCTCTATTCCGCAAACTGGATATTTGGAAAAAAAAAAAAATCATCCAGTACAACGTTTGAAAAGAGTTCTGCGGGTGCAGAGAAAATGCTAAACGAAAAAAAAAAAAAAAAGGAACAAAACAATGAGTGGCACGTGTAGTGGGGAATATAGCAGTGCTCAGTTCTGGTTTTTGGTTTGTTTCTGGTTTGTGTTTCGTTATCCTTGTATCTGTCTAGGTTAGCTGCTTTGTTAGTACAAGACTGGAGTGCTGACTTCAGGGGGAGGAGCTTAAGCTGTCAGCAAAACTTCTAGTATGTCAGTCCTCAGCTGCTGGACAGGTTTGACGACCCCTAACGTTCCCTGGACTGGCCCGGAGAAGACTCCAGGAAAGACAATTAGCAGGTAAGGCCTAATTTCTCCTTTTTAACTTTTTAACCATTCTTTTGTACTTTTGGATGCATGTTTTGGCTCATGGTCCTGCTGGAGGACCCATGACCTTTGACGGAGACCAAGCTTTCTGACACTAGGTAGCACATTTCTCTCCAAAATACCTTGGTCGTCCTCTAACTTCATGATTCTTTTACTGTGTTCCAGGCCTCCAGTTCCTGAGGCAGAAAAACAGCCCCACAAAATTCTGGAACCTCCACCATATTTAACTGTAGGAAGAGGTTTTTTTTTTCCTTATAAGCTTCATTTCTTCACATGTAAATGTATCACTGGTCTGCATTGCCAAAGAGCTCAAGTTTGGTTTCATCTGTCCACAGAACATTTTCCCAGAAGGAATGTGGTTTCTCAAAGTGCGCTTGGGCAAAGATCAAGCATGTCTTTTTATGTCTATCTTTGAGCAGTGGGGGTCCTCCTTTGCCTTTGCCCATGAAGTCCTTCTTTGTTTAGTGTGTGGCATATGGTGCGGGTTGAAACCACCACTCCAGATTGCTCCAGGTCAGCCTTAAGCTCTTTGAATGTTGTATATGGTGTTTTTCCAACAGTGCACACTAAACTTTGAAGACTTCTTGGATTAAATGTCCTGTTCCCACTACATCCTGGGAGGGTCTGTGCAATTCCGTGAGCAGAAAACCTCTTAATAATATTGCAAACTGTAGACACAGGAATCCCAAGGTTTTTGGAGATGGCCTTGTACCCCTTTGAAGTTTGATGTTTGGTGATAATGGCTTTTCTGACAGTCTCTGACAGCTCTCTTGTCTTCACCATTGTGAAAATGGAACAGGGAGTGAATGTGGCCATTTCAAACATTAGAGCCATCATTCGTTGGTTGATTCAAGTCATGTGAATACTGACAATAGATCACAAGTGTCTCAAATTTTACTCCAATGGTAATGTTGGTCTTCTTTATTCAAACTGATTTGAATTGTTCAAAAGAGTGGAAGCCAAGAACCATGGCCAAAAACAGTAAAGTATCAAAAAAACTTTATTTGTAGACCCAATATAATAAAAGCTGAGAAAGGAGATCCATTCAGGTGACTTTCTTCGAATTCTGCCACATATAGATTAGCTATGTCTGGTGCCATCGCACTAATCTATATGTGGCAGAATTCAAAGAAAGTCACCTGCAATGGATCTCCTTTCTCAGCTTTTATTTTATCGGGTCTACAAATAAAGTTTTTTTGATACTTTACTGTGTTTGGCCTTGGTTCTTGGCTTCCGCTACTTTCTACTGAACCTTTTTTGCGGAAGACCCCCTTGTTGTTGTTTGGTTTTCTTCTTTGAAGATTACCATGGTCTACACTCAATGGGACAATATCTTCAGCTATTCGGAAGATCACTTAAACCATCTTTTGAAAGAACCACCTTTGGTTGAAGATGAGCCTGAGGATGCAAGTTTTGCTGACCGCTGGATAGATATGATTCGTACCAAAAAAGCAGTTATAAGATACGAATTACACTATGCAAATATGTTACAATACTGCAGAGTAAAAAGAATCCCAAGAGGACTAAGGATGACAAGAGAACCAAATATGTTTCGAGATGATAAACCCTTTTTGGATAGATGGTTCGCCATCCTAAACAAGTGTTCTCTTGACCTTATGGTCCTACTGGCTGAAACTGCTAAGAAGAAGGCTGAGAAGATCAGAATAGAAGCTGAGAGGAAGATGGATTTTCTTAAGTTTGAGGATAGACATTTTGAAAGACTTATTGGTGATTACAATAAGACACCGGATGAGTATCACAGAGATATAAAAAGAGGAAAACTTGATAAACATAAACGTGATGAATTAGATTATAAGAATGACAATGTGTATCTGTGGTTAAAACCTCGTGCTCCTTATAATGGCCAATGCCAAGTCAGTTTTAAGGAAGACAATTATTCAAGGAATAGCAATTATTCAAGGAAACATGACAGTTATAGCCACAATAATGATAATTCAAAAAAGATATGATTATCACACACATAGATATGATGATTTTTCTACATCAAAAAAGAAAGATTCTCCCACACGTAGATATGATGATATACAGGAAAGAAGCAAAAAGCGTATAAGAAGTGAGTCAGAAGAACTTTTTGCCTCCCCTGTTTCTACTCCTCTTCCTACTTCTCCTGGCACCTCCAGGGAGTTTTTATTCAAAGATTTGTGGGAAAAAGAATCTGCACAGCACAAACCCCTTCCTCATCGTTTAGAGATCAGAGGGAGAGGAAGAGGCAGAGGCAACATTTTTCGGTCTTTTCAAAACTGTCCTCACGATCCCTATTAACTCATGATAACACATTTGCACACACACAGAGCTCGTTACAAGTTGATCTTCCTGTTCTGAATCTTTCCTCTGTCTCCCTAACCAAATCGGAAACTGACCTTTTGCAAAAAGGTCTTTCTTTTGTTCCCACAGCGCCATATGACGCGTTTCAGACTCGCATCGATCTCCATAAAATGTTTTGGAAACTTCAGATCAAAAAGTTTTTTTCAGAAAAACCTTGTGTTTCCAATGATCCTTCTGCAATATGCAATAAATCTCATTTGTATCCACCTGGTCCCATTGATCCTGCTATACAAACGTTTATGGATTGTGTCCTATGGGATGTATATTTGATAGAAAAAGAATCCAGATGCAGATACTTCAATCTTACACATAATGAAAGATCTGCATTACGTAGTCTTAAGCAACGATCTGATATTATCATAAAGCCTGCAGATAAAGATGGTGGCATAGTTATTTTAGATCGTTCATATTACATACATGAACTTTCCAGCCAGCTCAGTGATAAGGACTCTTATCAGGTTCTAACCTGTGACCCCACGTTTGCCATAAAACAAGAGGTTGATTCTCTCCTGTCCTTTGGCCTTAATGCAGGGTTTCTTACACAACGAGAATATTCATTTTTATTGGTTACACATCCTGTTATTCCCACTATATACACTATTCCAAAGATTCACAAGTCACTCACTGCCCCTCCTGGTAGACCTATCGTATCTGGTATAGGATCTGTTCTTGAACCACTCTCAAAATTCATTGACATTTTTTTACGGCCTTTTGTTCGTAAGATTACATCATATATTAGGGATTCAGCAGATTTTATTTCTTTTATAGATGGTGTTCATGAAGATCTCTTCGAAAATGATAAGGCCACGGGCAGGGTCCCGGCGGCCTCTTCTAACTGGGTGCGTGGCCCGGTGCGGGGACCCTGCTCGCGATCGCGACCGGGGGCGCGCAGGGGCGCCAGTTTGAAATCATTGGCTCCCGGCGGATGCAAGTGCACGGGAGCCAATGAGAAGAGGATGCAATGGTGTGGGGGGGGGAGGGAGTTGAGCCGGCTGTCTCCGCGTGGCCATTCGCGGCGGCGGTGGCTCAGGTTGCGGCTCCCTCCCACCCGCCCTCGGGGCTTTAGGGTTGTTGGGGTGTTGCAGCTTGGGGGGTTGGCTGCGGGATCCCGGAGGTTTCCGGGGTCCGGACCCTCAGGTTACAATTGGGCAGGGCTGGGGCGCCCCTGACCCGGACAAACCCTGGCCGACTTTTGCTAATAGCATGGCGAAGTCGGGGAAGGGGTAGGAAGCTTGCAGGGGGCAAGCTTATGGCAGTAGCGGTGGCAAGGCACTTTGCTAAGGTATGACTGGTGTGGCATTGCTCCGCTAATCGGATTGTTTTGGTTTATGATGTTGACCTTTTGTAAACTGTTAAAGATTAATAAAGCTGCGACCAGTTGTGTTCCACGAGCATTTGTGTTTGTTGGGGTTTGGAAGGAGGTGGGGAGGGGGAAGGGGTTGGATGGGGCCCGGAGCACTGGGTCCGCCTGCCTCGGTTATTACTTTAGTCACAATGGATATTGAATCTCTTTATACAAATATCCCTCAGGAAGGTGCTCTTGCAGTAATCACCAAATATTTGAATCTACGCCTGACACCGGTCCGCATACCTACTCACTTTTTAATAGAACTGGCACAGTTTGCTTTGACTCACAATTATTTTCTTTTTAACAACCAATTTTTTCAACAAATTAAAGGTACAGCCACGGGTGCTGCTATGGCACCAGACATAGCCAATCTTTATGTGGCAGAATTCGAGAAAGTCACCTAAATGGATCTCCTTTCTCAGCTTTTATTATATCGGGTCTACAAATAAAGTTTTTTTGATACTTTACTGTGTTTGGCCATGGTTCTTGGCTTCCGCTACTTTCTAATGAACCTTTCTGCGGAAGACCCCCTTCTCCTGTTGTTGTGTTTTGTTCAAAAGAGTGCCAATAATCATGTCCTGAAAATGTCCCAGTTTTTATACTATTTCCTTTTTTAATTGATCTTGTGTTATTTGATTCTTTTATGTGCCAGATATGTGTGCATATATAGTCCAAAGTCATTTCATTGGCTGCTTTTTTTTTTAGGAGATATTAGACATTAAAGGATTGAACTGCAAGGGTGCCAATAATGACCACAACTCTATGCTGTCCAGGGCCGATGCAAGAGTATTGGGTACCCTTGGCAAAAATTCAACCTTGCTCGGCCCCCCTCCTTCCTACATATACACAATTAAATTTCAAAATTTAATATTGTTAATGTCTCAGAAAGTGTTAACATAATAATTTCTTCTGTCTATTTGATAATCTGTTAAAGCAAAGAGATTGAATATTCTTATCTGTTATGATGTGCTCATTCCCACATGAATTATCTACAACATAACACTGGACATTATTATGAATACATGTTCTACATTTATGGTAACTGATTGTTTTATGTGAAATGTGAGACTATTACTGGATATTTAAAAATAGTATACTAATAAAGAGACATTCTATGCAGTCTTCTGAGGTGGAACTGTCACTTACTGTAATAAATATGTATATACTGACATGCACTGCTGTAGGCTAGCAACACAAAAAATATATGATGGTTCGACAATACATTACATAAGAACATTAGATATGGCATATTAGGTAGGTCAGACCAAAACTCCATTAAGCCCAGTGTCCTGTTTCCAACAGGGGCCAATCCAGGACATAAGTACCTATCAGGTTCCCAAAAAGTAGATATATTCCATACTTCTTATCCCAGGAATAAGCAGGGGATTTCACCAGTCCACTTTAATAATAGTTTATGGACTTTTTCTCCAGGAACTTGTCCAAACCTCTTTTAAACCCAGCTACATTAACAGCCTTTATTACATCCTCTGGCAATGAATTCCAGGGTTTGATTACACATTGAGTGAAAAAAATCTTAAATGTGCTACATTGTAGCTTCATTGTGTGACCTCTAATCATTCTACTTTCAGAAGGAGCAAACACCCAATCTCCATTTATCCGTTCCACTCCACTCATTATTTTATAGACCTCTATCATATCTCTCCTCAGCCTTCTCTCTTCCAAGCTTTCCCTCATAGGGGTATCCTTATATCTCCTTAGTCCTTACTGTATATCTTCTTTTTGGACGCTCTTCTCTGTACTTTTTCTAATTCCACTATATCCTTTATAAGATATGGTAACCAGAATTGCACACGATATTCAAGGTGTGGTCGAACCATAGAGGCATTATAATATTCTTGGTTTTATTCTCCATTCCTTTCGATTCCTAGAATTCTATTTGCACTGGGCAAATGCTTTCAACATATTAGCCACGATGACACCCAGATCTTTTTCCTGGGTAGTGATTCCTAATGTGTAACTGTAGTTTGGGTTGTTCTTCCCAAAGTGCATAACTGTACACTTTTTCACATTAAATTTCATCTGCCATTTGGAGCCCAGTCGCTCAATTTCTCATGGTGGTCCTGCAATTTTTCACAATCCTCTTGTGTCTTAACAACTTTGAATAATTTTGTATCCTATGCAAATTTGATCACCTCACTTGCTCTCATTTCCAGGTCATTTATGTATATAGCAGCAGGCCTAGCACAGATCCCTGGAGTACTCCACTATCTACCTTTCTCCTTTGAGAAAATTGGCCATTTAGCCCTACTCTTTGTTTTCTATCTTTTAACCAGTTCTCAGTCCACAATAGTATACTGCCTCCTATCTCATGGCTTTTTAATTTCCTCAAGAGTCTCTAATGAGGGACCTTGTCAAAGACTGTATGAAAATCCAGATATAGTATATTGACTGGCTCATCTTTATCTAACTGTTTATTCATACATTCAAAAAAATATAACAGATTAGTAAGACAAGACATTTGCTAAATCAATGTTGGCTTTGTCCCATTAAACCATGATCATCTATATTTCTCCAGGAACAAGCAGGAAGTCAGTCATCACTTTTGGGTGACATCAGCACTGATGGAGCCTGCGCGGAACAATTCCCCAGCTTTCAAAGAAAGCCTTTGGGATTGCTGCCACGCATGCGTGGTCCTCTTCCCGCCCAAGAGTGCCATCTTGCTCAGTCTCCCTTTTCCCGCTGATCCCTTCAGACACACGTCCTCGTCCCTCGGAAAAAGTTTAGGTTTTTCACCTTAACAGGCCTCTCTTTTTTACGGTTACACCGGAAAAACCCGTCCTTCCCCTGCTCTACCTTTTAGAGCTACCGGGGATACTCTTTTCTTATTTTTTCCTTACGGGCTTCTCGTCTTTTTTTCTTCTCTAACCGCTGGCCGCATGGGTCTTCGACCTCGCAGCGAGTAGTGGATAGCGAGTAGTGGAAGACAGCCAGGGTTGAGGTACAGTACACCTCACAGGATGTGGCATAGACAGAGCAAGAGCATCCAGAGCAGAGGAGAGTGCAGTGTTATAGGAAGCTACTGCCACATCAACAGATTCAAATGACATACTGGAGGAATGAAGTGATGTGACAGTGGAAGAGAGAGCCAGTGGGTCATTAACATGAAGATTTCTAAATGCTGCACTCTCCTCTGCTCTGAATGCTCTGCTCCACCCATGCCACATCCTGTGAGGCGTACTGTACCTCAACCATAACTGTCTAACACTACCTGCTATCTATGTTCCTGTGCCCACTCAGCTGAGTGGGCTTGGCTCAAATCTCGCACCCTTGCGGACTTTCTACACTTCAAATTCATGCTTGTCTCTTTCCAGTCAGCCATAACACTTGCCATACAAGAGATGAAATAGTGGATATTGCTGTCTGAGCACCAAAGATCTTCTTGGAATTTGCTGCTATAGTCAATGAATTACCTTGAAGTTTTGTAGCAAGAGCTGCATTCTGCGACACCAAAGTCTCTCCCAGCCGACAATATTAGGCCAGATGAATTCCAGTGTAAAAATATTTGGACGTACCAGAGTAAAGCTATCTAAAATATCAGACTGCAGGGAAACTCCTTTCATCCTACTCAGCATCAGTTCACTTGCCTGCGCAGCGACCACTGCTGCTGTCTGACCTCGGAGATCCAGTGGACTTGAGCTGTTCCAGGACAAGCTTACTTCCATCAGCCATTATGGCTCCACAGCCCGACCTTCGACATCTGGAAGACACACTCCTAGAAGGAGAGTCCACCGACAATGGGCTTATAGGAGCAAGATGCTGGAACGCTGTCAGAGGGCTGCCGTGAATCTGGGGAGGGTGATGAGACACCCAAAGCGGTTGCCAAGTTATCCAGCCCCAATAAACTCGCAGCCGAGCCAACAATACCCAGAAAAGTTGGTTGCTGGGGCAGGCACAGAAAGAATGAGTTCAACAGTCCGAAGATTTAAACCAGGCAATGGTGTGGAAGCAACAGGGGTAAGAGAGGGTTTCAGTGCCCCCTTACCTTTCCGCTTTTTTCCCCCAAGTAAGAAAGAATGTCTGCTCACAAACACACCGCTGCCACCATCTTGGATCCTCCCCCCAAGAAGGCTGTCAAATTTTGATAAAGGGATGTTAAATGTTTGAACCAAAGGTCAGGCACTTCATCAGGTGAGGCTTTTCCAGTATGGCGCTTTTTGCAGTTTGGTTTCCAATTCTTTAGTTGTTATTTTAGGCCATTCCATAAGTTTGCCTTTTCCATTACATCCTCTATGCTCAGTAGTAGGGAAGTGCACAGGAAAAAATCTCTGATTTATTTTCAAGTCAGTTTTGGACCTTTTCCTATTTTTTGGACATTTATTTCTATTTTTTCACACATTTGTGTTAATAAAAAATTTTGTGGCGCATTAGTACTTTTTAATTTGTGTTAATTAAGTTTACACTTGTTAATTTGTTAGTTGACGTATATTAAATTGATGTAGCATATTCTAAAATATTTAAGCCACACTAAAGGAAAAAGCGGTATAAAAATCTGTTAAATAAATAAAATAAAATATCAAACTGAATTCAGGCTAAGAAATGTACATCCCTACACGGACGGTCATTCTGCTTCTCTTTTCACTCTACTGGATCCTCAAAGAAGTTTCACCAGAATTACAGTCAAACCTTGGTTTTCATGATTAATCCGTTCGAAAAAGTCTGACTAAAACCGAAACGTATGAAAACTGAAGCAATATTTACCATAAGAAATAATGTAAATCCAATTAATCCGTTCCAGACACCCAAAAATATTCACAAAAAATACATTTTATAGAGAATAACTATATTTTTACATACAGAAAACAATGAGAAATAAATATAAATGACTAATGAAATGGATAAATTAACATTTAACATCACTGAAAGCAAGCTAAGTACAGTACTGTACAGTACAGTATGTTAACATCTGGCCTTAGCCACCCCGACAAGCTGCTGTGCCCAGCTCTCTTCGGAATCACATTGGATTCAGCCCATTAAAATACCTTTACATTATCTGCTCAATGCTTCAGAATGGCAGAAAATCTTAATGATATAGCTTCAGACGTACCCTGCAAGAGAAAGAACTGCCTCCCACATTCATGCAACATCTCCTGCTTACGTTGACAGCTTTTCTTCCTTGCTACCTCCGAGCCTGAGGGGGCGCTCCAGAGAACGGGCAGGCGGTGGACGAGATCGGGGCCTTCCTCTCTGCGCAATCCTTGCCTCTCTAACTCTGACCAGGCTCGAGGATGTGTTTCATTTACGTGCTCAGCTGGCTTTCGCTTCTCATCACGCTGGCGATCAGTGAGTCCGGGGGGCAGTGCTGCCGGGACCGGGTGGGCGTTCTGGCAGTGTATACAGACAGGTGTGCAGCACGAGGGTGTATGTATTTACAGTACTGTACTTTACGAAAACCGAGGCAATGTATGAGAACCGGGACAAAATCTCAGTCAAAAAAGACGTTGAAAACCGAAGCGTATGAAAACCGGGGCAAATGAAAACCGAGGTTTGACTGTATTTTTCTGTCTCAGTTCTGTTTGGCAGTATTTAACTGCACTAATATTATTCCCCAAGTCCCTGTACAATTTGACTTGAGATTTTCCTAAATAAATAATTTTGGTATCTCTCATCTGGTTTTTCTTTATATCTCATCAGCTTTTGTGCTTCTTTTGTTAGCACTCCAAAAAATACCTCCAAACACACTAGAGGAAAAACCTAATAACCAAAACAAACACCTCTAGGAACTATCCACCCCCTTGAGTGATTAGTAGTGTATATACTCCCAGTTAGTTAACTGAAAAATATAAAAATGGGGAGGAGACCATCAGATTGAGCCATATTCTGTCAGTTGGAATAATGACAACATGCATAGGTTCCCTCATCAGTCACCAGTCTTACTCAACCCCAATATTAATCCATTCAGAACACAAAAAATATAACGTTATTATGTCACTGTAAAAAGTCAACACAAATGACATCTTTGTTTTTCTTTGTTTCTGCTTCTATATATTTTTTAAAGTTTCAATGTTGCAATAAAAATTCATCAATGTTGCACTACACATCACACAAAGGGAATTGTCACCATTACAGCATAAATGGAAAAGCACTTATCTGCACATTATTCCTTGAATTCCACCATAGGACTGTCAACACAATAAATGTGATCCATTTCACGCAGGTGTTCTCTCGATCTGTACTTGCACTGTCTCACCTAGCTGGCAAGGGCACATAATTATATACACCAGAAAAGATATAGACCATGTGGATATATGTAGTAATAGGATGAGTCCAATGATCGGATGCCACAGTGAAGGCACACCTATTACAATGATGGCAAGGGACAGGTGTCTTCACTGCTGGTGTACGTAAAATATAAGTATGGACAACTTTATCGCTCAAATTTGATGACCGGTGAAATGCAACACAGGACCGCTCACTGAACACCTTGTATAAAACCAACACATGCCAATGTGTTCAAATTATGTTTGTCTCTTGCTGAGACATATTAGAATATTGTAATTCTCTCAATTCCGATCCTGAAGAAGAAGCTGTCTATTTAGCATAAAGAAAAAGGCCCTTCTAAAGGCAGGTTAACCTGGTTGAGACAACTTCTCCCACAAGGCAGCCACCTGTATTTTGTATTCAGCCACTGTGGAGGACACTTGTCGTACCTGTAAAAATTGACCTATAGGCAATGAACAGCATAGCTTGACAGGATGATGACTAGAATACAGTAATAGACTGTTCGATCTACCATCTTCCAGAACAATGTAGTTTGGAAGTGGCCTGCAGCTTTTATCACCAATACATCAACAAACTTAGATTCTGGACAAGTGATATGTACAGGTGAACTTCCATTGGTTATCCAAAGAATTCAACCATGCTGTAAATTGCAATAATTCAGCTTCTGTAGATGTCTATAGGCAAAATATGTCATCTATAAATTGTAACCACAATTTAACATATTGTTTCCAATGAGATACATACAATTTTATTCTTCAAACCTAGCCACATACAGGTTAACTGTGTTGGGTGCCATAGCTGTATGTGGCATCTGATCATTGGACTCATCCTTTTACGAAGAAGACATGTAAGCATCATCATGTGGCCATATGCTCTACATCTTTTGTGGTGTATATAATTATGTGCCCTTGCTAGATAATATATCCACTTGTTCTATGAAGACCAGTCTCAGTGAACATAAGAGTCGCATAAAGATTGCCACTGCCATGGTGCCTATGGTGTCTCACTCTCAATCATTGAATCACACTTTTTCAAGATTTAGCGTGGACTGTTATTGATGTGGTACCAGCATTTGCTCAGGGAGGGGTTTGGAGGGAGAAATTATTATATCGTGAACAGTTCTGGATTTATGAATTAAAGTCTGTAAAGCCTTTTGGCTTGAATGATAATTTAGAACTACATATCATCATTTGAATTTGTCTTGTCAATAAAGTTTGTTGAGAGGCTGTTACATCATTGTGTCATGGTAGGTATGATGGCGGTTTCCTTCTTTCTAAATGCCAGCATCCCCTCACATGGTGGATGAAATTGTTGTCAGCGCATTTGAAAGTGGAGTTCCTAGCAATTTGCCAGCCCTTGAGGAAGGATCTGAAATCTTCTGGCCCAGAGAAGGTCAGGTTAAAGAGGCGAACTGAGCTTTGGAGGCGAGAGAGTTCAGGTAAAGATTGAGAGTATGCTTACATGGAATGGATCACATTTATTGCATTGGCAGTCCTATTGTGGAGCTCAAGGAATAATGTGCAGATAGGTGCTTTTTCATTTATGCTGTAAATTTATTTATTTATTTATTTACAGTCTCTTATATACCGCACTATTCAGCATCAGCGCGGTTTACATGGAACAAATGCTCATTACAGTTAACATGTATGAGTTTACATATAACAGGGGACAGAAACTTGGCTGACAGTTCCCTCTTTGTGATGTGTGGTGCAACATTGATGAATTTTTATTGCAACATTGAACCATAAAAAAATATATAGAAGTAGGAATATAAAGAGAAACATAAAGAAATGTGAATTGAGTGCGCTCTTTACAGTGATATCATAAAGTTATATTTTTTGTGTTCTGAATGGACTAATAGTGGGGTTGAGTGAGGCTGATGACTGATAAGGGAGCCTATGAGTATCGTCATTATTCCAACTGGCAGAACGTGACTCAATCTGGTGGTCTCCTCCCCACTTTTATAATAATTTTCAGTTAACTAATTGGGTGTACATAGACATCACTCAAGGGGGTGGATAGTTCTTAGAGGCCTTTCTTTTGTTAGTACAGAATGCTTTAGTTGTTTTTAATCTCTCATTCGGCATTCACAACCCTTTCAAGGTGCTCTTCTATCAGCAACACCTCTACTTGCAATTATTTTATTTTTTCTTCTAGATGGTTTTTCAAAAAGGAGTATTATCTTTATGCTTTTCTTTTGGCTTTTTATCCTCATTTGCTGGACCCTATCCATTTGCTGCACTAAATTGTATGTGATATATTAGTGAGAGATCAATACATGGTCTCTTTATGTTGATTATAGCCTTATTCATCTTGCTTACCATGCTTTTGCTTTAGGTGTCATGTTCAACTTAGATAACCATTTTTTCCTCTTTGGGAACTTAACACACACATCCACTTCTACATAGGCTAGGTGCTCTACTGCTAACTTGTGCACCTATATTCTTTCTCTGGCCTTTCTCTTCTTCACTTGGCTTTCTGGCCACTGTTACTTTATTCTCTTACACCCTTATCTCTTTCTGATGTCTCATCTACCATCCCTTCGGATTATCTTGTCTGTTTGATACCTTTTTATGATGTTCATTTCTGTATCTTCACTTTCTAACTCTGCATCAGTCTTTATTCTAGTACTCCTTTTTGGGTCTCTTCTTTCTCTTGTTGCAACAAACTGTTTTATGATGATCCTTTCCAAACTGTAGTGGTTTGCTTGAAATACTGGGGCTCTAGGTACATAGAGGACAGACTTTGGCTAACTTCTGCTAACAAAGTTAGAAACTGAAGGAAGCCAACAGAAGCTGCTGAATTTTCAGCCTCTGCAGGAACTGAATGAATATCAAACATTGTTATAAGAACTGCTAGGGTGCACAGAGTTGCGCTATGACATTGTTCTCTGGCTTTCCAAAATAACTGGACATGAGTGCTGGTCAAGACACAGCAACTTCATATGGAAAATTTCAGAGAGAGTGAGTCCAGCAATTGCCCACTGTACATTGCCTGTGATGGGAAAGCATGTGAAATGCAAAAGATATAATTAATAACCCAGCACAAAGGAAATATGGAGACATCTTGAAATTTCCTGGATAGAAGATGAATTTGAAAACTTCCCATCTGCTTTTTCTTCTTCATCATTTCATGAAGCTATGTGTTGGCTAGTGAAATTCTTCCTGGAAGGTAAAAGTTGGATTCCAAACATTATTTGAAGGATAATCTGTAAAATCTTGCATTCCATTTGCATACAATCTCTGGAGATACCCAGTATAAATAACAGGGTCAATTATCCAAAATGTTTTATACTGTGCAAGAGTCACTATAATTTGTAATGTAATGTGATAAAAGATTGATTTGAACAACTCCTTTAGCTTCCCTATTATTTTTAGTGTGTTATTTCTATAATTGATCTTTGACAAATATATTTGCCTTTGTAATGGGGATAAGAACAGTTTGTGAATTTATGAAGATAAGTAGGTATAGGTGGCTAGATGAGATAGGCCTTATTGTCTTTATCTGCTGTCATTTTCTGTGTTTCTTTGTAAAATGCTTACTTCCATATCATCCTGCTACACTAGTCCAGACAAGTGGGTTGTGTTCCTCTACCAGCAGATTGGTGGAGACAAAGAACCAATGAAAAGCCCAGGTTTCAATGATATTACTCCCATGCCTCTGGTCGCCTCAGCCACCAGAGAACCCTTCAGTATTTCTTTGTCTCCAGCAGATGGCAGATGGATTTTCTTCTATATGAAGAAAATTCTGAGGATTTGAGAGGAAAATATTGATTTAAAATAATCATGAACGACAGCCTGCGGGTTGGTCTCTCACTAGAGCATGACGTGGGAGACTCCACTAGACTGTGATCTTGTCATTGTCCTTGTTGGGGGCTCCCGATTCTGTCTCTGGGGGCCGTAATTAAGGGTAGACTGCTGGTGACCATTGGCACTGGGTGGGCGTTTCCTGCCATTTTCTGCAGGCGTTAATAGTGTTTTCTGTATTGTGTGGCTGGTTGTCGCATGGTCCTTGCCTGTGTTCTGCCCAAGTGGCTCCAACGTACTCTCCTACCTTAGTGTGTGAAACGTATACTGTAGTAAAAGCGCAGTTAATGCACATCCTTCAGGTCACTGTAGCCTTAGCGCATGCTGTTGTGACATTTGCCTTAACTCTTATGTCTTCTTCCAGGTGATGTTGTTTGGCCTGTGGCAAGCATGGTGCCTCATCTCCAGCTTCTGGATTCTGCTTGAGTTGTCCCTGGAGGCCTACTTTCTCTTTCTCGGCCAGGGGATGCTGTTAGCCTGACCTTGCTTGCCTCAGGGCAGGAAGTGGTGGATGGCGCTATGGGTAAGGCTATTCAGGATCTGGCATCTGTGCTGTGGGCCTCTTGCAGTCCTCTAGGGGATCAATGGCAACTAAGCCCTCGAGTATAGGGGAGTTATTTCTGTGAAGGGAACTTCTGGAATCTGGATTATCCTCCCCGGAATTCTTTCCCTTTGTAGCAGGCCTGGTCATTCTGCGTAGACATGCAGATCTTTTGTTTCCCCTGCACACAGTCTCATGGGAGCAGGCTAAGAATGGAAGTCTTTTTCAATTGACAGCAAAGTGTCCCCAGCAGGGGCATCCCCTCCCATGGGGATAGGGTCAGCTGTGGCATGGATTGAGATTGTCTGATGTGGATGAAAAAGTACTCTCACCTTCAGAGGATTGTGATGAGGCCAAGGTCATTTGCCTGTTCCAGGAATAGGAACTGGAGGTGTTGATTCCAGGGTCCTATCTTCTTTGAGCTTGACGGATGCTTCAGTCACAGAGCAGGGACCGAAGAGGCATCTGCTCCTGAAAGGGGTTCAGAAATCCGCTACTGTCTTCCTGAAGGTGCTTTAGGGCCTGTTCCAGCTAGAGTGGGATTACCCCAACTCCCCTGCCTAAGGGGCTAAGAGTGTATAAGAAGATGCATGTTCTCCTGGAGATAAGAGTGCATTGTGTGGCTAATATTTCCAAGGTGGATACACAAGTCATGGTGGTTACCAGACAAATCACCATTCCTCTGGACAGCGGATTGCTCTTAAAGGATACTCTGGACTGAAAGATGGATTTATGTTGAAGAATCAGTTCTCTGCGGTGACTGCTATTCTTCATTTGCGGATTGTGCAGGCCTGACATCTCGAGCTGCTCCTGTGAATTCAGTCTCTTTCACTGGATGTTTCCATCCCTCTTTTGGAATTGACTACGGCCTTCCTTTCTGATGCCATGTATGACCTGGTACCTTTGTCGGCCAGGGATGATGCCCTGATGACAGTGTCATGGAGTTGGATTTGGCTCCAGTATTGGGCAATGGATACATCTTCCAAAGCCCAGTTGGTCCACCTGGCGTTTAAGGGGAGACTTCTTTCGGAGCAGATTATAAAAGCTGGTGAAGAACCTATGTTTATGTTGTTTATTACATTTGATATACCACCCTTCTGCAAAAAACAGAGCGGTGTACAATCAATAAATTACAAAGATGGCCAAGGGCTGGAGAAAGAAAAGAAGTTACAATGCAAGACAGGACAGAAAATAGTATAATCAATCATACTAAACCAAAGAGGTAGACAACATAGAAAAGACAAAAATCACATGAGGGAGGCAGGGAGGTCAAAGGCGGAAGAAAACAAATGGGTTTTTAGACGGACTCTGAAGATACGATGGTTCTGCTCCAGCCTGAGGAAGGTGGGTAGTGAGTTCCATAATGTGGGACCAATGAAAAAAAGGCAGAAGCGCGACTGGATTGCAAATGGGCACATGAAGGTGAGGGGAGGTGAAAGCGATTTATGTGTGCTGATCGAAGATCGTGACTGGGGGTGTGAAACTGAAGAAGATGCGCCAAGTACTGTGAGTTATTATTGTAAACAACTTGATGAATGATGGTGAAGATCTTAAAGTGAAAGTGAAATTCTATGGGAAGCCAGTGAAGGTGTATAAGAAGGGGGGTGACATGCTCCTGACGAGTGGAATGAGTAATAAGATGGACTGCTGTGTTCTGAATACGCTGTAATCTGTGTAGCTGACCCCGAGGAACACCGGCAAGGGCAGAGTTACAGAAATCAAGTCGAGACATAACAAGGGACAACAGAAGAGTAGTGAGAGCCTGTGGAGTAAGGAAATGATGGACAGCATGGATTTGATGGAGGGAGAGAAAAGAATTTCTAGTGACATTTATTTATTTATTTATTTTTTATACCGTGCTCTTTAGAATCAATGTGGTTTACATGTATACTTTTTTTATTCCTTTGTCCCTGAAGGGCTCACAATCTGTGTTCCTGAGGCAATGGAGGGTTAAGTGGCTTGCCCAAGGCCACAAGGAGTGGCCATGGGACTAGAGACCCCAGTCCCTCTGGCCTGATGTTGCTTGTCCCCATGTGGTAATTGAGCCCCTGGCCTTCTGGCCTGAGGTAACCTGTCCCAACCATTGAGCCACTCCTCCCTCCAACATGGGAAATATGATCATGAAAGGAAAATTCAGAATCAAGAAAAACCCTGGGATAGTGAAAAGATGACACCAAAGGGATGGGAGAGCCTGAAAGGGATGGGGCCATCGAGGGGCAAGGACTACTGCGAGTGAACCAAATAGCTAGCGTTTTGGCCAGGTTTAGATGCGGGCAATTGATCGTCAACCAATTAGCCACAGTGAGGAGGCAAGAATTGAGGGGGGAAAGATCTGGCTGAATGGGACAGGTGTGATGGAGAAGAACAAGACCCTAGACAAGACAAAATCTTACCACCTTCTGGAAGACAGGTCCAAGGGTCTGCATAATGGGCTGTTGCCCCTTTCTCGTCAGCCTCTGTCTGTCAACCACAGGTGTGCTGGCTGGATCCACGGAGGTCTTGGAACTCTCGTCATTACCGACCAGAAAAAACCCCAAAGCCTTTCATTCCCTCTGCTTCTGGGCTTTGGGCTCATTCTCAGTCCTTTCATGGAGCACGTGGGCCCAAGGACTCTGTCCCACCCAGAGAAGGATGCTTCCGGGCTGTGCATTGAAGGTTTGGGGGCTCTTTCCCTGGTTCCTCTGGTTGGAGGCAGACTTTGCCTTTTCTTTCAGGAGTGGGCCTGGGTTTCCAAGAATTGATGAGTGCTAGACACTGTTCAGTTCAGCTATATCTTGGGATGCAAGGAGTCGATTCCAGATGCCTTCATCTTTTCCCCTTGTGGATCTGTGATAAAAAATGCCACTTTGTGGACCACCTTAGATAAGTTGCTGTGCCTAAAGGTGGTGGTGCACGTCCCACTGGATGAGCGGGACAAGGACAGATACTCCATCTATTTTGTGATGCCAGACAAAAAAATGACTATTTTTTCCGGCCTGTTCTAGACCACAAGGGGGTCAACAAGTACTTGTGCATACTGCTCTTTCAGATGGAAACCTTGCTTTCCATGGTTCAAGCAGTGCACCAAAGGGAGTCCTTGACTTCTCTGGATCTGGCTGAGGCATATTTTCATATACCAATCTAGGCATATCAGCAAAGTATCTGCATTTTGCCATGCTTAGCTCTCACTATTAGTTCACTGTCCTCCCAATCACGCTATCTACCACCCAGAGGACACTCTCCAGGGTCATGGTGGTGGCAGCTGTGGTGCCGAGGGATCTATGTCTATCACTATTTGAATTTATAATTACCACACTCTAATATTAACCTTGAGATTGCGATGTTATAATATTTCAATGAATTATTAGACAATTAAATAAGTAACAAGGTCTCAGAAATTCATAGGGGTTTAAATTCAGACTATAACGTGTCCAATAATTTTTGCACCCTTTAACATCAATGACCTTTTCTTATGTCGCTTAAATTGTGCTTAAACTGAGTCAAACGTTGCATTTAAATCAACAAACAAAACAGTGCTTAGCTTAAACAAGTTGTCCCCAATGCCATGCTTCAGCGCCGTGTCTGCGTTCCACTATGGTGAAGTTTCTTCAGGGGGTATCTTTTAAAGCACTAGTGATAAAAAGATAGAAATCTGACTGATTAATCACAATCTCCTAATTCTTGCTTCAAACTCTTAAACCGGATTTGTGTGTTGAGACATAGATCATTAGACATTTCTACAGTCCTTTACCTCAATTTCATACGTGGTTAAGTCTTTGTAGCAAACTTTCTGTGAGCCTGTCGGCTTCTCGAGCCGCCACCACGCATGTGGGTTAGTTGTTAACAAGAGCACTTTTATACCATTAATCACCTCAAACTGGTAAGCTGTACATAATTAATTACTACATTGGTCTTGTCTTGGAGATTGATTTTTTATTGCAAACTTGCTATGAGCCCGTCACCTTCTCCAACCGCCACCATGCATGCGGATTGGCTATCAGCAATATCACCTTTAAACCAAGGATCTTCTTGAACTCATCAGCTGTGTGTGATTGAGAAATGCGCTGATTTTACCTTGTGGTTGATATTTTATTGTTGCAGACCTACTTTGAGTCTGCCAACTTTTCAGAACATCACCACTCACGTGGGTTAGCTATCAACACTGTCATCATTGTGGCATTGCAAGCTAGTCAGCTGTATGTAATGAGCAAGGCATGATTTGCCTACATTCCTCCTGCGTTTTACTCCTATCTATCTCCGCTTATGCACATACCGACCAATCTATTTGGGCATTTAGATAAGACCAATGTAGTAATTAATTATGTACAGCTGACCAGTTTGAGGTGATTAATGGTATAAAAGTGCTCTTGTTAACAACTAACCCGCATGCGTGGTGGCGGCTTGGTGGTCCCCAAGTTCTCAGAAGTTTGAATGCAAACTCCCGCTTATGTTGATGGTGAAGTTCGGCTTGTGGAAGAGGCATCAGCCTTGTCATCTGAGGAAGGACATGCCACTGGATTGTTTCTTCTGGCTCTTCCTGATGATGAATGGCAGTCTCTCAGTCTGGGGAGCCTATTGCCAAGACTGTATGGCCGAGGGCTGTTGGAATCACAGGAAAGTGGTGTGGTCCATCAGCTACCTCAAGGAAAGGGCCATCAGGTTGACTCTTCTGCATTTCTAGCTGCTGCTCGAGGGCCATGAAGTTTAAGTGTTTTCGCACAATACTACAGTGGTGGCTTATGTCTATCGGTAAGATGGCATGAGGAGTGCCAGGGTAGTTCTGGAGATGGTCCTCTTGTTTGCCTGGATGGAGAAGAACCTCCTAGCCTTGTCGGCTCAGCACATTGCCAGGGTGAACAGTGTGGAAGAGGGCTTCCTCAGTCAGCACTCGCTGGATTTTAGAGAGTGGGAGTTGAGTCAGGGGGTGATTCAATAGATTCTGCACTACTAGGGTCACCCTGAAATGGATCTGATGGTGACCCACCAATGCCAGTGTTTGCTACTGCTTCAGTCACCGCATGGAGATGGGGTTCGAGGGCATGGATGTACCTGCTGTACATGATTCCTCCATGGCCCCAGGTGGGGCACGTGTTTCAGCATATAAAACACCACCCAGGCAGGATTGTTTTGGTGGCACCAGATTGGTCAAGGAGAGCATGTTTTGGAGACAGCGATATGGCTCCTGCAGGCACCTCCTTTTCAGTTGCCTCCATCTCGAGGTCTATTGTGGCAGGGTCCAGTCATCCTGGAGGACCTGATTCACTTCTCGCTTACAGCTTGGCTATTGGAAGGAGATGGCTAGTGTGTAAGGGCTACTCTCGGAGGTGGTCTCTGCTCTTCTTGGAGTCCAGAGGAGGTCTACCACACTAGCATACGAGCAGATCTGGTGCCTCTTTGAGTGATAGTGCGGACTCGGCAGTTGACTCCCGAGACAGCCAAGGTGCCCTCTCTGTTGGCCTTTTTACAGGATGGCCTGGAGAAGGGCCCTTCCTTTAGCACCTTGAAAGTTCAGGTGACAGCCTTGGCCTGTTTCCGAGGTCCATTGGCTGGTAAGTCTTTAGCCTTGCACCCAGATATCTCGTGCTTTCTCCAGGGGGTTCAGCATCTGCATCCTCCCCTCTGGTCTGTGATTACTTTCCTAGGATCTGTGTCTGGTGCTCAGGGCCCTGATAGCATGCTTCAATGGCTCAAAAGGTGCTGCTGTCTTCAAGGATTTGATGCTTAAGGTGGACATCTTGATTGCGGTTTGTGCTGCAAGATGGATTTCTGAGTTTCAGGTTCTGTCTTGATGAGATCCTTATTTCTCTTTTCTAAGGAGGCCATTTCCATTCGGCCTATGTCTTCCTGCTTGCCTAAGGTGATCTCTCCCCTTTATGTCAACCAGGTGGTTTGCTGGCCCTCCTCCTCTAAGTAGCAGTGTTGGAACTATGAGGCCTTTTGCCTTGTGACTGTCCGGAGGGTGCTTCTGCAGTATGTGTAGGTCATAAATTCCCTTTGTAAGTCTGACCATCTTTTTGTGCTGTTTGCTGGCCTGTGCAAGGATGACACAGTGGCCAAGTCGACTTTAGGGCATTAGATTAAGGAGGTCATAGCTTTGGCGTATTTGTTGTGGAACCAGCAGGTTCCAGAGAGTTTGTGCGCCCATTCTCCCAACCACAAGCATCCTGGACGAAGCGGAACTCGCTAGCCCCTGCAGATATTTGTCGGGCAGCAACATGGGCATCACTTTCCACTTTTGTCAGGCATTACTGTTTGGATGTCCATGCACAGGTGGACATAACCTTTTGCTCTGGGGTTTTGTGAGCTCTTATGTCTTCTTCCCACCTGGTGGAATTGTATCTGTGGTACATCACACTTGATTGGACTGGTCTAGCAGGATGATGTAGTAGGTAAAATTTTACTTACCAGTTAATGTAAACAAAAGCAGCCGCCAACAGGCGGGAGCAGCCAGAAAGCCACCGCCATCATCGAGCTCCCCCGATCGGGGTCGAGCACACCTGAACGGGCCATCCAACCTTCCCGCTCAGGGGCCTCCAACCCAATCGGGGCTGTGGGAGGAGGATCGGCACAAACAAAAGCAGCTGCCAACAGGCGGGAGCAGTCACAAAGCCGCCGCCATCATCGAGCTCCCCCGATTGGGGTCGAGCACACCTGAGCGGGCCAGCCAACCTTCCCGCTCAGGGGCCTCCAGCCCAATCGGGGCTGTGGGAGGAGGATCGGCACAAACAAAAGCAGCCGCCAACAGGCGGGAGCAGCCACAAAGCCGCCGCCATCATTGAGCTCCCCCGATCGGGGTCGAGCACACCTGAGCGGGCCAGCCAACCTTCCCGCTCAGGGGCCTCCAGCCCAATCGGGGCTGTGGGAGGAGGATCGGCACAAACAAAAGCAGCCGCCAACAGGCGGGAGCAGCTACAAAGCTGCCGCCATCATCAAGCTCCCCCGATCGGGGTCGAGCACACCTGAGCGGGCCAGCCAACCTTCCCGCTCAGGGGCCTCCAGCCCAATCGGGGCTGTGGGAGGAGGATCGGCACAAACAAAAGCAGCCGCCAACAGGCGGGAGCAGCCACAAAGCCGCCGCCATCATTGAGCTCCCCCGATCGGGGTCGAGCACACCTGAGCGGGCCAGCCAACCTTCCCGCTCAGGGGCCTCCAGCCCAATCGGGGCTATGGGAGGAGGATCGGCACAAACAAAAGCAGCCGCCAACAGGCGGGAGCAGCTACAAAGCTGCCGCCATCATCAAGCTCCCCCGATCGGGGTCGAGCACACCTGAGCGGGCCAGCCAACCTTCCCGCTCAGGGGCCTCCAGCCCAATCGGGGCTGTGGGAGGAGGATCGGCACAAACAAAAACAGCCGCCAACAGGCAGGCCCGTGCCTGAGGGCCCTTAGGCGGCGGTCCTCCTTGAATCCTGAGCTTAACTTACCAGCAAGCCCAGCCCACTCTACCACAACTTCCCCAGAAGAATTCTCCACCGGCTCCTCTGATGATACATCTTTACTGATCAAAAGGAAAATGCTACTGACCAAGAGGTAAACCCTCCATTTAAATGAGGTCACTCCATCCGAGACTCTATGAACTACATTGTGCCCCTGTGAGCTAAATTGCCTTTGCTTTAAGTCGTAGATATGCCTCTTAGCTATCTGTCACATTGTTGAAACAATGTTACAGTCTCTGCAACCTTCTGCTCAGACCCGCCTTAATTTGTCACAGTGCTGATACATTCCATATACATTGCTGTTACATTGTTATATTCCTTAATTTGTCACAGTGCTGATACATTTCATATACATTGCTGTTACGTTGTTATATTCCTTACAACCTTTGCCCAAATCTGCATTACTTTGTTATTTCTCTTTAATCCTGTACTAAAACGTATCAGTCCTGCACCTTAAGTAGTTTGTCTCACATAGAACACCCCAAAATGCATCCAATCCTGTCCTTAACCCTCCTCCTCCTCCTTACCGCCTGGGCCCCCAACCTATCACATGCATTTAACCCTGGCATCAGTCACATCCCAATACTCTACGACAATGGCAGAAGATGGTCTGAAAACCCCCATCACTCACCAACAAAAGCTAATACACTTCATCCACACCTTCTACACCTCCCTCTACAGAGCTTTAAGAGGAACCAAACTGAGAAATACAACTACCAACGCTTACTCAAATGTGCACTTATAAATGCTAGATCAATACGTTCAAAATGGCCTGTAGCCAAAGACCTGATAACCCTCCATGACCTCGATATCCTAATGATAACTGAGTCATGGTTATCTGACTGTGATAATGTTCTAATCAACCAGATGTCACCACCTGGATACTCGATCTTTGCCTGCCATAGGACCCACCAGAGGGGAGGCGGCACACCCATCCTTGCCAGATCCGAACTCCATTTTCTACTAAGCAACACCACTAGCTCAACCTATCTGGACATAATCTCCATATCGAACGAACACTGTTCAATTAACCTACTTTACCAAGCTCCAACATCATCACCAAATGACCTACCATCAATAATCGACCTAGCCTGTAACTCCAATAACCCACGCTCCCTAAATTGGCTGATGGGAGATTTCAACCTGCCCTCCCTACAAGATACACATTCATCAGCCTTCCTTGACGCAATGAACGAGCTGGGTTATATACAACTCATCAACTCCCCTACTCATAGCAAGGGTGGTAAACTGGACCTGATCTTCGCCCCTCAGACTGCTATCAACTCAACCCAGAGCCTGCTGCTCTCCATAACACCTGTACCCTGGTCTGACCATCATCTACTCCTATTCCATATACCCACCAACTACCTGAGCAATTTCAGCAATAAAGCATGTGCCCCTCCTAGAATTATAACAACGCGCTTTTGACCCCTTGTTAAGGATAAGGCCCTCAAGAATATCCTACCTCTCCTTGACAACGAATCCCTTGACCCAGACGAATTGGTGTCCAACTGGGATGATGCCCTCAGAGCTGCTGCCTGCCTCCCATCCACCAACAAGAACCTAGCAAAACGGGAACACGCACCATGGTACTCCCAGGATCTGCGAGCATCACTTCTCCACCTACGCAAGCTCGAGAGACAGTGGCGCCACACCCGGACCTCCGAGGCACTCTGTGCATACTCTGCTCACCTACAAATACACCGAGAAAAAAACATGGAAAAAAGAAAACAATTCCATTCAGAATTACTAAAACGATCATTGAACAAACCACATGACCTATTCAGTATTGTAAAGTCCCTAACAGGCGATCCAGCACTAGCCCAACCACCCATGCCCCAGCCACAAGACTATTCCAACTACCTACAATCTAAGATGATCCAGACCAATATGAATGCATCCAGCATATCCTTCTACCCCGCATGGGTCCTCCCAACCAACCTCTCTGCTGATATTCTCCGAGGTATCCAATGAAGAGATTGTCAATATTATCTCTTCTATTAATCTCACCACTGCTCCTAACGATCCTTGCCCTGCAAGCTGGATTAAAGAGTTGCGCCATGACCTCAGTCTAACCATATGCAGAATCTTGAACCAATCCCTCTCAACAGGGTCCTTCCCTCAAAGCTTAAAATACACATCAATCCGCCCTCTGTTAAAAAATAGCAGACTCGACCCATCTAAAGTTGAGTCCTTCAGACCAATTTCAAGCATCCCACTGCTTTGCCAAAATCATTGAGAAGGTAGTCCAGCGACAAATCCAACACCACGTCGACACTGAAGCACCACTGGACCCATCCCAACACGGCTTTAGAGAAGCACACGGCGTTGACACCATCCTCACAACCCTCTTCAACAACCTAGTCACAGGACTTGACAACAGCCACCAAGGATTTGTCCTAGTCTTCTTGGACATAGCAGCCGCTTTTGACTCTGTGAACCACGAGACACTTTTACTTCGCCTCAAAGAAAAAGGGATACAAGGCTCAGCACTAGCCTGGTGTAAATCTTATTTGTGCAACAGATGGCAACAAGTCAGAGCAGGCTCCACGACATCAGAGCCATTTCCACTGAAGCAAGGTGTACCGCAGGGCTCATCCCTATCTGCATTGATGTTTAACATTTACATGCAGCCCATCTGTGCTCTAATCCGCTCCTTCAATGTCCAATGCCTTGCCTATGCAGATGACATCCTCATATACACACCTTTCAAGATTGATCAACCTGACTTCTCCCCAATACTAAGATGCTTTGAAGCGGTAGCAGATTGGCTCCTCTCTCAAAATCTATGAATCAACCACAGTAAAACGGACGTTCTATTCGTCACGAGAAACCAGAAGTTCACGCCATCTCCCTCACTACAAGTCAACAATACTGAACTGAAGGCCAAACCCACAATTCGCTATCTAGGCATTACTCTTGACCAGCGGCTAGACATGTCAGCACATGTCAAAAACACCACAAAAGCAATATATCACAAGATCCGATCACTACGTCATCTCCGCCCACTACTTGACTTCTCTGACTACCAATCAATCTTCCAAGCCTTAGTTATCCCACATCTCGACTTTGCTAACATCATCCTACATGGACTTCCACAGTCGACTCTAAGCCCGCTCCGACTTGCCATGAACTCAGCTGCGAGGGTACTGGTAGGACTTTCAAGGTCAGACCACATAACGCCAGTCCTGAAGAACCTACACTGGCTACCGCTGCAGGCTAGAATCCATTACAAGACTCTAATCCTGACATTCAAAGCCCTCAAGAACCAGCCCCCCACGCCCATCAGTAAACTTCTCCACAGCACCCCAGTCAACAGAACCAGGAGATCTACATCGATGAATACACTTGAAGTCCCTAAATTGTTGATAAAATGTACAAAAACAACAGCCAGTAGAGCCTTCTCCATTTTCGCACCTATGGCCTGGAATGCCCTCCCAGCTGAAATCCGAGCCATCTCGAACCTAACGTTATTCAGAAAAGCTCTCAAACACCACCTGTTCCTGCAACAGTACCCTGATACCAATTCCGGAAAGCACACAGCCATCACCTTGCCTTCCTACCTAGCCTGTCCCATAGTTCAGCCTCCCGCAGATAATGGTTAATCAGCTTTCCCCTACCTTTTCTCCCTGATCCATGAGCATATGCCTCCGTTTAATGATCCTTATATGTCCTTCGTAAGAGTATCCATAATTTGTATATAGTTCCCCCGGTTTCTTCCATGTTTTACTACCCCTGTTCAATGTAAACTCAATGTGACCTGTTACATTGTAGTATGTTATGTTCAACTGTAAACCGCACTGATTATAATAGCGCGGTATATACACGAAATATAAATAAATAAATAATGTCCTTTCCTTGAGTCCTGCTAGACCAGTCTAGGGCCTGTCCCTGAAACTGTATTTGCTTTGTTCTTTTGCTGTGGTTCCCTTGGGCCAACTGTGGTTTTTATACTTTGTTCTGCAGGTTTATCTTCCACGGACAGCTTTCTGTTATGCTTTACTGTATATAATTCTCTACTGGTGCTTACTCATTGTTTGTCACATTGAGGTTGTGTAAGGCTTGCCATGTTCTCCCTTATGTTTTGGGATGAATATTGAAGGGACCCCTGGTGACTGAGGTGAATAGAGGCATGGGAGTGGTATCACTGAAACCTGGGCTTTACATTGGTTCTTTCTCTCCACCAATCTGCTGGTAGGGGAACACAACCCATTGGTCTGGATTGCTCTAACAGAACTCAAGGAAAGGACATTAAATGGTAAGTAAAATGTCACCTTAGGTAACTTTCTGGACTCTAAGAACCCTCTCCTTTCTTTCTCCCTGCACCTGCCAGTCTTAGTGCTTTCTTCCTACTTTCTTTCAACAGATGTTATCACTTAAATATTCCTTTTCTTTGATTTTTTTAAAATTAGGGATCTTAAATTTGGGTCTGTTTCTTTTCCCAGCCTTTCCTGTAGCTACAGTATATTCCTCTTTTTTCCTATTTTTGGCAGCCTCTTTGTATAGCCTCTCGATTTCAACACGAGGTTTGAAGCATATAGTATACTACTGCAGTGAAAGTAATTCTATAAATCATTTTCCACCTGTAAAGCCTGTTTTGTAAGCAGTAAAGAGCTCTTGTAAAATCACACAGAGACATATGCATGTAAAAAATATGCATGCCAAAAAGAATTGTGCATAGTTTTATGTGACCCAGATGTAAAGCTTCCAGGGGTGAGGGGTTGTTTGAATGGAGGTGGAATCGAAATGTGCATGCATATTTTATAAAATATGTGGCACAGGTGTAACTTTGTGTGTGTGGATATATATGCTAGGGGCTGATTTTGGAAGCATGTTTTATAAAGGCATAAAGGCGCCAATGTTGTCTTTATAATATAGGTGCATTTTTTGGACATTTCACCTTTTATAGAATTGCCCCCTGTGAGTGCACTTCATTTCTCAGCAAACACATGCTGCTTGGGTTTATGCCAATAATACTTATGATAGTTACCAAAATTAGAAGTGCTGCTCATCTTAGAACTATTTTTTATGGGATAGCATCAAATTACTTCAGTCTGAAGCCCTCAAAAACTGAGGCACTATAGTTTCCCACATTTGCCTTTGTTTCTTCTCTCCCAACTCCTTGACTTTAATTTCAATCTATTCTTCTCGTTCCTTTGTTATAACTTCTGCCACAGACATAAGTATCAGTTTGGAGCCTGATTTCATCGTCGAGCCTTATGTCTGTGCCTTTTTGTTCTGGTATTAAAAATTGGTTTATTAATATTCACAAAATTAAGAATTTCCTTTTATTTGTTAATCACTTCTTTTTTGACTAGTTTATGTAAATTCTATTTTAGCTGTTTTTTTCCATATGTTACCGCAGGGCTTGACAAATCCCAGGCTCCAGGAGCCTGGAATTTCATTTTGCTGTTGCCAATGCCACCAAAGAAAGAAAGGTTACATGTGCCTTGCATGTGTCACGATTCTCAATAGCTTTAAGCTATGCAGTTCAGGATCATCCCATGCGAATTTCATGAGACTTGAGACCACTGGATTTTTATCGTTGTTTCTGTGCCACATGGCTTAAAGTTAATGAGGACTAGGACACATTCAAGATGCATGTAATCTTGCTTTCTTCAATATCTGATGGTTGAGTGAGTACCTGAGAGATTGGTGGGGAGGCTAAAGGTGACTGGCTGAAGGGTGCCTGAGAAGTGGAGGAGGGGATGCAGTGTGACTGTCTGAGGGGGTACCTGTATGGTGGTGGAGAGGAGAGGTTGAAGGGTGACTGGCTGAGGCTGACTTGTTAGTGGTAAGGAGTTTTGAATTTTTATTGGGGTGGGGGGAGATTTGGTGAAGGCAGGGTGTAGGAGAATGAGAAAAGGAAGAGAGAGATTGGGTGAGGGAAATGTGCAAGGGTCATTAGCAGGGCCAGCCCATCCATTGAGCAAGAATGTTGTTTGCACATGGCCCTGTGTTTCAGGGGGCCCTGCGCAAACAAATCCTTCATTGAAGCTCGGCAGGCAGGGCGGCTTTAGAGGGAGCCGGAGAGGTCCTAGCTCCCACTAACAGCTGCCAAAGTAGAGTGTCTTTTCCCTTCACTTCGGCAGCTGCCGCACTGATCGCGGGAAACAGGAAGTCACCTTTGACCTCAGCGCGGCAGCGTTCTAAAAGTCAGTACAGCTGCCGAAGTGAAGAGAAAAGGCACGATTCACTTCGGCAGCTGTAGAGGTGAGCCGGGGCCTCTCCGGCTCCCTCTTAGCTAGCCGTGGGACTCTTCGGGAGCGGGGGGGGGGGGGGGGTTCCTAGGACTGGAAGTGGGCTGTGGGGGTTCCTAGGACTGGAAGTGGGCTGGGGGGGGTGGAATTCCTAGGACTGGAAATGGGCTGGGGGGGTTGCTAGGACAGGAAATAGGCTATGGGGGTTGCGAGGACTGGAAATGGGCTGATGCGGGGGCCAGAAGGGAGCAGATGCTGGGTGGCGCTGGAACTAGAAGGGAGCTGATGTTGGGGGAGGATTCGAATGGGATGGGGCTTGGAGAGTGAAATGAAGAGGGGAAAATATTTTGTGTGGGAGGGAAGAAAAATCTACAATTGGCCGGGTATTGGGAGAATAAGTGGGGATTGAGGATGGAGGGGTAAAATTTGAGTGAATGAAAAAGGAATAAAGAAAGATGGAGGAAAGAGCAAAAGGAGAAAGATTAGTATGTTAAAGCAGATGTAGAGAGAGAATGGAAAAAAACTAGAAGAGAGAAGAAAGGACAAATGGACAGCAGACGATGGAGAGTTAGCAGAAGACACGGAGAAACTAGAAGAAAGTGGCTGGAGCAATTACAACTGAAAAAAAAGGCACAAAAGGTAGAAAACTTTCTTTATTTTTAATTTATTAACTGGAATAAGTCAGCTCTGGGAAATGTGCATCATTAACGTCTGCGCTTTGTTTAGTACAAGAGGAAATTAATTTATAGTTTTATTTCTACTGTGGTGTTGTACATTCCAAGTTTGGCTTCTGGGGTTCCAAGTTTAATTATTGTCTTCCTATTTCTAAATAGTGATTCCTTGTTCTTTGTTTGGTGACGTTCTATGTTCTGCATGTGTAACTGAACTGATGTGTTCTGTTCATGTAGTTTCTATTTGACATTGCCACTTGTTCTCTTTCCCCAGTAGGTCATGTATAAGGCCGTCTTTCAAATTCCATGTCCAAGGGCAAAGAGAGCTTAGTAAATCAGGTTCTGAATGTGACACTGCATAGTATCAGCAGGAGTCAATGGCCTCTCTCCATACCCCCCCCCCCCCCCCTCCAATATGCTGTCAGCAGCTTTCTGAAAACACCTGGGCATTATTCTCCTGAGTTTTTGGGCTGACTCCTAAGTCCTAAGAAAATTTGTCACAGCCTGTTTTATTATATACTGCCTTTAATTACTTCTGAACTATGGGGCCAGAATCATGCATCATTTATTTATTTAACTGGTTTTCTGTACCGCTTAATTCCATGGTCAAAGCGGTTTACATTGCAACAGAGAACATTATAAATTGGACAGGGAAATCAACTTGGAAGTAATATTTAACACTAGCTTAAGTCTAGGGTATCATTAATGACATATGGTGGTCAAGGCAGGGTAGAGTGTGTGGGGGGGAGGTAAACTTGGAATGGTGAGGGGGCGGGGGAGAGCAATGGAGTAGTTTATTGTTTGCTGGTTAAGTGATGCTGTCAGAGAAGCAGTCTTTGAATATGTGAGGCTTTAGGGCTTTTCTGAAGGTTACTGTGTCCATTATGGTCCATAGTTTATCAGGAATAGAGTTCCATAACTGTGGAGCGTAAAGTGAGAAGGCTGTCTTTGAGGTGGTAGAGCTGGTTTTCGTAAATAATGGTGGCATGCATAGCATGTTCTGTGAGCCGTTCATCGTTTTCTGTTATCAGGTGTGACTTGAAGTAGGGATTGCAAGTGTGGCGAGGAAGAGTTGTTAAGAATCTTGAAGGTTGTGAGAATGGATTTGTATTTTATGCATTCTATTATTGGTAGCCAGTGAAGTTGTCTGAGTAGGGGTGTTATGTGTTCTGTTTTTTTGAGGGTCTGTGCTGCTGTGTTGAGTGTGAAATGGAGTGGGTGGAGAGCTGCTTTTGTTAGGCCTTGACAGATATTACAGTAGTCAAAATGCAGAAAGATAGTTGCTTGGAGGACTGAGCGAAAGTTGTGGTTGGTTAGACGAGGTTTAATGTGCTTGATTATTTTGAGTTTGAAGTAAATATTCCCTGCAATGTTCTGTATGTGTCCTGTGAAGGTGAGGTGTTGATCCATTGTAACTCCAAGGTATTGTACATCCTGTTTCACTTGGATTTGGGTCCCATTGATAGTTATAGAGCTCATGGTTTAAAGCTATTGTCTTGGTGATGTACATGGCCTCTGTCTTCAGGTTTATGGCCATATTGTATCTTTTGAGACATTCACTGACTGAGGAGAAGCATTTTGTTATGGGCATGATATACGGGTTTGATGTGCTGATAGGTGTGTAGATCATTACATTGTCAGCATAGATATGGTATAGGATGTTGAATGCAGATGGATTGGAGAAAAATGTTGAATATTAATGAAGAGGGTGGAGCCTTGTGGAACTCCTTGAGATAGGGTGTATGGGGTGGATTTTGTAGGGACTGATCTTACTTGAAGCTGTCAGTCTGTTAGGTAGGACTTGAACCAGGTGAGGGGTGTATCTGATAGTCCAAGAATTTGCAGTTGCTGAATGATTAGGTTGTGTGGTATGGAGTCAGATGCTGCTTTTATGTTTAAAAAGATGAGCATGAAACCAGTTCTGGGTTTGTTAGTGCCCTTAATTAGATTGTCTAATAAGGCGATCATTGGGGATTTCACTCCATGGCGTGGTCTGAATCTATATTGTTGGTGGTAGAGTGGGTGATGTTTTTCTATGTGATCCTGGAGTTGTTGGTAGAAGGGAAGGCTGGTTATTGGCCTCTAGGAGGTTGGGTTGGTTGATGTTGTTTGAAGTCCCTTTCCTTACAGGGTGAATGAAGGCGATTTTGAGTTCAGAGGGTATGTATCCTTGTTGCAGTGATAGCTGGATAATCTTCAGTATTGTTGGAATGAGTTCTTGTCTTGCTAGCTTGATCCAGCTGACTGGACAAGGGTCAAGTGGTGAGGTGGTCGTGTTGATGCTTGTGATGATTTTCTCTAGCTAGTCAGGTGTGATATTACTGAATGAGCTCCATGTACTCAGATGTGTGGGTTCTTGTTCTGTTGTAGTAGTGAGTGAGTTGGTGCCATTAGCGTGGGCTGAAGTAAGAGTCTGGAAGTAGTCTGCCATCATTTGTGGAGTGAGGTTGATTTTTTTCGGTGTGCAGTGTTATATCTTTACTTAGGGATTTCACTATGTCGAAGAGCTCTTGTGGGCGATTGAGGGAGTTTTTTATTAGCTTTGTATAGTAGCCTTTCTTTGCTTGAGATGTAGCTGCTTGGTATGCCTGTAGTTTGTGTTTGTGTTTGTGCTTAGGCTGTCGCTTGATCTGTTGCTTCTCCATTTTCTCTATGTGATTCGTAGGTTTCGCTTCATGTCCTTCAATTGCGGCATGTACCAGGTTGCTGTTCTTGTGCACTGGCTGAATGTAGGTGGTTTAGTTGCAGCATCTGCAATGGATTTGTTCCAGTTTTGTATTATGGAGTTTGTCTTTAGGGGTGTCTTGGAGTTTTGGTAGGATGTTTGCGAGAAAATCTTCTTTTTCCAGTTTGTGAAACCTGCATATGGTGTGTTCTGAGAGGTGATATTTGAGGTTGCTCATGATTAGTGGTATGTTCATTGAGATCATCTCATGATTTGACCAAGGGACATTGACAGTGATGGGAGGTGGTATTGGTGTTCAAGTAAGTTTTGTGGCAAGAAAATCATATCAAGGGTGTTCCCTTTAATGTAGGTAGGTTAACTGATGATTTCAGTATAGTCCAGGTTTTCCATGGCTTCCAGGATGGTTTTCGCTTTGCTTTGTGATGTGGAGGCGAGGTTGAGATCTCCTAGTAAAATGAGGTAGCTTTTGGCTGAGTTATTATTGCAAATGGTTTCTAGAATTATGTCCAGTTGCTCAGGGTCAGCATTTGGGGATCTGTATACAAGGAAGATGGTTATGTTGTCGTTTGTTATTGTCAGTGTGTCCAGACCATTGTCAGATGCCTTTGAGAGGGTACAAAAGTTCAGGTGCTTTCTTGTTAGAATGCAGACGCCACCACCATGGCATTTAGTCCTTGGGGAGCTAAAGAGATGGTAGTCCTGTGAGGCAAGTTGGTTTAGTAGGACTGTGTCCGTTTTAGTGAATCAGGACTCTGTTATGTTGAGAATATCAATGTGGTTGTCGATTAGTACGTATATCTGAAAGAAGCTGTATCTTATTTCTTGCAGATCGGGCATTTAGGAGGGTGCATTTTAGAGGAAGGATTTCCTTTACCTGTGTTAGTGGAGGAGGTGTATTTGTGGGTGGTTGCAGTTTGATTTGAATGACGTGTTATATATGTCTGGGTTTGTTTCTATGAAAGTTGGGGGAATTATAATGAGAGGGTGTGTGTGGATGATTGGCATGTATGCTGGTATGTATGCAGGAATTGGGAATGAAGTAGTAGTGGTTGTGAGCTTGAGTGAGGCAAGGCGTAGTAGAATGATAAGTGGAGGAGTCATTATGACTGTTTTCAGGGCTGCTTAGCAGTTACCTTGATTTTCCTTTCTTTTGCTGTGAGGTGAGTGGTTTTTGCTGATTGCCAAGCGTCTCTGTGGTGGTTAGGGCTGCTGTGCTGATATACTGACTTGGAGTTATATCGGGTCCAGTGACAGTCGGTGTGTTGTCTTCTGCAGTCCCATTTTTCTGCAGTGTTACCTGCAAAAAAACAGGACTGCAGGTTGGGCTTGTGCCTAAGGGCCATGTCAAAGGGCTATCTGGCGAGGTCCTGAGGAGCAGACCTGCCTGATAGAGCTCCTTTTTAAATTTCACGGCATTGTGCCTGATTCGCCTTGGCGGTGGGGAGCGGGGTGGAGCTGAGCAGCCCGCTCACTGTTACTGATGCCGATTGGGTTGCTTGTGGTGTGCTGTCTGCCCAATGGAGGTCCTTTTTAAATTTCGCGGTGTTGCCTCTTTCACTGATTACACTGTGTGTTTCTTTAACTCCTTACCCTGATGATCATGGTCTAATTCAGATTTACTTTTCATTTCTAATTTCTCTGTCCCCTTGCAGGAATTATTCTGCCAGTTGATTACATTTCTCAGTCTTTTGATTAAGATTTAAGTGTATGGCTTAAGCTATGGTTTGGTCCCTTTGTTGCAGATTGACATCTTGGACAATATGTGGGCTAATAACCTTCAACCTGGCCCACTGAAGGGATATAATGACGTAATGACCCTCGCCAAAGCAGTAGGATTAAAACTTCATCTTTATAAAATCCTCACATTCTTCTGCTTTAGTCAGACTTTCTCTTGCGTCATTACTTTCGTTCATTCTTTCTTGGTCCTGAAAGGCTCTCAAAATGTCTACATTGTTTTGGCCACTTTCATATGTAACTTAAAATCAGCTTTTATAAATGAATCGTCTGAAATCACTGAATGTCGCCCTCCTCAATATATTTGTTTCACTTCCTATTTATACTTTAATAAAGTCTGCCAGAATAATTTTTCAGTTGCATTTGTAGTAATGCGTAGCGATTTACATTTGTTAGCACACATGGTTCGTTGGCATGTCTTAGAAAAATTAGTATATGCTAAATCAATTTAAAAAGCAGTAACCAATGAATTGATGTTTGTTAATATGATTAGCGTGCATTAGAATTTTTTTCATTAAAACAAATATATGAAACAAAACAAATAAACCTCTGAAAATTGAGAAAAATTTCAGAACAAACTGAAAGTTTAGCATTTCTTATATACTGCCTTTCAGTGGTACCAAGACAGTTTACGTTGAACACAAATGAGCAGAAGTTACATAGAACATTGTTTCAACTAGCAATAAGTTACATAGTATTTAATCCTTGAACAGGTAACTATTTACAGTTTAAACCTTAGTCAGTTAACAATTTGCTATTTAAGCCTTGGGCTATTAACTATTTACAGTTTGAATGATTTGGGTCCAGTTCTTGGTGAGCCAAAAACTTTTGTCATGTGCACTAGGGATATGCAGGCAAGATTCCAGGTTTGTTTTATTTTAATAAATTGTCATTTTGTTTTTATAAACATTCATTTCATGGCAGTTTTGTTAATTAAAGAGGCAGCTGTGGCTGCTGTCCAAAAGAAAAACAAGTTGAAAGACTACTAGAGGTTTCAGGCAAATGAACATACTGAAGTGGCTTTTTTTCTCATGGTTAGGAGCTGGCCTTAAAGCAGTGACCCTTGGGTTAGAAGGCAAGCATCTTGAAGGAAGGACTGTCACGTTTCCTTGGGAGCTATCTCTAGCCAGCCTGCTCTTAATGGTGTCTTGCATTGCTGGTGATCTTCGTTCCTATTTCTTAATTGGCGCAAACTTTGTCTGGTCTGGAGCTTTATGGAAAACACTAAATGGATTTTTTGCCTTGTGAATCTGTTGACTCCTGCTGTAAGAGATTCACTCCAAAGACTAATTATGCCATGTTCTTGTGCCAGAAATTCTATACTATCAGACACATGGCACAAGAATATGGCAAAAGAAAAATCTTTGGTAACTCCATAGAAGAGCAGGAATCAATAGATTCACAAGGCAGAAAATACAGTTTGTTTTCCATAAAGCTCAAGACCAGACAAACTTTGGGCCAATCAGGAAACAAGAACGAAGATCACCGGCAGTTCAAGACACAGTTAAAAGCAGGCTGGCTAGAGCCAGGCCCCATGGAGACGTGATTGCTCTTCCTTCAAGATTCCTGCTTTCTAACTCAGTAATTACTGGTTTGAGGCCAGATAGATTGCCTGTGATGACACTGGGGGGGGGGGGGTGAATATTATGTTTTGATTAAAAATGATATGAAACATAGGAACTATTGTTGATATTTCCCTTGTCAGTTCAAATAAATACACATCCCTACTGTGTACATCCCTAATAGCACACTTTAGAGAAAGTTGTCATAGAAAAGCTAAGTGAAGTAATATTTGGTATTGTTGTGTACTGTAATTTTGAAAGTAAAACATTCAAATAAAAATAACTTGGTTTTGTCTAGCAATAATTTGCATGAAATAGTATGCGCTCTAACAATTGCATATTTTAAATAAATAGAGTTGATAATTGAAACACTGAGGGATCTGTTTACTAGAGTGCGGTAAGTGCAAAGGCTGTGCGGTAATTGTTGGGCATATGCCCTGCATTTGCACTGTGAATACTGCACATAAATGCAACAGCTGCTGACATAGTAAGTACATCTGCCCTTCCTGCTGATGCATTTACTATGGCCCCATATGTTTAACTGATCTTGAATGCGGAGTATTGCTCCCACACCCCTGAGTTTCACACCTCCCAAGAAGCCTCACTTCTCCAGGAACAAGCAGGAAGCCAGTCCTCACATATGGGTGACGTCGGCGCCGACAGAGCCCGCGCGGAGCATTTCCCCAGCTTTCGAAGAAAGCCTTTGGGAATGCTACCACACATGCGTGGTCCCCTTCCCGCCCAAGGGTGCCATTTTGCTCAGTCTCCTTTTTACCATGGAGTCCAACAGACGCATGTCCTGCTTCACCCAGAAAAATTCCTTTAAATTTCCTCTATAGTTGAGTTTTTCCCGGTTTATGTACCGATTCCTCTTCCCGCCTCGAGCCGGTGCCTCCTTGGCAATGTTCTCGGCTCCCTTTTCCTTTTTTCACCGAGGCTTGCCTCAGCTGGCGTTTGTGCCATTTTTCGCCCCAGAGTTTGTCAACCCTGCCCGGGTGTGATCCACCATGTTTCCTGGTGGCTTTAAAAAATGTGATCGTTGTGGTCAAACTATGTCTTTCACAGACACCCATGACTGCTGCATGCACTGCCTTGGCCTGGACCACGACAGTACTTACTGCAACCTATGCCAGGCCATGATTCCGCGAACCAACAAGAAAAGTCGAAGTTGCAGGAGAAGATGTTCCCGCGATCTGGCTCAGCCCCAGCGTCACAGACACTGAGCACAAAGCCAAGCACCTCCCATGAGGTCTGGACATCTTTGGAGTCCCCCGGTGGCGGCTCCTTCGGGAAGACATTGAACCCTGGCAAGAAAAAAACCCTTCAAAGCCAGTTGAGGTTCCACCGGGGAAACCCAGTAAGGTCCCGCGGTGGGATTCGGGCAACTCCAAGCAGTGCCCCCCCCCCTAAGGTCTGTAGGAAGTAGTCCTCAGCCGTCAGTGACCATGTGAGACTCCCCGAGGCACTGGGCCTGAGACCCTCGGTGCCTGTGCCGAAAGCTGCAAAGCCTTCTACGAGTATCATAGTATCAAGGCCAGAATGGTGGCCATGGAACAGAGTATCTCTGCCTTCCTGGCCATGCAGCAGGCAAAAACGTCAAGTTCATCCGCATCATCTGCCCCAACAACTGGGACCCCGACTGCGGTGGCATCCCCAGGCATCGAGCCGGGCCCCGAGCGCTATCCGCCTCGGGTGAGCCCTTGGCACCAATTGAGGTCCCAGTCCTGATCCTCAGGTGTCTGGTTCTCCCTGGCTAGTTTCTGGGAATCTGACCCAAGACCCCTTGGGGGATCTCTCTTCCCTGATGCAGGCCTCATGGCACAGGAGCTCTGAGACTTAACTAACTAACTATCTAATTTCTCAACATACAGGTGTGTCCTACATGGAGCGGTGGGTTCACCCCTAAAACTAAGACATGGGGAGGGGAGACCTGCACGGAGCAGCAGGTGCACTACTCTTGTCATCTTACTGGGTAGACTAGATGGACCATACTGGTCTTTATCTGCCGCCATTTACTATGTTACTCAGACTCCTCAACGCCTTCGGAGTCAGACGGGGAGACCGACGTCCAGGCCTCCTACGAGACCTCTCGATACTGTGACATCCCCTTGGAGCCATGTCCCCTGTAACCTCAGCGCCATTCCCCACCTGAGAATGTGGCATTAAACGACTTCGTTGGGGACGTGGCCCGAGCCCTCTCCGAGAAGGACCCACGCACCGAAGAACTAGAGATCCTTCAGTATGAGTCTCCACCAAAGGAGACTCTCTCTGCACCGGTGCAACCCATCCTCAAGCGGCTGCTCTTAAGGATAAGGGAAACCCCAGCCTCGGTGCTGGTGGTCAGCCGATGCCTTGACACCATCTACCAGGTCAAGAGTAATCCAGGCTTCCAGAAGTCCCAACTTCCCCACAACTCTGTGGTGGTGGAATCCTTGATGCATAAGCTCAAGAGTCAGAAGGCGTATTCTTCTCCAGGACCAAGCAGGAAGTCAGTCCTCACATATGGGTGACGTCGGTGCCGACGGAGCCCTTGTGCGGAGCATTTCCCCAGCTTTCAAGGAAAGCCTTTGGGAATGCAGCGCGCATGCGCGGTCCCCTTCCCGCCCAAGGGTGCCATCTTGCTTAGTCTTTCTTTTTCCATGGAGCCCAACGGACATGAGTTCGTGTCACCCGGTAAAAGTAGATTTTTTCTACGATTTTCGCTTTTTCTGATCCGGTTCGACGCCAGTTCCCCTTCCCATCTGGGCTCGGTACACCGGTATCAAGTCTGGCATTCTTTTTTTCATTTTTTGTCCTTTGTGACTAGCGTTTGCACCTTTTTTGTTATTTTCACTGGCAGCCCGGTCTTTTGACCTTGCAGGGGCCGTTTTCCCCCAATGGTTGCCAGCAGGTTCAAAAAATGTGATCTGTGTAAGAAACTTATGTCTCTCACCGATACACATGACTGCTGCCTCCGATGCCTCGGGCCCGACCATGACCCGCTGGCCTGTGGCCCATGCGGCAAAATGTTGTCGAAGGCACTTCGGAGCCGTCAGCATCAACGTGAGAGAATTTTCTCAGAGTCCGCGTCTGACCGGGCCTGGACTTCGTCACAGGCCTCGACATCACGGGAGTCGGAACCCGCGCGCCGTCTGAGAGGGGGTCTCCCACCCGGGAGCACAAAAGGAAGAAGCTCATGAGGGCGGCGTAGGTAGAGGCCCCTGGGTCCTCGAGGGCCAGGTCGCGTAGCCCTGACCGCCGCCCCAGGCTCTCGGAGTCAGAGAGGCTGTCCAAACTACCTCATATGAAGCCGGAGTCCCTGAGTCACGTAAGTTCTGTTGTCCTCGTGGACTCTCCTCTGGGAGTGCCGACGTCGGGCCCGACGCCGTTGGTGCCCGAGTCGGAGGATGCTTGGTCTCCTGAGCTTGGACTCAGGTTGACGGCCTTGGAGAGCAGCTTGGCTGCCTTCATAGAACAGCAGCGGGTGCTGATCGCCGTTCTGACCGGTGCATCTGCCCCGACCACCGGTTCTCAGACTTCGTAAGGGACACGGCCAAGGCTTTGGCATTCCCTGCGGATGCCGAGAAGGAGCCTTGAGCCGAGGAGCTAGATGCCCTCCAGTATGACTTTCCTCCGAAGGAAGCCTTTACTGTACTGGCTCCTCCGATGCTGGAACGGCTGCCCTTCCGTATGTCGGAGGCACTGGCCTCGGCACCAGTTCTTAGCAAATGGGTCGATTCCATTTATCGAGTCCATAAAGAGCCCTGGGTTCCGAAAGGCGAAGCTACCACACAATTCCATGTTGTGGAATTCGCCATG
The DNA here is from genome assembly GCA_033557465.1 of Ichthyophis bannanicus. NCBI lineage: Eukaryota > Metazoa > Chordata > Amphibia > Gymnophiona > Ichthyophiidae > Ichthyophis > Ichthyophis bannanicus. The sequence goes on from CM066031.1 coordinate 670,315,120, forward strand.
CACCGTCTGAAGAATCAGAAGATGCATTCCTTGGTGCACCCCCCGGCCGGGAGGCCCGGAACCTGGATGCCCTCGGTAGAAAGTGCTTCCAGGGCTCTATGCTATCTTGCCGTGTCCAGACTTATCAGCTGTACATGGGCATGTACCTACAAGACCTGGCAAAAGAGATTGCCGAGTTCTCAGCTGGCCTCTCCGAGGAACCCTTGCAGAGGTTCAAGGCTTTGTCAACAGGGATCCGAGAGTGCTCGAAGTTTATCTTTCGAGCAGCCTATGATGGCTTCGAGGCTTCGGCCCGGGTAGCCGCGGCCGGCATCGGTGCACACCGTCAGGCCTGGCAGTCATCGGACCTGGAGTCATGGGTGCAGGACAAGTTGGTCGATGTCCCCTGCCAAGGTGAAAACCTATTCGGTAAGCCCATGACTGAAAAGGCTGCAGAAATCGAGACTGAGACTCACCAGGACAAGGCTGTCCAGAAAGACTTCTGCCCCTTCTCAAAAAAAGAAGGTCTTGGGAAAGAAGCCCTTTTTCCCGAGGAAGGGTGCTGCCTACAAATCCTACCCTCAATATCTGGCCTCTCCAGCTCCCTAACAGGGCCAGCAGGCCAAGGGCTAGGGGCATGGGCCCCATAGGCAGAAGACCCCCAAGCCGCCAGATCCGGCTCCTGCCCAGCAGGGAGCAGGGTTTTGACTCCCACAGCATAGACTCTTCTCCGCCGCTGGCTCCACTAAGCACAGGAGGTCAGCTGACCCTGTATGCCTACAGGTGGCCAGCCATCACAGGGGATACCTGGGTACTCAGCGTAGTCCAAAAGGGCTACATGCTCCACTTCCACCAGCTACCCCCCTCCTACTTTCCAGGGGAGCCTCCAAGACTTCCTCTACACAGAAACCACCTCCTTCAGGAGTTGGCAAGTCTTCTAAAGGAACAGGCGGTGGAACCCGTGCCTCACCACCTGGAAGGGCAAGGCTTCTACTCCAGGTACTTCCTGGTACCAAAAAAGACAGGAGGCCTCCGGCCTATCCTAGACTTGCGAAACCTAAACAAGTTTCTGGAGAGGGAAAAATTCAAGATGCTTACCCTTGGTATACTGCTGCCCTACCTCCAGCAGGGAGACTGGCTATGCTCCTTATTTATTTATTTATTTATTTATTTATTTAACATTTTCTTCTATACCGCCCCTTCCAGAGATCAGGGGCGGTTTACATTAAACAGTGAACAGAACATTTGTATACATCTGTATACATTTATAAGGAACATTATGTTTTTAACTATTTACAAGTGTAATTACAAGGAACATATTAGACCTAAAGGATGCTTATACTCACATCCTCATTCATCCAAACCACAGACAATATCTCAGGTTTGTGGTTGGAGGAAGCCATTTTCATTACAGGGTGCTTCCCTTTGGCCTAACCTCTGCCCCCAGGGTTTTCACCAAATGCCTGGCGGTGGTGGCGGCCTATCTCAGGAATCAGGGAATTTTTGTCTTCCCATACCTGGACAACTGGCTCATCAGGGGCCAGTCTCTCTTCTTCAGCATCTGGGCTTTGTCATAAACTACGCAAAGTCCACTTTGCTCCCCTCTCAGAACCTAAAGTTTATAGGAGCAATATTAGACACCCTGCAGGCAAGAGCTTACTTGTCCGAGGACAGGGCCCACGGGCTGATGGACTTGGCAAACCAGTTTCAGAGCAGTTCTCATGTTTCCGCCAGGCACTACTTGCGGCTCCTGGGCCACATGGCATCCACGGTACATGTATCTCCGAATGCCCGTCTAGACATGCGGGCTGCTCAGTGATGCCTCAGAGCTCAGTGGGCGCAGGCCACAGGCGACCTCCAAGACAGAGTAAAGGTGTCCAAACCACTCTTGGACTCCTTACAGTGGTGGCTACATCTCCCAAACCTTCTCAGGGGGGTACCTTTTCAGGCTCTAGCACACACAAGGGTGCTGACGACAGATGCTTCCTTAAAGGGCTGGGGTGCACATTGCCAGGGCACGTGCACTCAAGGCCTCTGGTCTCCTCGGGAGGCCACACAGCAGATCAATCTTTTGGAGCTGCGAGCAATCCGCTTAGCTCTACAGACTTTTTCTCATGCCCTCTCTCACCAGTCTGTCTTAGTTCAGACGGAGAATCAGGTGGCAATGTTCTATGTGAACAAACAAGGGGGCACGGGGTCCAGGCTCTTCTGTCAAGAGGCGCTGGCCCTTTGCTCCTTTTGCAGTCAAACAAGGCATGTTTCTCAAAGCAGTTTATCTACTTGGTCAGGAGAATTTCCTAGCAGACAAGCTAAGCAGGATTTTCCAGCCTCATGAATGGCAGTTGAATCCATGGGTGGTTCAGCAGATCTTCCTCCGCTGCGGATTTCCATCCATCGATCTCTTTGCCAGTCCACAAAACAGTCAGCTGCCCAGGTTTTGCTCCAGGCAGCCGCATCCCCTGAGAATGGCAGCAGATGCTTTTCTGATCTCTTGGTCTACGGGCCTCCTGTATGCGTTTCCTCCCATGCCCCTGGTGGCCCGAACTCTGCTCAAGATTCTCTGGGACAAGGCCTCGGTGATTCTGGTAGCCCCCAGGGCCGGCCCGTCCATTGAGCAAGAATGTTTTTTGCACAGGGCCCCGCGTTTCAGGGGGCCCCGCGCAAAAAACATTCTTCAGCATCCCAAGTTTAAAAAAAAAAAACCAAACCGGCTGCTTCTGCCGCGGCAGCAGCAGCAAGAGCTCTGCCGCGGCAGCATCAAGAGCTCTGCCGCGGGGCCCCCCCCTGCCCGGCAGAGCCTCCGTGCATCCTCAGCAGCTTTCTTCATGTCCAAAACGCGGGCTTCTTTCAGAGCCGCGAGAGTTTCCTTTCTCGCGGCTCTGTTAATCCCGCCGAGGGGGGCTAAGACTGGAAATGGGCTGATGGGGGGGTAGGACTGGTAATTGACTATGGGGAGGGGGCTAAGGCTGGAAGTGGGGGGGTAGGACTGGAAATGGGCTGATGGGGGGGTTAGGACTGGTAATGGGCTATGGGGGGGCTAAGACTGGAAGTGGCTGATGATGGGGGGGGTGGTTAGGACTGGTAATGGGCCATGGGGGGGGTAGGACTGGAAATGGGCTGATGGGGGGGGTTAGGACTGGTAATGGGCTATGGGGGGGCTAAGACTGGAAGTTGGCTGATGGGGGGGGGTTGTTAGGACTTGTAATGGGCCATGGGGGGGGTTAGGACTGGTAATGGGCCGGGGGGGGGGGTTAGGACTGGTAATGGGCTGATGGGGGGGGAGGGTTAAGACTGGTAATGGGCCATGGGGGGGGGGTTAGGACTGGTAATGGGCCATGGGGGGGGAGGCTAAGACTGGAAGTGGGCTGATGGGGGGGGTAGGACTGGTAATTGGCTATGGGGGGGGCTAAGACTGGAAATAGGCTGATGGGGGGGCTGGGACTGGAAATAGGGTGATGGGGGGGTTAGGACTGGTAATGGGCGAGGGGGAGCTAAGACTGGAACTGGGCTGATGGGGGGGTCGGACTGGTAATTGGCTATGGGAGGGGGGGCTAAGACTGGAAATAGGCTGATGGGGGGCTAGGACTGGAAATAGGGTGATGGGGGGTTAGGACGTAATGGGCTGATGGGGGTTTAGGACAAGTAATGGGCTATGAGGAGGCTAGGACTGGAAATGGGCTGAGTGGAAGGAGGGCTTGGAACTGCAAATAGCTGATGGGGACGGGGGCTTGGAATGGAAATGGGTTGTGAGGGGGAGGGGAGCTAGGACTGGAAATGGGTGAGGGGGGGGCTAGGACAGGAAATGGGCTGATGGAGGGGCTAGAATAGGACTGGAAATTGGCTGTTGGGGGGTGCTAAGATTGGAAATGGGCTGTGGTGGGGGTTTGGATTGAAATGGACTCATGAAGGGGCTAGAACTGGAAGTAGGCTCATGGGGGCTTGGATTGGAAATGGGCTGAGTGGAGGGGAGCTAGGATTTGACATGGGCTGATGGTGGGGCTAGGAAAGGACTAGAAATGGGCTCATGGGGGGCTGGGATTGGAAATGAGCTGATGGAGGGACTTGGATGGGACTGCAAATGATGGGGGAGCTAGGACTGGAAATGGGCTTATGGGGGGCTAGGACTGGAAATGGGCTGATGCGGGGACTAGAAGGGAGCGGATGCTGGGTGGGACTGGAACTAGAATGGAGCTGATGTTGGGGGAGGATTAGAATGGGATGGAGCTGGGAGAGTGAAATGGAGAGGGAAAAAATATTTTGTGTGGGAGGGAAGACAAATCTACAATTGTCCGGATATTGGGAGAGTAAGTGGGGATTGAGGATGGAGGGGTAAAATTTGAGTGGATGAAATAGGAATGAGGAAAGAGAAATAGGTGAAAGATTAGTATGTTAAAGCAGATGTAGAGAGAGAATGGAAAAAAACTAGAAGAGAGAAGAAAAGACAAATGGACAGCAGACGATGAAGAATTAGCGGAAGACACGAAGAAACCAGAAGAAAGTGGCTGGAGCAATTGCAGCTGAAAAAAAATGCACAAAAGGTAGAAAAATATCTCTTTATTTTGAATTTATTAATTGGAATATGTCAGCTCTGGGAAATGTGCATCATTAACGTCTGCGCTTTGTTTAGTACAAGAGCAAATTAATGTATAGTTTATTTCTACAGTGTTGTACATTCCAAGTTTGGCTTTTGGATTCCCAGTTTAATTATTGTCTTCCTGTTTCTAAATTGTGATTCCTTGTTTGGTGATGGTTTATGTTCTATTCATGTGTAACTGAGCTGAGGTATTCTGTTTATGTAATTCCTATTTGACATTGCCACTTGTTCTCTTTCCCCAGTAGGTCATGTATTGTTGTTCTCTGAAATGTATTGGTTTAATATTTGCAGCGTTTCCTTTTGATAGTTAGGGTATGGTGCTTTATGAGTCCTGGTAGTGCTGTTAGGATACGGCGGGTTTGCTATGGGAGGAGTAGCCTAGTGGTTGGGGCACGGTACTTCAGGCCGGAAGGTCGGGGGTTCAAATCCCACTAGAGGACAGCAACCTTGGGCCGGAAGGACTGGGGTTTCTAGTCCCACAGATGCTCCTTGTGGTCTTGGGCAAGCCACTTAACCCTCCATTGCCCATGTTCCCTGTAAGTATTAGTGAATGTGTCTCATATCCCCGCGTGTTAAATGTATCCCCCAATTGTGTTGTGACCGCTTTGATTGAAGGATAAGGCGGTATACAAAACTGTCTAAATAAATAAAAAATAAATAAATAAATGGGCAGTGTTTGTAGTAGTTCCTAATGTGTCTGGTGGTTGGCACTGGATTATAGTAATGTAGAAGTCTTTTAGTCTTTCTTTATTCATACACTCATTAAGAGGCATGTTTACTAAAATTTAGTGTATGGTAACATTATGCAAATATTTATGCAAATGAGGACCCTTATGCAAATGAGGCCCCGCACCGAGTCTCCGCACATGGCCCCGCACCCCCCTTGGGCCGCCCCTGGTAGCCCCCAGATGGCCGAGGTAACCGTGGTTTCCACTTCTGCTGCAGTTGGCAGTGGAAACTCCATTCCCTTTGGGGTTGCAACACGATCTCCTGTCTCAAGATCAGGGTTCCCTTCTGCACCCCAATCTCAGGTCCCTCAATTTGATGGCTTGGCTGCTGAAAGGATAGTGCTAGCTCCCTTGTTTCTACCTAAGGAGGTTGAGGAGGTGGTTTTGGCCTCTAGGAGGCAGTCCACCAGAAAGTCCTATGCCCTCAAGTGGCGTAGGTTTACAGTATGGTGTGCTCAGCGCAATGAAGATCCTTTCTCTGTCCTTGTGCCAGTAGCACTGCAGTATCTACTTCACCTGTCAGACCTAGGCCTTAAGTCTAACTCTGTTCGGGTCCATCTCAGTGCTCTATAAGCGCACCACTCCTTGGTGGAGAGACAGTCTCTGTCGCTTCATCCCTTGGTGTCCCGATTTCTCAGACGTCTGCTTCTTCTCAAGCCTCCGGTTCGTCCACCGGCGACTGAGTGGGATTTGAACGTGGTCTTGCAGCAACTTACTCGCCCACCGTTTGAGCCGATGGCTACTGGCCATTTGCGCTGCCTTTCTTGGAAAGCGCTCTTCCTGGTAGCTCTTACCTTAGCCAGACGTGTGAGTGAACTACAAGCTCTGGTTTCTGATAGACCGTACACACGGTTCTATAGGGTTCAGGGTGGTCCTGCAGACCCATCCGAAGTTCCTTCCAAAAGTGGTCTCCTCTTTCCACCTCATCCAGGAGGTGGTTCTTCCGACCTTCTTTCCCAGGCCGCATACCAGCCGGGCTGAAACAGTCTTGCATACCCTGGACTGTAAGAGGGCGTTGTCGTTTTACATAGAACATACGTGGGGGTATCGAAGGGCTACTCAGCTCTTTGTCTCCTTTGACCCTAATAAGATGGGGTTACCTGTCTCCAAGCGTACGTTGTCCACTTGGGTAGCAGATTGTATCACCTGGGCGTACAAGGCAGCCAACCTCCCCTTGCAGGGTCGAGTCACGGCCCACCGTGTCAGGGCGAAAGCCGTGTCAGTAGCTCATCTCCGCTCTGTTCCGTTGGCAGACATCTGCCGGGCCACAACTTGGTCTTTAAGCCAGACATTTGTAGCCCATTACTGCCTCGAGAGAGAGTCCCGAAGGGACAGTGCTTTTGGACAGGCGGTACTCTGTAATTTTTTGAGGTTTAGGCAACTCCTACCCTCCGGCCCTTGTGTTGGGCTACCGTACGGGGCGATCTCAGAGGATATTCTTATCACGAATGCTGAGGCTCTTGAGAGTGAGCCATTTTTTCAACTTAGGGTTCCCGGTAGCCTAGAGCTGGTGAGTTCCATATGTGAGGACTGACTTCCTGCTTGGTCCTGGAGAAAGAGTAGTTACTCACCTGTAACAGGTGTTCTCCAGGAGCAGCAGGAATCAGTCCTCATGACCCTCCCTCCTCCCCTGGAGTTGCAGTCATATACTTCATTTTGATTTTTTGCTGTCTTTTAGCTATGTCATCAGACTGAGCAAGATGGCACCCTTGGGTGGGAAGGGAACCGCGCATGCACGCTGCATTCCCAAAGGCTTTCCTTGAAAGCTGGGGAAATGCTCCGCACGAGGGCTCCATCGGCACCGACGTCACCCATATGTGAGGACTGATTCCTGCTGCTCCTGGAGAACACCTGTTATGGGTGAGTAGCTGCTCTTTCTATACCCCTGGACAGGGAGGCCAGAGCCATGCTGGGCTGCCGGATACAAACCTATGAACTCTACATTGGTATGTATCTTATGAGCCTCATTCAGGAGCTCGCCGGCTTCTCAGCAGGACTCACCAGGGATCCCCTGCAACGCTTCTAGATCTTGGTGGTGACCATCCAGGACTGCTATAAGTTCCTGTCCCGGACTGCCTACAATGGTTTCAAAGCTGCAGTCTGGGCAGCAGCTGCAGTCATTGGTGCTCGGCGCCAGACCTAGCTGCAGACCTCTGACCTCGAGCAGTGGGTCCAGGAAAAGCTGCTGGATGTCCCCTGCACCGGGGAGAACCTGTTTTGAAAGCCTATGGCCGACAAGGCGGCCGAGGTTGAGGTGGTGACCAGGCAGAGGCTCTCAAAGAAGACTCCCCTTCCACGTAAGAAAACCTTAGGGAAAAAGCCAATTTTCTCAAGGAAAAAGGGCCTTTTCTACCAGTCACCACTACTAAACCTTTCAGAACCAGCAGCAGCAGGGATCCCAGCCCAAAGGCCAGGGACACGGACCCAGGAAGCCAAAAGCCCCCAAGCCGCAGACGCCAGCTCTGGCTCAACCTATTGGGAACTTTTGACTCCCAGGGCAGGGCTTCCCTCCCCCTGGGAGATCCTCTCCAGCCCACAGGGGGCCGCCTGACACTCTTCGCCCACAGGTGGCTTGAGGTTGCCTTGGACCAGTGGGCGCTCCGAGTGGTGAAGCAAGGTTACCACCTCCGCTTCCATTTGCCACCTCCGGGGCATTTTCCAGGAGAGCTGGTATGACCTCTCCTTTACCAGGCCCTCTTGCTCTCAGAGCTAGCAGGCCTACTAAGGGACAGGGCGGTAGAGCCTGTTCCCCAGCACCTCTGGGGCAAGGGCTTCTACTCAAGACACTTTCTTATCCCCAAAAGAACCAGAGGTCTCAGGCCCATCCTGGACTTCCGAGACCTGAACAGGTTCCTGGTGAGGGAGAAGTTCAAAATCCTCTCCCTTTGGACACTGCTGCCCTACCTTCACCAGGGAGATTGGCTCTGCTCCTTGGACCTAAAGATGCCTACACTCACATCCTGGTTCACCCTTCTCACTGGCAATACCTGAGATTCATGGTAGGCAGAGGCCACTACCAATACAGGGTACTTCCCTTCGGCTTGGTCTCCTCACCAAGAGTTTTCACAAAGTGTCTGGCAGTGGTAGCCGCCCATCTGCGCTTACAAGTAGTGTTCGTCTTCCCCTACTTGGACGACTGGCTCATTAGAGGCAGCATGGCCGCAGAGGCCAGCCAGAGCACAAAACGTACCATCCTCCTCCTGCTGCAGCACTTGGGGTTCATCAACTACCTCAAATCATATCTCTCCCCTGTGCAAGACTTAGAGTTCATCGGTGCTCGGCTGGACACTGTACAGGCCAGAGCCCTCCTCCTTCAGGACAGGGCAGAATGCCTCAAACAGCTGGCAGGGGAGGTCCAACGCCCCATAATGGTGTTGGCCCGCCTTCTCCTCCACCTGCTGGGACACATGGCCTCCATGGTCCATGTCACACCCCTTGCCCACTGCATATGCAGACTGCCCAGTGTTGTCTGCATACTCAATGGACCCAGGCCATGGGCCGACTCCGGGACAGGGTCAGGTTCTCCCACCAGCTGGCAAGATCCCTCGACTGGTGGTAAAATCTAGGCTTCCTCCGGGCAGGAATGCCCTTCCAGGTGCCCCCACCGCAGTTGCCTCTGTCCAGGGCTGGGGAGCCCACTGCGGAGTTCACCACACTCAGGGCTACTGTTCCAAGGAGGAGTCTCTACTTCAGATCAACCTCATGGAGCTCCGGGCGGTATTTCTCGCCCTACGTGCATTCTGCACCCTGCTGCGGAACAGACCTCTTTTGGTCTAGATGGACAATCAAGTCGCAGTGTTCTACATAAACAAGCAGGGGGGCACAGACTCGTACTCCCTCTGCCAGGAGGTGGTAACCCTCCTCTCCTTCGCAGTATGCAATGGCATGCTCCTGCGAGCAGCCTACCTCCTGGGCCAGGACAACTACCTGGCAGACAGACTCAGCAGAGTCCTGTGCCCTCATGAGTGGTGTCTCGACCCCGCAGTGGCGGAGAGGCTTTTCTGCCTTTGGGGCTGGCCCGAGATGGACCTGTTTGCCTCGCCGGACAACACGCTTTTGTTCCAGGCAGCCACACCCACAGAGGGTAGTAGCAGACGCGTTCCTGATCTCATAGTCTGAGGGACTGCTGTATGCATTCCCATTGACAACTCTGGTCACCAAGACTCTGTTCTAGATTCAGAATGAGAGGGCATCAGTGATACTGATTGCCCACAGGCGGCCCAGGCAACCTTGGTTCCCACTACTGCTCTTGCTGGCGGTGACAATTCCAGTACCCATGGGTCAGGCCCTGGACCTCCTGACCCAGGAGGAGGGCTCCTTCCTACACCCTAATGTGGGGTCACTGAGTCTAACAACCTGACTGCTGAGAGGGTAGCCTTGGCTTCGCTCAACCTGCCACAAATGGTTGAGGAGATCTGGCTGGCCTCCAGGAAGCCCTCCATGAGAAGAGCCTATGCGTTTAAGTGGCACAGGTTTGCCCTCTGATGCGTGTATAGGAAGGAGAACACATTCTCCTGCCACATACAGCTGGTACTCCAGTACCTAGTGCATCTATCGCACACAGGGCTGAAATCTAACTCAGTCCAGGTGCATTTGAGCACCATAGCCGCTCACCACCACCCAGTAGGGGGTTCCTACGGGGCCGCCTTCTAGCAAAACCTCCTATCCGCCTTCTGGTGGCAGAATTGGACCTCAATGTGGTGCTCTCCCAGCTGACCAGAACACTTGCCACCTCAGATACCTATATTGGGATGTGACCTTCTTGATGGCCCTGACTTCAGCTCGCAGGGTCAGTGAGCCTTCAAGCGCTGGTAGCAGACCCCCCATACACCAGATTCTTCAAGAACAGGGTAGTGCTCCGCACTCACCTGAAGTACCTCCCAAAGGTGGTATCCCTGTTTCATCTCAACCAGGAGGTGGTACTCCCCACCACCTACCCACGGCCTCATGCCAGCAGAGAAAAGGTCATACTCCACACACTGGACTATAAGCGGGCCCTATCCTTCTATCTGCAGCGGACCCAGGGCCAACGAAAAACACCTCAGCATTTGTGTCCCCTATGACCCCAGAAGACTGGGCTCCCTGTAACCAAGCGTACCCTGTCGTCTTGGGTGGTGGATTGCATTTGCCCTCACTTATGAGTGGGCGGGCCTCTCCCTGGAGCACTGGATCACAGCGCACTGTGTGAGAGCGATGACCATGTTGGTGGCCCACCTTCATTCTATGCCGGTGACAGAAATTTGCAGAGCTGCCACTTGATTATCCATTCACATGTTCGCAGCAAACTACTGCCTGGAAAGTGAATCCAGCAGGGACAGTGCCTTTGGTCAGGCAGTGTTGCATAATATTTTTGGAGTGTAGGTAACTCCTGCACTCCAACCTTCTGTGTTCAGCTACCAGAGTGATAGTGTTGCTGGACTCTAGGGCCTTGCAGAGTCTCTCAGTGGGGACTCATCTTCTGCAGCTCACGGCCGCCTGATCAGTCGCCGTTGGTACTGTTGTGGTTTGGTCCTCTGCAGCCAGGAGCTAGGGAGTCCCATATGTGAGGACTGACTTTCTGCTTGTTCCTGAAGAAAGCGTAGTTACTCACTCGTAACAGGTGTTCTCCGGGAACAGCAGGAATCAGTCCTCACAACCCTCCCTCCTCCTCTAGGAGTTGCCTTCCCTACCTTGCTTGATTTCTTTTTTACTGCCCTCTTAGCTATGTCACTGACTGAGCAAGATGGCACTCTTGAGCGGGAAGGGGACCATGCATGCGTGGTAGCATTCCCAAAGGCTTTCTTTGAAAGCTGCGGAAATGCTCCGCGCGGGCTCCGTCGGCGCCAACATCACCCATATGTGAGGACTGATTCCTGCTATTCCCGGAGAATACCTGTTACGGGACCCTCTTCCTGATTAGCATGAAGATCCTCGCTTTTTGATCCTGTCCATGCACTACCAACATATCCCCACGTTCTGATACCCTCAATCAGTGCAAGCCTCATCTCTCCACCCCCCACCCCAAAGAGGGGGAGAAAAACCCTTTCCACCTCGCAAAATGCCCTTATTTAGTATCTTGACCCCTAGAGAGTGTACCATGAGACTACTGCTAGGGTTCAGAACCACCATTTCGAATCCAGTAAACAATGGGGCAGGAGTGTGTGGGGATCACTCCTTCCCTCCACTATATCAACGTGGAAAACTCCGGTAAGTTCCTTGAAGTTCAGGAGGGGGGTGGGGGCAAGGTTAGTTGTCTCTTTGTGGGGGAGGGAGGGTGGGTAAGGATGATGCTCGTGCTGCTTGTGGGATCAGAAGGCAGGGGGATGCTGATATTGCTTAGGGAAGGATTGGAAGTTGAGGGACTGATACTACTGAGAGGGGGGGTCCAAAGGTGGAGGATGCTGGTGAGGCTTATCAGGAGGGTTGGGAGGGGTTCAGATTGCTGCTGGGGGTTCAGTTCTTTATTTCTAATTTTTTAAACAGCAGCTGTGTTAATTGCTGTCGATAGCCTAATGCACTTAATGCCTTCATTTGAGGAGGCGTTAAGTGCGCTTGCATTAACTGTAGTGACCGACGTGCACTCTAATTTACCTTACACCAGGCGTTCTCAACCTAGCGTCAGGACATACCTAGCCAATCAGGTTTTCAGGATAACTACACTGAACATGCACGAGAGAGATTTGCATGCACTGCCTCCATTATATGCAAATCTCTCTCTTGCATAATCATTGTGGTTATCCTGAAAACCTGACTGGCTAGATGTATCATGAAGACTGGGTTGAGATTACACTAACTGCCAGCACTGTCCCCACCCTGTCTCTGCCCATCACGCACCCCATTCAGGTCCCATTCCATGATAAGAATTTAATACGGGATATATAGCATGTTGGTTATTTTTTGTATACGGTAGCTATTAGTCTGTGCTAAACATGCACTAACTTCCTAGAGCACATTAGTAAACATGCTGCTAAGTTTCATAGAGCAAATGAAAATTATTCACCGTAGCCTTGCTTGTAAGTGCAGGGAAGATCAGTATAATGCATTTTTCAGTCATATGTCTTGTGGTTTATTGGCATAACTTCATAAAAGAGGCAAAGGAATTTATGTTCTGTATTTAATAGCAATAATTATTACTGTCTGTCATTGTTCATTGTTGGAACAGAGTTCTGAGTAACTGTGATTGATTGTTGAACAGACCTTTCATTGATGTAACCAAATTAAATGTACACCATTTGCATATACCCATTCAGTCACAGGCATCAAACTATTAGCAACTACATCCCTGTGAAGAATAGACTTGACTTAACTTTTTTTTTAAATCACACTGTCCACAGACTGCTCTCTCCACCCAGGGTACCGGGAGGGGAAGTCCTGGCCATGTTAATTTTTGTTTTCTACAGAGGTTTTGGGAGGGGATCGCTTAGTCAGGACTGATTTTCACTCTCCTCCTGCATAGGGTTGAGACTCACGACCCTGTCCCATACAGATTCTTTTCTCTTCTATCATGGCGTATGATCGGCTGGCCCACGCTGACTCTTCTGTCTAAGTACAGCTGGGAAGGGATTGCCCTGGCCCTTTCTGGACATGTGAAATAGGAGATGAACTGCATTAACAGCTGTTATTTTAAAGTGACACCAGTATCAGCTATGTATATGTTTTGCCAGTTTTGTTATTTTATATCTGTTTTAAAAAGGGTTTTTACCATAACAAAAGAGAACACAGAATCTACTCAAATTTTGTGAGGTAACTATTAGCATATAGCTATGTGGAGAGTAATTTTGTAAAAGCTTTTTTGTATATATGTGCCAGTCAGTACATGACGTAAAATGCCTCTTAAAATATTACCCAGCATGCACGATGACAAGAATGCATGCACATGCAGATGACTTTGATGTAGGCATATTATAGTGTGGAGTTTGGACAGAGCATAGACGACAGTCATCATTTACTCATGTACTTTATAAAGTGCAGTGTCTGTGTTTCTTTATAAATTAGACTGTAAATAGGCACCTATTTGCCCTTCAGAGATGAGCAATGTTTTATAAAATTGCCCTCTAATAGTGAAAAACAATTTCTAGTTCTTATAACATACGGAAAGGTGGGAGGAATGCATTTCTGTTGTCTACCCCAGCATAATAAGACAGACAGGGTTTAAGAGCTAAGATGAATAAAGTATAAAATTACATTTTTTTAAACTCCTTTCAGAGGGTGGAAAAGGGAAGATTTTTTTTTTTTTTTTGTAAAACACAAATGTTTTAAAGTCATTGGCCCTAGATTTGACTTTGTCCTTAAGTGCTTCCCACAGAATCCTCACGTCAGAATCCCTTAGAGGACTCCTTGTTTTAGGCTCACATTTTTAGATTTCGTGGGTCTAATTGATTCTTTAACCTTTTGAGTAAATCCTTTCCAGACTGATGGCTTTAGTGTCTGGAAGAATTTCAGAGGGGATTTTCCATCCTTTGCATAGATGGAATTCTGAAATGTTTCGCTTGTCATATTTATCCAGCTAAACCTCAGGAGAGTTTTCAGGCAAGCAATGAAATTCTGTTGTTAAATCTACCCTGGTGTGGCTTTTATAATCCTTACTTTACCTTACCTCGCCTAACCTAACCTTAGGATAATGACTGCTGTTTAACTTTGTCCAGCTACTAAAAATGCAATTAACATGGACAACATGTTCTTAACTGCTCATTCCATGGGAGTGATGTAGTTGAGGAGGATGTGTTGACCGGTTTACCTATTTTTTTTGGCCTCTATGTTTGGTTGAACAGTTTTTTGAAAGGTATCACTTTAAATAATCCTAATCCCAAATATTCTCAGGGAAATGGTCTCTCTTTAACTTTTTCATTTAAAATGTTATTTGTTGTTTATAAAATGTGGGGAAAGATAACACTTAAAAAATCTCATGTAAAAGGATACTTGTGAGTGATTTATAAAACCATAAGGCCTGATGCACACTTTTACACTATTTATGCCGTTTGCCATTGTGGGACAGAGAGTTCTAGAGGAATGAGGTAAAATTGTTTTCACCTTCTTTGTTATACCATATTTACTGAAACAAAGCTCTCAGAACAAGGGTGCAATGTCACACAGGCCTTGAGGCGCCAGTGAATTACTTGCAAACGTGCTTCATGAGTGTTCTGTCAATTTAGTTTGCTTATTCAATTAATAAAGGAAACCACAACCCTGTAGCATGTGCGATATATGCAAACTGCTGAAATGCACATTTTCTTACCAAGGTTCTTAGTGATCAAAGAATGTTTTCATTGTATAATGGAAACATTGCTTAAATATACGGGTGTTACTTAACTGGATTACTGTAAGCTTCATGGGTAAACATTAAACTTTACATCTTGGAGCAAGGATTTCAGTGCCCAGTTGTGACAAACACCATAGTGTGTGATCCAGCAAGAAAAGAAAGAGGTTTGGGAATGAACAAAACCCCCTCCAAACCAAAAAATTAAGGACTGTATGGCACAGCGATCAAGAAAGCTAAAATAATTCTGGGATGCATTAAGGAGGGATGTGCAAAAGAGGTCTTGTTGGGTACTTAAAAGATCCAAGACATGGGCTCATATATCCTCCTACCCACTGATTCGTGGCTCTCCCCCATATTTGGCAGGCTTGTGGTAGCGTGTGGCTCTCAAACACAGTAAGAGGCACTGACACAATGGCACCTCTTTGTATGAAAATACATTTATTTTCCATTGACAAGCAGGATCAACTCAGACAACACAAATGGATGATGTCATTCCCTGTAAATGATGTAGCTGAGGTTGTGCTGACTGGTTTACTGCCAAAACAGCTCTGCTACACAGCAATTTCTTCAGTTCCCCAGCTTCATTTTTATCTCTGCCGAACAGATGCAAAAACAAAGCAGTCTCTTAAGTGAGGAGTTTCTCCTGACATTGTTTTTTGTTATTTCAAGTATTTACCATTTTTCTTTTGTTAGTTTTTATGCTCGTACGAAAAAAATAAAGGTGGCAAACAAAATCAGGGTTCTGACCCTGCCCTCAGTGTGGTAGAAAGATTCAGAATTAGGCAGAAAATCACCGATTTTTCACCTATTTTATAAAGCACATAGGTACCTATGTGTCTTCATGAAATACTTTCATAAATCCTACAGAAATCATGCCTACACTGAATTGAAGGCATGGACATTGGCGCCTGATCGGGAGCAGATGTAAATAGTAGCATGTAAATTATGCATGTATTTATAAAATACATGTGTAAATCATGACTCTGCCCAGACTCATAGGCGGCTCTATAATGCGGCCAAGTGAGGCGGTAGCCTTAGGTGGCAGCTTTTTGGACTTTTTGAGGGCGGCAAAATTGCTCCCACAAAGACCGCCGTCACCGCCTCACTCGGCCTTCAAAATATATATATAAAAAATAAAAACTTCCAGCGTAAGAAGCAGCTGCTGCTCCAGCGGCGGCATCGGCAGAATGAGGAGCCCCGTGGCCACCTGCCCGCCCCCCCGGAGAGCCTGCTGGTTTCCCTGGCTCCGCTTTGCAGAGCTGCAGTGAAGGGACAGTGTTTCCCTTAACCACGGCTCTGTTAAAGCTGAGCCCGAGATGCTGATGGGAAACAGGATTTCCTGTTTCCCATCAGCACCTCGGGCTCCGCTTTAACAGAGCCGCGTGAAAGGGAAACACCGTCCCTTCGCTGTGGCTCTCCAAAGCGGAGCTGGGGAAACCAGCAGGCTCTCCGTGGGGGGGGGGGGGGGCAGGCAGGCGGCTGCGGGGCTCCTCATTCTGCTGCTGCCGCCGCTGGAGCAGCAGCTGGTTCTTATGCCAGAGTTTTGTTGTTGTTTTTTTTCATTTTCCCTGGGTTGGGGGGGGAGGGGTCTAGGACTGGAACTGGACTGATGGGGAGGGGGGTAGGACAGGAACTGGGCTGATTGGGGGGTTTAGAACTGGAAATGGGCTGATGGGGGGGTTAGGACTGGTAATGGGCTATGGGGGGGTTAGAACTGGAAATGGGCTGATGGGGTTAGTACTGGAAATGGGCTGATCAGGAGGGGGCTAGGACTGGTAATGGGCTGGGGGGTTAGAACTGGAAATGGGCTGATGGGGGGGTTAAGACTGGAAATGGGCTGATGGTTTAGAACTGAAAATGGACTGATCAGGAGGGGGGCTAGGACTGGTAATGGGCTATCGGGAGGGGGGTTGGGGGAGGTAGGACTGGTAATGGGTTATGGGGGGGTTAGAAATGGAAATGGGCTGTTGGGGGGTTAGTACTGGAAATGGGCTGATCGGGAGGGGGGCTAGGATTGGTAATGGGCTATGGGGGGTTAGAACTGGAAATGGGCTGATGGGTGCTTAGAACTGGAAATGGATTGATCAGGAGGGGGCTAGGACTGGTAATGGGCTATCGGGAGGGGGTTTAGAACTGGAAATGGGCTGATGGGGGGGGGGGGGCAAGGAATGGTAATGGGCAACCGGGGGGTTTAGAACTGGAAATGGGCTGATGGGGGGTTAGAACTGGAAATGGGCTGATTGGGAGGGGGCTAGGACTGGTAATGGGCTAAGGGGGGGTTAGAACTGGAAATGGACTGATGGGGGCTTAGGACTGGAAATGGGTTGATCGGAGGGGGCTAGGACTGGTAATCGGCTATCGGGGGAGGGCTAGGACTGGAAATGGACTGAGGGGGGTTTAGAACTTGAAATGGGCTGATGGGGGGTTAGGACTGGTAATTGGCTATGGGGGAAATGGGCTGATTGGGGTGCTAGGACTGAAAATGGACTTATTGGAGGGTTATGACTGGTAATGGGCTGATTGGGGGGCTAGGACTGTGGTGGGCTGATAAAGGGGCTAGGACTAGAAATGGGCTGGGACAGGAAATGAGCTAATGGGGTGGGGAGGAGAGTGCTGCTGGCCCTGGAAGAAAAATAGGGGCTAGGGCTAGAAATGGGCTGATGCGGGGGGGGGGGGGGGTGGTAGAATAGGACTGGAAGGGAGCAGATATTGAGAGGGTCTGCCAGGGGAAGGATGGGGCAGGAAGGGAAGGAGGGGGCTGGAAAGGAGCTGACACCTGTAATGTACCGAAGGGGGACTGGAGGGGAGCTGACACTTGGGGATGGGAGTGGTAGGTAGCTGGGTAATAGGGTAGGGTGGCTGGAAGGGAGCTGACTGGGGGGTGGCACTGAGAGTGAACCTGAGCTGATACCTGGGATGGTATTTGGACTAGAAGGGGCTGGACAGTGGGAAAGGAGGGGGACTGGAAGGGAATGGACACAAGTGGCAGTCATGGGAATGCAAGGTGGTTGACATTGGAAGGTACTGGGGGGGAGGACTGGAAAGGGGACTGATACTGGGGAGGGTTACTGAAACTGGAAATGGGCTGATGGAAGGAAGTGAAGAAAACAAAAGAAGAGATAAGAAATGGCAGATGGACCATGGACCATAGACCACAGAAAGAGAGCTAAGAGAAGACAGGAAAGCAGAAGCCTCAGATTGGGACCAGCATGATCAGAGAATAAAATGGTCAAACAACAAAGGTAGAAAAAATAATTTTATTTAATTTTGGTGATTGGACTTTGTGCTATTTTTATATTTTACACAATATTGGGGAGCTGCAACGCTCATTTATCTGATATTGCACTGCATGTGGACTCTGGCTTCTTGGGATTTCAGTTTAAATTTTGTCTACATATTTTTATTTTTACTTTAGATTGTGGTTACTTATTCTGTACTTGGTGAGGGTCGATGTGCGTGTGTGACTGAGGTCAGGTGTTCTGTTAACATGCAGTTTGTATATAAAGATCTATACTATACTGTAGTAATTTGACTTGTTTAGCTTTTCAAATAGGTGTTTGGGTGTTCCAGGGCCCACTGTAGTATTTACAATGATGCTTTTATGGATGGGCTCCTTATGTGACTTTTGGAAGTTTGTGCTGATATGGTATGGTATGGTAGGTTTGCTTTTTGTTGTAGGGTTTTTTATTAGTTTACAATATGCCTGGTACTGGAGAATAGTGTTGGTTGTTGTTGTTGGTGAGATGATCAGAATCAGATTTTTTTTAAAATATTGAGTTCTGTGGGTGAATGTCCTGGTTCTGCTCTGCACCTACTGTGGATGCAAAATATATGTTGAAAAAGAAAAAGGGAGAACCATAATGCAATTTATAAGAAAATAAAAATGGGTTATAATTTAGTTTTATAAACTGTGCTATTGATACTTGCTGTCTTTTAGTTCCTTGGTGTGCAAACAGGACCGTACCTAGCCCTGTGCAAGCAGTGCAGCCGCACAAGGCGCAAAGGCTTGGGGGGGGGGGGCGCATTTTGGCTCTCTGCTGTTGCCCTGCTGCCGCAGGCAAGACAATAGCAGGCAGTTAAAATGCGCCCAAAGCCTTTTCGCAGCACTTTAAGCAGGTCTGGTCCCTCCCTCCTCCGACATGATGTCAGAGCAGGGAGGGACAGATCTGCTTAGAGTGCCGGCGTCTTTCAGATTGGGTGCATGCCCCCCTCCTCCTCCCCCCCATACCTCCGTCCAGTGCTGCCTGCTCTTTCCCTGCTGCCGGCGCCGCTGTGAAAAAAACAGAGGGTGGCAGCAGCAGGGAAAGAGCAGGCAGTGCTGGACGGAGGTATGGAGGGAGAGCGGGGCGTGCGCCCGAGTTGCAAGTCGCACAAGGCGCGATTGCATTTCGATACGGCCCTGTGTGCAAACAACTTGCATTTCCTCCATATAATCTAATCGGCTTTTTGATTTGGTTCAGTCTCTGATTGGATTTCTGAAAAAGCCTTGCCCCCCTCTAAGGTGTGGGGGGGGGGGGCGCCATCTCATTCTTCGCCTCAGGCAGCAGACTGCCTTGAGCCGCCCCTGTCCAGACTCTTCCCCAGAACACACCTACTCTAAAGTTGTGTGCAAGTACTTGCCTAAGTACACTGTGTGTACTTTTATGCTTTTTATATGTACCAATCACCCTATCCTCACTTGGTTTCAAAGACTCTGTACTATCTTGGTTCTCCTCCTATCTCTCCCATCGCTCTTTCAGTGTGTGCTTCGGTGGCTCCTCCTCTTCTTCAACCCTACTACGTGTAGGTGTTCCTCAGGGTTCCGTCTTAGGTCTGCTCCTCTTTTCTCTCTATACCCAATCCCTTGGTTCCCTTATCGCTTCCCATGGCTTTCACTATCATCTCTGTGCCGACGACTCTCAAATCTATCTTTCTGCACCTGTTATCTCTCCTGAAATCCAGTCTAAGATCTCACTCTGCCTGTCTGACATTGCTACCTAGATGTCCCACCACTGCTTAAAACCGAACATGGCCAAAACTGAACTCCTTATCTTTCCCCCGTATGCCTCTCCTCCTCTTTCCCCTTTCTTTCTCTCTGTGGATAACTCTGTAATCCTCCCTGTCTCTTCAGCACGTAACCTTGGTGTTATTTTTGATTCCTCTCTTTCTTTCTCTCCACATACCAGCTCATTGCTAAAACATGCCATTTCTTTCTATACAATATCTGCAAAATTCGCCCTTTCCTCTCTGTTGATACCACTAAGATGATTGTCCACTCCTTAATCACCTCCCGTTTTGATTATTGTAACCTTCTCCTTGCCGGCCTCCCTGTGAGCCACCTCTTTCCTCTTCAGTCAATTCAACACTCCGCTGCTCGACTTATTTTCCGCCAGCCTCGCTTTTCCCACATCACTCCTCTCCTCATGTCGCTTCATTGGCTTCCCATCTGTCTCCGTATCCAATTTAAACTTTTCCTCCTATAAATGTATTCACTCTTCTGCCCCCCCAGTACCTTTGGTCTCTTATCTCTCCTTACACCCCCTCTCGGTTACTTCGCTCTTCTAATAGTCTTCGTGTATCTGTGCCCTTTACTCGTACTGCCAATTCCAGACTTCGCTCCTTCCAACTGGCAGCACCCTTTGTTTGGAATAGTCTTCCTATCTCTGTGCGCCAGGCGTCCTCCCTGCCCATTTTCAAGTCCAGACTCAAATCCCACCTCTTCATTTCTGCTTTTCATTCCTGTCTTGCCCTATCTTGATCTCTCCATCAACTTTTGTTTACTTTGTCCTGTAAATTTTGTTATTTGTATTTTGTAACTTATCTTGTATTCTGTCTTATTAGATTGTGAGTTCTGATGAGCAGGGACTGTCTCTCTTGTATGTTTGTACAGCACTTCGTATGTTGCGGCGCTATATAAGTGTTTAATAATAATAATAATAATAATTTTAAATATGGAAAATTTACCTTGTAATCATCCAGGTGTAAAGGAGCAACACTGAGGATCTTCTGAAGTGCTGCAAGTCTGGTCTGAAACATTCAGGTCTAAAGAACAGTCATCATCAAGACACTCTAGCACTCTAGCAGGAAACAAATCAAACAATATAATGACACAGATATCATAGCCATTAATCACACAAATTCAAACAGGTGAATGAGAGACTCACGCGTCAGCTGTATGGGAAGTTACAACAACCTCAACATCACTCACTTCCCTAGTCTCCAAGAAAGCCAACAACTGCTTGGGCTCAAAAAACAAATACATCTTTTGTTTAAAATTAACATAACATTTAACAGGAAATTGTTTCCTAGTACTCCCCTATTTCCTTATTTTGTGGTCTGATAATGGGGAAAAATTAGTATGTGATGGCTTTATTGTTTTTCCTTTTGTATTTGATGTTTCCATTTTTCCATTTCATTCATGGATATTGTCTGGATGTCAAAATTTATTAAATTCATATAAATAAAATTAAAAAAAGACACTCTAGCAGACCTGAGTATAAAATAATTTCAAAGCCACGGTCTAGGCTCACCATAGCAGATGTCCTTCAGGCCACTGCGCAGGTATCTTCTGTACCATATGTGCAGTCTGAAAGACTTTGATAAAAACATAGTGCTGGCCTGAGTTCTAAATCCCCGAAGTCTGCTCTGATTTAGAGCAGCCTTAGATGTCTGCTGTAAATCAGAGCAGATACCTAAGCACCCTCCTAATGCAATGCATGACATTTCTCTTCCAGCACAGATTTCATTGCATTCTGATCGGTCCAGCCCAGAATCGGCACTTCCATCATCTTTTTCCTTATATCATAGCACTAATGTCCAAATTATTTTTGACTGTGCAGCGATCATCAGACTAACCTCTGCTAGTTCTGGTCAGGTCTCTGATGGTGTCACTGCCATTACCAGAGCAGCTACATTTTTTTCACAAGTGATTTTGCCAAAGGCTACTGTAATAATCTTCCATCAGGCTAGTATCAGGAAAGTGTCTCAATCCATGGGTGTTACTCTCTTGGCACTGCGGGATATCACTCATTTGTGTGCTTGATCAATCCTGCTGTGTTTGGAAAACACTTTTTAGAGGTGAGAAACTTTGAATTTTTTTCAAAAGTCTTTAAGATTACACAGAGCATTGCACAACATACACAAAATAATTCTTTGTTAAAATGTTCATGGCAACTTTATGAGTTCTTTTTGACTCCAAGATCTGCATGTGTATGTCTTGCAGGTTCTCATGGATGGGTGGCTATGTATGTAAAGGGGGGGGGGTCGTTAGGAGGGTGAGACATGAGTCTGGCACAAGTTTGGGATGAAGAGGAGGAGTGAAAGGCATACAGGGAAGTGTTTTCTTGTACTGATGTGTCTCTGGAGAAGAGTGTTAGGAAAGAGCATTATCAGATATTCCACAAACACTCTGGCACCTTCTGCAGTCTAACCTATCAAATCCCATGAATTTTCCCCCAACCCCACACTCTCTTCCTCTTTCCTGCTCCTTTGGTACTCCCCCATTTGCTTTTGCAGACACCTCCAATTCCCCCTCATTCTCTCACACCCACCTATCTGCTCTATCGTATCACTCCATTCCCACTTGCCTGTTCCCTACCCATGCTCTCTCCTGTCTATACTCTCTCACTTGTTCATCTCCACACTCATCCCTAGGATTTCATCTCCATTCATTCACCACCATTTCTCTCTCCATTCCCTCTTGCCTCCAGTCAACTCTCATGTTTTCCTCCTACCTTTTCACTCACTCACCCCATGCTCTCTCCTCCCTCTTTTCACTGATTCAGCCCCAGGCTTCACCCCCACCCTCTACTAGCCCAATCTTCAAATAACTGTACTGCAATACTGTATACGGTACGGTACAAATACTTGATCTCTTGCAGAAAATAGAAGGAACCTCTCAACAATGAATCCAGAAAATCATAAATTAGAATTGTAAAAGGCCGCAGAGCAAGGTCTCAGGGGCCGGAAGTAAGTGGGTCTCCATTGGGCCTATGATAGAGCCATGCAAGGCAGATGTAGAGGTTGGAGGGGGTATAGGCGGGGGGGAGGGAAGTGAGAAAGACTGAGCAGGGTTTATTGAGTAAGGGATGTAAGGAAGGGAATGGGGAATGACCTAAGGTTTAAGAAGTTGGTGTTGTGAGCAGTAAGTCAGGTTGCAACAGAGGGAAGAGGGAGGAATGGTGGGAGTGGACAAGTTGTGGGCAAGTGGGAAGATGGAAAATTTTAAATGAGTGAGTCTGCAAAGACTATTGATGATAGTGGTCTGCTGCAGTAGGAAATGAAAAATAAAGAAACCCAAAAATACAGAACAACCACTAATTGAAATAGAATCAACCAAAAGATTGTCTGTTGTGCAAGCAGAATAAATCTATATTACATCAGATTTTTTGTCAGGTCTCACAAAACAGGGGAAAGTCATTGTATAGTCATACCCAATGCAAGTGAGACCCCTTTTAATCAATGTGATTTCACAGTGAAACTAACGATACAAACAAAACTTGAAATAGCTACACTTAGCTTCCAGAGTCCAGAATCCACAGCCACTGCAGACATGCATGTTTCGGGCCAACCGGCCCTGCCTCAAGTGCAGCTCATTGAAAAAGATCTGGTGCCCAAAAAAACGCCGCGTCTCATGCTCGTATTTCACAACGACTACCCAAATTGTGATTGGCTGGTTTGAATGACATCATCAGAAAGGAGGAGCTATGGTAATCATGTGCTCCAAAAACAAATGGTGTTGAAGGGAAAATGGCATAAAAACTACCCCATTCTAACTCCAAATTTAGACTGCCAGGGATAACAGTTTGTAGATGAAAAATCCATCTCTGCTCCAGCCACTGTAAACGTTGTAGCCGATCGCCACCCCTTGGATCCTCTGAGACCACGTCAATCACTCTCCACTTGAAATCCTGGAATGTATGACCCCGGGAAATGCAGTGTTCCACCAAAGGGGCAGAGAGTGTGGACGTCCGTATCCGAGATGCATGTTCGGTCAAGCGAACATTCACTGGACGGCTTGTACGGCCAATATAGAGCAATTCACAGGGGCATCATAATAAATAAACGACAAAGCTGCTAGTGCATGTGCTGTCACCCAAAAACCAGTACAAATGGCCCGTAGTGGGATTACTCCAGCTCACACCCTCCAGAGTGGTGACACAAAACTGGCAAGCATGACAAGCCATGTGTCCTCTGCCAACCAAAGGTCTCAATGGGCGATCAAGTGGCATAGCAGAATAGATTAAATAATCCCTAAGATTTTGACCCCTAGTAAAGCAAAGCCAACTGAAGTTTGAAAGCATTGATGAAGGTTAAGAATATTCCAATGACATCGAAGGATCTTCACCATTTCAGATGAATTTATCATGAAGGGAAGAATGCCCACAATTCTATCCCTTTCAGTAGGTGACTCACCTGTCGGGTTCTGAAAGAGCCATTCTCTATGAGTGTATCTGGCTGTAGTGTATGCCCTCTTAATAATCCCTCGAGGGTAACCCTGTGCTGACAGACATGCCCACAGGTCTGTTGCTTGTCGCTTAAATTCATCCACAGTGGCACAGATGCGTCGTATCCTCAAAAACTGTCCATATGGAAGACCCCTTCTCAAAGGAGCCGGATGGTGACTATGAAACCGGAGTAAACTGTTACGTTGACTAGATTTCCTAAACAGTGTGGTACTAAAACCACCCTCCGATTTGACAATCCAAACATCCAGAAATTCCAAATTATATGGATCAATGTGAGATGTAAATTGAATGTTAGGCTTCAAGGTGTTCAAACATCCAATAAACTCATGAAGAGAGTCCAACGATGATGCCCACAAAAAGAAAATATCATCTAAGAATCACAACCATAAAGGGATATGTTCAAATGCTGCTGCTGAATAAATCCTGGATTCTTCAAAAGCTCCTAAATACAGAGTGGCAATGGATGAAGCCACTGTGGCCCCCATCGCAATCCCCCCAATTTGTTGATAAAAAGTGCCCTGAAACAGGAAATAATTTCTTGTCAAAACTAGGCGTATAAGATCCAACAAAAAAGACCTGGGTATACGAAGAGGAGCTGTAGTAAAAGCCAAATGTAAAATCTCTAATGCTTCCTCCTGATGGATGTTAGTGTACAGGGATGCTACATCCAAGGTCACCAATATAAGATGATCTACAGGACCAGTAAAACTAACCAATTTCTCCAAAAAATGGGAGGTATCGTGCAAGCAGTAGGAAATGAAGCATTGTGGGGAGTGGTTGGCAGGGATTTGGGAGAACGTTGAGGTGGCTGCAACCTCAGCGATCTCCTAGTTCCCACCCACTCATCCCATGCTTATGGGGTTTTATCTGAAGTGTTCTGTTAATGTTTGCATTCAGGGAATATTGCGGCTGGAGGGGAAGGTCACGGGTACTCAAGCCAAGTTATATTAAAACTGAAAGGTTTTGTTAATCCAGGAGACTGCCGTTCCTCCAGTTCAGTCCTCTGCCTCTGGGTTGTGTACCTCCTCCTGCAGCTTGGAGACTGGACATGTCAAAATCGTGATATCACTGGATATAGCCTGCTGGTCTCTCCCATCAGCCCCAGTGTGTCCAGTTTCCATGCAGCAGGAGGACGTCGTGAGCCTAGGAACAGATAAGGAGCCTGTACTATAGGGTAGCTTAGGGTGATTTGGTTTTGTAGTTCTTTAAAAGTGCAATTTGACTTCTGTCCCTTTAAAAAAAAAAGGTGATAGGACAGGACAAGGCATTCCCTTCTTGGCAGGTCCCTGCATGCCTGTTTGATCTATTGCTATTAACTCACTTCTGGGCGCTCAGATCTCTCCCCCATGACTGTCCGGGGGAGAGCTCTATGGCAGGCACACCTACTCTGCCGATCCCGCGGGTGCAGGCAGCGATCGCAGCCGCGGTGGATCGAGCTGAGATCAGGGCAGCAGTGTGCTGTATAGCCGGCGGCTCTCTCCCGTTGGAGCTGGATGGGGCTGTGCTGTGCCGACGATTCCCCAGCAACCAGCAGGAAGAGAATCTAGTAGGCTTTAACGGGCATCAGGGGGGACCGGCGAGAGGCTCCGGCCACCATGCGCTTGCTTGGTTTGCAGGCGGCGTCTTTTTAGCAGTGCCGTTTGGCGCCATTATCATCGGGGTTCTTTTAGCGGTGGCCATTTTGAGGAGCACGTGTGCGCTGCGTGGCTGCTGGCCTGTAGAATCTCAGTCTCTGGGAAGCCTGATTCTTGAGAGAGGGGCTTATCTGTACTTATTTTCTTTCGTTTGTTTATTTATTTAAGTTGGTTTTCTTTCTTTATTTCTTTATTTAGTGTGTTAGCATTAGCCTATGGGCTAGGGGCCTTCTATGTCTTAGCCAGTAGCGAGAGGGGAGGCCTCTCCTTGGGGGGGGGAGGGGTCTGGACTTCTCTAATTCACAGTACTTAAAAGAAAACGGCACAGAGAGTGGCTTCCTTATGGCTTCTCGCCCGCAGTGTGTGGTCTGTGGCACCTGCAGGTACTCTGTAGCTGACTCCGGTGTTTGCCACGGCTGTGCTATGCTGTCTTCCAGTGTGGAGCAGCAGATGGAGGTCAAGGGGTCCCCTGAGGCTCCAGAGGCTTCGGCGGGGACGGTAGGCGAGGCAGTAAGGGTATCATTGCAGGGACCAGGCTTGGAGACCTCGGCAGGTCCATCTGGGCCACTGCCACTTCCGGGGTCGAGCTTCCGGACTTTGTCTTAATTATGCACCAGGCCTTTTGCCTGCGCCGACAAGGTAAGGTGCCGGAGCCCTTGCCCCTGCCTAGTCTTATGCAGCAGTCTGGGGGCGATGAGGCTGAGACCATTTGCCAGTCTGTGCCTAAGAGGGCAAGGACCCGTGAGCTGTCGCCCGCAGAGGGCAATTGGCCAGAGACTGGATCCCGACTTGGAGCACGAGGAGGTGATGGAGGATCTGGAAGAAGGGGAGATACCAGAACCCGAGGATCAGGTGAAAATATACAGGTCTTTCGCAGGGATGAGCTGACGGCGCTGATCACGGAATCCCTTCAGACACTAAATCTCGCTGTACAGGCGGCAGAGGAGGAAGAGGTGGAAGACCCTATTATTCAGGCGGTGAGGCAGACACAGGTCATGTTGCCTGTTCAACGGGTGGTAGACAGGATGATCCAGGAGGAATGGGATCAGCCGGAAACCGTTCTTCGAGGGATCCGGACTATGAACAGGCTATATACCTTGGCCGATAAGGATAAGTTCTGATCCCCGCGAATTGATGCGGCGGTGTCAACGGTCACGAAGAAGACGACAATACCGGTGGAAGGTAGTGCGTCCTTAAAGGATGCGCAGGACAGGAAGGTCGATGGCTTGCTGAAGCAGTCATTTGAAGCGGACGCTCTGTCATTGCAGGCTTCCATTTGTGGAGCCTGGGTGGCACGAGCGTGTCTCCGTTGGGTTCAGCGCCTGCGCCAGTCGACGTGCCTGGAAAAGGAGGAGATCGGCGTATTTAGCCAACGTCCATTACGACTTGATTAGAGCACTTGCTAACAGCATGGCTTCTGTGGTGGCCGCACGCAGATCGCTGTGGTTGAGAAATTGGGTGGCCGATGGTTCGTCCAAGTCCCGTCTCGGTAAACTCCCCTTTAAAGGGAAGTTGCTGTTTGGGGACGACCTAGACAAGTTGGTAAAAGAGCTCGGGGAGTGCAAAGGTGGCAGACTTCCTGAGGATAAGCCGAAACAGGGGAAGTCCGTTCAGGGCTTTCGGGGCCAGTTTCGGGATTTCCGGAGATGTCGTACGACTCGTTACGGGGGTTCCCAGAGGGGATGCTTTGCTTCTAGGGCCCAGGGGGTTTTGGGGAGCAAATAGAGGTTTTTTAGCAAACCCTGCAGTGGTGGCTCATAAGCCGCAATGAAGTGAGGCGGGTCCTGGTGGCTGTGGCTTCCCTTATTGACGGACGCCAGTCTCGCAGGCTGGGGAGCCTATTGCTGAGAAAGGTTCACGCAAGGAGTGTGGTCTCCTCTAGAGAACTCATGGTCGATCAACCGGCTGGAGCTGAGAGCAGTCTTCCGAGCGTTTCTGGCATTCGAGGCCTCGGTGGTAGGTCGTGCAGTGCGGGTGTTGTCAGACAACTCGGCGGCTGTGGCCTACATAAGTCAACAGGGCGGCACGGGAAGTGCGGCCATGGAGGAAGAAGTGGACACTCTCTACCCAAGAGAACAGAGTCAGTTCGCCGCCTTGATGGAGAGCCATGGCGGTTGCCGGTGACAGCAGATCTGTTGGTCCAAGGGCCACTCCTCATGCCTCAGGCGGATCAGTTCTCACTTACGGTTTGGCCATTGAATGGGCGAGGCTAAAGAAAAAAGGTTATTTGGTGGCAGTCATTGCGACTTTGCTTAGAGCACGGAAACAGTCCACCTTGCTAATGTATGTTCAGATCTGGCATATATTTGAGGACTGGTGCTCGCAGCGGCAAGTCCGGGCAGCTACGGTTTCTGTTCCTTTGATCTTGAGCTTTCGGCAGGATGGGTTTGATAAGGGTCTTGCAGCAAGTTCCTTACGAGTTCAGCTGTCAGCTCTCTCATGTTATCGCGGCAAAGTACACAGTGTTGCTCTCGGCTCCCATGCTGATGTATTGCGTTTCCTCAAAGCAATAGTCGGTGCAGAGGGTGGCTACTAAAATGATTAGTGGTCTTCATTATAAAGCATATGAGGACAGACTGAAGGATCTTAATATGTACACCTTAGAGGAAAGGCAGGATAGAGGTGATATGATTGAGATGTTTAAATACCTCTGTGGCATAAATGTTCAGGGAGAGAGCCTCTTTCAATTGAAAGCAAGTTCTGCTATGAGGGGCCATGGGATGAGGGTGAAGGGAGATAGATTCAGGAGTGATATGCAGAAATATTTCTTTATGGAAAGAGTAGTGGATCCGTGGAATAGTCTCCCAGTGGAGGTGGTAGAGATGAGGATAGTAACTGAATTCAAAAAAGCATGGGACAAACACAGAGGATCTCTAAAGGTAAAAAGGGGACTGTTGTAGTTGTTATGGAAGGACAGACTAGATAGGCCATGTGGTCTTTTTCTGTCATCATATTTCTATGTTTCTATGTTTCTAATAGCCAGACTGCGACCCTCGCGTAGAGTGTTGGTGCCGCCATGGGATCTCAATTTGGTGTTAGGAGTGTTGGCCAAAGTGCCCTTTGAGCCATTGCACCGGGCTTCGGTTAAGGACTTGATGTTAAAGACCGTATTTTTGGTTGCTATCTGTTCGGCTCGGTGCATTTCGGAGTTGCAAGCGCTATCTTGTAGGGAGCCGTACTTATCCTTTTCCAGGGAAAAGGTGATACTGCGACCCGTTCCGTCCTTTTTGCCTAAGGTGATATCTCCCTTCCACCTGAATCAGACAGTGTCTCTGCCGGTGCTAGGGTCGCTGGAGGGAAGCGACGTGGAACGCAGTTTACGCCGTTTGGATGTGAAGCGGGTGTTGCGCCAATATCTGAAGGTTTCAGGCAAGTCGGATCGGCTATTCGTGTTGTTCGGAGGTATTCGCAAAGGGAAAGCAGCGGCAAAGGCTTCCATTGCCAGATGGATTAGGGAGGCAATTAAAAGAGGGCTGCTACACAGTACCCTGTCCTGTGCTGCTGAGGTAAGCTATATTCCTATTTGATTTAAATTATAGCTGTTTGCTGCTGCTAGGCTCTAACTTATTATGAAATTTAAGCTACAAGCTCTCTGCTGGGTTCTAAATTTACCCAGAAAGCTCTCTTCTGTGTTTTAAATTTAAACTAAAAGTACTTTGCTGATGCTAGGCCCTGAGTGACTATTAAATTTAAACTACAGCTCTCTGCTGGGTTCCAAATTTAACCAGAAAGCTCTCTTCTATGTTTTAAATTTAAACTAAAAGTACTTAGCTGATACTAGGCCCTGAGTGACTATTAAATTAAAACTACAAGCTCTCTGCTGGGTATGAAATGTAACCAGAAAGTTCTCTTCTGTGTTTTAAATTTAAACTTAAACTGCTGCTACTAGGCCCTGACTGATTTAACAAAAAATAGTGGGTTCACAGATTAAATAGCTTTAATAGAAAGAATTCCTTTCAGAAAATTCCCAGAAGTATATACTCACAATTGCAGATCTCTCTCCAGAAGTAACAGTCCCCTTTTCTAGTCCTTCAAGTTCAGTCCTCATTCCCACCCGGGGTGCTATCATTGACAGTGGATGGTCGGTTGGAAGAACGCAAAGATTACTGGTAGGTTTGTTTGTTGGTGGGGCTTCCTACTTTGAGTTGTTCTCTTGGTTATTGATCATTTTCACTCTTTCATCTTGCTGATTCTGTGTAGCGGGGAAGGATGCAAGAATAGTCTGCCTGGAAAACACTCAGGTGTACGTGTTCATGGTTAGGATTAAGTTAATGCTACGGTTGATATATTAGCTACTTATTTGTTGCTCCTTTGAGTCTGCTTTGTCAGTAGTTCACTGGGGCTGATGGGAGAGACCAGCAGGCTATATCCAGTGATGTCACGATTTTGACATGCCCAGTCTCAAGCTGCAGGAGGAGGTACACAACCCAGAGGTAGAGGACTGAACTGTCGTCACTCAAGGAACTACAATTACCAGGTAAGTGTAATTATCATTTAGGTGCTGACAGTACTTGGTGCATATTCGGACAGGGAACTGTCCAGTCATGGAGGCTTAGGCCTGGTTTAACGTCCTCCGCTAATAATGTGATGAGGGCAGTTAGGGCACGCTGAGCATCCAGGAGGAGGCTCCAGCCTGCTAGTAATACTAGTATGGTGGGTGGAAAGAGCGGTCTTGGTGTTCATATATGGTTTAAGTAAAAGTATAACACTGTTGGTTGTCATACTGAGCTGTTTCAGATAAGGCTGTTTTTCTATTTGTTCATTGGAATCATAAAAACTGTGACCACTGTTAAGCCAAATTTATTGAGTATGTGTGTGATTATTGAGACTAATTCTTGTGAAAGGGTGGGAGAGGTAATTAAAGTTAGTTTGGGGGAGTCAAGGGGTGGCATGTAGGGACCATATGGTGTACCCCATTATAGCACAATGATAAACAAAAGCAGTAACCAAGACAATTAAGTGAAGAGTTTATATTTTGAAGAGACTTACCTAAGTCAAGGAGCTGCTATTTGTCCATAAGGAAGTATGATTAAATAGGAAGCCCGTCAGAAATATAAATTGTTTATAAAACTGACGTGGAGCCAGCAGCAGCACTCCCAGCCCCCTTTGTACATGGGACTAGGGCTCCCCTGGCGGCCGGCGCCCCTCCCCATGGCAGATCAAGAGACTTCAGCCAGGAGAGAAGAGCCAGCCTGGATTGGAGGCAGTGTTGGCAAACGACTCATCTTTAAAGTCTGTTTGCCACGCTGCCTCCAATATGTGGGCCTGGTGGAGGAACACCCACCACCCCACCCTTGCTACACCACTGGGAGTCAGCAGTTCTGTTTTCTCTCTGTTATTGCTGTGTGATTCACTGATCAGCAGCTGCTTGAATTGCAGAGCTCTATCTACGGACTGCTACATAGTTCAAACAGAAGTTGATCAATAAACTGCATGGTGCTTGCAGAAAGAATAAAGGAGAGATGCCAGCTCTGCTGCAGGAGAATAGCTGCAATTGAAGCTACAGATGACCTGGAGGCAGGCGATAGAGATGGGGTAGGAGGGAACAAGGATTCGTAGCACTTACAAAAGTGATTCAGGGCCTGAGCTCCATTTTTCAGGCCTAGCAACGCCCGTGGTGTGCATTCATCAATCAAGTGAAATCATTCTTTCCCAGACCAGTATGGATATTGAATTTATTTATCAAACAAAGCACGGGTCTACAGAATTGAAAAATAGTTTGTCTAGTGCAAAGTATGAGGGAAGACTTATACTTGTCTACGCTGCAAGGTTTGGACTGGAGCTAAGAAGTTTTACAGTGTGATGATAGTCTTTAGGATTTTTGAGTGAATCAAATAGATTGCATTGCTTTTGTTGGTCTATTAAAAAGGATCCAGACAAATGCTCTGGCGTTTAGAGAAGGTGGACTTGGGGGCAGTATTAGGAAGTATTACTTATTGCATTCCGTGTTCAGTCTGTGGATTAGTTTTCTGGAGGAAATGACAGAATCTTTCAGATACAATAGATTCATTGGGAAGTTCCAAAAATAAAAGAGCTATTTGTAAAACGTTACACGTATTTGTCTGTCTAAGATTTAAGTAATGGTTAGCAGTGATATTTTATAAGATTTTGGTCCCAATATTCAAAGGCACTTACAGACCTATAAACTGTGTACACGTCTCTAAGTGGGATATTCAGCGGCACTAACATGGTTAGTACTGCTGAATATCCATAGATACCGCCGCTTTATGCCCAGATGCTAAGAGGTTCCCATCACTAACCGGTCACTGGCAGTATTGAGCCAATGCCTGGTTACTGACCCATGGGTAAAGATAAGCACGGCAAAATCTGGCCTCTCTTTACCCGTGGGAGCTAATAGGGCAGTGGCTCAATATCGCCACTGCCCCGTTAGCTTCTGGGCTGTGCGGCAACCCAGATATTCATTGCTGGTAGCCAGACATGGCCCTGGCATTGAATATCTGTGTTTAGTGTTCAGCGGCGGCGGCTATGCGCTTTACAAGCACTAGCCGCTACTGCTGAATATCGGGCCCCTTGTGTCTTTCTAAGTTACTAATTAAATATTGTATCTTTTAAAGATTATGGAGGGGATATTCAGCGGCGATGGCTAGGGCTGGTAAAGCGCATAGCTGTCGCCACTAAATATTAACCCCAGATATTCAATGCTGGGACCATATCCGGCCACCAACATTGAATATCTGGGTCACTGTGGAAGCTGGAAGTTAACTGGGCAGAGGCGATATTGAACCTGCTGCCCGGTTAACTTCCATGGGTAAAGTTAGGCCAGTCTTTGCTGCGCCTTACTTTACTCACTTTTTGCTAACTGGGCAGTGGCTCAATATCATCACTGCCCGGTTAGCAACAGGTAGCGCCTCCACTCCACCCCAGAATGCCCATGACATTTCCTGATGCTAAGCGCTTAGCACTGGGGCATGTAGAGGTGGAACCCTTGGATATCCCATTCAGCGGCATTTACCCGCCTTTGAATATCCTCCCCTATGTGCATATAATAAATGTTATGTCGTTTTCCAGCCTTTGCAGTTTCTTTTCCTGAGTCTAGCAATGCAATACTGACCCGCCAGCAATGCTGTAGCTGGTGGAGGGGAAGATCTGAGAAATAGCGGAGCAAATAAGGAAATGGATAGATGAGGGGCCCTTGAGAGAGGGAGAGAGACAGCCTATCCATCTTCTGAGAGAGAACTCAACAATTGGCAACAGACTAAGGGAAAGGTCAGAACTTTACAGCTTAAAACTTGGGGGTAGAAGTAGGTCCACTTTCAAAATGTTACAGTACTGTGTGTGTATATGTTGAATTCATGGACAGAAAGAGAGGTGTGGAAAGAACATGTATTGGTCTTCCAGGCTTTTTAAAAACAAATCTTAATGAAGGAAAGTAATATTTTCAGGTTAGACTGAATTGTAATTTGAAATATGAGAACCAGACACCAGTATGCATTCAAGCCGAGTTGAACTGGTTTCACTTTGCATTCTTGGATGCTTCCACATTAGCTATATTTTCTCTCATTCCTGCTTTAGGTTTGCAAACCACATGTGGGCCTCATAATATCATTTTCCATATTTCAGGTATCATTTTCATTTCTAATACTTACCATATTAGGGGTCAGGGCTACATTTACTAATGTGCACTACTGTGTTAGCATGTGCTAATGCTATTATTGTGTGTTGTTAGTAAGTAGGTCCCAGCAGGGCTTAATTTCTGGGGAGATAGCCTGAAAAACAGTTCTACCACTTCTGCTTGGACTTCAGAGCCAGAGCAGCAAAACTGTTCTGACCAGGGCCAGGCCAAGGGTATTCAACGCACCTAGGCAAACCTCCAGCCATGTTTCCCACTCCCCAAAGACCAGTATCTCCCCTTTTCCTACTGCTCTCGTCCTACCCCCGCCCCCCTCCATATCTTGTGCAGCTTCTCTCCCTCAGGTGTCATACACCAACATATCTCTTCCTCTTCTCCCCCCTTCCCCAGGGGATTCAGCATATCTCCTTCCCTTCTATCCCCCCCCCCCCCTAATTTCCAGCATATCTCTTTCCCTTCTCTTCTTCCGGCCTCTCCTGATGTCTACTCATTACCTCTAGAATTTGTGGGGGACAATAGCAAAGCTTGACAGCAGCACAAGTCTGCAGTATCACCCACCTCTTGCCTCTGCTGCTGCTGCTGCCTTACCATCAACCTTCTGCTGGGCAAAGGCTTCAAGAAATGAAACAGTGCAGCGGCGATAGGCTTTGCAGCTCCCATACGTGCTCTAGGCTGGCTGCATACGTATTCCCCCTGCAACAGCTGTCCCACAGGTGTTGTAAGGTGCGCTATTAATGCAGTTTTGTTTTTTGAAGCCTTGTTTGGCCTGGTGGAAGTAGAGATAAGGGGGTAGTGGTGGCAGATACTGCACACTTGTGTTGCTGTCAGGCTTCACTGACTCAAACCCCTCCCCTCCATTCTGCTGCCCTAGGTGGATGTCTTGTCTACCTAGTGATAGGACAAGCCCTGGTTCTGTTTCAATCATGGCTTTCCAGGCAGCCTGTACATAAGTTCAGGGGAGGGGATGAACTTGAAGCATGTAAAGTAGAGAACAGTCATTTTGATTCAAGACCTCTTCTGTTCAGTGTAAAAACTGTTCGTGACAGAATGTGTAGGTATTTTGTGTAGTGATTGTTCACATCTGCCTCTGAGCTCACATTTGCCACTGGCCTGCCCCAGAACCTATTCCATATTTCCACTTCTGTTTGTCTGCAAATTAAGCCCCGAGCCCCAATGTGATAAACAATGTCTGTTAATATGTAGTAAAACATAGTAATATGATAGCACCTTTTGGTAAAACTAGTCCCAAATCAATTTAAACAATTTTGCAAGGCACAGTAGAATTGTAGAGCCTGATATTCAGCAGCGGCAGGTAGCCATTGTAAAGCAGCTAGCCGCTGAATCTTAGACCGAAATATTCAATGCCAAGGGCCATATCTGGCCACCAGCATTGAATAGCTGGGTCAGCCAGATAGCGGTAAAGCTAACTGGGCAGCAGTGATACTGCGACGCTGCCCGGTTAGCATCAGCAGCCAAAGTGAGAACAGCCTTTACTGTGCCTAACTTTTGTTGCTTAGGGATAACTAGGGATCAGCTGAAAATCGCTGCTGCCTGGCGATCCCTGGTGCTGCCCCAAGAATGCCCTGGGGATTGGCAGGTAGCTGGTTAACATCGGGATGTGCAGCAGCGGCAGCCGCGGATGTTCAACGGGCACTAACTATGGTAGTGCCGCTGAATATCCCGGTCAGCGCATTTAACATTGTCAGCAGGTCTGCTAACCATGTTTATAGCTTTGAATATCCCCCTTCCTATAATTTTCATATCACACAGCTGATCTCTGACAATTACTGTATCTGTCAAAATGTCCCATCCTAGGAGGAATCAATGTAGAGACTGATTATTCTCCAGGGGCTTGTTTTATGATGGACATTATATTCGGTTTTGCACATATAACTTATTTGTTTTAAATAAAATATAATTGCATTATAGATTGTTTTCTTATAGAATAGACCCTAAGTCTTTGGTACCTCTAATTTACTAAGCTTCCCTCTAGCCTCATAGATTAGAGAAAAGAAAAGCCTTAGGGCCCAATTCTATAAGGCGCCTAGCGGGGCTGTACATCCCGGTGGGACCCGCAGCCCCACTAGTCATCCTACCCAAATTCTGAGTCACAGTCTCCCCACATGTACAGAGGCTCTGTGCGGGGGGATCCTGACGGGTG
This sequence comes from Ichthyophis bannanicus, assembly GCA_033557465.1. Classification (NCBI taxonomy): domain Eukaryota; kingdom Metazoa; phylum Chordata; class Amphibia; order Gymnophiona; family Ichthyophiidae; genus Ichthyophis; species Ichthyophis bannanicus. Next base: position 670,350,491 of record CM066031.1, read on the forward strand.
GAGCGTGGGTGGGCCAGGCACCTGGACGTACAGGGGCCGATTCAGGTCCCGGCACTGTATGTCTTGGGAGCACCAGGAGGACACAAAGCTTATTCCACCTAGAAGATGGAATAAGCACTGTGCACCCTGGCCCAGCAGCCCCCCCCCCCCCAGCACAATGGAGCCACCAGAGGTAATACCCTGCCACTCGATCCCAGCCCCAGCAGACCCACCGGGTGTTGGGTGATGGGAGAGCTGGTCAGAGGGGGTGTCTGGTACCAGCGCAACAGTGGGAGTGAGGGAGGCCTGCCTTCTTGCTGGCTGTATGTCCCCTGCAGCTGCTGAAGAGGCACACCGGGCCATCCCATTGCTGATCCTGTTACTGCGGGAGCATCTTGCTCCCGCGGTGCAGAATTGGATACAATGGGGCCTTTCCTGGTCTGGGACATTTGGACGGCCCGAATGTGCCCCTTCCTGGATTGGGTTCCACGTAAATCTTTGTCGCCCTTTATGTTAATAATTTAATAAAAGGGACCAATATGAAATGTCCAAAAAGGCACTTCTGTTTTAAAGACTACACAGGCGCCTGTGTGTCTTTGTAAAATAAGCTTATACGATGACCCCCAGTAGCCCATAAATTTACACCTGCTCTGAAGGAAGCGTAAATATACGCATGTATACACACAGTTTATGAAATACATGACTACGTTTCAGTTCTGCCCCAGCTCTGGAAATACCTGTATGCAGATCACATAAAAGTAGGTATAATCGTGCAGGGCACCTTCTTTTCCTCTGTGTATGCCCAAGCACAGTTTTAATCAGAGCCAGTTCACGTCTTGCCAATAACAGTTCAAGTCGAGTTACATTCACGTACAGTAGGTATTCCTTGTCCCTGGAGGGCTTGCAATCTGTTTGTATCTGAGGCAATGGAGGGTTAAGTGCAATGCCCAAGACCACAAGGAGCGTAAGTGAGATTTGAAACTTGTCCCTTCTGGTTCCCAGTCCACTGCTCTAACCATCTGGCTACTTCTCCTCCTAAAATTGCCTACGTAAGTCAACCAGATGCAGGAAAGTGGATTTTTAGCCACCTCTACTTTCAGAACATTCACATTATCAACATGAAAACAAGCATCTTGGGGAGCTATATTACATGGATATATGAACCTTAAGTTTTTAAAATGTGTGTTTGTAGGAAGCATGTCGCTAATGCACCTAACTTTATGCCCTCATTTTGTAACCTTTGAATGTACATGCATACTGTTACCCATAAAATTTAATTTTCAACTTAATCCATTCAGGTACCTTTTATTAGAAAAGTTCCTTGTTCTGTGTGAGCTTACCAGAATACACAGGGCTAGAGTTTGATGTTTGTAGGTCCTAAGCACTTTAATTCTGAAATGTGGACTTTGAGGACATTATTAAAGTCTTTGCTGAAGCAAGAAGTCAAAGAAGGAAATGTTCTTAGGAAATGTCTAGAAATTCTGGAATTATGTTTTTGGAATGTAATTTAGAAATTTTAGTTGCATGAAATTTTTGTCTTGCAAGTTTTCCTCATTTTTTCTGCTTTTTAATTTTTTTTCTCTCCATGATAGGCTGTAAAAATTTCATAGTCCCTAGGCCTTATGTGCCTAATGGGACATCCAGCACTGAGTATACATCTAACTTCATAATAACAGCGTGATGTACAATCAGTAAGACATAAAAAGATTGGCTAAAGCCGGAAAAGAAAGGAACTACAATGTTAGATAGAAAAGAAAAACGCAATCATACAAAGTGAAGAGAAAGTGGACAGAGAAACCGGGTAGTCAGGCATTGGTAGAGGGGAGGTCGATGGCAGAGTAGAAGAGGTGGGTTTTCAGAAGAGTCTTAAATCTGGGGAAGGATGGTTTCAGATGGAGTGCGGTAGGGAGGGAGTTCCATAGGGAGGGACCCAGGAAGAAAAAAGCAGAGTGGTGAATTGCTTGCAAGTGAGCGCGTGATGGAGAGGGAAGATATAAAGGGTTGATATGAACCGAGCGAAGATTTCAGGTGGGAGTGTGAAATTGTAGAGTCTGCGAGGTACTGTGGTGTATACTTATAGATGGCCCAACGTACTAAGATAAGAATCTTATAACAGATGCGATAGCCAGTGGGAAGCCAGTGGTGCTGAATGAGGAGTGGAATAATGTGATCACGACGAGTGGTGTGCCTGAGGATGCTAGCTGCTGTATTTTATATCATTTGGAAGCGGTAGAGTTGGAATTGAGGTATACCAGCAAGAGCAAGGTTACAGAAATCAAGTCAAGACATGACCAGAGACAGAAGAAGAGTCGCCAGTTCCAGAGATGACAGAAAAGGTTGAATGGCGTGAATCTGTTAAAGATAGAAAAAGGACTGATGAGTAAGCAATGAGATGTGGTCATGGAAGGTGAGAGCAGAATCAAGTGTCACGCCAAGATAACGAAAAGAAGGGACCAGAGGAATAGTGGAGTCTGAGAGAACTGTTACCACAGAGAGACAAGGGCCACCGAAAGTAAACCACATAGTTGATGTCTTGGATACATTGAGATGGAGACAGTTTGTAACTAGCCATCTGGAGACCTGGGACAGACAGGCATTAAGGGGTGAAAGATCTGGCTGAAGAGATTGATGTGATGCAACAAGATATAGTCTATGTAGTAGTATGCTGACAATCCTGATTGTTGAATGAGTAGAGTGGGAGGTGCCAAAAAGATATTAAGCAAAAAGAATGCAAGAACAGAACCCTGTGGAACCCCACAACAGAGAGGGACAGGGTCAGAGGAGGTAGTACCTGAGGTGACTGAGCAAGATCATGAGAAGAGGAAAGAATGAAATCAGTGGAGGATCGAACCTGCATCACAAAGGCAAGACAGAAGGATAGAGTGGTCAACAAGATCAAAGGCCGCCGAGAGATGAAGGAATACTGCCAAGGAAACATCACCACGATCGTGAGAAATATGAAGCTCATTGAGGAAAAAGAGTTAGCTGCCTTACTGAAAATATATCCCTTAATGTTTTGAGTGCACATGGTATAGCTTAACGTGTTTATACTCATGGCGAAGAAGTTTGCGCAGTACGGTATGTTATTTGAAGGTAAGCAGCTATGCAAAAGGTCTTTAAGGTTACAGTTCTCTAATATTTAAACCGTAAGCTAATGTAGCATCCCAGGAAGCATGCATTAAAAAAGCTGCTGTTTGACAGTTTAAAAAAAACAGTTGTCTGTTACTGTGTATTAAACTGCCTCTGTATGTGTATAACTCAACTGAAGTGTCATTCTCTGGATATGTGCCTTGAGCTCTCTTTTTCTTGGAAAGACCTTTTTCTCCATTTCCCAGGTGGTGTAAGACTCTTGGCTAACCCCCTTTTATGCTTTACAACACACCACTGGTATGTATGAAACCTTTCTTCACTCACCATTGTGCCAGTGTTTTCCATATGTGTGTAACTTTATAAAGGAAGAGGAAACAAACAGAGAAGCTCAAATTGTAGAGGCAGAGATACAAGCCAGACCAGTAGCCAGTTCAGCTTTTCCCCCTTATAAAACTCGTCTGTGTGTTTGTTTTGTCAAACACAGCTAATTCAGGGACATTCCAGTAGCCTAGTGGTAGAGTTATGGCCTGTCCTGCAGGGAACCTGTGTGGTACAAGATTTGGCTCCAGCTTTAGAGTCCAGTTTGGGCCTAGGACTGCTATAGAAGTATAGCGCACCCTGTATTCAGTCTAAAATATGCTTTTAGTGGTGGTCAAAAACAATACCCACTTGGTGATCCAAGTGCATACTTGGATTAAATTCTGAAAGGATTTACACAAGGTGATTTTTTTAAAAGCCTTAATTGTGATGTGGACGTCTGAAAACATGCATGTAGATGTCAAAATCATGGAGATGTCCCTGGAGCCCTTTCAAATATGGCTTTTAAACACATCTTCGTTGTGGGGATGGCCAAGTAGGCAGGGGGATAGTGTGGCAGAGGCATATCTAGGGCGGTGCAATGGACTTGGATTTCAGAAACTTTGGAGATATCTGTGACCCCATCCAAGTTTAGAGTTGTTCCAGTCGCAAATAGGCATCAGGAAGGTGTTTGTTTTGGCCATAAAACATTCGTAAAGTGTAGAGAAGAATTTGTACCTGAGGCTATGGAGGGTTAAGTGACTTGCCCAAGATCACAAGGAGCAGCAGTGGGATTTGAACCTTGGTCCTAGCCACCTGCTCAAACGTTGGGCTATTCTTAGACGTCCCTGGTTTTGAATATTATTTTGGGAACATCCATCTAGGTGACCCCACAGATGTCCATATCTGGCACATCCACGTTTGTGAAATCATGACTGAGCTTGGACGTGTTTGCTTTTTCTTCCCAGATGTTCTGACTTGGATGTCTCAGATTGCACTCGAATATCATTTGTAAATGTGCCTTAAAGGGATCAAGTAACTAAAGAATATGGTAAAATCATTGTTTTGCCTTTGCACTGAGTTATCTTTAGTGGCTTGTACACCAATATAATGAAATGTAGAGAATGCCCACTTGAAAGGAGTTCACTAAAGGGAGCGTGCCTATAGTAAAGGGTGTGTGCTCTGGATCTCCAAATCTGTCATGCTAACCAGCTGAAAGTGCCAAGCCAAAAGTGATTAACACAAGGGAGTCCCCCTTCCCTCCCACTTACATCACAGAATCTTTTCCTTCTGCCCTCAACCCCACTATAAGAAAGTGTCCTTCAGTTCCCACCTACCACAAAAAGGGCTTCTGGGTCTTGTCCCTCCCTACTCATCTGTAATTCTCACTCACCCATATGGCATACTGTCAATTCTTTGCCAGCTTGAGAGAATGCTGACACATCCTGCTAGCACCATCACAGATCTAACTTAGTCATGCTTTACAACATCCTACCACTTGAAATACTGTAAGGCAATGTTAAGTGGTGCCATTTTGGAACTAGCCGCAGTGCTCACATGTGGAGGGCAGTTTTATAAAGGTGCACCTGTTTAAAGCGCATCTGTTGTGCCTGATTTATAAAGTGAATTATGCACATACTTTATAACATAAGGGAGTACGTTGTGGGATACAAGTGGCAAACTAAGCGCCATCAATTACACTGATCCTAGGGTTGGTACGAATGTGCCTAGCTTTTTAAGGAACGCATGTAAGTTATAGTATTTTATAACTTATGCATGTAGATTTTTGCTCCATTCAAGCTTTGGCCCTCTGCACACCCTCAGTGAAAGTATGCACCCAGTGGCCTGACATGGGTACTTACCGAATAGTAACTGGCTAATGTATATGCATAGATAGGTCATTTATGCATGTTTCCTTACACAGCTCCCTTATAAAATTACTTCTGAAGTGTCTGCATCCCCTTCTATCAGCGAAGAATGGAGGCTTCCACTTCTGGGACAGGAAGGATGAGGAGGGCCAAATGTGGACAAATATAGAAGAGAGGCACCTTGAAGGGCTTATTTAATTTGTTGGGGGAAAAAGGGAAATCTTGAGGAGGCAGGAGATAGCAAGGTCCTGAAGACACAAGCCATTCCCCTCACAAGCTATATTTAACACCTTTCCTTATTCCAGTACTAATTTATCAGGGCCAAATGGCCTCAGTTTACTGCTGAATAGAGAATAGGGTGATAACATCAAATGAAATTGCTGTCCTCTCAAAGTACTTTATATTTGTGCTATTTAATGTGGGTTCTCACCCCCTGCAAAATACATGCAGACTGATAGTTAAACGATACTGAGCACCTTATATGGTATTTTTGGTACTTTTTTGTTGTTGTTTATTCCCCACTATTTATATATTTGTATTGCCTGATAATATATATGTAAAAATGAATACTGCTACTCCCCAACAACAATCATTACTTAATTTTTGTCGGGCATAAACCACAAGGTGAAGAGGAAACCCCTCTACATCTCACGTAGTACATGCCCCTTTTTTTGTTATTTTTCTTTGTTCTTTATCCAAAAACTTTACTCTTAAACTTAAAACAAGTCCACAATTATCTGCTCAATCACACGACGTGCACGTTTCGAAGCGACAAGCTTCTGCTTCAAGTGTCCCCAATGAGAAAGTAGTGTGTCCGTCCATTCAAACCACCCAAAAAACGCCGAATCTTCGAAGTTTCGGCGTTTTTTGGGTGGTTTGAATGGACAGACACACTACTTTCTCATTGGGGACACTTGAAGCAGAAGCTTGTCGCTTCGAAACGTGCACGTCGTGTGATTGAGCAGATAAGTGTGGACTTGTTTTAAGTTTAAGAGTAAAGTTTTTGGATAAAGAACAAAGAAAAATAACAAAAAAAGGGGCATGTACTACGTGAGATGTAGAGGGGTTTCCTCTTCACCTTGTGGTTTATGCCCGACAAAAATTAAGTAATGATTGTTGTTGGGGAGTAGCAGTATTCCTTTTTACTTTGTATCTTTTGAATACTAGCGTTATTGGGATTTTCTTCTTTGATAATATATATGTAGCATAGAGCCTTTTTGCAGCCCTACTAAAGAAGTGTGTCCCTTTTAGGAGTGTAATATCAAGGGAGGACAGTGAGATAAGTATGCCGTTTTGCAACTATAAACCCTTGTATATTTGCTGCAATGGTAATTTCCAGATTCTTTATCACTCGATGACCCCTAGTATCAGTGTCACTATTTTTAGTCAGACTTAGAGGGTACAAGAGGTAGTTGTGGCTGAGTGGTTAAGGCAATGGACTAGAAATCCATTGGGGTTTCCCTGTGCAGTTTTGAATCCTGCCAACTACGGTTCTAAGATCTGAGGTTGTTTTCTTGGTAGCCTTTTCCAATTGGATTCAGTAGAAACAGGATTATTCCTGTGTCTCTTACGGGACAGTTTTAGTTGAGACTCAGAGAGAGAAGGAACACAAGGAAAGAGAGTACTTTGGATTCTGATCCTTGTAACTTTGAGTTGTAGGAACAGGCAGTTGTGCAGTGTACTTTCTGAAATCTTATGTTACTTTAACATGGATCCTGCTGGGAGTGATGATTTAATTTGCCAACCCCTCAGAGGATACACAAAGTATTTGTTAAAATAAAGGGGGTTCTGGTAGGCTTGTTTCTCACAGGAGAGCTCCAGAATCAATTGCAAGCACCCATTCTAGAGGATATGAACATACAATTTTAGTACCTTTATTACATGAATCCTTGAAAATATGGTATTTCCGAAACAGTAGCAAAAGTAAATCAGAAAAATCAAATGGTTACTGCTTAAAAAGAAGATGCACAAAAAGACAAAAGAATGATGTATATTAATTAGTAACAGATGAATGCCCCTCCTTACTTTGGTTGCATTGGTCAGATTCCACTCTTTGGGTATGCCCTCCAAGAGTGTGCAGTCACATCTTAGGCCTCTGTGTGAATACCCATGAATCTTTACACTGAAAAACACTTTGGTCAAAATGCAATTCCATAGCTTGTGCCATGGACCTCATATACTGTAGGTACATCCCTAAACAATCCATAGCATAGCCCTTCTGAGAAGGTACAATGTAGGGAAAAATACATCATCTTCCCAAGAGGTAAAAATCAGAAATTTCTTGAAACATTCCTCTCTGGATTTTGGCGATACATTGGAGTTTGGTGCCACATACCACAAACTGGGCTTCCCAATAGGTCAGATGAGATGCATGTTGGTTCTTGGGAGAGTCTGTCTGCTAGAGTATTGGTAGGTCTTTGGTGTTGCAATTAGCCAATACCTATTAGCTCTTAACTGCAGACTCTCAAGTTTACTTGCCTCTCCAGCTTATGGGAATCCCCTCTGTTTTCTCAGTCCTAGCCAGCCAGCCATCTTGGAGAGACAGCTCTCCTACTCTCACAGTAGTTCGAGCCCCATCTGTATTGGCAGTTTCTTCTCTTTAATCCTAATTTACAGGATTTTTTATGTTTCTTCCAAAATTCAGATTATGGTTTATTTGTATTTGTTATACCACCTTTACAATATTCTAAAAACATATGAGAGTCAAAGGAACTCCATTTTTAGGTTTCTCAGGCAAAACTGCCTCCACAAAACCAAGCTCAAAACTAAGGCCAGAGATTCCACCTTGTGTAAGAAAAGACCAAAGTTCCTCAGAACATAGCTTCAGCTTGGCTACAAAGAGTTTCAATTGCAAGCAAGGTGCTAAACTGAACTATGGCTTGGAAAAATCATGTTGCCAGATCTGTTACCCTCATTACAGCTTCTGCCTTTGTCCATCCAGACAGCCTGATCTCAGGCAAGTTTAGCTTGTAAGCTAAATCCCTCACGAAACAAGTGGAGGAGCTGAGTGAAGAGGTGGCGAGGCTGAGAAACAGCCATGACAGGGAGAAGTACCTTAATGAGATGTTTCTTGAGGCATCCACGCTCTCCAACAGAGGTGAAGGTGGTATGATACAGAAAGAAGAGAGCTGGATATGGATTACCAGAGCCTGCAGAATAGACACTTCATCTCCACCATCCCTTAAATTGAAGAACCGGTATGCAGCTGTGGAAGTAGAGGAAGAACCAGGGCTCAAACACCTCAAAGTTGCCGAATCGGTGACCACAAGGAAGCAAAGATTAGTTGTAGTTGGTGACTCTCTTCTGAGGAGTACTGAATCATTCATCTGCCAAACAGATTTGATGTCCCAGGAGATGTGCTGTCTGCCAGGCGCTAACATAGTAAAATAGTAAATGACGGCAGATAAAGACCAGTATGGTCCATCTAGTCTGCCCAGTAAGATGGCAAGAGTAGGTGCACCTGCCATTCTGTGCAGGTCACCCCTCCCCATGTCTTTGTTTAGGGGTGAACCCACCGCTCCATGTAGGACACTCCTATTTGTTGAGAAATTAGATAGTTAAGTTTATTTTGATTTTATCCCGTTTCTGTAAAGGGATCCACTGTGTCTGTCCCATGCCATTTTGAATTCTGTCACTGTATTTTCCCCCACCACTTCCATTGGGAGGGCATTCCAAGCACCCACTACCCTTTCAGTGAAAAAGTATTTTCTGACATTGCCTTTCAATTTACCCCCTTGCAGCTTCATGTTATGCCCTCTAGATTTACAGCTTCCCCGTCTTTGGATGAGGTTTGTTTGTTCATTATTTCTCTTTACGTATTTAAAGGTCTGAATCATATCTCCCCTATCCCTCCTCTCCTCCAGAGTGTACATATTTAGATCAAGTCTCTTCTCATAAGACTTCTGACAGAGGCTCCAAATCATTTTGGTCGCCTTCCTCTGAACAGTTTCCAGTCTTTTTAAATCCTTTTCAAGATATGGTCTTCAAAACTGAACACAGTATTCCAAGTGAGGCCTCACCAGTGACTTATACAGTGACATTAGTACCTCTTTCTTTCTGCTGGTAATTCCTCTTTGTATGCAACTCAACATCCTCCTGGCTTTTGCCACTGCCTTGTTGCACTGTTTTGCCACCTTGAGATCCTCAGAAATAATCAAACCTGCTACTTCATTCATAAGAGATGCATCACCTATCTCTCGGATGCAAAATGTGTTCACACATTTGATGTTTTTCCCTAGTTCAGCTATAATATGGAAAAAAGATTTCCTTGAATGTGAATCACCAACGGTTGGTTTTATAGATTTATTTGTATATATTAAGCAGTTGGGTATGTCACATCACTTAAGTTGGGTTTTAATATCATTTAGTTAATCTTTTACATTTATATTGTTTTACTTATCCATTCTCATTTAATGGTGTTTTTTCTGTTCATGACTGGTATGATTTACATTATATTGTTTTACTTACCCTTTAACATCTAATAGTATATTTATTGTTCATGAATGGCATGTTTATGTTTTAAGTTAGGATTAATTTATGCTTATCAGTTTTTATGTTTTATATGTCTTATTCATGTTTATATCTTCAGAGTGCCAAAAAACCCCTGAGGAAGGCATCACTGAAACACAGCTGTGTCAGGTTTGACTATTACCTGATTGGTGAATCAATAAAGTATGTTTTGGATTTACCATGCTTTGGATGGGGTTGGTTGTCCACATTAAATTTCACCTACCATTTGGACACACAGTCTTCCAATTTATCAAGGTCCTGTTACAATTTGTTTTTACAATCCTCTTGTTTTAAGAGCTTTGACTACTTGTATCATCTGCAAATATGATCACCTCACTTATTCCAATTTCCAGGTCATTTATGTTAATTTATTTATTTACATTCTCTTATATACCGTGCTATTCTGCATCAGTGCGGTTTACATTGAACAAACTGAAATTACATTGAACAGGGCATTATAACTTGGAGATAACTATTTTACAGGGAACATGGGCTATGGAGGGTTAAGTGGCTTGCCCAAGACCACAAGGAGCACCTGTGGGACTAGAAACCCCAGTCCTTCCGGCCCAAGGTTGCTGTCCTCTAGTGGGATTTGAACCCCTGACCTTCCGGCCTGAAGTACCTTGCCCCAACCACTAGGCCACTCCTCCATTCCACTTAAAAAGCAGTGGGCACAACACAGATCCCTGTGGCAACTCCCCTATGCACTTTTCTCCATTGAGAAAATTGGCCATTTAGCCCTACTTTTTGCTTTCTTTTAACCAGTTCCTGATCCACAATAGTACACTGCTTCCTATCCCATGACTAATTTTGCCAAGAGTCTTTCATGAGGGACTTTTTCAAAGGCTTTCTGAAAATCCAGATACACAGCTCACTTTTGTCTACCTGTTTATTCACATCTTCAAAAAAATATATAACAGATTAGAAAGACAAGACTTTCCTTGGTTAAATCTATGTTGGCTTTCTCCCATTAAACCATGACTATTTACAAGTTCAGTAATTTTATTCTTTATAATAGTTTCTACCATTTTTCCTGGTACTGATGTCAGGCTCACTGATCTGTAGTTTTTCCAGATCACCCATGGAACTTTTTAAAAACTAGAGTTACATTGGCCAGTCTCCAATCTTTAGTTACTACAGATGATTTTAATGATAGTTCAAGATTACCAATAGCAGCTCTGCAATTTCATATTTCAGTTTAACATCCTTTGATGTATACCATCCGATCCAGGGGATTTGCTACTCTTCAGTTTAAACAAAATAGTAGTACTACATCTTCCCAGTTTAATTGCTCTTTCAAATTCTTTGGATACATCACCTTTAAATACCATTTCAGGCATGGGTTAACTTTCTTACATCATCTTCAGTAAAGACTGAAGGAAAGAATTCATTCAGTTTCTCCACTATGACCTTGTCTTCCTTTAGCATCCTTTTTACTCCTCTATCATTTAATGGTCCAACTGTTGCACAGGTTTTTTGCTAGGAATGTACTTGAAAAAAGTGTATTTGCTTCCACGGCAAGCTTTTTTTTCAATTTCTCTTCACCTGTCTTATCAATGCCTTGCCAGCTTATGCTTCCCTGTTTTCATCATTTGAAGACTCCTTCCATTTCCTGAAAGATGCTTTTTTGGCTATAATAGCCTCTGCAACCTCACCTTTAATCCATGCTGGATGTTTTTTGGCCTTCCTTTCAGTTTTCTTAAAGCATGGAAATACATCTGGGTCTGGGCTTCCAAGACAATATTTTTAAACACCGCCCATGCTTGATGTAAATCTAACATTTGCAGCTGCTCCTTTTTTTTTCTTAAATATTTTCCTCATTATATCACAGGCTCCCCTTTTGGATGTGGATTTCCTTGTCGTCTTTCCTCCATTTATTAAAATCAAATGCGATCTGGCTATAATCACTATTGTCAAGTGGCCCCAATATCCTCAACTCTTGCACCAGATCCTGTGTTACACTAAGAATAGGTCCAAAATAAATTCCTCTCTTGTCTGTTCATGAAACAGCTGTTACAAGCAGCAGTTACAGTATTTCATCTAGAAGTGTGGTTCCTAACCCAATCCTCAGGCACCCCCAGGCCAGTCAGGCCCTCAGGATATCCACAATGAACATGCATGAGACAGATCTGCATACAATGGAAGCAGTGCAAGCAGATTTCTCATGTATATTCACTGTGGATACCCCGAAAACCTGACTGGCCTGGGAGCACCCAAGGACTGGGTTGAGAACCACTGATCTAGAAACTCTTTAGCATGACCTGAGGTGACACTAACCCAGTGAATACTGTGTTGTAACTTCTGTTAGCTTCCCTGGTTTCTTTTAGCATTTAATCAGTTCATTCTGGCCAGGTGATCAGTAGAACACCTCTACTGCTTTTGTCTTCCCCTTTTTTACATCAAATTTCTATCCAGAGATTCTACGGTGTATTTTGTTTCCTGCAAAAAACTTTAATCTTGGGTGACTCAGTGTCCTCTCTAAGAATGCAACCCCTCCACCAATTTGATCTACTCTGTCATAGCGATATAGTTTGTATCCAGGTATCAGTGTCCCATTGGTTGTTCTCCTTCCACCAGGTCTCTGAAATGCCAAGTATAGTTAACCTTTCATTTAGTGCTATGTATTCTAACTCTCCCATCTTAATTTTTTTTAGACAACTTCTAGCATTTTTCATACAGGCATTTTAGAGGTTGTATTTTATTCATATTAATCTGGTTATCAGTTGATAAGGGTAATTTGGAACGTTTCAGCTCTGTCTGCTCTGTACTTAAGGGCATCTGTGTTACTTGTATCTTCTGTTAGAACCTCTGTCAGGATGCTCTACCTTCCCTCTTTTGCTAGTATCTTGCAAGAACACATTCCAAACCATGCGCTCTTGGGCAACTGTCTGCTTTCCCCTGTTATCTAGTTTAAAAGCGACTTTCTCTTTTTTAAAGGTTAATGCCAGCACCCTGGTTCCATCCCCTTTATGGTGGAGTGCTTCCACCATTTCAGAAAACCTCCTCCCTTCACCAGAATGTTGCCCAGTTCCTAACAAATCTGAAACCCTCTTCCTTGCACCATAGTCTCATCCACACATTGAGACTTCAGAGCTCTGCCTGCCTTTTGGGCCCTGCGTGTAGAACAGAAAGCATTTCATAGAATGCTCCCCTGGAGTTCTCAATTTCAACTTCTTACCTAAAAGATTATTATATGGCCTCCAGAACCTCCCTCCCACTTTACGTCATTGGTACCAACAATGACATAGGCTCTTATCCAGCACTATCCAAGACATTGTCTAGGTAGCGCATGAGCTACCTTCACACCAGGCAAGCATGTTACCAGGCAATCCTCATATCCGCCAGCCACCCACCTATCTACATGCCTAATGACTGAATTGCCAACTGCAAACATCCATCCTAACACTTCCCTCCTGGGCACATGACCCTGGAGAAATTTGATGTGAACAAGCAAACTTATGCACCTAGGAAAGAACCATCTTAACTACAGTTACACGATGCAAGATTGCACATTAGGAATCACCACCCAGGAAAAAGATTAAGGCTTCACCATGGATATATTGAAACCCTGTGCCCCGTGTGCAGCGGCAGCCAAAAAATCAAATAGAAAGCTAAGAATCATAAGGAAAGGATTGGAGAATAAAACAAAGGATATTATATAATGCCTCTATTGTTCCATGGTGCGACCGCACCTTGAACATTGTGTGCAATTCTGGTTGCCATATCTTAAAAAGGATATAGCAGGATTAGAAAAGGTAGAGAGAAGAGCCACCAAAATAGTAAAAGGGATGGAAGGATACCCCTATGAGGAAAGGCTTAAAAGGTTAGGGCTCTTCAACTTGGAAAAGAGACTGCTGAGAAGAGATTTGATAGAGACCTATAAATTAATAAATGGAGAAGAATGGGTAAACGTAGATAGGTTGTTTACGCCATCAAAAAGTAGAAAGACTAGGGGACACACAATAAAGCTACAATGTAACCTGCTTAAGGATAATAAGAGAAAATATTTTTTTCACTCAACCCATAAAATCAGAGATGTTAAGAAGAGTTTGCCAAGAATCATCAAGCATACTGACTATTCTCCGGGACCAAGCAGGAAGTCAATCCTCACATATGGGAGATGCACTCGATCCCATCAATACTTGGAGTTCCTCAGTGACTCGGACTCCAACTGGGAGACTGAGGACGAGTCTCCAGAGATGGCGAGGCACTGGGATGTGCCCTTGGATCCTTCCCTCCTCCTGAATGTTAAAGTCCCCTCCCCTCCCCGAGGACCTCTCTTTTTTGGAATTTGTGAGGGACGTGGAAAAGGCCTTGCCTTTGACCCTTGAGGCAGAGGAAGAGACTTGAGCTGAGGAACTTGAGATCCTCCAGTATCCGACCCCACCAAAAGACGTCATCACGTTCTCTGTCTACACATTTGGAGCAGTTTCTTTTGAGGATGTGAGAGACCTTGCTTAAGGTCCCTAAGGTGAGCAAGTGGCTCGATTCCATGTATTGAGTCTGCAATAGGCCTGGGCTTTGAGAAAACACAACTCCATGGTGGTTGAGTTGTCCATGTGCCATATCAAGAGCATTAAGATGCACTCCTCTGTGCCCCCGAGTCGGGAGGTCTGCACCATGGATTGCTTTGGCACCCAGGGTTGGATGCTCATGGCCCGTATGCAAGCATACCAGCTGTATATGGGCATGTATTTGAGAGACCTTGCAGGAGAGCTTGCCAGGTTCTCTGTTGGCTTTTCTGGTGACCATCTCGAGAACTTCCGGAGCCTGGTCAGTAAAACCAAGGAATGCTCAAAATTTGTGACTCAAGCAGCCTATGATGGCTTCAACTCCCTGGCCAGAGTGGCTGTGGTGGGCATTGGTGCCCGCTGCCTGGCATGGCTACAGTCCTCGGACCTGGAGCAATGGGTTCAGGACAAATTGGCTAACGTTCTATGATGGGGAGAGAACCCTCTTCGGCAAACCCATGATGGAGAAGGCTGCTGAGTTGAAGACACAGCAACTCACTATGACCAGGCTCTCCAGGAAGACTGCTAACCCTTCCTGTCGGAAGGCTTTGGGGAAAAAGTCCTTCTACCTGAAGAAGAAAGCCTATTGTGCCTCTCCTCCATATCACTCCTACCAGATGCCCCCACAGAGGCAGCAGGCCAAGGGCCAAGGCCAAAGTCAGCAGCATAGGCCTAAGGCCCCAACTGGCACCTCAGTCACAGCCGGGGGGGGGGGGAGATTTTGACTCCCGGACCATGGCCTTTCCTCCCCTTTCAGGCCCAGTTCTGCAGCACATTGGAGGGCATCTCCAGTTCTTTGCCCACCATTGACTGAGCATCACCATCTGGGCATTACAAATAGTGAAGGAGGGTTACCTCCTACACTTCAAGCAAACCCCCCCCTCCATTCTTTTCAAGGGACTACCCTCTAGAACCTCACCGCCGTTTCTAAGGCAGCAGGAGAGCAGTTATCTCAGCGGGGGTGAGAGCAGGAGCTCCCCCCTTCCTCCCCACGTCACCAGGCAGCCGACATGCTGAACGGCATAAAAACCGCCGTTTCTAAGGCAGCAGGAGAGCAGTTATCTCAGCGGGGGTGAGAGCAGGAGCTCCCCCCTTCCTCCCCACGTCACCAGGCAGGCGACATGCTGAACGGCATAAAAACCGCCGTTTCTAAGGGCGCCCGCGTCTTGCGGGCCCGCGCCTGAGGGCCTCGCCAGAGGGCCCTTTGGCATGGCCCTTAGGCGCTGGACCGTGGCGATATATTGATATCCTGGACTGGATCGTGATGTCTGAATTTGTGGTAACTTGCTGTCTCTATTCTTCTCTTCCTCTTATCTGTTTACCTGTTTATCTGTCTTCTATTCTGTCCTATCTGATAATGGCGTTCTTTTCCTATTTCCTCAAATGATATTATTGTAAACCGCTTTAATGCCTTCTGGCCTAAGCGGTATATCAAATGATTAATAAACATAAACATAAACATAAACATCGGTAACTTCTCCAACTGGAAGTAGCCAACCTTTTGAAAGCCAGGGTGGTGGAACTGGTTCTGCCATGTCAGACAGGAAGAGGGTTCTACTCCCATTACTTTCTGGTCCCCAAAAAGACAGGCGGCTTCCGACCCATTCTGGATCTTCGCATTGTAAATTGGTACCTTGTCAGAGAGAAGTTCAAGATGGTAATAAGGCTAGAGAAGGAGCCTGACATACTGACTCAGGTACTTTGTTTCAGGCAAATGTAGTAGCAAGGTGGAATGAACAAAGTCTGAAGTTAGCAGTGTCAAAAAAAAGCACAGATAAAAGAGATCTGTCAGAGGAGCAGAGTTCCCGAGGAAGAGTGTAGGGTAAAATAAGAGAGGAAAGGTAATGAAGAGCTGCAGAATGAATGTACTTGTAGGTCAGTAGAAGTATGAGCTGGATGTGAAAATGGATAAGAAGAGATGTTACATGTGAATAGCGACACTGGTGGAAGATAAGCCGTGCAGCTGAGCTTTGAACAGATTGAAAGGGAGAGAGATGATTTATAGGGAGACCAGTGAGGGGAAGATTATAATAGTCAAGATGGGAGGTAAATAGAGAGTGGATGAGAGTCTTAGTAGTATTTTCAGAAAGGAAAGGGCAAAGTTTGCTGATGTTATATAGAAAGAAGTGACAGGTTTTAGCTTTCTATTGGATGTGTGCAGTTAGAGAGTAGAATCAAAGATGGTCTCAAGATTGCAAACTGAGGAAACAGGGTGGAGTATAATATTAACTACAGAAATAGAGAAGGGAGGAATGGGGAGGTTGGTTTTGGGGAAAAGATAAGGAGCTCAGTTTTGGGCATGTTCAATTTTAGACGGTGATGAGACATCTAGGCAGCAATGTCAGATAAGGTAAGAGAAGCTGGGAAAGCTAAGGGAATTTAGGAAAGTAGTTAGGAAAGCAAAGATACAAATAGAAGAAAAAGTATCTAATGTAGTAAAATAGAGGGGATAAAATATAAGAACATAAGAAATGCCTTACTGGGTCAGACCAAGGTCCATCAAACCCAGTAACTTGTTTCCAACAGTGGCCAATCCAGGCCACAATACATGGCAGGTTCCCAAAGAGGTGCACAGGTTCCAAAGTGCTTGTCCTCAGGCAAGCAGTGGATTTCCTGGGTCCTCTTTAATAATGGTTTATGGGCCTTTCCTCCAGGAACTTGTCCAAACCTTTTTTAAACCCAGCTACACTAACAGCTTTTAGTACATCCTCTGGTAACGAATTCCAGAGTTTGATTACGTGTTGAGTAGAAAATATTTTCTCTTATTAGTCTTAAATGGGTTGCATTATAGCTTTGTTGTGTGTTCTCTAGTCTTTCTACTTTTTGATGGTGTAAACAACTTATCTATGTTTACCCATTCCACGCCATTCATTAATTTATAGACCTCTATCATATTCTCCCTCAGCTGTCTCTTTTCCAAGTTGAAGAGTCCCAACCTTTTAAGCTTCTCCTCATAGGGGTAGCCTTACATTCCCTTTACCATTATTGTCGCTCTTTGTACCTTTTCTAATTCAGCTATATCCTTTTTAAGATGTGGCGACCAGAATTGCATACAATATTCAAGGTGCGGTTGCACCATGGAATAATCCAGAGGCATTTATGATATCTTTTGTTTTATTCTCCATTCCTCTTCTTATGATTCCTAGCATTCTATTTGATTTCTTGGCCGCCACTGCACACTGGGTGAAGGATTTCAATGTATTATCCATGATTACACATAAATCTTTTTCCTGGGTGGTGGTTTCTAACGTGGTACCTTGTATCGTGTAACCATAGTTTGGGTTATTCTTACCTAGATGCATAACTTTGCACTCACCCACATTAAATTTCATCTGCCATTTGGATGTCCAGTCTTCCAATTTATCAAGGTTCTCTTGCAATTTTTCACAGTCCTCTTGCGTTTTAACAACTTTGACTAATTTTGTGTTATCTGAAAATTTGATCATCTCACTCATTATTCCTATTTCAAGGTCATTTATGAATATGTTAAAAAGCAGTGGGCCCAGCACAGATCTTTGGGGTCGTTCACCTTTCTGCATTGAGAAAATTGGCCATTTAGCCCTACTCTCTATCCGTCTTTCTATCTTTTAACCAGTTCCTGATCCAGAATACTACACTGTCTCCAATCCCATAACTTTTAATTTTGCCAAGAGTCTCTCATGAGGGATCTTGTCTAAGGCTTTCTGAAAATCCAGATACACTATATCGACCAGCTCACCTTTGTCTACCTGTTTATTCACACCTTCAAAAAAATATAACAGATTAGTAACACACGTCTTTCCTTGGCTAAATCCATGTTGACTTTCTCCCATTAAACCATGGCTATCTACATGTTCAGTAATTTTATTCTTTATAATTTTTTCTACCATTTTGCCAAGTACTGACGTCAGGTTCACTGGTCTTTATTTTCCAGGATCATCCCTGGAACCTTTTTTTCTTTTTTTACATTTTTATTTATGAATTTTCTTTGAATAAGCAATACAAAAGTAAGGTAAGAAAATACAATAATATAGCGAACCAAGAAAATATTGAACTCACAAAAATAGATACACATCAAGGGAGAGGAGAGGAAGCCATCCAATAATAACCATAAGAGAAATAAGAAACTAGGAGTATTATCTCCACAAAGGGGAGCTAAAAAAAAACAACCTATTCTTCCTCCCACTAAGTCCCAACAGCCTCCTTTTCATTTAAAAAAGTTAACAAAGAAGTTACATCAGTAAATATATATGTTTGTCCTCCCAACACTATAATTCAACGACATGGAAACTTTAAGAAAAAGGAAGTCCCCAAAGCCACTACACGAGTTTTCAACCCTAGAAACTGCTTATGCCGAGACTGGGTTGCACGGCCAACATCCGGAAATACCTGTAGTTTAAAACCACAGAAAAGAGCCTCCCTACACTTAATGTATGCTCTCAATACACATAATTTAGTTGATTCAGATCCAAACTGCACCACCAAGGTGCTACGTTTGGAGATGACATCAGCAGAATCTTCCAGGAAGTCTGTGAGGTTTTGACCAACTGACCCAGCCGAAGGGATATCATCCCCTCCAGCCAATGGTACAGGGGCAGAAACTCCAGTTAAGTAATACATATGGAAGATATCAGAAATCCCATCTAAATGAAGAATTTCAGTAAAATATTTTTCAAGCAATATACCTGGAGCTAATAAGTGAGTCAGAGGAAAATTAAGAAAACGTAAGTTACGCACTCTAGACTGATTCTCCAGCGTTTCTAGTCGATAAGAAAGAGACGAGGAATCACGAATTAAGGCAAGATTATTATCACGAGCAGACTTCAGCTGGGAATCAGTATGGGCAGCTAACTTAGTAAATTCATTTAATTGTTGATCTATACATTTTAATTTACCGACAGTTTCTTGAGAAAATGTACATAGAGATGTAACAGTAGAGGATAAACATAAATCGATACTTTGAATAGCAGTCCATATATCTGTAAGAGTCACGTCCCCTGAAAAAGGGGGAACAATCCCTTTTTCATCGGACGCCAGATAAACAGGGAGTGGCAATGGAGGAGAAACATCAGGGGGATTCACCAAAACAGTGGATGAAAAAGAGACATATGGGAGAGGGGGAGGAGACCGAATATCGGGGCGTAACGAAACCCCTTCCGGTGATGGAATATCAGGCAGCGGGACAGTAGGGTGTTTGTCCATAGGGCCCACCGTCTTACCACCTTGAACAATCTCTCATGACTTAACGCCAGCTTTACCTTTCCGCTTACCCATTTCCACAGACAGACACTAAGACAAAGTCCCAATACAAGCTCCTCACGAGCATCAAAGGGGCGCACAAGGGGCGTGACCTGCCCCTTTGACTACGCCCCTTAGACCACGCCACGCAGGCCGCAACATGCGGCCACATAAGGGACCTCTGGAATTTGTAGAGCAGGTAAAGGACCTCTGGAATTTGTAGGCAGGTCCTCCAGCCTTGGGAACATCCTCCAAATGCCTGCTGTTTGTTGTTCCGCTCTTCCAGGCAGCCCGCTGCACAGCTCCGCGAGAGTGACAACGCGGCAGCTCCCGAGTGCAACGGCTCGCTCTCCCCCTGGAACCTTTTTTTAAAAATTGGGGTTACATTGGCCACTATCCAATCCTCAGGTACTACAGATAATTTTAATGATACTGATTACTAATAGTAGGTCTGCAGTCTTATATTTCAGTTCTTTCAACGCCCTTGGATGTATACTATCTGATACAGGGGATTTGCTACTCTTCAGTTTATCAAACAGATGTAATACATCCTTCTGGTTTATTGATTTTTTTTTCTTTTTCAGTTCTTCCACTACATCACCTTTATATACCATTGAAGGCATGGGTAACTTCCCTTCATCTTCTTCAGTAAAGACCAAAGCAAAGAATTCATTCAGTCTCTGCTATGTCCTTATCCTCCCTTAGTGCCCCTTTTACCTCTCTATAATCGAAAGGTCCAACTGACTCTCTCATAGGTTTTTTGCTATGAGTGTACTTGAAAAAGTTTTTATTATGCATTTTTGCTTCCACGGCAAGCTTCGTTTTTTTCCTGCCGTAATAATTCCTTGCATCTCACTTTCTAATGCCTATATTGTTTCAGGTGTTCATCATTAAGCTCCTTTTTCTATTTCTTGAAGGATGCTTTTTTGGCAACAGCCTCTCTGATCTCGCCTTTAAACCATGCTGGCAGTTTTTTGGTTTTCCTTCCACTTTTCTTAAAGCGTGGAATACATCTGGCCTTGGCTTCCGACATAGTACTTTTAAACAACACCCATGCAGTGGCTCCTTTTATTTTTTTCTTAACTATTTTTCTCTTTTTATCAGGCTCCCTTTTGAAAGTTAAAAGGTAGTACTGTGGATTTCCTTGCCATTTTTCTTCCTTTTATTAAATCAAATGCAGTCATGCTGTGATCACTATTGCCGAGTGGCCCCAAAATCCTTATCTCTTGCACCTGATCCTGTGTTCCACCAAGGACTAGGTCCAAAATAGCTTCCCTTCTTGTCGGTTCATGAAGCAGTTGCTGCAAGAAGCAGTTATTTATCTCTCGAGCATGTCTTGCTGTGACTCTGACCCAGTTGATACCAGGGTAATTGAAATCACCCATTATTACTCTGTTGTAACTTTTGTTAGCTTCCCTGCTGTTTTCTTTTAGCATTTCATCATCCATCTGTTCATTCTGGCCAGGTGGTCGGTAGTACACCCCCACTGCCATCGCCTTCTATTTTATTTTATTTATTTAGCAAGCATTTGTAGCCCGCTCCTTCCAGCGATCAGAAGCGGGTAGGATTACTATTGTGAAACTGCCGAATCAAGGCAGGTACAAATTTTGTTTACATACAGATTGTCAGAAAAGCACATCATACAGAGTTAACACTTCTTAGCTATGGGGGAGTTCATTTACATATATACATAAATACATATATACAGGATAATCTTCTTGGACACAGTGGTCAGGGGCTGCTCCATCTGTGGGTTTAGTTCAGGTTGAAATGTGATTGGAAAATGTGCGTTTTGAGTTTCTTTCTGAAGTCTAGAAGGTCATTGCTAGCTCGTAGTTCTGGTGGGAGTTGGTTCCACAGTGTTGGCGCCGCATATGAGAAAGCCCTGTGGCTGGTGTTAGCTTTGGCAGATCTTATATCTGTTGGAGTGTGAAGGATGTTGGAATTGTGGGTTCTTCTGTTTCGGGTAGGAGGTTGCAATCTTACTAGGTTGTTGAGGAAGGAAGGTGCTAAGTTGTGGATGAGTTTGAAGGTGGTTGTTAGTATTTTGTATTTTGTGCGAGCTGTTATGGGTAGCCAGTGTAATTGAATTAGTACTGGTGTGATGTGGTCACTTAGATTTTTCTTCATTATGACCCTGGCAGCTACATTTTGTGCCATTTGTAATATGTTTAGGGTTTTTTTAGGTAAACCTTGTAGGATGGCGTTGCAGTAGTCAAAATGTGGCATGATGAGTGCTTGGGCCACTGTTCTGAAGTCTTGGGGATCAATAATATTCCGAATGGGTTGGAGCACTCTAAGCTTGTGGAAAACTGCTCTGTTGGTCTTTCGGAGGTGTTTTTCCATCTTTAGGTCACAGTCAAATGTGACTCCTAGATACTTTATTTCTTTTTTTGTTTGGTAAGTGTTGTTACATAGTGTTATTGATGTGGGAGGGTCAAAATTCGGTTCTTTGGAGATATACATTACTTCGGTTTTTTTGTGATTAATTGACATACTACTTTGTTGTAACCAGTCTTGCATCTCTCCGATACATGTCTCCAGTGGGTTGTAGTCTGGGTTTTTAGTGTCTAGTTGTGTGTATAGCATGATATCATCGGCATAGATGTGGTAATTAATTTCGTGCCGTGAGAAAATTTTGCATAGTGGCTGCATATATATGTTAAACAGAAGTGCTGAGAGAGCAGAGCCTTGGGGGATTCCCTGTGTTTGTGAGAAAGATTCTGCTTTTTCTCCGTTGAATTGAACCTGTTGTGTTTGATTTGAGATGTAGGATGAGAACCATTTTAGTGGGGTTCCTGTTATTCCTATTGATTTTATCCTATTTATGAGGGTCCCATGATTAACTGTATCAAAGGCAGCTGAGATGTCAATGAATACAAGAATGTACATTTTCTTTTTGTTTTCAAGGCCCTTTAGGAGGTTGTTAAGTAGAACTAGTAACAGGGTTTCAACTCCATGATGTTGCCTGAAGCCATATTGCTGGTCATCAAGAGGAGCACTGTCAGTCAGATGGTCTTGGAGTTGTAGAAGGACCGTTTTTTCTATGATCTTTGCCAGGAATGAGATACTTGATATGGGACGGTAGGAGGCTGGGTCTTCTCCGTTGAGTGTAGTGTTTTTTAGGATCGGTCTAATGACTGATTTCTTTAGTTCTGAGGGCATGATTCCTTGTTGTAGGGATAGGTTAACTATGTGTGCTATGTGAGGTGCTATGTCTTGTTTCACTGCCTTGATCCAGGATGCAGGACAGGGATCTAGTGGGGAGGTGGTGCTTTTCAGGCTTGTGACAATGGCTGTGATTTGCTTGGTTCCTATTTTGTGGAAGTGCTCCCATAACTGGTTTTGCGTTGTGTTGTTCTCACTTCTGATTTGTGGTGTTGGTGGGGGGGTGGAGGACCAGGGGCCGTCAGTTTGGTCGCGTAGTGGTTTGCCAGTGTTTGGACCTTGATGGATTTGTTGAGGTTGGCATTTTGGTTGTTTTTGGTTAGTGATTTGACTAGTTCAAATAACTCTCGTGGGCGATTGATTGCCTTGTTTAGGATGTTGGTGTGATGTAATTTTTTTGCATTGTTCACGTCGTCTTTGTATTTTGTGAGATGGGCCATGTATTTAGTTTTGAGATCGGAGGATTTGGTTTGTCTCCATTTTCTCTCTATTTTACGGAGCTCCCTTTTTGATTTTATTAGAGTTCCTGTGTACCAGGGTTCCGAGTTGATCTTATGTGGGTTTTATGTGTGTTTCAGAGTTGGGTTAGATGTATTTTGGATGTGTGTGTTCCATCTGTTAGTTAGTTCGTCTAGGTCTGTAGAATCTAGGTTTATGTGGGATGCAATGGTGCTTATGAGGTGTTCCTCGTTGAGTTTGCTGAATTTCCTAATGGGGTTGGTCATTCTCATCTCCTTTGAGTTTTTGGGTTGGCACTGTAGTTTAAGTTTACAGTTGATTTGGTGGTGGTCTGACCATGGTACTTGAGTTATGTTTATTATAGGTGGTTCATTGCTTTGTTGTGGATTTCTGGGTATGAAAATCATATCTAGGATGTTTCCTCTATCGTGTGTGGGGTTGCTTATTATTTGTTGGAAACCCAATTGGTCGATGGCTTCATAGAAGGAGTCCGTGTGGGACGGAGGAATTGATGCTAGGTTCAAATCTCCGAGGATGATCTGGAATTTTTTGCTTTGTGTGGATGTGATGGTTTCTAGTGCTGTGGCTAGTGTTTCGTGCTGTGGTGAGGGAGGTCGATAGATTAGGCAGATGGATAATGCCATGCTCTCGACTTTAAGTAGGTCAAGATCTGGATTTGTGACCGTAGATGTGGTTGTGAGTTGAAGGCTGGTTTTGGCTGCTATAAGGACTCCGCCTCCTCTTCTGTTGATGCGTGGGCAGTTGTATAGTTGGTATCCGGGCTTCTGTATTTGGTTCATTGTTGCAGAGTCTGAGTCAGTGAGCCATGTTTCTGTTATGCATAGGATATCTGGTTGTTCGTCAGTTAGAATGTTGTGGATAATATGCGTTTTATTCCTTATTGACCTAGCATTAATAAGGATAATGTTACATGTGTGATGTTCTTGGTGTGTGGTTCGTGTGAGTTGTATTTGAGATCCAATAGTGTTCTTTGCTTTGGTTTTAGGGTGTTTTTGAGATTTGTTCCCTTTGATATGGGTGTGTCGTTGGGGTAATTTACTTGGTGTTTGTGTGGTGGTGATAGGATTTAAGTTGTATTGATGCAGGATGGGTAATGGAGGGGGGGGGGTGGAGAAGGTAGATTGGTGTATATAGTAGAGGAATGCAGTATTGTGAGTGTGGGATGGTTCTATATGAAGATGTTAGTATACACATGCACAAAATCAGGAAGGTGTGAGCAGGCTCCATTTTATGTCTGCCAGAAATACTTGGATACTTGCCTTCTGCTTTTTACATGGAACTTCTATCCACAGAGATTCTACAGTGTATTTTGTCTCCTGCAAAACTTCAATCCTGCCTGACGCAATGCCCTTTCTAATATAGAGCGCAACCCCTCCACCAATTTGATCTACTCTATCATTGCAATATTGTTTGTACCCAGGTATCACAGTGCCCAGTTGGTTGTCCTTCCACCAGGTCTCTGAGATGCCAATCATATCTAACCTTTCATTTAGTGCTATATAGTCTAGTGAGAGGAGGAAGGGCAAAAGTAGTATTGCCAAACTCAAGGGTGAAGGGGAGGGATATATAGAAACTGATGAGAATAAAGTGGAATTGCTTAACGAATATTTTAGTTCTGTTTTCAGAGATGAAGGGCCAGGCACCAGGACCTCAGAAAACACTCACGGGAACAGAAGTGAGGTGGATCTTGAATGATTTTCAGAAGACTGTGTTTGTGAGGAACTAACTAAACTAAAAATAGACAAATAATAGGGCCGGATGGGATACATCCAAGACTATTGGAGGAACTTAGAGAGGTTCTAGTGGCTCCACTGTCTGAGCTTTACAGTAATGCTGTAGAGGATAGAGTGGTCCCAGAGGAATGGAGAAGGACACATATGGTCCCTTTATACAAAAGGGGAAGTATGGATGAGGTATCTTTCCACCTAAAGGTCAGGCACAAAAAGAGCAGGAGGCTCTTGCTAATCCAACAGGAACAAAGCGAGGCAAGAGATATGGATGAACACAGGTGCCTTTATTGGGTCCCCTACGCGTTTCGGCCGAAGCCTTCCTCAGGGGGATATAAAGGCACTTTTGGTAAAGGCTCAAGTAATGTTCAAAATAGCATTTGGATTCAACACCAATTACCTTGACTTGACCAAATGAGGTAAGAATAGTGGTAACACGTTCGTCCTGAAAGTGCAGTCTCTCTCTTTTTTTAGCGTTCTCCATACCTCATTTGGTCAAGTCAAGGTAATTGGTGTTGAATCCAAATGCTATTTTGAACATTACTTGAGCCTTTACCAAAAGTGACTTTATATCCCCTTTATATCCCCCTGAGGAAGGCTTCGGCCGAAACGCATAGGGTACCCAATAAAGGCACCTGTGTTCATCCATATCTCTTGCCTCGCTTTGTTCCTATCTTTCCACCTAAACCCACCACCTCCCTTCCCCCTTTCTCTATTTTGTCTCACAACCTTGGGGTTATCTTTGACCCCTCCCTTTCCTTCTCCATACACATCCAACAGATAGCGCAAAACTGCTGTTTCTCTCTATATAATATTGACAAAATTCATCCCTTTCTTTCAGAACACGTTACTAAGACCCTTATTCATGCTCTAGTCACCTCCTATCTGGACTATTGCAACCTCCTCTTCCTCTGAATCATCTTTCCGCACTTCAATCTGTTCAAAACTCAGCCGCACAACTAATCTTCCGCCAGTGTCGCTATGCTCTTGTCACCTCTCTTCTTAAGTCACTTCATTGGCTTCCTATCCATTTCTGTATCCAGATCAAACTTCTGCTACTGGCCTATAAGTACCTTCATTTGGCTGCTTCTCACTACCTTTCCTCCTTGTCCTCCCTTATCTCTCCCTATACCCCTCCCTGGGAACTCCGCTATTCTGGCAAATTCCTTCTCTTCCATTGCCAACTCCAGACTTTGATCTTTCTACCTTGCTGCTCCTTTTGCCTGGAACAAACTACCTGAGTCGGTACATTAGGCTCCATCTGTGGCCCTGTTCAAATCCAGGCTAAAAATTCACTTCTTTGAGACTGCTTTTGGATTGTGATCTCCCTAGTCTCCTGTTCACCTCCTATGTGTTTCCTTACCATTCTCCGAGATATAGCCTTGTCCCAAGATTTTCTTGACTAGATTGTAGGCACTTAGGAGCAGGGACTGTCTCTTACGTGTCTCTGTAGAGCGCTGCATACACCTTGTAGTGCTATATAAAAGATAAGTAGTAGTAATAGTAGTAGAGATTGGGGAACTGCAGACTGGTTAGTCTGTCCTCTCTGTTGAGTAAAGTAATGGAAATGCTGTTAAAATGGAGGATAGTGAGGTTTCTTGAGTCTAATGGATTATAGGATCCAAGACAGCATGGTTTTACTAGAAGTAGGCCTTGTCAGACAAATCTAATTAATTTCTTTAACTAGCTGTCCAGAGAGTTGAATCAAGGGAGAGCCCTGGATGTGGTGTACCTAGATTTCAATAAAACTTTTGATGCTGTCCTGCTAGCGACTTACAAAGAAATTGAGTTCCCCATGGATGGACCCTAAAGCGATTGGTTAGGTTAGAAATTGGTTGAGTGGTTTTTGCCCCTTCCTCTTTGAGCCTTTCTTTTCTTAGGCTTTCTCTTCTCTTCATTTTTGTGGGCTTGATAGAAATTGGTTGAGTGGGAGGCCACAAAGGGTACAGGTAAATGGAGCTCTCTCTGAGGAGATGGGTGTTACCACTGGTGTGCTGGAGGGATCTGTCCTTGGTCCGATTCTTTGTAACATTTTTGTGATATTGCAGAAGGACTGTCGGGTAAGGTTTGCCTCTTTGTGGATGATACCAAAATTTGTAATTGACACCCAGGAAGGAGTAGATTACATGAGGGAGGGATCTAGCAAAGTTTGAAGAATGCTCGAGAATATGCCAGTTGAGATTTAAGACTAAAAATGCAGGGTCATGCTTTTGGGCTGCAAAAATTAAAGGTAGCGGTACGGTACAGTATATAGGGGGTGAAGTACTTCTGTCCATGAAAGTAGAGCAGGACCTGGGGAGATAGTGTCTGAAGATGGCTAAACAGGTAGAAAAGGTGATGGCAGAACCCAGAAGGATGCTTGGGTACATAAGGAAAGGAATGGCCAGCAGGAAGTGATACCGGAGGATGTAGTAAAGGCTGTTAGTGAATTTGTTACCGGAGGATGTAGTAAAGGCTGTTAGTGTAGCTGGGTTTAAAAAAGGTTTGGACAAGTTCCTGGAGGAAAGGTCCATAAACCATTATTAAGAAGTGACCGAAGATATCAATGCTTGACCCAGTACAAGCATTGTGGAACTTGTGTCTCTTGGGGAAACTGCTAGGTACATATGACCTAGATTGGCCACTGTTGGAAACAGAATACTGGGCTTGATGGACCTTGGTCTGACCCAGTATGGCATATCTTATGTTCTTATGTTCTTATGTACTACCATGCTGGCCATTCTAAGTCTTTGGTGAGACCTCATTTGGAGTATTGTGTGCAGTTCTGGAGATCACATCTTCAAAAGGATATAAACAGGATGAAGTTGTCATAAGGCAGTACAGGGGAGATATAATAGAGGTGTTTAAATACCTTCATGGCATAAATGCACTAGAGGAGAGCCTTTTTCAGTTGAAAGAAAGCTCTGCAACGAGGGGGCATAGGCTGAAGATGAAAGGGGATAGATTTAGGAGTAATTTGTGGAAATATTTCTTTATGGAAAGAGTGGTAGATATATGGAATAGCTTCCCAGTGGAGGTAGTAGAGAGTAAAACTGTATCTGAATTCAAGAAAGCATGTGATAAAGAAGTTCTCTAAAGGAAAAAAAAGGGACCGTAGTAGTTGGAATGGGAGAGCAGAGTGGATAGGTTGTGTGGTCTTTATCTGCCATCATGTTTCTATGTTTAAAGGGAGAAGGCCAAACCAAATATAGAAGAAAAAGATAGGAAACAGTCACTATAATTTGATGGACACAGGGCTCAGTTCTCCATGATAGCGCCTTAAGCCCACAAGCAGGAGCACAGACACTATTAACCTCCACATTTGTACATACAGTATAGCTGGATTGGCACAAAACTACTTCTATGTTAGTTGAGAACCTTCATTGTTTGGGGAATAGGGGGGATATGGGAAGGAAGAGTTTTGCTTACTCTTCTATTCGTGAAGATAAAGTGGAGTCTGAAGGAGTTTCTAGGACTTCATATTTAGAGATCCCAATATTCTGTAAAGGTAGAGAAGTAAGGAGAGAGATTTGGTTGCTTAAATGGTTATGTGAAAGAGAGAAGTTGTTGAGAAACCCTTCCAGTATAGAAAATAGAAGGAAGTGTTCATCAGCTTCCAAAGAGAGTAAAAGCAGAAAGTGGAGGAGTCTGTATTGGATCGCAGGCATGAGAAGGAGGTTCATTTGAATACCGAGGATTCCCCTGTGTACAAAGCCTTAAGAGAGTCATTCAGGAGCTACTGAAGAGACTTTAGCTCTCAGGGATGAAATGATTTCCAGGTAACTAAGCCTGAATATTGTTTGCCTTTCCACCAATGTATTGCCTCTTACATTAGTATATAGATACAGTATTGGAACACCACTTGAGCCTTCAGTAAAGCATCATAAGTCTATGCCTGGGTCCTGGATGGAACTATCCGCTCCATCACAGAACTTACACATGGAGATAAAGTGTAAATGTGAGAATAGATGCGATTCATCCCAACCTTGAGTTGCCCCCTGCTCTAACAAGGTTACATTAGTATTTTATGTTTATAATTTATTATTCACTTTTGTGGAGCTTTATTACTGTTAAATCCCAATAAGACCTGCCCACTCCTGGTGATTGAAAATGTGATATTGCAGCACCACTATCCACCAACAGCATTGTGGGCACAGGATTCCACACAGCTTAGCAATAATGTTGGTGCAATGCTATAAACCACAGCTGATCTCTAACTTTCCTCTTATTGGTATTCAGCTAGAGAACCTCTGTGCTTTTCTCATGCATTCCTGACGGTCTCTTCATAATGGAACATTATGATACAGTTTTTGCCATGCATTTATTTTATTTTTATTTTATTGTACTTATATACCGCACTCTTAAAAATCAGCGCGGTTTACATATAACGGAATTGTGCCAGAAGGGCATTTACAGTGAACAGGAAAATTAACTTGGATTTCAATTGGGAATAAACCCATTGGTTTAAAATTATTTACATTCCATATTTACAACATATACATTCTTTCATAGAAATTCGTGTGTCAGTGGTTGGGTGCATGCTAGCAGGTGTTAGCTTGGGGGCTGAGAGTAGTATGATAGGAAGAGATGGTGTTTTAGCGCTTTTCATTTGTTTTCATGGAGGTTATGAAGCAGCATTAGAAACGTATTTTAAAGTTAACGTATTATACAAGGACAGAAGTAATTCACCACCTAAATGCAGTTTATTGTAAGGATAAAATTATATCTAGGCTTTCTAGTGAATTTTTAAAACTTGAGACCGGGGATCCCGCGTGATGCGTGAGTAGGCAAGGTGCTTTCTTGCTTGCTCCGGGGCTGCCCCGAGAAATCTTTATATTACCATACTTATTTGTCATTTCGGGGGAGTGCTGAGGAGAGTGTTTGATTTAGAAAGCCTGCCTACTGCTTTGGAAGAGAGTGGTGAACGTCCCCATGCCGAGCCTGCCGAAAAAAGATAAGGAAAAGCTGACTAAGGGGTCGGGAGCAGGCCCGTCCAAGATGGCGCAGCCGTCTTCGCCGAGCGCGGGTAGTGTTGAGTCAGCGACGGAGGAGCTTGCCAAAGAGGTGGCTGCGGTGCTGGAGCCGAAATTTGACCAGCTTATTAAGAAGCTCGACTCGCTGGGTGACTCTCTCGCGGAGGTCGGTCGGAGAGTGGAGGAACTCGAACATCGGGTCACCAGCGTGGAAGAGGGCGAAGGGCGCTTAGAGAGGGAGCTGACCGCACAACGGAAACAAATAGAAGCGCTGCTGGATAAGACTGATGATTTAGAGAATAGATCACGGCGCAACAACCTGCGGGTGGTTGGTATACCGGAATCTACTACCGACGGCATGCTGATTCCACTGTTTGAGGATTGGCTGCCCAAAGAGCTAGGCCTCAACGCACTGGCTGGAGTGCTCAAAGTAGAACGGGCGCATCGGCTCGGTCGCCGGCGGGAAGATCAGCAGCGCCCACGTGTTGTCATCCTGCGGATCCTTAATTTTCAGCACAAGGATCAGCTTCTGCGGGCCTATCGTGCTAAGGGGCAGTTGAGCCTGGAGAATCAGAGAGTCCTGCTCTTCCAAGACTACTCCGCGAAGGTCACGGACCAGAGAAAGGCTTTTTCGGGCATTTGTGCTGAACTATTTAAACTGCAAATCCGCTTTATGCTTGCTTTCCCTTCGACCCTGCGTGTGTGGCAGCATGGCAACTCGTTCACCTTCCAGACGCCGAAGGAGGCGAAGACTTTTCTGGAGTCCCTTCCTAGGGACAATGCCAATGGTCGCGAAGGCTGAATTTGACTCTGTGCAAGCGCGGGATCTGCTGAAGCTGGTTGGGCTATAATCGACTGAGGCAATCGGTGGGTGTGAGACCACTACGATGAGTTTGCCGGCCCGGCGGGGAATGTTGAACTGTGCCCGGGCCTGCCTGCGGGGCCTGGCCGGGCCTGAGTTTTGAGTTCTGCCTTGGACTTGAGTTTTGAGTTTTGCCTTGGACTTGAGTTTTGTCTTTGGCTTGAGTTCTATGTGGGGGGCTATGATCATGGTTTTGGCAACGGGGGTTGAATGACCAGATTGTTACTTTCTACTATTATATTATGTTTTTGTGTTTTATACTTACATTGCTGACCTGAGCCTCTCTGGTGGTGGTGGGCTATTTTTCTCACTTTTTCATTTTTCATTTTTCATTTTCCATTGTTCACTGTTCTTATTTCTCTAGGTTCCTTAGCTCTTCGTTTCTGTGGCCTGCCTATTTCTGGGGGACCCTTGGGGCAGCCCTGCAGCGTCATATTAGGGATCGCTGCTCAGCGAGTGAGCTGGGGTTGAAATGTGGATGTTTGGATGGGGGGGGGTTGAGTCTAGTGGGGTTACGGTTGGGGGGGTTGTGCTTAGGGGGGGTGAGTCTGGGGTTACTTGCAGTGGAATGTATCTGGGCCTAGGGGGGGAGGGGGGTGGTGGGAGGGGGGGGGACTGAGACTATGTGTGGCGGCTGTGGTATGTGTGCGGTTGCGATGAAAGGTGCTTACCAATGCGGTGTGTGTAGTCAGCAAGGTGGTACTGCTGATGTACTGATTTTTTCCTTTCACTCGGGGCTGAGGCTGGGTAGCCCGGTGTGTTTGATGTGGAGGAAGCTAGTGGTATGGCCCTCTGTGGATTGCTATGACCCATAATCTCCGAATACTTACCTGGAATGTGGGCGGCATTGGGACCCCAGTGAAACGAACAAAAATATTGCAGGCCTTAAAGAAATCCAAGGTCCATA
The DNA here is from genome assembly GCA_033557465.1 of Ichthyophis bannanicus. Lineage (NCBI taxonomy): Eukaryota > Metazoa > Chordata > Amphibia > Gymnophiona > Ichthyophiidae > Ichthyophis > Ichthyophis bannanicus. The sequence continues at coordinate 670,382,058 of CM066031.1, forward strand.
TTGCGCTATTACAAGAGACGCATTTGTCGTCTGAGGAGCATAAAAAGCTCTGCAGAGATTGGGTGGGACATGTCTTTTCTGCCTCTGCGGGGGTGCGGAAGAGGGGGGTGGCGGTTTTAATTAAGAAGGGAGTTGCTCTAGAAGTGCTTGCGGAGGAACGAGATCCCCAGGGTCGTTTTCTCTTTATGCATATACGAGTGAATGGGGAGGAGCTGTTTTTGGGGATCATTTATGCCCCTAATACGTATGAGCACCCCTTTTTCCGGGCCCTCTTGCAGAGGATTACGGGCGCCCCTAAGGTTCCATTGGTAATTGCTGGCGATTTCAACTGCCCCCACGACCCTCTTCTGGATAGGTCCGGGGGGGTCCGGGGAGCCCGTGGGCGGTTGTGGGACAATAAGGGCGTGGATTTTATCTGTCGCTGGGGAGATCTTCTAGACATTTGGAGAGTTTTACACCAAGAGGAACGGGACTATACCCATCTCTCCAGGGCTCATCGAACCTGGTCCCGGATTGACTATATCCTGATCTCCCGGGACCTGTTCGGTAAGGTGGTGAGATCGGAGATTGAACCGATCGTGGTTTCAGACCATGCCAAGGTCTTCTTGGACCTCAGAGGAGGTCGACCCCCGGGAGGTAGATGGTCCTTTTCTAGACATCTTTGGCAGAGGGCTTCCTTCCGTGAATTTCTCATACACCAGTGGCGGGAGTATCAGAGTGGGAATGAATCCCCGGAGATTTCGGCGACCACTTTCTGGGAAGCAGGGAAGGCGGTTCTGCGGGGACACCTAATAGCTTATGTAGCCCGGGAGAAGAAGCGTGTCGAAGCTCAAATCGTGGCGTTGGCGCGGGCCCTCCGAGAGGCAAAGAGGACGGCCATAGCGGATAATTCTAAATTGGGGCTCTATATTGACTGTCAACGGGCGTTAAACGATGCTCTCCAGGAGCGTGCAGTGTACTCGGACCAATATTATAGACATCAACTATTTCGATATGGTAATCGCTCCGGTAAGCTGTTGGCTCATCTAGTTACGGGTAGGGGAGGAGTCCAGGCGGTCTCGGCCCTTCGTGATAGTGCTGGGGTGCGGCAGACGGGCGCAGATACTATTCTGCAGATCTTTGAGCGCTTTTATCGTGATCTGTATACGCCTGACCGCGAGGACCGTGCGGTGGAGCAGGAGTTTCTTGAGAAAGTCCCCTTGCCTCAGCTCTCAGAGGCGGATAGACAGTATTTGAATAGGAATGTTACGGCGGAGGAGATTCGCAAGGTAATCCACCATGGGAAACCCCACAAGGCGCCCGGGCCTGATGGCTATGGTGTAGAGATGTATAAAATTCTGTTAGATCAGATTACGCCCACTCTGATGGCTGTGTTTGAGGAAGGACGGGAACGGCGGTCTTTTCCGCGAGATATGCGGACGGCGGCGATTACGGTGATTCCTAAGGAGGGTCGCGATCTCGAGAGCCCTGCTTCTTACCGCCCTATATCCCTCATTAACTATGACTTGAAGCTAATCGCATCCATTTTGGCCAATCGGCTGCAGACTTTCTTGCCGCAGCTGGTGGGCTCCCATCAAGCCGGGTTTGTTAAAGGCCGGGATGCCTTTGCGAATATCACGAAGGTGCTATTGGACATGGAGTGTTGTGCGCAGAAAGCCGAACCGCTACTACTTGTGAGCTTGGACGCGGAAAAGGCTTTCGATCGGGTCTCGTGGCCATATATGTTTAATGTCCTGACGTGCTTTGGGTTTGAGGGTGCGTTCTTTGACTGGATTGCAGCGCTGTATGCACAGCCGCTGGCGTGTATCTGTAGTGGGGGCCGGTACTCTTCCTCTTTTGAGCTCCAGAGAGGCACCTGGCAAGGGTGCCCGCTGTCACCGTTACTCTTTGTCCTGCAGCTGGAGCCGTTGCTGCTTACTATTTTGAATGATCAGCGCATCCGTGGCGTTGCCTGGCGGAGTGGGGGGGTTAAGATCAGCGCCTTTGCAGATGACATTCTGCTCTGCTTGTGTGACCCTCAAAGCTCGCTGGAGTGTGCTTTGCGAATTCTCGGTACCTTTGGTTCCTTCTCGGGCTTGCGCATCAATTCTGACAAGTCTGTTGCCTTGGATGTGGGGGGACGCGCAAGGAGTGTTTGGACGGAGGCCTTCCCACTGATTTGGGCCTCGGGCCAGCTTAAGTATTTGGGAATCTATATCCCCGACTGTCTTTCCCGTTTATATGAGGTGAATGTGCGGCCGATGATGGAAAAAACTTTGGCGCGTTTTCTCAAGTGGAGGGATCTGCCCTTATCATTGATGGGTAGAGTGGCGCTTGTGAAAATGGTGGAATGGCCGCGTTGGTTGTATCTGTTGCGGGATCTCCCCCTTTGGTTGGCCCGACGAGACCTTGAAATTTTGCAGAAAAATTTAGCTAAATTCCTTTGGAGAGGTCGGCGATCTCGGATATCGTTGGCGGCTCTCTCAAGATCTGGCGAGGAGGGGGGCCTTGATCTCCCCTCTCTGCGCCAATATAACTTTTTGTGTTTACTTCGACCCCTTGCGGATTTGATTCTGGCCCGGGGGATCCTTCTTCCTGTGGAGGTATTTGATGAGATGGCAGGTCCCCTCCATAGAGTGTCTATGTTGCATGTGGGTCGTCAAAGCCTGTCTCCTGCTAGTCAAAACTCTATATATTTAGGGGCTCTTCGACAGACCTGGTGGCTGTTATGTCAGTTGCGGGGCCTTCGTTGGTGCTATACTGATTGTTTACCCTTGGGGGGGAACCCGATGTTTGCGCCGGGACGGCTCGGTCGAGCGGGGCGACAATGGGCGAGCGCCGGACTAGTTCATATAGGACAGTTACGGATGTTGGAGGGGGTAGAGTTAGATTCTTTCCAGTCTTTGGCCCAGCGCTTCTCTTTGGACCAGCGCTCCTTTTACTTCTACCTACAGGCTCGGCACTATGTACGTGAGCTTACGACTACGCGGGGCTTGCGGTGGGGCACAGAGGGACTTTGGGAGCTTTTTGCTTTGCTAGGAGAGGTCCTTTCGCTGAGGGATCTTCTGCGGGTTTTCTGGCTAGAGGGAGAGGCGCGGCATCTTGAGGTCTTAAGCAAGAGGTGGGCCCGGGAGGGTTTGTCATGGCTTACGCCGATGCTCCTCCAGCAGGCGTTCGTTAAGATAAAGACGAGCTTGGAATCTATGCGGTTGCGGGAAATCCAGTATAAATTTCTCTGGCGGGCATATGTATCGAATGTGCAGGCCGCTAAGATGGGCCTGACCTCCACGGATTTGTGTGGGTTATGCCGGCTGGAGAGCGGAACCCTGCTGCATCGCTTCTGGCAGTGCCGTGTGATTCGGTCCTTTTGGGACGCTGTGTTCACCAAACTGGCAGGTTGGAAGGGAATGGCTGTCCAACCGTCGGCAGAATGGTGTCTTTTTGGTCTCTACGTGGCTGTCTCCCCTTTGCCGGTGGGGTGTCGTTCCCTTTATGAGCGGGGCTTCGTGGTTGCCAAACATTGCGTTTTGAATAGCTGGCTGGACACTCGGCCCCCGACCCTTCCTTCTTGGGTTCGGGCTATGCGAGAACTGCAAACTATGGAACAGCTGACGGCTTCGCTTTTGGGAGGGCGGAAATTAGCTGCTATGACAGATACTTGGGAGGGTGTCGATTAATCTGTCGGGGGAGTTGGGGGTCCTCGGGCTCTTTGTCTACCATGCCCGTGCGCATTTCTGAATCTGTTTTGTTTCTGGATGGGGGTCTGATATGTGGATACATACCTGTGCGCGCCTGTCTGCCTATGTGTCGCTCTATGCCTATATGCGCCTATATATTTGCACACAGCTACTACTTACCTGCTTACTTACCCACTTACCTACCTATTTACTTACTTACTTTCATACCTACTGACATGTCTATCCTTGATGATTGCTGCTTACCACAGGTCTCGGTGGGGGGGGGAACAGCTCAGGGGGTCGTGGGGGGTTTGGGCAATGGGCGGGGGGGGGGGGAGTTGCTTTTGGGGTATTATCTATGGATGGGGGTGGGGGATGTATGCTAATGGGGACTGGGTGTTGGGGTCTTTGAGCTGCTGACTCTTCTGTGGTTCTTTACGGTACTTTCTGTGGGGGAGCAGCTTGTTATCCTTTGAGAGGCTGCGATTTGTATCCTTTTCCATCTCTGCTATTGTACTTATGTTTGTATGTAGATTGTGCTGTTCTTGGCTTGTGGCAGTGTTCTGTTTGTTATTTGACTTTCTTGATATTGATAACAATAAAAATTATTTTCCTAAAACTTGAGACCATAAACTGAGTTTACTTTTGTCACCAAAACCCTGATACAGAATTACATTCTTGTCAAATATCCTTGACATGGTTTATGCATAATACAAATCTAATTTAAATGATAGAAATTAAATTAATCAGAAACTGTAAGAGTTGTACAAATATATTTAAAGAAATGTGTGAACTATATATAAAAAGTCATAGCATCTTAACCTTTAACATAGTAAAGTGGCAAAGTGGATGATGGCAGGAAAAGACCAATTAACACATCCAGCCTGCTCAGTTCTTCTTCATGCTGCCAAGGACCAGGGCCAGTCCTGGAGTTTGTTCAAGGTGATGGCGCCCTAGGCAGACCTTAAGCCTTATGCCTCTCCTGGCTGTCAGAATCTATTCTTTAGCTTTGCTTCCCCCCAGAAACTGCCATCCAATACCTAATGGTTGGGCCGGCCCTGCCAGGGCATACCTCAGCTACCTGCCATAGAGCATAACCATCTGTAGGGTATCACACCTTATCCAAGACATTTTTTTATTCTCTTCCTTCTTTGCACTCCACCCTCCTGTATCGATGAGAATGCAAGATCCTCTGTTTAGTTCACACTCAGCATCCATCTCCTCTCATGTCTTGTCACTAGGCCCCAGAATAATCCAAACAGTCACCAACACCAACATGGCTATTCAGCTTCCTAGGCCACCTTTGGCCTTTTTGAATGGTATCCTAGTATGATTAAACTGAGTAGTCTTGGGATAGGTCCCAAGGTGGTGAACTAGTTCAGAAATTGGTTGACAACAGAGGGGTCATAAATGGAAGAAAGGAAAGTGAGTAGTGGAGTATATAGGGATTGGTCCTTGGACCCGTACTGTTCAGTATCTTTGTGAATGATACTGCAGAAGGGTTAAAAAGAAAGGTTTGCCTTTTTGCAGATGACATGAAGTTTTGCAATAGACTGGACACCTCAGAGGGAGTAGACAATATAAGAAAAGATCTACAGAAATTAGAAGAATGGTCTAATGCTTGACAGTTAAGATTTAATGCAACAAAATGCAGACTGATGCACAGGGGATGCAGAAATCCAAAGAAGCTGTATGGATATGGGGTGAGAGGCTGGTGTGTACAAATCAAGAGAGGGATCTCAGAGTGATAGTGTCTGAGCATCTCAAAGTGGCAAAACAATGTGACATGGTTGTGGCCAAAGCTCTAAGGATGCTAGGATCAGGGCCGGCCTGTCCATTGTGCGAGAATGTTGTTCGCACAGGCCCCTATGCTTCAGGGGGCCGCACGCCAACAATATCTTGCATATTCGGTACCGGCGGTGGCAGGGTCAGATTTAGAGGGCTCCCGGCAGGCCTCAGCTCACCTTTGACAGCCGCCGAAGTGAAAAGTGTCATTTTTCTTCACTTCGGCAGCTGTGTTGTAGTATAGGCCACTGGTGCTTTTCACTTCGGTGGCTGTCAAAGGTGAGCTGAGGCCTTCCGGGAGCCCTCTAAAGCCAGTCGGACAGCCATGGGAAGGCTAGAACTGGAAATAGCTGATGGGGGGGCTAGGGCTGGAAATAGCTGATGGGAGGGCTAGGGCTGGAAATGGGCTGAGGGCGGGGGGGCTTGAACTGGAAATGGGCTGAGTGGTGGGAGGAGCTTGGATTGGAAATGGGCTGATGGAGGGCCTAGGATTGGAAATGGGATGATGGGGGGCTAGGATAGAGCTTATGGGAGGAATAGAACTGGAAAGGGCTGATGGGGGAGCTAGGGCTGCAAATGGGCTGAGTGGGGGGTGATTAGACTGGAAATGGGCTGAGTGGGGAGGGACCTGGACTGGAAATTGGCTAATGAAGGACCTAGGATTGAAAATGGGCTGATGGGGGGCAGGATAGGACTTGAAATGGGCTGAAGGAGGGGCTAGGATAGGAATGGAAGTAGGTGATGGGGGAGCTAGGACTGGAAATGGGCTGATGAGGAGCTAGGATTGGAAATGGGCTGATGGGGGGGATGGACTGGAAATGGACTGATGGGGGGGCTAGGATAGGACTGGAAGGGGCTGATGGGGAGGGCTAGGACTGGAAGGGGCTGATGGGGGGGCTAGGATAGGACTGGAAAGGGCTGATGGGGGGCTAGGATTGGAAATGGGCTGATGGGGGGGATGGGAGAATGGAGCTAGAAGGGAGCAGATGCTGGGTGGGGCTGGAACTAGAAGGGAGATGATGTTGGGGGAGGACTAGAATGGGATGGGGCTGTGGGACTGAGGATGGCGAGGGGAAAAGATATATTTTGTGTGGGAGGGAAGAAAAATCTACAATTGGCCACGTATTGGAAGAGTAGGTAGGGATTGAGAATGTGAAATTTGAGTGGATGAAAAAGAAATAAATAAAGAAATGGAGGAAAGTGCAAAAGGGGAAAGATCAGTATGTTAAAGCAGATGTAGAGAGAGAATAGACAAATGGACAGCAGACAATGGAGAGTTAGCAGAAGACAAGAAAAAAACAGAAGAAAGTGACTGGAGCAATTGCAACTGAAAATATAAAATGCACGAAAAACAAAAGGTAGAAAAACAACTTTTTTTATTTTGAATTTATTAACTGGAATATGTCAACTCTGGGAAATGTGCATTGTTAATGTCTTTGCATTTTGTGTAGTACAAGAGGAAATTAATTTATAGTTTTATTTCTCCAGTGTTGTTGTACATTCCAAGTTTGGCTTTTGGGGTTCCCAGTTTAATTATTGTCTTCCTATTTCTAAATTGTGATCCCTTTTTCTTTGTTTGGTGGTGGACTATGTTCTGCATGTGTAACTGAGCTGAGGTATTCTGTTTATGTAGTTTCTATTTGACAGTGCCACTTGTTCTCTTTCCCCAATAGCAGATGTATTGGTATTCTCTGAGATGTATTGGTTTAATATTTGCAATGTTGCCTTTTGATAGGTAGGGTATGGTGCTTTATCAGTCCTGGTAGTGCTGTTATGATACAACAGGTTTGCTATGGGTTCTAAATGGGTAGTGTTTGTAGTACTTCTTACTGTGCCTGGTGGTTGGCACTGGAGTATAGTAATGTAGACACCTGGTAGTCTTTATCCATATACTCATTAAGAAGCATATTTACTAAAAATAAACACACGTTAACATTATGAAAATATTTATGCAAATGAGGCCCCCGAGCCACCCCTGGCTAGGATACATACAGAGAGGAATAACCATCAGGAAGAAGGAGGTATTAATGCCCCCTATACATGTCGCGGTGAGACCTCACTTGGAGTATTGTGTTCAGTTTTGGAGACTGTGCCTCACAAAGGATATAAAGAAGACTTGAAACAGTTCAGAGAAAGGTGACCAAGATGATATGGAGTCTGCACCTGTAGACATATGAGAAGAGACTTGAAGACCTAAATATGTATACCCTAAAGGAGAAGGAAGGATTTAAAGGGTATTTGTAAGAAACCTAAGGCTTTTTATTTTTGGCAGGCTTTTAGCTGTACATTTGACTTCGACTTTTTAAATACCTAATGGCAGAATATAAATCAGGGTTTATTGTTGTAGATGGTGCAGAACTCAGCCACTCATGTGATCTGGGGTCTGCAGAAGCGTGATCCGGTGACAGGAGTTCCACATCAGCTGCATTGGCTTCCAATGAAACAGCTATGTGTGTTTAAATTATTGATCTTGACAATCAAAGCTTTGCAGGGATTTAGACCCTGGTATCCAAAGGAGCTCTTACATTGGTATGTACAAAGTCTGACCTTGTGTTCTGCGGAGAAATGTTGTTTGGTGCTGCCAAGTTGCTGTGAGGTACATCTACAGCGATGGCGAGCATGGAGTTTTTTCAGTGGTGGCTCCTATGCGGTGGAATTCTCTGCCAGCGCCACTCGGAAGGAGACACATTTACTATGGTAATGTAGGTCAAGCAGCTTCTTTCTGGTGGGCTTCTTATTGATTGGGATAGCAGAAGCATTTTTAGGAGCAGAGAGTTTTCTTTTATCTTGTTTATTTTAATTTATTTGCCGTTATGGATTCGATATGTTGTAATGGTGTTGATTGTATGTTTTGTACAGTGCCATAAATGCTTTAGCAATTGGTGATATATAAGATTTTTTAAATAAATAAATCATGCAAACCAGTACATAAGTACAGATATAAATAAATAAATAAATAAATGTTTTAATTAATGAATAAACAAAACGTTTTCAAAGACGGGGAAGCTGGTTCCAAGATGGCGGATAGTTGCTGATGGGTGGTTTATCAATGGGAAAGTGCAAGGGGAAATCCCGAGCGGTATATCAGTGGGAAAGCACAAGGGGAAACAGCCAGAGTGGCCTCCCCCTGCCACACTAGCTGTTTCAATTTTACCTTATCTTGTCCGTCAAGGTCAGCAGCAATTGGTCTCCGGAGTAAAGCCATTGAAGAAGGAGCCTGAAGCGGAGAGCTCAGGTTTGCCTTCTAGCTCAGACATCTCTCTTACTCCGGAGCATCGGGTCCTCCCACGCAGCCTCTGGCTTCCCCGGCAGGTCTGACTCAGGCAGGTGAGCTGAGTACCGATTGCGTGAGCAGCTCACTGCTCTGAGGCGGGGCCGGCTCTTCTGAAGAGGAGGCCGGTTTGTTTATCCAGCATGCGGCTGCTAATGATTGGGGATGGTGAACAGAGTAAAGCATGGCACAGTGTGGCTTGGCAGGAACCAAAAAGAAGAGCACCTAATCGCAAACTCTCAGAGAACACAAAAAGCGAGCAGAATTGGGGTCACAAGCGCTTTATTGATAAAGAAACGCCCCAACGCGTTTCGGCAACTCCTTCATCAGGGGGCTGAGAACTGCAAACAAACAATAATAAATAGATAACAAACATAATCATAAAAACATATGAATGCACAACATTACAAATATAAGAAACATATTAAAAACCTATAAGCATAATACAAAAATATTAGAAATATTAAAAACATCTGTACGTACTATAAAAGAAAATGGTATATAAATAAATAAATAAAATAATAATAAATAATGAAGGAGGACAAACAATGGCTTAATTGACAAGAAAGAAAGTAAACATGCCAAACATATCAAAGTGTGAGAATACTTACAGTTATAGATATCAAATTACACAATGGAGCGCACAGTGGAGTATAAATTTGTTGCAAAGAATCAATCCTATAGTTAAATATGCTAAAGAATACATAGTGGTATCATAAATCACTTCAAAGAAGTAAAATAAATTACACACAATAAATCATAAATAATGGGAAACCCAGAACCCAAAATGAAAGAACGAGACCAGGAATACAAAGTGTACTGTAAATTCCTATAAGTAATGTGTGTGATAATAATAAATTAGCAAATGAATAAATTATAATAATAGAGAGCCCTACACCAAGAGATAGGATAGGCCAACTAAAAATTATAATATACAGTATGTGCAACTAAAACCATTAAAAGGGCAGACTGGCATGAGATGTAAAAATAATGTGACTTCATAATATTGCACCACTGGAGTAGTCCTATCTAAACATAAAAAATAAGATTAACAAATTACTATGAACAAACACGGGGCACATTACGAAAGGAAACTGTGGCAGGAAGTGTAGAGATAGTAACTATTGTATCAAATGAAGATCGTGTAAATAAAACCTGCACGGTTGTAACTAACGGAGCACAAAAGCTCATTGTAACCGGCAACCAAATATTTGGGTAATCATGTACCTATGCTAAAAACAATCTACACTATAGAACATAAAATCCTTAAAAGACGACTACAAAACTGCGTCTTTAAAAGTAAAAAAACACATAATAAATGTTGCACTGTGGAAGCACAGTGCTCATTTTTAATTAAAACAAAAAAAATCCTAATGCCACCGATATAAGATTGTATAAAGCATTAAATACTTAAAAGCAGGACTAATGGCACAATGCGGCCAGAAAGTGAAAGCGCAACACTCATTTTTAATTAAATAAATAAATATCTTAAAAAAGGAGGTAAAATATACGTTATTAAAAATGATAATGTCACCTGTATAAGATTGTATAGAGAATTAAAAACCTCAAAGCAGGCCTGATGATACAATGCGGCCAAAAAGATAAAAGCCGACAAAATGCAGTCGGAACCATCTCAAAAGCACAGTATAAAAAGAACATAAAACACTTCAGAGACGCCTGAAACCGCGCCTTTTAAAAGTCAGGAAGTCTATAATGAATGATATGCTGTGGAAACAGTGCTCATTTTCAATTAAACAAATATCATAAAAGTAAAATATTAAAAATGATAATGACACCTGTATAAAATTGTGTAGAACATTAAAACCTTACAAGCAGAACTGATGGCACATTACGGCCAGAAAGTTAAAACAGACTACCGCAGTCGGGCCATGCCCGTCTCAAAAATAGTCTGAAAAAACAGACAGATGATAAAAACCATGGTCAGAAAGCAAAGAGACCTATCTATCAATGAAACTGAATAGTAACGAAACATAATAATTATTAAAAAACATATTACAAACCAAACCACTGTAAAGAAGGCAAATACCTCTGTTGTTGACAGCCTATACAACACAGCAATGAATCCTTGGGAAATGCTGAGAAATCGCGCTTTTAAGAAGGTCAAGGGGTACATCATGAATATATGCATATGCAACACCTTGTGACGTCAGGGGGCTGAGAACTGCAAAAAAGTCGGAGAAACTATTAAGGAGAAACAAATCAATGTAGCTGATGACAAAGGAATATCACGTTACATATAACAATATGTGTATATGTCCCAACCATGTTATTATTTAATCCAAAGATTAAAACCCGCCTGTTAAAAAAATGTGAAACAAATCTTTAAAAACAAAGCCATAAGCACATTAAAAATAAATGATGAACCGGCCACAAAATTTAAAAACAAACTACCGCGATCAGTCGTAACCCGTAAAAAGCGGTGTACAGAAAAGGGAACCCGTCTATGCCAAATCATAATGGCTATTGATTAAACTCATACAATAGGCAAAACTAAAGTTAAAAACAAATACCTGTACTGAGACCAGCTTGTACAGCAAAACACTGAATCTGTTGAGGACGCCAGAAACCCGCGCTTTTGTGATTAAAAAGGTCGAGGGGCACGGCATGATTATACAACAAAGAAGAAATCAGAAAACAAATCTGTGCTATAAAAAAAAAAAATAATCGAACCTACCATTAAAAAGAAGACATTTTATACAGTATAAGAAGTAATCGTAAACAAAAGGTAAAAAGACAGAGAGAACTAAAAAAATCTACCATAACAGGTAAACAAAACAATATTCACGATGCACAAGACAGGTATCATATATTTATATTTCCCCTCGACTACAAATCTGTGCCTTAATTATATAAGAAGCCATCTAATAAAAGGATACTTCCTATAAAAAAACCAGACAAATTAAATTCCTGATTCAAGCCACGAGGCTCAAGGGACTGCAACTCGTAAATATACCACTGTTCTAATCTAAGGAGTATTCTATCTATATTGCCTCCTCGCCAGTGAGGATGAACGACCTTCAGAACAAAAACGTAAGGTCTGAAACACGATGGTCCTTATCTACCCAATGGGAAACCAATGGTTTATCAGGGCCACATCTAGTTACGCAACTTTTATGCTCTATGATCCGTGTCTTAATTATGAATGGTGTTTTGTTTACCTGTTATGGTAGATTTTTTTAGTTCTCTCTGTCTTTTTACCCTTTGTTTAAGATTACTTCATATACTGTATAAAATGTCTTCTTTTTAATGGTAGGTCTGATTATTTCTGTATTTTCTAGCACAGATTTGTTTTCTGATTTCTTCTTCATTGTATAATCATGCTGTGCCCCTTGACCTTTTTAATCACAAAAGCGCGGGTTTGTGGCGTCCTCAACAGATTCAGTACTTTGCTGTACAAGCTGGTCTCAGTACAGGTATTTGTTTTTAACTTTAGTTTTGCCTATTGTATGAGTTTAATCAATAGCCATTATGATTTGGCAGTAGCCTTTATTGCTAGACGGGTTCCCTTTTCTGTACACCGCTTTTTACGGGTACCGCCTGATCGCGGTAGTTTGTTTTTAAATTTTTGGCCGGTTCATCATTTCTCCAGGACCAAGCAGGAAGTCAGTCCTCACATATGGGTGATGTCGGCGCCGATGGAGCCCCTGTGCGGAATATTTCCCCAGCTTTCAAAGAAAGCCTTTGGGAATGCAGCGCGCATGCACGGTCCCCTTCCCACCCAAGGGTGCCATCTTGCTCAGTCTTTCTTTTTCCGCGGAGCCCAAGGGACGTAAGTTTGTGTCACCCAGGAAAAGTAGATTTTTTTTGGCTATTTTGGCTTTTTCTGTTCTGGTTCGACGCCGGTTCCCTTTCCCACCTGGGCTCGATACACCGGTATCGAGTCTGGAGTTTTGATTTTCGTTTTTTCTTCTTCATGACTAGCGTTCGCGCTCTTTTTGTGTTTTCACTGGCAGCCCGGTCTTTTGACCTTGCAGGGGCCCTTTTTCCCCCGATGGCTGCCAGCGGGTTCAAAAAGTGTGATCGGTGCAAGAAACTTATATCTCTCACTGACACACATGACTGTAGCCTCCATTGCCTCGGGCCTGACCATGACCCGCTGGCCTGTAGCCTGTGCGGCAAAATGTCGTCAAATGCGCTTCGGAGCCGTCAGCATCAACATGAGAGATTCTTCTCTGACTCCGCGTCCGGCCGGGCCTCAACATCTTGGGAGTCTGACCCCGAGCGCCGTCGGGGTTCCTCTGAGAGGGAGTCTCCCTTCCGGGAGCACATAAAGAAGAAGAAGCTCGTGAGGTCGGTGGAGGCTCCTGGATCCTCGAGGGCCAGGTCGCGTAGCCCTGACCGCCGCCCCAGGCTCTCGGAGTTGGAGAGGCCGTCCAAGTTACCTCGTGTGGAGCTGGAGTCCCCAAGTCATGTAAGTGCAGTTGTCCTTGTGGACTCTCCTCCGGGGGAGCTGACGTCGGGCCCGACGATGTCAGGGCCCGAGTCAGGGACTGCTGAGTCTCCTGAGCTTGGACTCAGGTTGATGGCCTTGGAGGGCAGCCTGGCTGCCTTCATGGAACAGCAGCGGGTGCTGATCGCCAGTCTGACTGGTGCATCTGCCCCAACCACCGGGACCTCGACGTCCAAGTCAATCCCGGAGACCGAGCCGATCCTCGGGTCAATGAAGTCTCGAGTCGATCCTTGATCACGGTCCCCCTCGACCTCCCGTGCGGGGCCGAGGTCATCGACAGCGATACCATCGGCATCGGAGCGGGTGGCATCGAGGCCCACACGGTCGGACCCGTCCGATTCCTCCTCGGAGGAGTCGGCGTGGGAGACGGAGGACGAGGAGTCCCTGGACACCTTCTGGACCAGGTGCGTCCCTTCGGACTCACCGGAGTCCGAGCCTCGGAGATGGTCACCCCCGGAGGATACCCGGTTCTCAGACTTCGTGAGGGACATGATCAAAGCCTTGGCCTTCCCTGCGGACGCTGAGGAGTTGCCTCGAGCCGAAGGGCTCGATGCCCTCCAGTATGACTTTCCTCCGAAGGAAGCCTTTACTGTACCGGTTCCTCTGATGCTGGAACGGCTGCTCTTCCTTATGTGGGAGGTACTGGCCTTGGCGCCGGTTCTTAGCAAATAGGTCGATTCCATTTATCGAGTCCGTAAGAGACCTGGGTTCCAAAAGGCGCAGCTACCGCACAACTCCATGGTTGTGGAATCGGCCATACACCGCCTGAAGAGTCAGAAGATGCACTCCTCGGTGCCCCCCGGTCGGGAGGCCCGGAACCTGGATGCCCTTGTTAGAAAGTGCTTCCAGGGCTCTATGCTACCTTGTCGTGTCCAGACCTACCAGCTGTACATGGGCATGTACTTACGAGACCTGGCAAAGGAGATTGCCGGGTTCTCAGCTGGCCTCTCCGAGGAACCTTTGCAGAGGTTCAAGGCTTTGTCAACAAGGATCCGAGAGTGCTCAAAGTTTATCTCTCGAGCAGCCTATGATGGCTTTGAGGCTTCGGCCCGGGTAGCTGCGGCCGGCATCGGTGCATGCCGTCAGGCCTGGCTGCAGTCATCAGACCTGTAGTCACGGGTGCAGGACAAGTTGGTCGATGTCCCCTGCTGAGGTGAAAACCTTTTCGGTAAGCCCATGACTGAAAAGGTTATGGAAATCGAGACTGACACTCTCACCAGGGCAAGGCTGTCCAGGAAGACTTCTGCCCCTTCTCAGAAAAAGAAGGGCTCGGGGAAGAAGCCCTTTTCCCCGAGGAAGGGTGCTGCCTACAAATCCTACCCTCAATATCAGGCCTCTCCAGCTCCCCAACAGGGCCAGCAGGCCAAGGGGCAGGGGCATGGGCCCCGTAGGCAGAAGACCCCCAAGCCGCCAGCTTCGGCTCCTGCACAGCAGGGAGTGGGGTTTTGACTCCCACAGCATAGCCTCTTCTCCACAGCTGGCTCCACTGACCACAGGAGGTCGGCTGACTCTGTATGCCTACAGGTGGCCAGCCATCACAGGGGATACCTGGGTCCTCAGCATAGTTCAAAAGGGCTACATGCTCCACTTCCACCAGCTACCCCCCTCCTACATTCCAGGGGAGCCTCCAAGACTCCCTCTGCACAGAAACCTCCTCCTTCAGAAGTTGGCAAATCTTCTAAGAACATAAGATATGCCATACTGGGTCAGACCAAGGTCCATCAAGCCCAGTATTCTGTTTCCAACAGTGGCCAATCTAGGTCATATGTACCTAGCAGTTTCCCCAAGGGACACAGGTTCCACAATGCTTGTATTGGTTCAAGCATTGATATCCTGGGTCCCTTCTTAATAATGGCTTATGGACCTTTCCTCCAGGAACTTGTCCAAACCTTTTTTAAACCCAGCTACACTAACAGCCTTTACTACATCCTCCGGTAACAAATTCCAGAGTTTGATTACACGTTGAGTGAAAAAATATTTTCTTTTATTAGTCTTAAATAGTTTACCCTGTAGCTTCACTGCATGTCCCCTAGTCTTTCTATATTCTGATAAGGTAAACAATCGATCTACGTTTACCCGTTCCACTCCGCTCATTAATTTATAGACTTCTATCATATCTCCCCTCAGCCGTCTCTTTTCCAGGTTAAAGAGCCCTAACTTTTTTAGCCTTTCTTCATAGGAGTATCCTTCCATCCCCTTTACCATTTTGGTGGCTCTTCTCTGAACCTTTTCTAATAACTCTATATCCTTTTTAAGATACGGCTATATCCTAAAAAGGATATAGAGTTATTAGAAAAGGGAACAGGCGGTGGAACTGGCGCCTCACCACCTGGAAGGGCAAGGCTTCTACTCCAGGTACTTCCTGGTACCAAAACGGATAGGAGGCCTCCGGCCTATCCTAGACTTGTGAAACCTAAACAAGTATCTGGAGAGGAAAAACGTTCAAGATGCTTACCCTTGGGATACTGCTGCCCTAACTCCAGCAGGGAGACCAGTGCATCTGCTATGCTCCTTAGACCTAAAGGATGCTTATACTCACATCCTCATTCATCCAGACCACCGACAATATTTCAGATTTGTGGTGGGAGGAAACCATTTTCAGTACAGAGTACTTCCCTTTGGCCTAACTTCTGCCCCCAGGGTTTTCACCAAATGCCTGGCGGTGGTGGCAGCCTATCTCAGGAATCAGGGAATTTTTGTCTTCCCATACCTGGATGACTGGCTCATCAGGGGCCAGTCTCTCCAGGAGGCCAGAGAAGCCACTCTTCGCACTGTCTCTCTTCTTCAGCATCTGGGCTTTGTCATAAACTATGCAAAGTCCACTTTGCTCCCCTCACAGAACCTAGAGTTTATAGGGGCAAGAGTAGACACCCTGCAGGCAAGAGCTTACTTGCCCGAGGACAGGGCCCACAGACTGATGGACTTGGCCAACCAGTTCCACAGCACTTCTCAGGTCTCTGCCAGGCACTTCCTGTGGCTCCTGGGCCACATAGCATCCACGGTACATGTGACTCCGAATGCCCGTCTGCACATGCGGGCTGCTCAGTGGTGCCTCAGAGCTCAGTAGACGCAGACCACAGGCGACCTCCGAGACAGAGTAAAGGTGTCCAAACCACTTTTGGACGCCTTGTTGTGGTGGCTACATCTCCCAAACCTTCTCAGGGGGATACCTTTTCAGGCTCCAGCACACACAAGGGTGCTGAGGACTGATGCTTCCTTGAAGGGCTGGGGTGCACACTGCCAGGGCACGTGCACTCAAGGCCTCTGGTCTCCTCGGGAGGCCACGCAGCAGATCAATCTTTTGGAGCTGCGAGCAATCCGCTTGGCTCTCCAGACTTTTTCTCATGCCCTCTCTCACCAGTCTGTCTTAGTTCAGACAGACAATCAGGTAACAATGTTCTATGTGAACAAGCAAGGGGGCACAGGGTCCAGACTCCTATGTCAGGAGGCGCAGGCCCTTTGCTCCTTTGCAGTCAAACAAGGCATATTTCTCAAAGCAGTTTATCTACCTGGTCAGGAGAACTTCTTGGCAGACAAGCTAAGCAGGATTCTCCAGCCCCACGAATGGCAGTTGAATCCATTGATGGTCCAGCAGATCTTTCTACGATGGGGACTTCCATCCATCGACCTCTTTGCAAGTCCATTAAACCGTCAGCTGCCCAGGTTTTTCTCCAGACAGCTGCATCCCCTGAGAATGGTAGAATATGCTTTTCTGATCTCTTGGTCTATGGGCCTCCTGTATGCGTTTCCTCCCACGCCCCTGGTGGCTCGAACTCTGTTCAAGATTCTTCGGGACAAGGCCTCGGTGATTCTGGTAACCCCCAGATGGCTGAGGGCAACAGTGGTTTCCACTTCTGCTACAGTTGGCAGTGGAAACGCCTTTCCCTCTGGGGTTGCAACACGATCTCCTGTCTCAAGATCAGGGTTCCCTTCTGCACCCCAATCTCAGGTCCCTCAATTTGATGGCCTGGCTGCTGAAAAGATAGTGCTAGCTCCCTTGCTTCTACCTAAGGAGGTTGAAGAGGTGGTTTTGGCCTCTAGGAGGCAGTCCACCAGAAAGTCCTATGCCCTCAAGTGGCGTAGGTTCACAATATGGTGTGCTCAGCCAATGAAGATCCTTTCTCCTGCATTGTGCCAGTAGTACTGCAGTATCTACTTCACCTGTCAGACCTAAGCCTTAAGTCTAACTCTGTTCGGGTCCACCTGAGTGCTCTATCAGCGCACCACTGACCGGTGGAAGGACAGTCTCTATCGGTTCACCCCTTGCTGTCCCGCTTCCTCAGAGGTCCGATTCTTCTCAAGCCTCCGGTTCGTCCGCCGGCAACTGAGTGGGATTTGAACGTGGTCTTGCAGCAACTTGCTCACCCACCGTTTGAGCCAATGGCTACTTGCCATTTGGGTTCCTTTCTTGGAAAGCGCTCTTCCTTGTTGCTCTTACCTCGGCCTCGTTCCTCCCAAAAGTGGTCTCTTCTTTCCACCTCAATCAGGAGGTGGTCCTTCCGACCTTCTTTCCCAGGCCGTATTCCAGCCGGGCTGAGACAGTCTTGCATACCCTGGAGTGTAAGAGTGCGTTGTCCTTTTACATAGAAAGTACGCGGGAGCACCGAAGGGCTACTCAGCTCTTCGTCTCCTTTGACCCTAATAAACTGGGGTTACCTGTCTCCAAGCGTATGTTGTCCACTTGTGTAGCAGATTGTATCGCCTGGGCGTACAAGGCAGCCGACCTCCCCTTGCAGGGTCGGGTCACGGCCCACTATGTCAGGGCGAAAGCCGCGTCAGTAGCACATCTCCGCTCTGTTCCGTTGGCAGACATCTGCTGGGCCACTACTTGGTGTTCAAGCCAGACTCTTGCAGCCCACTACTGCCTCGAGAGAGAGTCCCGAAGGGACAGTGCTTTCGGACAAGTGGTACTCCGTAATCTCTGTGAGGTTTAGGCAACTCCTACTCTCCGGCCTTTGTGTTGGGCTACAATACGGGGGCGTTCTCAGAGGATATTCTTATCATGGATGCTGAGGCTCTTAAGATGGAGCCATTTTTTCAGCTTTGGGTTCCCGGTAGCCTTGAGCTGGGGAGTCCCATATGTAAGGACTGACTTCCTGCTTGGTCCTGGAAAAAGAGTAGTTACTCACCTGTAACAGGTGTTCTCCAGGAGCAGCAGGAATCAGTCCTCACGACCCTCCCTCCTGCCCTGGAGTTGCAGTCATATACTTAATAATTATTATGTTTCGTTACTATTCAGTTTCATTAACAGATAAGTCTCTTTGCTTTCTGACCATGGTTTTTATCGTCTGTCTGTTTTTTCAGACTATTTATGAGACGGGCATGGCCCGACTGCGATAGTCTGTTTTAACTTTCTGGCCGTAATGTGCCATCAGTTCTGCTTGTAAGGTTTTAATGTTCTACACAATTTTATACAGGTGTCATTATCATTTTTAATATTTTACCTTTATATTTGTTTAATTGAAAATGAGCACTGTTTTCACAGCACATCATTCATTATGGGCTTCTTGACAATTAAAAAGCGCGGTTTCAGGCATCTCTAAAGTGTGTTATGTTCTTTTTATACTGTGCTTTTGAGATGGGTCTGACTGCGTTTAGTCGGTTTTCATCTTTTTGGCTGCATTGTATCATCAGGCCTGCTTCGAGGTTTTTAATTTTCTATACAATCTTATACAGGTGACATTATCATTTTTAATAACGTATATTTTACCTCCTTTTTTAAGATATTTATTTGTTTAATTAAAAATGAGTGTTGTGCTTTCACTTTCTGGCCGCATTGTGCCATTAGTCCTGCTTTTAAGTATTTAATGCTTTATATAATCTTATATTGGTGGCAATAGGATTTTTTTTGTTTTAATTAAAAATGAGCACTGTGCTTCCACAGTGCAACATTTATTATGTGTTTTTTTACTTTTAAAGACGCAGTTTTGTAGTCATCTTTTAAGGATTTTATGTTCTATAGTGTAGATTGTTTTTAGCATAGGTAGGGCAGGGCCGGATTTACCTATACGCCATGTACGCCATGGCGTAGGGCCCACAGCCGGCAGGGGCCCACAAAAAAAGAACAAGTAAATTTTTTTTAAATACAATTTTAAAAAAAAACCTGATGGCTGCCGCCGCGGGGCCCCCTCTGCTGCCGCGGCAGCACCGACTGACCCGCAGGGGCCCCGTCTACAAGCTGAAGCCGTCGGGTCGGGTCGGGTCGTTCCTCCCTCCCTCCCTCCCTCCCTCCGTGCGGGCTGCAGGCTGTGAGAGACGCGAAAGGAGAGTGTCTCCTCGCGTCTCTGTTAAGCCCGCAGGGGCTGATGGGAAATTTCCCATCAGCCCTTGCGGGCTTAACAGAGACGCGAGGAGATGCTCTCTCTTCGCGTCTCTCACAGCCTGCAGCCCGCACGGAGGGAGGGAGGGAGGAAGGACCGACCCGACCCGACCCGACGGCTTCAGCTTGTAGACGGGGCCCCCGCGGGTCAGTCGGTGCTGCCGCGGCAGCAGAGGGGGCCCCGCGGCGGCAGCCATCAGGTTTTTTTTTAAATTAAATTTTACTTTAGGCCGAAGGGGGGGGGGTAGGACTGGTAATGGGCTATGGGGGGGGTAGGACTGGTAATGGGCTATTGGGGGGCCTGGGCGTGGAAAGGGGCTGGGGAGGTAGGGCTGGTAATGGTCTAAGGGTGGGGAGGACTGGTAATGGGCTATTGGGGGGCTGGGGCTGGAAATGGGCTGGGGGGGTAGGGCTGGTAATGGGCTATGGGGGGGGGGGTAGGACTGGTAATGGGCTATTGGGGGGCTGGGGCTGGAAATGGGCTGGGGGGGTGATAAGGCTAGAGGTGGGCTGATGGGGTTAGGACTGGTAATGGACTGTGGGCTGTTGGGGGGCTTAGAACTGGCAATGGGCTTTGGGGGGGGTTAAGACTGGTAATGGGCTGTGGGCTGATGGGGGCTGTCTGGTAATGGGCTATGGGGGGGCTAGGACTGGAAATGGGCTGGGGGGTTAAGACTGGAGGTGGGCTGATGGGGTTAGGACTGGTAATGGGCTGTTGTGCGGTTTAGAACTGGTCATGGGCTTTGGGTGGGGTTAATAAGGGTAATGGGCTGTGGGCTGATGGGGGTTGTCTGGTAATGGGCTATGGGGGGCTAGGACTGGAAATGGGCTGGGGGGTTAAAACGAGGTGGGATGATGGGGTTAGGACTGGTAATGGGCTGTGGGCTGATGGGGGGGGTAGGACTGTCAATGGGCTATGGGGGGCTGACTGGAAATGGGTTGATGGGGTAATGTGTCCAGTGTTTGTTCAAAGTAATTTGTTAATCTTATTTTTTTTATGTTTAGATAGGACTACTCCAGTGGTGCAGTATTATGAAGTCAGATTATTTTTACATCTCATGCTAGTCTGCCCTTTTAATGGTTTTAGTTGCACATATATTATAATAGGATAGTTGGCCTATCCTATCTCTTGGTGTAAGGCTCTTTATTATTATAATTTATTCATTTGCTAATTTATTATCATCACACACATTTTTAAACACATTTTCCCATTACTTATTGGAATTTACAGTACACTTTGTATTCCTGGTCTGGTTCTTTCCTTTTGGGTTCTGGGTTTCCGATTATTTATGATTTATTGTGTGTAATTTCTTTTACTTCTTTGAAGTGATTTATGATATCACAATGTATTTTTTAGCATATTCAACTATAGGATTGATTCTTTGCAACGAATTTATACTCCACTGTGCGCTCCATTGTGTACTTTGTATTCTCACACTTTGATATGTTTGGCATGTTTACTTTCTTTCTTGTCAATTAAGCCATTGTTTGTCCTCCTTCATTATTTATTTATTTATTTATTTATTTATTGATATACCATTTGTTTATAGTACGTACAGATGTTTTTAATATTTTTGTATTATGCTTATAGGTTTTTAATATGTTTCTTATATTTGTAATGTTGTGCATTCATATGTTTTTATGATTATGTTTGTTATCTATTTATTATTGTTTGTTTGCAGTTCTCAGCCCCCTGATGAAGGAGCTGCCGAAACGCGTTGGGGCGTTTCTTTATCAATAAAGTGCTTGTGACCCCATGTTTCCTGAGACTGTTTGGTGAGACACGGGTGAAGGAGGGAGTTTTTTGTGCTGCGACCTGGTGTCTTGCAGCTTGGGGCCTGATATTTTCTAAAATATCCTTGTAAATGTATCGTTAAATATAAATCTGCGAGATATGTTTTTACTGATCCTGTCCAGTTTACTACCTTTGTTTCAGCTCATCGACTTTGTCTATCTCTAGCAGTGTTTAATACAGTGTCATATTATGACCTGTGTAGTAGGTTAGTTCTGTTGTCTACAGCTTCCAGCTGTTTATTTGATTAATTGCATAAGATTTTTATTTTTGTTCTTTGGTATGAGACGCCCTCCTAATGTATTGTTGTGGGCTTGTGTCTTCTTTTGGAGTTCATTTCCTTGGTATATTATAGTTGATATTTTTGTTTTCTACTAAGATGTAAGACTTTTCTGTACAAATATTTGACTTGGATATATTGCAAAATTTATTAAATATATATAAAAAAAGAGGGGGAGCTGTAGAACTAGAGGACAGAAAATCAAAATGCAAGGAGGTAAAGTCAAAAGCATTACAGGATGCAATTTTATAAAGGTTGGCTATATTTACATGGCTTTTAACTTGCATATTTCATGACTGTTTTATAAAATAAGTTATGCACATACTTTATAAAGTAAGGCGTAAGTAGTCAAAAGAGTATAAAACTAGGCAGGACCGTACCTAGTCCTGTGCGAGCGGTGCGGCTGCACAGGGCGCAAAGGCTTAGGGGGTGCATTTCAGCTGTCTGCCGTTGCTTTCCGCTGCCAGTTTTTCTTCCCTCAGCAGTGGTAGGCAACGGCAGACAATGAAATGTACCCGTAAGTCTTCTTGCGGCGCGCTAAGCAGGTCTGGTCCCTCCCTTCTCAGACGCGGAGTCAGAGCAGGGAGGGACAGATCTGCTTAGTGCGCCGGTGACTTGCACATCGGGCCCGCCTCCTCACTCCTGCTGCTGTCCAGAAAGTTGCTAGATGGAGGGGGGGGACACACGATGTGCAAGTCGCACAGGGCGTGATTCACGCTCGGTATGGTTCTGAAACTAGGCACAAGCACTTATGTGTATGAATGATGATATAATATCATTTATGCATGTAAATTTGAATCCTGCCGAAACTCTGCCCCTGTGCAAACCTTCACCAAAGTACACACCATTGGTCAGATATGCATACTTTCAGAATAGCAAGCAACTACATTATGCACATAAGTGGTTTATACATGTAAATCACTAATATACTGTGATATACACGTGCAAATGTAGGCACGCCTTATGAAATTATCTCCATAATGTGTAGCGTTACCACGTGCAGTTCACACCCATTCCCCACCCTATTTCATGCAGTGCAGTTAATGTTACAGCAGCTTTGCACTTACAGCACCTATTCAAAGGGGAGTCTTTAACACGCCAGGAACATGTCCATAATGTGGATATCATAATACTGTGCACGGTGCATAATGAGTTTTTATTTAGTGTTTTTATTGATCCAGCACTGCACCAGATTTATGGGCTACTTACTAAGCTGCTGAAAAATCTCAAATTGTACTGCAGCTTAATTTACCACTGGAATCATTAGCCTGCGGTAACTCAGTACCATAATGACTCCCACTATAAGGAAAAAATAAGCAAGCTGCATTATTCTGACAAAAAAGTAATACCAGTTTAAAGCTGCTATTACTTTTCCTGGCTGAGAGCATCAAGTCACTAGTATGCGGCCAGAGGCTCCTGACCACATTTTTAAAGGGGCTAGTATTTTGAATTAGAAACTGGACTGCGGTCCCTTCCCCTTGGTCCCACCAGTCATACTCCCCAAAGATTCCCCTCTTCCCACATAGACCATGGCCTTTCAAATCCACCTTCCAATCCCCCTTAAGACATCGCTCAGCCACCAATCCAGAACCCCCTCTTGAAGATCTGCCCACTTTCACCCTTTGAAGGCCACTCTGAGACTACTTTTAATCCTCCCTGGTAGTCTAGGGGTATACGGACAGGAGCAATCCCCACTCACTCCTGTCCAGGCCAATGCTGGATAAAACATAGCAAGCATTACCCTTAACGGTAGTCTCATGGTATTACTGCTAGGGGTTGCAAGTGTCATTTTGAATCCAGCACCAGCCTGGATAGGACCAAATGGAGATCTCTCCAAGTAGGATTAAAAATAAGCCCGAGGTGGGTTTTGGGGGAAGGGTAGTTCTGAATCGAGGTCTGGGGGATTCGAAAGTGGATTCAGTGGGGATGGTATGTGTGTATGGGGAAGGGTATCTTTGATGAGGGACCACTGGTCTACATTTCTAATTCCAAGTGCCTGCGCCTTTAAGAACGTGTCCAAGAGCCGCAGGTCATGTGTTTGCAGCCTGATGTTCTCAGCCAGGAAAAAGTATGCCAGCTTTGAGCAGACATTATTTTTTCAGAAATAACACAGCTTGTGGTATTTAGTGTATGCTCAGTTATTCGACCGGCATAATAATGAAGTGTTTTGCATGCAGTTGCATTCTTTGCACCTCCTTATTACACAAAACATTTTGGGGTAAAATAACTTGTATTAAGGTAGAATATAGTATAATTTTGCCTAATGTACTTTAAGGGGCAAATGTGCATTATTCCCTTAACACACTTTCATAACTACCTTCCTTAATCATATGTTTTTTCATTACTTATACTGGATACCATATGGTGGTAATTTTATAACGAGCCGTGTAAAGTTATGTGCCATCAACCTGCATAAATCCTGTATTTTTTATGACTTACTATATGCACACGAATGGGCTTTTAAGCGCCTAATTTAATCGTAAGCTATTCAATAAGTATATACGTCATCAGGCCAATGGCGAGTAGCTTAAATTGAGCACAAAGTTCTGCGTGTTAAGTCAGAAAATACTATAGTTTATGCGTGTTTTAACAAATATAGGTGTGCACATTTACACCAAATCTAGGGCTGGTGTAAGTGCTTACACATAGATTTACCATACATATTTTACAAATTATGCCCCTATTTTATAAAGAATAGTAGGGTCTGCTTTTCTTTATAAAATATGAGTGATTTGGAACCCCTGTTATACTAGGTACCTTTATAAAATTACCCTCTGGATGTCTGTTGATTATGTTGAAACAAAAGGTGGATCTCTTAATGCAGGCCCTGCTTATGCTTTGTGTGCGTACTTTGTGTGTAAGTGTGTATCTTATAAAAAACATTCCTACATTGCAACTCTGCCCCTACTTCACCCAAACTGTAACCCTGGGAATGCCTACATGCAGCATCTTTAAGTATATGTTCTGTTGTAGCCAGGCATATTAATGTGTTGTACAGAGGGTGAAGCAGATAGATGCACAGGTAATGTTCTCTTCAATCCTCCCTCTTGGGAGTAAAAGCCAAGGCAGGGAAGTTCTCATCCTGGAGATAAATGCATGGCTGCGTGGATGGCATCATCGAGAGCCTTTTGGTTTCCTGGAAAATGAGATGATGATCCAAGGGCTGCAGAGCAGAGATAGCATCCATCTGTCCATGAAGGGTCGAAGTGTCATCTGCAGCAGATTGGCTAACCTACGGAAGAGGGCTTTAAACTAGATTCATTGGGGATGGTTGAAGAAAGCCCTTGGGTAAGTGAAATATTAAATACCCATGTAAAAAGGGGCAACGTCTGGAACAGTCGTGTATATAAATGCCCATAGCATGGGAAATAAGATCCCAGATATTGAGGCTTTAATGGGAGAGGCTGACTTGGATTTAGTGGTCGTTACAGAGACATGGTTCACAGACAGCCATGACTGGGATGTAATTATACCTGGCTATATTTTATTCAGGAAGGACAGGGTAGGAAGAAGGGGAGGAGGAGTGGCACTATATGTAAAAAATAATATTACAGCTATAGAATTACAGGGCTTATAGAGAAGTGAGGAGGCACTGAGAGTTAAACTAGAAAGAGGAAAAGGGAAATCCATTTGCATTGGTGTGATATACAGATCTTCCTCACAGAGAGAAGACGTGGACAGGGTTTTAATAGAAGACATACACAGTATTACCATGAAAGGAGAAGTGCTACCAATAGGTGTTTTCAGTATGCCGGATGTTGATTGGCACATCCCTGCTGCAGCTTCATCTAGAAGTAAGCAGATCCTATTACTTTATAGGGAGAACTATTCTGACAACTGGTAACAGAATCCACATGTGAAGGGGCCATACTGGACTTGGTGCTTACCAATGGGGAAAGTGTTTCTGATGTTAAAGCTCAAAAGGTCAAGACAAGGAGGGTGGCCTTCATAAAATACAAGAGATCACAGAGAGAGGAAGACAAGCATCTATATCTGGGAAAAACTTAGATAAGCTACCAAAGTAGTCAGGAAAGCAAAGATACAAAAAGAAGAAAAAATAGCCAATGCAGTAAAATGGGGGGATAAGACATTTTTCAGAGATGTGTTAAGAGAAGGAAGTGCAAAAGTGATATTGTGAGACTCAAGGGTGAAGGGGAGGAATATGTAGAAGCTAATGAGGATAAAGCAGAATTGCTTAACTAATATTTCTGTTCTGAGATCACATATGAAGAGCCAGGAGCAGAACCTCCAAAAAACTTACACAAATAGGAACAGAAGTGATGGGGATCTTGAACGATTTTCAGAAGACTGTGTTCGTGAGGGACTAGCTAAATTAAAGTAGACAAAGCAATGAGACTGGATGAGATATATCCGAGAATAATGAAGGAACTTGGGGACGTTCTTGCGGTTCCACTGACTGACCTTTTCAATGCTTCTTAAGAGTTTGGAGTGGTCTCAGAGGACTGGAAAAAGGCAGATGTGATCACTTTACAAAAAAGTGGAAGTAGTAAGGATGAGGTTGAAAACTACAGGCTGTTTAGTCTGTGAGTAAATTATTGGAAGCGCTGCTAAAAGGGAGGCTAATGAGATTTCTGGAATCCAATGGATTGCAGGTTCCGAGGCAGCATGGGTTTACCAGAGGCAGGTCTTGTCAGACAAATCTAATTGATTTCTTTGACTGGGTGACCGGGGAGATGGACCGAATGAAGACCCTAGATGTGATATACCTAGATTTCAGTAAAGTCTTTGACACTGTTCTGTACTTATAAACAAACTGAGCACCCTAGGGATGGACCCTAAAGTAAGTGACTTGGTTAGAAATTGGTTGAGTTGGAGGTGACAGAGGGTATAGGTAAATGGAGCTCATTCTGAGGAGGAGGAGGTTACCAGTGGTGTGCTGTGGGAATTTGTCCTTGATCCGATTCTTTTTAACATCTTTGTTAGTGATATTGCGGAAGGGCTGTTGAGTAAGGTTTGCCTCTTTGTAGATGATACCAAAATTTGCAATAAAGTAGACACCTAGGAAGGAGTAGATTTATTTATTTAACAGCTTTTTTATACCATCCCTTCCAGTAATCAAGGATGGTTTTTACAGTGAACATTGAACAGGGAAGTTACATTAAAACCTGAAAACAAAGTGCAACAAAGGAACAAGAGATTAACTATATACAGAAGATGTATTTGTAATGAAATTGAGTGCATTTTAGCTATGACAAACTCATTAGGGGTTGTTGTTGAGTTGTGTCTACCATAGAGGAAAGGTGTATATGTTCTTGGTTTGATTCTTGTGAGTATGTATGTAGGTTTGAACTAATTTATAATTATATTTATGTGTTGGGTATTTTAGGAGGGAAAGAGAGATAAGCCATGAGATAGTGTATTTTGACATACGCATTTAACATGAGGAGGGATCTAGTTAAGCTTGAAGAATGGTCAAGAATTTGGCATCTGAAATTTAACACTAAAAAAACACATGGTCATGCATTTGGGTTGCAAAAATCCAAGGGAAGCAGTAAAGTGTAAGGGACAAAGTACTACTGTCCACAAAAGAAGAGTAGGACCTGGGCTGCTGGAACCTGATCATCTGAAGGTGGCTAGACAAGTAGAAAAGCCTACAGCAAAAGCCAGAAGGATGTTTGGGTGCATAGAGAGAGGAATGGCCAGCAGAAAAAAAGAGGTGATGCTGCCTCTGTATAAGTCTCTGGTGTGACCTCATTTGGACTATTGTGTTCAGTTCTGGAGACCACACCTTCAAAAGGACATAAACAGGATGAAGTCAGTGCACAGGGTGGCTACTAAAATAGTGGTCCTCATTATAAAGCATATGAAGGCAGACTTAAAGATCTTGATATGTATACATTAGAGAAAAGGCAGGATAGAGTGGATATGACAGAGACGTTTAAATACCTCCATGGCGTAAATGCACAAGAGAAGAGCCTCTCTGGATTGAAAGCAAGCTCCGCTATGAGGGGACATAGGATGAGGATGAAAGAGGATAGACTCAGAAGTAATACGTGGAAATATTTCTTTAAGAAAATAGTTGTAGATACAGGGAATAGTCTCTCAGTGGAGGTTGTAGAGATGAGGACAGTATTGGGGTCATCCAAAACTTCAAATAGTGGGGAATGACATCCTGCTTGGATGACCAACCCCCATTATTTGCAGGGACCCAATTCTGGAGTTAGAGCTCCTTGCATGTACAAAGTCTTTGTGTGGGGAGCTGGAGGGAGCAGCATCAGGGCTGGGAGTGTGCAGAGTGAGAGAGTGAGAGTGAGGGCGAACCGACGCACCCAGACATACAGGTCCGATTCTGGTCACAGCCCTGTATGTCTGTGTCTTGAAGATAGAGAAGGGACTTATTCCACCTTGGAGGTGGAATACGTTCCGCACGGGGCAGCGATTTCACGGCTTAGACCCCCCAAAATCATTGAGGGGGGGGGGGGAGCAGGGATAGAAACATAGAAATATGATGACAGAAAAAGACCACATGGCCTATCTAGTCTGTCCTTCCATATCAACAACTACAACAGTCCCCTTTTTACCTTTAGAGATCATCTGTGTTTGTCCCATGCTTTTTTGAATTCAGTTACTGTCCTCATCTCTACCACCTCCACTGGGAGACTATTCCACGGATCCACTACTCGTTCCGTAAAGAAATATTTCCGCATATCACTCCTGAATCTATCTCCCTTCACCCTCATCCCATGTCCCCTCGTAGCAGAACTTGCTTTCAATTGAAAGAGGCTCTCTCCCTGAGCATTTATGCCCCAGAGGTATTTAAACATCTCAATCATATCACCTCTATCCCTTTCCTCTAAGGTGTACATATTAAGATCCTTAAGTCTGTCCTCATATGCTTTATAATGAAGACCACTAATCATTTTAGTAGCCACCCTCTGCACCGACTCCATCCTGTTCACATCCTTTTGAAGGTGCGGTCTCCAGAATTGCACACTGTACTCCAAATGAGGTCGCATCAAAGACTTATACAGAGGCATTATCACCTCCTTTTTTCTGCTAGCCATTCCTCTCCGTATGCACCCAAGCATCCTTCTAGCTTTTGCTGTCACCTTTTCTACCTGTTTAGCCACTTTAAGATCATCAGACACAACCATGCCTAGGTCCCACTCTTCTTTAGTGGACAAAAGTACTTCACCCCCTGTACTATATTGCTCCCTTGAATTGGTGCAGCCCAAATGCATGACCTTCATTTTTTAACATTAAATCCCGGCTGCCAAATTCTAGACCATTCTTCAAGCTTAGCTAGATCCCTTCTCATGTTATCTACACCTTCCTGGGTGTCTACTCTATTGCAGATTTTGGTATCATCAGCAAAGAGGCAAACCTTACCCGACAGCCCTTCCGCTATATCACTAACAAAGATGTTAAAAAGAATCGGACCAAGGACAGATCCCTGGGGCACACCACTGGTAACATCCTTCTCCTCAGAGTGAGCTCCATTTACCTGTATTCTTTGTTGCCTCCCACCCAACCAATTTCTAAACCAAGCAGTAACTTTAGGGTCCATCCCTAGGGTGCTCAGTTTGTTTATAAGTCACCTGTGAGGAACAGTGTCAAAGGCTTTACTGAAATCTAAATACACCACATCTAGGGTTCTCCGTCGGTCTAACTCCCTGGTCACCCAGTCAAAGAAATCAATCAGATTTGTCTGACAAGACTGCCTCTGGTGAATCCATACTGCCTCAGATCCTGTAATCTGCTAGACTCCAGAAACCTCACTATTTTCTCTTTCAGCAGCGTTTCCAATAATTTACTTACCACCAAAGTTAAACTAACCAACGTGTAGTTTTCAACCACATCCTTACTTCCGCTTTTGTGTAAAGGCATCACATGAGCCTCTCTCCAGTCCTTTGGCACCACCCCCGACTCCAACGAGGCATTGAAAAGGTCAGTCAGTGGAGCTGCTAGAACGTCCGCAAGTTCCCTCAGTATTCTAGGGTGTATCCCATCCAGTCCCATTGCTTTGTCTACTTTAAGTTGAGCTAGTTTCTCACGAACACAGTCTTCTGAAAATTATTCAAGATGTCCCTCGCTTCTGTTCCTGTTTGTGGGTGTTTTCTGAGGTCCTGCTCCTGTTTGTTCATCTGTGAACACAGAACAGAAATATTTGTTAAGCAATTCCGCTTTATCCTTATCAGCTTCACCCTTGAGTCTGACAATACCACTTTTGCCCTTCCTCTTCTCACTAAGATATCTGAAAAATGTCTTATCCCCCCATTATATTGCATTGGCTATTTCTTCCTCCTTTTGAAACTTTGCCTTCCTGACTACTTTGCTAGCTTCTCTAAGTTTTTCCAAATATAGATGCCTGTCTTCCTCTCTCTGTGATCTCTTGTATTTCATGAAGGCCTCCCTCTTTTTCTTCACTTTTTGAGCTACTTCTTTTGAAAGCCATAGCGGTCTCCTTTTCCTTTTACCTTTATTTACCATTTTAACAAAAAGGTTGGTTGCCCTTAAAATATCCCCTTTCAGTTTTGCCCACTGTTTTTCTACATCCCCCAACTGTTCCCATCCCACTAACGACTCCCTGAGGTATTGGCCCATCTTGGCAAAGTTAATCTTCCTAAAGTCTAAGATCCTCACCTTTGAATGGATTCTAACAGCCTTAGTCCTAATACTGAACCACACCATCTGGTGATCACTGGATGCAAAATGATCTCCCACTACAACATCAGAAACACTTTCACCATTGGTAAGCACCAAGTCCAGTATGGCCCCTTCACGTGTGGGGTCTGTTAACAATTTCCTGAATAGTTCTCCCTGTAGAGAATCCAGGATCTCCTTACTTCTAGATGATACTGCAGCAGGAATGTGCCAATCAACATCTGGCATATTGAAATCTCCTATCAGTAGCACTTCCCCTTTCCTAGCAATGCTGCGTATGTCTTCAATAACTCTCTGTCCACCTCTTCCTCTTGTGAGGGAGGTCTGTATATCACACCAATGCAAATAGATTTCTCTTTCCCTCTTTCTAGTTTAACCAACAATGCCTCCTCTCTCCCTTTTAAGCTCTGAAATTCCAAAGCTTTAATAGTAGTTTTTACATATAGTCCACTCCTCCTCCCCTTCTTCCTACCCTGTCCTTTCTGAATAAAGTATAGCCAGGTATAGTTACATCCCTATCATGGTTTTCTGTGAACCATGTTTCTGTAACTGCCACTAAATCCAAGTCAACCTCTCCCACCAAAGCTTCAACATCAGGGATCTTATTTCCCATGCTACTGGCATTTATACACACTGCTCTCCATATGTTACCCCTGTTACCCATTTCCATAAAGGTATTTGATGTATCACCTACCTGGGAGCTTTCACCTACCTGGGGGCTTTCTTCATCCATCCCCAACGAATCTAGTTTGAAGCCCTCTTCAGTAGACTAGCCAGTCTACTACCGAAGATGCGTTGACCTTTTTTGGACAGATGGATGCCATCTCTGCTCTGCAATCCTTGGAACAGCATCGCATGGTCTAGGAAGCCAAAACGCTCTTGATGACACCATCCACGCAGCCATGCATTCATCTCCAGGATGCGAGCCTCTCTGCCTTGGCCTTTACTCTCAACGGGGAGGATTTTATTTATTTATTTTACAATTCTTATATACCGCACTATTTGCAATCAGCGCGGTTTACATGTAGCAAAAAACATCCGACAAAATGCATATGTCTGGTCATTACATTGAACAGGGAATGCACCTAACTGCTTCACCCTGCCACTCGATCCCAGCCCTGGATGCCCAGACAAGGGCCGGGCAGCAGGGAAAGAAGTGCAGGAACAGAGTCGGAGTGTCTGTGGTTCTGCTGGGAGTCCCAGTTCCATGACGACAGGATGCTATGGCACCGGTGCTCCAGCAGGAGCATAGAGAGGGATGGCCAGGGAGGTTGCTGCACATTCAGGGCCTCAGAGTCAGGGCACGTTTGGCCCATCCAAGTGCCCCAATTCTGCAACTGTGGGAATGTATAGCTCCCGCGGTTGCAGAATTAGGTACAAATCCGGCCTGTCCAGATTTTGGACTTCTGGATGGCCCAGACATGCCCCGATCAGAATTGGCCTCCACCTGAATTCAAAAAAGCATGGGACAAACACAGAAGATCTCTAAAGGGAAAAAAAAAAGGACTTTGGTATCTGATATGGAAGGGCAGACTAGATAGGCCACGTAGTCTTTTACTGCTGACATGTTTCTAGTTTGTATTAACTGCTGTCGAGTTAGTGTCAACTCATGGCGACCCTCTGGATAGTTGTGCTAAACTGTGTTCGTTCTTCAGTCGGGCAGCTAATTGTTGATAGAGTGGCATCTATAACTGCTGTTGTTGAATCCATCGCATTCCTGGCCTTTCTCTTTTGCGCTGATCTTCAAACTTGCCAAGCAATTCAATCATGTTATAATATATAATTTATTTATTTATTTATACATCTTTTCTATACCGCCACTTCCAGCGATCAGTAGCGGTTTACAGGTAACATAAACTTTAATAATAGAGTACTATTATTTTACATAGAACATATTTAGAACAATGAACATTCAACTATTAAATGTAACTCAAAAAATACAATGAGATAACAGGCTACCAACAGTATATCAACAGTAATGGGATATATTTACATTAAATTACAGTTATTCACATTAGCGACAAGTAATTGCTTTCAAAGAGTAAGCTTTACTAGGTGAGCAATGTGAATGTGTGTGAAAGATTTTATGCCCTGTCTAGGTAGGGTCAGTGAGTGACTGCTGATCAGTGGTTATCTCTGTGTTAGGATTATCTTCAATGTGGAGGTTATTGTAGTGTAGAGTAAATAGATGAGTTTTTAGATTTTTTTTAAATAATTGAAGGTCCTTGATTGCTCTGATTTCAGCCGGGAGGTTGTTCCATAACGTAGGGGCAAAGTATGAGAAGGCTGTGTTGCTTGTCTTCTTACTTGTCTTTCGAATAGAATCAGGGACTTGTAGCATGTGAAGGTTTATTCTTCATCTTGATCTATTTTCATGTGGGATGTTGATGAGTGTAGATAAGAAGGAAGGAGCTATATTATTAAAGATCTTAAATGTACTGATTAATGACTTGTAGATGATTCTACATGAGACTGGTAACCAATGGAGGGTGTAGAGAATTGGAGATATATGATCTGAAAGTTTTGCTTTATAGATAATCCTTGCGGTGACATTTTGGGCTAATTGAAGTGTGTGAATATTTTTCTTAGAGGTCCCTTGAAGAATACTGTTACAGTAGTCTAAATGTGGTGTAATAAGTGTTTGTACTATGGTTCTGAAATCAGTGTTATCTAGCAATGGTCTAAGTTGTTGGATTGTCCTTAATTTGAAATATATTGTTTTTACAGATTGTTTTATATGTTTGGTGAGGCTAAGGGTCTTATCCAGAGTGACTCCCAAATATTTGATCTCATCTTTGACTGGGAGAGAGGTTTTTCCAATGTTGATTTCAAGTGGGGGAGTGAAGCTTGTGTTTCTTGTTATAAATAAAGCTTCAGTTTTTTAAAAATTAATATTCATATTCATTGATTTCAGCCATAGCTCAGCTTCAGTGAGGCAATGACAGATGTTGCTATAATCCGGGTTGGACACATCAAATGGCGAGTATAACATGATGTCATCCGCGTAGATGTGGTAGTTGATTTTGAAACGTTTAAATATGGAACAGATGGGTTGAAGATAGAGATTAAACAAAAGAGCCGAAAGGGCAGAACCTTGAGGGATGCCCTGTTCTTGTGGAAATGGGGATGAGGCATTTCGATCTATTTGCACATATTGGGTCCGGTTAGTATAATAAGATATAAACCATTCAAGGGTTTTATCTTTGATGCCTATTTGAGAAAGTCTTGAAATGAGCGTGATATGGTTTACAGTATCAAAGGCCGAGGAGATATCAATGAATATGAGAATGAAGGCTCGCTTGGTATTATCGATACCTCTGATGATTGTATCAAATAATGCTGTTAGGAGCGTTTCTACACCATGATATGGGCGAAATCCATATTGATGATCATCTAAAGGAGCTGTTGAGTCTATATAATCTTGCAGCTGTGTTTGCACAATCTTTTCAATAATCTTGGCAAGGAATGGAATACTTGCAATGGGACGATATGAAGTTGGGTCATTGCTGTCTAGAGCTTTGTTTTTTAACAGTGGTCGGATTGCTGACCTTTTGAGGACGTCTGGTATACGTCCTTGTTGTAGAGATTGGTTTACTATGTTCAGTAAGTCTGAGGCAAGTTCTGTTTTTGTTGATTTTATCCAATTCACTGGACAAGGATCGAGAAGAGAGGTTGTAGTATTTAGGTTGGAGATTGTCTGAAGGAGGAGCTTGTTGGTAATAGGATGAAAGGCTTTCCATTCCAGTTGGTTATTATCTGAAAGAGATAGGTTAGGTGGGGTGAAATGGCTGTTAAGTTTGAGTTTATTTGCAAAATGATCAGCAAGTATTTGTGGGTTAATACAAATTTTGTGAGTATTGTTGGATGGGGATTTGGTTAACGATTTGACAATCTCAAATAGTTCTCTAGGACGATTAATAGCTTTAGATAAAGTTTTAGAGTGATATTGTTTTTTAGCGTTATTAATCGCATCCTTGTAATCTTTGAGTAGTGAGAAATATTGTATTCTGAGTTCGTGAGTTTTTTTCCTTCTCCAAGTAGATTCCGTTTTTCTAAGAGTTTTCTTCAGAGTTGCAAGTTCATTAGTGTACCATTTTTCATTTTTTCTCATTTTATGATGAAACTTCACTGAATATGGTTCTGATGCGGATCCAATAGTGGAGTTCCAGCTTGATATCGCGTCGTCAAGGTTATAGATAGAAGGATCTAATCTAGGAAGTACTGATTCAAGAAACTCTTCTCTGTTGAATGGTTGAAATCTTTGACCTTGTTGTAGATCGACAAGAGGTACTTTGGTGTGTTGTGGGAGGTGGAAAGAGAACCTAATCAGATAGTGGTCAGACCAAGGGACTTGAGATGTGGAAGGTGAGACATAATGAGATGTGGTTGTGTAATATGTAGGGATGAATATTAGGTCGAGAGTGTTTCCTTTGGTATGAGTTGGTTGGTTAACTGTTTGCTTGAAGCCCATCTCTTCCATCGCTTCTAAGAAAGATGTTTCTTGATTGTTAGAGAGAGATGGCAGATTGAAATCACCTAGCAAGATAAGGGGTTTCCTTATTGTAGAATTGCAAGCCGATTCTAGTATGGTGTCAACATTTTGATTACTTGCAGTTGGAGGTCTGTATATCAAGCAGATTGCTATGTCCTTATTTTCAATTTTGAGTATATTTGTGTCATCAGGGTTTTCACATAAAGTAGGGGATAACCCGAGATTAGATTTAGCTAATATAAGAGTACCTCCTCCTCTTATATGTTTCCTATTGCAGGTGAAGATGGAGTATCCTTGCACTTTTAATTGATTTAGCAGGACTGAGTCGGATTCTGTTAACCATGTCTCAGTAATGCATAGTAGGTCAGGGTTTTCTGTATTAATTAGATCTGTTATGATAGGTGTTTTATTTCTAACTGACCTAGCATTGATGAGGATGAAGGACAAAATAATGGTTTAATTTTGTCGTGCCGTGAAGGCTTGTGTGCATCAGTGATGCTGAGGGCTAAGCTATCGGTAGTCTAATTACTGGCTGGGTCTCCCAAGATGGACAGGTCTCAGTTGAGATGCCAGACCAAGGCAATCCACCCATCTGGGCAGCAGCAGAATGGGACAGTGTTAACCGCTGAGGATCACATTTCTGTGGCAACGGCAACAACACTAAACTTAAACTGCTTGGAGGAAAGGCCCGGCAATCTACTTCTGCATCTTGCCATGAAAACTCAATGGATAGTCACAACAAAACAAATTGCTCTATAGTGCTGGAAGATGAGACCCCCAGGTCGGAAGGCACTCAACTAGCTACTGGGGAAGAGCTGAAGACTTTTCAGAGTAAAGCCAGCATTTATGATGTGGTTGAATCAATGTCCTTGCGACGTCTGACTGCTGATGTAGCTGCGCATGAAATGAGATTCAGAAGCTGTAAAGACGTCTTACATATTGGAACATGGAACGTATGAAGCATGAACCAAGGGAAGTTGGAGGTGGTCAAGAATGAAATGGAACGTGTACAGCTTGATCTGTTGGATGTCAGCGAACTGAAATGGACTGGCATTGGGCACTTTGCATCAGATGATCACATGGTCTACTATGCTGGAAATGAAAGACAAAGATGAAATGGTGTTGCATTTATAATAAAGAAGAAACTTGCAAGAACTGTAATGAAATACAATGCAGTCAGTAAACGCTTAATCTCTATTCCTCTACAAGGAAAGCTTATCACCACAACTATAATTCAAGTATATGCCCCAACAACAGCTGCAGAAGAGGATGAAATTGAAGAGTTCTATGAACAGGTACAAGCTGAAATTGACAGAACATGCAAACAGGATATCCTGAAAGTCATGGGTGACCGGAACGCAAAAGTTGACAACAAAGAAGAAGGCAAATTGTTTGGAAAATATGGACTTGGCAACAGAAATGAAGCTGGAAAAAGACTGGTAGAATTCTGCAAGACCAACGATCTATTCATCTCAACACAAGCAGAGACTGTACACATGGACTTCACCCAATGGATTATACAAAAATCAAATTGACTACATCTGTGAAAGTCAATGATGGAAAAGCCCTGTAACATCAACAAAGACAAAATCTGGAGCTGACTGTGGAACATATCATCAACTACTAGTATGCAAACTCAAGCTAAAGTTGAAAAAGAGCAAACCACTCATGAATGCAGCAAAATATGACCTCGAGAATATACCACTAGAATTTAAAGACTGCCTGCAAAATCGATTTGCTGCTTTAGATACAAATGACAGAGCTCCAGAAGAGTTATGGAATGACATCAAGAAGGCTATGTTGGAAGAAAGCGAGAAGTCTCTACAAAAGGTGAAAAAGAAAAACCGGCCAAAATGGATGACGGAAGAAACTCTGAAAATTGCCCAGAAAAGCAGAGAAGCTAAAGCCAGAGAAGAAAGAAGGACAATCGCAGAACTCAACATAGATTTCCAACGTACAGCAAGACAGGACAAGGAAAAGTACTACAATAACACTTACAAGGGAATAGAAGCAGAAACTATTAGAGGAAGAACAAGATTGGCTTTCCTAAAGCTACGAGAATTAAAGAAAAAATTTCAGCCTTGAATTGGAATGTTACAAGATGCTCAAGGTTCTATGTTGAATGATGCTGAGAAGATCAAGAAAAGGTGGAAGGAATATACAGAGTTTTTATATGATAAAGATCAAGTGGACCAACAGCTGTTTCAACCTGTACCTTGTGATCCGGAACCATTGGTGATGAAAGAAGAAGTTGAAGCAGCATTGAAAGCCTTATCAAAGAACAAAGCACCAGGCATTGATGGCATTCCCATAGAAGTATTACAGCAATCTGATGCAGCTGTTACCTTACTTACAAGGCTTTGCCAAGAAATTTGGAAGACAACATCATGGCCAACTGACTGGAAAAGTACTGTGTTTATACCAATACTAAAGAAAGGTAATCTAACTGACTGTGGAAATTATCACACAATCGCTTTGATCCCACATGTCAGCAAGATTCTATTGAAGATTATTCAACAAAGACTACAACCATACCTGGAACAAGAACTACCTGAAGTGCAAGCAGGGTTCAGGAAAGGGCGAGGAACGAGAGATATCATTGCAGATGTGAGATGGATCCTTGAAAAGACTAAAGAATACCAAAAGGATATCTATTTGTGCTTTATTGACTACAGCAAGGCTTTTGACTGTGTAAACCATGAGAAACTCTGGGCCAGATTGAGAAGCATAGGTATACCAGAACACCTGGTTGTTCTCTTGCACAATCTGTACATTGATCAAGAAGCAACAGTTCGAACGGAACAAGGAGAAACAGAATGGTTTAAAATAAGCAAAGGTGTAAGACAAGGCTGCATACTTTCCCCCTACCTGTTTAATTTATATGCAGAACAAGTCATCAGAGAAGCAGGATTGTATGAAGAGAACAGAGGTGTGAAGATTGGTGGAAGACTCATCAACAACCTTCACTATGCTGATACCACATTACTGGCTGAAAGTGAAGATGATCTCAAACATTTGCTTCTCACGATCAAAGAACATAGTCTCAAAATGGGCCTGCACCTTAATGTAAAGAAGACAAAGATCATGACAACTGGTAAAATCAACAAGTTCATCGTTGAAGGAGAAGAAATTGAAATTGTGGACAACTTTAACCTACTTGGATCAACTATCAATAAAGAAGCAACAAGCAGTCAAGAAATCCGACAAGACATTGCTCTTGGCAGAATGGCTATGAAAGACCTAGACAAGATTCTCAAGAGCAGAGATGTCTCTCTCCATACAAAGATTTGACTTGTTCAAGCCATGGTTTTTTTCAATAGCATATGGATGTTAAAGCTGGATAGTGAAAAAGATAGAGAGGAAGAAAATTTATGCCTTTGAATTATGGTGCTGGCGGCGAATACTGCGTATACCATGGACTGCCCGAAGAAAAAACCAGTCAGTACTAGAGAAGATCAAACCTAAGCTTTCTTTAGAAGCTCAGATGACAAGACTTCGACTTTCATACTTTGGACACATCATGCAAAGAGAAAGATCATTAGAGAAAGACATCATACTTGTCAAGATAGAAGGTCAACGCAAAAGAGGAAGGCCAGCAATGAGATGGATCGATACAATAACAGCAGCTGCGGGTACCAGTCTGTCAACAATGAGCCGCCTGACTGAAGACCGAACACAATTTAGGACAACTATCCAGAGGGTCACCATGAGTCGACACCGACTCGACGGCACTTAAGAACAACAACAATTTTATAAAAGGCCTTTTCCACGTGTAAAGCAGTCTTTACATTTGGAAAATCATTTAGAGAATTAGCACTGAAATCTCAGCCAGTAGTACAGACCTTACCTTTCTCTGTCTCCTCCATGTCCTGCTATAATAGTTTGCCAGTGACATTGCTTCAAAACTATAAAGTATCTATAGTGTCCAGAGCACCACTGTTTAAAAAATCAAATAAAAACACCCCACAAAACAAAAGGGAAAATATGGCACTCACTGGTGTAATTTCTCTGCATATTGTTTTAGAGTCCTCATTTTGTTTGTAATTACTGTTTGTTATTTTTATTGGACTTGATATTCCATGTTTTTGTCTGTTGTTCTGTGGAATTGATGTTGACGCATGGTGATCCAAGAGATAGTTGTCCTAAACTGTGTTCGGTCTTCAGTCAGGTTGATAGCGTGGCATCCATAGCTGCTGCTCTTATATTCAATCAATCCCATTGCTGGCCTTCCTCTTTTGCATTGACCTTCAACCTTGCCCAGCATGATGTCTTTCCCTAAAGATCTTTCTTTTTGCATGATGTATCCAAGGTATGAAAGTCAAAGTCTTGTTGTTTAGCTTCTAAGGAAAGCTTAAGTTTGATGTCCTCTAGTATCAATTGATTTGTTGCTCAGGCAGTCCATGTATACACAGTATTCTTTGTCAATACCATAAGTCAGACATCGGTTTTCTTCCTGTCATATTCTTCTTCACTGTCTAATGTTCGCATCCATAAGATGATGATGAAAATACTATGGCTTGGACAAGTTGAATCATTTCTAGATCCTTCATAACTATTCTGTCTAGAACAATACAGTATGTCATTGGATTTCTTGACTGGTTGGTTTTCATTATATATTATTGATCCACAGGTTAAAGTTACTATTTTTATTTCTTCTCCATCAAGATGAAATGATTGATTTTGGCAGTTGTTAGGACCTTTGTCGTCTTCACGTTGAGGTGTAGGCCCATTTTAAGACTATGTCCCTTGTTCTTGGTAAGCAGATGTTCCAGTTAGTATTTATTTATTTAACTGTATTTCTATACCGCTTTTTCTTACAATCAAGGCGGTTTCACAGCAAACAATCAAAAGGGGTGATAGTGTTTTTCATGCAGTGAAGGATATATCGTGACTTGTGTGTATGTTGTGTTCTGTGTTTGATTATGTTGAGCTATGTACATTGTGCGCTATGATACATCGTGTTTTATAGTACATTCTTTTATACATTTAGTGTTAAGAAACATCATGTGCCGTTATACATTCTCTTTTCAGTGGGTCGGAAGGAGGTATGTTGGTTGTTCCTGGTAGTTAGATCATGTGACGTGTCCATAGTGTTCTATGAACAGCGTTGTCTTCAGCTGTTTGCGAAAGTCTTTGAGGTCCGTCGTTGATCTCAGATCGTCTGGGAGGTTGTTCCAGATTGTAGGTGCAGCCAGGGAGAGTGCTCTTTCTGTGGTGTCGTTGTGTGTGTTTCTGAAGTCTCTTGGGGTGCTGACTCGGTTGGAGGTTCCTTTTCTTCTTGGGGGTGTGCTGGTGTCTGGTTGTATGAGGGTGTGCAGGCTGTTAGCTGAAGTGTGTTGTTTGATCTTAAATATGTTTATGATTGTTTTGTATTTGATGCATGAACTGATTGGGAGCCAGTGTAAGTCTTTCAGAATAGGTGTGATGTGTTCATGTCTTGTTGATCCAGATATTATGCGGGCTGCGGTGTTTTGTGCTAGTTGTAGTGGTTTGAGTGTTTGTTTTGCTAGTCCAAGGTAGATTGGGTTGCAGAAGTCCAGTAAGGGGGTTATTAGTGCTTGGTATACGGTACGGAAGTGCTCAGTGCCAAGGAGGGGTTTCAGTCTTCTGATGATTCTCATTCTGTAGTATGCATTTTTGATTGTTTTGCTTACGTGTGTCTTGAGGTTCAGTTCATTGTCCAGAGTCACTCCGAGGTAGTTTACTTCTGATTTTATTGGTATGGTTGTATTTTGTATCTTGATGTCCGGTGGGTGGATGAAGTCTGGGTTACGAGTGATGATTAGTGCCTCAGTCTTGCTGTAGTTGATTGCGAGGTTGTTATTTTGACACCATCTTGTCATTTGTGTGAGGCAGTTTGTTATTTTAGAGTAGTCCGGGTCATGAACTGAGATAGGTGTGTATATCATGATGTCATCTGCATAGATAGTATATTGAATGCTGTTCTTTTTCAGGATGTCGCATATTGGCTGGATGTAGATGTTAGTGCTGAGAGTGCGGATCCTTGTGGTACTCCTTGGAGGACTTTTATGGGTCGAGAGGTGTTGTGGCCTACCTTTACCTGTATCCGCCTGTCGGTTAGGTATGAGTGGAACCATTTTAAGGTGGGTCCATGTAGCCCAATGTTTTTTAGTCTTTCCAGGAGAGTTTTATGATCTACTGTGTCAAATGCTGAAGAGATGTCAATGAAGATCATTATGAATCCATTCTTGATGTTGTCTATGGTTCGTAGGATGCTGTCGAAGAGGTAAATCAGTAATGTTTCGACTCCATGGTTGGGGCGAAAGCCGTGTTGGTTGTCATCCAGTGGTGCATGGTTGTCGATGTGTTCTTGTAGTTGTTGTTGTACTGTTTTTTTTGATGATTTTTGCCAGAAAGGGTATGCTGGATATTGGTCGGTATGCTGCTGGGTTGTTCTTGTCGAGAGTTGTTTTCTTTGGGATCGGTCTTACTGTGGCGAGCTTTAGTTGATTCGGCATGAGTCCTTGAGTGAGGGAGTTGTGCACTATTTTTGTGTATGATGTGGATGAAGTTTGATTTGGTGGCTTTGACCCATGACACTGGGCAAGGGTCTGTAGGGGCGGTGCTTGTATTGATTGTGGAGATGATGAGGGATAGCTGCTCCGTTGAAGGTGAGGAGAATGTGTCCCAGGTCTTAGGGTGTGAGTTAGACCTGGTGGGTGTGCTGGGTCTTGTTCGCTCTGCTGAGTGAAATCTTTCCTTGATGTGGTCAGCAAATTTTTGCGGGTCTATTTGTACTTCATCTTCTGTCCTTTGCTCTTTTGTGAGGATTTTCACGATTTCGAATAGCTCTCTGGGTTTGTTGATGGAGGTATTTATCATGTTTGTATGGTATTCTCTCTTTGATTGGTTGATGTGTTCATTGTATTGTTTTTGCTTTGTTAGGTATAGTTGCTGGTTTTCCGATGTCTTGGTCTTTCTCCATCTCCGTTCTATCTTTCTGAGTTCCCTCTTTTCTTGTTGTATGGTTTTTGAGTACCATGGTTTGTGTTGTATCTTGTTGTGATGGTGTTTCTTGGGTCTAGCATCAGTTGCTTTGGTGGCGTTAGATAGAGTGCTGTTCCAGTTGGTGATTTGAGCCTCCAGGTCGTCTGTTTCTATGGTCAGATGTTGTATCGTGTCCTGTAGGAACGTGTCCCTGTCGAAATTCTTGAATCGTCTTTGTGTTGGTGTGTTGTCTGAGCGTTCCTTTAGCTTGTCTTTTTGTAGTTGTATCTTTATCTCAATTATGTAGTGGTCTGACCATGGAACTGGGGTGATGGTGGGTGTTGATATTAGACCTCTCGAGGTTAGGTAATTGGATGCAAAGATGAGGTCTGGGGATGATCCGTGTCTGTGCGTTGGGGCATCGACTATTTGGGTGAACTGAAGTGAAGTCATTGCCTGAAGGAAAGCTTCTGCATCTTTGGTGTTGGTGGACTTGAGGTTGAAGTCTCCTAGCAGCAGCGTGGGTTTATTAGATGCGGTGATAGCGCAGACTGCTTCGAGCGTTGAGGCTAGTTCGTCAGGTGAGGCTCTGGGTGCTCTGTAGGTTAGGCAGATTGCAATGTGTTTGTTCTCAATGCTGATTGT
Source organism: Ichthyophis bannanicus (assembly GCA_033557465.1). Lineage (NCBI taxonomy): Eukaryota > Metazoa > Chordata > Amphibia > Gymnophiona > Ichthyophiidae > Ichthyophis > Ichthyophis bannanicus. Next base: position 670,424,342 of record CM066031.1, read on the forward strand.
GTTACATTGTTGTGTGTCACTGAAACTCTGAGCTTTGAACTTTAGGTCCGTTTTTGCAATTATCAAGACTCCTCCTCCACGCTTGTGGGTGCGTGGGCAGTTGTATGCTGTGTATTTGTCTGGCACCAGTTGATTGAGTAGTACATTGTCGGTGGGATTGAGCCATGTCTCTGTGATGCAAAGTATGTCAGGCTGCTGGTCTTCTATGTGGTCTGCAATTGTGTGTATCTTGTTGCATATGGATCTGGCGTTTATGAGCTCAATTGTTGTCTGCTTTGAGGAGTTTGTTGTTTCGTGTGCTTCCTTTGAGCTAGTGTGGGAGTTTGATTTGTGTTTGGTTTGTCTTTTTGTCCCTGATGTTCTGTGTGTATCATTATGCGTGTACTGTGGTTCTATGTATGTCCAAGTGGTTGGTGGGTGCCATGGTGAGCTTGAGTGTGGGTAGTGGAAGTGTGTGGTTGGTGGCAGTAATGTGGTATCATCAACATAGCAAAGGTTGTTGATGAATCTTCCACCAGTCTTCAATCTTGGTTGTCTTCATACAGTCCTGCTTCTCTGATAATTTGTTCTGCATATAAATTGAACTGCTATAGATAAATAAAATCAGTAACTTGAACTGCTATGGGGAAAGTCTGCAGCCTTATCATACACTTATGATGATTTTAAACTATTCTCTTTTTCCTTGTTCGATTTTAAGTGTTGTTGCTTGATCAGTGTAAAGTTTGTGCATGAGAACTATCAGCTGTTCTGTACACTCATGCTTCTTTGTGTCCCAGTGTTTTTCATGATTTACACAGTCAAGTGTCTTGCACTTATTCAGCTTTAGCTTGAGTTTTCATACTAGTAGCTGATGATTTGTACCACAGGCTACTCCAAGTTTTGCCTTTGTTGATGTTTATTGAGCTTTTCCATCATTGAATTCCACAGATGTGGCTAATTTGATTTTTTTGTACAATTCATTGGGCAGAGTCCATGTGTACAGCAGTCACTTGTGTTGCTGGAGGAAAGTGTTTGAGATGATTAGATCATTGGTCTTGTAGAATTCTATCCCTCTTTTTCCAGCTTAATTTCTGTTGCCAAGCCCATGTTTTCCAACCACTTTGCCACCTTCTTTTGTTCCCACCTTTAGCATTTCACTAGATCAGTATATTTTTATTTATTTTTATTTATTTGAGCTTTTCTTATATACCGCCTCTTCCAGAGATCAAAGGCGGTTTACAGATAACAGGAACAGAACAAGGTTTTACATGGAACGATTTTGAGTTATTTACAATCAACTTTTTAAACAACAACATCTTGTAAAACTAATTACAGTCAACTATTTACATGAACAGTAGTATAGGCAGTATTGTTAATTATTTAAATTGAACATTGTGTAATTACATTGGAAGTTCTTGTGGTGAATTTGAATCAATAAAATCGAATTAAACTTTTTCATCCGAGTTCTTTTTATTTGTGTGTAGCGTAGGGTTGGGGGGGGGGGGGGGGTTGTATTCTGTAGTTATGGTGGGTTTGTGAGGTGTATTGGGTGGGGAGGTTCTGTTGAGTTTGTAAAGTGTTCTGTGAATAAGTGGGTTTTAAGTTCTTTCCTGAAGAGACGGAGGTCTTTTATCATTTGGAGATTTAGAGTATATCTTTGTTTGCATGTTCTATCAATTTCAGCTTGTACTTATTCATAAAAGTGATCATCTTCATCCTCTTCTACATCTTTTTTGGTGCATATTCCTGAATAATAGCTGAATAGAAATTAAGTGTTTACTGATTGCATTTCATTTCATTCAATTCTACAACAAAAAGAAAAATAGGAAAGTGTGATTTAAAAATCTGCAAAGCAAATAAATAGCCACAGGGTAAATTTATTTTGCCCGATACAGCCAATGCTGATTAAACTTAAACTTTTCTTAATTATAAATGTAACACCATTTCTTCTTGCCTTTCATTTCTGGCATAGTACTGTATATCATGAGGAGCAGCCTAGTGGTTAGAGCAACTGCCTAGTACCCAGAAGATCAAGGGTTCAATTCCCACTGGCACTACTTGTGACCTTGGGCAAGTCACTTTGCCCTCCATGGCCTTGGAAGAAAGGCTGGCAATCTACTTCCAGTGATACATTGCCAAGAGAACCCAGAGGTAGCTGGGTTGCTATGAGTCAACACTGACTTAATGGCACAAAAAAACCCTGTATATCATGTGATCATCAGATTCAAAGCACCCAGTGTCAGTCCATTTTAGTTCACTGACACCCAGCAAACTGAGTTCTGCACATCCCAGTTCATTCTTGACCACCTCCAGCTTCCCTTGGTTTGTGCTTTATATGTTTCATGTCCAATATGTAAGACATCTTTACAGCTTCTGACTCTCATTTCATGCACAGATGTCTCATTTCATTGGGGGGGGGGGGGGGGGAGGAAGATGTCCCAAGGGCTTGGTTCAACTGCATCATAAATTGCAGCTTTACTCTGAAGAATCTTCACCTCTTCCCCAGTCATCTGTTGAGTGCTTTCGGATCTGGAGGACTAATCTTCCAGCACTATATCATAATTTGTTTCATTGTGACTAATTAGTGAGCACATAGCTGATTCCACAAAATGACTAAACAGATATATGGAAAGTATAATCAACAAAACAAAACTTACAAGAAAGAATAGGCCCATTTTATCCAAGCAGTGACACATTTCATATCAGCAGGGGCACTGGAGGTGTCAAACAACCATTAGCCATGACATTTGATGTATTATGTCATTTCCACTTGTTTCCACCATACCTTATAGCACAAAATCACAAAAAGAACATATAGAAGGAGAGAAGGGTCTCGGAACCAGCGGGGCTTATGTGTGGATAGCTTGGAAATATTTCTACTATCTGCTGTTTTGTCACAAGTTGAGTAATCAATTGATGCTCCGGAAGTGACCATAATTATTGCAGTATTAGGCTATTAATAGATAACTCTCCAGGTCACATAGGTAAAAACTCAGCAGAAGAACCAAGATTTAGCTTGCTTTCTAAAAATGAAATAGCATGATTCAAAATGCAACTGAAGTGTAATGGAAATTAATAATTCAGGTGCACAAAAACTAAACACATGTTGCTCAGTATAAGTTAATGTTGCCTCTGCTAAGGGTGGAGACCAATCAAACATTTTCGGACCAGATAACCTTTATCAGTGACCCTTAAAAGTGTGTTTTTTTAGTAGAACTCCATTTATAAATCAAGAGTTCTAATCGATTAGTTGTACCCTATGTTTAGCTGCAATTTTTGTGCAGTGTTTCATAGGAGGTATATCTATAATCATACCTTATTTCACCATTTCCTTGCATTCCATGGATAACTATTGCTTTTAACTATATTCTCTGTTTTTAATTGACTATCTTGTCACAGGATCATGCAGATGCCTTCTTAGTTGACTTTAGCGAAAGGGGAACAGGTGAATGTGAATCGATTAATTTTACTCTTTCAAAATGTACAGAGACTAGGCAGCATGCCATGAAGTTACTAAGCAGTACATTAAAAACAAATAGAATATTTTTTCACTTAATAAATAAATAAGCTCTGAAATTCATTGCTAGCGGATGTGGTTAAAGAAGCATAGCTGAATTTAATAAAGGTTTGGACAAATTCCTGGAGGAAAACTCCATAAATCATTATTAAGGTAGAACTGAGGAAAGCCACTGCTTATTCTTGGGGGGGGGGGGGGGGGCGGGGGGGGGCAGCATAGGATCCTGCAGGTACTTCTGATCTGTGTTGGCTACTGTTGGAAACAGGATTCTAGGCTGGATGGACTTTTGTTCTGACACAGTAAATCATAGTTTTGAGAGGATAATTTGGGCGAAGCTAATGCTATCGGTGGTCAGGGCCGGCCCGTCCATTGAGCAAGAATGTTTTTTGCACAGGGCCCCGCGTTTCAGGGGGCCCCGCGCAAAGAACATTCTGCTTTTTTTTTTATTACATTTAAAAACAAAAACCTGGCTCTAGCTGCTGCCGCTGCCGCGTCCGTCGCAGCAGCGGCAGAATGGCGTGTCCCGCGGGGCCCCTTCTCCTCTTCGAGCCCTCTGCAAGGGCTTTCAGATTCGCGAAGGGAGAGTTGTGCTCCCTCGCGTCTCTGTAAAGCCCGCAGGGGCTAATGGGAAATTTCCCATCAGCCCCTTTAGACGCGAGGGGCTGATGGGAAATTTCCCATTAGCCCCTGCGGGCTTTACAGAGACGCGAGGGAGCACTCTCCCTTCGCGAATCTGAAAGCCCTTGCAGAGGGCTCGACGTGGAGAGGGGGCCCCGCGGGACACGCCATTCTGCCGCTGCTGCGACGGACGCGGCAGAAGCTAGAGCCAGGTTTTTGTTTTTAAATTTGCCGGAAGGGAAGGGAAGGGAAGGGGGGGGGGGCTGATGGAGGCTGTCTGGAAATGGGGTGATGGGGGGTTAGGACTGGAAATGTGCAAGGGGGGGGGGTTAGGAAATGAAATGTGCAAGGGGGGGGGGTTAGTACTGGAAATGTGCAAGGGGGGGGGTTAGGACTGGAAAAGTGAAAGGAGTGGGTTAGGACTGGAAATGTGCAAGGGGGGGGGTTAGGACTGGAAATGGGCTGGGACTGATGGAGGCTGACTTGAAATGGGCTGGGGGGGGGATAAGACTGAAAATGGGCTGGAGGGGGGGGTTAGGACTGGAAATGGGCTGGGGCTGATGGAGGCTGACTGGAAATGGGCTGGGGAGGGGTTAGGACTGGAAATGGGCTGGGGGGGGTTAAGACTGATAATGGGCTGGGGCTGATGGAGGCTGACTGGAAATGGGCTGGGGGGGTTAAGACTGGTAATGGGCTGGGGGGGTTAAGACTGGTAATGGGCTGGGGGTTGATGGAGGCTGACTGGAAATGGGGTGATGGGGGGTTAGGACTGGAAATGGGCTGGGGGGGGTTAAGACTGGTAATGGGCTGTGGGCTGATGGGGGCTGTCTGGAAATAGGGTGATGGGGGTTAGGATTGTTAATGGGCTATGGGGGGGGGGTTAGGACTGCTAATGGGCTATGGGGGCGCTAGGACAGGAAAAGGGCTGATGGGGAGGGGTTAGGACTTGAGGTGGGCTGATGTGGTTAGGACTAGTAATGGGCTGTGGGCTGATGGGGGGGGTTAGGACTGGCAATGGGCTATGGGGGGCTGACTGGAAATGGGCTGATGGGGTTAAGACTGGAAGTGGGCTGATGGGGGGTTAGGACTGGTAATGGGTTATAGGGGGGGGCTTAAACTGAAAATGGGTTGATGGGGGGCTAGGACTGGTAATGGGTTGGGGGATTGCTATGACTGGAAATGGACTGAGTGGACGGGGAGGCTTGAACTGCAAATAGCTGATGGGGAGGGAGCTTGGAATGGAAATGGGCTGTGAGGGAAGGGAGCTAGAACTGAAAATGGGCTGATGGAGCAGCTAGGATAGGACTGGAAATGGGCTGTTGGGGGGAGCTAAGATTGGAAATGGGCTGTGGTGGGGGCTTGAATTGAAATGGACTCATGGAGGGGCTAGAACTGGAAGTAGGCTCATGGGGGGGCTTGGACTGGAATTGGGCTGAGTGGAGGGGAGCTAGGATTTGACATGGGCTGATGGTGGGGCTAGGAAATGACTAGAAATGGGCTGATGGGGGGCTAGGATTGGAAATGAGCTGATGAAGGGACTCAGACTGAAAATGGATGGGGGAGCTAGGACTGGAAATGGGTTGATGGGGGGCTAGGACTGGAAATGGGCTGATGCAGGGACTAGAAGGGAATGGATGCTGGGTGAGACTGGAACTAGAAGGGAGCTGATGTTGGGGGAGGATTAGAATGGGATGGGGCTGGGAGAGTAAAATGGAGAGGGGAAAAATATTTTGTGTGGGAGGGATGAAAAATCTACAATTGGCCGGGTATTGGGAGAGTAAGTGGGGATTGAGGATGGAGGGGTAAAATTTGTGTGGATGAAATAAGAATGAGGAAAGAGCAAAAGGATAAAGATTAGTATGTTAAAGCAGATGTAGAGAGAGAGGATGGAAAGAAAACTAGAAGAGAGAAGAAAGGACAAATGGACAGCAGACGATGGAGAGTTAGCAGAAAACATGAAGAAACCAGAAGAAAGTGGCTGGAGCAATTGCAACTGAAAAAAAATGCACAAAAGGTAGAAATATATCTCTTTATTTTGAATTTATTAACTGGAATATGAAAGTTCTGGGAAATGTGCATCATTAACGTCTGCGCTTTGTTTGGTACAAGAGGAAATTGATTTATAGTTTTATTTCTACAGTGTTGTTGTACATTCCAAGTTTGGCTTTTGGGGTTCCCAGTTTAAATTATTGCCTTCCTGTTTCTAAATTGCGATTCCTTGTTTGGTGATGGTCTATGTTCTGCATGTGTAACTGAGCTGAGGTATTCTGTTTATGTAATTCCTATTTGACATTGCCACTTGTTCTCTTTCCCCAGTATTCTCTGAAATGTACTGGTTTAATATTTGCAGTGTTTCCTTTTGATAGGTAGGGACTGGTGCTTTGTGAGTCCTGGTAATGCTGTCAGGATACAGCGGGTTTGCTATGGGTTCTAAATGGGCAGCGTTTGTAGTAGTTCCTAATGTGCCTGGCGGTTGGCACTGGATTATAGTAATGTAGAAATCTTTTAGTCTTTCTTTATCCATACACTCATTAAGAGACATGTTTACTAAAAGTTAGTGTATGGTAACATTATGCAAATATTTATGCAAATAAGGCCACTTATGCAAATGAGGCCCCGCACCGAGTCTCCGCACATGGCCCCGCACCCCCCTTGGGCCGCCCCTGTCGGTGGTTCAGGGATATTATTAAACATACTAGTTCCCGGCTAGAAATCAGAGTTGGAGTCTCACATCCCATAAGCAGACTATCTTATTCAGATTTAGACAGGCTTGGAAGGCCCTTCTAGCATGAGACTGCAAGTCTGTTGTCCTGTTTGCAACCCTCCGTGATGCCAGTCCTGATATTTTTTAATAGCTGCGAATAAAAACAATTGAAAACAATCTCTCTCTCGTTTGTCATGCTTTTCTGTTCTTTTCCTGGTGCTCTTGCTTCATGAAAATATTATCTTGGTTCTAACTCGGTCCTACATACAGTGCATTACAATAACCTAGCTATTCCAAGCATTCAACATTGGATCCCTCTATATTGTGGACATGTGTTCCTGAGGGAAGGCTTTTCTTTTATTTGTATTTCTTTTTCGATTTTTCTGTTTCCTACTGGGAATTTTGCTATACAAGTTTTTTTGCTTGCTTAAATATGTAATAATTTTGCAAACATATAAAATAAAAATTTATAATCTAAGCGTGATAACAAGTTGGCATAAATTAATGTTAGAAAATCTTGAGACATAAAAAGAAATACAATTTTTCAAAGTTGGCAACTGCAATACAAACAGGTTTTAATGAGATTAGAAACTTGCCGTGTGAAAGTTAGGCCACTGCCTAGAAGTATTCCCAAAGTATGTACTTGATCCTTGGGCACCAATTGTAGGCCACTCCAATCTAGGAGTGGACAGGATCTCATGTAGGTCTCATGATGAACCCAAAGAACAACTGACTTTTGGGGCTTTTAAAATATATTAGTGCCAATCCATTCTGATGTAGCAACCTGATAAGATAATTATTCTTCTTGTTGAGATTCTCACTCTTCTCCCAAAGGAATACACAGCTAATGTTATCAACAAAAATATGGAAATTAATGCCACATTCATCATTTAAAGTTTAAGGAGTCACATATATAGATTGAAAAGAAGAGGAGGTAATAGTACTGCTTTGTAGAACCCCAAACGGTAGAGCACAAGAAATAGAAGATTGAGTACCTAATATAACAAACTGAGACCTAATCTTCAAAAGTGAACATAGCCAACCTAGTGCTTGTTGTCTTATTCCAAAAACTGAGAGACGTTCTAGCAATTTGATGATAAATAGTATAAAAGCAGCACTGAGGTCTAATAGGACCAGGAGAGAATCTTGTTTCCAAAATACTATAATACAGTCCTGGATGAAGACTAAGCATTTCATACAGACTTGTCCCTCATGCTTCATCATCAACCGTCCTAGTATTCCATTGCCAAGATATAGCTGCTTGAAAATTTTAGGCTAATGACCTGACCCAAGCCTTCTGGTCACTACATTAGGTAAGTTAACAGCATACTGCATCCCATGTGCACATTGATAGAACTGCTTTTATTCCTTCTAAAGTAATTTTACATGTAGAGGTGTGGAAATGTGCAACATGACTATTTGTGGCACCCAGAACTTCTATGAAGTCATCAATAAAAGCCAACATCATTCTTAATTTGCTGCTGAACTACTTGTTTGGAATGTTTCTTGCTTCCTGTTCTCTACAAAATGGGCTTTACTATAGAAACATATAGAAAAGCTCTTCTTCTCCCCTCCTTTCTCGTGCAATTGAGGTTTCTGCATTGTCAAGAAAGGAAAGTGTTCATCTTTCTCTGTCTTCATTGTTAGCATTCATCTTTCTGCCTAGCTTTTAGAAACTGGGTTTCTCATGAAATATGATTAACCTTATTATTGAAGTTAGCAAAAGGTTATTTCAATGACGGGACCTGTTCTCTGAAATAACTTCTGGGATAGCAGTGCTAGAACCGCAATATGTGGCTTTATTGCTATTAGAAGTACCATTTTGCAATTGTACTTTTGAAAAACTAGAAAATGGATGTTATGGTACTTGTTAGAATATGAAAATATTAGAACTTGGGTTTCTTCTTTTAGCTTTAGTTTATAAAGTGTTGAAAGTAGAGTACAAACTAAGGTAAAAAAAAATATGTAATTTTCACAGAATTTTTGAATGCTGAGAATTTTTTTGGGCCATTGCAGTATGTAATACTCTTCCAATGTTTATTGAAAATGAACATACAGAAGATTGAATTCAGAGATTCGTTAAAGGAAATAACATTAGTATTTTAACATTCTGTATTTTTACACATATTGACTCGTCTTATGTTCTTTTTTCTTCTTACTGAAGTATTTTCTCTATAAGTCGCCTTATCTTAATCTTATTTTAAAGTGACTGCTGCCGTAGGCTGTATGTTAGTTGAATAGCCTATGGTGGTCACATGTATGGTGCATGTATAAAGGGCATTGCACTGGTATAAACATAATTCAAATGAAAAGAAGAAACAATAAGCTTTAATACAAAATTAGAAAGAGAAAGAAAACACATTCTGTTTGATGGTCATAGTTAATGGAGAGATGGTTGCATTGCTGCAATATTGGTAATATGTCTTAATAAACTGACACCTTATTCAAATTTGTGTGTCAGATCCTATATGTATGTAATTATTTAGTCAAAAATATTTTTTGTTAGATGGAATTTCAGAAAAAGCAACCACATTTGCCTCTGCACTTTCCTGGTTCTTTTTACTCATAAATGAAAAACTCTTATGTCCAGTGACCATGTGCTAACACGTTGCCAAATGTGGCCACATATTATTAAATGTTATTCCACACAAAAACTGTAAATTTGTGTGAACTGAGTTTAAAGTATAAACAGATTTATCTCACGTAAATATAGTGTGGATATTCTGAAAACCCATCAAAATGTGGGTTTCCACAGACAGGCTTGGAAAGCCCTGGAATAAAGAATTGTATATGCTCTTCTACCAAAGACAGCGAGGTATAGAGGTAGAGGTTGATAAATACAGCCTTGAATAACAATGATATGTTATACAGTGCCTTGTGAAAGTACTCATCCCCTCTGTTTTTGTCCTATTTTTTCGCATTGCAACCTGAAATGAAAATAGAGGTTCATTAGGATGTAAGGTAATGGACCTAACAATATAGTCCAAATTGGTGAAGTGAAATGACAATAAAATACCTTGTGTATATAAAAAAGAAGAAGAAAAGGCTTGGCAATCTTCTTCAGGTGATACATTGCCAAGAAAACCCAGAGGTAGCTGGGTCACCAGGAGTCAGCATTGACTTGATGGCACTAAAAATAAATAAATGAATGAATAAATAAACAAGTAAAAACTGAAAAGTAGTGAGTGTATATGTATTCATCCCTTTTGCTATGAAACCCCTAAATAAGATGTGGTCCAAACAAGTAACCTTAGAAGTCACATAATTAGTTGATTAGGGTCCACCAGTGTTCAATGATCTGTCACATGATGTCTGTATAAATATACCTGTTCTGAAAGGGCCCTGACTCTGCAACACCACTAAGCAAGAAACATGAAGACCAAGGAGCACTCCAGACATGTCAGAGGTAAAATTGTGGAGAAGTATAGATCAGGGTTGGATTATTAAAAAAAAAAAAAAAGAAATCCCAAATTCTGAATATCCCATGGAGCATCGTCGCTTAAAGAAAGAAATACTAAAACACATTTGCAGTTTGCACAGCAGCATGTGGCAGACCCCCCCCCCCCCCCCAAACACATGGAGGGAAGGTTTTCTGGTCAGATGAGACGAAAATTGAACTTTTTGCCCATCACCCTGAGAACACTATTCCCACAATGAAACATGGTAGTGACAGCATGTTTTTCATTGGCAGGGACAGGAAAACTGGTCAGGGTTGAAGGAATGATGGATGGCACTAAATACAGGGCAGTTCTTGAGGAAAACCTGTTTCAGTCTGCCAGAGATTTGAGACTGGGATGAAGGTTCACCTTCCAGCGTATTGCTAAAGCTACACTGGAGTGATTTAAAGAGAAATATTTAAATGTCTTGGAATGGCCTAGTCAAAACCTAGATCTCAATCCAATTAAGAATCTGTGGCATGACTTGAAGATTGTTGTACACCAATGCAGCCCATCTAATTTGAAGGAGTTGGAGCAGTTTTGCCTTGAGGAATGGGTGACAATCCCAGTGGCTAGATGTGCTAAGCAAAGAGACATACCCCAAGAAACTTGCAGCTGTAATTGCAGCAAAAGGTGGCTCTACAAAGTATTGACTTTTGTGGGGGGGGGAGGATACCTATGCACACTCATGAGTTCTGTTCTTTTTTTTGTCTTACTGTTTGTGTCACAATGAAAGATATTTTGCACCTTCAAAGTGGTAGGCATGTTGTGTAAATCTCATGGTGCTAACTCCCAAATCTCCATTTTAATTCCAGGTTGTAATGCGACAAAACAGGACAAACATGGAGGGGATGAATACTTTCACAAGGCATTGTATGACTAGAAACTGGATAGAAATATCTGAGCAGACTGCATGTGCAATTGGTCTTTTTTTGCTCTCTTCTAGATTGTTACTATGAAAGCAATAAATTAGACAAAAAGAGAACTCATAAGATAGATCTAAGAATTAAGCACAGTGGGCTCAATATTCAAAAGGGTTTATCCAGTTAGCAGGACCTGCTGAACAAATAAACCCCACTGAGCTTGATATTTAATGGCAGTAACTGGTCGATGCCACTGAATACAGTTGTGGTCAACATTATTGGCACCCTTGCATTTTACGTATGTTGTGTACAATATCTTGAGAAATAATTGGAACTATTCTAACTGCATGTCGTCATAATATTTTACTAATATGTTGAAAGGTATACAACAAAAAAAGATGTCTGTGCAACTTAGGTGTAGTAATTTCTGAGAAAAAAACAAAATATGACCTGGTCAGGATTAATGGTACCCGTAACTAATATTTGCTTGCACAACCCTTGGCAGTGATGACAGCCTCCAAATGTTTCTTGTAGCCTTCTATAAGTTTCGTAATCTGTCTGCTGATAGTTTCTCCCATTCTTCAACTTGATTTGTTTCAGCTCATGAATGTTTCCAGTTTTCCTTTTATCAATGGCAGATTTCAGCTCTTTCCAAAGGTTCTTGATTGGATTGAAATGAGGACTCAGTGCTGGCCAGTTTAAAGCAGTGCATCTGTTCCTTTTTAACCATTCTTTTGTACTTTTGGATTTATGTTTTGGGTCATTGTCCTGCTGGAGGACCCATGACATTTGACCCAGACCTAGCTTTCTGACACTATGTAGCACATTTTGGTCCAAATTACCTTGGTAGTCCTCTGATTTCATGATTCCTTTAATACATTCCAGGCCTCCAGTTCCTGAGGCAGCACAACAGTCCCACAACATTATGGAACCTCCACCATATTTAACTGTAGAAAGGGTGTTTTTTTCCTTATAAGCTTCATTTCTTTGCCTGTAATTGTATTGCTGGTCTGCATTGCCAAAGAGAGCATGTTTGATTTCATCTGTCCACAGAACATTTTCACAGAAGGATTGTGATTTCTCAATGTGGGTTTGGGCAAAAATCGGGCATGCCTTTTTATGTTTGAGAGTGGGATCCTCCTTGGCCTTCGCCTATGAAGTCCTCCTTTGTTTAGTGTATGGAGTGTGGTGCGAGTTGAAACCACCACTCCATATTGCTCCAGATTAGCCTTAAGTTCTTTGGATGTTGTATGTAGTGCTTTTCCAACAATTTGCACTAACCTTTGAAGACTTCTTGCATTAATTTTTCTCTTCTCACGGCGTTCTGGGAAGTTCTTGACAGTATTATGAACAGAAAACTTCTTAATAACACTGCGTTCTCCAGGACCAAGCAGGAAGTCAGTCCTCACATATGGGTGACGTCGGCGCCGACGGAGCCCTCGCAGAGCAATTTTCCCCAGCTTTCACAGAAAGCCTTTGGGAATTGCAGCGCGCATGCGCGGTCGCCTTCCCGCCCAAGGGTGCCATCTTAGCCAGTCTTCTTTTTTCCGCGGAGCCCTACAGACGTACCCGTCGTGTCCCCGCTAAAAAAGTTGATTTTCGTGAGTTTTCTCGTTTTTCAATTCGGTTCGACGCCGGTCGTTTTCCTGCCCGGACTCGCGACGCCGTTGCGAGTCCTTCTCTTATTTTTCGGTTTTTCTGATTTTTGGTCAGTTTCGTTTTCGGTTTTTTCGCTGGCAGCCCGGTCCTTTGACCTTGCAGGGGCCCTTTTTCCCCCGATGGCTGCCAGTGGTTTCAAGCGGTGTGGTCAGTGTGACAGAAATATGTCACTCACTGACACACACGATAATTGCCTCCGCTGCCTGGGCCCGGATCATGAAGAAATGATCTGTGGAGCCTGTGGCAAAATGTCCTCCAAAGCGTTGAGGAGTCGGCGGCATCAGCGGGATAGAATCTTCGCTGACCCCAGCCGTACCCGGACCTCGTCAGAGGCCTCGGCATCCAGAGGCTCCAGCTCTGACCATCGCCGAAGCTCCTCCGACAGGGGTTCTCCCTCCGGAGACCATCGACGGAAGACAAAACCCACGAGGGCGGCGTCGGTGGACGCTCCTGGCTCCGCGAGGGCCAGGTCGCATAGCCCCGACAGCCGTCCCGGGTCTTTGGAGAAGGAGCACCTCCCGAAGCGACCTCGCCTGGAGTCGGAGTTGCCTGCTCGGGTAAGTCCTGTGGTCCTTCTGGACTCGCCTCCGAGAGGTCCGACGTCGGGCCCGACGCCGTCGGGGCCCGAGTCGGGGGCTGCTGGGTCACCTGAGGTCGGACTCAGGGTGACGGCCTTGGAGAGCAGACTATCTGCCTTCATGGACCAGCAGCGGGCACTGATCGCTAGCCTCGCTGGCGTCGCTGCCCCAACCGCCGGGACGTCGACGTCTAAGTCGACCCCGGAGACCGAGCCGATCCTCGAGTCCATGCGAACTCGAGTCGATCCTCGGTCGAGGTCACCCTCGGCCTCCCGTTCGGGACCGAGGTCGTCGCCGCCGACTCACTTGGCGTCGGGGCGGCCGACGCCTCCGCCTGCCCGAGCCGACCCCACTGATTCCTCCTCGGAGTCGGTCTGGGAGTCTGAAGAGGAGGAGTCACCTGATTCCTTTCGGACTCGGTGTGTCCCCTCGGACTCACCTGAGTCCGAACCTCGGAAACAGTCCCCTCCGGAGGATGCCTGGTTCTCGGACTTCGTCAGGGATATGGCCAAGGCTTTGGCCTTCCCTGCGGATCCCGAGGAGGAGCCTCGAGCCGAAGAGCTCGATGCCCTTCAGTACGACTCTCCCGCCCGGGAGCACTTTACTGTACCGGTGCCTCCCATGCTGGAACGACTACTCTTCCGCATGTGGGAGAGTCCGGCCTCGTCGCCGGTATTGAGCAAGCGGGTCGATTCCATCTATCGAGTCCGCAAGAGTCCTGGCTTCCAAAAAGCACAGCTGCCACACCATTCCATGGTAGTGGAATCGGCCATGCATAGGCTTAAGAGCCAGAAAATGCACTCCTCGGTGCCTCCTGGCAGGGAAACCCGTAACCTGGATGGCCTTGGTAAGAAGTGTTTCCAGGGCTCTATGCTGGCTTGTCGTGTCCAGACCTACCAGCTATACATGGGCATGTATCTCCGAGACCTGGCTAAAGAGCTAGCCGGATACTCCGCTGGACTGTCCGAGGAACCTTTGCGGAGGTTCCTAGCCTTAACAACTGGTATTCGGGAATGCTCCAAATTCATGTCCCGAGCAGCCTATGATGGCTTTGAAGCATCGGCTCGTGTGGCCGCAGCTGGCATCGGTGCCCGCCGACAGGCTTGGCTTCAGTCGTCTGACCTTGAACCTTGGGTGCAGGACAAGTTGGTCGATGTCCCCTGCAGAGGTGAGAACCTCTTTGGCAAGCCCATGGCTGAAAAGGCTGCACAAATCGAGACGGAGACTCTCACCAGGACCAGGCTTTCTAGGAAGACCTCCGCCCCTTCCCAGAAAAACAAGGGCTCGGGAAAGAAGTCCTTTTACCCGAGAAAGGCGGCTGCCTATAAACACTACCCCCAATATCAGGCCCCTCCAGCTCCCCAACAGGGTCAGCAGGCCAAGGGACGGGGTAACGGGTCCCGTAGGCAGCAAGCCCCCAAGCCTGCACCACCAGCCCCTGCTCAGCAGGGTGGGGGTTTTTGACTTCCTCAGCATAGCCTCTCCCCCTCAGCTGGTTCCTCCCAGCACCGGAGGCCGGCTGGTTCACTTCGCCCACAGGTGGTCCAACATCACTTCAGATGCCTGGGTGCTTCAAGTCGTGCGAGAAGGATATCTTCTCCACTTCCATCAGGTCCCTCCCTCTTATTTTCCGGGAGAACCTCCTCGACTCCCTCTGCACAGGGACTTACTCCTTCAGGAGTTAGCAAGTCTTCTTCAGGACCAGGCTGTGGAACCGGTGCCCCACCACCTGAGAGGTCAAGGCTTTTATTCCAGGTATTTCCTAATACCAAAAAGGACAGGAGGCCTCAGACCCATCCTGGACTTGCGCAACCTCAACAAGTTCCTTGTGCGGGAAAAGTTCAAGATGCTTACCCTTGGAATCCTTCTGCCCTACCTCCAGCAGGGAGATTGGCTATGCTCCTTGGATCTAAAGGATGCCTACACGCACATCCTCATCCACCCAAGCCACCGCCAATACCTAAGGTTTGTGGTGGCAGGAAATCACTACCAGTACAGAGTACTGCCCTTTGGCCTATCCTCCGCACCGCGAGTCTTCACAAAATGTCTCGCGGTGGTGGCGGCCTATCTCAGGCTTCACGGCCTCTATGTCTTTCCGTACCTCGACGACTGGCTCATCAGAGCGTCGTCCTCTCCGGCAGTCGCCAATGCCACACACCGCACGGTGACTCTTCTGCAGTACTTGGGCTTTGTCATAAACTTCGCAAAGTCCACTTTGCTCCCCTCACAGGATCTCGAGTTCATCGGCGCAAGGCTGCACACTCCTCAGGCTCGAGCTTTCCTGCCTCTCGACAGGGCTCAACGGCTCATGGACCTAGCCGGCCGTTTTCGCAGCCAGTCCCTGGTCTCCGCCAGGCGCTTCCTGAGACTACTCGGCCATATGGCTTCCACCGTCCACGTGACCCCCAATGCTCGCCTGAATATGCGGCCGGCTCAATGGTGCCTTCGCCAGCAGTGGCAACAAGCCACCGGCGGACTTGCCAACTTAGTGCGCCTCTCCAGACCGCTGGCCTCTTCCCTACAGTGGTGGCTTCATCGGCCGAACCTGGTGCTCGGAATGCCGTTTCAGTCGCCTCAGCCGGCTCAAGTGCTGACGACCGATGCTTCCCTCCTGGGTTGGGGAGCTCATTGCCAGGGGGCATGTACTCAAGGTCTCTGGACCGCGTGGGAGTCTGCTCAACAGATCAACTTCCTGGAGCTCAGAGCTATTCGTCTGGCGCTCAAGGCTTTCTCCCACCTGACTTCTCACCAGTCCGTCCTTGTCCAGACGGACAATCAAGTTGCCATGTTCTACGTGAACAAGCAAGGGGGCACGGGCTCCTTCCTTCTCTGCCGAGAAGCTCAGAAGCTCTGCTCTTGGGCCGTCAGTCACGGCATTCTTCTCAAGGCAGTTTATCTCCCAGGCCAAGAAAATTGCCTGGCGGACAAACTCAGCAGGATACTCCAGCCGCACGAGTGGCGTCTGGATCCCTTGGTAGTTCAGAAACTCTTTCTGAAGTGGGGCCTCCCCACGATGGATCTCTTTGCCAGTCCTCTCAACCGGCAACTTCCTCGCTTCTGCTCTCGTCAGCCACATCCCCTTCGGGTAGCGGCCGATGCTTTTCTGCTCTCATGGTCGGAAAGTCTTCTCTATGCTTTTCCTCCCATCCCGCTAGTCTCCTGAACTCTGTTCAAGGTTCTCCGGGACAAAGCGTCCATGATCCTGGTGGCTCCTCGCTGGCCCAGACTGCCGTGGTTCCCACTCCTGTTACAATTAGCGGCGGAGGATCCGTTCCCTCTGGGGTTTCAACCGGATCTCCTAACACAGGATCAGGGGTCTCTGCTACACCCCAACCTCAGATCTCTCAACCTAATGGCCTGGCGGCTGAAAGGGTAGTCCTTGCTCCCCTTCTCCTGCCGGCAGAGGTGGAAGAGGTCGTCCTAGCTTCTCGGCGCCCTTCTACCCGCAAATGCTACGCCCTTAAATGGCGTCGTTTTTCCGTTTGGTGCGTACAGCAGTCTCAGGATCCCTTCTCCTGCTCGGTGTCGGTGATCTTGCAGTACCTGCTCTACCTCTCTAATCTGGGACTTAAGTCCAACTCCGTCAAAGTCCACCTCAGTGCTCTTTCAGCACACCATGTGCCGGTGGACGGCAGACCTCTTTCCAGCGACCCTCTCTTAGCACGGTTTCTCCGAGGTCTCCTTCTACTTAAACCACCTCTGCGCCCGCCAGCACCTGACTGGGATCTGAATGTGGTTTTACAGTGGATCACCTGTCTGCCTTTTGAACCGATGGCTACCTGTTCCCTGCGTTTTCTTTCGTGGAAAACCTTATTCCTGATAGCCCTCACTTCCGCTAGACGCGTAAGTGAATTGCAGGCCCTCGTGTCTGTTCCTCCCTTCACTCGGTTCTACAAAAATAGGGTAGTCCTACGGACTCACCCAAAATTTCTTCCAAAAGTTGTCTCCCCTTTTCACATCAATCAGGAGGTGGTACTTCCAACCTTCTTTCCCAGGCCTCACTCCAGCCGAGCTGAACGAGTCCTGCATACCCTGGACTGTAGAAGAGCATTGAACTTCTACCTTGACCGTACGCGGGAGCACCGTAAAGCTGCTCAGCTTTTTGTGTCTTTTGACCCCAATAGATTGGGGCTCCCGGTCTCCAAGCGTACTCTGTCCATCTGGGTTGCTGACTGTATCGCTTGGGCTTATGGGGCAGCCGGACTCTCCTTAGAAAGTCGAGTCACGGCTCATTGTGTTCGGGCGAAGGCTACGTCAGTGGCTTACCTCCGCTCTGTTCCGCTGGCAGACATCTGCCGGGCCGCTACTTGGTCTTCGAGCCAGACTTTTGCGGTCCATTACTGTCTCGAGAGGGAGTCCCGCAGGGACAGTGCTTTCAGACAGGCAGTCCTCCGAAATCTCTTCGAGGTTTGAGCAACTCCTACCCTCCATCCCGGATGGGGGCTACCGGTGGGTAATAATTCAGCGAAGATTCCTTCCTTCTGTACTGCTGAGCTAGAGGGAGCTCATTTTTGTGCTTAGGGTCTCCGGTAGCCTTAAGCTTGGGAGTCCCGTATGTGAGGACTGACTTCCTGCTTGGTCCTGGAGAAAGCGTAGTTACTCACCTGTAACAGGTGTTCTCCAGGAGCAGCAGGAATCAGTCCTCACAACCCTCCCTCCTCCCCGTGGAGTTGCAATCATCTGCTTAAGTTTTTTTGCAAATTTTTATGCTGTCTTTAGCTATGTCATCAGACTGGCTAAGATGGCACCCTTGGGCGGGAAGGCGACCGCGCATGCGCGCTGCAATTCCCAAAGGCTTTCTGTGAAAGCTGGGGAAAATTGCTCCGCGAGGGCTCCGTCGGCGCCGACGTCACCCATATGTGAGGACTGATTCCTGCTGCTCATGGAGAACACCTGTTACAGGTGAGTAACTACGCTAACTGGTTACTCAGGAATCCCAAGGTCTTTGGAGATGGCCTTGTACCCCTTTGAAGTCTGATGTTTGGTGGTAATGGCTTTTCTGATGGTCTCAGGCAGCTCGCTTGTCTTCATCATTGTGAAAATGGAACAGGGAGTGAATGTGGCCACTTTGAACATTAGAGCTATCATTCTTTGGTTGATTCAAGTCATGTGAGTACTGACAATTCATCATAGGTGTGTCTAATTTTACTGCAATGGGAATGTGTTTCTGCTGTTCAAACTGATTTGAATTGTTTATAATGTCCCAGTTTTTATACTATTTCCTTTTTTAATTGGTCTTGTTTTATTTGATTCTTTTATGTGTCAAATATGTGTGCATATATAATCCAAAGCCATTTCACTGGCTACTTTTCTTAGGAGATATTAGACATTAAGGAGTTGAACTGCAAGGGTGCCAATAATGTTGACCACAACTGTATCTCCACAGACCATTCTGGCACCTTCTGGATAGTGCTGGGGTGGTTCATGGGTGGGGTTTGGATGTTCCCAGCACTTACCCAGTTAGCAGCAATTTTTCAACCTACAAACAGGATAGGTAACTGCATAATGTTAGGGCATGTCAATAGCTGTCCTAATATTTTTTTATTACAATTTAATTTATACAGTTCTCAAAAGTAATTAGTAAAAAAGACAATGCAGTTATAAAATAAACATATATATATATAAAAAAAGGAAACCATTCACAGCAAGCCCTATAGTTCATCACAAGGAATATGTGTGGGGGGGGGGGGGCGGCGCAGAAAGAAAGCAAGATATTAATACAATAAGGAAATCAAATTAAATTTGTGGAGATCACAAAACAAAATGTAAACCCCCTACAAAATCTTGACTGAGTAATTAGAAAATGTAACTAAAAAGATTCTTTAGAAGGAAGAAAACCCTCAAGCTGTGTAGGATCAATAGAGTTATATGAATGCCCCTAATACCTCACCAGATATTTACATACTACTACTGAGCATTTGTATGGCGTTACAAGTCGTATGCAGTGCTGCACAAACATGTAAGAGACAGTCCCTGCTCATCAGAGCTTACAATCTAGTCAAGACAGACAACACAGAAGGTGTAGGCAGGGATAAACAGGGGGGAGAGAAAAAGAAAAAGGAGATCAGGTGAGTCAAGATCCAAAAGCAGCAGCGAAGAGGTGAGTTTTCAGCCTGGATTTGAAGAAGTTTAGAGAAGGTGCCTGGTGTATAGACAAAGGTAGTTTGTTCCAGACGTAAGGTGCAGCAAGGTGAAAGGAGCAAAATCTGGAGTTAACAATAGAAGAGAAGGGCATAGATAGAAGCAGTTTGCTAGAAGAATGGAGTTCCCGAGGGGGGTTGAAAGGAGAGATAAGAGAAGAAAGGTAGCGAGGAGCTGCAGAGTGAATGCATTTATAGGTCAGCAGGAGAAGTTTGAACTGGATGCGGAAACAGATAGGGAGCCAATGAAGTGACTTGAGAAGAGGAGTAATATGGGCATGATGAGGCTGGCGGAAGATTAGCCGCGCGGCAGTGTTGAACAGATTGAAGGGGAGAGAGATGATTCAAAGGGAGACCAGCAAGGAGTAAGTTATAGTAGTCAAGACGGGAGGTGATCAAGGAGTGGATAAGCGTCTTAGTATTGTGTTCAGAAAGGAAAGGACGAATTTTGCTGGTGTTATAGAGAAAGAAACGACAGGTCTTAGCTATCAGATGGATGTGTGTGGAGAAAGAGAGAGAGGAGTCAAAGACAACCCCAAGATTGCGGGCTGAGGAAACAGGAAGGAGTACAAAGTTATTCACAGAGACTGAGAAAGGAGGAAGATGTGGGGAGGTTTTGGGGGGAAAGATAAGAAGTTCAGTCTTGGCCATGTTCATAGTAACATAGTTCATAGTAACATAGTAAATGACGGCAGATAAAGACCAATATGGTCCATCTAGTCTGCCCAGTAAGATGGCAAGAGTAGGTGCACCTGCCGCTCCGTGCAGGCCACCCCTGCCCATGTCTTTGTTTTAGGGGTGAACCCACCGCTCCGTGTAGGACATCCCTGTATGTTGAGAAATTAGTTAGTTACGTTTATTTTGATTTTATCCTGTTGCTGTAAAGGGATCCACTGTGTCTGTCCCATGCCATTTTGAATTCTGTCACTGTATTTGCCCCAACACTTCCATCGGGAGGACATTCCAAGCATCCACCACCCTTTCAGTGAAAATGTATTTCCTGACATTGCCTTTCAATTTACCCCCTTGCAGCTTCATGTTATGCCCTCTAGTTTTACAGCTTCCCCGTCTTTGGAAGAGGTTTGTTTGTTCATTATTTCTCTTTAAGTATTTAAAGGTCTGAATCATATCTCCCCTGTCCCTCCTCTCCTCCAGAGTGTACATATTTAGGTCTTCAAGTCTCTTCTCATAAGGCTTCTGATGTAGGCTCCAAATCATTTTGGTCGCCTTCCTCTGAACAGTTTCAAGTCTTTTTATATCCTTTGCAAGATATGGTCTCCAAAACTGAACACAGTATTCCAAGTGAGGCCTCACCAGTGACTTATACAGTGGCATTAGTACCTCTTCCTTTCTGCTGGTAATTCCTCTTTGTATACAACCCAGCATCCTCCTGGCTTTTGCCACCGCCTTGTTGCACTGTTTTGCCACCTTGAGATCCGCAGAAATAATCACACCAAGGTCCTTCTCCTGGTCCGTGCATACCAATTAAATCTTAACTGACAAGCATTAGACCATTCTTCCAGCTTTTGTAGATCTTTCCTCATGTTATCCACTCCCTCAGGGGAGTCCACTCTGTTGCAAATTTTCATGTCATCTGCAAAAAGACAGACTTTTCCATGCAGTCCTTCAGCAATATCACTCACAAATACATTGAACAGTGCTGGGCCCAGGACCGAACCCTGGGGCACCCCGCTAATCACCCTCCTTTCATCCGAGTGAGCTCCATTTACCATCACCTTCTGTCGTCTGTCAGTCAACCAATTTCTGATCCAGTTCACCACCTTGGGACCCATCCCCAAACTACTGAATTTATTGAAAAGCCTCCTATGAGGAAGAGTATCAAAGGCTTTGCTGAAATCCAGATAGATGACATCCATCACATGCCCCTGATCTAGTTCTCTGGTCACCCAGTCAAAGAACTCAATCAGATTTGTTTGGCAAGATCGTCCTTTGGTAAAACCATGTTGCCTCAGATCATGCAACCTGTTCGTTTTGAGAAAGTCCACCACTCGCTCTTTCAGAAGCGCCTCCATTACTTTTCCCGCCATTGAGGTAAGGCTCACAGGCCTGTAGTTTGTCGCTTCTTCCCTGTCACCACTTTTGTGAAGAGGTACCACATCCGCCCTTCTCCAGTCCTGAGGAACTACTCCTGTCTCTAAGGATCTATTGAAAACATCCTTTAACAGCCCTGCAAGAACCTCTCTGAGCTCTTTCAGTATCCTGGGATATATCCCATCCGGTCCCATGGCCTTGTTCATTTTCAGTTTTGCAAGTTGTTCTAACACATCATCTTCAGTGAATGGTGTGGTATCTACTTCATTCCCATTTTTATATTTGGGAGTCACAGTTGGTCCTTCTCCAGGATTTTCTTTAGTAAAAACAGAGCAGAAGTATTTGTTTAGCATTTTCACTTTTTCAATGTCACTTTCCACAAATCTGTTCTGAGTCCTGCAATTCCATCTCTGATTTTCCTCCTCTCCCGAATATACCTGAAGAAAGTTTTGTCGCCACACTTCACATCTTTACCATCTTTTCCTCTGCCTTTGATTTTGCTTTCCTTATTTCTATTTTTGTCTCTTTTAGTTTGCTCCTGTATTTCTTACTGTGTTCCACTGTTTACAAGCTTTTCAATTTTGTGAAAGCTGTGCTTTTTGCCTTTATTTGAGCAACCACTTCTTTGGAGCACCAAATAGGTTTTTTTCTCCTCTTGTTTTTATTTACTTTCCTTACATATTTATCTATTGCCCCTTTTATTACCACCTTTAGTTTAGTCCATTGCAATTCCACTTCCCTTATCCCCTCCCACCCTGCCAACACTTCCTTCAGGTACTTGGCCATTTTACTGAAGTCAGTGTTTTTGAAGTTTAGGACTTTGAGCTTGCTATGATTGGACTGCACCTTGGCTTTTATCTCAAACCACACCATGTGGTGATCGCTGCTTCTCACAGGGGCACCCACCCAGACATTCGACACGCTCTCACCGTTGGTGAGCACTAAATCCAGCATCGAACTTTCCCTGGTTGGTTCCATCACCATTTGTTTAAGTGATGCATCTTGGAAAGCATCCACAATTGTTTTGCTTCTTGCCAGATTCGTAGAAGGAGTACTCCAGTCCACATCGGGTAGATTAAAGTCACCCAATATGATCACTTCCCCCTTTGTGGCTATCTTGGCAATATTTATAATCAATTCATTATTTTTATTTTTATTTATTTATTTAACACTTTTCTATACCGCACTATTCGGCATCAGCGCGGTTTACAAGGAACAGGTTTGAACAATGAGGAACCGCCATACATTGAACTTACATAGAACAGGGAATTTAAACATGGATAACAGGTGAACTTTATACATAATAAATAATAGGGAGATTTAAACAAGGATAACAGGAGAACTTTGTACATTATATACAAAAGGGGATTGCATCATATCTGAGTTTATGATACAGGCCCTAAAGGGGATAGTTGGATGAGGTGGGGAGTTATCATAGGGGACGGAGGTCTGTAGACTACAGCAGTATGGATGGCAGTGCCATCTCCTCTTTCCAACACAATCCAGAGCGCTTCTTCTTTTCCCCATGCCCCCAGCATTGCAGTAGCCTTAATATTGCTTTTTACATACAAGGCTACTCCTCCTCCTTTTCCACTTTCCCTGTATCTTCTGAATAGATTATAGCCAGCTATGGCTATATCCCATTCATGTGATTCATTAAACCATGTTTCTGTAATGGCCACAATGTCCAAGTCCATTTCCACCATTAGGGCTTCCAGGTCAGGAACTTTGTTGGCTAAGCTTCGAGCATTTGTGCTCATTGCTTTCCAGCATTTAACTGGCTAGCATGTATTTTGCATTGATTGATCTGCCCACTTCTTCCCACTTGTTGTTGATGTGTGGTTTAAAAATGTGTCTGTTTCTGATGATGTTCTGCATTTGCCGGATGTGACATCCTGAACTAGTCCTTCTCCATCCATCACCCCCTTTTTCTAGTTTAAATGCATATCCACATAGTGCCTGAATTTTTCACTTAGGATTCCTTTCCTTGTGACAGAGAGATGTAGTCCATCAGCACAGTATAGTCTCTTGTTGGTCCATCTGTTTCCCCATTCGCCAATAAATCTGAATCCTTCTTGTTCGCACCAAGTCTGGAGCCATGTATTAAAGCTGTTTATGCGATGCAGCCTTTCTGCCCCCTTGCCATGAACAGGTAGAACTTCTGAGAATGCTACAGTGTTAACAGTGGGTTTGAGTTTCTCTCCCAGAGTCTGGAAGTCCCTTTGAACTGGAGAGGCACTGTTTCTAGCCAGGTCATTTGTACCCAGGTGGATGACAACATCAATTTTGGAGTGCTCACTTTCTGCGCAAAGTACATCAACAATTTGGTTTGTATTCCTGCTGGCTGAAGAGCCTGGGAGGCATTTGACTGTCTTCTCTCCTTTGAACCGTGTTCCCAAGTTGGTGCCTCTGATGATGGAATCTCCAAGTAGTAGTAGTTTTCTGTTTGGTGAGTTTTTCTTCATATTTGGTGCTTTAGCAGGAGATTGGGAATTGACTGACTCATTTAAGGGTCCTTCAGTTTCCATGGATTGGTGATCCTCATTAACCAAAGCAGAGAAGGCATTATGCAGTGATATCTCATGATGTATAGGGTGTCTCTGCGTTACAGTTCGCAATCTACCTGAGCCCACTGTGATCCATTTGTTCCTGGGATGTTTGATTCTTTGTGGGAGCAGTGGTGGACTTTGTTATTTTTGTATCCTAGAAGAGGCGTGTTTCGTTCTTCCCTTAGTAGAGTCAATTCTTTATGCATGGCAGCTGACTTAAGGCACATAGGACAAGCTCTTAGGTTCCAAATGATTTGTCTCAGAATGAAAGCACCACAGTTATTGCACTGAATACACGACATGCTGATTAAGCAGTCTGTGTGGAGGCTCTGGAAGCTGTGTAGACTGGAGTTGACCATGTACTTGTGGCAGGCTGTAAGATAATCTAATTAGCCCTCCCTGGGAGCAGGCTTGCAACAGAAAATTCAAACAATGGAAGCAGAAATAGTCAAACTGAACTTTTTCTTTCTTTGTATCTGCCTACTGTGCAAAAGTCCCTGTAACTTTAACTGATACCTTTGCTTCTAAAGTCAGTGGGAGACTCAGGTAAAAGACCAGGTCCCTGCAATTTAAGTATTTCTATTCCAGGTAGCTTTATATCACTAGTGTCTCTGGCCAGTAGGCCTTACATGAACAGTGGGCACACTCATATATCTGATTTAAGGGCTACACAAGGAATGTAGGCAGTCAGAATAATCCCAAAAAGTAATGTATCAACCAACAGTTAAATAATTTGCAGCTATTGCCCCAGTTGCACCTACCCATGATTTTTACTGGAGAAAAACTTCTGCTGGCCTACATGGCCTTAGCCACATCAGGGAACCTCTGAACCCTTTGACCACAAAAAGAAACATGATTATTCTAAAAGTAACATCTAAAGAATTTAGTCTTATCAGATTCTGAGCTGAAAGTCAGAATCTGTTCCTAGTAGTTATATTATCCTCCAGACTATCTGTTGATACTAAGGAGTGCATTCACCCTCCTCTTCAGACTCCTATTTCTTCCCAAAGGGAAAATACAACATCTAGGCTACTATAATAGCATCAAAAGTACTAATCTTCTATATATCCTAAAGATACATGAGCCACAGTTCTTTGGCAGATAGCAATCTTATCTTTGGGAAGTTCAGTAGTCTGATATTCCTTGATCTATATGTCTTTCACCAGTTCAAATTTATAATGAAGAGACACACTGTCCTTAACAAAACTTGCATCAGCTTGCTGGACCGTAGATAAGTGGGACTCAACAGCTCTCACACGCAGTTCCAATTTGGTCTACATAGTTACCTGCCCTTCTAACTTGGTCACAACTTGTTGCAAGAACTCAGATACTTGAGAAATATTCATACTTACTGCCGCTTCAATCCACTGCAAAGCTTCCCAAATATCATCAGGACAATTTTCTTAACAGCTGAGACCCCTGCGGCATCAATGCACAATCCTGGAAAGGGTTTGGAAAATGGAATCAAAGGTTTCCTAGGAACCTTTTCAGCTAAGTCCACCTTAGTCATCTCTGGGACTAAGGTTACAGCAGAGGTTTGTCCTTCCACTGCAGATGCTGTACTCCTGTTCTGTGTAGTTGATCTCATTGGGCAGATTTCCTCCCCCTTCTTTCCTTCCACCTTCAGGAGTACTATGTTTGTTTATTATGTCTGTGCAACGCTGCGTATGACTTGTAACGCTATACAAATGCTCAGTAGTAGTAGTTTATTGCATTTGATATACCACCCTTCACATATGCAGCAGGGCGGTGTACAATAAAAACAAGCAATATAAAGGAAAAGAAAGGAATGCTATAATTAATGGGCGAGTCAAGAGCAATCATATGGAGAGAAGACCAAGGTCAGAGGACTAAGAGGTCAGGGGAGTTGGGAGGGGAGGGGTAGTCCAAAAACTTTCTGAAAAAGGTGAGTTTTAAGTAGTGATTTAAACCTAACGTAGGATGCCTCTTTATTATAGCTTCAGGAGAGAGTGCTGTCCTCAGCGCAGGCTTTGCTGGGAGTGTAGGGCCGCCTGAGTTGAGAAAAATGCCCAGATCCTCTGAGGACCATTCTGCCTCTAGTTTTGTGTCATGCTGAAAAGACACAGCAGGAACGGTATGCTGGTCTATCAGCTCAACATCCACCCAACTACTGCTGATGCTTGTGAGAGTTTTTCCCGTTCCTCTTGGGCACCATACAGGTATCAAGCAAGGAAATTCTAAGCATTTCACTATATCAAGAGCAAGCAGGTTAAAACGTGTCCTCCCGCAGCACCATCTTTGATCCTCCCCCCTCCCCCCAATAGCTGTCATAACTTTATCCTGCTACCACCCCTTCACATCAAACTAGGTTTGATGAAAAACTTTGTGAAAGCCATGGACCGCACTTCGCCAGCTTTCCAGTACCTGCATGAAAAATTTCCTCGACTCAGCGAAGCAAAGATTAAAGAGGGAGTTTTTGTGGGTCCTCAGATTCGAGAGCTCTTCAAATCTGACCGGTTCAACAACTTGCTGCAGGGTGATGCGTAACAAGCATGGAATGCTTTTCGCCTAGTGTCAACAAACTTTCTCGGGAATGTTAGGGCAGAAAACTACAAGGAACTAGTAGAAGACATGCTGATGCAGTATCAGAAACATGGCTGCAATATCTCTCTAAAGATCCATTTCCTTGATTCCCATCTCGATTTCTTTCCTGGTAACTGTGGTATGGTTAGTGATGAACAGGGCGAACATTTTCACCAGGATATCGCAACGATGGAGCAAAGATACCAGGGAAAAATGTCCACTACAATGCTGGCTGACTACTGCTGGACACTCCCCAGAGAAACTCCCGAACAGCTGTACAAGAGACAGACGAAAAAATCTAAGTAATAGTCTATGACTTGGTTTTTTACAGGTATTAACCGAAGGCCTATTATATTTACTATTGACATGCATTTCATGATGTAAACATTAATTCTTGTAGATTACAAAAAACTAGAGCCAACTTTGCAATTTCACTGTCATTTTCGTGTTCAGCATATAAAAATTGATAAGAAATGACTATTTTTATTTCAGTAACATGACTTTTGTAAAAATGTATTGACCAGTGATTGCTTATTTGTTATGTTCTGCTCTGCTTTGAAACTTTAGGGTTGTTACAGTATGAGCCATTTTAAATTAGTCCATAACACAATGCAATTATCAAAATTATATCATTAAACATTCATACATGAACTATTAAAATTCTTATTTTTATAAAACTGATACAATGTCAACTATGTTTAATTATTTCTTAAGTTATGTTTTATTACATTATTTATCAAATACAATCAACACAAATATAATCAACATGATAAATAATGTAATAAATAATAACTTAAGAAATAATTAAACATAGTTGACGTATCATTTTTGTAAAAATAAGAATTTTAATATTTCATGTATGAATGTTTAATGATATAATTTTGATAATTGCATTGTGTTATGGATTGATTCTACTTATTTGCAATTTTGTGGTTTTCTTATATATAGTGTCCATTTTAAATTAGAAAATAAATAGCTACATAAAGTACTATTGATATGAATTACAGATTTCTGAGGGAGTAGAGGTTGTTTGGCAGTAAAAGAGTCCCCAGAAGGACTGTGTAATGGGAGCTTTCTGTAAGAGGCATCTGTGCATTGACATCCCTGATGCGGCACTGTATGTTCTCTTTTTCGCATTTAGTCAGTTCAAGCACTTTGGCATGGTGTAGACAGTACTGCACTTCTAGACCTAACCATGTGAATTGGGTACATAGGGTTCTTTTTCTACCATATACAAAAAGATAACCCTATAACCTTTTGGTACATGGGGAAAACATTCATCCAAAAGCTAGTACATTTGTTTTTGGAAGAGTTGTGAGAGAAACGATTCGCTTGCTGTTGAGAGGCATAAGTAAGGGCTAAAGTAGAGGAACTTGTTCACCTTCAATAACTGTAAATAGACTGTGTTTTCCCACTGATATAAATTCCTACAAATATAGTTCAGCCTCTTTTATGTGTTCCCTTAAAAATGTATGAAAGCTATTGGGAACACCGATCTGTTGTGTAGAGTTGCTGTTTGAACTGACTCTGTTCTGTAAATGATTGATATCATTTATGTAGCCCATTAAATTTATTTGGTTTTATACCGTACTATTTATGATCAGCACGGTTTACAAAATAACAACATATTACAAAGAACAGTTTACATTGAACATGTGAACAAGATATAAAACAATTAACATATTTACATAAATAGATGATACACAGTAACATGTAAGATTAGGAACTATTTACAGTCTAACAGAATCTTGAGTATGATATTGAATTGATGGGCAAGGCTGTAAGTTACATGGTCGAAAGCAAGATGGAATAGGTATGTTTTGATTGCTTTGCGAAAGGTGGCCAAATCTGAAATCAGACAAATAGGAGCAGGTAGGGAGTTCCATAGTAGAGGGTGTAACCTTTCGCTGCTTCCTACGTTTGGTTACTCTCCTGTTGGTCCTGGGTCCACTTCGCAGCGGCAGTAGGGTTTGTAGCACAACAGGACAACCAAACTGGTGGTTTGAAAAAAGGTTTTTTTTTTGTTTTTTTTTTCAAAACTCTGTTTATTAAATATGACAAGATACAATGAACCAACTGGCAAAACAACATGTACAATTTCTGCTGTTTCAAACTCCAAACACCCAACCTAGTCCCGGGCGGGGCTGTGTCTTGTCCACCACCCTGGGAACCCGCCATACACCAACAGCACTTTGTTCAAACAACCCATTCCCCCAGCAAACCCTCCCCTCCACCCCCCCCCCCCCCCCACCGCAGGGAACACAGCAACCTGAAGCACCCATTAGGGGACACCAACTTCACAGGCTCTCATTATCCAAGTGTTAGTACTGCACTGCGTGCCGTGGGACCCAAACGCTGGATATAAAAAGGAAGCCCAGGCTCGAGGGTGTCGTAACGCCACTCTCCGCTCCAGGAGCATAAGGTGATGCAGGCTATTGCGCCACTCGCAAAAGGTAGGGGCCTCCCGCTCCCTCCATCGACTCAATATAGGGCCTTTACCCACCAGACAGGCCTTACAAACCAAAACCCTGTCCCAGCGGCCCTTCGGGTGGAGCGGTCCCAGCTGATCTAGCACTACCAGCATCCCCGACCAGCAAATCTGTTGCCCCAACAGGCCACTCAAATAGGCCTCAATCCGCCTCCAATACCGACGAATAGAAGGGCACCCCCACCACATATGACCCAGATCTGCTGAGGCACACGAGCACCTGGGACAGCCACCATGAGGGGCCAGATGACTCCGAAACGCTCGCCATGGGGAGAAATGGGCGCGAAGGATACATTTAAACTGCACCTCCCGCCAACGAGCCCCATCCACAAGTTGCACAATCCTACTCAAGGCCGCCCGCACGGATCCCCGAGCGACCTCCCTTCCCAACTCTCTCGCCCACAGGCTTTCCACCGCCGAATAGTCCCGGGGAACCCCGAACCGATCCAATCGTTTCTTCAGGTCCGCAATCGTTGGCGGAGTATCCGCCCCCAATGCAAAGAACTCCAAAAGACGCTCCGAACGTTCCACCGCAAGCTCCTGCCGAGGCAGGGAGCCAATATAATGAGATAGCTGAGCATGTGCAAAAACCATGGTGCCCGGCGACAACCCGTACTCCCTACAGAGCACTCCCAGGGCCTTGCTGCAGCCGGCAGGGTCCACCACCTGTCCCAACCGCCGGATCCCTGCTCGCCACCACTGACGAAAGGGGGCCGAATCCGAGCCCGGCAAGAAACAGGCATTACCACGTATAGGCAACCAGCAGGACACCGCCGCATCACTGCCCCAATACTTATTTAATTGTTGCCAAGTCCGCCGGGTAGCCTGCAGCAGAATACTGTTCATCAGCCGAGCTGGCAAAACCGCGCCCGGTAGATGTAAAACTGCTTCCAAGGAGTGGGGCGCCACAAAGGCTGCTTCCAGTCCGCGCGGAGTATAAGTCTCCGTATCCCCTAACCAATCGCTCAGATGACGCGCCTGGCATGCCAGCGCATACTTCCAAAAATCAGGCACCCCTACTCCCCTTGAACGCCACCCTCCCCGCAGGCGCGCCAACGGTATCCGGGCCTTATAACCCTTCCAAAGGAATCCCCGAATCTCCCTCTCCAAGCGCCCCAAATCACGTTTCAAGAGCCACACCGGGAGTGTTTGCATCCAATAAAGCACACGTGGAAAGATTACCATCCCCAACGCGGCCACTCTACCGAGCAAGGACAGAGGGAGAGGGGCCCACGCTCGCAACTGTGCACGAACCTTCACAAAAATACGTTCAAAATTCACTGAATACAACAATGTCGGTTTCCTCGTTAACACAATGCCCAGATAGATAAGAGAATCCGCAGCCCAACGGAGAGGGAAGCTCCCCGACCAGCTCCCCCGTAGCGTACCCTCGACGTCTAATGCCTCTGATTTAGCCATATTAATACGCAACCCCGCAAACTGCCCATAATGTGTAAGTTCCTCAAGCAGGTACGGAAGCGATCTCTGGGGGGAAGTCAAATGTACCAGTATATCATCGGCAAAGGCGGCTACCTTAAAGCCATAGGAGCCGATACGAACACCCCCTATGTCCGGGGAGTCCTCGATCTTACGTATTAACGGATCTAGGGAGAGCACAAAAAGTAAAGGGGAGAGCGGGCAGCCTTGACGCGTTCCACGCTCCAAACAAAACGGATCCGACAGCACTCCATTACAGAGGACCCCCGCCGTGGGTTCCGCATACAGCAACTCCACCATCTGGCAAAAAGGAATTCCTAACCCATAATGTGGTAATAGAAAACGCAAATACTCCCACTGGACCTGGTCGAACGCCTTTTCGGCGTCGAAGCTAATTATCAGAGATTGAAGATCCCGTTCCCGAACCCACTCAAGAGAAGCCAGAAGTCGTCGCAGATTCCGCACGGCATAGCGCCCTTTAACAAACCCGACTTGCGACTCATGAATCAAGTCCCCCAACACCAAAGCCAGCCGGTTCGCCAGTACCTTCGCAAAAATTTTTAAGTCAAAATTCAACAACGAGATGGGCCTATACGAAGCCGCTTGAGAGGGATCTTTCCCTGATTTTGGAATCAAGGAAATATACGCGTGATTAGTGCCCCATTTAAATTCCCCCTGCTCCACACGCCTATGGTAGACGGCCACTAGGGTTGGAGGCACCAACCCACCCAGTAACTTATAAAACTCAGCACCAAACCCGTCCGGACCAGGGGCCTTACAACAACTAGCCCGCTGAATAACTCCCTGGACCTCCTCCACCGTTATCGGAGCATCTAAGCAAGCCCTCTGTTCGGTAGTCACTCTTGGCAGCGACAGCTCTTGCAAGTACTGTTGCATGACCTCCGGCGCTCCGTCCCTCCGGGCATACAATTTCTGAAAAAAATGAACGGAACACTCGAGTAATACCCAAATTGTCTTTATGTAAGACCCCCTGGTCATCGCGCAACGCTGCCACCAGTCGGTGGCCCCGATGACCCTGTAAGCAACGCGCCAAGAGTTTCCCAGGTTTATCTCCAAACCGAAAAAGCTGATATTTGTAATACAGATACGATTTCTTTGCTTGCTGGTGAAGTAATTCATTAAGAGATGTTTGCAATTCCCAGAGCCACCGCCGATTCAATACACTAGCGTCGCCTGCACAACGCCGCCGAGCGCGCACCACCTGCCTTTCCAGCTGAACAATTTGCCGCGCTACTAATCTCCGTTTCCGTGCCGCGTACGCAATAATATCTCCCCTTATGACGACTTTGGCCGTCTCCCATAGTAATTCTGGATCGTCCCTATGGCTCTCATGATACTCCATAAACTCTTGCCAATGCCGTGTAAGATAGGTACGAAACTCTGCGTCCTGGTATAAGCCCAACGGAAAACGCCACAGCCGCGTCAACCCGGTCGGGCCACCCCCAGCGATGTCGACCCAAACTGGAGCGTGGTCAGACACCGCCAAAGGACCGATCTGCGCCTCCTCTACCTGAGCAAACAACCGTTCGGACACTAAGACATAATCCAACCTGGCACTAGTTCCATGGGCTCTTGACTGATGCGTGAAATCCCGCTCATCAGAGTGGAGCAGTCTCCATGGGTCCACCAGGCCCAGACGCCTGCAAAAGCCCTTCAAAGCCTTAGTCGTCGGGATACGCAGGTACGCCCCTCCTCCCTCTGACACATCCAGCCCTATGTCCAATACCCCATTCAGATCTCCCGCCAGAATCAAAGGAACATCAGGCAATTGCTCGAGTCGGGATGCAAGACGGTCGTAAAACGCCCGGTTCAATACATTAGGGCTATACAGACAGCCCAACACTACAGGCCGACCGTCCAAGTTACCATAGAGTAAAATGTAACGGCCCTCGGCATCAGAGTACTCCTTAAGTAACTCGAAACGGGTCCTTTTACTAATCAGGATGACCACTCCACCCTTTTTTCCTTTGGCCGGGGACCCCCAGCACTGCCCCACCCACATTTTCCGCAGCTTAACATGCTCCTCCGCTGTCTGGTGGGTTTCCTGCAACATTGCTATGTCGCATTTCAACCGGGCCAAAGCCTGCAACACCTTATATCTTTTAATAGGGCTACCAATCCCACAAATATTCCAAGAGACAACC
This sequence comes from Ichthyophis bannanicus, assembly GCA_033557465.1. Taxonomy (NCBI): domain Eukaryota; kingdom Metazoa; phylum Chordata; class Amphibia; order Gymnophiona; family Ichthyophiidae; genus Ichthyophis; species Ichthyophis bannanicus. Next base: position 670,457,072 of record CM066031.1, read on the forward strand.
TTCAGGGTGGGTCACACAAGATCAGGCAATTGGTATCATTCCAAGGACAACAAAAAGGTGGGACCCCCCCAGCCTGGGGCCCCCCCTCCAGCCAGCTACCGTCCCCATTCAAATCGTTGTTCTCCCTACCCCAAGGTTGCTGTGCCCCCTGCGACCCCCCATACTCCCTCCCCCCACCCACCCGCCCCTCTCCCCTACCCCCTCCGCCCCCCTCCCCCACCATGTCCCGATAACCTACCCCCCACTCTAACCTATTCCTTCCCACATACACCATCGCTAACCACTCACCCACTCCCATCCGGGCCACCGAGGATGTGATAGGACCCCCCTCCCCCGAGCAGACCGGCCCTACGCAGTAGCGTGGATCCCAACACGGTCTCACTCACATCCCAAACCGCACGTGGGGTAGCCCTCCCCGATGTCCGAGCAACAACCGCAGCCATCCCTCCCAACGAGTGACTGTCGCCCAAACAAGGGGGAAAGGGCCACCCCGGAGCCCACCCAATAGAACAGGCACCCCCCTGCCATCCCAAGGCCCATTGCATTCGTATATCTTAACCGGCCACTAACCCCCATTCACACTTTCGCCCATTCCCTTCTTCCCAGTCAGACATCTAGCCCTCCCCCACAGCTAGAACAATACCAAATCTGCATTCGGCAATAACAACACACAGTGTTAGAGGAAAGGCAAACATTTTAAACAAACTTGCAGAGCATGTCCATTCTTCTCCCAGGCATCGCCCGGACAAGTCCCAGCAGGCAAGATTGGGGCTGCAGGGTTGTGGGGCATCATCCCGGAGCACCCGCGTGTGCACCGACTGGGAGTGCACCGAAGCCCGCCCTGGCTTCCGGTAATAGTTGAGGCAACCACTAGGGTCACTCACGGTGCCCCGGGCCACCTCCCGTCAAGGCTGTCCAGCAACACCAAGGCAGGCCCACATTGCACAGAGTAATGGTCCCGATACTCCATACGACAACGGTAAGGGTCATCATCCAGGCAGCAAGCATTTGTAGTCCGCAAGGAACCCACCTCAGTCAACAGGGCACCGTCCTCCGCCAAGGTGTCACAAGTAGCAGGAACACACACTTCACTGGACCTCCAAATTTGACATCCTCCCTGGCGTCAGCTTTTCCACATAGGCCTGCGCCGCCTCCGCAGAATCAAACACTCGGTGCGAGCCCTGATGTAACACGTGGAGCCTGGCGGGGTACTGGACACTGAACCGCACCCCCGCTTCAATCAGCTTTTGGCACAGCGGCGCATAAGCCTTCCTCCGATGACTCAGGGCAGCAGAGTAATCCTGTGTTATCCGGATCTTCGCTGTCTCCCATTCGACCGTGCCCCTTTGCTTCGCCGCCCGGAGCACCGCGTCCTTTTGCGTATAGCATAAAAACTTCGCCAGGACCACCCTGGGTCTGTGGTTCCCGGATTGCGGCTTGGGCCCCAGTCTATGTGCCCTTTCCACCACGATGGGCCTGTTCGAGTCCCCCTCCTCTCTGAGGAAAGTGGCCAAGTTTTCCACGTAGCCCCTCAGGTCTTTGTCAGGGACAGATTCTGCTACCCCCAAGAGCCGCAGGTTGTTCCGCCTAGACCTATTTTCTAGGTCATCCAGCTTCAGCTCCTGAGCTTTTGCGGCCTTCTGCAGTACAAGCAGTTCCCGCTTAAGGCCCTCCACTTCCTCTTCGGCATGTGCAATACGGGTCTCCGCCTCCTGCACCCGCACACCTAGAGTGCCCATAGAGCTCTGGAGCGCATCCATCTTCGTGTGCAGGGCTTCAAACTGCGTCGCCAAGGCACTGGTGACTGCCGCCGAAATTTCCTCGGACGTCGCTGAGGGGGCCGCCGCACCGTGTTTGGGAGGGGACTCCGCCATCTTGAGGGTACTCACAGCGCGCTCCTTATCTCGCCGCCCTGCCTTTGCCGCAGCCGCCATTCCCACTCCCGGATCTCCAGCTGGTGTCGGAGGATTCCTCGGGGTACTCCGCAGCGAAAGAGCTCCAAGCCACAATGAAAACGGCAGTTCAACCACGTTTCAGGGGAGCGGGGTCCGGAGCCCAAGCCTCGCACGTCTGCTCAGGCTCACCGCATCACGTGACCTCAAAGTTTTTTATATAGAAATAGCCTTATTACATAGGTACAGAACATAGGTATAAGGTTATTACAGAGCTGCTTCAGTGTATATCAATGACTCTGTGTGTGGGTGCATGTGTGTGTGAGAGAGAGAGAGAGGGGGGGGCAAGAAGTGTGTGTCAGAGCCTCATAGTAAGAAGTGTCCGTTGAATAGGGAGAGAGAGAGAACAAGGGGGGGGGGAGTGAAGAGAAGTGTGTGTCAGAGTCTCATAGTAAGAAGTGTCCCATGAATGGAGAGAGAGAGAGAGAACAAGGGGGGGGGGGGGGGTAAAGAGAAGTGTGTGTCAGAGTCTCATAGTAAGAAGTGTCCCATGAATGGAGAGAGAGAGATATTTTGTCCTTCTCTGTATTTATAGTGAAATTCTCCAGCACCTCCCTTTGTCATACTTTGGTCTGTTTGAGGTCTGTTATCACTTGATTAGCAAGGAGAGGCTGTTGTCCTGCAGACTAATCTCATCAGGCATACCAAGCCCATGAAGTCTGGAGACGTCCTATCTGACATCACCAGGGTCCAGAGCTGCAGGCCAAGGTCTGGGAAAAGCCATGACACCTATGCTAGACATAATGTCATGCTGATGTATGCTGACAGAGGGGTGAAGAGGAAGAAGGCTCTGTTCATTGCAAATTGGGAGCTTTTTCTAGATATGGATGGGATGGTGAGAGTGTTTACCATATTTGTTCTTCTTGCTCTGTTGTCCAGTGTAGGAGATCTTCCAGCGAGGATGCGGAAAGGTGATGGAGGATTTTAAATGTTATCAGGAGAGTTTTGTATTTAAATCGACTGCTTATTGGGAGCCAGTGTAGATGGATTAGGAGAGGAGATACGTGTTCGTGTCTGGAAGCTCTGTAAATAGTTCATGCAGCAGTATTTGGTTCTAATTGTAAAGGATAGAGAGTATATCCAGGAAGCCCATGCAGGATGATATTTGCATAATCGAAGAGCAGAATAATGAGGGCTTGGAAGACAGTATGGAAATCAGTAGGCTCCAGTTAGGGTCGGAGATGATGGAGGGAACGTATTGTCGTGACCCCCTGCCTGGGCCAGTGACTCACAGGCAAAGGGCTGCCATATTTGTCCTTAAATAAAGCTATTTTGTCTCCAGCAAGGAATCCTGGGGCTTGTAGTTCTTTTCATTAAAGACAAAGCAGTGTGTGACCACTGGGGGTTGTTTAAGGCAAAAACAAGAAATTTATTTTTGGGTTCTTTCCATGCATTAAATTCAACAATGCAGGCAAAAGGATTACTCTCCAAAACAGAAAAACTTACAGGAACAAAAGTACACGTGAAGTTAAAGAACTGAAATACTTCTTTAAACACGGCAGCTGTTTTCAGTACACATCTCAGCACCTGTGTTACAGCTTCTTTTCATTCAAACAGCATAGGTAAATTCTGATCATTTTTCCAATAATGCTGCCTTAATTCAAACTCTGTTCTTAGCAAAGTTCTTTAGCTTAAAGAAGCTCTTAGCACTTTCCTGGCTAAGGAAAAATTGCTCTTCAAAAGTTCTTTTTACAGTCCTTTCTAACAGCTTTCAATTTCCCTCATGCATAAAGAACAATCCACCGGTGATTCGTCATTTATTTATTTATTTAACTGTATTTATATCCCGCTTTTCACCGGGTCAAAGCCGGTCAGATTCAGCCGGCTTCAGACTCAAGAGTGTCAATTTGCATACCTTCCTGTTCTGAAAATTGCTTATCTCTTTCAGGATTTTCAATAATGTTTTCCAACTTACTATTCTGTAGAAACTTCAAAAGTCCTTTCCAGAATTGCTCTCCCTTGTAAGCATTGGCTGTATCAGGAGCGTGGGGCTTCTTTCCCTGGAACAAAAGCTTAACTGCTTCACCTGTGTTCAGCTCTACATCTCTGCCTTTGGCTGGGTCTTAGTTACGTCCGTTTGTAACAGCTTTCACCCCCCTTCTGGCAGCTTGGGTTTTCTGAACTGTCTCTTGCACACACTGCACTGCACTTTGTTCCACCTCTTCAGCAACCTCCCCAGCTATACATCTGCTGGTTTCTGGCTCAAGCGTACCTTTCACACAAGGATTGCTTCCTTTGCTGCTGGAACTGCTTCTCCCACGTGGAGTTAAGCTTCCCCCATCTCCTTGCTCCTTCAGCTTTCCTTCCTCCTTCCTGTTGCTGCTCCTCTCTCCTTCCTTCGTCCTTCCTCTCTCTCTTTGCACTGAAGCAGGTTTAAAAAGCTGCTTCCTAGCTACCACACCCTTATCTCTGCACAGGTGGTTGTCATTAGAGTCCTGCACTCACGTTGGGGCTTGGGCGTGGCTTAGCCTCAGCAAGTACGTGTTTCTTTTGCTTGGCTGTAGCTTTAGCCCTCTGAAAAGCTTGCCTGTCTCTTGTCTTAAAGACATAGTCACCACTTTCCTGTGTTTCCATTGGCTCAGCACAGCTCTCATTGTCACAGTATTTTATGATAGACAGCCTTTGTGATTTTATTTATTTATTTACATTCTCTTATATACCGCACTATTTGGCATCAGCGTGGTTTACATGGAACAAAATGCTCAGTACAAATAACATGTATGAGTTTACAGATCAGGGAACAAAACTTGGATAACAGGGGTAACTATTTACAAAACTTACTACATGGAAACATAATCAAAGAGGATGCATAGAAAACACAATCCACGTCATGGGTTTGAGTGTCAACTTGGTGTGTTGTTGGTATGCTATAAGTTTGTCTGGGAATGTGGATGGTATGGGAGGTGTCTTGGAGCTCTAGGGGATGCAGTTGGGCTCAATAAGGTACTTGTTGAAGAGGTGGCCTTTGAGGGCTTTCCTAAACTGTGGTAGATTCTTAATTTATTTATTTATTTATTTATTTATTTTTATTTCTTATATACCGCACTCTCAGTCAGCGCGGTTTACAAATGAACAAAATAAACACAATGGTACAATCAGCATTGGTTTTTTACATAGAACAGGGTATAAAAACTAGGCGGTAAAACAGGGTTAACTATATGCAAAGAACGTGGATGTGAATAGGGTAAACTATGTACATGTCAATTTTTGGATAACTATATGGTATAGGTCACAGATAAGATTACAAAGAGGTAAAAGATATAAATATAGTATGGATGTAGAGGGCAAGTAAGGATCTGCAGGATTATCCATTTTCTACCGGGGTTAAATGTGAAAGATCAGTATGAATGCAATGATCATTTGGGGTTGCTTCAGGGTAATATAGTAGGAACAGATGATGTTTTAAGGACTTTCTGAATGTAGTGAGACTAGTGATGAATCTGATTTCAGGTGGGAGGGCATTCCAGGCCCTAGGTGCAAACAGTGAGAAGGCTCTGGAAGCTGTTGTTTTGGAGCATTTGGTAAGGATTTTTGGAAGGTTGATGGAGTTCAATGCAGCCGTTCTCCTGGATCTATTTATTGGAGTGACTTGAATCATATAGCTGATGGGTGATAAGGAAGGGCTCTTGACAGCTTTAAAAGTCATGACCAGGGTTTTATATAGGGTTCTGGCCTGGAGGGGTAGCCAGTGTAAACTCATCAGAATTGGAGTTATGTGTTCTGATCGAGGAGCGCCTACGAGAATTCTAGCAGCAGAATTCATAGCTAACCGGAGGGGATTTAGTGTAGATTGTGGGAGACCGTGTAATATTATATTAGCAAAATCTAAGTGAGGTAGAACCAGGGCTTGGAAGATAGTACGGAAGTCGGAGTAGTCAAGGAGAGGTCTGAGATTGCGTAGGGATCGAATCTTTTGGTAAATTGAGTTTGTTACTTTCTTGATGTGCGCTGACATGTCCAGCCGCTGATCTAAAGTAATCCCTAAGTATCAAATCGTGGGTTGTGCTTTCAGTTCGATGTTGTTTACTTGTAATGAGGTTGGAGGAATGAAAGTTGGATTCCGTGTAACAAATAGTATGTCTGTTTTGTTATGGTTTATACGTAGGTTCTGTTTGAGAAGCCAGTTTGATACCTCTTCGAAGCACAGAAACTATTGATGTAAAATCCGGTTGTTTTACATTGAAAGGAGCATATAGCAGGATGTCATCAGCATATGCCAGACATTGAATGTTGAAAGTGCGTATCAAATCACAGATTGGTTGCATATAAATATTAAACATTAGTGCGGACAAGGAAGATCCTTGAGGGACACCTTGTTTAAGTGGGAATGCATCAGATGTTGTTTCTCCTGTTCTGACTTGCTGCTGTCTATCTGATAAGTAAGATTTGCACCAGTTTAGTGCTAGACCTTGAATACCCTTATCCTTAAGGCGCTGAAGGAGAGTGTTATGATTTACTGAATCGAATGCAGCAGCTATATCAAGGAAGATGAGAATGAACCCTTGATGGATATTGTCGATGCTTATGATTAGGTTATTGAATAGGGTTGTGAGGATGGTGTCAACACCATGTTCTTCTCTGAAACCATGTTGTGAGGGATCCAGGGGTGCTTCCAAGTCAACATGTTGTTGAATTTGTCTCTGGACTACTTTTTCCATGATTTTAGCTAATAGAGGGATGCTAGATATAGGTCTGAATGATTCGACTTTTGCTGGATCAAGCTTGCTGTTTTTTAGGAGAGGGCGGATGGATGAATGTTTCAGGCTCTGAGGGAAGGATCCAGTTGAGAAGGAGTGGTTGACAATCTTGCTTATAAATGGGCTAAGTTCATGTCGTAATTCTTTGATCCACCTAGCTGGGCAGGGGTCGTTTGGTGCAGTAGTTAGGTTAATAGCTGCTATTATTTCTTCAATCTCTTTATTGGATACTAGAGAGAAATTATCAAGTGGTGTTAGATTGAAGATGTTCTTTGTGGTAGGAGTTGGGAATGCTGTAAGGGTTGAACTAATCTGTATCATTTTTGATTGTAGATATTCGGCATAATCTTGAGGATGTGGCATAGGAGGTTGTGATATGGTTGGATCACCTGATAAGGATTTAACAATATTAAAGAGGTCGTGTGGCTTGTTTAAGGACCTCATTAATGTATCAGAGTGGTATTTCTTTCTTTTCTCTAATATCATCTTCCGGTAAGATTGTAAGTACGAGTTGTATGCGGTTAGTGCATCAGAAGACCGGGAGGAGCGCCAGCGTCTTTCAAGTCTGCGTAGGTGAAGGAGAGATTCTTGTAATTCAGAGGAGAACCATGGTTTATGTTTGCCCTTGTTCTTGGTCCTGTCAGTAGAGGGGATGCAGGCAGCGGCTTTTAATGTGTTATCCCAGTTGGTTACTAAGTCATCTTGGGAGGGTAAATTCTTGTGGAGAGCAGGTAAGATTTTTTCCAAGATTTCAATTTTATTGAAAGGACGGAATCGAGTTTCCAGGGCGCTTGGTGGGTGATCTGATTTGTTGTTGTCGTTGGATATGTGTTCAGTGGGGATATTAAAGATGAGTAGATTGTGATCGGACCAGGGTACAGGGGTTATGGAGATCGGGGGTTTCTGAGTTGTATTGAGTACTGCTTGAGGAGCGAAGATTAAATCCAGTGTGCCACCTTTGCTATGGGTAGGAGCATCAATAAGCTGTTCATAACCAAGCTGGGACATGGCTTCAAGGAATGCTGATGCGTGTGAGTTTTGTAGCGATGGTAGGTTAAAGTCACCCAATAACCAGTTGGGGGATTGTGGGTTAGTAGAGTTACATGCAATGTTGATTATTGATGGAAGGTCGTCTGGGGAGGGTGACGGAGCTCGATAGAGCAGGTGGATCATACAACTCTTATTGGATATTGAAAGAGCATCCAGGTGTGAAGTGCTGAAGGTACTGTTCAGTTTAAAATGGAGGTCCGATTTGGCGAGAATGAGAGTGCCACCACCTCTCTGGTTAGATCTGTGGCAGGTATGGATGGAAAATTCTGGTGGAATCATCAGGTTGATGAGAACGTTGTCATTGTCGGTTAACCATGTCTCCGTTATCATCAGAATGTCAAGGTTATGTGCTGTTATAAGATCTATAGCTGCAGGCCATTTAGAACGAATAGATCTGGCATTTATTAAGGCACACTTGAGTAGTCGATTGGATTTATGTTTTTCAGTATGTGCTTTGTCATTGGACAGCAGTGGGATATGTAGTAGATGTGAATAAGGTACTCTGGTTCTCGTGGTAGAGAAGCAGGGGTCTTTCGTTGAACACCTTCCGGTGCTATAAAGTATGGGGATCTGCTTAATGCAAGGGTCAAGGGCCAAAGTTAGGAATGGGATAGCTGAGATGAGCAGGAAGGGGACTAAGTAAGGAGTCTGGTACATGAAGGGGGACATGGCTATAGACAGAGTGGTAATGAGTTCCCTGGAATAGTCAAGGGAGGAAACTGTGTAAATCAAATAAACAGAGTATCTCTAGTTGTGTACTATGTTTCCTTAGTAGAGTGGTGAATTGACTCTTTGTGACTATATCTCAATGACAGAGAGAGGTAACGTGTTATAGCCAACAGTAACAGGAGGTAGCTTTAAAAAAGGGGAGTATAATTACCAACAAAGGATTAGTTAGAGTATTACTAATATGCAGTACAAACTAAGCAGACAGTATAATAGCAGTATAAGTACATTCAGGAGTTATCGGTATACAAATTCTAGGCTTAATAGCCCGGATATCATGGGGTAATGCATTCCAGTATCTTGGGGTACTGAGACTGTTGGCTGTCGATTTAGTGCAAACAGTAAGTGCCTTCGGTACGGTTAGGGAGTTTATAGCCGTGGATCTTCTTACTCTATTTGGTGATGTGGCATGGATGAGGGAGGTTAAGGATGTGGATGAGAGATTGTGAACAGCTTTAAAAGTGATTATCAAGATCTTGAAAACTATTCTAGCCTGGATGGGTAGCCAATGTAACTGTATTAGCAGAGGCGTCACGTGGTCGCTCCTGGAGGCTCCATGGAGGATTCTTGCTGCCGTGTTCATGGCTAGCTGCAGCGGGTTTAGTGTAGACTGGAGAAGACCTTGTATTGCTTATTGCTTATATTGCTTATATGGGGCTCCATGCTTAGGGACTGGTCCAGGGTGATGCCCAGATATTTAACCTCATGATTAGACTTCAGATAAGCATTTTTAAGCTGCAGGGTTGTCGGGGGTATGAATGTTGGAACTTTTGTGACAACAAGGACTTCAGTCTTTTTATAGTTTACTTTCAGGTTGTGCCCAGCTAGCCAGTCGGAGACAGCATTGAAACAGTCAATGATTCCAGTGAAGTTTGGGTTTTCTGTTGAAAAAGGACTGTAGAGAAGCACATCATCTGCATAGATGAGATACAGAATGCCGAATGATTGTATGATTGTACATATCTGTTGTAAATATATGTTAAATAGTAAGCCAGATAGGGACGAGCCCTGCGGTACTCCTTGTGTTTGCTGATACATATCTGAAGTTTGATTGAGACCCATGTCCTCTCTATCCCTATAACAGGAACTAAGTATGAATACAGCTACATCAGGGGGACAGAACGGGAAAACATCTTTTGGAAACACATACAGGGATTCTGTTGAAATCCTGCCCAGAATCCTCATTGGGATTTTCACTTGAGACTTTTATCAAGATAGCCAGAGTGAACCATGCCATATTTCAGGGACGACCAGAAAACTAAGGGACAGCAAGAAATAGCTGAATGGTAGATATTTATCTGCAACTGAACAAGCAAGGAGGATAAATGGAATTATTTGTAATCAAAGGAGTCTGCTATCTGTGTGTGAAATCTGCATAATACACTTTCAAAACAAGGATACAATATCAGTTTGCAAGAGCAGAAAGGACCATGCATTTGACCGTGAACAACCTATGAAGTGCTACTATCCACATCCATCATTTTCACTTTTTTGTTTGAAGACCCTCCAGGCAAATATTTATTCAGAGGTGGCTCAGTTAAGGATTCAATAGAGAGAAGTGTTTCCTATGTCAAAGCCAGAGGATCTTATTTACCAAAAGGCTTTTCCCCACAGGCATAATATGGGAAGACAAACCCTATACAAATTAGGTCGGATGAAATATATTTTAACTCTAGGGATATTTATCAGTAAGCAGGTTCAGATCAAGGGTTTTTGAGAGATTTGAGGTGATGGACATGGAATGATGCCAGTTGATTCACACTCTACCTTTTTGCCCTATGGAATTTTATCTGCCTATGTTGCTGTTTCTTGGCTAGGAAACTCTTCACATAGAGATGTGTCTTAGAAGCTTGCTGCAGGGTTGTGTGGTTTTCTCTGTTTTGGTCTCATACTCCATAGACAGAGTGCTATTGTTTTAAAGATTATAAAATCACATAAATGCTTTTTAACTGTTTACATATCTGGAAGCCAAATGACACCGCCTGACATGAGTATATTAGCAAGTCAGTACAGACATGTTTGAAACTCTGTCATTCATTGCTGGAAATGTCTCAAGTTCCTTTCTTCTTCATTTTTATTCTGGCAGCAATAAATATATATTTATTTTCCTGCGGATACAGTATAATGCCTTTCTTTCTGTGAAAAAAGGTTAAAGTTGACTGTAAGTTACATACATTTTGGCCAATGTACTTTGTTTTCCAGTGGATGGAAAATGAGAGAAAGCCCGTTGTACATCTGGCCTATTGTGTGAACTGTTTACTTCACAAAATGGCCTCATTAGTTTGGAAGTATTTATTATTACATACATATTATTTATTTTGTATTAGAATAAACACGTAAAGTGGAATTTTAGAAGGTACGTCTAAGCCAGAATGTCTGGAAAAAAAAATACAGGCATGTCCAGGTGTAGACATGATTTCACGAATGTGGCCGTGACTGATATGGACCTCTGTGGGGATATCTACAGTACATAGACATTTCCAGAACCAAATTTAGAATCCAGACATGTAGGATAGCCTATTGGTTAAAGCAGGGGGTTAGGAAAAGGAAAGCGGAGGGTTCAAATCCCACTGCTGCTATCATTGAAATTGCAGTGAGCACTGAGTATGATAGAATACCATCTTCTCTAAACCCGCTGGATGTTTTTCAGCCAAAACGAGCACTTTCACGATGCTTTTTCGTGCCTTGAGCAGGTATAACCTTAAATACAACTGCGGATGTACAGGATGATTCTGAGATCAGGCAGTGACGTCTAGGTTCCTGGGAACGTCCCAGCCATGCCTCCACACACCCACTTTCAGACATGGATGTCCTCACACTGGGGACATCCCCAGAGCCCGCTTCTAAAATGGCTCTGGAGATGTCTCTGTGCTTTGGACGTCTCTATGCCCATTTTCAGATGTCCAAAACGTGCATAGGGCTTCTAAAAATCCACCCATAATAAATGCATTGCTACTTCAAATACATTTTTTTAAAATAAAATGTTAGTATTTTGTTATTCATGTCTATGACTGGTCATCTATATTAGCTGTTCCCAGCCTTTTTGAAATCACGGCACACTCGGCACTGGGTCTTTATATCACTGTTCCTCTGATATAGCTTTCTGGAATATGTGAAAGTAGCAAAAATGTAATTGCCAGTGCTTACACAGAGAAGTTGCCAAGTGATGCCGCTGCTTTTCCGAACATATAGTTTTATGTTTTGTTTCCAATTTAAACGCCCCATGTAAATTGCAAATTCACATATTCTTCTTCTAGTGATTATGACATTTATGATTGCATCATGACACAGTTGCTAAGCAACCCCCTTAATTATTTCTTTCACCAATCCTGTGTTGCATTGGGAAGTAGATCTAAAATAGTTCTCCCATTCATCCCTGGACCGGCTGTACTATGAAAAAATCATCAGTGTGACTTAGAAACTACTTTCCTAGCTTGCACTAATAAGACATTTGCCCAATCAGTAATTGATGTCTCCCATTAATATTTTGGTGCCAGTTTTATTACGATTTACAATCTCTGTTAGCATTTCATACTGTATTTCTTCATCACTACTATACTTTGCCCCATCACACATGGAATTTCGATTCATAATGATTCCAGAATGCAGTGTACTTCCTGCAGGCTTTTTAGCTTACTTGACTCTATGCCATCCTTAACAAACATTGACATAGCAGCACAAGTGCAGCCCACTGTGTCTTTTTTATTTTTATTTTTATTTTATCTTTATACATTTCACACAAATTCAAGCACAATACTTGAAAAGGAAAAAGGCTCCAAGGTTACAGAATAAAAGAGGAATTACAAAAAGAAAAACATATTACACCCAAAAGCCAACTAGCCCAACAATCAGGAGATCCAAGACAATAGGAAAACAAAATAATACAATCATGAAAGGAAAGCAAAAACAGGCAGTTTAATCTGTTGCAGCAAAGTGCAGTCAATGAATAAATCCAGGAGTCAATTGACAGGGTCCAAGCCAATTTAATGTGCACAGGCCCAGTCAGTCAAAGCTTCAAAGTAACTGAGTGAAAGTTTATACAGAGACATAACTTTTTATACCTCTCTTTCAGTTTGATACATGAATACTTTCTATTGGTTCTAACTCGATACATGCATACTTCTCATTGGTTGTACATTCCCTTCCCTGCACCTATCCAATCAGAAATCCCTCCGGAGCCTAGCAACCGGCCCCCTCCTTTAGGATTGCTTGAACAATGGTACAGTTCTGAATCTCATTACTTTTCTACTGCAAGGTTAACTTCGGCTTCTGGAATGCATATACTGTTACATTTCTGTTCTTTCACACACAAGAGAATAATAGAAGACTTATGAATTCATGAAAACTTCTTATTAAGCATTTTAAAACAGCTTTCTTATTTTTCACAGATTTTTGGTTCTTTTCTAGCTATAATGGGAGTTAGGATCCAGGCCTAACTTACAGGCCTTTCATAGTAGCAGGCCATGCTAGGCCATAGCCTACCTCATTCCCCCCTTTGATTATTCTCACCCGCAAGTGAGAAAGGGTGAGAATTAAATCACTCATTAGTCAATTAACACATTATATAGGTGTAATAGTATTATCGTGTGGTACAGGGTAATATTGCCACATAGCTAATATCTTTGTAGCTGTCTTCCTTTCTACATTGCTATCAATGGCTGCTGACTTTATTAAACTGTGATGAATCCAGGGTTCAAGTTTTGCAACTTTAACTGCTGTTGGGTTAACAAGATGACAACATAAGGTCCCTTCCAATGCGGTGTCAACGGTGTCTTTCTCCACTCTTTGATCCACACCGAGACTCCAGGCTCGAGAGGATGCAGGGGTTCTGTTAGATGGATGAGCAGCTGGTCTTGTACCCACGTATGAAGACTCTGCAAAACAGAACTTAAAACCAATAGTTTTTGTCTAGTAATTTCAGATCTAATCTGTTCCATATCTCCCTTTATTTCCTATACAAATAGGCGGGGGTCGCCCATACAGAATCTCAAAAGGGATAACTCCTAAAGACTTAGCAGGGGCTAAGTATATCCTAAGAAGGGCTATAGGAAGAACCTGGGGCCACTTCAGGTGAACTTCTTGGCAAAGTTTGGATAACTGAGATTTCAGGGTTCTATTCATACATTCTACTTTTTTTCTAAATTCTGAAATCTGTAGGCAGTATGCATCTGATAATATCAATATCTTGGGGCCATACTTAATGGACTTGCTTCCTGAGGTTATCCTCCCTCATTCTTTGTACAGGGCCCCATGTGCATGCAAGGTTGTAAGGGTATACTTGGAATCTGGGTACACATTTAGACAGAGCCCCTTTTCCTATGGTCAGTGCTCTAGTAAGAGCTATCAGTTCAGCTTTCTGTGCTGAAATTCCTGGGGCCAGGGCTGAGGACTCAACTACCAAGGGTCACTACTGCATCAAGGGTCACTACTGCATATCTGGCACAACAATGTCCATTAATGATGACAAGACTGCTTCCATCTACAAAGAAAGTCCGTCCAGGGTTCTCCAAAGGAACATCAGTCGAATAAGGGTGACTTGAGAATATAGTGTCCATAGTTTCTAAACAGTCATGATCAGGGGGTTCAAGACCAACTGGTAACAATGTAGCAGGATTCAGAGCTTGACTGACTTTCAATTGTATCTGGGGGGTTTCACACAGCATACTCTAATACCTCAACATTCGTGAATTAGCTAGAAGTTTCCTTTGTGTTTCATAATGGTTAGAACAGAGTGTGGTACAGTAACTTGAAGATTGCTCACTAGGAGGGCTGTAGCTGCAACAGCTCTCAAACAAGGGGCCAGTTTTTTGCAATTACATCCAATTGTTTTGACAAATAGGCTACTGGTCGTTGCCAAGATCCAATGAGATTGAGTCAACAATCCTAGAACATTTCCTTGTGACTCATGAACATAGAGATTGAAAGGTTTTCTGGACATCTGGTAGACCCAGAGCTGGTGATAACATCAGAGCGGTTTTCAAAGATCAAAAGGCTGCATCCTGTTCAAGTCCCTATTCCAATGGAGACTTTTCCATTCCTTTGGTAGCTTGATACTATGGTTTTGCTAGCAGCGCAAAATTGGGGATCCATATACGACAGTACTCTGCGGCACCCAAGAAGGCTCTCACTTGCCTCCTGGTGGTTGGAGTAGGGATACTGCATACAGCTTCTTTGCATTCTGGTCCCAGGCGTCTAATTCTGCTGGACAACTGGAATCCTAGGTATTTAACTTGTTTGACATAATTGCGCCTTGGCTCTTGAGACTCTGTATCCAGCCTCATTAAAAAGGTGCAAAAGTTCACTGGTGGCTTGTAGACATTCACTTTCTAAGTTGGTGGCTATAAGCAAGTTGTCCACATACTGGAGGAGAACCCTTTCTCCTGGGTTCACATAGTAGCTGGAAAGATCTTGATTTAAAATAGCACTGAAGAGAGTAGGTGAATTCTTGAATCCTTGAAGTAATCTAGTCCAGGTGAGTTGGCCCCGCCTTCCTGTTGTGGGGTCTTGCCATTCAAAAACAAACAAAAGTTGACTGGTGGGGGCTAGGCGCACACAGAAAAAGGCATCTTTCAGGTCCAAAACGGTAAAGTGATCAGCCTCAGCGGGGATCAGTCCCAAGAGAGTGTAAGGGTTTGGTACTACAGGGTGGATAGTTTTAACTGCATCTTTACTCGCCTTAGGTCTTGTACTGGGCGATAGTCCCCTGTCCCAGGCTTCTTTACTGGGAGAAGGGGGGTGTTCCAAGGTGACTGACATTCCTTGAGAAGTCCATATTTCAGCAGTTTCATCAGATGGTGGTGAATTCCTTCAATGGCTGGTCGAGGGAGAGGGTACTGTTTCACATGCACTGGTTCCACTCCCAGCTTGAGGGTGACAATGACAGGGGCTATGTTCTTCACTAGGCCAGGTGGATTATCTTCTGCCCATACGTCAGGTGGGGCTATGAGGTTGGTAGGTATGCAGGAACTAGCTGGCTTGATTGGAGATGCACTATAGAACCGCTACTCTTCTTCTCGGGGAACAGTCAGCACCATCAGTCCAGCAGGCTTTGGGTTCACAGTCATTTTCATTTCTCCCCCTTCAGCAAAGGATATTTGGGCCTGGAGTTTGGCAAGCATGTCTCTGCCCAGTAGTGGAATAGGGCACTCAGGCATATACAAGAACTGGTGCGTTATTTTCTGTCCCGCTAGTTCACACATGCGGTTCTGCAGAAGAGGCTTTGTGGCCTTAGCCCCAGTAGCTCTGACAATGGTGATGCATCGAGAAAACAAAAGGGCTACTGGCTTTAGTATTCTGCTCCTGTATCCCCCATAAAGTCCATATATTGGTCCCCTATTTTCAGAATGATCATAGGCTCCTGGGGACCCAGGGAAACTTGGAGTCCGGTCTGGCCTAGTCTTCATCCATGCTGTAGCCCTCTTCGGCTGCCACTCACTCTATGGCTGCTTCCCTCTCTTGCTGGAACACTGTGCTCGGTTTATTTTTTTTTCTAAAATCAAGTACTCCCTCCTCCCCTCCTGGGGGTGGAGTCAAGATACGGGCATTCACTTCTCTAATGTCCTTCTTCTCTGCAATGGGCGCACTGATTCACACCCAATTGAGGCCTTTCACTTCCGCGGCCTCTCTGAGTACTTTAAACTGTGCCGGGGCTTTCGATCAAGAGGGGGTGCACGTCCTCCTGCTACGGAGGTGGCTGGTGACATTTGCAGGGAGGCATCCCCCCCCCGCCCCAGGCTCTGCTCGGGGTGGTGGAAGAGCTGAGGGAACTGGCCTATAAAGATAATAAACGGGCAGGTTTTTTTTGTTTTTGTTTTTAAACATTTAATCAGGAATCCTATGTAGGGGAACTGATCAGGGAACATTCTCTGTACAATCTATTAAACACGGGAAACTACGGGGCCATGAAGTAACTAACACTAGCCACCCCCCTTTCACAGAGCATTTCTAATAGGGACAGAGACAGCTACATTTCAACAAAATCGGCCCCCTCCCCCCCATGTGCTTGTCTACAGACAGAGGGGGCGGGCTGCATTTCCCTGTGCACTGAGCATAATAGATGTGTGTGCTCATTCTAAATAAGAAAAATTTAGATAAAGTCCTTAAAATATAAAACTATTATTTTGCAACATGTTATAACAACAATCCCAACAGAAAGAACTATAGCTCCTAACATGACGGCCACATATCTGTTACGTATGACTGGAATAAAATTACTTGGCATGAAAACTAACTGCCAGCTGTAATCAGCATGTCTCTGCAAAAGAAATTACTTTAAATCTTACAGTTTTAGGAAGCAGATATTCAAAAGACATTCCCAATACTTTTTCCATAAAGTGGGTGGATATCTAGAATACATATACATTTATTTTTTTTTCCTATCTTATTTTTATTAACAATAAGTATGTCTTTTATGAGGTGCTTGCTGCAGTATATCAGGAACTAGAATTCAAACACGATGAACTCCTTATCCACTCAGGATTTAAATCACTTTCAAGTCGCGATCTGGTACTACTGGCTCGGAATGGTTCTTAACCTCTACTCCGTAGGACAAAGGGAAAACAAAAGCAGTTTCCTGAATTTCTCTATCATTTCCTATTTAAACCATTACAGTACTTACTGAAGTTTGGAACATAAATAACACAAAACAAAGCTAAGCCCACAAATGCATTATACCTGTAGCCCTACAGAAATTCTTCTCACTTGGTCCGTACAAGTACAGGAACTCGAAAGGGGTTAATAAGAACTTAACCCTTTCCAGGCTAAGCCCAAAACTATCGGGATTCAAAATTCTGACTAAACATTCCTATTAAATGATATATAATACATGACCTTAGCAGAAGGAACATCACTATTAAAACACATTGAATAAAACAGGTACAATTTTCCTAAAACAAGCACAAATTAACCCAGTTACAGAACGCTGAAATTAAGCCTTCACAGGGTTAAAAAGACACTGCACATTCCTGTCTTCAAACACGCCCCGTCTCTCTACGCTAGCTAATTTCATGCTGTGCTGAAGGAACAAAAAAAACCTAGAATGAATGAAACAGCTTCTTGATTCTACAGTGACTTTGGCATAAGTGTTTGCATCTTCTTCTTTTCTCACTACTATTTCTTAATCGGTAAACTGTCACAAATTACCCAACAGAATAATCTTACATCATACCAGAAGGGAAACTCGCGGTTTTAACAGATAACAAAAATCAGAGACAAACAACAAACAGTAAGAACAGACAAACAGGAACTGCCCTACTCAGATGTCCGTTCTCGCTGGGCCTGTATTTCAAGACCTCTCACTCACACAAGCAATCATATTTTAACAAGAAATCATTTTTCAATATTTCAAGTGCCCAGGTTTTCTGACTAACTGACTATTCCAAACAAGAAGGATCGATGGCTTCAGCTGCCGCTTTCTCTTATGCGGAGCTTACTAGGACCGCCCTTATGGGAGGTGATCAGGCTCCCTTGTCTCGCCCATACTTATGCGAGATTTTTCCCAGTTAGTCTATACCAAATATACCAAAGTAGTCCTGCGCATACTCATGCAAGACTGTTTCCCCAGGCTGCACTGACTTTTAAACAAGAAAATATCTACTCACCGGATCCAGTTCCTGATACCAAACCAGTTCGTGGGTTGGACCCTGGACTCCCCTGGGTCGGAGGTGTTAGCCAGCTGGACCCGATGGCCTGCCGAGGCAGGCAGATCCCTCTCCGATACAAAGTGATAGGCGGCGCCTGAGAAGTTCCCCTGCGGTCAGACAGACATGGTTCCAACCGGACCAAACCTCAAGGCGAATTACGTGGATTATTCACTTGAATACCATTTACCACTCGCACTTCCCAGCCAACGCACCAAGAATATGTTGCAGCAAAGTGCAGTCAATGAATAAATCCAGGAGTCAATTGACAGGGTCCAAGCCAATTTAATGTGCACAGGCCCAGTCAGTCAAAGCTTCAAAGTAACTGAGCGAAAGTTTATACAGAGACATAACTTTTTATACCTCTCTTTCAGTTTGATACATGAATATTTTCTGTTGGTTCTAACTCGATACATGCATACTTCTCATTGGTTGTACATTCCCTGCACCTGTCCAATCAGAAATCCCTCCGGAGCCTAGCAACCGGCCCCCTCCTTTAGGATTGCTTGAACAATGGTACAGTTCTGAATCTCGTTACTTTTCTACTGCAAGGTTAACTTTGGCTTCTGGAATGCATATACTGTTACATTTCTGTTCTTTCACACACAAGAGAATAATAGAAGACTTATGAATTCATGAAAACTTCTTATTAAGCATTTTAAAACAGCTTTCTTATTTTTCACAGATTTCTGGTTCTTTTCTAGCTATAATGGGAGTTAGGATCCAGGCCTAACTTACAGGCCTTTCATAGTAGCAGGCCATGCTAGGCCATAGCCTACCTCAAATCCACTTCTAATATTACCGCTGCGTCATATATAAAACCTAACTGGTTCCCTCCATAAATGGAGGAGGGAGTCGCGAGCTAACAAAAGCTGCCAGCTGAGTGGGGTCATAAAAAACATAATTCTGAGACTGCAAACGTACAAGACATTTACATGTAAATTTTAAGAAAAACAGACCCCCCCCCAGTTGGGAAATCCCGGGCTTAAGCACTAAAAAGTCCCTCCGGCGCTGCTGAGTCTCATGGGCCAGATCCGGATACATTGCAACCAACAAACCTTAAAGGGAATAGAACGCTTCTTAGGGGTATGTTTTACTATTCAGCGGTAGCTGCTTCTGTGTGATATCAGAGCCGCGGCCCCATTGATTTCAATGGAGCTGCGGCTCCGATATCACATGGAAGCAGCTACCGCCGAATAGTAAACATACCCCTAAAGTACAATTTAAAGAGCCAGTCCCGATCAGACGATAATGCTAAGGAAATTAATAAAGTTGAAGTTATCACTGATTCAGTATCAGAAGACTCCAAAATATTAGATAAGTATTAAGAATATCAGAATGTTGTAAATTAGACAATGAGTCCAAGTGAGTCCCTGCCACAACCTTCTTTTGAGATGGAATATAATACACCTTTGCAAGTGGAGGATGACACTCAGGTAGAATCCCCAAAACATATTGCATATACATTTTTAACATATCTCTGGCAGAGACTAAAAGTGAATGAGGGAAATTAACTAAACATAACTTCATAGAGCGCATTTGGTTCTCTAAAAGTTCAGTTTTAAATCTCAAATTTGAAACATCCATTATTGATGAATAATAAGTCTCATGTTTCTGAGTCTCAGTTTGCAAATTCTCCATCAGGTCTTTAACAGCACTAATCTCCTTAATATTAGCCAAAGATGTCTGAGAGTTAATATGAACTTGAGTATCCAAACCATTAAATGGCTGAACCAGTACTGTACCAAGTGAAGAAATCGCCATCCAGATCAACTCCAAAGTAAACATTGTTGGTCTCACCAAGGAAAGCACCAACGGGACTGCCAAACTGAGCCCAGCTACAGGCTCCGTGGAAGCAGAGGAACCTCCAGCACTCTGGCTCGGGGAACAGCGACACAACTCCTCTTCCGCCTCCTTCCGCAGAATATTGCCTCCCGGAGCCAGAGAAGATGTAGAAACCTCAGACTCTACCATCGCCACCAACTCAGCTGATCTTCCCCCTTCCACATGCCAGTCTCTCCCAGGAATGGAGCCTTGACGAGCGGATAGCTGAGTGGAGATCACCAACAGGTGGTGCGGGAGGCAAACGCAGCTCCATTGTGAAGTCACAACTGGACGAAGACACCAAGCTCACCAGCCCTGACGCCTCCAAGCCTGAAACACCACCGGCTTGCTGAAGTGGACCCTCCAAATGCCGCAAATAAGCATCCATAGGCCCAGGAGTTGAGGTAACCAACAAACGGGGAGTCTTAGCAAGTTGAGGAGGCTCCTTGCGAGACTTCCCCTTTCTTTTTGGCATCGCAGAAACCGGCGCCTGGAGACAGAACTGCCTAAGCGGCCATCTTGGATCTGCCCACTGTGTCATTCTGATATATTTTGTATCTTGATATCACAGTGCTCCGCTGGTTATCGTCTTTATCGGGTCTCTGAGATACCTCTTTGATATAATTTTATAAAGCATTTTCTGCATGTAAAGCATGTTTAGCATGTGAAAAAGGATTCTTATAAAAGTACACATTCAAAGTCGTATATATAAGTACATGTGCTGACATGATGGTCCATACTTATATGTAGGCATTTCCAAGTGTGTAGTTTAGATGAGACAGGGGCAGGATTACAGTATATCTGGGTACTTTATAAAATACATGGAGTACATGCATACAGAGCCGGTGTAAATTCATGCCCTATTAGGGGTAGTTCTGGGAGTCTATTTTATAAAAGCACATAAGTACTTATGTTGCCTTTATAAAATAGCACAAAAACAAATCTATGTCCTCAAAATCACAGGTATCTGCTGTGTATTTCTTTTTATATGATCAACAGAATGGTCTGGAACTTATCCTTAGGCCTAGAGGACAAAAGCTCTTCAAATAATAAGCATGAACACTCGAGCAGCGTACTAATTTTTATTGAGTCTTCACCATCCCCCATTCCTTCCTAGGACTTTTACAACATCTTACAGGGTGTGTGACACAAATGGCAAAAAACTGCATGGGAAATCTCTAGAGGTGAACAACCAGTACAAAAATTACTTCATTTCCTCTCATCCAAAAATATCCATGTGATAGGATATATAGAATGTTACCTGTCCCTCTTCAAGGGGATTATCAATTGAAGAGTCTGGAGCCCAGTGTTCAGGGCTGCGAGAGTGTGGCTTACAGGGAAGGGAACGGTTAAAAACCCAGCAGGCTGCAGGAGGGAGAAAGGCCTGTGGGGTGAGAAGTCCTTCCAAGGCCAGCTGTATAAAGGAGGTCTGAGGTAGGAACTTTAACTGGAGCTGTAGGAAGGGCCAGGAGAACCGGCTTAACATAAGAACAAGGTCCATCAAGCACAGTATCTTGTTTCCAACAGTGGCCAATCTAGGTCACAAGTACCTAGCAGGTTCCCCAGAAGCCTCAGGTTCCACAATGCTTGTTTTGGGACAAGCGGTGGATTTCCCAGGTCCCCTTTAATAATGGTTCATGGACCTTTCCTCCAGGAATTGTCCAAACATTTTTAAACCCAGCTACACTAACAGCTTTATTTATTATTTATTTATTTATTTAACATTTCTTCTATACCGCGCTATTACAATCAGCGCGGTGTACATCGAACAAAACATACTACAATGCATACAAGCAACATTGAGTTTTACATAGAACAGGGAAAAAAAAACATAGGATAACCGGGGTAACTATTTACAGGGTAACTATTTACATGTTAAATTAGTATTGTCACCAATATTCTAAGCCAATTTGGTATCATCTTCATTTCGTGAGGGAGGGACAGGAGTAAAAGTGGTGGGTGGGCAGTAGTATAGTCTAACCATTTTCTGGTTGTAATAAGGTGCTATGGTAGCTGAGACATGAGGGAAGTTTACCCGATGTGTGGGTGTCAGGGTAGTATATTGTGAATAGGTGGTGTTTCAGAGCTTTTCGGAATAGGATTAAGCTTTTGATGCCACGGATTTCATGTGGAAGGGCATTCCAATTTAGGGGAGCGAATATAGAGAAAGCCCTGTTGGAAGTGGTCTTAGTACATGACGTCATCATCTTGGGGACTATTAAGGTGTTCATTGAAGTGGATCTCCTGTCTCTGTTTTCCAGGGTGCTGTGGATTAGTTTGCTAATCGGTGTAGGTGGGTAGTTATTCAGGGCTTTGAAAGTAAGGACTAGTGACTTATATTGGAGTCTGGCATGTAACGGCAGCCAATGCAGATTTTTCATGATTGGTGTTATGTGGTCAGTTCTTGATGATCCAGAGCTTTTTGGAGGTTTAATGAACAAGGACATAAATAAGCTGACTTTGTTTTCCCTGAACTGTCTATTCTGGCCTTTGTTTTGTGGAGGTTTAACAAGCTGGGACAGAATAAAAACTGCTTTTGTTTTCCCTGAGCTACTCTCTGGCCTGTGTTTAAAGAAAACCCTTTCCCACAGCATGCCACACTACCACATATAGTGGCAGCTTGGGGATTTCCTCTAACCACATGACTGAGGGCAAATCCATGCTCCTCCAGGGCTAAGCCTCTGCAGCAGAATAGGATTTTTTTTAATAGTGGGCTAAGAGGGTTAGCCTCACCCTAGTTAGGGAACTTGAAGAAGGTCTAGTCAGTGCCAGACAGGCAGGCTTTGTTTTGGCCATTAGAGGCAGCTAAAAGTTTGTTGGAGCTGGAATACTGCAGGGTTAGCTCAGCTGCAGAACAGGCAGCTGCAGTGGTGTTGTAAGAGAACAGTGACCAGCTAAGATGGAGGTTCTCTTCTGGATTCTGGCAGAAGATCAGCAGCAACAATAACAATATCAGCAGCAGCAATAATTTCAGCAGTAGCTTCAACAAGCCCTGCTAGAAGGACAGTAACAACAGAATCAGCAGCAGCTACAAATCTTATTCAGGTGCAAGGAGAATTACAGAGGAGCGCCCTGGCTTAGTTGTCTCAAGCCCTACAGAGATCGCCAGTCCACCCTTCAGTGCAAGATTACTTAAAATGATAGCAGAAGATGAATCTGATCACTTTTTGGTGAACTTTGAACAAACTGCCTGCATGGCTGGGAGGCCAGAAGCAACATAGACTACTTGGGGATGCAACCCTAATGGGCAAGTTCCATATATAGCTGTCAAGGCCACCATATTGGAACAGGCTGACTACACCAGAGGCCTACCACCAGCGATTCAGAAAGGAGGGGACTCCAGATAAAAGAGAGCCCTTGGAAATTCCTCTGCCATTTGAAGGAGCTTGCAGGTAAGTGACTGCAGCCAGAGGGAAAAACAGGCCAGAGATAGCAACGGTAGTGCTATTGGAGCAGTTTTTTGGAGGGCTTGACTGCCCCGATGAAACAGTAGATACATCAGCACTCAAGCTTACACTGGAGAGTGCATTAGAAAGAGCTGACGGGTATCATGAAACCCAACCGGTGAGTGAAATGGACAGTGAGAAGGGGAAGAAGTCACCCATTAGCCCAGGAGGACAGAAGGGGAAGCTTGAACGGATGTTGGTTCCCATGTTCCAGCTCCCAAAGTCACCTCATAGGCGAGGGCCTGGCCCCAGCCATGACCCCTTTACGTGTTTTAAGTGTGCAGCCCGGGGACACTTTGCTCAAGAATGTTCCCTGGGTACGGAGGAACCCATGGATGTCAGCCTAACAACCCCTCACATCTGTGCTTTTGTGGACACTTCCCACTCAGTCCAGAACTTTGTGATTCCAGTGGAGATCAAGAGGACCCACCTCCAGGCCTTGAAAGACTCCAGAAGTGTGTGGACTCTGTGATAAGGAAGCTTATCATAGCTCAGGAAGGAGCTATAGAAAAGGTGAAGTGTCTCTGAACAAGCAACCTGTCAGTGCTGGTAGAAATGAGAAAACAGAATTTTGCCATAAAAGACTACCAGTCCCAGAATGCACCAGGTTTCCAACAGCCATGAGAGGAGCTGAAGTGAGAAAACGTGTGTTCAATCAAAAGGGCTATGAGGTAATCCCCAAGCACTCATTGCAAAGGGCAGGACTTGATTCAGCACAGCTGCACTGTGCTAGGATGGAACACTCATCTCAAAGGGCAAGGCCTGATTCAGCACAGCTGCACTGTGTTAGGGAGGAGCACTCATCCAAGCAGAATAAGAGTAGAGTTTATTCTACAGATGACCATCTTCATGATCACCTTGGAGATGCAGAGAAGGATCATCAGTTTCATCTGAAGGATCAGCAGAAGCAGAAGCCAAACCGGACGGATAGAGAAGGAAAGAAACCCTCTGGAAGGAAGAGGAGAAAAGCCTTTGAGAGGTCTAGAAGAGTCCAAGGCAGTACGTATACTGGGAGGTATTCCAAGGGCCAGCATAGACCATTGGACTGGGGAAAGCCAGAAGAATGGTGCTGCAGAACAAGGAATCACCAGAGGCTACCTGTGAGGGAGATGGCTGCACGTGGAAGGGACTCTAAGACCTATGCCAGAAGGTATGTGAAGAGAGATCCACTGTCCAGGGATCAGGACTGGAAGGCTGGACATAAGAACTGGACTACATACTGGCCAGGCTATTTAAAGGGGAACTCTAACAGCAATGGAAGCTCAGGTATGAACATTGATCTATGCCCTAGCTATAACCTTGGAAGACAGCAGGGAAATAAGTGTTCTCCTGAAAGTGCTCCATTGAAAGATTCATCTGTGCCAATTCATGATAGTGACCCTATGCTTGTTGATGAAGGGGAAATAATAGCAGATCAAGATATTGTTTATATGGACTGCTCTCTATCCAAACTCCGTTGGTAACTTTCTGTGATAAAGCACAGCAGCCATCACAAAGAAATTATAAATTTGTTCTTTATTCCACTAAGAAAAGCTCCTGAAGCAGGATTTGAATCACACAGTAGAAAGCCAGCCTGCTAAAGGGTTTCAGCTGGATAACTGATAGCAATTGAGCTGCACCTAATTGCTTGTGAGCTAGGAGAGAATTACTTCTGGATCTGTGTGGAAAGTAATCAGAAGTTAACCTTACAAGAACAGTTTATTTCTTTCTTTGTGGCTTTTCGTTTGTTAGAGATATGCTAAGAAAACATTAGCTAATTGCCTGACAAGTTTGAAGGTTGTTTTCCTGATTTTGATTTTTGACTTTGTTTTACCAAGTTAAACACTACAAGCAAGTAACCTAATTTATGTGCTACCAAGCATATCTGTGCT
This sequence comes from Ichthyophis bannanicus, assembly GCA_033557465.1. Lineage (NCBI taxonomy): Eukaryota > Metazoa > Chordata > Amphibia > Gymnophiona > Ichthyophiidae > Ichthyophis > Ichthyophis bannanicus. The sequence goes on from CM066031.1 coordinate 670,482,276, forward strand.
GGGAGAAATAACCCCATAAATAAAGAAGTATCTTATTGGCTTTAACACTTGTGCACAACTAAATTATTGTCAGCAGCTGTGTCTGGTGTGAATGAACTACATTACCCACAATACCTTGCAAAAATCATATAAATATATGCATTGTCAAGACTGTGAAGATTCTCACCCAGGCAGCCGTCTGACAACTCTCATTCGCCGGGAAACAGTAACCTGAATTTCAAGTTGACTATGCAAAGATGGTAACACTAGTCTGTGTGCCTGGTGACCAGAGGCAGTATACAATGGCACAGGTTTCACTTAGGACTCTGGCAGGGCAAGCCACATTCGAGGCTATGGTGCTGTCCTGGCTCCTGTATCCAGTAGTGATCAGTCGAGACTACCCAAACTTCAGAGCAATATGGGCCCGACTAACTGATGGCTCCACTGAGTCAGACCAGGAAGATTTTCCCGCTGGAAGTCCCTATTTGTATGTCGAGAATTCCAAGCCAACTAAGTCCCGGAGCTGGTGTCACTGGGAAAAGCTATGCTACCAACAGAATCTGGGGAGAGCTATGGAGCAGGGATGAACCCACCTCATTTGTTATGATACCATTACTGACCCTGGGGTGGCTATCTGGCAACAATCCTATCAGATTCCAGTGGTCTTGCGACAAAATGTGACCAAGAGATGTTTATAGAAGAGTCTATGAGTAACTGGTATTCACCCATCCTTTTGGTTCCTAAACCTGATGGAAGCATCAGATTCTGCATTAACTTCTGGAGGGTCAATGCAGCTTCTAAACTGGAAGAGTATCCCATGCCTAGAGTAGATGATCTAATAGAGCAACTCTGTGGCGCATGCTTTATATCAACCTTGGATCTAACCAAGGCATACTGGCAGGTGCCCTTGACTCTGGCTGCCAAGGAGAAAACTGCTTTTTCAACACTGCAAGTTCTGTTCCAGTTTACATTATTGCCCTTTGGATTACATGGAGCTCCTGCCATGTTTCAAGCCATACAAGGTGTATGCGGCTGCATACCTTGAAGACATCATCATTTACAGTAGAGGCAGAACCACCCATCTAACCCAAATATAACCATGTTGACCAACCTGCGGAAAGCTGGGTTGACAGCCAACCCCAAGACATGTTTTTTAGGAGGTTGAGATGTTCAATACCTGGGATATTTAATTGGGAATTGGCAGATGCAACCTCAACTGTGGAAGGTAGATGCCATTGGCCAGGTCCCCACCCCAAAATTGAAGAAAGAGGTTCCTGCCTTCCTTGGATTGATTGGCTATTACCACTTGTTCATCCCTAATTTTGCAGAGGTAGCAGACCCATTAACTAATCTCTGGAAGAGAGCTTCCAAACAGATTTGGTGGTCACCAGACCTGGATCTGGCCTTCCAATGTCTCAAGAAGGCTGTGTGCTTTGAACCTATCCTGATTAGCCCTGATTTTTCTCTACCATACATTGTGCACACTGATGCCTCAGAGGTGGGCCTAGGAGCTGTTCTGGCCCAGGAAGTCGGGGGTGAACATCCCATAGCATTCATCAGCATGAAACCGCTTCCTCGGGAGAAGCATTATGCTGCGATCGAGAAGGAGGCTCTTGCTGTCAAGTGGGAGATTGAAACCTTCAAATACTACATGCTCAGCTGTCTGTATACGCTAATAGACCACTAACCCATCAAGTGTCTGGCTTGACATAAGGAGTCCAACGGTTGTATTACGCAATGGTTTTTGAGTCTACCAGTTCCTGGTCCGCCATAGGGCTGGTCGGACTTACCTGAACGCAGACTTACTTTCCTGGGTGGGGAGGCAGACACTTAATGGGACATGGTTAAGTTGAGGAGGAGAGTGTGTGATGGGGTATATAGAATTCTACCTGTCCCTCTTCAAGGGGATTATCAACTGTCCCCTTTAAGTGATTCTGGAGCCGAGTTCAGGACAGAGAGCTGGCTTGCAGGGAAATGTTAACAACCCAGCAGGCTGCAGGAGGGAGAGAGGCTCATGGAGTGAGAAGTCTTTCCAAGGCCAACTGTGCAAAGGAGTTCTGAGGTAGAAACTTTAACTAGGGTTGGAGGAAGGGCTGGGAGAACCAGCTTGTGAAGATTTAACAAGCTAGGACAGAAGTAAGCTGACTTTGTTTTCCCTGAGCTGCTGTCTATTCTGGGTTTTGTTTTGTGGAAGTTTAACAGGCTGAGACAGTATAAAATCTGCTTTTATTTTCCCTGTGCTGCTGTCTGGCCTGTGTTGAAAGAAAACCCCTTCCCATCACACGCCACACTACCACACACATTGCTCTGTGCAGGTCACACCTCTCCGTACCTTTGTTTAGGGGTGTAGCCACTGCTACGTGCAAGCCATCTCCATTTGTTGAGATATCAGAGACAGTTAAGTTTATTTTGATTTTATCCTTTTTCTATAAAGGGATCCATGCCATTTTGTCTGTCCCATGCTATATTGAATTCTGTCACTGTATTTGCCCCCACCACTTTAATCGAAAGAGCATTCCAAGCATTCACCACCCTTTCAATGAAAAAGTATATCTCAAAGAACAAACAGGAATGTAGTCTTCAAATGTGGGTGACGTCGGTACTGATGGAGCCTGCGCAGCAACGCTCCCCAGCGACCAATAGGAAGGCTTTTGAGAGCATTCCACTGTGCCTGTGTAGCTGCTTTCCTGCCTTTCCAGCTCTCCCTCCTCAGTTCTTCATTTTCCGCGGAGCTGACAGGAAGCAAATCCTGTCACCGCAGAAAATTCCTGTCTTTCATATTTTTGTGGTTCGCGTCTGCCTTCCCATCGACGCTGGTACCGATCTCCATCTGTACTTTTTCTTTCTTCTCTTAAAAAAACAAACTGTGAAAAGGAAGGTTTTCCTTTCTTCAGGCGCATCGACACCATGTTAGGCCTAGGCCTTCCCATTTGTCTCTGATAAAATGGAGAAACCATCCAGTGGTTTTAAGAAGTGTTCTAAGTGTGGCAGTACCATCTCAGTCACAGACACCCATGACTGGTGTCTAAAATGCCTAGGGCCTTATCATCAACCATCAGAATGTCCTCTCTGCAGAAAGATGACGAAGAGAGGCCTACAGAATCAAGCTGCAAAACTGGACACCCTCTTCGTCTCTTTAGCATCGACGTCATCGAGAGCTTCTTCTTTCTCCCAAGGATCTCAGATATCGAAACCTAAGTCTTCATCGAAGGCTGGCTGGCTCCCCAAGGGTAGATCTCCTTCTAAGCATCGAGATGCCTCGGGCATTGCCCTGGAGGTGGGGACACCAGTCAAACAACCCCGGCGGGAGGACCTTCCCTCCAAAGCCTTAGTGGGGTCCCAGGATGCTCTTGAGGCTTCCACCTCTGGAGAGTTCCTGGTGCCATGCTCAAGGATCGTGGCCAGCAATTCCGGTACCAGTACCCAAACATCAACAAGCTCCATGGATCAACGTATCCTTGCTATCGAGCAGAGCTTAGCGGCCTTACTGGTGGCCTTGGTTCCAGTGAAACCCTTACAGTTGATTCCACAGGTGCCGGTACTGGCGTCGGTACCAATACAGGCTGCATCGACTTTCTTGCCACTTTCCACGCTACTGCCCATGCTGGCCCTCGAGTCCATTTGCAGTACCGAGATTCTCACTACACAGATTCCAGGTACTGACTTTGACCGGTACCGAGTTTGTATGGAGCGGGAAACCCTGCCTTTGACTGGTACCGAGTTTTACGGAGCAGGAACACCCTGCCCGATGATACTTCGAGTCTTCGGATTCCAATTCCTCGGATGATGAATCAGCCAATACTCCAGACATGCAAACTCTCCTGGAGGACCGTCTCCATCTCCACCACTCCGCATGTCCCCACCAGAGGACATGTCTTTCCAAGACTTTATTTGCGATGTTGCTAGGGGGCTGTCCATAACAGTAACATCGGAGAAAGAGCCTAGGGCTGAAGAATTGGAAACTCTTAAATACCCAGCAGCTCCGTATGTGGGAGACACCTCTGACTATTTCTTCCCATACCTGCCGGCTCGATACCATGTACCGGGTACTGGAGTGCCCTGGTTTTCAAAAGACACAATTGCCACACCATTCCATAATAGTGGAATCAGCAATGCATCAAATCAAGAGCGTGAAAACACATTCCTCAAACCCTCCGGGTAGGGAATCAAGAACCCTTGATGCTTTTGGTTGATGTTGCTTTCAGGCCTCCATGCTGATCGGCCAGCATTAGTTCCTACATACTTTATATGGGTATGTTCCTCAAAGAGGTGGCTAAAGATTTGCAGTTAATGGTTCCTCTTTTTCCCCAATGACAAGAGGGCGGATTATCTCACCCTTGTAAAGCATGCTCAGAATGTCTCAAAATTTGTTAATAGAGCAACTTTTGATGCTTTGAGTGCATCAGCGGAACTTCATCCATCTGCATCGGTGCATGCAGGATTACTTGGCATCGGATCTTGAATAATGGGTTCAAGATAAGCTGGGTAATATCCCTTGCACTGGTGAAAACCTTTTTGGCAAGGATTGGCAAGACAAGGCCTCTCAGTTGGAGTCTGAGAACACTACCCTAAATAGGCTCTCTAGATCTACTCAATAGCAAAGCATAACCAACTGTTCATGCAGCCTATTATAAGAGTTACAACATCTTATAATGATTTGTCTCAGCTGATCTCAGATAAACACTTGCACCACACTCCAGTTTCAACGAAACTTCAATTGTGTGCTGGTTCACATCAATGATCTGCTGTTTTTTTATTATGTCTTAAATTAACGTAAATTGCAAAAGAATACTTAGCTTAGGGGTATGATTTTCTTATTTATTTATTTATTTATTTAATGGTATTTTATATACCGCCTTATCCTTCAATCAAAGCGGTCACAACACAAGTGGGGGATACATTTAACACGTGGGGAGTTTGAGACACATACACTAATACTTACAGGGAACATGGGCAATGGAGGGTTAAGTGGCTTGCCCAAGACCACAAGGAGCATCTGTGGGACTAGAAACCCCAGTCATTCCGGCCCAAGGTTGCTGTCCTCTAGTGGGATTTGAACCGCCGACCTTCCGGCCTGAAGTACCTTGTCCCAACCACTAGGCTACTCCTCCCTGTTCTTATAGCAGCATAACCCACTAGCAATTCTAATGCTTCTTGAAAATAACAATCTCATCCCAACGCTGATAATTCAGGCGCCTCGCGTTTCTCTATAATTGGTTCATCAGGGGATGCTTAGATGCATTCTTAAAATCTAAAAAAACAAGATAACCAGGATGATAAAACTCTTCCTTCTTCGTCTTGCCCAAGAAACACAATCTTATAGTTCTTACAATTAAAAAATAGGAGTAAAGTAGAATAGCGATACCCCTAGATACCTTTTAGATGCTGCTGCCCGCGTTTCTTTATCTTCTTTGTAACAACAAACTATTACGTTTTACTGAAGTTCCCAAAAAGCACCGCGCATGCGGGTTAGATCCATCAACCATCTTTATCAAGTGTGGAATTCATTCAACGATCGAATTGCCTTTCATGATTGGTCTATGTCTATTTAATTTACATACAGACTGACCAATCAATTTCCATGGCTGTCCTGCTTCTGGAGAATCCCGACCTTATCCACATTCCCGGCAGACTCTGCCATTATGCTCACAGATGGCATCTTATTACCTCGGAGCAGTGGATATTAACAATAGTACGGGAGGGATACAGACTTCATCAATGAAGCTTACCCTCCTTGACTTCACCAAGAGAGTTCCATTCTCAGCCCCCTCTTACTGCTCTGTTACTACAAGAGGTCACCTCCCTTCTACTGCAGGGCACAATAGAGGAGGTTCCAGAATTCCAGCAGGGAATGGGATTCTATTCTCCCTACTTTTTTATCCCAAAGAAAACAGGGCAATACAGGTCCATTCTAGACCTCAGGGACCTAGACAAGCATCTTCTACAGGAGAGGTTCAAGATGGTCTCCCTTGGGACCCTTCTTCCTTGTCTCCAGAATCAGGACTGGCTCTATTCTCTAGATCTAAAGGAAGTGTACACTCATATTCTTATCCATCCAGAACACAGAAAGTTCCTTCATGTTTCAGGGAAGACATTATCAATACAGAGTCCTGCCTCTCAGCCTCGCCTTTGCCCCAAGAGTCTTCACAAAATGCATGGTGGTGATAGCTGCATTTCTAAGGACTCTAGAGATATTTGTCTTCCCTTACTTAGACTAGCTCATAAGAGCAAGCATCTCTCAAGAGACCAGTCTGTCCCTCTCACGCACCATGCAGGTGTTATAACACTTGGGATTTGTCATAAATCTTTCAAAGTTCCAATTCTCGCCCCCTCTCAAACTCTAGAGTTCATAGGAGCCCTCTTAAATACTCAGCAGTCAATGGCATTTCTGCCCCAACTCCGCTGTGCTTGTCTCAATCAGTTAGCATCTCTGGCATGTCTCTGGAAATATTTGATTGCTCGAGAAATGCTACAACTTCTGGGTCATATGGCATCAATGGTGCATGTAGTTACATATGCCTGTTTACACATGCGCACAGCCCAGTGGACACTGGCATCCCAGTGGTCTCAAGCATCAGGTTGCCTGGGGACAATTTAACAGTCTCTACCCTTCTGATTTCGTCTCTCCAGTGGTGGCAATCCCCTGAAAATCTCCTTGTAGGGTCACCTTTTCAGATGCTTGCACATCAATGTTCCCTGACAATGGGTGCATCCAGACTGGGCTGGGGAGCCCATCTGGGGTCTCTCTCCACTCAAGGACTCTGATCTCAGCAGAAATCGCAACTCCACGTAAATCTGATGGAGCTCAGAGCTATTAATGCTCTCAAAGTGTTCCAGGACCATCTTTGTTGTCTCAGAGTCCTAGTCCAAACCAACAGTCAAGTAGCCATGTTCTATGTGAACAAGCAAGGTGGAACAGGTTCTTGGACCCTCTGCAGTGAGGCTCTGTATCTCTGGTCCTTTGCCATACATCATCGCATTCACCTCCAAGCGGTCTATCTCTCTACCACAATGTTTTAGTGGACAGACTAAGTCGAATCCTTCTCCCCCACGAGTGGTCTCTTCATGTAGACACAGTTTCCTACATTTTTCAGATCTGGGGGATTGCAGAGATAGACCTTTTCGCAAGTCCTCAGAATGCCGAGCTCCCTTGCTTCTGTACCAGGACTCCTGCGCCGGATGCTTTTCACCTCCACTGGGGACACGGCTTCCTATATGCCTTCCCTCCCATTCCCCTAATTTCCAAGACTCTTCAAACTCTAGACAGTCAGGGGCTTCATGATACTTATAGCCCCATGCTGGCCACGTCAACCGTGGTACCCTCTCCTTCTACGTCTGTCTCAGGCGCAACCCATAGATCTGGGGTCTGCTCCAGATCTCCTCTCTCAGAGGAGGAGACGCTGCTCCATTCCAATCCACAGTCTCTCCATCTCACAGCATGACTGCTGAAGGCATAGCCTTCCAAGGTATTAACCTTCCCCAGGAGGTTAAGGACATCCTTTTAGCTTCTAGAAAGCCATCCACCAGACAGTCCTATGCTTTCAAGTGGCATAGGTTTTCTTTCTGGTGTTCTCAGAAGAATCTAATCCCTTCTCAGCTCTGGTGGAGGTGCTGCTTGAGTACCTCCTCCACCTGTCTTCTTTTGGACTCAAAACCAATTCAGTAAGAGTATACCTAAGTGCAATTGTGGTCACTCACGTGCCCTTAGATGGCCAACCCATCTTCTCTCAGCTGCTCATAACACACTTCATGAGGGGTCTTCTATTAACCACCAGTGGTGTGGGACCTCAGTATTGTTCTAGGACAGCTTCTCAAGCCATCCTTTGAACCTTTAGCCACTACATCACTTACGTTTCTCACATGAAAGGTCATCTTCCTCATTGCCCTCACTTCAGCAAGGTGCATTAGTGAGCTCTAGGCCTTAGTGGCTAACCCACCTTACACACTGTTCCACTATGAGTTCCTCAGGACTCATCCTCACTTCATGCTGAAGGTGGTCTCGCCCTTCCATTTGAACCAGTCGGTCTACCTCCGTGTTTTTCTCTAGACCACACTCATCTAGGGCAGAAACAACCCTCCACACTCGGGATTGTAAACATGCCTTAGCTTTTTATCTTCAGAGGACTCGAGAGCACCGGAAAGCTTCTCAGCTGTTCATCTTCTTTGACTCTAGTCACCTTGGGTTGCCAGTCTCCAAACATACTCTCTCCAAATGGAGGCTGCATCACCTTTGCTTATGAGAAGGCAGGACTCTCCTGCGGTCATGTCACTACCCATAATGTTCGAGCTATGGCTACCTTGATGGCAAATCTACGATCTGTAGCTATTAACAAGATCTGCAAAGCAGCAACTTGGTGTTCGGTCCATACTTTTGCTGCTCACTACTGTCTGGACAAGGACTCCCGCCGGAATGCCATGTTTGGCCAGGTTGTTCTCCAGCATCTTTTTCAGACTTAGAGCAACTCCTACTCTCCATCCCGGATTTTGATACCAAACATCCATGTAGGATAAATGATCTCTTTAGGCATACCTGGACAAACCACAGCTGATTCTGAGGTCATCTCTCTGACATCTAGCTAGGAAGTCCCATATTTGAAGACAACATTCCTGCTTGTTCCTGGAGATAGCCTAGTTACTCACCTGTGGCAGGTGATCTCTGGGAACAACAGGAATATAGTCTTCACAACCCACCCTCCTCCCCTAGGAGTTGTAGGGTTTCTCTTTTATCTCTTTCTCTCCTTTTATCTCAGCTACATACTTAACTGAAGAGGGAGAGCTGGAAAGGCCGGAAGGCAGCTACGCAGATGCAGTGGGATGTTCCCAAAAGCTTTCCTATTGGACACTGGGAAGCGTTCCTGCATGGGCTCCGTCGGTACCGATGTTACCCATATGTGAAGACTAAATTCCTGCTGTCCCCAGAGATCACCTATTACAGGTGAGTAACTACGCTTTCCTGATGTTGCCTTTCAGTTTACCCCCTTGCAGCTTCATGTTATGCCCTCTAGTATTACAGCTTCCCTGTCTTTGAAGAAGGTTTATTTTTAAAGGGGATGGAAGGATACCCTTTTGAGGAGGGGCTTAAAGGGTTGGGGCTCTTCAGCTTGGAGAAGAGATGGCTAATGGGAGATGTGATGGAAGTCTATGGATTAATGAATGGAGTGGAATGGGTAAACGTAGATCGGTTGAACACAATATTCCAAGTAAGGCCTCACCAGCGACTTGTACAGTGGCATTAGTACCTCTTCCTTTCCTCTGGTAATTCCTCTCTGTATGCAACCCAGCATCCTTCTGGCTTTTGCCACCACCTTGTCACACTGTTTCGCCACCTTGAGATCATCGGAAACAATCACACCGAGGTCTTTCTCCTGGTCCGTGCACATCAATCTCTCGCCCCCTATCAAATACTTCCCTTGGATTTCTGCTTTCCAAGTGCATAACACTGCGTTTCTTCACATTAAATTTTAACTGCCAAGCATTAGACCATTCTTCCAGCTTTTGTAGATCTTTCCTCATGTTCCCTACTCCCTGAGGGGAGTACACTTTTGCAAATTTTGGTGTCATCTGCAAAAAGACAGATTTTTCCATTCAGCCCTTTGGCAGTATCACTCACGAATATATTGAACAGTACTGGTCCCAAGACCAAACCCTGGGGCACACCGCTAATCATCTTCCTTTCATCTGAGTGAGTTCCGTTTACCGTCACCTTCTGTCGTCTGTCAGTCAACCAATTTCTGATCCAGTTCACCATCTTGGGACCCATCCCCAAGCTGTTGAGTTTATTTGATGAGCCTTCTATGAGGAACAGTATCAAAGGCTTTGCTGAAATCTAGGTAGATCACATCCATCGCATGCCCTTGATCTAGTTCTTAATCAGATCTAGAACTTAATCAGATTTGTTTGGCAAGATCATCCTTTGGTAAAACCATGTTGCCTCGGATCATGCAAACTGTTGATTTTGAGGAAGTCCACTATTCGCTCTTTTAGGAGAGCCACCATTACTTTTCCCGCCACCGAGGTAAGGCTTTCTGGCTGTAGTTTGTCACTTCTTCCCTCTTTTGTGGGAAGGTACCACATCAGCTCTTCTCCAGTCCCGTGGAACTTCTCCTGTCTCCAAGGATCTATTAAAAACATCCTTTAAAGGCCCTGCAAGAACTTCTCTGAGCTTCTTCAGTATCCTGGGGTGTATCTCATCTGGTCCCATAGACTTGTCCACGTTCAGTTTTGCAAGCTGTTCTAACACATTTTTTGTGAATGGCGTGGTATCTTCTCCATTCCCATTTATTTATTTGTCAATCACAGGTGGTCCTTCTCCAGGATTTTCTCTAGTGAAAACAGAGAAGTATTTGTTTAGCATTGTCGCTTTTTCAATGCCACTTTCCACGAATCCGTTCCCAGCACTTTTGAGTCCTACAATTCCATCTCTGATTTTCCTCCTCTTCCAAATATACCTGAAAAAGTCTTGTCACCACACTTCACATCTTTAGCCATCTTTTCTTCTGCCTTTGATTTTGCTATCCTTATTTCTCTTTTTGTCTCTTTTAGTTTGATCTTGTATTCTTTTCTATGTTCCTCTGTTTGCGAGCTTCTGAATTTTGTGAAAGCTGTGTTTTTTGCCTTTATTTATGCAGCCACTTCTTTGGAGAACCAAATACGTTTCCTTTTCCTAAAAGCAATGTATATTTCTGTTCCAAGTAGCTATATATCACTAATGTACCTAGCCAGTAGGCCTTCTATGAACTGAGGGCACACTCAGATATTCCTTTCCAACCACTTTGAGTTACAGCTTCTTTATTCCTCCTTTTCCACAGATAGTTATTTTTCTTCTGGTGTACTGGCTCCTCTGCTTCTGGATTCTTGACTCTCCTTACAGATCTTCATCTTGTCTGTATTTTTCCTTTTTTCTCTTATAGTGCAACTTGCTGCAGGCTCAAGCCTGTTCGACCTATGGGTAAACTATAGTCTCTTGAAGTGGCTGAGTTGATCACTTCAGAATGCAGCATCTTGATTGTGGCTCAGAGAGCCTCTCCACACTGTGAAGGAAGAAAAGAATAAACTGGACCCAGGCATATCAGACCCTTTTATACTTCCCTCCAAAATGTACAAGGAGACTCCTGAATGTTCCTTGTTTGTAATATGAAGGACACATTACTGATGCCTATACTACAGTAATATAACACACAAAATTTGAGATGGATAGTGAGGGGATGAAAATGTTTTCTTAGGGCCTAAATTAGGTGCTAATTGGGCAACATGGTATTGCTAGTAGCATTTAGCAGCTATGAAGACCTTCAATAGCATTGTGTATGCTGCTTGAATAATTTTTGAAATGTAAAACTAAAGGGCTTGTGTCCTTTGGAGCTAGAGAACATTTCAGGTCATTGTGTTTTTCTGAAGTAGTATTTTTTGGTCTGATATCCATTTAAATTTTTCTCTCTATTAAACTTTCAAGTATGAGTCAGTTTAAAGTCTATGCACTTAGTTTCCACTGAATGCAATCAAATCATTTTGTCCCCAGTCATAAATTAGGGAAACCGGAAACTGCAGAAAGAGAAAAAGGGATAGTTTATTGGTGAACAAGAAGTTGATTGTCTCTCGTTATTCATCTACTCAGACCTGTTTAAGATTTCAACATACTAATGACATCATCAAGTAGACTTTGCTAATTGAAAACCAGCAAAAGTTTATTTTGAGAACCTGACATCTTGAAAGTCAAAACACATAATATAGTCAGAGTCATTTTAGGTTGCTGAATAAGTTCTTGCCAAGTAGTTAAAGGACACATTATGTACACGTACTCAAAAGTGGATCTAGCAAACTTAGATTCTGTTAGCCAGGGCTAGCCCAACAACTAGGCAAACTGGGTGATAGCTTAGAGCACGAGCTTCCGGGGGGGGGGGGGGGGGGGCAACAAAGCGCATCTACATTCAAAATAAAGTAGTGGGTCTGGTAGCCATGCAAACTTAAAATGAGTACCTGCAGATGGAATGGGCGATATGCAGATTGTTCATTTACCCTTCTAAATGGCTTTTTGAAATCTATCTCCTTATGCATATATTTACAAAATAGTTTAATATTTAAAAACCTGATATCCAAATATATATTTTATAAGATTGTTTTGGGAGGCATGGTGTTGAGATGATTACAATTGACGTTAATCATAATCTTTGATGGGGGGGGGGGGGGCGCTAGGAGTCTAAAAACTAATTGCAAGAGGGCACAAAACTGAAGTTTCTCCTAGGGTGCCTAAAACCCTTGCACCAACCCTGCCAAGTTTGAATGGCGATTGGATGGTAGTTGAAATCATACTTGCATTACATAGAATGTTCAAGTAAAAGAGGTTTTTGCCTGCAAAATGTGTTAATGTTTCTTTTTTTAAATTGTGTGATATAGATTGCACTTAATACTTGCTTAGGGAAGAGAAATGCACAGGATATAGTTTTCACCAGCAGACTTTCCAGAACCATCCCAGCGGACAGGGCTAAAACAAAACAAGCTCTTTGAGAGAGGCAGTGAAAGCCTGTGAATATCAGTTGTACTCACTTCTAGAAGTTGACTGATTTGCAACTAGTCCATAAACTGTAAAAGCCAAGGAACAGACAAGCCAGGCCACAAATTCAGTAATTATAAAACAGTAGCACAAAGTGTACTATAACATACATTAAAGCTCTCACAGAACTTTTAGAGTTTTTGGAAAACTGATATTTGATGGCTGTGAAAGGGCCTTTCCCATTCCCCCACTCCCATGACTTATTCTGTACTCCAAGGAAAGATAGAACAGCTGGCTGAACTCAATCCTAGCTTAAACTCGGAATTTTCTGTCTTGCTCTATTCTACATAAACAAATGAAATGACCATCAGCTATTAAACTCATTATTAGTCTCAGAAAACATTATAAGAATCTGATGTCTGGATAATATCATCCGTCTCCTGCACCACACCACTAGGTTCGATCATGTAACCCCATTACTTTTCAAATTCCACTGGCTTTCGGTTTCTCATCATTCACAGTATCAACTGCTCACAATCGTCCATAAAGTTATACATTCTGGTACTCCCACATATTACAGAATACCCCAAAAGACCGTCAACCAACTATAGATGGCACAGAATGTAGCAGCCAGGATCATCTGCAAAGCCCCCCCCCCCCCCCCCCGTCTGACCATATTACTCCCATCTTACACATGCTCCACTGCCCCCAATCGCCAGCAGAATAAAATTCAAAATATTAATGACCACTTTGTTACTTAACAACATAGCACCTTCCTCATTGGATTTCTGCAAAATAAAACAAGCCACAAGCAAAAGAGCATTATCCTATGTAGCCCCTTTTCTATGGAATTCCCTCCCAGAGACTTTGAGATCGATCAAAGATCTTCAAACATTCAGAAAACAAGTCAAAACATTTGTATTTATTGAGCATTACGGCAGAAATGACAACATGCACAAACTTTATCCAACATAAGGACATCCTATTAGAAACACTCAATCCTCTCTTCCATCAGACAAATCTCTCATGACACATGGACATCCCTATCCAGTACCCATATCTTATGATCTCATAATCCTATAATGTATTAACTATGTAACACTTGTAAATAGTTGCCATGTAAATAACTTGTTCAGCTTATTGTTCTTCACCTGTTTGATTTACCTTTGTTTAGCTTAAAATGTTCAATGTGAAATGTTCATTAATTGTAAACCGCCATTGATCTTGGGAAAAGGCGGTATAGAAAAGTTATATAGATAAATAAATAAATAAATAAATATCTCTTCTCCTATCTTATTCCCTATGCTCCTTCTTATCTCTTGAGATCTATCCACGCTAATTGGCTATATCTTCCGCCTCCAACATAGGCTCATATGGAAAGCACTCGCCATTCAGCTCTCTTTTTTCTTGGTCCTAACCTCTGGAATTCTATCCCAACTCGCATCTGTCTGGAATCCTCATATTTGAAATTCAAGACTGCCTTAAAAATGTATCTTTCCAACAAGCCTATGCACTCCCACCTCAGACTGGCTGATATTCTGCCTCTCTTTCCCCCTTCCTATTGTTTTCTTCCCTCTCTCTTCTGTCCTTTAATTTTATGGAGTTCTTTTCTCTGTTTCTTATTTGTTTATTTCCAGGAATGAGCAAGAATGCAGTCTTCACAGATGGGTATCATTGGTACCGAATGAGCCTGTGCGGGAACGCGCTCCCCAGCATCCGATAGGAAAGCTTTTGGGAGCTCTCCACTGCACCTGCACAGCTGCCTTTCCGCCTTCCTCACAGCTCTCTTCAGTTCTTCATTTTCTGCGGAGCCAGCAGGAAACCTGTTACCGCCGAAAAACTTTCTTTTCTTTTGGTTTTATTTCTGTGCTCTGCCTTCCAATCGACGCCAGTACCCTCCCTGGATATCGGCTCTATACTTTCTTTATTCTTCTTTAATTTTATTATCATTTTTCTTCAGGCGGTCCATCGCTGTTTTAGGTCTCAGGCCTACATTTGTTTTGTTTGTCATGGACAAACATATCAGTGGCTTCAAAAAATGTTCCAAGTGCTTTGGCACTATGTCAGTCACTGATTCCCACAATTGGTGTCTCAAATGTTTGGGCCCAGACCATAAGCCAGACAACTGTCCTTTGTGCCAGCAAATGACCAAACGAGGCCTACAGAACAGGGCCAGGCAGTACGACTCACTGTTCGCCCTGGATTCGATTTCAGAAGCCTTGGCATCGTTGAGGGGCTTGGCCTCCTCTGCTGGGTCTAAGGTCTCCAAAACGTCCAAACATAAGTTAAAATCTTCCTCAGCATCAAAGTCTGATACAGAGTATTGAGGTAAGTCTTATTGTTCAAGAGATACATCGAAGGGTGTATTTGATCCTGACAGACCTGCCAAGCAGCCCTGGCGGGAGGACCAAACCTCCAAAGTCACTCAAGGGCCTTAGGATGCTCCCAAGGCATCGATCTCCAGAGAGCTACTGGTACTGTGCTTCTTGGCTATTGAAAGGACCTTGAAGAAGGTCCTGGCTGCTGCTGTGCCAGTACCTGTGGGTCTAATGCCAGCTCTTGAACTGGTCACATTGGGACCACTCCCACTGATTGCACCATTTGAGACGGTATCGACTGGACATCTTCTTCAGATTTCCTCTATTGGAATCCGTATTGGTGAGACCCCTTC
Source organism: Ichthyophis bannanicus (assembly GCA_033557465.1). NCBI lineage: Eukaryota > Metazoa > Chordata > Amphibia > Gymnophiona > Ichthyophiidae > Ichthyophis > Ichthyophis bannanicus. The sequence continues at coordinate 670,497,413 of CM066031.1, forward strand.
CTCTAATTCCTCCTCTGGAACTGGTAGGCATCATCAGTATCTCCCAGTTCCAGTGCGGTACGCTCTGAGCACCAACACAGATATCGAGCATTGACATCAGCTCGTGACCGTCGATACTTTGATTTTCTTTTGGAGTTGGAATCTTCTGATTCCAAGGATATATCAGAGGACTCCAGGGTCACCAGGGATATTCCTTCCAATACTTCTCTGCCTCATACACAGCGTCGATCCCCGCCAGAAGACATGTCCTTTCAGGACTTCATCCGAGATATGACGGTGGGCCTTTCAAATCACTGCTTCATCCAAAACAGAACCAAGGGCTGAGGAATTGGAAATTCTCCAATATCTCTTGATGCCCAAGGAGGCAGCAACATTACCGGTGCATTGAATCCTACAGGATCTAATGCTACATATTTGGGAGGCCCCGCTAACTGTTGCGCCTATAAGTAAACATCTAGATACCATGTATGGAGTTCCTGCATGCCCAGGATTTGAAAAACCTTAACTGCCACACCATTCCATGGTGGTGGAATTGGCAGTGAGACGGATTAAGAGTTCTAAGACTCATTCAGTGGTATTTCCTGGCAAGGATGCCAGGGCTCTTGATGCCTTTGAATGCCACTGCTTCCAAGCTTGTATGCTTGCTTCTAGGATTACATCCTATACCCTTTACATGGGCATGTACCTTAAAGAGGTCTCCAGGGATCTAGGAAACTTTGTTTCTATCCTCCCAGGTGACTCATACTTGACAATAGTCAAGCAAGTACAAAATACCTCAAAATTCCTTACCAGGGTTGCCTTTAATATGTTTGAGTCTACCAGCAGAACAGCTGCAGTCTGCATAGGTGCTCATAGGATGGCCTGGCTTCAAGCATCAGATCTGGAGCAGTGGGTTCAAGATAAATTAGCCAACATTCCTTGCTCTGGCAAAAACCTTTTTGGCAAAGGTTGAAGAGAGAAAGCAAGAGAACTTGAGGCAGATGATCTTACCCTTAAGTGCCTCTCCAGGAAGACTTCATACCCCTCTAGGAAGAAAACTACTTCTAAGTCTTTCTATGCTAGAAAGAAGAGATATTATCCTTCTTACCAACCATCTACTGGTTATCAGCCTCAGCAACAACAGCTGAGGCCTCAGGGTCCTTGTCAGCCTAAGAAGGCCAAGACTCCTAAATCCCAACCAGCTGCCTCACAACAGCAAGCATCTGGTTTTTGACTCCTTCCTTAAGAGCATAGCTATTCGACCTCTGCAGGGTTCCTAGGCCCTGTACATATCAGGCTGCCTTTGTGTCTATGCTCAAAGGTGGCATCTCATCTCATCAGCGAATTGGACTCTCACCATAGTCAGAAGGGGTTATCAGCTTCATTTCCAGAGGTTACTCCCAACCACCTCTCCAAGGACTTACCCTGCAAATCCTTCGCAGGCAAGTCTTCTATCCTCAGAAATGGCCACCCTGTTAGCTCAGGGGGCTATCAAAAGAGTCCCTCCCACCCAAGAAGGCAGGGGCTTCTACTCTCCTTACTTTCTTATCCCAAAGAAAACGAGAAGGTACAGGCCCATCTTAGATCTCAGAGATCTCAACAAGTTTCTCATTCCAGAAAAATTCAAGATGATTTTTCTTGGTATCCTTCTGCTCTATCTCTATAAGGGTGACTGACTATGTTCTCTAGACCTCAAGGATGCTTGCACACATTTGCTGATTCACCTTCATCACAGAAAATATCTGCACTTCAGGGTTCAGCAGGTCCACTACCAGTATCAAGTGTGACCCTTTGGGCTAGCCTCTGCTCCCAGAGTCTTCACAAAATGCATGTCCGTCATCTCTGCATACCTGGGCACGCTGGGGATCTTGATCTTCCCCTACTTAGATGACTGGTTGATAAGGGGAGAATCCCCAGAAGAGGTAAAACTCTCTCTTCATCACACTATCACCGTGCTCCAGAATCTAGGATTTGTTCTAAACTTTCCAGTCACATCTAGTTCTAGCAAAACAGCTGGAATTCATCGAAGCACTTCTAGACACATGTTGGGGCTGAACGCTCTTTCCCAAGGATCATTCTACATGCCTCATCAAGCTGATCCTCACAATACAAGACCAAAGTCCAAGACATGCTACGCCTTCTGGGACACCTGGCTTCCATGGTACACGTCATCACATATGCCCATCTTCACATGAGACAAGCCCAATGGACATTTTCATCCCAGTAGTCTCAAGCAACAGGCCGGCTCTCAGTCCAGATTTGTGTGAGACCTTCTTTAGTCAACTCCCTTCACTGGTGGTGTTTCCACCCAAAATCTTCTAAGAGTCATCTTTTCAGATGCCTCCAACCTAGTGCACCCTAACCACGGATGCTTTCAAACTTGGTTGGGGAGCGCATCTGAACAACCTCACTATGCAAGGGCAGTGGACAGATCACGAATCCCAGATACAGATCAGTCTCCTAGAGCTTCGTGCCCTCATGAATACCCTTTGGATTTTTCAACCCCAACCATTAGGCAAAATACGTCTTAGTCCAGACAGACAACCAGGTAACCATGTTCTATGTGAACATGCAGGAAGGAACCAGCTCCTATCCCCTGTGTCAGGAAGCCCTTCGCCTCTGGTTCTTTACATCACACACCGCATCCACCTTTGAGCGGTGTACCTCCAGGGTCATCTCAATGTCCTGGTGGACAAACACTGCCGCATTCTCCATCCACATGAATGAACTCTCAATCAAGAGACGGACCTACCAAATGTGGGGGACCCCCCAAAATAGATCTGTTTGCCACTCATGAGAATATGCATCTACTGCTTTTTTGCTCCAGAGTCCCTTCCCCCCTCAGTCAAGCAACCAATGCTTTTCTCCTCCACTGGGGACAGGGCTTGCTTTATGCTTTCCCACCAACCCCTCTAATTCCCAAGGCTCTCTAAAAGCTCCACCTCGTCAGCCATGGTTTCCTCTGCTACTTCGTCTAGTGCAGGCTCAACCCCTCAATTTAGGTCATACTTCTGACCTCCTTTTCTAGGATCAGGGACTTCTCCTTCATCCCAGTCCACAAGCCCTCCATCTCACGGCACGGTTTCTGAAAGCATGACCTTTAATGACCTTAATCTTCCGCAACCAAGGACATTCTGCTTGCCTCCTGCAAGCCTTCAACTAGGCAATCTTATACTTTCAAGTGGTGATGATTCACCCTCTGGTGTACCCCAAAACAGGTGAATCCATCTGATTGCCCAGTGGAGCTGCTTCTATAGTATCTTCTCCACTTGTCCTCCACAGTGCTTAAGACGAACTGTCAGAGTTCATCTGTTATTGCAGTCTATCACAGGCCTCAAGATAAACTTTCTATTTCCTCACACCCCCTGGTTCTGTGATTCATGTGGGGTCTTCTGCTTTCCAAGCCACAGATCAAACCACCGCTAGTGTCTTGGGACCTCAGTGTGGTCCTAGTGAAACTTATCAAAGTCCCGTTTGAGCCTCTGGCTGACACGCCTCTAAAATTCGTATTGTGGAAGGTCATCTTCCTCATAGCCCTCATCTCAGCTCATCACATTTGTGAGCTACAGGCTTTAGTGGCGGATCCTCCTTACACTTGATTCCACCATGACAACCTGGTTCTTCAGACCCATCCACATTTCCTTCCAAAGGTAGTCTCCACTTTTCATCTCAACCAGTCAGTGATGCTACCATTCTTTTTTCCCTGACCACATGCCTCAAGAGCTGAGGCAGCATTGCATACCCTGGACTACAAGCGTGCTCTTGCATTCTACTTACACAGGACTAAGGATTTTAGAAAATCCTCTCAATTAGTTCTTTCTTTTGACCCCAGCCACTTAGGTCTTTTGGTGTCAAAGTACACCCCATACAACTGGATTGCAAGCTGCATTTTGCTGGCCTATGACCAAGCTGTTCTCTCTCTTGAGGGTCACATTACTACTCACAATGTAAGGGTCATAGCAACATTGGTCACCAACCTCCATTCTGTCTCCATACAGGAGATATGCCGAACAGCCACCTGGTCCTCTGTTCACACCTTTGCTGCTCACTACTGCCTGGACAGGGACTCCTGTCGGGATGCTGTCTTTGGCCAGGCTATGCTTTAGCATTTATTTGGGACTTAGCCTCAAATCGACTAAGAAGAGAACAAATGACCAACACTCTCTGTACCTCATCTGCTTTCTGTAAGTCTAAACAGTGCACCAGCAGCAGAGCATTTGAATTTATATCCCCAATGCTCTGGAACTCCCTACCATCCAGTCTCCGAAACATTACAGACTTAGCCTCGTTCCGCTCCCAACTCAAAATCCATCTCTTCACAAAACATTTTGGTCAAAATGAAACTACAACTCTCACTGACCCAATATAATTTTCCCTCCTCGCCACTAGGCTATCCGACCAATCAAATTGGTCAATAAATCACCCATCCCTTAACCCCTTCCTGTACTGACAGATATTATCGATCAACAGAACTGTAAATATGCTGTATATAAGTTAAAACTATCCTGAATCATGTGCATTCTTTATTGCCTGCTATTGCACCATTTATTGTTACAATGTTTAATGTATCGGTTCTTTTAATTGTAAACCGCTATGATTACCCGATATAGCGGTATATAAAACACACAAAATAAATAAATAAACTCCTACCAATTCTACTTCTGGCACCTGATTCTCTCTTCCATGCTCTTGGCTACTGCACTGAAATCTGCTGAGGCTACCTTTTGTCCATACCGACTTGGCTCCATTCTTCTGCTTCATGGATGTACTCAGTCTGGTGTCTGGGAGCTTGTGCTTGTTCCTGGAGATAGCATAGTTACTCACCTGTAGCAGGTGATCTCTGGGAACAGCAGGAATCAGTCTTCACATCCCACCTTCCTCCCCAGGAGTTGTTGGATAAAATTTATTCCTCTATCTTTCAGCTTCAGGCACAACTGAAGAGAGCTATGAGAAAGGCGGGAAAGCAGCTGCACAGGCGCAATGGAGTGCTTCCAAAAGCTCTCCTATTGGATGCTGGGGAGCGTTCCCGCGCGGGCTCCATCAGTACTGGTGATACCCATCTGTGAAGACTGATTCCTGCTGATCTCAGAGATCACCTGTAACAGGTGAGTAATTATGCTTTATTGTACACCGCTTTGATGTTTTTGAGAGGCAGTATATCAAGTTTTTTAATAAACCATAACCATTGTTTTCTGTTAGGGATATGCCCAGGCAATAAAAATTTGGTTAGTTTTCATTTTTTTCATAGATTTTTCATGCTTTTGATGGTTTTTCTGGTTAGTTTCGTAGATTCTTTTAAATAGGGAATTTTTAGTGCATGCTAAATTAATTTAACAAAATAATATTAATCAAGCCCTAGTATTAAATTATATATGGACTCTATGTTCAAATATGAGAGATAAAATCCCTGTTTATTGTATAGTCCACTTTAATGGTACGCTACAATTTCCAATATATAGCATTAAAATGTTGAGTTATATCACTAAATTAACACAGACTGACAATATTAAGGCATATTAAGTTGATTAGCACACACTACATTTTTTAAAGGTGCACTTATGAACTGAATGCTCACTAACATGCAAACCCCTGTCTTTTGTGCTTTATGACCTATTTGTATCGCTTCTTTTTTATTTGTTTTTGGAGTGAACTTATTCAAATGCTTCTTGGTCTGGCGCGTGTCAGTATTTGTACTCTTTGTTTGGTAGCTGAGGGGGTGAACATGTAGGTGCTGATGCAGTGGGCATAGCGGGAAGGGTGAGTAAGACAACTGCTTTGCTTCATGTAGCCTCTTTAGTAGTTATTGGACGTTAGTAGTCACTTACTGGCTTGCAATCCTTTGCATTTCTTTCCACTGGCTTGTCTCAGACTGTCTTGACGTCTGTTGGCATTTGTTTTCCTCCTTGGGCTATTTCTGCTTCATATTTGCATCCCGCTGCTTCTCCTCCTCTTCATTGTTTGCATCCCGCTGCTGCTTCTCCTTCTCCTCATTGTTTGCATCCCATTACTGCTTCTCCTCATTGTTTGCATCCCGCTGCTGCTTCTCCTCATTGTTTGCATCCTGCTTTTGCTTCTCCTCATCGTTTGTATACCGCTGCTGCTGCTTCTCCTCATCATTTGTATCCTGCTGCTGCTTCTCCTCATAGTTTGCATCCTGCTGCTGGTGGTTCTCTTCCTTTGCATTGGGCTGCTAGTGGTTTTTCATGTCCTGATCTTGCTACATGTTTTTTTTTTTTTGCAGCTCAGCAAGTTTTTTCTTGCACTTTGCTGGCCTGCTTTTTCTTCATCACTGCTTCTATAATTTGGATTACAGTTACAGTATTTTTGATGTTGTCAAACTGTTGTTGGATCTTTTCTCCACTTTCTTGTCTATTGACAGTCACTATGCTCATTCCTCTAGAGGTGCTGCTCTGAACTCAATAGATTGATCTTTCCAGCGCTTACTCTTGGAAGTGCTGCCGATTCCAGTATGTGTCAGTAATTATAAAATGCATGGATTTCTTGAGCTGAAATTATTCAATTCATACAATGGACCCTGAACTTTGAAAACCTTTTCCATTTGTATATCACAATTGCTCAATATGCTTTTTATGTCACAATATTTAAAATATAACACATTTTTTACATAAAGTAGTCAGTATTTTATTTCTTTTGCCTATTTAGCTGGACAGGAAGGCGCTCTGAGTGGTGTAAGAGCACAATAGAAACATAACGGCAGAAAAAGACCACATGGCCTATCTAGTCTGCCCTTCCATATCAACCACTACAAGAGTCCTCTTTTTTCCTTTAGAGATTCTCTATGTCTGTCCCATGCTTTTTTGAATTCAGATAGTGTCCTCGTGTCCACCACCTCCATTGGGAGACTATTCTATGCATCTACCACTCTTTCCTTAAAGAAATATTTACACATATTACTCCTCAGTCTATCCCCTTTCACTCTCATCCTATGTACCATCATAGCAGAGCTTGCCTTCCGTTGAAAGAGACCCTCCTGGGCATTTATGCCACAGAGGTATTTAAATGTTTCTATCATATAACCCCTATCTCGCCTTTCCTCTAAAGTATACATATAGACAACGAAGACCACTAACTATTTTAGTAGCCACCTTCTGCACTGACTCCAACCTGCCAATATCCTTCTGAAGGTGCGGTCTTCAGAATTGCACACAATACTCCAAATGAGGTTGCACCAGAGACTTATACAGAGACAATATCACCTCCTTTTTTCTGCTGGCCATTCCTTTTCCTATACACCCAAGCATCCTTCTGGCTTTCACATTCGCCTTTTCTACCTGTTTAGCTATTTTAAGATCGTCAGACACAGTTACGCCCAGGTCCCACTCTTTTGTGGACAGAAGTACCTCACCCTTACACTGTACAGCTCATTTGGATTTTTGCAGCCCAAATGCATGACCCTGCATTTTTTAGCATTAAATTTCAGCTGTCATATTCTAGACCAAGTTTAGCTAGATCCCTCCTCATATTGTCAATGCATTCCTGGGTGTCTACTCTATTGCAGATTTTGGTGTCTACTCTATTGCAGATTTGCAAACAAGAAAATTTTACCCAACAATATCATTCCGCAATATCATTAACAAAGATGTTAAACAGAACTGGACTAAGGACAGATCCCTGGGGCACTCCACTGGTAACTTCCTTCTCCTCAGAGTGAGCTCCATTTACCTGAACTCTTTGTTGCCTCCCACTCAACCAATTTCTAACCCAATCTGTAACATTAGGATCCATCCCTAGGGTGCTCAATTTGTTTATAAGTCGCCTGTGTGGAATGGTGTCAATGGCTTTACTGAAATCTAAATACACCACATCTAGGGCTCTCCCTTGGTCCAACTTCCTGGTCACCCAGTCAAAGAAATCTATCAGATTTGTCTGACAAGATCTGCCTCTGGGGAATCCATGCTGCCTCGGATCCTGCAATCCATTGGACTCCAGAAACCTCACTATTCGCTCCTTTAGTAGTCTTTCCAATAATTTACTAACCACGGAGGTTAGACTAACCGGCCTGTAGTTCTCAATGTTGTACTTATGTCCGCTTCTCTGGCACCATTTCTGAGTCCAAAGAGGCACTGAAAAGGTCAGACATTGGGGCTACTAGAATGACCCCAATTTCCCTCAGTATTCTTGGATGTATCCCATCTGGACCCATGGCTTTGTCTACTTTCAGTTTAGCTAGTTCCTCTTGAACACAGTGTTCTGAAAATCGTTCGAGATTCCTGTCACTTCTGTTATTATTTGTGGGCACCTAGCTGACTTTTTCCATGACAAAATCCACAAGATTACCCTCCAATCCCCCATTGGAACAGCTTCATCTCCTCTTCCCCTCCCTCAATACCAACCTTTCTCCTCAGTCTCTGTTACTCTTCCATTTTTTTTCCAAGATCTCTGATGAGGAAACTTCTCTTCTTCTTTCCTCCTCTAAACTTACTACTTGCTCTTCTGATCCTATCCCCACCCATCTCCTTAACTCCATTTCCTCCTCTGTCATCCCTTCCATCTCACATATTCTCAACCTCTCGCTCTCCACTGCTACTGTCCCTGTAGTCGTCAAGCATGCTGTCGTCATACCTCAAGAAACCTTCACTTGACCCTAGTTGTCCTTCTAATTATTGTCCCATCTTTCTTCTTCCCTTCACTTCTAAACTTCTTGAGCATGCAGTCCTCTGTTGTTGTCTCAAATTTCTTTCCCCTCAAGCCCTTCACGTCAGTCTGGCTTTCGTCCCTTACATTCTACTGAGGTGGCACTTGGCAGAGTTTCCAACAACTTGTTCCTGGCTAAATTTAAGGGCTTCTACTCTATCCTCATCCTTCTTGACCTTTTGTGCTGCTTTTGACACTGTTGACTACTACCTTCTCCTTGACACATTGTCCTCACTTGGTTTTAGGGGTTCTCTGCTATCCTGGTTGTCTTCTTATCTCTCCCATTGCTCTTTCAGTGTTTGTTCTGGTGGTTCCTCCTCTTCTACTATCCCACTCTCAATTGGTGTACCCCCAAGGGTCTGTTCTGGGCCCTCTCCTTTTTTCTCTCTACACCCAGTTCCTTGGTGCTCTCATCTCCTTCCACGGATTTCAGTATCATTTTTATGATGATGATTCTCACATCTATCTTTCTACACCAGATATTTCTCTGACACTCCAGGCCCACATCTCTATTTGCCTGTCTGACATCGCCACCTGGATATCTCACTGTCATTTGAAATTGTATATGGACAAAACCAAACTTCTTACTTTTCCCCCTAAATCTTCTTCCCCTCTTCCTCCTTTCTCTATCTCTCAAGATAACACTCTTCTACTTCCTGTTTTCTCAGCCCGTGACCTTGGTATCAACTTTGACACCCCTCCTTTTCTTCTCCTACATATCCAACAGATAGCTAAAACCTGTCGTTTCTTTCTCTATAACATTAACAAAATGCCCTCCTTCCTCTCTGAACACACTATTAAAACACTTGTCCACTCTCTAATTACTTTCTATCTTGACTATTGCAACCTTGCTGGTCTCCCTCTGAGTCACCTTTCTCCTCTTCCATCTAGTCAGAACTCTGTTGTGCGATTAATCTTTCACCAGCCTCAATATATTCATATAACCCCTCTTCTCAAATCACTTCATTGGCTTCCCTTCTGTTTCCATATCCAATTCAAGCTGCTTCTTCTGACCTATAAGTGCATTCATTCTTCTGCTCCTCACTACCTTTTCTCTCTTCCTATACTCCTCCTCATGAGCTCCATTCTTCTACTGGCTTACTTCTCTCTTTGCCCTTTTCTTCCACTTCCAATTCCAGACTTTCTGTCCTTTCATCTTGCTGCTCCTTATGCCTGGAACAAACTATCTGAGTCTGTACATCAGGCTTCTTCTTTGCCCTTTTCAAGTCCATGCTAAAGGCTCACCTCTTTGAGGCTGCTTTTATTTCCTGATCCCTTGTTCACTTATGTCTCCCTTACCTTCATTATTCTACCCTTATTCTCATTTTTTGTCTTGTCTGTCTTAACTAGATTGTAAGCTCTGAAGAGCAGGGATTGTCTTTATATGTGTCTGTACAGCACTGCGTATGTCTTGTAGCACTATATAAATGATTAATAATAATAATAATAATAATAGTAGTAGAAGGAGATAATATCAGTTAATCTACCTGCTCTCCTTCCTTGAAATACAGGCAAAAGCAGCCAAATTTCCATTGTTAAATAGGGATACACCTGGTTAGCAGGTACAATTCATCTAGCAGTTAAATCTCTAAAGTGTTCAGCAGGCATGCACCTATCAGGCCCCTCTTCCACTTTGTTCTCTTCTCCCCAGTCCAAAGAAAGTGGTTGCCTTCATCCCCTGGTATCGCCATTCCCCTTTTGATCACTGCTTTCCTGCACAGATCCTCCTTGTCTGTGCTCTCCTCTCTCCTTCAGAAACATTTCCTTCCTCTGATCAAGCCAAGATGACTTTGAGTACCTTCCCTCTGCAGAATTTCAGCTGAGACAATTACATTACAGAAAAACAACGCTTTACTGCACAGGGTCTCACCTCCTGGGCTCAGCTAGCCTCTTCCTCGTCTACACTTTTCCTGGACTCCTTTGCGAAATGAAGACACTATGCATGGACTTTCACAGTCTTTTATACTTCCCTCCACAAATGCAAGGGGATACCATCCTGCGCCTTGACTGACAGGAGTGACTTTCCCCACTGCACCATGCCAAAAGGGGCTTCACTTTGGAGTGTGGGCTGCAAAGGTTTGCTCATGAATCACAGGACATATTTCTGAGGCCTGTGCTGTACAGCATTTTGTTGAAGCTGACAAGTGGCTCAAATATAGTTACCTCTCGCACCAGATCCTCTGTTCCACTAAGAACTATTGTAGACCTAATCCTTAATGGAACACAGGATCTGGTGCAAGAGGTAACTGTTTTGGAGCCACTTGGCAATAGTGATCATAACATAATCAATTTTGATTTAATAGATGGAGGGAGAACAGCAAGGAAATCTAAAGTGTTAGCATTTAACTGTTAAAAGGAAGTATGATAAAATGGGAAATGTGGTTAAAAAAACAAAACAAAAGGAGCAGCTGAAGGGGTTACGCGTTTACATCTCGTCAGGAAGTTGTTTAAAAATACCATCTTGGAAGCCCAGACCTGATATATTCCTTTCTTTAAAAGAGATGGAAGGAAGGCCAAATGAATGCTGGCATGGTTAAAAGGTGGGGTGAGAGACCATTTTATCTACAAACCCCCCCCAAAATCTTTTAAAAAATGCATAAAGAATCCAAATAAAGAAAATAGGAAACATCATAAGTACTGGCAAGTTAGATGCAAAGTATTGGTAAGATGGATAAAGAGAACATTTGAAAAGAAACTTGCCTTGGAAGCAAAAACTCAAAATAAAACTTTTTCAAGTAAATTTAGAGCTAGAAGGCTGTGTCAGCATCATTTAGACCATTAGATGATAGAGGGGTAAAAAGGCACTAAGAGCAAGGCCATAATGACCAGTTCTGGTCATTGTATATCTATTAAAATATAGTGGAATTAGAAAAGTGTGACCAAAATGATAAAGGGGATTGAATGATACTCCTATGAGAAAAGACTAAAGGAGTTAGGACTTTTTAGCTTGGAGATGAGATGGCTGAGGAGGAGATATGATAGAGATCTACAGTATAAAATAGCACAGGTACACTAAAAAAAATTTTTTAAACTGCCTCTAATGTTTCGATTGATTTTTACGTTTTTTGGTGCGCTGAATCCAAATCTGGTAACCAATTGGCTCCATCACGTACAGATTTTTTGCTACATTGGGTTAGCAGTTTGAGGTGAACGTTTCAGATTGAGTGCGATCAAGATAAAAGTTTCTTGGATGAATTCTTTATACTAATTGTTTAGTAGTTATTCAAATAAGAATAAAGAAAATTGTAACAAGGCAGCACATAAGAATAGAGTAATGTCAACAAAACACACTGTGATGGTAGCAAAATTGTCCGCACTTAAAACAGCCACATACATGTGCACAATCATTGAGCATATAAGAGCGAGGTTAGACACAAAGCAAAGCAAAGAAATGTGCAAAAAATGTTGTACAGGTATGTATGTAAGAATAGAAAACGCAAACCGCACCATTGCAATACATGAAGACAAACACCCGATGGTGTGAAAATAAAATTCTAATAAATGAGATCCGACACTGTGGTAATAACTAGCAAATTTTTATTTCAAAGTTTAGTAAAAACACAATATTTGTCAACACAGTTTAGATTTTAAAGTCATTCTTGGGTCAATCAATCTCCTGGTGGGCCCGTTTCTTCTTCCCCCGAATGCTTCTCTTGGTGTGCTGCTTGGCGTATTTTTCATCTGGGGTTTCCCGCAGCAGCAACCAGCAGAAATCAGCCATCATAGTGGTGTTCCATCTTCCTTGGTACCTTCTCTCTGCGTCCTTGATGTCCTGGTGAAACCTTTCACCTTGTTCTTCACTGTACGCCCCCAAGTTTTCGGGAAAGTAGTTCACATGGGAGTGCAAGAAATGGACTTTCAGGCTGATGTTACAGCCTTGTTCTTTGAAGGCATTGAGCATCCTGGCAACAATATCCTTATAGTTCTCATCCCGCCTGTTCCCCAAGAATTTGAGAACAACATCCTTGAAGGAATCCCAGGCTTCTTTTTCCTTCTCAGACATCGTTTCAGCGAATGCTCCATCTGAAATGAGTTTCCTTATATCAGGGCCAACAAACACTCCTTCCTTTAGCTTTGCTTCAGAAAGTCGGGGGAACTTTGAGCAAAGGTACCGAAAGCACTCACCATCTTTTGGAAGGGACTTGATGAATTGCTTAATGAGACCCAACTTAATGTGGAGAGGTGGTAATAGAATTTTATCACGAGGTACCAAGCTCTCATGAAGAACATTTTTCTCACCGGGTCTCAAATACTCCCGAATTGGCCAGTCTTTTTTCCCCCAGTGTAGGTCGCGGGCCCGGCTATCCCACAAGCAAAGGAAGCAGGGATATTTGGTGAAACCGGATTGCTGCCCTAATAGCATGGATAGAATTTTAAAGTCTCCACAAATCATCCACTTATGCTCATCATAACGAATCTTCTGAAGAATCAGGGCCAAATTCTCGTATTTTTCTTGGAGAATAACAGAGTGAGCAATAGGAACTGAAGCGAATGTGTTGCCATTATGAAGAAGAACACCTTTTATGCTGTCTTTTGACGAATCAATGAACAGCCGCCATTCAGCAGGATCATACTTGAGTTTAAACTTTTCCATCACTCCGTATATATCGTTGCAAAATACCAAATCTTCCTCTTTGCTGAAATACTTCAAAAATTGTGTCTCGCGGTTGCGGTACCAATAAAAAGTTGTTCCTGGTGACAATAGATTTTTCTGTTTAAGCCGAGAACCTAGCAGTTGGGCAGCATCTTTTGGGAGTCCTAAATCCCGGACTAAATCATTCAATTCAGCTTGAGAGAAAAGTTCAGGTTTCGGATCTGGTTCAGTTTCAAACTCGGAAGTACTGGACTCATCGGGAAAAGCCATCTGATGAGTCTCATCATGATCAGAACCGTCCACACAAATATGATCCAAAGATTTTGGTGGTTCAGGCACAGGTACTTCGTTGCTATGAGGCATAGGCCTAATTGCTGAGGGAAGGTTGGGGTAACTTATTACGTTCTTATTTTTTAAGTTGTATCCCTTCACAATGCAAGAGCAAAAATAGCAGTCACTGCTGTGGTCTCTTTGTTCACGCCACATCATAGGTATTCCGAAACGAAATGCTTGTTTTTTACCTTTCATCCATAAGCGTAGATCTTCCTCACATGTCTTGCACACTTTGTGAGGAGCCCACGGTTTGTCTTGATCGCCTAACTTCAAACCGAAATAGGCGAAATATACTTTTTTAATAAATGCAGAAATGTTCCTCTGCCGCTTTTTCACGGTATATTCCCCACAAATAAAACAAAAACTGTCCGGAGAGTTGACGCAACCTCTGGCTCTGTGAGCCATCACAAATACACAGCACTGCAAACTACAACTTTAGTGAACCACTTCGGAATAAAGCTGGATTACGACTGAGCAAACAAAAGGTAATAATGAACTTGCAAGAAACTGAAATTTGACAGGAACGTTCATGTCGCAACCACCGTGTTTGAGCGAGCGAACGAGGCGAGGCAAACAGGAAAGAACATGCGCCAGCGCAAGTACTGGATTTAGCCCCCTGCCTCCCAGTTGTCCTGTTAATGTATAAAATGAATACAAAACACTCTAAAATATCATGAGGGAGTGTTTCTAGTTAGTTAACCATTACAACCTCTATTTTGGGCCAAGAAAATAAACTGCAGTCGGCTAAAAAGAAATTATGTGAACATTCCTTATATGGGTAAGAAATCTAATTTTGCAAGAAAACGTGACGTGATGGAACATTTTGGCTATTTTTCCTGGATTCAGCACCCCAAAATCTATAGGAATCAGTTGCAAAACTGGAGGCAGTTTTTTGGTAGTGTACCTGTGTAATGAATGGAGTGGAATGGATAATAGTGAATTAGTTGTTTACTCTTTCTAAGTACAGACAAGGGAACACGCAAAGAAACTACAAAGTAGTACATTTAAGACAAATCCAAGAAAATATGTTTTTACTCAACAGATAATTATGCTCTGAAATTCGTTGTGGAGACATTTGAAAAGAACTGTTAGGGATATGTCAACTAAAGTGTGATAGGCTTTTCTGGCATAGCATTCCCCCAGCAGATACCACGGTGAAAAGGCAGGGATCGTAGTCGGTCAGCACCGCAGATGCAGCTATTACCACCCATAGAGGCAGTATTAAGTGCATCTGTGATGTCTGCAACTTTGACAATTACCACATATTGCAGGAAAGTCCACTCTCCTGCCCAAGCCTGCCTCTACTGTGTGAAATGCAGACATTGAACAAAATTGCTGTGATGTCTGAATTTAGCCCGTGATAGCTACTACCACAGTGTGATCATCCCTGTGCTTTAGTAGACATACTTCTTAGTATAGCTGGTTTTAAAAAATGTTTGGACAAGTTCCTGGAGTAAAAGTCCATAAACCATTATTACAGTAGATTTGAGGAAAGCCACTGCTTATCCTTGGGATAAGCAGCATGAAATCTGTGTACCATCTGGAATCCTGCCAGGTACCTGTGATCTGGATTGACTACTGTTAGAAACAGGATACTGGACTTGATTAACTTTGGTTTGACCCAGTATGGCAAATTTTATGTTCTTAAGTCAAGTCCTGTTTTAGTTACTGATGAATAAATCTTGATTATCTTCAGATAGAAGAACTTTTTAACATTGTTTGGCTTGTACATATCCACACATTTTTCTGCCAGGTAAGCAGCAAGAGGACTTGCACTTTTTTTATGAGGTCTAATAAAATTATGGAAAATGACAACACAGAGAAAATTAATACATGCAGAATGAACATTATAGTCTGGTGGAACCCAAAGGGAAAAGAAAACGAAATGGAAAATTTTGTGTAAGAGAGAATGCTGCATGAGAGGAACAACCATTAAAATAAAATGTCCAAATTCAAATAAAATCCACAGGCTTGCAGACCAGACAGACCCTTGGTGCATTGAAAGTAATTGCTTCTTGGGCTACAGCTGTCTTGGACTTAGAAGAGGAGAAGTGCAGCCTGAGGTCTCAAGTGAAATGACTTTGGTGTTCTCACTTCACTCCCTAGAAGACAGTAGTCTTCATCACTAAAACCACATAACTCAGAAACTTGGCAATCCTCGCACTTCATAGGCCAAGACTTAAACTGCTTGAAAAGTGAACTTCCTCTCACCCTGCAAAAGGTGGGTCCTTTCTAACAAGAATACAATAACAATTCAAAGTGCTCACTGGCTGTGATGCACAGACATTTTTATCTTCTATGTATATTTTGTCAATTAAATTTTGTATATTTTTGATGCACAATTATGGAAATTTCAGGGTGAATTTATGACACCTAACAAAATATTAACTCAGATATATATAATGGAAATTTATATCATTTGAAAAGCCGACATGGCTCAGGACAGAGAGCGCAGAATCATAACAGTGGTAGACAGAAGACTATGGGCTTTACTCTTCAAGACTTTCCCTTGTTTTGTGCCTATGGAAAATACTATAGGGTCCTTATTCAATAGATATTTTTGGTCAATAGATATGGTGTGGAAAAGTACTTTTTGAATATATCCAAATGGATAATTTATCTTGGTAATATGGCCTGAATAATCCCCCTTCCCAAATGCATCAAAAAGTATGCTTGGGTTCCCCAGTGCATGCCTTTACTTGCATTAAAAAGAAAATAGACACGTGCATTTCTTATTTAAATATATTTGTGGTATACTTTGTTCCCATCCCAAACACAAATACACAAATTGCAGGTGCAAAATATGTGGAGGTGCAAAGAGAAGGAATGTGAGTTTTTTGTCAAAAGGTTTCTCAAGGTATATGTGTTAAAATTGCCTGCTTAGTTTGCAGCTGAGCAAGCTATTTAAAAATTACCCCTAGACAGTGTTAGATGGAATTGCGCAACAGTGAAATAGGCTAGGTCTCTTTCTTTTCTGAAAACACACCTAACTAATCTGGTGGTCAGAACAGCCATAATGAATGTGCATGAGGTAGGTTTCCATATACTGTATGAAATATATCTCATGTGTATTCATTATGGATAGCCTAAAAACTAGATTGATGTATGCCTTCATCAAATGGTTGGGAACCACTGGGTAAGTTCATACTAAAAACCAGCAAGCAGAAGGGATCCATGAACAAAAACAGCCTTCTCTTCACTTTCATTGGTTAGCTATCTACCTTCTCACAAAGGATAGGTTCTCTCAAACAGATGAAAATGGAATGGAGATAGCTGGGAAAATAACTTTAATGTATTTACATATTCATGCCTCCATCAGGGGAAACTTCACTATAAACAATGATAAAACAGAACAACTAACATCAGAAGATACACCTATAACAGAAAACACACTCAAACAGTCATGACATGACATATCTATAAGCTTTATTCAAAATGACTCGCCTCACGGAGTGAAACTCAAAATTAGTCTCACAAGAAGACATGGCTCTGTGCTTATCTGTGCACCTTCAACCTCCCTCCTAAAAAAACAAACAAACCCCAAACATTTTCAAGTAAAAATAGTGGTGTGAATGAATATAAGTATGTATAAAATTAAGAATTTGTAAAGTGATTGATAGAAGATTCTTGCCCTTAAAAAATATCTCTTGGAGTATGTTTCCAAGTTGTATATATGTGTGTGTTCACGTGTGTTTATTTTGTCCACATAATCATCGTCTTCTGCCAACTTTGGCTGTTAGAGAGGACTGATCCTATGTTAAGTTCATAGTAAAAATACAAGAGTTACCACCTTAGTTAACAAATATTAAGTAATCAGCTATTGCTAGGATTGTGCAGGTTTAGTTTGTTCTCAGGTCAGTCACCCACTTAGTTTATTTCTGGATTCTGACTCATTTGTCCCTATCAAAGTCAATGAGACAAGCAATTTTGCACTCCTAAAAGTGGAGTTTTCCATCCATTTTCAATGAAACTTGCTTAAAAATGCCTCCATACCTCTGAGTTTCTTTTATGGGATCCCCTCTCTGCATCCTTGGGGGGTGGCTGTTACTGGACCTGTTGCATAGGCTGGACCAGAGTTAGTTCAAAGTGTTGCCACCCTAGGCAAACTTTTAAGCCTTATGGCTACCTGGCTGTCAGAATCTGTTGGCTTTGAATGTCCTGCTCTTTGTTGCCCCTCCCCCACCAAAAAGGATGCCACCCTAGGTGGCTTCCTAGTCTGTCTAATCGTTGGTCTAGCCCTGGGGGCATCCTTCATATTCTCCACTACCCGTTCTTCCTGTGGAGTGTGCCTGCCTCCTGTGACTGCTTACCATTTATCATCTTAGCAATTAACTTATCCAAACCCTCCTCAACTATTAAACTTTTGGTCTCTTCTGATTCTGGAAATCCCTTACATGGTGCTTCATACAATTCAGACACATCTCAGAAGGCAACAGAATGCACCTACCACTGAATTCTACAGACTTTCCTTGCTGGTCTACTGTTTCTCCCCCCTTCCCCCCTCCTGTATTGCTTCTGCCTTCTTTTGCTCCTGATTGGAGATTGGAACAGGCAATTGCTATTTATCTCACCTACCATTCCCACACCTACCTTAGCAAGAATTGACATGATTCAGTGAGAAACAGTTTCCTTATCGTTCCTCCAGCTTAGTCCTCCACGTATGGGTAGTGCACCTCCTCCTGCAGCATGAAGACTGGACCAATCAAATTTCAGCATCACTGGAAACAGCATACTGGCCACCCCTTCAACTCCAGTGTGTCCAGTCTTCATGCAGCAGGAAGATGTTAGTGAGCCGGGCTGGGCTCACTAGTTAGTCAGTTTAGGGCTTACATTGCTAGCTAACCTTTTGTTTTTTCTTTATTTGTCCCTATTGGGGCTTCTTTTTCATTGATATACAAAAGAGTACCTGTTTCTTTAAATTTTTATTGCGAACCGGCACTCCAGAGGGGGGGGGGGGGGACCCGGGGGAGGTCTCTCTCCTGCCCAGCCTAAGCCGCTTGCCTTTTGCTTGCTTCTAAGTAATACCTTAGTAGGATCTCTGTTCCCAGGGCTGTTAGGGGCAGAGCTCCTGCGGCGGCTGTCCAGCGACACATCTCCAGTGAGGTGAGGAGTCTGTGTGCTTGGAAATGCCGGCGGGTTTCTCGGGGCAGAGTCAGTTGGAAAACTGTTCCTGACCTGAGCTCTTTCACGTTTTTTCTTTCTTTTCCATTATTTCTTTAATATTATTATTTTCTTTGTTTTTTTGCTGTGTTCCCGGGTTGCTTGAGCCGCGGGGGGGGGGGGGGGGCATACCGCATCGTCGGGTTTTCCTCCGGGCTGTCTGCCTCGGCGCCAAACTGCAGCGTGCCAAAAGTTCTTGAGTGGCCGCGGCCATTTTGAGAGCCGTGGCTCCACTAGTGTGCAGCACACGCGGCTGTTTTGAATTAGACCGGGGTCCAGGGCTCCTCGTCGGTGATCTGGTACGGCGGGCCTGCGTCGTTGCCTTTCTTTTCTTTAATTTCTTTCTTTTCATTTGTTTTTTTTCGGAGTTTTGCGGTCCCTCAGCTGGGGGCGGGGGGGGGGGGTGTCACAGCTGCTTGACTCTACTTCTTACCTTTCCGGAGGGGCTGTCTGTTTTTTTTTTTTACCAAATACTATTACTACTATTTCTGCTTCTAGGCAGCAAACGGGCACACTTCAGTTGCTGAGTCCCTAATTAGTGGCAGCCGCCCAGAGCCGGGCTAGTGTGCTGGTTCTTCTGGGATAGAGCATTATTTCCCTTCAGGATCGAGGGGCCACTTCATCACTCTTGGGGGCCCGAGTGGTTAAGGTTCCATGCCCATCGGGGTCCCTGTGTGTTATTTGTGGATCTCGGAGGGGCGCTTCTACGGAGACAGACATCTGTCAGCGCTGTGCCTCCGTATCCCTCAGTATGGAGCAGCGGCTGGAGAGTTCCTTGGCGTCTTCTTCTCAGCCAGGTCCCGCCGCTGTGGAAATGGACTCGCCCCTAGAAGGTCCATCGGGGATGGCTTCCGCTATTTCTTTGGGCGCAGGGGAGCAGTCAGACCTCGGGGGTGCTTTGCTCTTGGAGGACTTTTCCCCAGATTTCATTTTACTGATGCATCAGGCATTCTGTCGTCGGCGCCAGGGTGTGGGAGTAGGTTCCCTTCCTGTTCCAGTAGCAACCGCGCAGCCTGCTGCGGCGGAGAGTGTGTTGTCCGGCGTCAAAGCGCCCAAGCGACAGCAACTACACGAGCCCTTCCAGTCTAAAGCGGATTGGCCGGAGGGTGAGGATCCGGAATTGGACATCGAGGCGGATGGGGAGGCCTTAGAGGAAGGCGAGCTCCCTGAGCCAGAGGATCAGGCGAAGATCATCCGAGTGTTTCGCCGGGAGGAGTTGCCCGCGCTCATTTCAGAAGCACTTCAGACTCTTGGCCTGGCTCCGGCGCCGCCAGTCGAGGAGGCAGATGGTGCAGACCCCATCATTCAGGCGGTGCGTCAAACTCAAGTGGTTTTCCCCATTCACAGAGTCATTGATCAGATGATTCAAGCAGAGTGGGATACTCCTGAATCTGGTCTCAAGGGTGTGAAGATCATGCGCAGGCTGTATCCTATGGCAGACAAAGACCTCGAACGGTTCCGCTCCCCTAAAGTTGATACGGCGGTTTCGGCAGTGACTAAGAAGACCACGATCCCTGTGGAAGGTAGTGCGGCATTGAAGGAGCCGCAGGACAGAAAGATGGACGGCCTCTTGAAGCAGTCCTTTGAGGCGGACGCGATAGCGTTGCAGGCCTCCGTTTGTGGAGCTTGGGTTGCTTGTGCCTGTCTTCGCTGGGTTCAGCATCTTCGGCAGGCGCCATCCTTGGAAGCCGAGGAGTTAAGTGAGCTCCAGCGCTTGGAATCTGGTTCGGCGTATTTGGCAGATGTCCATTATGACCTTATCAGGGCGCTTTCCAATAGCATGGCTTCCTTGGTGGCAATGCGCAGAGCCCTTTGGTTAAAGAATTGGGCGGCGGATGGATCTTCCAAGTCGCGTCTGGGCAAGTTGCCCTTTAAAGGTAAACTGTTGTTCGGTGAGGATCTTGACAAGTTGGTCAAGGATTTGGGTGAATCCAAGGGCGGTCGTCTGCCGGAGGATCGCCCGAAGAGAGGGAGGTCCCTTCCTTCCCCTCGGGGTCAGTTTCGGGACTTTCGTAGGTTTCGATCGCCCCGCTTTGGGGGGTTCCAGAGAGGAAGGTATCTCTCGAGGTCTCCGAGCTTTTGGGGCTTTCGAGGAGCCAGTAGGGGATTCGCAGCCACAACCCCTGCAGCCGCTCGCAAGTCCCAATGAAGGGCAGCAGGTCCAGGCGGAGATCCCAGCGATCGGAGGCCGTCTTCGACACTTTCTCTCTGCTTGGACCCACATCACATCCGATTGATGGGTTTTGGAGATCGTTCGGGACGGGTATGCCCTGGACTTGGCCAGGCCCGTGCTTGATTCCTTTGTGGCGTCTCCCTGCCGGGGCCCTCGAAAGACTGCTCAGGTCCGGCAAACCCTCGATCGCCTGCTCCGGCTGGGAGCGGTGGTCCCCGTTCCTCCGGCAGAGTATGGTCTCGGAAGGTATTCCATTTATTTTGTGGTGCCAAAGAAGGATGGTCCTCTTCGCCCCATTTTGGATCTCAAAGGGGTGAATCGGTGCCTGCGGGTTCCACATTTTCGGATGGTAACCCTGCGATCTGTACTTGTCGCCGTCCACAGGGGCGAGTTTCTCACCTCTCTCGACCTCACGGAAGCTTATCTCCATATTCCTATCCGGGAGGCTCATCAGAAGTATCTCCGGTTCGCTCTTCCTTGGGGTCACTTCCAGTTCCAAGCATTGCCCTTCGGTCTGGCAACCGCTCCTCGGGTGTTCACCAAGATCATGGTGGTGGTGGCAGCGGCGTTGCGCAAGGAAGGGGTGCTGGTCCATCCGTATCTGGACGATTGGTTGATTCGCGGAAAATCTCGCTCGGAGAGCGTGACGGCCACGGCGAGAGTCGTGGAGCTTCTGCAGTCTCTCGGCTGGGTAGTCAACCCTGGCAAGAGCCACTTGGTTCCGACGCAGCCTCTCGAATACTTGGGTGTCCTCTTCGATACTCACAGCTGTTCGGTCTTTCTCCCAGAACGAAGGGTGTTAGGTCTCCGGACTCTCGTACACCGCTTTCGGCAAATCTCAGCTCCGTCGGCATGGCACTACCTTCAGGTGTTGGGAACGATGGCGGCTTCCTTGGAGGTAGTGCCTTGGGCTCGATTCCACATGCGTTCGTTGCAGGGGGCCTTGCTCCGTCGCTGGTCCAATCAATTCGATTCGCTAAACAAGCGTCTTCCCTGCCCGCGGTTGGTACGTCGGGACCTGAAATGGTGGCTTCGACCATCCTCGCTCCGGGCGGGAATGCCCTTGGAGCAGCCGGACTGGATTCCGCTGTTGACGGATGCCTGTCTGACGGGCTGGGGCGCGCACTGCGGCGTGCAAGTGACGCAGGGTCTCTGGTCTCCAGAAGAGAGCAGTTGGTCGATCAACCGCTTGGAGCTCCAAGCCGTGCGGTTGGCGCTGCAAAGCTTCGAGGTCCAGTTAACGCACCGAGCGGTGCGGGTTCTCTCCGACAATGCCGCGACCGTGACTTACATAAATCGGCAGGGCGGCACCGGAAGCGTGGGCATGGAGGCAGAAGCCCAGACGCTGTTTGAATGGATAGAGCCCCGGTTACAGGCAATATCGGCGGCGCACATTGCCGGGAAAGACAACGTGACGGCAGATTTTCTCAGCAGAGTTCAGGTGGATGCCGGCGAATGGGAGCTCAATCCCGAAGTGTTCGAGCAAGTGGTTCTTCGTTGGGGTCAGCCTGTCATGGACCTGATGGCCACTTTTCGGTCGGCAAAGGCGGCTCGGTTTTTCAGTCGTCGGCGGGAACCGATGTCAGAGGGCATAGATGCTCTGTTGCAGGTCTGGCCCTCGATGGGCCTTCTTTACGTCTTTCCCCTGTGGCCGCTTCTGGGGCGAGTGATTCAGCGTATCGAGTCTCACAGGGGACGGGTGCTGTTGATAGCGCCGGATTGGCCCCATCGTCCCTGGTATGCCGACCTGGTACGGTTATTGGACGGCTCCCTGTGGCGTCTTCCCCTGGCTCCGGATCTGTTGTGTCAGGGTCCTCTTTGCATGCCGCAAGTGGAGAGATTCTCTCTTACGGCCTGGCTATTGAAAGGGCGAGGCTAAGGAAGAAAGGTTATTCGAAATCCGTCGTGGCAACTTTGCTTCAGGCACGGAAGAGGTCCACTTCGCTAGCTTATGTCCGAGTTTGGCGTATTTTTGAGGATTGGTGTTCCAGGCGTCAGGTTCGGGCGGCTACGGCCTCTCTTCCTGTGGTGCTAGATTTTTTGCAAGACGGTTTTGCTAAAGGCTTGGCCGCCAGTTCCTTGAGGGTACAGTTAGCTGTGCTTTCCTGTTACAGGGGTAAAGTGCAGGGCGTAGCGCTGGGTGCCCATGCCGATGTGGTACGTTTCCTGAAGGCGGTCTCTAGGCTGCGCCCGGCTCGCAGAATTTCTGTTCCTTCGTGGGATCTCAACTTGGTCTTGCGAGCGCTCAGTGCGGCTCCATTTGAGCCTCTCTCTCTGAGTTCGGTGAAGGATTTGACCCTTAAGACGGTGTTCTTTGTGGCGATTTGGTCGGCACGACGCATTTCGGAGCTTCAAGCTCTTTCTTGCAGGGAGCCCTTCCTCTCTTTCTCAGATCAGAAGGTGGTGCTGTGGCCAGTGCCTTCCTTTTTGCCTAAGGTGTCTTCCCCCTTTCATTTGAATCAGGTGGTGTTGCTCCCGGTGTTGCACGCGTCGGGGGAGCAGGCTTCCGATCGCGGTCTTAGTCGCTTGGACCTTAAGAGAGTTTTGCGTCAGTATTTGAAGGTCACCAAAGCTTTCCGCAAGTCGGATCATTTGTTTGTCCTGTTTGGGGGTTCCAGGAAAGGTGAGGTGGCGGCGAAAGCATCCATTTCTCGGTGGATTAAGGAGGCAATTGTCTCGGCCTATCTGTTGCAGGGACGAGTGGCGCCAGTCGGTCTGCGGGCTCATTCTACAAGAGCACAAGCGGCGTCCTGGGCTGAGTTTAGCTTGGTTTCGCCTGTGGAAATTTGTAAAGCGGCGACGTGGTCTTCCCTGCACACTTTCAGTAAGCACTATCGACTTGATGTCTTGGCGGCAGGCGATGCCTGTTTTGGTTCCGCTGTCTTGCGTGCCGGTTGGCAAAATCCCTCCCGTTAATGCTGCTTTGTTACATCCCATACGTGGAGGACTAAGCTGGAGGAATGATAAGGAAATAGTAATTACACTTACCTGGTAATTGTAGTTCCTTGAGAGACGACAGCTTAGTCCTCCTTCCCTCCCTCAGGTGCTTTGGCTCGGCACGCATTTAGTTCGGAGGACAGTATTCACAGGTGAGTGTGTCAATTGTTTCTTCTTTTCTCTCCAGTTTTTGCTCTTTTCTCTTGCTGACTGCTTATGCTGCGGCAGGTGCGGGACACTCTGTTTGAGTTGTTTTTTAATTGACTAATATAACCTAAAAAAAAAAAAAAAACAACCACATTGCATATCTTCTTAAAGGTTAGCTATCTCTTTGAGTTTGCTTTGACAGTAGTTCACTGGAGTTGAAGGGGTGGCCAGTATGCTGTTTCCAGTGATGCTGAAATTTGATTGGTCCAGTCTTCATGCTGCAGGAGGAGGTGCACTACCCATACGTGGAGGACTAAGCTGTCGTCTCTCAAGGAACTACAATTACCAGGTAAGTGTAATTACTATTTTTATGTGTTGTGTAATGTGTAAGGATTTTACAGTTAATATACAACACAGTGCACACACCATATCCAGTATTAGAGTAGAGAGACAGTGGATGTTGCAGCAAAGCCAGTCACTTTGAAGTCTGTGTGGACCCAGAGAGCATGATAGACAATATATAGGGTGAAATGACTCATGCACAGCTACTCAGTTGGTATATGCTCTGCATACCCTTCTATCTTAGCCCTGTCTCTGCTGCGTCTTTTTCTATCAAGCTTCTCACTATGGAGTGAGTCTGTTCTTTACCACAGAGCCGCCTGCTAGGCTCTCGGGATGAACCCACAACTCTCAGTAACAGAAGCTTGAGGCTTACAATTGAATCCATGTATCCAAACATCTATGTTTCTGGTGACATTTTTATCTTAATTTTAAATTTTTAAATTTCTTATTTTTATCAAAAATGTATATGAATGTTTTTGTTTAAATCCTTTATATGTGCATATGTATATATATATATATTTTTTTTTTTATTTTAGACCAGATGCAGGTGAGTTTGCCGAAACTCAGCTGAGTCGGATCCTTGAATAAATTTATTTCTTGCTTTTAATTTTGGTTGGTATTTGATTATTGTCTACCTCCAATTCTTGTTTGTTTCCTCTTTGGTTTGTCTTTTTGAGGTCACTTTCTTTTCCTCTATTTGACATAGTCAATGGAGACAGGAAAAGCTTATTTGTTTTTACTTGACCAATGTGAAGTTTACCAGGGATCAAAACCCTGACCCTTATGAGTTTTGGCTAAGTTTTCGCTAAAGACTAGCAGCTGAAACTACATGAGTTTAGTTTATTGATTTAATATATTGCCTACATAACAATAACAAGGTGGTATACAGTAAAAATCTATAGTAAACAGCAATATAGGGGTACATGGTGGTACAGAGTACCGGCACTTTTTTCATTGCCTGCTAGAATTGACCCATGGTCTTCATGTATTAATGAAAGAGTCTTGCAGATGAGTACCATCAGCTTTTTTCCATGGGAAATGCACTGATTACTGTAATCTATTTATTTAAATGTATTCTAGTTGGATTACAACGTAACACACACAATAAGTTGCTTCCAAAAATAAAATCAAATAATAGAACATATGATGACAAGACAACTAAAAGAAGACAAATTCATCAGTACTTCAGTCTGTTAAAAAAGCCTGCTTAAACAGACAAATGGCCAGAAGAAGCAACCAGATGAAGAAATGAGGAGAGAAGCACAGTGGAGAAGAGAAAGGCGAGCTGCAAACTTAAAGCAGAAGCCAATGAAAACTTATTTCTTGGGCAGAAGAAGGAGAGAGACACATCCCTAGAGGAGCCCATTGGACCAAAGGGGGTGGATCCTTGCATAGAGACCAAATGCTGATCCAATGATGTCCTCGAGGACTAAATGCATAACTCTTTGATTTTTCTTCATTTGGATAGCATATTGTCATTCAAACACACTGGCATAGTTTGCATTATAACATTTTGCAGGGTTTTTTACCTTCTTTACTTTTTTTTACTTTTTTAAATATCTGACGTTTATTTCTCCTTAGTTTTGTTTCAGATTAAGTAGTTATTGGAAAGGTAGAACTAGAGAAGGAGAGGAATATTTCTTATTTCTATTTTCAGTTTACAACTCATCTTTCTGATAATTCACCCAAGATCAGTACAGCAGGAATTAGAAAAGGTACAGAGAAGAGCAACCAAAATGATAAAAGGGATGGAAGGGATACCCCTATGAGGAAAGGTTTAAAAGGTTAGGGCTCTTCAGCTTGGGAAAGAGACTGCTGAAGGGAGATATGAAGGAGGTCTATTAAATAATGAGTGAAGTGTAATGGGTAACGTAGATCGGTTGTTTATTCTTTCATGAAGTAGAAAGGCTAAAGGACATGCAATGAAGCTACTTAGTACATTTAAGACTAATTAGAGAAAAGATTTTTTCACTCAATGCATAATCAAACTCTAGAATTTGTTGCCAGAGGATGTAGTAAAAGCTGTTAGCGTAGCTAGGTTTAAAAGAGGGTTAGAAGAGGTTTAGAGAAGTTCCTGGAGAAAAAGTTCATAAACAATTATGAAAAGGGACCAGAGAAATCCACTGCATACCCCTAGGATAAGCAGCATGGAATCTGTCTACCTTTTGGGAACCTGCCAGGTACTTGTGACGTGCATTGGCCACTATTAGAAATAGGATACTGCACTTAATGGACCTTTGGTCTGACTCAGTATGGCACATCTTATATTCATATATAAATATAATTATTCTACACAAATCAAAAATACTGCCAGAAGTATCTACTTTAAGCCCAAGAATATACTGCTTCTCAAGCCTCTGTTAACTAGCCAAAACTTTCGTACAGCTCTTCAGGCCCTTATCATAGGGAGGCGTGGTCTAGTGGTTAGGACAAGGTACTTCAGGCCGGAGGGTCGGGGGTTCAAGTCCCACCTAGGGACAGCAATCTCAGGCCGGAGGGATTGGGATTTCTAGTCCTATAGGCACTCCTTGTGGTCTTGGGCAAGCCACTTAACCCCCCAATGCCCATGTTCCCTGTATGCATTAATGTGTGTGTCTCATATCCCCTCGTGTTAAATGTATCCCCCAATTGACCGCTTTGACCCGGTGAAAAGCGGGATATAAATACAGCTAAATAAATAAATAATAAATTATCAGATATAGACTACTGTAAAATCATCTTTCAAGGATTACTGAAGGCAGCAATTCACCCACTGCAATTAGCCCTTAACATGGCAGCACATATCCTTTACAATGCGATTATAACTGAACATATTACTCCCATGCTTAAAGAGCTACATTGGCTGCCTATCATTGAGCGTACGAGATTCAAAGCCTTCAATAAACTTTCATCCACTTTCCTCCAAACCTTAATACATGTGAGACCAAGGACAATCGTTCTAGGTGAATTGGATCTGAAAACACTCTACACATACCAACACTCTTTACTAAATCCAATGCCATTACGTCCAACAGAGCTTTCTCGTACGCACCTTTGCTCTGGAACTCAATTCCACACAAGCTCCGGGCCATAAAGGACCTGCTTTCATTTAGAAAGTCTTTAAAGACTCATTTATTTTCAATATGCTTCTCTGAAGATGTAACATAGCATTTATCTCTGCCTATATATCTCTGTTCACGGCCCCCTCCACCTCCTCTACCCTGCCCTAACCCTTTTCCCTCTATTTCCATTTCTACTTATACTCCCTTTCAAGTTTTCTCCAAGTTTAATATCCTTTTTTATGTATAATGTTCCGTTTGCTGTGAACCGCTTTGACCTTAGGATAAAGCGGTATAGAAATGCTGTTAAATAAATAAATAAAAGGATAAAGGACATAAAAGATATATAATGAGTTCACAGTACCACGAGGTTCTGAAAACTGGCCTCCCCATAAACTACTATTGCTGCGTATCATTTTTATAGCGCTGCTAGGCATAACGCAGTGCTATATGCATTCATGTAAGAGAGAGTCCCTTCTCCACAAAGCTTAAAATCTATTCAAGACAGACAAACAGAATAAACAGGGCACTAAGGAGAATAAGAGGGTCAGGATCCAAAAGAAGAGAGAGATGGGTTTTTAGTCTGGATTTGAATAGAACCAGAGATGGAGCCTGAAGTCCAGACTCAGGTAGTTTATTCCAGGCATATGGTGCAGCAAGGTGGAATGAACAAAGTCTAGTGTTTGCTTTTATCGGTACCCTTCTTTTCTACTGCTATTTGCTTGTTGAGCCAAGTTCTGAGGAGAGGTAACGAGGTGCTACAGATTGAATGCACTTTGTAGGTCAGTAAGAGAAGTTTGATCTGTATGCATAAATGGATAGGGACACTGAAGTTATTAGGTCATTTTGTATTGGTTCCAGAGTTATTTGATCATCTTGATTTCAAATATTTTGCATTCTTTGGTAATTTGGAAATTCCCTGCAAGAACTCTGTGAAATTATTGAGGGAGTGAGCTTCCTTTGAGAAATGTCTGCTTACTGAAGCATCACTTTTATTTATTTTCTGTAATATGTTATTTTGTGTCTGTGAAAGGCTATCCTGTCATTACCTTTTGACTAATTCGACCCATGTAGCATGTTTCACATTGGATAATGCAGACCATGTTCATAGAGAAGGATGAATGTGAATCCTTTGTGTTGAATGTTTTCCCCATTTGGTTATCTGTGGAACAAACACAAAAGGACTTTAGCTTTTTCACTCATTAAATATAAGCTGCTTGGAAATGTGAAATATTGATACCTTATTGTGCTGTAATTGTAATGTCACACTGCAACTTGTTTGTTGGATTACTGCAATGGGATTATACATGCATCTACCTGGGCAGCACTTGCATAAACTCCAAATTGTCAAGAATACAGCAGCCAGTAATTTTGGGGCAGCTAGATCGGCATCTGCTGTGTTTATATTTCAGCAGCTACATTGGCTGCCGATTGATTCATGAGCTAAATGTAAAATTTTGACCCTGATGTTCCACTTCTTGTGGGATGATAAGTCTAACTATTTAAGGAATAAGCTTTCTTGGTGCTGTATGTTCCAGGACACCAATTACAGTCTACTGAAGAGGCTTTATTGCTGGTTCCCTCCATTGACCATACTGGGATATGTGTGTATCTGCTAGAGCAGTGGTTCTCAACCCAGTCCTTGGGTACCCCCAGGCCAGTCAGGTTTTCAGGATATCCACAATGAATATGCATGAGATAGATCTGCATACAATTGAAGCAGTACATGCAGATATATGTCATGCATATTCATTGTAGATATCCTGAAAAATCTGACTGGCCTGGGGGTACCCAAGGATTGGGTTAGGAACCATTGCGCTAGAACATGCTCTATGATTGCGCCTGTCTTTTGGAATAATTATCTTAGTGATACCAGATATGAACCTTGCTAGGCTGTTTGCCTAATATCTGTTTTGTCTGACTGAATAATGGATTGTTTGATGTACTGATATTATTTTTATTGGACTGTATTGTCCTGGGATTGTGTATCTAAATATGTAAAATAAATAATAAATAAATAAACTTCTTGCATAGCTAATCTCATGCATAGCCAACTGTACTATCCAAACCATGTTTAACTGTCCTGGGTCTTCCTTGACCTAGTGAAAGAAGCGTGGCTCTTGAAAGCTAGTCATGAAACTAATATTTTAGTGCAATGAAAAATGGGTGATCTACAACTTGAGACTTTCTGCATATGTAAATGAACTAACAATAATAATACTTTGCTCACAAATTAAGAGGAAGCATCTGAAATTGGGGAGAATGAGCTAAACTTATAGGATCAAATCTGAGTAGCAAGAGGAAGAGTGTTTGGAATTCAGAGAACATATGAAGGGTAGAGTCACATAAAAACATAAGATGGACCATGGACCATGCTGGTTCAGACCAAATTTCAACTAGTCCCTGCATCCTGTCTCAAGCAATGGACAGTCCACTTCACGTATACCTGGTAGAATCCCAAAGAATAGATCCATTCCTTATTTCTCAATCCCAGAGGATCCTAAGAAGGTTCTTTCTCTCTTGCTGGGCAAGGCACAGATATATGGAGATGAGACAACTACACTCCATTGTACTAAACCATATGATTTTTTGCAAGTTAATGTTTCCAATCCCTTGGGGGCTGGGTGCAAAACAGTTCTGAGGATTACAAGTGTTTGTGGTGGAGGAGACCTCTCCTTACCTCATCCTAGGTCCTGAAGGGGAGGGGGCATTATTTCTTTAAGGCCATTGCTTCTGTGACGCTCACTTGCCCTTACTGACAGGGCTGACAACCACTCAGAAATTCCAAGGTCCACTCTATTGGGTAAGAATGGTCTTTACTGAGAGAATCAAGATTTTAACTCAAGTTCAAATGTTGCACATTCACAGACCTGGCAGATTGCCCTATTGGGCATACTCTTAGGGGCTGCTTTGGCTTGTCACATGGCTGCAGCCAGGAATTGGGAGTGAACCACGAACAACAAAGTCAGCAAACGTGGCAGACGTATGTTTTAAAGGCCACCCCTGCACTGTGGCCAAAGAAACACAAATAAAGAAGACAGTGCAGGCAGGACTTATGAGCTAATGCATTCACTCAAAGCCCTTCTAGGTTCCATCCTCTCCTTTGGTACAGACTTCCTGTTAATAAAAAAAAGAAAAGTGGGTCCTGACAAAGGTTTAAGTGACTGCATCCGCTTATAGGCCCTGCCTCTGTTTTTTTTTATCTGTTGCTGCAGGCCCTTCTGGTTGAGAGACATTGAGGGAAGATACTGGATGGGGAAGGGAGGGAAAGAAAGTGAGAGAAATGGAGTTGAATTGGGGAGGAGAGAAAAAAGTGAAGGCAGATGCTGGATGGGGGAAGAGATTGGGGTCTCAGATTTTTAACTAGGGAATAGCAGGAATTTAGGTATTTGGGGAGCAGCTAGGTGTGAATGGGGACCGGGAGAATTGAGGGGAGACGAGCTGAAACTGGCTGTAATGGGAAGAGTGTAAGTAGGAACTTCACTGTTGGGTGCATGAGGAGGGGATGGAGAACTCACCATTTAGAAAAGGAATTCTGGAACTCAGCTATTTGATGTGGGATAGAGCAGGGATTTGATGATTGTAGGGTTTTGCAAAGAATGGAAACTCACAATTGAAAGGGAGGGGAAGTGGGGACAGAAGGGGAAAATGAGCTTGGAAGGGTAATACAGTAGAAGATAAAAAGTCAGTAGGTAAATAAGGGATGAAAATAGGAGAAAAAGGGGAGTAAAATATGAAGAAATGACATAGAGGCATAAAATCAAAGATGGGAAGAGATAAGGGAGAGACAAATAGATAGTGACTGGGAATAACTAGTGAAAGGGGTTGTAGAATGGGTAGCAGTATGGGCATAACAGGGCTAAGAATAGAGAGCTAATGGTAAAGTGGTAGGGCCCAAGGTATTCTTGTACAATACAACTATTCCTACAAAGTTTAAGGAACTTTGTTCACCTCAAGATGAATTTCAGCACCTTAATTAATCTATTCCTGATGAGGATAACCAGTTAAACCGGAAAGTGAATTAGAACACTTCTTTCCCCTTAATAGGTTTAAGAGCCCATAAATCTAAGATTATGCTTGGGATTGGTGGGAAAAAAACATCAACTGAAAGCTGGCTTGCTATACAGTGCCCTAACTGACTTTATAAAACACAGAACTTTAAAATAGAGATTCTATCAGCTTAAACCCAAAGTATTCCCTTTAACCCAAGAGGCTGAGAAATTCCCAGCAGGTGAATGCAAGTGCAGATTCTTTCCTAGCAAGAGCAACTTCTCTCAGTAGTCCTTGAGATTAAAAATCACCGAGCTCTGGTTGACCAATTTATATCTGGGCTTCTAAGGCTATCTCTCTTCAATTTTTTTGGTGATTCACATTGCCTTTGGAATCTGTCACTTGTCTATAATACTTATTTAAATAATTTCACAGTTCTCATCTCCTAACTGAAAGGCCTCTTTGTAAAGGTTTTCTCTAGAAAACAATTTATCTCTGTATACTCCAAGAATATTTACCTTATTCTACTTTCTCGGTTAAGCTATACCTTAACTGATTTTTATAGTTAAGTAAAAGCTGGCTTGCTACACAGTGCCCTAACTGACTTTTATAGTGGTTTTGAGTGACACTGACTCATATTCCTTGATGACATCCCATGTGCATTTATAATTTTTCTTGCAGCATGCTGCTTTTTTTTGCAATATACATAAATGATTCCGGGGGTTTGAGTAGGGTAGACTGGGCATTTATGTGTAACTTATAAATATACACATAAACACAGATTCTTACTAGCATTTGGAAGGACAGACTAGATAAGCCATGTGGCCTTTTTCTGTCGTCATATTTCTGTTTCTGTTTCTATTATTCAAGTGCGGTAAGCAGAGCTTCTAACTGCATCAATCACCTTGGCTGGGATGTTCAACGGCACTATCACAGTTAGTGCCACTGAATATCCATAAGTGCTGCCGCTGCATGCCCCAAAGATAGCTGATTAGCACTGGGGCATTCTGGAGGCGGAGTGCAGGTAGCACCAGGTGATAATGGCAGCAGAGATATTGAGCTGCTCCCTGGTTATTGCAGTGTAGTGAAAGTTAGACATTTTAAAGACTGGCCTAACTGTACCTGCAGAAGCTAGCTGGGTAGTAGCTGAATATCGCTGCTGCCTGGTTAACTTCATCACTATCTGGCTGACCCGGGTCTAAAGTTCAGCAGCAGTGGGTAGAATCTGAGAAGAGAGAAATTAAGCCAAATGAGACAAAAAGTGCAAGATGAAAGTTGGATGTAGAGGAGCAGAAGAAAGAAAAGAAAAGAAATCGAAAATAAACAGTAGACCCTGAAGAAAAGAGAGATCGGGACCAAAGTGATTAGAAAAACAATGTCCAGATGACAAAGGTAGAGAAGATCTTTTTCTTTTCATTTTGATATCTGGAATATGACAGCTTTGGCAATGTGCAACTCTTAAACATAGGCCATATGGTGTTTTTCTGCTATCATATTTCTATCTAGTCTGCCCTTCAATATCAACTACTATAGTCCCTTTTTTTCCTTTAGAGATCCTCTGTGTTTATCTCATGCTTTCTTGAATTCAGATACTGTCCTCATCTCTACTACCTCCATTGGGAGACTATTCCACGCAACTACCACTCTTTCCGAAAAGAAATATTTCCACACATTACTCCTGAGTCTATTCCCTTTCACCCTCATCCTATGCTCCCTTGACCTCGCAGGGGCCCTTTTTCCTCCGATGGCTGCCAGCGTGTTTAAAAAGTGTGATCGGTGTAAGAAGTTAATGTCCCTCACTGACACACATGACTGCTGTCTCCGATGCCTCGGGCCCGACCATGACCCGAAGGTCTGTGGCCCGTGTGGGAAAATGTCCTCTAAGACACTTCGAAGAAGGCAGCAGCAGCATGAAAGGATTTTCTCGGAGTCCGCATCCCCCCGGATCCGGACCTCATCAGAAGCCTCGACGCCTCGGGAGCTGTCTTAACCCAAGCAGCGTCGGAGGTCTTATGAACGGGGGTCTCCCTCCCGTGAACACCGGAGGAAGAAGAAGCCCGTGAGGGCGGTGTTGTTGGATGCTTCCGATTGCCCTGGGCCCTTGAAAGCCAGGTTGCGGAGTCCTGACCACTGCCCCGGGTCCTCGGAGTCGGAGCAGCCTATGAAGGTACCTCGCACAAAGCCGGAGATGCCGAGGCGGGTAAATGCTGCTGTCCTCATGGACTCCCCTCCGGGGGAGCTGGCGTCGGGCCCAACGACGTCGGGGCCTGAGACAGAGGCTGCAGAGTCTTCTGAGCTCAGTCTCAGGATGACGGCCCTGGAGCGCAGCATGTCTGCCTTCATGGAGCAGCAGCGGGCACTGATAGCCAGTCTCACCAGTCCATCCGCCCCGACCACCGGGACCTCGATGTCCAAGTCGACCCCGGAGGCCGAGCCGATCCTCGAGACTCGTAGCACTCGAGTCGATCCTCGGCCAAGGTCTCCCTCGACCTCCATGGGATTGAGGTTGTCGATGCCGGTGCTCTCGGCATCAGGGCGGTCGGGGCCAAAGCCCTCGCGGCCGTAGCCCCTCGATTCCTCCTCAGAGGGATCGGCATGGGAAACAGAAGATGAGGAGTCCCCTGACACCTATCGGACCAGGTATGTCCCATCGGACTCGGTATGTCCCATCGGACTCACTGGGTTCGGAGCCTCAGAGAAGGTCTCCTCCAGAGGATACCCAGTTCTCGGACTTCGTCAGGGACATGGCCAAGGCTTTGGCATTCCCGGCAGATGCCGAGGAGGAGCCTCGAGCTGAAGAGCTCGATGCCCTCCAGTATGACTTTCCCCCGAGGGAAACCCTTACTGTGCCGGTTCCTCCGATGCTCATGCCTCGATGCCGGTTCTAAGCAAGCGGGTCGATTCCATCTATCGAGTCCGCAAGAGCTCTGGGTTCCAAAAGGCACAGCTGCCGCACAACTCTATGGTTGTGGAATCGGCCATTCATAGGCTCAAGAGCCAGAAAACGCACTCCTCGGTGCCTCCTGGCCAGGAGGCCCAGAACCTGGACGCCCTCGGCAGAAAATGCTTCCAGGGCTCGATGCTTTCATGCTGTGTCCAAACCTACCAGCTGTACATGGGCATGTACTTGAGAGACCTGGCAAAGGAGATTGCCGGGTTATCAGCTGGCCTCTCCGAGGCACCCTTGCAGCACTTCAATGCCTTGTCCACCGGGATTCGGGAGTGCTTGAAGTTCATATCTCGAGCGGCCTATGGTGGCTTTGAGGCTTTGGCCTGAGTAGCCGCGGCCGGCATTGGTGCACCCCGCCAGGCCTGGCTAATGTCATCGGATCTGGAGCCATGAGTTCAGGACAAGTTGGTCGATGTCCCTTGCCGAGGTGACAACCTTTTGGCAAACCCATGACTGAGAAGGCTGCTGAGCTTGAGTCCGAGTACTTGACCCGGACAAGACTCTCAAAGAAGACTTCTGCCCCTTCTAAGAAGAAGGGTTTTGGTAAAAAGCCCTTTTTCCCTAGGAAGGGTACTGCTTACTGCAACTACCCTACTTACCAGGCCACCCCAGCTCCCCATCAGGGGCAGCAGGCCAAGGGACAGGGGCATGGCCCGCGTAAGCAGAAAACCCCCAAGCACCAGGCTCTGGCTCCTACCCAGCCGGGAGGGGGGTTTTGACTCCCATGGCATAGTCTCTCTTCCGCCAGTGGTAAGGTCTTACACAGGAGGCAGGCTAATCCTGTATGCCCACAGGTGGCCAGCCATCACCTCGGATATCTGGGTCCTGCAAATACTCCATAGGGGCTATTTGCTTCACTTCAGCCAGATACCACCCTCCTTCTTTCCAGGGGAGCCTCTCAGACCCCCTCTTCACAGAGACCTCCTCTTGCAGGAGTTGACAGGTCTTCTAGAGGATCAGGCGGTGGAACCTGTGCCCCACCACCTTCAGGGCAAGGGCTTCTACTCCAGGTGTTTTCTCATACCAAAGAGAACAGGAGGCCTCAGGCCCATCCTCGACCTACGAAACTTAAACAAGTACCTGATGTGGGAAAAGTTCAAGATGTTTTCCCTTGGAATGTTGCTGCCTTACCTCCACCAGGGAGATTGGCTATGCTCCTTAGACCTGAAGGATGCCTACACGCACATCCTCATACATCCAGACCACAGACAATATCTGAGATTTGTAGTGGGAGGAAGACATTTCCAATACAGGGTTCTACCCTTTGGCCTAGCCTCTGCTCCCAGAGTGTTTACAAAATGCCTGGCTGTAGTGGCGACCTTCATCAGAAGTCAAGGGATCTTTGTCTTCCCTTACCTGGACGACTGGCTCATCAGGGGCCAGTCGCCTCAGGAGGCCCAACAGGCCACTTCTCGCACTATCAACCTGTTGCAACGTCTAGGCTTTGTCATAAACCATGCAAAGTCTACTTTGCTCCCCACTCAAGACTTAGAGTTCATAGGAGCAAGAATGGACACCCTTCAGGCGAAGGCTTACCTGCCGGAGGACAGGGCATAGAGGCTGCTAGCACTGACACGACAGTTCAGGCACAGGTCTCAGGTCTCGGCGAGACACTTTTTACGTCTCCAGGACCACATGGCCTCCACAGTGCATGTGACCCCAAATGCCCATCTCTACATGAGAACAGCTCAGTTGGTGCCTCAGGGATCAGTGGACACAAGCCACCGGCAGCCTCAGAGACAGGATAACAGTATCCAGGCGACTGGTGAAGGCATTGCAGTGGTGGAGTCACCCACCCAATCTGTTCGAGGGAGTGTCTTTTCAGATTCCCTCGCACACAAGAGTGCTAATGACAGATGCCTCCTTGCTGGGCTGGGGAGTCCACTGCCAAAGATCGTGCACTCAGGGGTTATGGTCTCCTCAGGAGTCTGCACATCAAATCAACCTCTTAGAGCTGCAGGCATTTCGCCTAGCTCTTCAAGCCTTTTGTCATGTCCTCTCACATCAGTCTGTATTGATACAGACAGACAATCAGGTGGCGATGTTCTACGTGAACAAGCAGGGAGGTATGGGGTCTTGTATCCTATGCCAGGAGACACTGGACCTCTGCTCCTTTGCCATCAGGCATGGTATGTCTCTCAAGGCAGTGTACCTGCCAGGTCAGGAGAACTGCCTAGCAGACAAACTAAGCAGGATTCTCCAACCTCATGAATGACAACTGGATCCGGTGGTGGTCCAGCGGATTTTCCACCGCTGGGGACATCTGTCAATAGATCTGTTTGCCAGTCCGCAAAATCACCAGCTGCCCAGATTTTGCTCCAGACAGCCACAACCCCTGAGAGTGGCTGCAGATGCTTTCCTGATCTCCTGGTCAGGGGGGCCTCATGTATGTGTTTCCTCCCACATCTCTGGTGGCCCAGACTCTATTCAAAATCCTTCAGGACAAGGCCTCTGTCATTCTGGTAGCCCCCAGATGGCCAAGACAGCCTTGGTTTCCGCTTCTCCTCCAGCTGGCAGTGGAAACCCCACTTCTACTGGGGACGCAGCCCGACCTCCTTTCACAGGAGCAGGAGGGGGATTTGAATGTGGTCTTACAGCAGCTTACTCGCCCACCTTTTGAGCCGATGTCCTCTTGCCATCTGCACTTCCTCTCCTGGAAGGTACTCTTCCTGGTGGCACTCACATCAGCCAGACGTGTGAGTGAGCTGCAAGCTCTCGTAGCTGATAAACCATACACAAGGTTTTATAGGAATAGGGTGGTCCTCCGCACTCACCCGAATTTCCTTCCGAAGGTGGTCTCTTCTTTCCACCTCATCCAGGAGGTGGTTCTTCCGACCTTCTTTCCCAGGCCGCACTCTAGCCGGGCAGAGGCAGTCCTGCATACCCTGGATTGTAAGAGGGCATTGTCCTTCTACCTGGAGTGTACGAAGGAACATCGAAGGGCTACTCAGCTCTTCATCTCGTATGACCCCAGTAAGCTGAGGTTACCTGTTTCCAAGCGTACGGTATCCACCTGGGTGGCAGACTGCATTGCCTGGGCGTACAGGGCGGCCGACCTCCCATTGCAGGGTCGAGTCACGACCCACCGTGTCAGGGCTAAGGCCGCTTCAGTGGCTCACTTCCGCTCTGTTCCACTGGCAGACATCTACCAGGCTGCAATTTGGTCTTCAAGCCAGACTTTTGCAGCCCATTACTGCCTGGACAGAGAGTCCCGATGGGACAGTGCTTTCGGCCAGGCGGTTCTCCGTAACCTATTTGAGGTTTAGGCAACTCCAACCCTCCGACCCTTTGGTGTCAGGCTACCGGGGGATGTTGCTTTCTTGGCTGAATTCCTATTGCAGCTGCTGCGGCTCTTCTAGAGGGAGCCATTTTTTCAGCTATGGGTTCTCGGTAGCCTATAGCTAGGGAGTCCCATATGTGAGGACTGACTTCCTGCTTGTTCCTGGAGAAAGCATAGTTACTCACCTGTAACAGGTGTTCTCCAGGGACAGCAGGAATCAGTCCTCACGACCCTCCCTCCTCCCCTGGAGTTGCAGTCCTACTATTGTTTGTTTTTATTCATTTTGCCGTCTTTTTAGCTATGTTATTTGACTGAGCAAGATGGCACCCTTGGGCGGGAAGGGTTTCTTTGAAAGCTGGTGAATTGCTCCGCACAAGGGCTCCGTCGGCACTGACGTCGCCCATATGTGAGGACTGATTCCTGCTGTCCCTGGAGAACACCTGTTACAGGTGAATAACTACGCTTTCAGTGCCACAGTGATCGCTGACAAAGCCGGAAGCTACCGAAGCTAACCGGGTAGTAGCGATATTTGATGCTGCCTGGTTAGCTCTGGTGCCTTAAAGATATGCGAGCATCCAATATCGCTGCTGCCTGGTTAGTGCCATTCTCGCCTCTGCTCCGCCCCGGAATGCCCCCAACATACCCTGATGCTAAACAGATAGCATCCGGGCATGTAGGGGACTTAGATGGGGATATTCAACGCCACTCACCGTGTAAGTGCTGTTGAATATCCCTATCTACGGCATTTGCTGGGCTGTAAACCATGTAAATGTCTTTCAAATATCAGGCCCTTGAGGTCTGTCTCCATATTTAGGAGGGAGGAGTGGCTCAGTGGTTGGGACAGGTTACTTCAAGCCAGAAGGCTGGGGGTTCAATTCCCACATGGGGACAAGCAACTTCAGGCCGGAGGGACTGGGGTCTCTAGTCCCATGGCCACTCTTTGTGGCTTTGGGCAAGCCACTTAACCCTCCATTGCCTCAGGTACACTTAGATTGTGAGCCCTTTGGGGACAAGGGAATAAAAAGTACCTGTTAGTATACATGTAAACTGCACTGATTCTAAATAGCACAGTATAAAAAATAAAAAAATAAATATGATTTATAAATTATCATTTGGTAACCACCCTCTGCACCGACTCCATCCTGTTTATATCCTTTTAAAGGTGCGGTCTCGAGAATTGCACATAATACTCCAAATGAGGTCTCACCAAAAACTTCTACAAAGGCACTATCACCTCATTTTTTTCTGCTAGCCATTCTTCACCCTATGCGCCCAAGCATCCCTGTGGCTTTCACCATTGCCTTTTCTACCTGTTTAGCAACTTTAAGATCATCAGAAACAATCGCGCCCAGGCCCCACTCCTCTTTCATGGACAGAAGTATTTCACCTCTTATACTGCACCGTTCCCTTGCATGACCCCACATTTTATAGCGTTAAATCTCAGCTGCCAAATTGTCAGCCATTCTACAAGCTTAGCTAGATCCTTCCTCATGTTATCTACTCCTTCCTGGGTGTCTATTCTATTGCACTTTTGTGTTTTGTTTAGTAAAGGAGATAATGCATTTTTATTTGTATTTATCCAACTTTGCATGGCTTGAAAAATCTGGCATCTTAAGTTCCCATTTCAGTTTTTATCTGTACATTTCACATTTGTGGTCCCTTATTCTGTTTTGAGTGATGATCTGCCTGTGTTCTGTGTGTTTGACTGAGGTGAGGGATTTTGCTATTGTGTAGTTTCTCTGTAGGGATCTACTGTATAGAAATCTGTCTTCTGTTTTTCCAGTAGGAGGTATATTGGTGTTCTATTTTCAGTGCTGCCTTTTTCTTTGTAGGGTTGGAAGATTGTTGCTGTTTGAGTTCTGGGTGTTAGTCATGATTTGGTAGGGCAGCTTTACTGCAGATGTGTCGAGTGTATTTTTTTTGCAAGGTTTTAATTACACAATATGCTTGGCAATGGAAGGAGCTTATGTTTGTGCTCTGCTAATTTATTGTGTCTTTCTCTATTCAGTCCCACTGACATCAGCACATCTCATCTAACCATGAAATAGAAAAACGTTTATTTTTATTCCTGAATATTGGGGGATTTGGGACCTCCATGCCATTTGATACCTCATGCACTGGTATGGAAAAAAATGTTCCCTCAACATTTTGCTGCAATCCAGACCTGTTTACCGACATACAGTAAACTGGAGAGAAGCAAAACGTATAGCTTGAGACACTTGTATAGTTTGCGGAATTCCTCCTTTTAGGCTTACATCCTCCCTTTGGGCTCAGACATTTCTCCTGGTCCCTTGGCTTCCTTGAAGTTGTCTTCAGAATTCTCTTCTCCTTTTCATTCTGATCTTCTCTAGCAATCGGGCTGCAAGACATCCTTTCATCGAATACACTCTTATCGTGGGTCTCCAGAACCCAGGGAAAATTCGAAGTTGGAATATCTTCCAAATTCTGCGCATTCATTAAGTGCCAGACTCCTTCGGAAAAACACTCCAGCCGACATTCCCTCCTCCCCACTGCACTCCAATTCTGGTCTTAGGCCTTCTAAGATGCATGTTCTATGCCCCTGTGAATCTCCAAACTGGTCCTAGGCTATATGCAGGCATCTTTTCAATTTTCTTAAGGAAACAAGGAGGCAAAATTACAAAATACCCCCACTTTTCAGAGTTAAGGCCATGGTCAGCTTCTAGGATCCTCAGGAGCAGACACCCAGGAAGGTGTAGATAACATGAGGAGGGATCTAGCTAAGCTTGAAGAATGGTCTAGAATTTGGCAGCTGGGATTTAATGTTAAAAAATGTAAGGTCATGCATTTGGGCTGCAGCAATCCAAGGGAGCAATACAGTATAGGAGGTGAAGTACTTTTGTCCACTAAAGAAGAGCGGGACCTAGGCGTGGTTGTGTCTGATGATCTTAAAGTAGCTAAACAGGTAGAAAAGGCGACGGCAAAAGCTAGAAGGATGCTTGGGTGCATACGGAGAGGAATGGCTAGCAGAAAAAAGGAGGTGATAATGCCTCTGTATAAGTCTTTGGTGCGACCTCATTTGGAGTATGGTGTGCAATTCTGGAGACCGCACCTTCAAAAGGATGTGAACAGGATGGAGTCGGTGCAGAGGGTTGCTACTAAAATGATTAATGGGCTTCATTATAAAGCATATGAGGACAGACTTAAGGATCTTAATATGTACACCTTAGAGGAAAGGCGGGATAGAGTTGATATGATTGAGATGTTTAAATACCTCCGTGGCATAAACGTTCATGGAGAGAGCCTCTTTCAATTGAAAGCAAGTTCTGCTACGAGGGGACATGGGAGATAGATTCAGGAGTGATATGCGGAAATATTTCTTTACAGAAAGAGTAGTGGATCCATGGAATAGTCTCCCAGCGGAGGTGGTAGAGATGAGGACAGTAACTGAATTCAAAAAAGCATGGGACCAACACAGAGGATCTCTAAAGGTAAAAAGTGGACTGTTGTAGTTGTTGATATGGAAGGACAGACTAGATAGGCCATGTGGTCTTTTTCTGTCATCATGTTTCTATGTTTCTAATATATGGATAGAAAAGGAGGGGAAAATATCATTTTTTTCCTCCAAAACTCTTGTATTATGTATTATGGAGTGGAGGAGTAGCCTAGTGGTTAGAGCAACTGCCTAGTACCCAGAAGATCAAGGGTTCAATTCCCACTGGTACTCCTTGTGACCTTAGGCAAGTCACTTTACCTCCATTGCCTTGGAAGAAAAGGCTGGCAATCTATTTCCGGTGATACATTGCCAAGAAAGCCCAGAGGTAGCTGGGTCGCTATGAGTCAACACTGACTTGATGGCACAAAAAAAAAAAGTATTATTAGTATTTAGCTCATGCCTTTCCAGGAGGTCAAAGAGAGTTACAGTCATGTACAGTATTTACTCAGTGACCTCATAGCTCCACCCATGGCTGTCTTCCAAAAAGGGAGAGCCGCCTACTCAGTTATATCCCTTTTGAATACATCTTTCCCATAGGTACCGAGGCCACGGTTATATAGTGTAGTGTACATTTTGACGCATATGCCATGATACGACCAATACTGAAATGTAATAACCTAAGCCCATTTGAACCGAAATCATACCGTCCCATCTCCAGTTCACCATTCCTTGCAAAAATAGTAGAAAAGTCAGTGCAAAAACAACTTCAGGATCACATTGACATGAATGCCCCACTGGACATTCATCAGCATGGATTTAAACCCCGGCACGGTGTGGAAACGCTACTTACATCACTCTTTGACAACCTCATAAGAGGTATATATAATATAAAGAATGGATTCCTGCTAGTATTCATAGACATTTCGGCAGCCTTTGACACAGTGTCCCATGCTAGACTGCTACAGCTCCTGCAACATATAGGATTGCACAAGAACACTCTGAAATGATTCACATCGTACCTGGAAGATCGAACACAGTAAGTCAAATGCACCCAAAAGAAATCATTGCAGTTCCCCGCAACGCAAGGAATACCTCAGGGATCTGCCCTGTCATCAATGCTCTTCAATATTTACATCCAACCCATATGCAACATCATCAGACGACATAAACTCCACTATCACATATATGCTGACGACATCATGGTGTATGCTCCAATCAGTCTACTAGCCCTTAACACCATAACAATAACTAAATGCCTTGAAGACATGAATGTCTGGCTCACAGACAATAACCTGACGGTCAACTACGATAAAACGGAGGCAATGTTCATCACAAGGAACCCAAGCTTCATTCCCACCACAGAATATCAGCATTCTAAACTAACTTACAATAGTCAAAGATGAAATTAGGTTCTTGGGCATCACAATGGACAGAGCTCTAAACATGAAATCGCATATCGCCAAAACCGCGTTGGTTTGCAAGGCATCTTTGCTACAGATATGCCAAATGTGGGTTTTTTTTGCAGGGTTTTAATTAAAATTTCTTGTGTATAATGGAGCTATCATGGTTGCTGCCTTACTCCTATTGTTCTCGAAATCATAAGGAAAGGCATGGAGAATAAAACAAGGGATGATATAGTGCCTCTGTATTGCTCCATGGTGTGACCGCACCTTGAATATTATGTGCAGTTCTAGTTGCCATATCTGAAAAAAAAGGTACAGAAAAGAGTGAACAAAGTGAGAAAGGGGATGGAAGGATACCCCTCTGAGGAAAGGCTTAAAAGCATGGAAATGAGACAGCTGAGGT
The DNA here is from genome assembly GCA_033557465.1 of Ichthyophis bannanicus. Lineage (NCBI taxonomy): Eukaryota > Metazoa > Chordata > Amphibia > Gymnophiona > Ichthyophiidae > Ichthyophis > Ichthyophis bannanicus. The sequence goes on from CM066031.1 coordinate 670,540,191, forward strand.
TTATAAAGTAATGAATTGAGTGGAATGTTGAAGGTTGATTGGCGAGTTTTTCCTTCAAAAAGTAGAGAGACTATGGGGCACACAACAAAGCCTACAATATAGAACATTTAAGACTAATTGGAGAATTTTTTTTTCACTCAGTATATAATCAAGCTCTTGAATTTGTTATCAGAGGCTATAGTAAAAGATGATGGTGTTGCTGGGTTTAAAAGAGGTTTGAAAATGTTTCTGGAGAAAAAGGTCCATAAACCGTTATTAAAGTGGACTGTGAAATCCACTGCTTACCTCTGTGGTAAGCAGCATGGAATCTGTCTACCTTTTGGGAACCTGACAGGATTGTGACCTGGATTGACCACTTTTGGAAACAGTATACTGGGATTGATGGATCTTGGTCTGACCCAGTATGGCATATCTTATGTTTCTATTTAAATAAACACATTTATCCACAGCCCTTAAATATTTTCATTTTGGCTTATCTTATTGTATTATTTCTAGGCATACCGTATTCAGCTTTTTGCTCAAGTTGATATTGATCTTATCAAAACTATGGACAAAATGAACTGCTGTTTGCAGGCTACAGAATTACACAGTTGGGTAGCCAAGATGGCAGATTCTTTAGAAGATGCTCGCCTATCTCTGCTATTGCATCCTGGTGTATGTATATATTTCCTCGTAAACCCCTATTTTGCTTTCATTTTTCTCTGTGAGGCAGCAACAGATTTATGCAGACTGAACCACCAGAATTGCTATGCTCTAGACAAGTCTCTCTGGCATCCATCCACTGACTACACAGGATAGACATTTTCATTTTACTAAACCCTGCCATGTCCCAAACAGACTGGCCGCTGAGCTCTATCAGAACTTCATAAAACCTCCAAAAGGTTCACCAAAATACAGCAGAACAGAAATACTCATAATGAAAGAAAACACTACTGTGATTTAAAATTGTTCGGAATATACCGTTTTAAATGACGAGAAACATATTTTGCTAACCATCTAGAAAATAAATGCATTTTGAAAAAGTAAGAATCTTTAAAATTTCAAAATATTATCATCAAAGGATTCCAGGAAAATTTAGGGGCCTATTTACTAAGCTGTGTTAAGTGTTTAACGCAGCTTTTAACATCCATTTACAGTAAGTCAACTATCCAGAGGGTCATCATGAGTCAACATCGACTCAACAGCACTTAACAACAACAATAGTATGGCACCATGTACACTAATTGCCACGTTAAACACCTAGGGGCATGTTTGTTAGTTTGCCTGATCATTGGGCTTGCACTGGTGGGATCTCCATGAAATATCAGGACTATCACAAATCTGCTCCCTGAATGCCTCATTATAATTCAACCATGCAAATCCTTAGTAGGTATAGTGTGCACTAACTAGTGTATCCAGATATGACCACAATTTGTTCATTGAGCAGAGGCATACAAAGTTAAGTCCTCATCCCCTATCCACTACCACCCCACTGAGCTAACCACCACAGAACCTGTAAATAAGTTGACTGTTAAAGTTACAATACGCCCAACATACTCCTTCCCCAATGTTCTATGTATCAAATTACTGATTTCTGTAAACTGTTTTGATAGCTTGCAAAGCAGTATATTAAAAAAAACAAAAAAATCCAACAAAAGTTTAAATAAATAAATAATGTCTTGCTTTTCACTGAATGTGCACAAACATCTGTTTTAATTTGCACAGAAATATAATTTTGTTTTGTAATTCAGAGCTTTTTCATAGACTAAAAGATGCCTCCTTACTAGTTTAACTGTAAAAGTTATGGATATTAGTCGACTGCCATTATAGCTTCAGGAAAGCATTTTTATTTTGCAAGCACAGTTTATTGGCTCATCTTGCTTACTCTTCTTGGCTGTTTTCCAGATCACCAGGCAGACTATGTAGGGAAAAAAGAAAGGAGCTGATGAATTTAATTAAACGTATCATTCAGCATACACATTCAAGAATGAATTTTCAAGGCCTGGTATTTTTCCTGAGTTTATGTAATTTTTTAAAAAAACTATTTATTGGGGAGGGTAATTTGAAGCCCTCTTGAAGAGTTTTTCTCTGAAAAGTTTGCTGGTGTACATGATACAGGTTGCAGATACAAAAATGCATGCATGGGTTTGTGGATTTCAAATAAACACATACTTTCACTAACACCCCTCCACCAACCTGTCCCCACTCCATTTTTTTTATGTTTATAAAAGTCTGGGCTGGTGCCAGGATATTGGATGTCTCAGGTGAGACTTCAGCCTTATGTCTCCCCCCCCCCCCCACTGAGATTTTGATAAAACTCAGTAATGATCATCCTCCCAACAGCACCTATCCCACAGCAGTCCTGTAACGATGCATAATCGGACATTGTACTTTTAAATATTAAACTTTGCTTTGTCTCTAAGCATGGGCTCCGTTTCCCTGCAGCTGAAAGAATGTGGCACTCAGGATCTATTGTTTTGCTTTGATTGCTGCTACTCTTGCTGTCTCTCAGAAACTGCTGCCCTAGGTGGTTGCTTAGTCTTGCCTAATGGTTGATCAGACCCTGGTAAAGTGCGTGAGCTGTGAACAGTGCATGTACTTTTACTCTCACTGAGTTGAGTGGTGATAATCAAACCATCTTTAGGTCAGATAAACATGCATACAAATACGTATTTGATTCTTGCCCCCTTATTAAATACATTTGGAAATGGTGTGATTGATGCTACTGGTCCCTTGAATTTAATGTTGTCGTGTATTCTTATCTCAGTTAGGCCTTCTAAGGAATTACATTAGACCGGTGCAGAACACTAGTCTGTAGAAATTGCAGTAAGGGTAGTAGAAACCATGACACTTGCCATGCACCTGATCGGTGGCACAATTATATGATCTGGACTAGCAAAATCTTCAGACTTTTATCAAGCAGACATTGCAGGAAGGGTTCCAATGTTAAGCAGCAAAAATGCCTTTGCCTTTGCTGATCTCTTGATTGGGTCGCATCATGGCTCTTGCCACTCAAAATAGACAATGCCAAACAGCACAGAGGTGGGCAGTTGTAATTTTTGCAGCTGTATTTCCATTCCTTTTACTCTTAGAAAAGAAAAGACGTGTACAGGTCACTGGCAATCTTTCCTGCTTAATGAAAGGAGGGAAGGGGGGAGACAAAACCACGGACAAGACAAAGCTTTTGTATTGCTAAGATTTATGCGGTCTTTCCAAGGCAGATGGTGACCCATCCAGTTGTGAATGCCAGTTTTAATTCTCTCATGAATAGGGATGATATTATCTCTGCAGAGGTTATTGAAGGTATGGGAAACACAGATCGCAGATAAACTTGTCCCTCAGGTGCTGTAGTGAAATGGAAAGGTCTCCGACCCAGAGTCTGATAAATTATATCCAGGGAGACAGGGGGCTTCATTCGTCACATAATAAGTCTTTTGCTGTGCAGTCCTACTGAATTTGCAAGTAAAAGATTTATTGTTGAAATAGCAAGAGCTTGGTTCAGTAAAAATAATTAAAAATTAAAAAAAAAAATACAGGATGTAGTGAGTAGGACATATTGAAGAATCTTTGACTTACTATGGGATTTAAACATCCTACCTGAAATTCTACAAGTTGCTGCAATTAGAATGGAATATAATTAACATGGAGATGGAGAGAGCAAGAACAACTGCTTTTTACAATGGCTCAAGTGAGCATACTATTCAAAATAGATATTTTTTGGAAAACGTTGAGGATAACAAAAATTATGATTTACTGATTTTACACGGAATAAATTACTGAAAAGACTGTACTGTCTTCATGGAAATAGATGAATTTTATTATTTAAGGTAGCTGCTTTCCAGTCACGCACAATTATTTTTATCATGGAAATGCATTCTTTTTCTTTACTATCATGCTTTTCTAGTAGTTGTTCAAGGCGAGTTGCAGTTTTGTAAGCTCTCAAAGGTGCTCTTGTGAATGGTTTTGGATTCTTGCAGTATCATTGGATATTGTGATCTTTGAGAAAATATATCCTTTTTGAAGTGTGTGTTTCCAGAGTAAAAAGAACAGTGGATACTCACCTTGGAGCTCAGAGATAAACGGGTGTGGTACCAGAAGAGAGAGGACCTTCCTGAGACCTACACTAAAGGTCCCTTGGAGTGAGGAGTGGCCTAGTGGTTGGGGCAAGGTACTTCAGGCCAGAAGGTCAGGGGTTCAAATCCTACTAGAGGACAGCAACCTTGGGCCGGAAGGACTGGGGTTTCTAGTCCCACAGGTGCTCCTTGTGGTCTTGGGCAAGCCACTTAACACTCCATAGCCCATGTTCCCTGTAAAATAGTTATCTCCAACTTATAATGCCCTGTTCAATGTAATTTCAGTTTGTTCAATGTAAACCACACTGATGCAGAATAGCGTGGTATATAAGAGAATGTAAGTAAATAAATAAATAATAATGCTTAACTTGCACCTACGGTGTTAGCATACACCATCTGCTGCTACAGTCCTATGGGGGCAGTGGCAGAAAGCACAAGCTTTAGTCCTAGCTGATTTGTTGAGAAGCTTGCTACTTCTTTTGATGCCTCACTTTGTTGAAAGTTTGAATACCAGAGCTTGAACTACACTTGTGTTTAAGCGGACTCTTTCCTTGAGCTGCTCTTTTGTCATTACCTTACTTTGGGAATACACCTAACAAAGGTGCTTTTAAAAAAAATATGCCCCAGACTGGACTTGATCTTCTTTAAGGTGTGGAGCAGTGCAAATTTTGTGGGTTTTTTCCCCAAGCATTATCGAGCAGTCAGAGCCTTGGAGCACCTTCCTCCCACCACCCACCTGAATCCCTTTGATTCATTTTCTCAGATTCTTTGGGTACCTTCTGAGGTTTGCAAGCCATACACCACCCCAGTGGACTAAAAGTTACACATGTTAATATTACAGTGCTAAAAGAAAGAACACACATACTCGACACATCTAAAGCACATCAAATAGTATAATACTCACACTTACCCTGCCCTACCTATTCTTTTACTCACTTCATCCTGCCATTCGCATTCCCCAAAAAAACATGTTTTAAAGGACTTATGAAATTGCAAATAATTTGTCAACTCTTTTAGCTCTTATGGAACACTGTTCCAGTACCCAGGAATCACACTAATTTCAATTTTGTAGTGGTTTTTTTCACTCCATTTAAAAAAAGTAAAATCAGATTTTAATTAAAAACTTCAATTCTAATGTTTCATGTAAACAGAAATATTTTTATTGCACAGTTCTGCATTTTAACTTTTAAATGTTTAGGTTGAAGGAACTGAGAAAGTGTGTGGTGTTGTGTGGGCTTAGTCATTGGTAAACTAATCCTAACTGGTAGTATAATCGAAACAGAATAACAAGCATCAAACAGTACACAAACTAGGGGTTCTGAACTCAGTCCTTGGGACACACTTAGCTAGACAGATTTTCAGGATAACCACAATGGATATGCATGAGAGAGATTTGCATGTACTGCCTTCATTGTAGGCGATTCCAAGGACTGGCTTGAGAACCTGATATAGACTGATCTAAATACTGTCCATTTTCTTGAACAGAAAAAGAATGGTGAAAACACGATATGAGGGAGGAGTGGTCTAGTAATTAGGAGAGTAATACAAGCATATTAGCAATCATCAATTTATAAGTGAATACTGTGTGTGAAAATAATCCATGTACTTTTAATATGATAATGGAACAAATAGGTAAAATTGGTAAGTTTTATGGTAAGTTTTGCCATATTCAGCAAAACCATCTTTAGAATGTATTCCATCTGAGTGTTTATGGTCACTGCGTTGGTTGTCTAATCGTCTTCATCTCTATTAATGAAAACCAGGAGAGGTCAATACTTAATGGTCCATCTAATGCACACAAATATACAGATAGTGGATTGTGAAGATGCTCAAATGGGCTGCTGCTCATATTCCTCATTGCTGCGGCTTATGTTTTCTTTTTTATGTCGATTTTTCCTCATGAAGAAGGATAAAAAGAAAGGGAAGGTCCAGGCAAGCGACCCCAGTATTCCCCTTCCCAATCAACTCTCCATCAAGCTGTTCGCAATGGTATCTGTTTTACCGCATCAAGAGAGAGCTCACCTTGATGACAGTTTGGAGAAGGGAAGCTCACTCCATCTTAAGGATGTTTTGTTAAGCCCAGAAGCCAGAGTACACTCCCTTACCTCCATTGACGAGTTTGCTGAATGAGAGGGCCTAGGCAAGCCCTGATTTTGGAAAAAAGCTCCATGGAGTAATGGATGGCCTTTGTCTGGGCATGAATAATGCATCAGGTTTTGGACTAGAGGCCAAACAGTTAACACTGATCGTGTGCAAGAGTTGCTATTGCAGCGAATGCTCAGCAGTCATCATTAGAACATCTTAAGCATTTCATGGGAGAACTTGTAAGTGCCAAATCACTTTCTCTGCAAAGGGGTGTAAAGCCAGAGGAAATCACATTAGAGTCCATTTGAGATCACATTATGCATGTAGAAGCTTCTGTGGGTTGCAAGTTGGGCACTATGGAAGGGGCTCTGGGGAATTTGGACTGGTGTTTAGAAGTAGTGGAATCTTTTGGGAAAGAACATGAAAAGAAGTTAAGATCTCTGGAAACTGAACACAATGATATGAAACTGGTTCAATAGAAAGTGACTAGAGATTGTGTGAATGTACAATGGAAAGTTGAGATTGTGGCGAACAAACTTAGTTGAATAAAAGAGTTCTCAATTTTCCACGAATGGCAGTAATGAATCCAAGGGATCTTTTTAAGAAATAAATAATGGAAGTTCTGAACTCAGTCCTTGGGACATACTTAGCCAGACACGTTTTCAGGATAACCACAATGGATATGCATCAGAGAGATTTGCATGCATTGCCTATCTCCAGGAACAAGCAGGAGTTGGCGACGATGCTACTGTGGATACCGGTACCGATGCCGATACCGGTACCGATGTCGGAGTCGAGCCCTATAGCGACATCGGAGCAGTCATTGGTGACAGTTCAATCGGCACCGAGGTTACCGAAAACCTGCGGTTGCTATCCTCGGTACCGAGCCACCGGTATCGATCGGTGTGGGTACCAGAACGTATTGGTACCCAGTCTTCCAGACTAGAGATCGATTCCAAACTCGGCATGGTAAGAACGCATGATACTTTTTGCCCTTAAGCAGGTCAACATGGTATCTCATCTCTCTGCGTCTTCTGTCTACTTACCATGCTAGAGTCCTAGAAGTCTCGGGACTTGCTGGCTGCAGATTGATATTATCCTCTCCTTTTCACGTAACTGTCCTGGTTATTTTCACTAGCTAGCATCCTTGCAGATCATAACCAGGAGGAATAGATTCTCTATATATCTTCTCAAGTAGATTCCACCTCCTTGTTATTAGATGAATCTTTCCTCTCCACATATCCTATGTGAATGCCCTACTGTAGGCATATCTTTGTCTGTTTAATTACAGACACCCATATTTATCTTTTGTGTGTATTTTATACCCTTCCATATCTCACTATAGATATATTCCTATATGTCTATCTATATATCTATATGTATATCTATATTTTTATATATATATATGTATCTGTCGAGATATTTTATTATAGATAGTTCTCCAGGACCAAGCAGGAAGTCAGTCCTCACTTATGGGTGACGTCGGCGCCGACGGAGCCCTCGCGAAGCAATTTTCCCCAGCTTTCAAAGAAAGCCTTTGGGAATTGCAGCGCGCATGCGCGGTCGTCTTCCCGCCCGAAGGTGCCATCTTAGCCAGTCTTCTTTTTTCCGCGGAGCCCTACAGACGTCCCCGTCTTGTCCCCGCGAAAAAGTTGATTTTCCTCTTTATTTTATACTTTTTTCTTTCGGTTCGACGCCGATCGTTTTCCCGCCCGGACTCGCGACGCCGGTCTCGAGTCCTCTTCCGTTTTTCGGTTTTTCTGACTTAGTCAGCTTTCGTTTTCGTTTTCCCTGGCAGCCCGGTCCTTTGACCTCGCAGGGGCCCTTTTTCCCCCGATGGCTGCCAGTGGCTTTAAGCGGTGTGGTCGGTGTGACCGAAATATGTCACTAACCGACACACACGACTTTTGCCTCTGCTGCCTGGGCCCGGATCATGAGGAACTGATCTGTGGGCCCTGCAGCAAACTGTCCTCGAAGGCGTTGAGAAGTCGGCGGCATCAGCGCGAGAGAATCTTCGCTGACCCCAGCCGTACCCGGACCTCGTCGGAGGCCTCCGTGTCGAAAGGCTCCAGCTCGGACCGTCGCCGGAGCTCCTCCGACCGGGGTTCTCCCTCCGGGGACCATCGTCGGAAGGAAAAACCCGCGAGGGCGGCGTCGGTGGACGCTCCTGGCTCCGCGAGGGCCAGGTCGCATAGCCCTGACAGCCGCCCCGGGTCCTTGGAGAAGGAACACCTCCCGAAGCGACCTCGCCTGGAGTCGGAGATGCCTGCCCGGGTAAGTCCTGTAGTCCTTCTGGACTCGCCTCCGCGACAGCCGACGTCGGGCCCGACGCCGTCGGGGCCCGAGTCGGGGGCTGCTGGGTCACCTGAGCTCGGACTCAGGTTGACGGCCTTGGAGAGCAGACTGTCTGCCTTCATGGACCAGCAGCGGGCACTGCTCGCTGGCTTCGCTGGCGTCGCTGCCCCGACCGCCGGGACGTCGACGTCCAAGTCGACCCCGGAGACCGAGCCGATCCTCGAGTCGATGAGAACTCGAGTCGATCCTCGGTCGAGGTCGCCCTCGGCCTCCCGTTCGGGACCGAGGTCGCCGACGCCGACTCCGCACCCTGCCCGGGCCGACCCCACCGAGTCCTCGTCGGAGTCGGTCTGGGAGTCTGAGGAGGAAGAGTCACCTGATTCTTTCCGGACTCGGTGTGTCCCATCGGACTCTCCGGAGTCCGAGCCTCAGAAGCAGTCCCCCCGGAGGATGCCCGGTTCTCGGACTTCGTTAGGGATATGGCCAAGGCTTTGGCCTTCCCTGCGGATCCCGAGGAGGAGCCTCGAGCCGAAGAGCTCGACGCCCTCCAGTATGACTCTCCCGCGAGGGAACACTTTACTGTGCCGGTTCCTCCTATGCTGGAACGACTACTCTTCCGCATGTGGGAGAGTCCGGCCTCCTCGCCGGTCCTGAGCAAGCGGGTCGATTCTATCTATCGAGTCCGCAAGAGCCCGGGCTTTCAAAAGGCACAGCTGCCACACCATTCCATGGTAGTGGAATCGGCCATGCATCGTCTTAAGAGCCAGAAGATGCACTCCTCGGTGCCTCCTGGAAGGGAGGCCCGTAACCTGGATGGCCTTGGCAAGAAGTGCTTCCAGGGCTCTATGCTCGCCTGTCGTGTCCAGACTTACCAGCTATACATGGGCATGTATCTCAGGGATCTGGCTAAAGAGCTAGCCGGATTCTCCGCTGGTCTCTCCGAGGAGCCCTTGCGGAGGTTCCTAGCCTTGTCCACGGGTATTCGGGAATGCTCAAAGTTCATGTCCCGAGCAGCCTATGATGGCTTTGAAGCCTCGGCTCGAGTAGCCGCAGCCGGCATCGGTGCCCGCCGACAGGCTTGGCTTCAGTCGTCCGACCTTGAGCCCTGGGTACAGGACAAGTTGGTCGATGTCCCCTGCCGAGGCGAAAACCTCTTTGGCAAGCCCATGGCGGAAAAGGCTGCACAAATTGAGACTGAGACTCTCACCAGGACCAGGCTTTCTAGGAAGACCTCCGCCCCTTCCCAGAAAAAGAAGGGCTCGGGAAAAAAGTCCTTTTACCCGAGGAAGGCAGCTGCCTACAAACCATACCCCCATTATCAGGCCCCTGCAGCTCCCCAACAGGGCCAGCAGGCCAAGGGACGGGGTAACGGGTCCCGTAGGCAGCAAGCCCCCAAGCCTGCACCACCAGCCCCTGCTCAGCAGGGTGGGGGTTTTTGACTCGCTCAGCATAGCCTCTCCCCCCCCCGCTGGTTCCCCCCGGCACCGGAGGCCGGCTGGTTCACTTCGCCCACAGGTGGTCCAGCATCACCGCAGATGCCTGGGTGCTTCAGGTCGTGCGAGAGGGCTACCTTCTCCACTTCCATCAGGTCCCTCCCTCCTATTTTCCGGGAGAGCCTCCGCGCCCCCCTCTGCACAGGGAGTTGCTCCTTCAGGAGTTAGCAGGTCTTCTGCAGGAACAGGCGGTGGAACCGGTGCCACACCACCTGAGAGGTCAAGGCTTCTATTCAAGGTATTTTCTGATACCAAAGAGAACAGGAGGCCTCAGACCCATCCTGGACTTGCGCAACCTCAACAGGTTCCTTGTGCGGGAGAAGTTCAAAATGCTTACCCTTGGAATCCTTCTGCCCTACCTCCAGCAGGGAGATTGGCTATGCTCCTTGGATCTAAAGGATGCCTACACGCACATCCTCATCCACCCAAGCCACCGCCAATACCTAAGGTTTGTGGTGGCAGGAAATCATTACCAGTACAGGGTACTGCCCTTTGGCCTGTCCTCCGCACCGCGAGTCTTCACAAAATGTCTCGCGGTCGTGGCGGCCCATCTCCGGCTTCACGGCCTCTATGTCTTTCCGTACCTCGACGACTGGCTCATCAGAGCAGCGTCCGCTCAGGAGGTCACCAACGCCACGTGCCGCACGGTGACTCTGCTGCAGCACTTGGGCTTTGTCATAAACTTCGCAAAGTCCACTTTGCTCCCCTCACAGGATCTCGAGTTCATCGGCGCAAGGCTGCACACTCCTCAGGCTCGAGCGTACCTACCGCTCGACAGGGCTCAGCGGCTCATGGACCTAGCCGACCGCTTTCGCAGCCAGCCCCTGGTCTCCGCCAGGCGCTTCCTGAGACTGCTCGGCCATATGGCTTCCACCGTCCATGTGACCCCCAATGCCCGCCTGAATATGCGGTCTGCTCAATGGTGTCTCCGCCGGCAGTGGCGGCAAGCCACAGGCGGCCTAGCAGACCTTGTGCGCGTCTCCGAGCCGCTGGTCTCGTCTATCCGGTGGTGGCTCCGGCAGCCGAACCTGATATTGGGAATGCCTTTCCAGTCACCTCAGCCGACCCGGGTGCTGACCACCGATGCATCTCTCCTGGGCTGGGGAGCACATTGCCAAGAGGCTCGTACTCAGGGCCTCTGGACCAAGTGGGAGTCTGCTCAGCAGATCAACTTCCTGGAGCTCAGGGCGATCCGCCTAGCTCTCAGGGCCTTCTCCCACCTGACCTCCCAACAGTCCGTCCTTGTCCAGACGGACAATCAAGTTGCCATGTTCTACGTGAACAAGCAGAGGGGCACGGGCTCCTTCCTCCTCTGCCGGGAGGCACAGAAGCTCTGCTCTTGGGCCGTCAGTCACGGCATTCTCCTCAAGGCAGTTTATCTCCCGGGCCAAGAAAATTGCCTGGCGGACAAACTCAGCAGGGTCCTCCAGCCGCACGAGTGGCGTCTGGATCCCTTGATCGTTCAGAAGCTCTTCCTCAGGTGGGGCCTCCCCACGGTGGATCTCTTTGCCAGTCCTCACAACCGGCAGCTTCCTCGCTTCTGCTCTCGTCAGCCACACCCCCTTCGGGTTGCGGCGGACGCCTTTCTGATCTCATGGTCGGGGAGCCTTCTGTACGCTTTCCCTCCCATCCCGTTAGTCTCTCGGACTCTTTTCAAGGTTCTCCGAGACAAAGCCTTCATGATCCTGGTGGCCCCTCGCTGGCCCAGGCAGCCGTGGTTTCCGCTCCTGCTGCAACTGGCGGTGGAGGATCCAATCCCTCTGGGGGTACAACCGGATCTCCTCACCCAGGATCAGGGGTCCCTACTGCACCCCAACCTCCGGTCTCTCAACCTCATGGCCTGGCTGCTGAAAGGGTAGTCCTTGCTCCTCTTCTCTTGCCGGCGGAGGTGGAGGAGGTCGTCTTGGCTTCGCGACGGCCTTCTACCCGCAAATGCTACGCCCTTAAATGGCGTCGCTTTGCAATCTGGTGTTCCCAACAGTCTCAGGATCCCTTCTCCTGCCCGGTGTCGGTGATCTTACAGTACTTGCTACACCTCTCTAATCTGGGACTTAAGTCCAACTCCGTCAAAGTTCACCTCAGTGCTCTTTCAGCACATCATGTGCCGGTGGACGGCAGACCTCTCTCCAACGACCCTCTCGTAGCGAGGTTTCTCCGAGGTCTCCTTCTACTTAAACCACCTCTGCGCCCGCCAGCACCTGACTGGGACCTGAATGTGGTTTTACAGCGGATCACCTGTCCGCCTTTTGAACCTATGGCTACCTGTTCTCTCCGTTTTCTGTCCTGGAAAACGCTGTTCTTGATAGCCCTCACTTCCGCTAGGCGCGTAAGTGAATTGCAGGCCCTCGTGTCTGATCCCCCTTACACTAGGTTCTACAAGAATAGGGTAGTCCTTCGGACTCACCCGAAATTTCTGCCTAAAGTGGTCTCCCCTTTTCACATCAATCAGGAGGTGGTACTTCCAACCTTCTTTCCCAGACCACACTCCAGCCGAGCTGAAACGGTCCTCCATACCCTGGACTGTAGAAGGGCATTGAACTTCTACCTTGACCGTACGCGGGAGCACCGTAAAGCTGCTCAGCTTTTTGTGTCTTTTGACCCCAATAAATTGGGGCTCCCGGTCTCCAAGCGTACTCTGTCCATCTGGGTTGCGGACTGTATCTCTTGGGCTTATGGGGCAGCCGGACTCTCCTTAGAAAGTCGAGTCACGGCTCATTGCGTTCGGGCAAAGGCCACGTCAGTGGCTTACCTCCGCTCTGTTCCGCTGGCAGACATCTGCCGGGCCGCTACTTGGTCTTCGAGCCAGACTTTTGCGGTCCATTACTGTCTCGAGAGGGAGTCCCGTAGGGACAGTGCTTTCGGACAGGCAGTCCTCCGTAATCTCTTTGAGGTCTGAGCAACTCCTACCCTCCATCCCGGATGTGGGCTACCGGTGGGTGATAATTCAGCGAAGATTCTATCCTTCTGTGCTGCTGAGCTAGAGGGAGCTCATTTTTGTGCTTAGGGTCTCCGGTAGCCTTGAGCTTGGGAGTCCCATAAGTGAGGACTGACTTCCTGCTTGGTCCTGGAGAAAGCGTAGTTACTCACCTGTAACAGGTGTTCTCCAGGAGCAGCAGGAATCAGTCCTCACTACCCTCCCTCCTCCCCTTGGAGTTGCAATCGTCTGCTTATGTTCTTTTGCAAATTTTTATGCTGTCTTTTTTAGCTATGTCATCTGACTGGCTAAGATGGCACCTTCGGGCGGGAAGACGACCGCGCATGCGCGCTGCAATTCCCAAAGGCTTTCTTTGAAAGCTGGGGAAAATTGCTCCGCGAGGGCTCCGTCGGCGCCGACGTCACCCATAAGTGAGGACTGATTCCTGCTGCTCCTGGAGAACACCTGTTACAGGTGAGTAACTACGCTATATGTATTCACATACTTATCCATCTGACTGTCTTGCTCATATAGCTATATGATTCTGACAGAGGGGTTTTACCCAGACCTATGCTATCCAGTAGGTTTGGGGTTCTACACACACAACCACTCCTGTGGTAGTCAACAATTTTTATACCATAACCTAAGGGTTTAGGTACCTCTGAAGCTCTCCGTGCTCCAATATCTCTCCTAGTTTACCCCAGTTAGGAGAGACATTGTGGATCTTCAGTTAATCACAGGTTTTAACGCCTCAGGCATTTGTCCTTTCTTTTGGGATACAAGGGGTTCCCATACCCTTTCTCCCCACAAGGTCTGTGCCTGTTTGTCCAAATCGGTTAGCCTTTCTCTTTTGCTCCTCAGAGTGAGCCACTCTGCCGCCAAAAGAGTTGGGTTTTTGTCATAAAGCCTTCCGCTGAAGGCCCACCGTTTTTGTACTACCCCAGTTTTTCCTACTGGGGTTACCTGTCACCTTTTTAGGCTTCTGACCTCCTCTGTGTTTCCTACAGGTTTATTACCTCCACTTTACAGTGAGGTCCTCTTCAGGTTCCTCTACTGGATTCCCAGTAGATCCCATAAACCTCCATACTTCTGTGAAGACCTGTCAGGGGAGGTCCATATTGCAATATTCTTTGCAATATCATTGATGACAATTATCATCCACACATGGACTTCTTCTCTGCAGTCCTATGCTAGGTTAGCTGTTCCACAGCATCTTTCTTTCGTCAACTCCTACCCTCCATCCTCAGGATGCCTGGTGTTCTGGGAGATAGCATGTTCCAACCTATGACATGCTGGGACTCCAGGCATCTCAGCTTGGGAGTCCCCATATGTGAAGACTCATTCCTGCTTGTTCCTGGAGATAGCACAGTTACTTACCTGTAACAGGTGATCTCTGGGAACAGCAGGAATAAGTCTTCACAACCCACCCAGGAGTTGTATCTCTATCTATCTTTCCTTTCCTTTCTCTCTCTCTTTGTCTCAGCTTTAAAACTTAACTGAGGAGAGGCAGTTGGGAAAGGCGGGAAGGCAGCATGCAGGCATGCTGGGATGCTTCCAAAAGCTCTTGATTGGACGCTGGGAAGCGTTCCCGCGCAGACTCCGTCGGTACTGACGTACCCATATGTGAAGACTTATTCCCGCTGTTCCCAGAGATCACCTGTTTACAGGTAAGTAACTGTGCTTTATTGTAGGTAATTCCAAGGACTGGATTGAGAACCCTGATATAGACTGATCTAAATACTGCCATTTTCTTGAACAGGAAAGAGGCACATGCCAGACACAAACTGCCGGCTAGTGTCCATTAGTAGAAGACCCCCTTTGTTTTTCGGTCAGCGAGTACAGTGTTTTCCAAATTTTTGCCAGTAGACTCAGAGAAGGAGTAAACTTTTTCTCCAGCTTTGGTAAGATGTTCTTTAGAAATTTCCTGCAAAATGTTTGATTCAGATTTCAAATGTGAGAGAGATCTTTTATGACCCTGAACAATTGAAGGATATTCTTTTGAATAAGGTTCCTACTAAATAATATGGCTGTATTGTTCCTCCTGTATTTTTACTGTCTTAATTTAATTTTATTTTAATTTAAAGCTTATATATTGCGGATCCTGTTTGATCTCTGCGGCCTACAATAAACATAATAAATAATAATACAGAGACAATAAAATGAAGTAAAATTAAAACAAAATCAATAACATAATATAAATAAAATTTGATATGGTATAACTAAAATTAACTAAAAGCTTTAACAAAATACAATGCCTTCACCTTTTTCCTAAAATAAAAATAATCTTGAAGAACATGAAGCTCAGGGGGAAGCTCATTCCAAAGAACAGGACCACATATTTAAACCCAGTGTTTCAGAACTCGAACACCATAACCAGAAGGAGGTGCTCGATATCTTAACTGTCCAGTCCCCTGAGATCTTAGTGAGAACCTCCCAGGGAACTTTGAGGGGGGACATCTACACCCGTTTTCAATACTTTAAAAATAAACATCGCCAGCCTAAACAAAATACAAAACCCAAAAACAAAAAATGAAGCATCTCCAAAGTAGGCGAAATACATGATCAGGAAATTAGCACCCATTAATAGACGAACAACTGCATTCTGGATCCTCTGAAGTGGCTTTAGATGTGACTTGACACCAAACAAAATTGTACTGCAATAATCCATCGGAGTGAAACTATATTTCAATTGCATAACAAGGTGCAACTTAGGAAAGTTGTTAAGCAATCTTTTTTTAATATGAGGACGAAAAGACAACTGAGAGTGTAAAAGTATACCTAAATAATGCACCTGCTCCAAAAAAACAATTTGATAAGGACCAATAGAAACTATATCCTGTAACTGCAGATTACGATAATGCTGAATTGACAGAAGTTCAGGTTTGGCAATATATTCAGTTCGAACCAAAGAGCCTGCAACCAGCTTGATACCAGAAGTATACAGTTAGAAAGAGTCCCTAGAACAGAGTGAATATCTTTATGAAAAGGGAAAAAAAAGCATGTTGTCATCAACATACAGCCAAAACTGAACTTGCAATGACTGTAGCAAAGGACAGATATAGATGTTGGTTATTTTTATTTATTTAGCTATATTTATATACCATCTTTCACTGGGTCAAGGCGATTTTCAGGGAACAAACTTGATATTATATTTTAACAATGTCACAAACTATGTACATTATGCCAATGCTAGGTTTTGTTTTCGTAACTATATACAATTATAACTGTGTACAGTGGTAGTGATAGATATCTGGTTCTGCTCCAACTGTGGAGGGGTTATATGATAGCGTTGAAATGTTCTGTGAATAGGTATGTTTTAAGGTGTTTTCTTATCTGGTGACGTTCCTTATCTGGTCTGGTAGGGTGTTCCATGTCGAGGGTGTGTACAGTTAGAAGGCTCGTTTACATGCATTCTAGTTGGCTTTGGTTCTGGTGTGTGGGACGGTGAGGGTGTTCATCGTGGAGGTCCGTCTAGACCTATGTTCCTGGGAGGTCTGAAGTAGTGAGCAGAAATGTGTAGGGGGGTTGGAATAGATTGCTTTGTGTGTTAGCATGAAAGTTTTGAATTTTGTTCAGCTCTGTAGTGGGAGCCAGTGGAGTTGCTTTAGTATTGGTGTGATGATGTCATATTTTGCTGCTGCTGCTAGTAGGGTCCTTGCTGTTGAGTGAAGAGCTGTTTGAAGGGGTAGGAGGGTGTATCTGGCTAGGCCTTGATAGACAGCATTGTAGTAATTGATGTGGGGTATGATGGTGGCTTGTAACACAGTGTGAATGCCTATTGGCTCTAGGAGTGAGTAGAGACATTGAAGTGTCTTTGTTTTTTTAATATATTGTCTGGGCAGGTTTGTTGATGTGGGCTTTAAAAGTGAGGTGCTGATCAAGGGCAATTCCCAGATAGCTGACTTCGGTCTTGATTTTTAATTTCCATGTTCAGTATTGTTGTGGGGGGGGGGGGGGAGTAAAGATGGTGTCTTTTGTTATATAGAATACCTCCGTTTTGTTGCAGTTGATGAGAAGGTTGTTCTCCTTTAGCCAGTTAGCCACCTTGGTAAAACATTCTTGGAGGGCGGATAGTGAGGGTTGGTTTGTATTGATTGGGCTGTAGATCATGTCGTCATCGGCGAAGATGTGAATGTTGAGATTGTGTGATCTGATTGTGCAGACCAGTTGAATGTAGATGTTGAAAAGGAGTCAGCGAGGGTGGATCCTTGGGGGACTCCTTGAGTCTGTATGGAATGGAGGTGTTCTGTCCGATCTTTATTTGTTGGTATCTATCTGTGAGGTATGAGGAGAACCATTTGAGCATTGTGCCTCTAATTCCATTGGTGCAGAAACATTGCAGGAGGATGTGGTGGTTTACAGTGTCAAAGGCTGATAATATGTCTAAGAAGATTAACAAGAAGCCTTGGTTGATGTGCTTTAGTCCTTGGATTAGAGTGTTTACCGGGGTGGTCAAAAGTGTTTCTACTCTGTGTTGTGGTTGGAAACAATATTGTTGTGGTTCCAGAAGGTTGTATTTGTCAATATGGTCTTAAAGTTGGTGCTGGATGGTTTTCTCTACAATCTTGGCAGCAAATGGGAGGTTGGCAATGGGCCTGTAAGATGAAGGCTCAAAAGGGTCCAAAGTCGTTTTTTTCAGTGTTGGCTGTATGGAAGATGTTTTTAGACATGTGGGCATGATGCCTTGTTGTAGTATTTAGTGTGTGATTCTGGTTAGCGCGATGCCGAACTCCTTTTTGGATGCTTTAATCCAATAGATGGGGCAGGGATCCAGGGGGGAGGTTGTAGTGTTTAGAGATGTTATGATTTTATTTATTTATTTATTTAACAATCATTTATATCCCGCATCTTCCAGAGTTCAGATGCGGCTTACAATTGAACAACAGTCAACAAAGCAAGGGCTTGTTTTACATGGAACAATTTTTGACAGTAAACAATGTAATAGTTAAATACGTAACAGAACGGTGAATGGTTAAATGCATAACAGAACAAGAACAATTTATGAACTATGTACAGATACAGGTTTGTAGGTTCCTTAGATTTAAATCATGGTTATTTACAAGAGGGTGTAAATCTGTTAATTATGGGGTTTAGCTTTACTCAGTTGGGTGTTATTTAGCCTTTTTCTGGGATGATTAGTGTATTATCAATGTTGTTGTAGTGCATGGCAAAGAGGTAGGTTTTCAGTTTTTTGCGGAATTCTATAATTTCTGTTGTGGATCTTAGGTCCTCTGGGATGGAGTTCCAAATGAAGGGGGCCGCATGTGAGAAGGCTCTGTTATTAGTTAGTTTGGTTGCTTTTATATGATGTCCTCTATTTGCCTTTTTGTGACAACTGAGAAGGTGGTCCAGCTGTCTGGGTGGTTGTCTTCATCAGGGAGGAGCGGGTGTGGATGTAGCTGCTTGTAATGTTGAGCCAGCTGTTAGGGGGTGAACGTTATATCCTGGTTGTCAGTGCTTGGTGTTTTTGTCAGCTGTTTTATGATGTTGAAGAGCTCTCTTGAATGGCTGATTGCAGAGTTGAGTAGTTTAGTGTGCACACACTGTCCATGAAAACAAACACTCTCTACACACACATAGAAAACACTCGCATCCCAATATGGTAAATGACTCTAAACAAGATTACAAGTTTAGACCAAACTTATCAGTCAATGTACATAGTTCTCAATTCGACTAGCTTAAATCCTGAGCCTTTTGTTCAATGTACATAGTTAATGAAACTGTTACATGTAATTGACCTTATTGTTGTTAAATGTAAACCGCATTTGATCTCTGGAAAAAGTGGTATATAAATGCTAAATAAATAAATAGTGTGATGTTCACATCTTGCCTTATCTGTGGAGGTATGGTAGTCATTCAGTAGTTGTAGGTATTGGTGTCTGTGCTCGCTGTTTTTAGATTTACGCCATTGTCATTTGTGTTTGCAGAGTTGCCTTTTTAGGTTGCAGAGGGCTGGAGTATACCAATCTGTTTTGGGTCATTTCTTGTGTGGTGTGGTGTAGTTTGTAGTGATAGCTGCCTTTCTGGTGACACTTTTCCAGTTTTCCATGAGGATATTGGGGTCTGCTGGGTCTTCAATCGCTATGTAAGTATTTCCTGAAGACAGTTGTCCTTGTTGAAGGGATTAAATCTTCTAGTTGGTGGATGGTGATTGTGGATATTGTTAGGGAGGTTCTGTGGGAGGGAGAATCTGATCAGGTTATGGTGCAATCAGAGTACTGGTTGGGCTTGGATTGAGTGTGGGGAGCCCAACTAGGTTGTGGATCCATTGAAGAAAATTAGGTCCAGGGTGTTGCCTTTCTCGTGCTTGGGGGTGTTTATTAATTGTGTTAGGTCCATTGCTGTCATTGCCTGGATGAAGCTGTGGGTGTGATTCAGTTGTAGTGAGGGGAGGTTGAAGTACCCTAAAACTAAGAGGTCCTTTCCAGTTTTTGATGCAGTTAGCGCTCTGTCCAGGATAGCTAATCAGTCGTTTGTGTTGGCTATTTGTGTCCTGTATATGAGGCAGATGGTTAATTGTTTGTTTGTTATATCGATGGTGTTTGATTCATTGGTACTTTCTCTTGTATGGTGGTGGAATTTGAGGTTGTCTTTGGTTACTATCATCACTCCACTCTATGTTGTGACCGTGGACATTGACAGATGGTGTATCCATCAGGAGTAAGCTGATTTAGTAGTACGTTGTCCATCTCGGTGATCCACGTTTTGGTTATGCATGGTATGTCTGTGTTATGGGATTCTAGGAGGTCTCTTATGATCTGTATTTTGTTCTGTATTGAGCTGGAGTTTATGACTACGCAGTTCAGTGTGCATGTGTGTGGAGAATTGGATGGGGTGGAATTTGTCTGAGTGGGGGAGCTCTTTATGTGGATTAACCATCGGAGTATCCTGAATGTGTTGTGTGAATGTGGCATAAGGATTGATATGTTGGAGGGGGTGTTGAGCTGTGGCTGGAGGGTGAAGATTGATTGGAGGCTGTGTGCTGTGGAGAGAAGTAGGAGTGTTAGCAGGGTGTAGAGTAGGGGATATAATGTTAGCATTGTCAGTAGCGGTAGTTTGCAGTGCCTGAGTTAAATAACAATGCTGACAACAAGGAGTCTTATGTGAGATAACTGGTGTTAGTAATGTTGTCTTTTTGTTTTTCCCCTTATTTTGTGATTGAGAATGCTCCTTTTTATTGTGGACTTGATAGAAAATGATGTTTAGCCAGTTTTTTGGTTGTTGGATTAATGAATGTATTTCTTCTTTTTAATTTTTCTTTGGCTTCATCTTATTTCTGTTCAAAAAACTGTATTCTTTGTCCTTAATTTAAAATATAATAAAAAAAATTTTTTAAAAAATATGCCGATAAATTTATCTGAATATTTTTATGCATATGTGAGCGATGCTGGCATAACGCTATACGGATGACTTATTCATTTAAAGTTAGGCCTACTATTTCTGCAGCTATACTTAAATGGATAAGATATCTGGAGAACAGCAGAATATTTCCACTCTGCATATAACTTTAGGCCCTGTTCCCACCCCACCACACATTCTGCCCCAGTTTAAACACACAACATTTGGCCATATAGTAACAATCTGCCAAACATTATGAGCTCGCCATGCTGAGAAATCTAGAATCACCAATTACGCTGTCCTCATCTGATGCTGACCACAGATATGGTTCTGAATATTGCCCCATGAGGCTTGATTTGCTGATTTTTTCCCATTCTTGGACAAAAAGCTTATTAAATCAGATTTATTCCTTTATATGCATTGGGTATAGTGAAATGGATTAATCTACTTAAAATGAAACTGGACTCGACTCCTAGACTGTGAAAGGAGATGAGAATGGAAGCAGTGTTTTTTTTTAAACTTCAGGTTACAACCAGTTACTGGGATACAAGGTCATAGGAAACGGGTCAGAGGCTCACTCTCTCGGTCCCAGGGCTGTTACCTTCATCTACATGGATCTTTAAATAAGTTAATTGTATGGTATCTGTATTTTTACACTTTCTTTGAGGACCCACTTAGTTTGCACCATGAAATCAACTCAGGACTATAGGTATCTTGTAATTCAAACGTACCAAAACAGAGACAGATTAGAGTCGCAGGAGTGGGAATGGGAACAGGACCAAAAGTCGGAAGAGAGTATTGAAGACTGCATCAGGACAGGGGCTCTGGATGACATACTGATAGGGGGAGGGGAGAGAGTAGTAGGAGTGAACTGTATGGAAAAGAGAGGGAGATTTTGTAGGCTTTCCTATTCACTACGCTGTAAGAAAACATTTGAAAAACTATTGATCTAGAGTGATTTCAGTCGTAAGTCCTGAGATTCAGTCCAACAGATAACATTTATTGGGATATGAGACTGAAGTCCATGAAGTGCTAAAATTCAGTTAAGTAAAAGGAGAAATTTTCTTTAAAAAAAAAAAGAAAAATAAATTTGAAGAAAAGGGATTATGGCACGTAATTGGAGTGAGGAAGATGCAGAGAAAATATGAAGACATACTTCTTAATTGAAAGGGTATCGAATACCTGACTGTGAAGTTCTAATGGCAGAAAATTTCTATACAACAATAATAAGGTGGCATGTCTCATCCACTGGAAACTCTGGAAACACTTCAACATGACTGTTCTGGAAAAGCACTGGGACTCCTTAAAAGTATTATGGAGAATGAAGAGGTTATAATCACCTGGGATACTCCCATTCCAATGGATAAGAAGCTAGATGCAATAAAACCTGATATAGTGGTAAAGGAGAAAAACACCAGAACGGCATTGATAACAGAGGTGTCAGTTCCAATCAATTATTCTGCACATCATGTGGAGAGGGAGAAGATACCCAAGTACTAAGAAATGCAATCAGAGACCATAAAAATGTGGCAGAAACATATAGAAATATTCCCCATCATATTGGGAGCCACAGGCCTGATTAAGTGAAATTTCCAATCACATCTAGACAAGTTTCCTATACATTTTACATCTTATGAGCTCCAGAAGGAAGCTGTCTTTGCTACGAAGCAAGTATACAAAGAATGTTAGCAGTAAATTTGAAAGACCAAGGTCATAGGCCAAATACCCTGGTTTAGGAGTGAGGGCCATTATTGTTATGGTGAAAAACTAACCCATTTGGAGAAATTACCCCCCAAGATTTACCTACAGAGATAGTACTAAGCAAAACCATGACGGAAACAGAGGGCAGTGATAAGAGTGGGAGAGCAGTAAGTAAAAGAAATGGGGAGGGGGGGCCCCTAGCTGTTGGGCTAATTATGGAAACCTACAGGCTCAATCCAGTGGAGCTATAGGAGGCCAAAAAGGAGAGATATCAAAAACAATTTTCACAGAACAGTGGTACTGCTGCCTCTAGCTCCCAAGAGGAGGAGGTAAAGTCGACTGCAGCAGCAAGGCTTTGATACCAGCTTCAATATAATTCGAAAGGAAAGGCATGTTAGGGCTTCAGGTTGACTTGGCTGCTCTTTACAGCTAAGAAAAAGGTGCAGTATCATGAAGACAATCAAGAATATTTTCTGTTAGAGTTATGAATGCAAAGTGAACAGTTAAAAGAAACATTTGATTATTTATTTATTTAACAGGTTTTGTTATTGCATGTCCTTTATTGCAGGTTATTGCATGTCCTTTATGTCTCTGTAGCATTTGATAACAGTTACATATATAAGCACTTTCTATCCCAGCGGTTTTCCCTTCTTGATATGTGGGAATAAAAAGGCTGATATTAAAAAAAAAACCCTGAGCTTCTAAAATTAGGCACCTGAGTTAGTGTGCTGTGGATGCCATGAAACCAAATAGAATGTTAGTGATTTTCCAAAGAATGGGGAACAAACCAAAAATATCATTTTACTTCCAAACAGGTTGGATGGTGCAACCGCACCTTGGGTATTGTGTATAGGTCTGGTTGCTGCCTCTCAAAAATAATATAGGGCGGATATTTCAAGGCAATTACATGGTCTGCAGACCTAAAAACCATATAAATGCCACTCAGTTGGATATTGAGCAGCATTAACATGGTTAGTGTCACTAAATATCCCCAGGTGCTGCTGCCACTACACGCCCTGATGCTAACTGGTTAGCATTGTGGTGTGTCAGGGGCACTCTGGGTGTCACCCATCGCTAACCAGGCAGTAATGATACTGAGCCGCTGCTCAGTTAGCAACAGGCAGCTAAAGTAAGGCGCAGCAAATGCTGGCCTTACTTTAGCCACAGATACAACCAAGAAGTGATACGATAGAATTTATAAAATCATGAGTGGAGTGGAACAGTTAAATAGCGGGTGGTTGCTTGATGTTTCAAGCAGTGCTAAAACAAGAGGACACTTCATGAGACTAGGAACCAACAGCTTGACAACAAATTGTGGAAAGCGTTTTATAATGCAGCACATATAGTAATTTAGTTGCGGAATTTATTGCTGGAGGATACGTTCAAGGTGTTTAATATTGCAAAGATCGAAAGAGGTTTGGACAAGTTCCTGGAGGAAATATCCATATAAAATTAATAATGAGGTAGACTTGCAAAAACCTTTAGTTGCCACTTGAAACCTGTGGGTGACTAGAGGGCCTCCTTGAAATGAGCTATGATAAATTTGATTTGGTTTTGGAATTTGCTGGGTGGTCTGAACTGACCTTTGCCAGGGACAGGATGCTGGGCTCAGTGGATTTCACTCTGACTTTGTAAAGCTTATCTTATGTTCTTATGAGGATCCTAAATTTAGGCCTGTAATTCATATATCTAGAGTAAGATCATTGCTAATTTCCTGAATTTTCATCACCCTTAATTCAACTCCATAGCCACTCACAATTTAAAATCTTAAATTTAGGGGCATATTGAAACTAGCAGGTATGTATGTTTGTTTATTCTAGATTTTCTATACCTCCTCTCTCAGATATATATTGAAATGGTTTACAATATAACATATGAAACGGCCAAAAAGGAACTACACTGATAGACAGAAAGGGAATAGAACAGTGCAGAATCAAAAATGCTACAGCAGAGTATAGCACAAGCAAATGACTCCCTCAAAAAAAACAGTGGGACGACAACATAGACAGTAAGAATCGCACCACTTAGAGCATTAAACATGTCTCTATGTATGGTGCCTTAAAGGAGATTTTTGTCGGACTGTTTGTGTTGAGGACATAACCTCACATTAATAAACATTTCCATTTTAATAAGTTTATTTCACTTGCATTAAAATAGCTGAAAATCATTCACATATTTATTTATTTATTTGGTATAAATTTGTATGCCGCTACTTCCAGCGATCAGTAGCGGTTTACTGGTGGAAAAAACAAGGGAGTAGGTACAAGTCAATTTAAGAATATAGTCTGATTAAAGGGAGGGGTGAACATCAACCACATAAATTACAGTTATACATTTGATCAACCACATAAATTACAGTTTGAACAACAACATAAATTACAGTTATACATTAAATCGCCATATCTGACGTAGGCGAAGTTCAAAGCACAAGGGAAAACAATCCGGTATCTTCGATGTAGTACCGTGTTTCGAACCAATGGCTTTTTTTAGGTTCTGCATCAGGAACTAGGCCAGAAGTGCCCTGCATAAAAACCTCAGAAATCCACACTTCATGTGAATACCGCCCAAACTTCAGTGAAAAAAGTCATGATGCTCTTCATTGTAGATGGTGTATGACGTCACAAACAGTGCTTATATACTAGTACGACCCTCATCTTCCGGGAAACCAGTGACCAATAAACAACCAACCTGTTGTGATCTTGGACCCAGTCCCGGAAGTCATATAATTGAGTGCCATTCAAGTTCAAGATTTAAACCCCAGGGAGGGAGGGGTGGTTACTGTATCCGAAATAAAGATCCATTGTTCACATCTTTGTAAAGTGGCTGTCTGGTCACTACCTCACCAACTTTGTAATATGCAGTCAATAACTCGCCAATGAAATTGGGAAAAGGTATGGCCATATTGCATACAATGAGAAACCAATGGGCTGTGAGAGTACGAGTAGTGATCCAGGATTTATGCTCAGCTAAACATGTTTTAACAGGACGGGTAGTGTGACCACAAGGGCATATTAGCAAATAGACCACATAATCCAAAGTGCAATCAGTGTGCCCATGGGCAGAATAAATGGTCAAGGTAGAAGTGTCCATCCAATCAGGACCCTCTAAGGTTTGCCCACAAAATGGACAATCCCCACAGCCATAATGGCCATACAAGCATTGAGAGGGCTGAAGAGGAGAAACCAGTCCATCAATGGTCAGCACTACATGGTCACATATATTTTTGCCCCTAGTAAAAATAATAACCAGACCTTTATTAAAAAAAATCATGAAATTGCAAAACATGCCAATATTTCCTCAGAATGGAAGCCACCTGAGTTGTTCTATCTATATAGGGAAGAACACACACAAATCTGTCATTAGCAGGGGTGTCCTAAATGGACAATCACCACTCACAGTGGACGTTGGAGGCTCTTTTGTAGGCTTTAGAAATTGCATCTGAGGGATAACTCAGATTCCGAAGTTGGACCATCAAATGCATTGCATGCCTCTGGAACTCATCAGTCTATAAAAGAAAAACCCTCCTTAGAAGCAGAAATTGGCCAAATGGCAGTCCAATCTTCAAACTGGTAAGATGGTGACTATAGAACCTTTTTTCACTGAAGTTTGGTCGGTATTCACAGCAGGGTATAGGGCAAGGTGCATGTTGCCCACTTCGGTGGTCACAAGGGGGGGCCAAGCAGAAAGCTAGGGGTTTAAACAGAGACAGAATTTATGACCAAAAGTCACTATAAGCAGATATAGAATAGTGGGTTTTAAGAGCAGATTTGAATTTAGTGTAAGACTCCATAGGGATAAACCTGAGAAGGTGCTAGAAAAAAGTCAAATTCTGTGTGTATTCTAGAGAGGAACGAGAAATGGGAGATGTCACTAAAAAGCAGGTCAAAATATATGTGCCACTCTGAACTTAAGATTTAGAAGTATGTTATTAACAAGATCTTTCTATTTAAAATCCCATAGAAAGTTAGATAGTTTTATGATGACTGACAGGGTCTCAGACTCTAGGCTACCGAAATCTCAATGAATCAATTGGAATAAGCCCAGTATTGCATCAGTGACCCTTAGTGTCTAGCCATATAGAATGTTAACTCTTTCAAAATGTTTTATATATAGTGAGCAGTAAATAGTGCTTAGCTTTCATTGTTGTCTTCCCCAGCGCTATCAATGGCGCTTCATTTGTGTTTCACCTACTTGGTTTCTTCAGGGGGTAACTTGAAAGCACTAATGTGGTGTGGTTCCTTGTTGCACATTAAAATCGCTATAACTGCCGCTCGAGCCAGTCGGTTTAGTAAGCCGACTGGCTCGAGCGGCAGTTATAGCGATTTTAATGTGCAACAAGGAACCGCACCATGTGAATCGCTATAACTGCCGCTCGAGCTCGAGTGGCAGTTATAGCGATTTTAATGTGCAACAAGGAACCGCACCACATTAGTGCTTTCAAGTTACCCCCTGAAGAAACCAAGTAGGTGAAACGCAAATGAAGCGCCATTGATAGCGTTGGGGAAGACAACAATGAAAGCTAAGCACTATATCTCCAAGAACAAGCAGGAATGAGTCTTCACATATGGGTACGTCGGTACCGACGGAGTCTGCATGGGAACACTCCCCAGCGTCCGATCAGAACGCTTTTGGAAGCATCCCAACACGCCTGCGTGCTGCCTTCCTGCCTTTCCCAACTGCCTCTCCTCAGTTTTCGTTTTTCCGTGGAGCCGGCAGGATGTCCTGTCACCGCAGAAAATTCTTCTTTTATTTTTTGGTTTTCTTGTGGTTGTGTCTGCCTTCCTCGACGCCACCGGTACCGCCGGTGTTTCTTTTCTTTTTTTTCTGAATTTTCCTTTATAAGGAATACCTTTTTCCTTCTTAGTGCCTGATGGGTTTTTTCGGCCTGTTAGGCCTACTCTTTTTCCTCATGGAAGGGCCAGCCACTATCCCTAAGAAATGTTCAAACTGTGGCGGTACAAAATTCATTTTAGACACTCATAATTGGTGTCTGCCCTACTTGGGTCCTGACCACTAGCCGCTGGAGTGTCCCTCCTGCAACAGTATAGTCGGAAGAAGTCTTCAGCATCGAGTTCACCTCGATACACGGTCCCCAGTCAACTTCAGGGCACCGACCACCCTTTCTTCTTCATAGGATCAGGTAACCCAAAAACAGTCTGTTAAGACTAGCCAGTCCTCGAGTGGTAGATCTCATGCACAGCATAGAGATGCCTCTGGCCTTGCCCTCGAGGACACACTGGCCTTAAAACCCCGGTGGGAGTCTTCGGCCTCCAAATCCTTACTGGGGTTTCAGGTTGTTCTTGAGGTTCACCCCTCTCCGAACATACCTGAGCCATGCTCGGTGGTGGCATCCGCTTCGAGCGGTACCGATACCCCGGCATCGGCAATGGGTATTGGATGAAACATTCCTCACCAAAGATCGTAGTCTGGCGTCCTCGGCTGTGGGCCCGTTGGATACGCTGCAGACCGATCTTCCAGTATCGGTATCGATACCGGTACTGGTATCGACGCCAGTACCCTCCAGATGTGCATCGATAGACTCGCTTCCCTCGATGCCGAGTCTAGAATCGATGTCCAGACTGGGTACCGACTCGCCTTGATACCGATACTGGAAAGTATCGAAGGCACGGTCACGATGATCCATGTCGGGCACTCTCGGTTTCTTCGATACCGTTAGAGCTGTCACCGGCTGGCCTTCATCTACCGGTATCAGATACGGTGCCGGAGTTGGTACCGGTATCCACATTACCATTGCTGTCGGTACCTTCCATGCTTCTCTCATCAGGCTCGCTTCCCTCGGTACCGAGTTTGGAATCAATCCCTAGCATGGACGATGCGCTACCAACTGTTGCTGGTCCCGACCTCCTGCGGTACCGGTGACCATCCTCTAAGGATCCGATACTCCACCCTTTAGGGTCTTCTATTCCTCTAAATTTGGATAGATCACTGGGTGCCAATGCTAGTTCTTCAACAGATCTAGCCGGTCCTCCTCTTTCTAGAGGATTTCCCTCTGGGGATTTTTCTTTTTAAGCATTCCTGCTTGATATGGCAAAGTCACTTGCCATTTCTATACCTGGTCAGGATCCTACACCAGGGAATACAGAATCCCTGTATGTTCCCTGGAGTCCAAAGGAGAACATTATGCTTCCTTTGCATCAGACCTTGCAGGATCTCCTCTTTCGAATGTGGGAAACTCCTTTAACGGTACCCCCACCTTCTAGGACAACTGATCTTCTATATAAGGTGCCCCCCTCTCCAGGTTTTCAAAAGACTCAACTTCCTCATCATTCCATTGTTGTAGAATCAGCAATGAGGCGTATTAAGAGTACTAAAAAGCACTCTTCTTATCCGCCAGGTCGTGAGTCTAAGACTTTAGATGCCTTTGGACGCCAAATCTTCCAGGCATCCATGCTTTCAGCAAGAATTCTCTCATATATTTTCTATATGGGATTATCTCTTGAGGAGGTCACAAAGAAATTACTGCTTTTGACCCCTTTTCTTCAAGAGCCCAAAAGAGCAGACTATTCCTTATTGGTTAGTCATGCTCAAAATATCTCTAGGTTCCTTACTCGTGCTTCCCTAGACTCCTTTGAGTCTGTTAGCAGAACTTCTGCTATAGCTATAGGGGCACGACGTAAAGCCTGGCTCCAAGTTTCAGACTTGGACAAATGGGCACAAGAAAGACTGGGAAATACTCCTTGCACTGGAGAAAATCTTTTTAACAAGGAGTCTTTACTCCAAGTTGCTCGGTTAACCACTGACATTGCTGTTTCGAGAGGCTGTTCTTTCCCAGTTGGTAGGAAATTTCCTAACAAACTTTCTTCCCCTAAGGGGAAAAAGTTTTATCCATCTTCTGCCCATCATACAGATGTTCCCAAACAAGGGAAACATCGCACTGGTCTAAAGAAACCACAACCTCAACAGGTTCAGCAAACCCAGCAGTCGCAGGGTTTCAGATAGATTATCATTACATCTCCTGTTTGGTGGTTAGAGTTTGCAGTCTGCTTCTTTTCACTTGAAGAATCTACACTAATTTCATCCTAAATTCTCATGGATCTCTCTTCACGAGACATCCTTTTTTTTTGCTCTAAGAGTCTTTATGATGATCATGCCTATAGTTAACAGGTTTCTCTTCCTCCTACTGGGAAAAGAGATGTGACAACTATCAATAAGACAGTTTTCCCTGTACTAGCATGTATCATCTTACCTTTCAGAGACTTACTACATAGTCAGTCTCCTTCAACTCTGTCTTACCTCCCTCTTACTACAACATTCGGTTTGTAAGAGTGGCTCTATTACACTGGTAAGCCCCTATGGTCCTCTACCTATTCCACAAAGGGGTTTTTCCCTTCCAGAGTTGTCTCCCCCTTTTTCATTTTCTTACTTTAGGGCAGCTTATCAGACAGTAAGGAAGTCTTACCACTCCTACTTATGTCTGTTGCTTCTTTTTCCAATCTAAAAAAAAAAATAAATAAAAAAGGAAAAAGACATTTTTTTCCGCTGCCCTGGTATTTGCTGCAAATGCAGCAATTCCTAGTGGTTAAGCCACTGGTTCTGTTCACCACACAACCAGTGTTTCTCCTCCACTAGCAATCCTTCTAGCCTCAGTGCTAAACCCCAAACAGGTTATCAACCTTTTTTGGAAACCCTATTATCACAGACTTGTAGGTTGACTTTTATTCTTCGCCATCTCCAATTCCCTGGTTTTTGGCAGAATAGTTTAGGTTACCTACTGGCTTTAAGCAGCCAGTTTTTTCTTCTAACCAACTCTAACATGCTCTCTGCAACTCTACAGAGTAGCTTTGCACTATGGGCCCTTGCTAGAGAGCATTAGTATCTTGCCTAGCAGATAATCCCAGATGGTTAGGAGGTGTTCACCCAGTCATGCTCCCATGACTGGTAGGTGTTCCCTACCCTTACCTTCTCATCTAAAATCTCTTTTCGAGACAAAAGACACAGGCCTTACATCACGTGAAAACCTAAAGAATGGCCAATTCCCTGGCTTGGTCCATATCTCCTTTGGACTTCTCGCCAGGGATAGTTTTCTTTCAGTTGCAGCTCAAGGACGCCTGATACCCATCTTGACCTCATAGGCGGGTCAATATGGTATCTTATTCCAGTGGCATCCTCTATCCATTCACCATACTGCAGTTCTAGAGAGATCTGGACTTGCTGCCTGCAGACTGAAGTTATCCTCTGCATTTTTCACGTAGGCCATCCTGGTTATTCAAGAGCTCGAATTCTTAAAGGAATCTAGACGACTCCTTGTCAGGGAGACCATTCCTCTGACTCTGTCAATTATAACCAGGGAAAGAAGATACTCTATACATCTATTCAAGCAGGTATCACCCTTCTTGCTATTAGATGAATCTTCCCTCTATCCCGATATCCCTATGGGGATCTAGTTATATAGCCATGTCTCCATCTACTTACATGGAGACCTGTGTCTCTATGTCTACATATTTATATATCTATATGTCTCTCTGTATCTTCCGCCCAGGTATATCTCTGTGTGTATATATATATATATATATATATATCTGTTGAGATGTATCTTCTAGGTAGATATGTATCTACGTACTTATCTATCTCTCTCTCTAGGTTCATATATCCATATATTCCTATATTACTCTGACGGATGTGCACTACCCCTATCAATGCTGTGCCAGCATGCTTGGGGTTCTACACATATAACCACTCCCTGTGGTAATTAACAAATGTTTTGTTTCTCTTACCATAACCTTTCAGGTTTTGGTACCTCTGAAGCTTTCCATGTACCTTTTTCTTTCCTAATTGACCTCATTTAGGAAAGACATCACGGATTTTCAGTTAATCTAAAGCTGTAACGCTTCATAAGTCTGTCCTTACTTTGTTATCGGATATAGGGGTCTCCATACCCCTTCTCTCCTACAGGGACTATTTCTATTGTCAGTCCAAATCGGTCAGACTTATTTTTTTCCTTTTGGTCCTAGCATTGTACTGTTCTTCGACCAAAAGGGTTTAAGCTTTGTCTAATAGTACCTTCTGCGTTTCCCGCTGAAGCCCTACCTCATTGTACTACCCCAGTTTCCCCTGGGGCTATTTCTCACCCTGATGGGTTCTGACCTCCTCTTGTTTTTCCTACAGTTTATTACCTCTACTTCACAGTGAGGCACTCCTTGAGGATCTTCTACTGGCTCGTCTGACAGATCCATATGAACCTCAATAGACTTTTTACAATACCACCAAGGGAGGTCCATATTAGAATATTGCACTCAACATTTTTACTACTAAATGTCATCTATACAGGATCTTCCTCCATAGAAGTCCTGTTCTAGTCCAGCTGTTCCACAGCACCTTTTCTATAATTCAACTCCTACCCTCCATCCCCAAGATGCCTGAGGTCCTGAGGAGTAGCATGGCTCTTTCTAGATTCGCTACATGCTAGGACTCCCTCTGGGTATCTTAGCTTGGGGAGTCCCCGTATATGAAGACTCATTCCTGCTTGTTCCTGGAGATAGCACAGTTACTTACCTGTAACAGGTGATCTCTGGGAACAGCAGGAATAAGTATTCACAACCCACCCACCTCCCCTAGGAGTTGCTTTTCTCCATCTCTATCTTTCCCTTTTTTGCTCTCTCTCTCTTTGCCTCAGCTTTAAAACTTAACTGAGGAGAGGCAGTTGGGAAAGGTGGGAAGGCAGCACACAGGTGTGTTGGGATGCTTCCAAAAGTGTTCTGATTGGACGCTGGGGAGTGTTCCCGCGCAGACTCCGTCGGTACCGACGTACCCATATGTGAAGACTTATTCCTGCTGTTCCCAGAGATCACATGTTACAGGTAAGTAACTGTGCTTTACTGCTCACTATATATAAAACATTTTGAAAGAGTTAACATTCTATATGGCTAGACACTAAAGGTCATTGATGCAATACTGGGCTTATTCCAATTGATTCATTGAGATTTCGGTAGCCTAGAGTCTGAGACCCTGTCAGTCAGGGCCGGCCCGTCCATTGAGCAAGATTGTTTTTTGCACAGGGCCCCGCGTTTCAGGGGGGCCCCGCGCAAAAAGCATTCTACCTTAGCCCAAACATATTAAAAAAAAACCAACCGGCTGCCACTGCCGCCGTGGCAGCGGCAGAATCAAATGTCCCACCGCGGGGCCCTGCCTATCCGGCAGAGCCTCCCTTCAGCATCAGCTCCCGAGTCCCTCCCAATGCGCGTGCTTTCAGAGCCGCGAAGAGGAGAGCTTCTCTGACCTCTCGCGGCTCTGTTAATCCCGCCGGGGCCGATGGGAAATCCCATCAGCCCCGGCGAGATTAACAGAGCCGCGAGAAGAAAGGGAAACTCTCGCGGCTCTGAATGCCCGCACATTGGGAGGGACTCGGGAGCTGATGCTGAAGGGAGGCTCTGCCGGGCAAGTGGGGCCCCGCGGTGGGACATTTGATTCTGCTGCTGCCACGGCGGCAGCAGCAGCCGTTTTGTTTTTTTAAATCTATCAGGGCTGATGGGGGGAGGGGGGTTAGGACTGGTAATGGGCTATGGGGGGGGGGGTTAGGTCTACTAATGGGCTATGGGGGGCTAAGACTGGAAATGGGGTGATGGGGGGATAAGACTGGAAAAGGCCTGATGGGGGGGTTAGGATGTAATGGGCTATGGGGGGGGCTAGGAGTGGAAATGGGCTATGGGGGGCTAGGACTGGAAATGGGCTAATGGGGGGTTAGGACTGGAATGGGCTGTGGGTAGGCTAAGACTAGAAATGGGCTGATGGGGTTAGGACTGGTAATGGGCTATGGGGGGGCTAAGACTGGAAGTGG
Organism: Ichthyophis bannanicus; assembly: GCA_033557465.1. Taxonomy (NCBI): domain Eukaryota; kingdom Metazoa; phylum Chordata; class Amphibia; order Gymnophiona; family Ichthyophiidae; genus Ichthyophis; species Ichthyophis bannanicus. The sequence goes on from CM066031.1 coordinate 670,572,864, forward strand.
GCTGATGGGGGGCATAGGACTGGTAATGGGCTATGGGGGATTAGGACTGGTAATGGGCTATGGGGGGCGAAGACTGGAACTGGGCTGATGGGGGTTAGGACTTTTAAATTTTGAGATGTCTGTGTTGTTTTCTACCAGAATCAGGACTGTAATTTTTGTGCGCTCTGTTATAAAGTATGTGCGCTCGCTCGGCGAGGTGTGTGCGCGCGCACACGCGCACAGCTTAGAGGGAACAGTGGTTAGGACTGGTAATGGGCTATGGGGGGCTAAGACTGGAAGTGGGCTGGGGGGGTGGCTAGGACTGGAAATGGGCTGAGTGGACGGGGGCTAGGACTGGAAATGGGCTGAGTGAGGGGGGGCCAGGACAGGAAATGGGCTGATAGAGGGCTAGGATAGGACTAGAAATGGGCTTATGGGGGCTGGGATTGGAAATGAGCTGATGGAGGGACTCGGATGGAGGAGCTAGGACTGGAAATGGGCTGATGCGGGGACTAGAAGGGAGCGGATGCTGGGTGTGGCTGGAACTAGAAGGGAGCTGATTTTGGGGGAGGATTAGAATGGGATGGAGCTGGGAGAGTGAAATGGAGAGGGAAAAAATATTTTGTGTGGGAGGGAAGACAAATCTACAATTGGCCGGATATTGGGAGAGTAAGTGGGGATTGAGGATGGAGGGGTAAAATTTGAGTGGATGAAATAGGAATGAGGAAAGAGCAAAAGGAGAAAGATTAGTATGTTAAAGCAGATGTAGAGAGAGAATGGAAAAAAACTAGAAGAGTGAAGAAAGGACAAATGGACAGCAGACGATGGAGAGTTAGCAGAAGACACGAAGAAACCAGAAGAAAGTGGCTGGAGCAATTGCAACTGAAAAAAAATGCACAAAAGGTAGAAAAAATATCTCTTTATTGAATTTATTAACTGAAATATGCCAGCTCTGGGAAATGTGCATCATTAACGTATGCGCTTTGTTTAGTGCAAGAGGAAATTAATTTATAGTTTTATTTCTACAGTGTTGTTGGGCTTTTGGGGTTCCCAGTTTAATTATTGTCTTCCTGTTTCTACATTGTGATTTCTTGTTTGGTGAAGGTCTATGTTCTGCACGTGTAACTGAGCTGAGGTATTCTGTTTATGTAATTCCTATTTGACATTGCCACTTGTTCTCTTTCCCCAGTACGTCATGTATTGTTGTTCTCTGAAATGTATTGGTTTAATATTTGTAGTGTTGCCTTTTGATAGGTAGGGTCTTGTGCTTTGTGAGTCCTGGTAGTGCTGTTATGATATGGCGGGTTTGCTATGGGTTCTAAATGCCAACACAAAACATATGCCGAGATTAAAACAAACCTTAAAGTGAAGCGATTAACTTATTTTTTGTCGGAGCAGCTACCACAGAGAGGGGAAAGGAACCACCCCAAACCGCTGTAGCCAGTCCATTTTAATCAAGTGTAACTTAAAATAACTTATTATAAGTGCTTAAAAAATACACTTATCTGGATTCAATGGTGATATCAAACACCCAAATGTAGCTTAGAAAAGCAGGCCAAGAAGACTAGTCCGACAGCATCAGGAACGACGTGTCACGTTTCGGGGTCAAAGACAGAGCCCCTGCATCAGGTCCCAGCCTTGTCTAGCCAGAATAGCTTTAAAGAGCATCTTCAAACAAACGGTTTTTTATCATGAAGAGGTGTAAAGTACCCGGATGAGAGTCAGCCCCCAAAAAAACAAAGAAGCCAATCAGAGCAAAGGGGAGGGAGGAGCACCACTCAGCGCCACCCTCTCACAGCTGATCGAAACTGATCGGCCCACAAAACATCCAATGCTGAAACATCCATTATTAAAAGTCAAAGGATGGTATGCCAGTCTATTTGTTGATTCAATCCCAAAGGGGTCACAGTCTTTAAACGATGAATCCAGCGCTGTTCTAGTAGTTGTAGAACTTGAAGCCGATTTCCCCCTCGCGGGTTAAGTGGGACAAAATCCAGGATGCGCCAGTGAAGATCAGTAAAACAATGGGAAGCTGTCATACAATGATCAACCAGTGGAGCGGACAGATTATGTGTCCGTAAACGGGACGCATGTTCCCCTAATCGCAATTTGAAAGATCTTGAAGTGCATCCCACATAATAAGGATCGCAAGGACAGACTATCAAGTATACAACAAAAGATGACAAGCAATCAGTTCTCCACCGAGTAGTATAAAGTCTACCGGTATGCTGATCTGTCCACGAAACTCCAACCAATGTATTAGAACAATAAATACATGATCCACAGGAAAAATGACCAGCTGAATCATGAAACCGTGGTGGACGATCTTCAAAAGGGAGCTTCTGGAAATCATACACACTTTGGTGTCATCAGCATTTTTGCGCAACTGGATAACAAAGAGGGAATCTGATTTTATGATTAATACCCATCCCATACTTCCAGTTTTTTATTTGGTTCCGAAAGTCCATAAATCTCTTGAAAATCCCCCTGGTCGACCTATTATCTCTTGTAGGGATTCTGTCTTGGAGCCTTTGTCCAAGTTTTGTGACTTATTTTTACAGCCTGTAGCGGCTCAGGTCACGTCCTATATTAGAGACACCGGGGATTTTTTGCGACAACTTTCCTCTTGTACAGCTTTTTCTTCATATACTTATATGGTCACACTTGATGTCCAGTCCCTTTATACAAACATTGATCAGGCTGAAGTACTGGAGGGTTTGCAATCTCATCCCCTTGATTTGCCAGATCGTATTCCACAAAAGTTTATATTGGATCTGCTTTTTTTAGTGCTTCAAAGAAATTATTTTCTCTATCGCCAGCAATGTTATCTTCAAATTTTCGGGATTGCTATGGGGGCTACGGTAGCCCCTTCGGTGGCTACCATTTATATGGGATGGTTTGAAGAGTCTTTTGTTTACCCCCACCCTTTATTTCAGAATATCCCGTTCTGGCGACGTTTTTTGGATGATATCTTTTTTCTGTGGACGGGGACGCTAGCAGATTTGCACACTTTTTTGACATCTTTGAATTCATTCAAACATAATATCCAATTCACTGCTCAGATGGATGCGGTTAGTATTCAATTTTTGGATGTTCAGATAGTGCTGTCTGACACTGGTTTCTGCACTTCTTTATATCGCAAATCGGTCCAAAGAAATACCCTTTTGAGATTTAATAGCTTTCATCCACCAGCACTTAGGAGGGGTTTACCCTTCGGCCAATTTCTTCGGCTCCGCCGGATCTGCTCCAACAATGTTGATTATAAGCGGGCTGCGACAGATTTAAGTTTATGTTTGCTTTCCAGGGGCTATCCAACAACAGTGGTTCGCCTTGCTAGAAAACGTGCCAGCAATATTCATCGTGAATGGTTGTTCACAACTCCTCCTTCTCTACAAGATAGCCTGTACAAGTTACTGGGATTCTCCCTTACCTCTGTGGTTCAAGGGATGTAGTTGACATCTTACATAGATTTTGGCCAGTGTTGGCTGTTCATCCCTGCTTTCGTAGGAGTTTACGTATAGCCTACACTCGTGGTACAAATTTGCGGGATTTCATTGTGCGAACTGTCCCTTTTGAAGATCGTCCACCATGGTTTCATGATTCAGCTGGTCATTTTTCCTGTGGATCATGTATTTATTGTTCTAATACATTGGTTGGAGTTTCGTGGACAGATCAGCATACCGGTAGACTTTATACTACTCGGTGGAGAACTGATTGCTTGTCATCTTTTGTTGTATACTTGATAGTCTGTCCTTGCGATCTTTATTATGTGGGACGCACTTCAAGATCTTTCAAATTGCGATTAGGGGAACATGCGTCCCGTTTACGGACACATAATCTGTCCGCTCCACTGGTTGATCATTGTATGACAGCTTCCCATTGTTTTACTGATCTTCACTGGCGCATCCTGGATTTTGTCCCACTTAACCCGCGAGGGGGAAATCGGCTTCAAGTTCTACAACTACTAGAACAGCGCTGGATTCATCGTTTAAAGACTGTGCCCCTTTGGGATTGAATCAACAAATAGACTGGCATACCATCCTTTGACTTTTAATAATGGATGTTTCAGCATTGGATGTTTTGTGGGCCGATCAGTTTCGATCAGCTGTGAGAGGGTGGCGCTGAGTGGTGCTCCTCCCTCCCCTTTGCTCTGATTGGCTTCTTTGTTTTTTTGGGGGCTGGCTCTCATCCGGGCACTTTACACCTCTTCATGATAAAAAACCGTTTGTTTGAAGACGCTCTTTAAGGCTATTCTGGCTAGACAAGGCTGGGACCTGATGCAGGGGCTCTGTCTTTGACCCCAAAACGTGACACGTCGTTCCTGATGCTGTCGGACTAGTCTTCTTGGCCTGCTTTTCTAAGCTACATTTGGGTGTTTGATATCACCATTGAATCCAGATAAGTGTATTTTTTAAGCACTTATAATAAGTTATTTTAAGTTACACTTGATTAAAATGGACTGGCTACAGCGGTTTGGGGTGGTTCCTTTCCCCTCTCTGTGGTAGCTGCTCCGACAAAAAATAAGTTAATCGCTTCACTTTAAGGTTTGTTTTAATCTCGGCATATGTTTTGTGATTTGTTTACCGGGATTGGGTATATTTAGTTTTATGGGTTCTAAATGGGCAGTGTTTGTAGTAGTTCCTAATGTGCCTGGCGGTTGGCACTGGATTATAGTAATGTAGAAATCTTTTAGTCTTTCTTTATCCATACATTCATTAAGAGGCATGTTTACTAAAAGTTAGTGTATGGTAACATTATGCAAATATTTATGCAAATGAGGCCCTTATGCAAATGAGGCCCCGCACCGAGTCTCCGCACATAGCCCCGCACCCCCCTTGGGCCGCCCCTGCTGTCAGTCATCATAAAACTATCTAACTTTCTATGGGATTTATAATAGAAAGATCATGTTAATAACATACTTCTAAATCTTAAGTTCAGAGTGGCACATATATTTTGACAATTATTACTCTGACAAGATTGACCAATTTTAATTTGCATGATACTAAAAAGCAGGTATCAAAAAACAAAAATCCGTATAGCAGCGGCCGCTATACTAATATTGGCATAGGCAGGCGCCGTCCATGGATATTCAGTACTATCTAGGAAGTGCCAAGGCTGTGCATGGGTAGAACAGAAAATTATCTGGATAGTGGCGATATTCAGTTGCTATGTGGGTAACTCCTGCGATAACTATAAGACAGTAAAAATGCTGTCCTAAAGTAGTCCAGATAGTAGATTGAATATTACTGTTACCCAGGTAACTCTGGCTGTTGACACACTACATGTATATTCAGTGTTGCCCAAAATCTGGATAGCAACCCTGAATATGTGATTTGTATACTCTGGCCAGTGCTTAAAAAAATAAAAGCCAACCAGGGAATTTAATTATCAACCAAAAGGTTCCTAATTTAGGAACCTTGCCCAAATCAGTTTTCACAGGAGCCGGTATAAGATTCTCATGCCAAAATTAGGCTCCTAAACCCTTTGAAAATTGTTTCAAAAAATGCTGGTCATTGACAACTGTGACTGACCAGTTTTGTGGCATGGTGCATTCTCTCCCTGTTTTCTTCTTTACTCAGCTTCTCGGTTGCAGATTAAATAGGAAAAGGGCATGATTCGCAGCAAGTGTGAGTGTACGTGCAGCAGTGATTGAGAGTTTTTGCAGCCCCTTGGGGTTCTTCAGCTGGCATACACCACTACTTACTTTCAGCAGAAAATAAACCCATTTATTTCTATTCTTATATAAAATACAGAGAAATCACTGTTGTGGTCCCCTCAGGTAATGAACTAAGGTCTTACAGATGTTGGGCCAAAGGAGATTGTCTCCTCCTGACATGTCCTATAGGAGGAAGGAGAAATATTTGGAGCTCCCAGAGGCTTTGGTTGAGAGAATGGCTCCTTGTTTGTTACACCTTTTCTTCCATCTCCTCAGTCATTTCATAGAGGAAGACATTGTCCCAGAGAAGTTCCTGTGAGACAGTAATCCATTATGCTTAATTACAAGCCGTTGATGGATTTGATGGGTGTGTTACAGAGTGAGGCTTAGTACAGTGGTTAGTTCGAAATAGGTGAATACATTTCAAATGAAGAGCAAGCTATAACAGCAATTTGAAATAGGATTTAATTTAGTTTTAGAGTTTTTCATCTTCTTACATCTTGAGACAGGGTGTGAATTACATTACCTCCAGGAAAGCTCAGTAAGAGCTGAACAGCAAGAGCAGAATTTTAGAAAGGACGTTCGAGGGCAATCTTGGATGTCTAAGCCAGAATGTCTGAAAAACAAGTAGGCACGTTTAGGTGCAGACATGATTTCAGATCATGGATGTGCCTGATATGGATGTTTACGGGAGCATCTGCGTAGACATCCCCACAATAGTATTGCAGAACCTGAATGTCTAGGAATAGTCTAATGGTTAGAATAGTGGGCTTTGGAATGGGGCAGCTCGGATTCAGATCTCACTGCTGCTATCATTGAAATTGTGCTTTCTTCTTTACACCCTTTGGATGTTTACATATTAGCCAAAACAAGCTCTTTTCAGATGCCTGGTTGTGCTTGCAGCAGGTCTAAACTTAGAGACATCGCAGGATGTTTTTGAGATCAGGTGGGAATGTCCCGGTTCCTGGAAAGGCCTCAGCCATGCCTCAGCCATGCCTCCTCCACACCCTCGTTCAGACTTGGATGTCCTCACACTGGGCATGTCCACAGACCCAACTTCTAAAGTAACTCTGTAGCTGTCTCATGCTTTGGACATCTCTATGTCCATTTTTGGATATCCAAAGCATGAATACAGCTTCCAAAATCACCTCCAAAGTAATTAATCCAAAATACTTCTACCTCTTAAATAGAAAAGTCATCTAGTGGCCTTGTAATAGATTGCATCTTCAATATAGTGGGCATAAAGGTATGGCTGTTTATATCTCAGCAGAGAGGATATGCAATTAAGTTTTTCAGGATCATCTAGAGCAGCGATGGCGAACCTATGGCACGCGTGCCAGCTGTGGCACGCGAAGGCCTTGCAGCTGGCACGCGGGAAGGTCCGCCATCGAAAAAAAAACAACAACCCTGTCTGCTGCCGTTGTCGGGGCCGCCGCGGCAGAATCGAGCGTGCCGCGGGGCCCCCCTGTACCCACCGGCAGAGCCTGTCCTCCCCGTAGCAGCTCTCTCTTTGGAGCTGCAGTCAGACTCGCCGGCTTGCAGAGCGCGAAGGGAAGAGTTTCCCTTTCGCGACTCTGTTAAGCCCGCGGGGGCTGATGGGAACTTCCCATCAGCCCCCGCAGGCTTAACAGAGCAGCGAGGGAACTCTTCCCTCGCGCTCTGCAAGCCGGCGCGTCTGACTGCAGCTCCAAAGAGAGAGCTGCTACGGGGAGGACAGGCTCTGCCGGTGGGTACAGGGGGGCCCCGCGGCACGCTCGATTCTGCCGCGGCGGCCCCGACAGCGGCAGCAGACAGGTTTTCTTTTTTTGTTAATTTTCCCTGGGCTGGGCTGGGCTGGGGGTGGGGGTTAGGAGTGGTGATGGGCTGGGCTGGGCTGGGCTGGGGGGCTTAGGAGTGGTGATGGGCTGGGCTGGGCTGGGCTGGGGGGGGGGGTTAGGAGTGGTGATTGGCTGGGCTGGACTGGGGGGGGTTAGGAGTAGTGATGGGCTGGGCTGGGGGGTGTTAGGAGTAGTGATGGGCTGGGGTGGGGGGGTTAGGAGTGGTGATGGGCACTGGGCTGGGGGGTTAGGAGTGGTGATGGACACTGGGCTGGCTGGGGGGGGTTAGGAGTGGTGATGGGCACTGGGCTGGCTGGGGGGGTTAGGAGTGGTGATGGGCGCTGGGCTGGGGGGGGTAGGAGTGGTGATGGGCGCTGGGGGGGGTTAGGAGTGGTGATAGGCGCTGGGGGGGCTTAAACTAAAAATTGAGTGATGGGGGATTAGGACTGGGAGTGGGCTGATGGGGAGGTTAGGACTGGAAATGGGCTGGTGGGATTAGGACTGGGAGTGGGCTATGGGGGGCTAGGACTGGTAATGGGTTGGGGGGGTTGCTAGGACTGGAAATGGGCTGAGTGGAAGGGGGCTTGAACTGCAAATAGCTGTTGGGGATGGGGCTTGGAATGGAAATGGGCTGAGGGGAAGTGGGGGGCTTGAACTGCAAATAGCTGATGGGGACGGGGCTTGGAATGGAAATGGGCTGAGGGGAAGTGGGGGGCTTGAAGAAGGGAATGGATGCTGGGTGAGACTGGAACTAGAAGGGAGCTGATGTTGGGGGAGGATTAGAATGGGATGGGGCTGGGAGAGTAAAATGGAGAGGGGAAAAATATTTTGTGTAGGAGGGATGAAAAATCTACAATTGGCCAGGTATTGGGAGAGTAATTGGGGATTGAGGATGGAGGGGTAAAATTTGTGTGGATGAAATAGGAATGAGGAAAGAGCAAAAGGAGAAAGATTAGTATGTTAAAGCAGATGTAGAGAGAGAGAGAATGGAAAAAAAAACTAGAAGAGAGAAGAAAGGACAAATGGACAGCAGACGATGGAGAGTTAGCAGAAAACATGAAGAAACCAGAAGAAAATGGCTGGACCAATTGCAACTGAAAAAAAATGCACAAAAGGTAGAACGATATCTCTTTATTTTGAATTTATTAACTGGAATATGTCAGCTCTGGGAAATGTGCATCATTAACATCTGCGCTTTGTTTGGTACAAGAGGAAATTCCTATTTGACGTTGCCACTTGTTCTCTTTCCCCAGTATTCACTGAAATGTATTGGTTTAATATTTGCAGTGTTGCCTTTTGATAGGTAGGGTATGGTGCTTTGTGAGTCCTGGTAATGCTGTCAGGATACAGCGGGTTTGCTATGGGTTCTAAATGGGCAGCGTTTGTAGTAGTTCCTAATGTGCCTGGCGGTTGGCACTGGATTATAGTAATGTAGAAATCTTTTAGTCTTTCTTTATCCATACACTCATTAAGAGACATGTTTACTAAAAGTTAGTGTATGGTAACATTATGCAAATATTTATGCAAATAAGACCACTTATGCAAATGACGTGCTGGCACTTTGAGGAAATTCTTTGGTTTTGTGCGGCAGTTTGGGCACTCGGGCTCAAAAAGGTTAGCCATCACTGATCTAGAGCAACAAAATGAATGGTTAAGCAGTTTAACAACCACTACCCAAAATGTTTTTTTTAGTTAAATGAGTGTCTGCCTGCATAAGAATATAGTTCCTGAGCGGTCCTCCAGTTTAGTCCTCCATATCAAGGTAGTGCACCTCCTCCTGCAGCAAGGAGACTGGACCAATCAAATCTTTCCCCTGTCAGGATGTATACTGCTGGAACTCCCATCAGCCCCCCAGTGTGTCCAGTCTCCTTGCAGAAGGAGGCGGTGTGAGCCTGGTCAGGGCTCACTTTGGGGCTTAGGGCAATAATAGTTAGCTTTTTGTTTGTTTTATTTTCATGATTTTTTGCTCCTTTTAGTTTCTTTTGATTTCTTTCAGGCGTTTAAGGGTCTGTCTCTTTAAATAAAATAAAGGAGGGAGCCGAGCTTGCACTGCCCGTCTGCCTTCTGCTGGATGACGGCACGTCGGGTTCAGTCAGTAGCCTATGATCTCCCCTCCTAGAAAGCACGGAGGGGGAATCTGGCGATACTCACCACCTGATATATTTGGTGAAAGATTCAGCACGGCGAATCCGCAACTTGGAGGACCCCAGAACGCTTAGCTCTCCGGTCTGTGATTTCCTCACCCTGCGGAGCTCTAGCGATTAGCTCCCTCTTCGTTTCAGCGCCATTGCCTTGCAAGTTCACGTCTGCCGGGGTAAGTGACCTTCTTGCCAGTTTTGTGGTCCCCAGAGATCTTCGTGGGAGCGGGATCAGTGTGGTTTTGTTTTCTTTGGTTTTCTCTGCTTTTTCTTTAGTTTCGTTAGTTTTTCGTGCCTTTTTTTCCTCTCCGCGGTGCCGGCGGCCATTTTGTTTTCGGTTCCCGCTTCTTTTTGGTGGGCCATGCTGCGGCGTGTCCTGGGCTTTACAAGCTAGCTCAGAGTTGCGCTTGTTCTTTTCACTAACAGAGAGCCAGGGTGTCTATAAAAAAAAAAAAAAAAAGGATCAGCTGATATCGGGAAGCTGTTGGTTTATTCCAGTCCTGCTTGTAGTCTTGTCTGCTTTATTCTTCAGCAGCTCTGCTCTACTTCGGGTTCTTTTTCCATGTCCCGGCGGCCGCAGTGCGTGATCTGTGGATCCCGCAAAGGCTCCCTTTCTGACGCTGGGGTTTGCAAGGGCTGCGCCTTCGGTCCGTCAGATCTACTGCAGCAAATGGAGGCCAGTGTACTTTTGGAGCCCGTGGACCCACCAGTTTCTGGTGGGGAGGAGCCGGCTCCAGGGATTATCATACCTTCCTCTTCTCCTACTCCGTCTGCGCCAGGGGGCTCGCAGGCAGTAGGGGCCAGCAAGGCGTTTTGGGGGGATTTCTCCCCTGATTTTGTGCTTCTTATGCATCAAGCTTTCCAGAAGGGACGCTTGGGAAAATGTTCTGAGGTGTGCGCGGTTCCTCCGGCTCCACCGTCTCTCAAAGGGGAGGGAGCGAGAATGGACACTCCTAAGGCAGCCAAGCGGTCCCGGGTTTCAGAAATGGAACACCCTGATATGACGTGGCAAGAGACGGAATGGTCTGATGTGGAACCCGAGGACAGGATCGACGAATTAGAGGAAGGGGAGATTCCGGACCCTGAGGACCAGGCTCGGATCATCCGAGTATTTCGCAGAGAAGAACTGATTCCATTAATTACAGAATCTCTACAAGCCCTGAATCTGACTGTCGGGCGACCCGTGGAGGAGGAGGCTTTGGAAGCTCCTCTCATTCAAGCGGTGCGAGATTCTCAAACAGTGTTCCCGGTACATAGAGTGGTCAATCAGATGATTCAGGCTGAGTGGGATCAACCTGAGTCAGGCTTGAAGGGTATCAGGACGATGAACCGTCTCTATCCTCTGGCGGACAAGGACAAAGAGAAGTTTCGTTCGCCATGGGTCGACGCAGCGGTATCGGCGGTGACCAAGAAAACGACGATTCCGGTTGAGGGCAGTGCGGCCTTGAAGGACACTCAAGATCGAAAGGTGGACGGATTGTTGAAGCAGGCCTTTGAGACTAATGCCTTGTCTTTGCAGGCGTCTATTTGTGAGGCCTGGGTCTCTAGAGCCTGTTTGAGATGGGCTCAGCATTTGCGGCAGGACGCTCGTCTGGACCAACAGGGATTGTTGGAGGTAACCCGCTTAGAATCGGGTTCAGCGTATTTGACGGATGTTCACTATGATTTGATCAGGACTTTGACTAACAGCATGGCTTCCTTAGTAGCGGCGCGCAGGTCTATTTGGCTTCGTAATTGGGCTGCTGATGGGTCTTCTAAAGCGCGTCTCAGCAAGCTCCCCTTTAAAGGCAAGCTGTTGTTCGGGGACGACCTGGATAAGTTAGTCAAGGACCTCGGGGAATCTAAAGGCGGGAGGCTGCCGGAGGATAAGCCACGACAGAATAGGGGCGTGTCATCGGCTCAAGGTCAATTTTGTACTTTCGTAGGTTCCGATCTTCCTGGCTTGGGGGTTTCCAGCGCAGAAGACTGGCAACTAGATCCTCGGGTTTCGAGGAGCAGGTAGAGGGTTCTCGACTGCCTCCGCTTCTTCCTCCTCTTCCTTTGGTCGCAAGCCGCAATGAAGCGAGGCGGACCCCGGAGGAAAGTCAGGTGATCGGAGGTCGGCTTCATCACTTTCTTTCTTCCTGGCTCCAGATAACTTCGGACCAGGGGGTCCTCGAGATCATCCTGGAGGGGTACGCTTTGGAACTGGTTTGTCCTCTCCGGGATGCCTTCGTTCTGTCGTCCTGCAAGGGTCATCAAAAAGTGTTGGCCGTTGGCGTAACGTTGGACCACCTGCTGGCCTTGGGGGCGGTGGTGCCTGTTCCAGATTCCGATCTCGGTGCGGGTCGGTATTCTATTTATTTCATGGTGCCAAAGAAGGACGGGTCCCTCCGCCCTATCCTAGATCTCAAAGGTGTGAATCGTCTTCGGGTGCCTCATTTTCGCATGGAAACTCTAAGATCCTTTATAGTTGCGGTGCGTCAGGGAGAATGCCTAACGTCTCTCGATCTTTCGGAGGCCTTCTTGCATATTCTGATCAGGGCGGCTCATCAAAGGTTTCTAAGGTTCGCCTTTCCTTGGGGTCATTACCAGTTTCAAGCACTGCCGTTCGGCCTGGCCACAGCGCCACGCGTTTTCACCAAGGTCATGGTGGTGGTAGCGGCGGCGTTGCAGAAGGAAGGTGTTCTAGTTCACCCTTATCTCGATGATTGGTTAATTTGAGCAAAGTCCAAGAGGGAGAGCTTGCAAGCCACAGGCAGAGTGATAGCTCTACTGCAGAGTCTCGGTTGGGTAGTAAACGAGAAGAAGAGCCACTTAGTGCCGACTCAGTCCCTTGAATATCTCGGGGTTTGCTTCGATATGGCGAAAGGCTTAGTATTCCTGCCGGACCGCTGAGCGCAAGCTTTGCGCCTTCTGGTTCGCAAGTTTTTAGCGTTCCCGGCGCCGTCAGCTTGGTGGTACCTTTGCGTCTTGGGAACGATGGCGGTGACTCTGGATGTAGTTCCCTGGGCCAGGTTTCATATGCGTCCGCTGCAAAGAGCCCTTTTGCGTCGTTGGTCGAACCAAATGGATTTGATGAGCAGGCGGTTGCCTTGTCCAAGGCAAGTGCGGCAGTCGTTACTATGGTGGCTGAGCTCGAAGGCGTTGCAGGCGGGAGTTCCTCTAGAGCAGCCGGTCTGGATGCCTGTGATAACGGATGTGAGCCTGGCGGGCTGGGGAGCTCATTGCAATAGTCGCTTTGCGCAAGGGACTTGGTCAGCTCTGGAAGCCTCTTGGTTGATCAACCGTCTCGAGCTGCGAGCGGTGATGTGGGCACTGCTGGCGTTCGAATCTTCGGTGACGGGCCGAGCAGTGCGGATTCTCTTAGACAACTCGGCGACCGTTACATACCTCAACCGACAGGGCGGCACGGGAAGCAGAGCCATGGAAGAAGAGTCCGACATTCTGTTCCAGTGGGTGGAGACTCGGCTGCTAGCCTTTTCAGCGGTGCATATCGCTGGGAAGGAGAATGTGATGCCGGATTTCCTCAGCAGAGTGCAGGTGGATGCCGGGGAGTGGGAGCTCCACCCGCAAGTATACGCTCAAATAGTCCGAAGATGGGGGCCTCCGGTCATTTACCTCATGGCGACCTTTCAGTCGGCCAAGACAAATCGGTTCTTCAGCAGACGAAGGGAGCGCATGTCAGAGGGCATATACGTTCTCATTCGGCCTTGGCCGGACTCCGGGCTCCTTTACGTCTTTCCTCCGTGGGCGTTGATCAGTCAGGTGATTCAACGCATAGAGGCGCATCAGGGGAAGGTTCTTCTAGTGGCACTGGATTGGCCCAGACGTCCGTGGTATGCGGATCTGGTTCGGCTTTTCAACGGAGTACCGTGGCGGCTCCCGCCCTTGGTGGATCTATTGCTTCAGGGTCCGCTGCGGATGCCACAGGTCGATCGATTCTCGCTTATGGTATGACCATTGAAAGGGCTAGGTTAAGGCGGAAAGGTTATTCTTCAGCAGTCATTGCCACGCTACTTCGGGCGAGAAAAGCTTCTACTTCACTCACGTATGTGCGCGTATGGCGAATTTTTGAAGATTGGTGCTCGCAGCACGATATTCAGGCCGCGACGGCCTCAGTGCCAGCCATTCTCAGTTTTTTGCAAGACGGTTTTGACAAGGGTCTCGCTGCCAGTTCTCTGAAAGTGCAATTGGCGGCTCTAACGTGTTACAGGGGTAAGGTCTTGGGGGTTCCCCTGGGGGCGCACGCAGATGTGCAACATTTTCTGAGGGCTGTGTTCCGGCTGCAGCCCTTGCGCAGGGTAACGATTCCTCCGTGGGATTTGAATCTAGTCTTACAAGCTTTGGTTCGGAAGCCATTTGAGTCTCTTTGCCTGGCGTCCGTGAAGGATCTCACGCTAAAGACAGTGTTTTTGGTGGCCATCTGTTCGGCTAGGTGGATTTCGGAGTTGCAGGCGCTTTCGTGTCGAGAGCCGTTCTTATCGTTCTCTAGGGATCGAGTAGTCTTGAGGCCTGTTCCTTCCTTCCTTCCTTCCTAAGGTGGTCTCTCCTTTTCATTTAAATCAGGCCGTTTTTCTCCTGATCTTTAACTCCCCGGGGACGGGCGCGTCAGACGACGGGCTGCATCGGCTGGATGTTCAGCGGGTGCTCCACCGATACCTGAGAGCTACCGAGTCTTTCCGTAAGACGGACTGTCTGTTCGTCCTGTTTGTTGGTAAGCGGAAAGGAGAGGCGGCGGCGAAGTCTTCCATTGCCAGATGGATTATGGCCGTGCGGTTCCTTTGGGCTTGCGGGCCCATTCCACTAGGACGCAGGCAACGTCGTGGGTGGAGCACAGTTTGGTTCCGCCAGTGGACATTTGCAGGGCGGCTCCTTGGTCGTCGCTCCATGCCTTCAGTAAGCACTATCGGCTGGATGTCCTGGCATCCAAGGATTCTTTCTTTGGTTCGGCTGTTTTGCGCGCCAGTTGGATAGGTCCCTCCCGTTAATTACTGCTCTGTTACATCCCTGATGTGGAGGACTAAACTGGAGGACCGCTCAGGAAATATAAATTACACTTACCTGGTAATTGTAGTTCCTGGAGGGTCCAGTTTAGTCCTCATTCCCTCCCGAGAGATTAACCTTTTTTTCTATTTGGCGCGCTAATGCGGTGTTATAGAGAGTTGGTTAAGCGATTTTCCTGTGGTCCTCGAGTTTGGGGGTCTTCCGCTCTCTTTTGCTTGCTTGTTTTTCTTTTGGAGGTGTGGCAGTGCCTCTCCTTTGGCTCAGTTGTCGAAGTGGACGCGATGTGCAGAGTTACGGCTCCCTCGTTTGGGGAGGGAGTCAAGTTATTTGGGGAGGGGTATCTTCTCCAGGACCAAGCAGGAAGTCAGTCCTCACATATGGGTGACGTCGGCGCCGACAGAGCCCTCGCGGAGCAATTTTCCCCAGCTTTCAAAGAAAGCCTTTGGGAATTGCAGCGCGCATGCGCGGTCGCCTTCCCGCCCAAGGGTGCCATCTTAGCCAGTCTTCTTTTTTCCGCGGAGCCCTGCAGACGTACCCGTCTTGTCCCCGCGAAAAAGTTGATTTTATTCGTAATATTCTCTTTTTTCCTTCGGTTCGACACCGGTTTTCTTCCCGCCCGGACTCGCGACGCCGGTCACGAGTCCTCTTCTTCTTTTTCGGTTTTTCTGATTTAGTCAGTTTCGTTTTCGGTTTTTTCACTGGCAGCCCGGTCTTTTGACCTCGCAGGGGCCCTTTTTCCCCCGATGGCTGCCAGTGGTTTCAAGCGGTGTGGTCAGTGTGACCGAAATATGTCACTAACTGACACACACGATAATTGCCTCCGCTGCCTGGGCCCGGATCATGAAGAAATGATCTGTGGGGCCTGTGGCAAAATGTCCTCCAAAGCGTTGAGAAGTCGGCGGCATCAGCGGGATAGGATCTTCGCTGACCCCAGCCGTACCCGGACCTCGTCGGAGGCCTCGGCGTCTAGAGGTTCCAGCTCGGACCGTCGCCGGAGTTCCTCCGACAGGGGTTCTCCCTCCGGGGACCATCGTCGGAAGGTGAAACCCGCGAGGGCGGCGTCGGTGGACGCTCCTGGCTCCGCGAGGGCCAGGTCGCATAGCCCCGATAGCCGTCCCGGGTCCTTGGAGAAGGAGCACCTCTCGAAGCGACCTCGCATGGAGTCGGAGCTGCCTGCTCGGGTAAGTCCTGTGGTCCTCCTGGACTCGCCTCCGAGACCGCCGACGTCGGGCCCGACGCCGTCGGGGCCCGAGTCGGGGGCTGCTGGATCACCTGAGGTCGGACTCAGGTTGACGGCCTTGGAGAGCAGACTGTCTGCCTTCATGGACCAGCAGCGGGCACTGCTCGCTAGCCTTGCTGGCGCCGCTGCCCCGACCGCCGGGACGTCGACGTCTAAGTCGACCCCGGAGACCGAGCCGATCCTCGAGTCCATGCGAACTCGAGTCGATCCTCGGTCGAGGTCACCCTCGGCCTCCCGTTCGGGACCGAGGTCGCTGATGCCGACTCCCTCGGCGTCGGGGCGGCGGGCGCCGCAGCCTGCCCGGGCCGACCCCACCGATTCCTCCTCGGAGTCGGTCTGGGAGTCTGAAGAGGAAGAGTCACCTGATTCTTTTCGGACTCGGTGTGTCCCCTCAGACTCGCCTGAGTCCGAACCTCGGAAGCAGTCCCCTCTGGAGGATGCCCGGTTCTCGGACTTCGTCAGGGATATGGCCAAGGCTTTGGCCTTCCCGGCGGACCCCGAGGAGGAGCCTCGAGCCGAAGAGCTCGACGCCCTCCAGTATGACTCTCCCGCCAGGGAACACTTTACTGTACCGGTTCCTCCCATGCTGGAACGACTACTCTTCCGCATGTGGGAGAGTCCGGCCTCCTCGCAGGTCCTGAGCAAGCGGGTCGATTCTATCTATCGAGTCCGCAAGAGCCCTGGCTTCCAAAAGGCACAGCTACCACACCATTCCATGGTAGTGGAATCGGCCATGCATCGTCTTAAGAGCCAGAAGATGCACTCCTCGGTGCCTCCTGGCAGGGAGGCACGTAACCTGGATGGCCTTGGTAAGAAGTGTTTCCAGGGCTCTATGCTTGCGTGTCGTGTCCAGACCTACCAGCTATACATGGGCATGTATCTTCGAGACCTGGCTAAAGAGCTAGCCGGATTCTCCGCTGGATTGTCCGAGGAACCTTTGCGGAGGTTCCTAGCCTTGTCCACTGGCATTCAGGAATGCTCAAAATTCATATCCCGAGCAGCCTATGATGGCTTTGAAGCATCGGCTCGAGTGGCCGCAGCCGGCATCGGTGCCCGCCGACAGGCTTGGCTTCAGTCGTCTGACCTTGAGCCCTGGGTGCAGGACAAGTTGGTCGATGTCCCCTGCCGAGGTGAAAACCTCTTTGGCAAACCTATGGCAGAAAAGGCTGCACAGATCGAGACGGAGACTCTCACCAGGACTAGGCTTTCTAGGAAGACCTCCGCCCCTTCCCAGAAAAAGAAGGGCTCGGGAAAGAAGTCCTTTTACCCGAGAACGGCGGCTGCCTATAAACACTACCCCCAATATCAGGCCCCCGCAGCTCCCCAACAGGGCCAGCAGGCCAAGGGACGGGGTAACGGGTCCCGTAGGCAGCAAGCCCCCAAGCCTGCACCACCAGCCCCTGCTCAGCAGGGTGGGGGCTTTTGACTCCTTCAGCATAGCCTCTCCCCCTCCGCTGGCTCCTCCCAGCACCGGAGGCCGGCTGGTTCACTTCGCCCACAGGTGGTCCAGCATCACTTCAGATACCTGGGTGCTTCAAGTCGTAAGAGAAGGCTATCTTCTCCACTTCCACCAGGTGCCTCCCTCCTATTTCCCGGGAGAACCTCCACGACTCCCTCTGCACAGGGACTTACTCCTTCAGGAGTTAGCAGGTCTTCTACAGGAACAGGCGGTGGAACCGGTGCCCCACCACCTGAGAGGTCAAGGCTTTTATTCCAGGTATTTTCTAGTACCAAAAAGGACAGGAGGCCTCAGACCCATCCTGGACTTGCGCAACCTCAACAAGTTCCTCGTGCGGGAAAAGTTCAAAATGCTTACCCTTGGAATCCTTCTGCCCTACCTCCAGCAGGGAGATTGGCTATGCTCCTTGGATCTAAAGCAGTGGTTCTCAACCTTTTTTGTGCCGTGACCCCTTTTACCATTGGTCAACTTGTGGGGACCCCAATGATAAAATCAAATGCGTCTCTCATCCTTTATCATTAACGCAATGTCGCTGTAATAATTTGTTGAATTATTAATATATTACAGGCCTTTGCAATATGTTTTTATTTATAAAATTTACTTATTTAAACCACAATAATTAATCACAACAACAAATAACAATATTTGATCTCGAAATTATGATGATTTTGTAGTCAACGGTTTTAGTATGCTTTATTCAAAAAGACTGACGAAGAACAAAAATGTTAGCGTTGTCAAACCTAAAAATTAGGCATAGGCTATCAGTGCGAAGGTTGTGCTTGCTTCCTTCTCGCCAGATGTGAAATTCTCGGCTCAGTCTTTGCGAGAGCACAACGAAGATCATCTTCTGCAGCAAGTCTATTGCGGTATTTACTCTTGATAAGCAACAAGCTTGAGAAGCCGGTTTCACACAGATATGTTGTTGGAAACGGAAGAAGTAGACGCAACACAATCTCAGACAGTCCAGGATACAATTGAAAATACTTGATCCAGAATTTAATTACTGACATTGAAGAAAAATCATTTTTCGCTGCATCGCTGGTAATGAGTTCAATGAACTCTTCTTGTGCAATCTCAGGAACATCCTCAACTTTAACTGTGAATGGACTTCTGGCAAGTGCAAATGGTGTGCCAGGTAGATTTGGAAAATACGCTGAAATTTCTTCTTCCAGCATTTCTAGGTGCTGTTTGACAGAAATTATAATTTCATTTCTTGTGTCAAGTTCAATCTCGTTTTCTTCAAAGAAAGTGGATAAGTTTAGCAACATGTACGTTTTATTTTCAGCTAACTTTTTCTGCCAAAGCTGAAGTTTCATTTGAAATGCTTGAATCTTTTCGGACAAATCTAGGCATGTTGCATTTGGTCCTTGCAGTGATAAATTTAATTCGTTCAATATTGCAAATATGTCAACCAAGTAAGCAATTTTCAGCAGCTGCTTTTTGTCACTGAAAAGTGCTTCAAATTGTGGTTTTGCTTTTTGCTTAAAAAACATTTTTAGTTCATCGCGAAGATCAAAGACGCGCTTTAAAACCTTTCCTTTTGATAACCATCTCACCTCAGTGTGTAGTAAAAGAACATTATTGGATGCATCCAAATCATTACAAAGTTTTGTAAACAGTCGCGTGTTTAAAGCACTTGCTTTTATGAAATTAACAGCACTTACTATATTTGTCATAGCTTCTTGCAGCTCTGGTGGCAGTGTCTTCGTTGCTAAAACTTGTCTATGAATCATACAGTGAGTTCCAATGGCTTTCGGGGATTCATTGAACACCAAACGTTGAAATCCCGACCGACATCCTAGCATAGCTGGAGCTCCATCTGTGCAAACACCACAAACCTTGTCGATGGGGATATCGTGGTTTTGCAGAAATGAACTAAATATTTCAAACACATGACGAGCAGTTGTTGTCGTTTCAAGTGGCTTGCAAAAAAGGAACTCATCTTTAAACTCACCATTATTAATATATCTCACGTAAACCAGTAACTGAGAATAGTTTGAAACATCTGTGGATTCATCAAGCTG
This sequence comes from Ichthyophis bannanicus, assembly GCA_033557465.1. Classification (NCBI taxonomy): domain Eukaryota; kingdom Metazoa; phylum Chordata; class Amphibia; order Gymnophiona; family Ichthyophiidae; genus Ichthyophis; species Ichthyophis bannanicus. Next base: position 670,592,163 of record CM066031.1, read on the forward strand.
GATGCTAAATAGTCCAAGTGGAGCGGATTTCATTTCCTGGATTACTTGGTCAAGGATATCAGCAGACATATCTTCTATTCGTCTACCGATGGTGTCGTTAGACAAGGAAATTGGACTCAATTTCCGTACAAATTCATCTCCAAGCATGACTCGAACAATATCTTTTGTTGCTGGTAACAGCAATTCCTCGGCAATGGTGTGAGCTTTCTTGGCTTTGGCGATTCTGAGAGCCACCATATATGAAGCTTCAACAGCGGCTATGTTTTGCTGGTGGAGCTTTCCGCCAATATCAAGTCTGCTTTTCTTGATTCCATCAGCTTTGTTCTTAAAATACTGAATATCCTTGCCTACAAAGGTGGGATGCTTACAGTCAAAATGCCGTTTCAGTTTGTTTGGCTTCATGGATTCCGCTGATAGAACTTCGCTACAAATAACGCATTGTGGTTTCTCAATCCCTGCTGAAAATATGGAGGTGAAACCATATCTTAAAAAGTCATCGCAATATTTTCTTTTCCTGGTATTCTTCTCTCTGTCATTCATTTTCAATGGAGTCGCTGGTGTTATATAATATCACACAAGGCGAAGGCAGATGAGGTCACAGGTGCTAACTTAGGGCTATATAGAAAAAACAAATATATCTTTAAAAAATATATATATTTATAATATGAAATGCATAATGTGCTGTGCTGCTTTGGAACTCTTCTACTTCAATGCCTCCAGTTCTTGCTATTGCTACCAGTTGTTTTTCTCAGCCTGCAATACTTATCCCATTCCTCTTACATTTCTACCCTCTCAGAAACCCTATTCACCCCTACCAAGAAACCCACTTATTCCACACCGGCATGTCTTGCATACAGTTATATAAACAGACAGACAGAAATGCCCTCCCCAGTAGAAGTTCCCTCCGAAAAACCCAGCATGTTTTTAATAGGAGGCCATGCAGTCCCTCCCCGATCACCCCCACAAGGCCCGATCCAGCCCACTGCACCCCAGCAACATAAAAAGCAGCACTGGAAGGTGGACCTGTGTCTGAAAGCCTCACTAGAGGGCTCCTTGGTGTGGCCAAACAGCGGGCGAGCCAGCAGCACCACTGAGTGAGGGCATCCAGCAAAGACCAACAGAACTGTATTAACAGACCTCCATAAAAACTAATTGTAAGCTTTGATGAGCAGGGACTGTCTCTTACATGTCTGTGCAGTGCTGCATACGTCTTGTAGCGCTATACAAATGCTCAGAAGTCTCTGTTAATTAGGCCAACTTGCACCAATGACAATAAACAGCATATGGTTACCGTTGCACATATCACCTTCTTTTCAAAAGGAAATAGTCAGACCATCCAGCATACCCACACAATTACAGTACTCTAGCAAAGTATAATATTCAACACAATGAAAAAAAAATACAAATGCAGAAGGAAAATATATATGGCTAGGGGACCTTGCACTTTCAGCTAAATAAATCTTTTTATTATTAAAAACTGCAACAAAATATAAACATAACAATAAAATAAAATTACAAACCACAGCATTCCATTCCACAACAAGGGGGGGCTGGGGGGGGATAAAAAAGTATTAATCCCCGAAATGGAGGTATATAAAACACAAATGGAGGAGAAGGCCTTCCGCAGAAAGTCCAACAACAAAAGTACAGCGGAGGGCAAATCACCACGTCCTACCAATATGTTGGTTAAATTCTTTATTAGGGACCCAATAAATAATTTAACCAACATATTGGTAGGCTGTGGTGATTTGCCCTCCGCTGTACTTTTGTTGTTGGTATATAAAACACATAAATAAAAATACTGATGAAATTGGTTGCTTTCTCAGTAATATCCTCTCAAACACAATCAAGTATGGACCTGGGACTCAAACTAAGATTCTTCTGTATGGAAGTGCCAGCACCATGAGGCCAGCCTCCAATTCAGCATTTAAAATGTAAAAAATGAGCTATGTTTTATTTCACTTACTTATAGTAAATAAAGCTATGTTTTATTTCACTTGGAAAGGGATTGGAGTTTATCCGCCTACTTATCAAAATTCACATGTATACATAGAAATTAGCCAAGAAAATCTGTGTTCACCAAAGAACAGGTATAAAATGTAGGCATAAATTCTCGGGAGTAATTTTCAAAGTAGAAATAGATGCATATTTTTGCTCTGAAAGTTCTAAGTATGCACAAGTATAAAACTACCCCATTAACCCATTTTCTCATATGCCATACTCTCCCAAATAGCTATTGGCCAACTATCAGCTTCTGATTCATGATGCGGAGGAAATAATGGATTAGCATTTTGTAGGTGGGCCTGCACACTTCCAGTCACTTAAGCAAGCATTCAAAAAAGATAGTTTGGATAATTCTCTAGAGAACAGTAAATAAAGCTATGTTTTATTTTACTTACTTATAGTCTCCTCCTGCTGCTGAAGAGCCTCTGCCACGTGGCTGCAAGGCCTGGACCACACGGTCTGTTGTCCGTCGTTTTTTCTGCTCCTGCCTCCTTTTGCACTCGTGCACCGGAGCTCCCGTGCTGTTCTCACCTGCACTTCGCCGCTCCACTTATCTTCGTCGCTGATATCTCTCTCTGGGCCCGATCAACACCTCGCTGCACTATCGGGTGCCGGAGTGGATGCAGAGCCTTCCCGCCGCTGAAGAGCCAATGCAGATGTTTCCCGCCCCTAAAGGAAGTTAATGTAACTTCCTTTGGGGGCGGGACGTATGTGCACAGGCTCCTTCACAGAGACGGAAGGCTCTGCACCGGCTTGGCTTTTTTCAATTTTTTTTTCAATTGAAGGTCGTTGCCGCCGCCGCCGTTGCCGCGACCCCCGGTAAATCCCAAAGCGACCCCAACGGGGGTCGCGACCCACAGGTTGAGAACCGCTGATCTAAAGGATGCCTACACGCACATCCTCATCCACCCAAGCCACCGCCAATACCTAAGGTTTGTGGTGGCAGGAAATCATTACCAGTACAGAGTACTGCCCTTTGGCCTGTCCTCCGCACCGCGAGTCTTCACAAAATGTCTCGCGGTGGTGGCGGCCCATCTCCGGCTTCACGGCCTCTATGTCTTTCCGTACCTCGACGACTGGCTCATCAGAGCAGCGTCCGCTCCGGAGGTCACCAACGCCACACGCCGCACGGTGACTCTTCTGCAGAACTTGGGCTTTGTCATAAACTTCGCAAAGTCCACTTTGCTCCCCTCACAGGATCTCGAGTTCATCGGCGCAAGGCTGCACACTCCTCAGGCACGAGCTTTCCTGCCGCTCGACAGGGCTCAACGGCTCATGGACTTAGCCGACCGTTTTCGCAGCCAGCCCCTGGTCTCTGCCAGGCGCTTCCTGAGACTACTCGGCCATATGGCTTCCACCGTCCATGTGACCCCCAATGCCCGCCTGAATATGCGGCCTGCTCAATGGTGTCTTCGCAAGCAATGGCAACAAGCCACAGGCGGCCTAGCAGACCTAGTGCGCGTCTCCGAGCCGCTGGCCTCGTCTCTCCAGTGGTGGCTTCATCGGCTGAACCTGGTACTCGGCATGCCTTTTCAGTCACCTCAGCCGACCCAGGTGCTGACGACAGATGCGTCCCTCCTGGGTTGGGGAGCACATTGCCAAGGGGCACGTACTCAGGGCCTCTGGACCACGTGGGAGTCTGCTCAGCAGATCAACTTCCTGGAGCTCAGAGCGATCCGCCTGGCTCTCAAGGCTTTCTCCCACCTGACCTCTCACCAGTCCGTCCTTGTCCAGACGGACAATCAAGTGGCCATGTTCTACGTGAACAAACAGGGGGGCACGGGCTCCTTCCTTCTCTGTCGGGAAGCACAGAAGCTCTGCTCTTGGGCCGTCAGTCACGGCGTTCTTCTCAAGGCAGTTTATCTCCCAGGCCGTGAAAATTGCCTAGCGGGCAAACTCAGCAGGATCCTCCAGCCGCACGAGTGGCGCCTGGATCCCTTGGTAGTTCAGAAGCTCTTTCTAAAGTGGGGCCTCCCCACGATGGATCTCTTTGCCAGCCCTCTCAACCGGCAACTTCCTCGCTTCTGCTCTCGTCAGCCACACCCCCTTCGGGTTGCGGCAGACGCTTTTCTACTCTCATGGTCGGAGAGCCTTCTGTATGCTTTTCCTCCCACCCCGCTAGTCTCTCGAACTCTTTTCAAGGTTCTCCGAGACAAAGCTTCCATGATCCTGGTGGCCCCTCGCTGGCCCAGACAGCCGTGGTTTCCACTCCTGCTGCAATTAGCGGTAGAGGATCCATTCCCTCTGGGGTTACAACCGGATCTCCTCACTCAGGATCAGGGGTCTCTGCTACACCCCAACCTCAGATCTCTCAATCTAATGGCCTGGCTGCTGAGAGGGTAGTCCTTGCTCCCCTTCTCCTGCCGGCAGAGGTGGAAGAGGTCGTCCTAGCTTCTCGGCGACCTTCTACCCGCAAATGCTACGCCCTTAAATGGCGTCGCTTCTCCGTTTGGTGTACCCAACAGTCTCAGGATCCCTTCTCCTGCCCGGTGTCGGTGATCTTGCAGTACTTGCTATACCTCTCTAATCTGGGACTTAAGTCCAACTCCGTCAAAGTTCACCTCAGTGCTCTTTCAGCACATCATGTGCCGGTGGACGGCAGACCTCTTTCCAGCGACCCTCTCGTAGCGAGGTTTCTTCTCCGAGGTCTCCTTCTACTTAAACCACCTCTGCGCCCGCCAGCGCCTGACTGGGATCTGAATGTGGTTTTGCAGCGGATCACCTGTCCGCCTTTTGAACCTATGGCTACCTGTTCTCTCCGTTTTCTTTCTTGGAAAACATTGTTCTTGATAGCCCTCACTTCCGCTAGACGCGTAAGTGAATTGCAGGCCCTCGTGTCTGATCCCCCTTACACTCGGTTCTACAAAAATAGGGTAGTCCTACGGACTCACCCAAAATTTCTTCCAAAAGTGGTCTCCCCTTTTCACATCAATCAGGAGGTGGTACTTCCGACCTTCTTTCCCAGACCACACTCCAGCCGAGCTGAAATGGTCCTCCATACCCTGGACTGTAGAAGGGCATTGAACTTCTACCTTGACCGTACGCGGGAGCACCGTAAAGCTGCGCAGCTTTTTGTGTCTTTTGATCCCAATAAATTGGGACTCCCGGTCTCCAAGCGTACTCTGTCCATCTGGGTTGCGGACTGTATCACTTGGGCTTATGGGGCAGCCGGACTCTCCTTGGAAGGTCGAGTCACGGCTCATTGCGTTCGGGCAAAGGCTACGTCAGTGGCTTACCTCCGCTCTGTTCCGCTGGCAGACATCTGCCGGGCCGCTACTTGGTCTTCGAGCCAGACTTTTGCGGTCCATTACTGTCTCGAGAGGGAGTCCCGCAGGGACAGTGCTTTCGGACAGGCAGTCCTCCGTAATCTTTTTGAGGTTTGAGCAACTCCTACCCTCCATCCCGGATGTGGGCTACCGGTGGGTAATAATTCAGCGAAGATTCCTTCCTTCTGTGCTGCTGAGCTAGAGGGAGCTCATTTTTGTGCTTAGGGTCTCCGGTAGCCTTAAGCTTGGGAGTCCCATATGTGAGGACTGACTTCCTGCTTGGTCCTGGAGAAAGCGTAGTTACTCACCTGTAACAGGTGTTCTCCAGGAGCAGCAGGAATCAGTCCTCACAACCCTCCCTCCTCCCCTTGGAGTTGCAATCATCTGCTTAAGTTTTTTTGCAAATTTTTATGCTGTCTTTTTTTAGCTATGTCATCTGACTGGCTAAGATGGCACCCTTGGGCGGGAAGGCGACCGCGCATGCGCGCTGCAATTCCCAAAGGCTTTCTTTGAAAGCTGGGGAAAATTGCTCCGCGAGGGCTCCGTCGGCGCTGACGTCACCCATATGTGAGGACTGATTCCTGCTGCTCCTGGAGAACACCTGTTACAGGTGAGTAACTACGCTATTTCTGTTATAGATAAATATTTCTCTTTTGAGTTTGCTTTGTTAACAGTTCACTGGGGGGCTGATGGGAGTTCCAGCATTATACATCCTGACAGTGGAAAGATTGGATTGGTCCAGTCTCCTTGCTGCAGGAGGAGGTACACTACCCTGATGTGGAGGACTAAACTGGACCCTCCAGGAACTACAATAACCAGGTAAGTGTAATTTCTATTTTGATTGTTGACTCTGAATACAGACTCCGAAACAGCTTGCATCTTGCAAGTCACACTAAAAAAGGGCAGAATTAGCTGGAGGCTGTGAAAGTATGGTGGGAGGTTTCATTTTTGATCTCTGTACTTTCACGGGTGTAACTTGCACCTACTTCATCCAAATGCAGAGTACGCGGGTATAAATTTACCCCATGTTAATTTGGAAAATGGCACATATTTTATCCTAATTTATAAAGGCAACATAAACACCCTTTTTAGATTATTTTATAAAGGCAATATAGGTGCCTATGGACCTTATAAAACAGGAATCCAGAATAATCCCAGTAGTGCAAAAATCATCACGCGCAAAGTTATACCTATTCCAAGAAAATGTAAATTTGTCCGTGAACTGCATGTGTTACTTGCAAGTGTTTTCATGAGTTTCTGAGACTAGGGGGCCAATTTACTAAGGTGTGATAAGCAGTTACTGTGAATTAGTGCAGGCTGTTACTAGGGTTGCCAACCAGAGAGATTGAAAACCAGCCCTAGAAAAGCCATTTTTTTGCTCTGGCCGCAAGACCAGGAGCAGCCAGCGCAGAAAACCCTCTTTTCATCTGTGTTTCCCGACCCCCCCGTGCAGGCGCTGCTCCTGCTTCTTATAGAGCAATGGCTGCAATAAAGCTAATTTAAAAACAAAAGAAAACCTGTGCAGAGCCCTCTGGCCTTATGAAACCCCGGCTGCAGCATCCTTTCTCCAGGACCAAGCAGGAAGTCAGTCCTCACATATGGGTGACATCGACGCCAACAGAGCCCCCACGCAGAGCATTTCCCCAGCTTTCAAAGAAAGCCTTTGGGAATGCAGCGCGCCTGTGCGGTCCCCTTCCTGCCCAAAGGTACCATCTTGCTCAGTCTTTCTTTTTCCGCGGAGCCCGACGGACGTGAGTTTGTGTCACCCGGAAAAAGTTTATTTTTTTCTGCGATTTTTCACGTTGTCTTATCCGGTTCGACGCCGGTTCCCCTTCCCGCCTGGCTCGGTACACTAGTATCGAGTCCGGAATTGTGTTTTCGGTTTTTGTCCTTTTTGACTAGCGTTTGCACTCTTTTTGTGTTTTCACTGGCAGCCCGGTCTTATGACCTTGCAGGGGCCCTTTTTCCTCCGATGGCTGCCAGCGGGTTTAAAAAATGTGATTGGTGCAAGAAAGTTATGTCTCTCACCGACACACATGACTGCTGCCTCCGATGCCTCGGGCCCGACCATGACCCGCTGGCCAATGGCCCGTGCGGCAAGATGTCGTCAAAGGCGCTTCGGAGCTGTCAGCATCAACGTGAGAGAATTTTCTCTGACTCCGCGTCCGGCCGGGCCCGGACTTCATCAGAGGCCTCGACATCTCGGGAGTCTGACCCTGAGCGCCGTCAGGGTTCCTCTGAAAGGGAATCTCCCTCCCGGGAGCACAGAAGGAAGAAAAAGCTTGTGAGGGCTGTGGCGGTGAAAGCTCCTGGTTCCTCGAGGGCCAGATCGTGTAGCCCTGACCGCCGCCCCGGGCTCTCGGAGTCGGAGAGGCCATCCAAAGTACCTCGTGTGGAGCCGGAGTCCCCGAGTCACGTACGTGCAGTTGTCCTCGTGGACTCTCCTCCGGGGGAGCCGACTTTGGGCCCGATGTCGTCGGGGCCCGAGTCGGGGGCTGCTGAATCTCCTGAGCTTCGACTCAGGTTAATGGCCTTGGAGAGCAGCTTGGCTGCCTTCATGGAACAGCAGTGGGTACTGATCGCCGGTCTGACCCTAAGTCGACCCCGGAGACTGAGCCGATCCTCGAGTCGATGAAGTCTCGAGTCGATCCTCAGTCAAGGTCCCCCTCGACCTCCCGTGCGGGGCCGAGGTTGTCGATGCTGATACCCTCGGCATCGGGGTAGGTGGCACCGAGGCCCACACGGCTGGAGCTGCTCGATTGCTCCTTGGAGGAGTCGGAGTGGGAGACGGAGGACGAGGAGTCCCCGGACACCTTCCGGACCCAGTGCGTCCCTTCAGACTCACCGGAGTCTGAGCCTCAGAGACGGTCCCCCCCTGGAGGATACCCAGTTCTCGGATCTCGTGAGGGATATGGCCAAGGCCTTGGCCTTCCCTGCGGACGCCGAGGAGGAGCCTCGAGCCGAGGAGCTCGATGCCCTCCAGTATGATTTTCCTCCGAAGGAAGCCTTTACTGTATCTGTTCCTCTGATGATGGAACGGCTGCTCTTCCGTATGTGGGAGGCACCGGCCTTGACGCCAGTTCTTAGCAAATGGGTCATTTCCATTTATCGAGTCCGTAAGAGCCCTGGGTTCCAAAAGGCACAGCTACCGCACGACTCCATGGTTGTGGAATCGGTCATGCACCGTTTGAAGAGTCAGAAGATGCACTCCTTGGTGCCCCCCGGCCGGGAGGCCCAGAACCTGGAAGCCCTCGGAAGAGAGTGCTTCCAGGGCTCTATGCTATCTTGCCGTGTCCAGACCTACCAGCTGTACATGGGCATGTACCTACAAGACCTGGCAAAGGAGATTGCCGGGTTCTCAGCTGGCCTCTCCGAGGAACCCTTGCAGAGGTTCAAGGCTTTGTCAACAGGGATTCGAGAATGCTCGAAGTTTATCTCTCGAGCAGCCTATGATGGCTTCGAGGCTTCGGCCCAGGTAGCAGCAGCCGGCATCGGTGCACGCCATCAGGCCTGGCTAAAGTCATCAGACTGGAGTTGGTCGATGTCCCCTGCCGAGGTGAAAACCTTTTTGGTAAGCACATGACAGAAAAGGCTGCAGAAATCGAGACAGAGACTCTCACCAGGACAAGGCTGTCCAGGAAGACTTCTGCCCCTTCTCAGAAAAAGAAGGGCTCGGGAAAGAAGCCCTTTTTCCCCAAGGAAGGGTGCTGCCTACAAATCCTACCCTCAATATCAGGCCTCTCCAGCTCCCCAACAGGACCAGCAGGCCAAGGGGCAGGGGCATGAGCTCCGTAGGCAGAAGACCCCCAAGCCTCCAGCTCCGGCTCCTGCACAGTAGGGAGTGGGGTTTGACTCCCACAGCATAGCCTCTTCTCCACAGCTGGCTCCACTCAGCTCAGGAGGTCGGCTGATCCTGTACGCTTACAGGTGGCGAGCCATGACAGGGGATACCTGGGTCCTCAGCATAGTCCAAATGGGCTACATGCTCCACTTCCACCAGATACCCTCCTCCTACTTTCCAGGGGAGCCTCCAAGACTCCCTCTGCACAGAAACCTCCTCCTTCAGGAGTTGGCAAGTTTTCTAAAGGAACAGGCGATGGAACCAGTGTCTCACCACCTGAAAGAGCAAGGCTTCTACTCCAGGTACTTTCTGGTACCAAAGAGGACAGGAGGCCTCCGGCCTATCCTAGACTTGAGAAACCTAAACAAGTTTCTGGAGAGGGAAAAGTTCAAGATGCTTACCCTTGGAATACTGCTGCCTTACCTCCAGCAGGGAGATTGGCTATGCTCCTTAGACCTAAAGGATGCTTATACTCACATTCTCATCCATCCAGACCACAGACAATATATCAGATTTGTGGTGGGAGGAAACCATTTCCAGTACAGAGTACTTCCCTTTGGCCTAACTTCCGCCCCTAGGGTTTTCACCAAATGCCTGGTGGTGATGGCGGCCTATCTCAGAAATCAGGGAATTTTTGTCTTCGCATACCTGGACGACTGGCTCATCAGGGGCCAGTCCCTTCAGGAGGCCAAACAAGCCACTCTTCACACTGTCTCTCTTCTTCAGCATCTGGGCTTTGTCATAAACTATGCAAAGTCTACTTTGCTCCCCTCACAGAACCTAGAGTTTATAGGGGCAAGATTAGACACCCTGCAGGCAAGAGCTTACTTGCCCGAGGACAGGGCCCACAGAATGATGGACTTGGCCAATCAGTTCCAAAGCAATTCTCAGGATTCCGCCAGGCAATTCCTGCGTCTCCTGGGCCATATGGCATCCACGTTGCATGTGACTCCGAACGCCTGTCTGCACATGCGGGCTGCTAAGTGGTGCCTCAGAGCTCAGTGGGCGCAGACCACAGGCAACCTCCAAGACAGGGTAAAGGTGTCCAAACCACTTTTGGACTCCCTGCAGTGGTGGTTACATCTCCCAAACCTTCTCAGGGGGGTACCCTTTCAGGCCCCAGCACACACAAGGGTGCTGATGACCGATGCTTCCTTAAAGGGCTGGTGTGCACATTGCCAGGGTACGTGCACTCAAGGCCTCTGGTCTCCTCGGGAGGCCACACAGCAGATCAATCTTTTGGAGCTGCGAGCAATCCACTTAGCTCTAGAGACTTTTTCTCATGCTCTCTCTCACCAGTCTGTCTTAATTCAGACAGACAATCAGGTGGCAATGTTCTATGTGAACAAGCAGGGGGACACAGGGTCCAGACTCCTATGTCAGGAGGCGCAGGCCCTTTGCTCCTCTGCAGTCAAACAAAGCATGTTTCTCAAAGCAGTGTATCTCCCTGGTCAAGAGAACTTCTTGGCAGACAAACTAAGCAGGATTCTCCAGCCTCACGAATGGCAGTTGCATCGACTGGTGGTCCAGCAGATCTTTCTACGATGGGGACTTCCATCCATCAATCTCTTTGCAAGTCCACTGAACCGTCAGCTGCCAAGGTTTTGTTCCAGACAGCCGAATCCTCTGAGAATGGCAGCAGATGCGTTTCTGATCTCTTGGTCTACGGGCCTCCTGTATGCGTTTCCTCCCACGCCCCTGGTGGCCCAAACTCTGTTCAAGATTCTACGGGATAAGGCCTCGGTGATTCTGGTAGCCCCCAGATGGCCGAGGCAGCCGTGGTTTCCACTTCTTCTGCAGTTGGCAGTGGAAACACCATTCCCTCTGGGGTTGCAACCCGATCTCCTGTCTCAGGAACATGGTTCCCTTCTGCACCCCAATCTCAGATCCCTCAATCTGATGGCTTGGCTGCTGAAAGGATAGTGCTAGCTCTCTTGCTTCTCCCTAGGGAAGTTGAGGAAGTGGTCTTGGCCTCTAGGAGGCAATCCACCAGAAAGTCCTATGCCCTTAAGTGGCGTAGGTTCACAGTATGGTGTGCTCAGCGCAGTGAAGATCCTTTCTCCTGCCTTGTGCCAGTAGTACTACAATACTTACTTCACCTGTCAGACCTGGGCCTTAAGTCCAACTCTGTTCGGGTCCACCTCAGTGCTCTCTCAGCTTATCACTCACCGGTGGAGGGTCAGTCTCTATCGATTCACCCCTTGGTGTCCCACTTTCTCAGAAGCCTGCTTTTGCTCAAGCCTCCGATTCGTCCACCTGCCACTGAGTGGGATTTGAATGTGGTCTTGCAACAACTTACTCGGCCACCGTTTCAGCCGATGGCTACTTGCCATTTACGCTTCCTTTCTTGGAAGGCGCTCTTCCTGGTAGCTCTTACCTCAGCCAGACGTGTGAGTGAACTACAAGCTCTGGTTTCTGATAGACCGTACACACGGTTCTATAGGAACAGGGTGGTCCTACGGGCTCATCCCAATTTCCTTCCAAAAGTGGTCTTCTCTTTCCACCTCAACCAGGAGGTGGTTCTTCCGACATTCTTTCCCAGGCCGCCTACCAGCTGGGCTGAAACAGTCTTGCATACCCTGGACTGTAAGAGGGCGTTGTCCTTTTACATAGAACGTACGAGGGGGCATCGAAGAGCTACTCAGCTCTTCATCTCCTTTGACCCTAATAAACTGGTGTTACCTGTTTCAAAGCGTACGTTTGGGTAGCAGATTGTATCGCCTGGGCGTACAAGGCAGCCGACCTCCCCTTGCAGGGTCGAGTCACGGCCCACCGTGTCAGGGCGAAAGCCACGTCAGTAGCTCATCTCCGCTCTGTTCCGTTGGCAGACATCTTCCAGGCCGCTACTTGGTCTTCAAGCCAGATGTTCGCAGCCCACTACTGCCTCGAGAGAGAGTCCTGAAGGGACAGTGCTTTCGGACAGGCGGCTTTGAGGTTTAGGCAACTCCTACCCTCTGGCCCTTGTGTTGGGCTACTGTACGGGGGCATTCTCAGAGGATATTCTTATCACGGATGCTGAGGCTCTTCAGAGGGAGCCATTTTTTCAGCTTTGGGTTCCCGGTAGCCTAGAGCTGGGGAGTCCCATATGTGAAGACTGACTTCCTGCTTGGTCCTGGAGAAAGAGTAGTTACTCATCTGTAACAGGTGTTCTCCAGGAGCAGCAGGAATCAGTCCTCATGACCCTCCCTCCTCCCCTGGAGTTGCAGTCATATACTTTATTTTGTTTTTTGCTGTCTTTTAGCTATGTCATCAGACTGAGCAAGATGGCACCCTTGGGCGGGAAGGGGACCGTGCAGGCACGCTGCATTCCCAAAGGCTTTCTTTGAAAGCTGGGGAAAGCTCCGCGCGGGGGCTCTGTCGGCGCTGACGTCACCCATATGTGAGGACTGATTCCTGCTGCTCCTGGAGAACACCTGTTACAGGGAGTAACTACTCTATCCCCTATAATGTCACTTCCTTTTGAGTGCGAGCGCTGCAGCGGGGGTTTTATAGGGCCGGAGGGATCTGCACAGATTTAATTTTGTTTTTAAATTAGCTTTATTGCAGCCGCTACTCTGGAAGAAGCAGGAGCAGCAGCTGCAAGGGGAAGGTGAAGCTGCACGGGGAGGGGGGGGGGGGGAAGGGAGCTGAAGGCTCTGCACAGGTTTAGTTCTGTTTTGAAATTAGTTTTATTGCAGCCGCTGCTCTGTAAGAAGCAGGAGCCAGGCTGCAAGGGGAAGGAGGTGACAAAAGGGACTGACACAGAGGGAAGGTGAGGGCTGGAAGAGAGCTGAAAGAGAGGGGGAAGGAGGTGGCAGGAAGGTACTGACAGGGTGAAGGAGGTAGCTGGAAGCGAGCTGAGAGGGGGGGAGGAAGCGGCTGGAAGGGAGCTGAAAGCAGGGAGAAGGAGATGGCTGGAAGGGAGGGGGTAAGGAGGGGGCTCAAAGGGAGCTTACACCTAGGGATGATACTGGTAGGTGATGGGGAGAAAGTTGGAAGGGAGGGGGCACTGGGACTGTAAGTGAGCAGAAACATGGGGATGGACAGAGGGTAGGGTGACTGGAAGGGAGCTGACACGGAGAGGGAACTGGGAGTGGAAGTGAGCTGATACCTGGAATGGTTTTTGGACTAGAAGGGGCTGGACAGTGAGGAAGGAGGGGGACTAGAAGGGAATGGACACCACTGGCAGTCCTGGGAATGCAAGGGAATTGACATTGGAATGTAATGGGAGGGGGGACTGGAAAGGTGGCTGATACTGGGGACAGTTACTGGGACTGGAAATAGGCTGATGGAAGGAAGTGAAGAAAACAAAAGAAGCGACAAGAAATGGCAGATGGACTATAGACCATAGAAAGAGAGCTAAGAGAAGACAGGAAAACAGAAGCCTCAGATCAGGACCAGCATGATCAGAGAATAAAATGGTCAAGACAGCAAAGTTAGAAAAAATAATTTTATTTTCAATTTAATGACTAGATTTTGTGCAACCTTTATATTTTAAACAGTATGGGGAACTGCATCTCTTATTTATCTGATATTGCACTGCATGCAGAGTCTGGCTTCTTGGGGTTTCAATTTAATTTTTGTCTATATATGTCTCTTTTTGTTTTGTGCTCATTTTTTGATGAAGGCCTGTCTGTATTGTGTGTGTGTGTACAACCAATGCTGTGTATTCTGTCAGTATAGAATTTCTGTTTAAAAATGTGTAGCAATCTTGCTTGTTCAGTTTGCACATTGCCCCCTCTGCAGTTTTTTTGGGGTCAGGGGGTGGGGTTGGGGCAGGGGTGGGGCTGTGGTGGGGAAAGGGCAGGGTAGGGGTGGGCATGGGCATGGGCAGGGGCAGAGCATGACTTGCCACAGGTGGCGGGTTTTTCTCTTTCAAGAAGTTGGCAACCCTAGCTGTTACCACACAGTCACTGCACTTAATGCGTGCTAAGGGGTGGAAAATGAGTAGAAAATGGGCAGGATATGGGAATAGACATCAGCTTATAGGTAGTGCACATTAAGTTAGTGCTGTCTAACTGTCCTGCAACAGATAGCAGGGATGCACTTACCACCATCTATTCAAGAGATGGTTACGTGTCGCCACACTACTGAACTGTACTTACCGCAGTATTGCATGTGAAAAGATACCCCAACAGCCAGGGCCTTAGCAAGCCATAAATGCGCCCTGTGCAATTTGCATATCTGGAGTGCCCCCTCCCCCCAATCACAAGTTTGCCATTTTCCCTATGTTCAACATCTCTTCGTCTTACCTTGCCCCCCACCTCCATGTCCATCTGGCTCCCCACGCTGCCTGCCCTTGCCCTGCCATCGTTTTTCGTGTTTCCTTGGCGGCAGCGGCAGCAGCAGCAGAGGAGCAGACATCCAATTCTAAAAAAAAAAGCGGGTCTTTCCGACTCTGCGCTTGCATGCAGGTCTGATCCCTCCCTACTCTGCATATATCAGAGGAGGAAAGGACTAGACCAGCCATTCAAACACAAGTTTTTGCAACTGCATACTTAAAAGGCTGGTCTGGTCCCTTCCTCCTCGAATGCCGGCCAATGTCAGAGGAGAGAGGGATCGGACCTGTATGCGAGCGTGGAGTCAGAAAGACCTGCATGTGTTTTTTTTTAGAACTGGGTGTCTGCTCTGCTGCTGCCACTGCCAACAAGGAAACACGAAAAGCGGTGGCGAGGCAAGGGCAGGCAACATAGGGAGAGCCACAGCCGGCAGCCCCAAATGCGCCCCTATTTCTTTGCGCCCTGTGCAGTCGCACCACTCACACAGGGTTAGGTACAGTGCTGCCAACAGCATCTGCTAAAATCCCTCCGCCCCCAAACTCCCTCCAACAGCTTATGTGAAAACTTCCACCTTCGATCCCCCCGATAGTCCTTCCCCCTCAGCATTAAGTGCCAAAAATTAGCACAGAAGACGTAACTGATATGTGTTAAATATTGGGGGTATGCCCGGCATGTCCCCATTCAGTTAGCAGAGCAAGAAGCACCTTACCATGCTAAACTATCAGTTGCAATTGACTTGAGTGTACTTAACGCTAGTCACTGAGATGGCAGTAAGTGCACCCATGCTAACTGAAACATTGATGATTAGTGCATGCTACAGACTTCTGTGCTAATTGCAATATGCAATCAATGCCCACTCTCTGCCTCTAACTCTCCCAGTCCTGTTCCATCATGCACTAAGCTGTTAGCATGGGGCCGCTGCTACCGGGAGTGAGAGCAAGCTCCTCCCTGCTTCATTCCATCTGCTGGGACTTTAAATTTAAACATGCTCAAGGCACGCCTGTACCTGAGGGCCTTGCCAGAGGATCCTTTGGTGTGGCCCTTAGGCGGGGAGCGAGGTATTGAGTCTGGAGTTTTTCTGTACGTGGTGGCCATTATTAGGAGGATTCAAGTTCCTTTTGGAATAATTTGTCCTGGCCCCTGCTCCCATTGGTTATTTTTTTTCCTGACGCCTAAACGAAAGGCTAAAGGTAAGGCTGTGCTATCAGTGGGGCAGTGTACCATGGATGATTTTGCACAGACGAAGCGTTTGGGCGAACCTGCTGTCGGGTAAGGGAGAGCCCTGATATGGGCAGCGATGTCTGGCTCAGCCTAGCTGGTCCTTCCACTCCTCCTGCTCCTGGGGGAGCTGAGTACAGTGCATGTGGTGTGGTAACTGATGCCAGTATTCAGCATTCCTTGGCCTCAGCATTGGATGTGTCAGCGGCTAAAGGTAATGGGATCAGCAGCCTTCAGGAAGGGGGTTTATCCCCTGCTCGAGAGAGTGTGGTAATTCAGGAACTTCCTCCACTTGTGAGACGTAAGGAGGTGACCCTGGACTCCATTTGGGATGCAATGCAGCAGGGCCGTACCGAGAGTGAAATGCGCCCTGTGCGACTTGCACATTGGGCGCGCGCCCCCACTCCCGCACCTCCATCTAGCCACTTTATGGGGGCGGGAGAGAAGAGGCGCGCACCCGATGTGCAAGTCACTGGCACACTAAGCAGGTCTGGTCCCTCCCGGAGAGACCAGACCTGCTTAGTGGGCCAGCGAAAAGACTTAAAGGGTTCATTTCGGCTCTCTGCTGCTGCCTGCCGCCAAAAAAGTGTCATTATAGCTCAAGAAAGACAGCCCAGATTTAATAGCCAAAAAAGTGGTGGCAGCAGGCAATGGCAGAGAGCCGAAATGCACCCCTTAAGTCTTAGCGCCCTGTGTGGCCGTACCGCTCACACAGGGCTCGGTACGGTCCTGCAATGCAGTCACTTTATCAGGTTTGCGCTGGTCTGTTGCAGGCTTCTGCTTTGTACTCTTCTAGGTTGGAGGGTTTGGAGGCGAGGGTGCACCAAAAGCAAGTGCAATTGGATGGATTTGAAGTTAAAATTCAGCATTTGCAGGAACAGCAAGGGGTCCTAGCCCAGGATAAATTGTTTTTTCAACGTAAAATAGAAAAACAACAGAGAAGTTTAAATCTTCGTTTATTGAATTTTCCACAGATCTCATTGTGTTCTCCTAGGGACCTGTTTATTCAGTTCCTTAAGGAGGTGTTTAATTATCCTGAATCTGGGATGCCTCCACTTCAAAGATTTATTTCCTCCCCTCAGTATCCTCTAAAGACATTTTGCAGAAAGCTGATACTTCCCAGGTGGAGTTCTCTTCTGAATCCTTGGACTTGCGGAACCTGTCTGAGGTGTTAGAGCAGTCCAATGAGGTGGTTGAAACTAGGGCTACTTTGTTGGTATCTTTTGTATTTCTTCAGAATAAGGAAGCGATTGTTCTTTAAAAAAGCTGATATTTCTTTTTTGGGTGGGCTCATTCTAGGAGGAAGAAATTCATGAACTTTGCGCTGAGGCCTCGGCTTTGGGTGCAAGTTTTCAGCTGAGATTTCCCTGTAAATGGCTATCAGAATAAGATTTTTCATTTCTTCAAGCTCTCTCAGTTACGTTTCTTTTTAGATGACAAGCATTTATGAGTTTACCCTGTGGTAGTAATGCGGGCTTTATAGGCAGGCTTCACTTTGCATCCTACTTATTTCTTTGTGTTTTTTTTCTTTGATTATACCATTTTCTCACAGTGTTTGTGGTTCTTTAATCCTCCTTCCTCTTCATCTCTCCAGGCCAGTCCAGGAAATCAGGGTATTCAGCCTCCTCCAGCAGCTGAGGACTGAAATACATAGAGTCTTGACACCTCTCTATCTGACTCCCCCTAGCGCTTCTGGCTCAGTTTTTCAGTCCTCAGCAGCTAGGACGGATTGGGTTTAGCTAGGCTCCCTGGTTGAAAAAAAAAAAAGAAAAATCTTAAAAGGGTAAAAGAAGCAACTGGCAAGGAGGTTCTGGATTGCCCTAGCAGGGCAGTAACACCAGAAAGGAAGCCATTCGCTTTAGGCATTGAGCGGGTGGTGGATCGAAGGGGCAGCAGAGGCAGAGCCTGCCTTGTGGAAGGAGTGTGGCCGACTTTGCTGCCGACAGGGAGCGTGTCTGA
This sequence comes from Ichthyophis bannanicus, assembly GCA_033557465.1. NCBI lineage: Eukaryota > Metazoa > Chordata > Amphibia > Gymnophiona > Ichthyophiidae > Ichthyophis > Ichthyophis bannanicus. The sequence goes on from CM066031.1 coordinate 670,609,709, forward strand.
GAGCCCCAGAGCACAACTCCACTCTCCTGTGCCGAACAGTCAGTTCTGCTAGCTGCAGACAGATAAGTCCTCGGCTGCAGCATATGGTAAGATAAAGTCCCCCGGTGAAGGCGATTGGAAGGCGAGCAGCTGGCAGGTTTTTTTTTGAGCGGCCAGTGGTTTGCGGGGAAGAAGCTAATTGAGGGGGGCCGTCTCGTGCATGCGTCCGATAGCGGCAGTGTGTGTACAGTGCGGAGGCAGCCGGGGATTATCTTCTGTGGGGGTGTGCCATACTTGTTTTAGGCACAGTAGCAGCAGTGAGAGATTCTTAGTTGAGTTAATGGAGGACAAGGCTGCTTCCATGGACATCGTGGTGTCTGCAATAGCAAGCTCAGAAAAGGCGGGAACGGCAGCCATTTTACAGGCTACTGCCACCTATTCCGCACCTCATAAGAATCAGAGTAAGTCTAAATCAAAGGCCTAAAAGCTGGTGCTGCCGAAGGAGGCTCTGCAGCCGGTGGAGCTCGGGCAGCAAGAGAACTTAGAAGCTCTGTTTTCAGCAGATTTTATTTTATCGATGCATAAGGCCTAAAGGTTTAAAGAGAAAGCAGGCTCAGGTTCAGGGGCCTCTCCAGAGCCTGCCGATGTCCCCAGAGGCAGAAGTAAAATTGGAAGACCCTGGGGAAGGGCATTCTCGCAAGGGTCTGGGGTTGGAAACTGGTTTAGACTGATTCGGTCAGCAAGCTCAGCAAGCTCTGGAGCTCCGAATGGTGGAAGATGGGGAGCTCCTGTCAGATTCGGGGAAGGATCCCTGGATATGTTCAGGGTATTTCGCAGGGAGGAATTGGGAGCACTTATTGCTCACTCTCTGGCAGCACTGAACATAGCCTTACCAGTGGTTCAGGAAGAACCGCTGGAGGATCCCCTTCTCCAGGGTTTTAAGACGGAGCAGAAGTGTTTTCCGGTTCATAGGCTCATCAAGCAGTTGATAGAGTCAGAATGGGAATGTCCGGAGGCTACCCTGTGAGGTGGGCGCTCAATGGGACGTCTGTATCTGATTCTGCAGGACGAAAAGGATCTGATGCGGATGCCCAAGGTGGATGCCTTCGTCTCCGCAGTGACTAAGAAGACCATGATCCCGGTGGAAGGGAGTGCGGCTCTGAAGGATTTGTGGGACCGGAGACTGAAGACCATACTCAAGCAGGCCTTTGATGCCAGTGCATTGGCTCTGCAAGCCTCTATTTGTGGGGCTTATGTTTCTAGGGCCACCATCCGTGGGCTCCAGAGAGAAGGACCTACCGAGGGGGACAAAAGTTCCCTTTCGGAAGGGGCCAAGTTTGAATCAGCGGCGGCTTACCTGGCTTATTCGTTTTACGACTTGGTACGGATTTCTGCAAAGTCCATGGCATCCCTAGTGGTGGCCAGACGGTTCCTTTGGCTGAGAAACTGTGCGGCAAACGCATCCTCTAAGGCTCGCCTGAGTAAGCTGCCATATAAGGGTAAGCTGCTCTTTGGAGAAGCATTGGAGAAGATTGGCAAGGATATGGGGGATTCGAAGGGAGGCAGGCTCCCGGAGGATAGGCCCAAGGGTCCAAAGACGGGCGGGCTGCAAAAAGGACAACCAAGAGATTTTCACAGGTTTCGACCTTCGCGGTATGGGCCATACCAGAGGGGTTGTTTCGTGGCCAGGGGGCAGCCCTTTTGAGGGGCTCGAGGGTTTGGTCAAGGGTATTTCAACTCCCAACAAACCCTGCCTAAAAAGAGAGCGATCACCTCCATGCCGGTATGCCCCTAACACAGCTGGACTGGGTGTTGGTTGCCACAGATGCAAGCCTCTCTGGCTGGGGCGCGCACTGCCTGTCTCAGGTGGTGCAGGGCTGCTGGTTGGCGAGCGAAGCCCAGTGGTCAATCAACCGGCTGAAGATGCGGGTGGTGCAATTGGTGTTTCAGAGTTTCGAGGGTCTGGTGCGGGGAAAGGCGGTTCGTGTTTTCTCTGACACCGCAGTAACTGTGGCCTCTATCAACCGGCAGGGCGGCACAGGATGTGCGTCATTAGCAGAGGAGAGCCAGATGCTGTTGGGCTGGGCGGAGAGCCATCTGCTAGCCTTGTCAGTGGCGCATTAGCAGGCAAGGACAATGTGCAGGCCGACTACCTCAGTCAGCATATCTTGGATCCCAGAGAATGGGAGCTAAACACAGCAGTGTTTTGCAACATTTCAGGTCGCTGGGGGCAGCCAGTCATGGATCTGATGGCTACTCTCTCCATCACCAAGGCGCAGCCATGGCCGGTGGAGGTACTGCTCTGTGTCTTCCCTCCGTAGCCAATGATCGGTTGATTGCTACATCGGATAGAAGGTCACAACGGGCTGGTGATTCTGGTGGCTCTAGACTGGCCGTGAAGACCTTGGTTCGCGGATCTGGTACAGTTAATGGTGGATCGGCCGTGGAAGTTACCCAATTGGCCCAATCTTTTGAACCAAGAGCCGATCTGGATGCCACAAGTGGATTGGTTCTCGCTTACGGCTTGGTTCTTGAGAGGCGCCGCTTACAACGCCAGGGGTACTCGGCAGCGGTAATCACTACCATGTTGAACTCTCGGAAGCGTTCTACATCCTTATCTTATATTCGTATATGGCGTATATTCAAAGGTTGGTGTGCTGAAAGAGGCGTTCAGCCGTTTGGGTGTTCCTTGCCCGACATCTTGCTGTTCCTGCAGGCTGGTCTGGAGAAAGGGCTAGCCCTGAGTTTGTTGAAGGTACGGGTAGCGGTGCTAGCTTGCTATAGAGGACGGCTTCAGGGTCGATCTTTGGCAGCGCATCAGGATGTTGTTCGTTTTCTTCGAGCGGTTAGGCTGGTACATCTGCCTTTTCACCCGCTAGTGCCTCCTTGGGACCTAAATTTGGTTCTGCAGGCATTGGCGGGACCGCCTTTTGAACCAGCAGGGTCAGTAAGTATAAGAGAATTTTCCTGGAAGACGGTCTTCCTGTTGGCGTGTTCAGCGAGGCGTATTTTGGATTTACAAGCGCTATCGTGAAGAGAGCCTATTATTCAGTTCTCAGCAGATAAGGTGGTTTTACGGCCGGTGCCTTCCTTCTTGCTGAAGATGGTTTCATTTGAACCAGTCGGTTTCTCTTCCAACCTTTCCGGCTCGGGAAGGTGGCTCGGCGGAACGTAGGCTAAGGAGTCTGGATCTTGGAAGGGTGCTTCGAAGATATCTTACAAAAATGAAATCATTCCGTAGAACCGATCGTCTGTTTGTATTGTTTGGAGGTCCTCGCAGAGGGGAGGCAGCTTCCAAAGCTTCTCTTGCCAGATTGGTTAGACAGGCTATTGCGGCTGCGTATGCGGCTAGGGGGAAGTTGGCTCCAAAGGGGCTGTGGGCCCACTCTGCTAGGGGGCAGGCGGCGTCTTGGGTGGAGTCCACCTTGGTCCCTCCAGGGGACATCTGTCGAGCAGTCACTTGGTCCTCTCTCCATATGTTTTCGAAGCATTATCGCTGGATGTACAGGCGAGAGGGGATGCCAATGTGGGAGTGTCGGCTATCTTGGCCGGGTTTGTGGGTCCCTCCCATATTTAGGTACTGCTCTGGTATGTCCCTGATTTCCTGGACTGGCCTGGAGAGATGAAGAGGAAGGAGAAATTAGACCTTACCTGCTAATTGTCTTTCCTTTAATTCTCTCCAGGCCAGTCCAGGGCCCACCCGGTCATTGCGCATTCTGGAGTATTGGTGCGATCTTGGGGTCCTCAAGATCTGGAGACAGCCCAAGTCAGGAAGTGTTGGTGGGCTGGCAGCGAATTCTTCAGGACGGCTCTGTTGTCTGCTCTCCCTTCGTGCGGGGAGAGGGTGTTTAAGCTGTTCTCGGATAGGTAGCACGATTTATAGGGCTTTACAAGAATAAAGTCAATAACTAGCTAAGAAGGCAAAGAAGGTGAAAATCAAAAGAGTTTCAAAAGGGGGGGGGGGAGTGGTAGGGCTCTCCCATGTTCAATTAGTTTAGTTGTATGTTCTTAAGATCATTTAGGTTCAAATGTTTTATAGGTGTTCCTAGGTGTTTTGTCAATAGAAGACTGAGCCAGGAGTGCTAGGGGGAGTCAGATAGAGAGGTGTCAAGACTGTATGTATTTCAGCCCTCAGTTGCTGGAGGAGGCTGACTACACTGATTTCCTGGTCTGACCTGGAGAGAATTAAAGGAAAGTCAATTAGTAGGTAAGGTCTAATTTCTCCTTTTTCTTTCTTAGAATTGTGGACTATTAGCACAATATCATGTTTTTGCTCATGTATTCTTGTGTTCTTGTAATTGTTGACTAATTCTTGTAATTCTTTATCCAAGGTTTCTTGGTTTAATGTAAAATTCAATTAAATATGAAATAAAAAAATAAATAAATAAGCTGTTAGCATGGGTTTTTTACCGCACTGGCTGTTTTAGTATGCGGTAACGGTTACCGCAGTCTCATGCTAACTGCTTAGTGTACACTTTAGTGCATAATCAACATTAGCACACTTTAACATGCCTCAACATACAATGTATTCCACGCTTTAAGAAAGGTGGAAGGAAGGCCAAATGACTGCCAGCATGGTTTAAAGGTGAGATCAGAGAGGCTGTTGTAGACAAAAAAACATTTTTCAGGAAATAGAAAATGGAGACAAATGATGAAAACAGGAAACAATTAGATGCATTGATAAGGCAGGCAAAAAGAGAATTTGAAAAGAAGCTTGTCGTGGAAACAAAAATGCTTAATAAAAACTTTTTCAAGTACATTTGTAGCAAAAATCCTGTAAAAGAGTCAGTTGGACCATTAGATGATAGGGGGGCAAAAGGGACACTAAAGGAGGCCAAGGCCATAGTGTAGAGACTTTAATGAATTCTTTGCTTCGGTATTTACTGAAGAAATGTAGGAAACTTACCCATGACTGAAATGGCATTTAAAGGTGATGCATTGGAAGTATTGAAACAAATATCAATAACTTGGGAAGATGTATTACAGCGATTTGATAAACTAAACAGTAGCAAATCACCTGGACTGGATGGCATACATCCCAGGATGCTGAAAGAACTGAAATATAAGATTGCAAACCTACTATTAGTAATTTATGAACTATCATTGAAATTATCTGCAGTACCTGAAAACTGGAGAGTAGCCAATGTAATGCTATTTTTTTATTTATGTATTTCAATTTATAACACCAAGCAAAATACATGTACAAAACTGGAAAATGATGATAAAAATATATGAGGAAAAAAATACTATTAACATAATTAGAAAATAAGCTCATTTTGCATCTAGTCCCCAATAAAATAGGAGAGGAGCAAGCAAGAGTTAACACTAAGAAAAGCTATCACCAAAGACATAAAAAAGTAAGTCACAGCCCTAACATAGGCCATAACCCACTAACTGCAGTTCAAGAGGGTAGAACTGGGTGAGCTACCAAAGTTTTCCTAGCAGTAATAAAGGTAATCAATCCAAACTGCAATCTCAGTCTCAGAGGTCTCCAGAATAGCAGATACATTTAAAATATCCATTGATTATTGTTCCATCTGCTGCGAGCCTAAATCTTCCCTTTTCGCAATAGATAAATAATATGCACAAAGAATTGGTAGGAAAGGGTCAACTGGAATTTTCAGGCTTTCTTGCAGATACCTTTATTACATTTTCCTAAACTTCCTACAGTTCCCCCCAAGGAAATGTTTAAATTGAATATTGCAGGCCCAAACTGAATTCTCCAATGACTCTATTTTCCTCCTTAACATAGTATTGTCTTTAATTAGCATAGAAGACCTTGTACTTTCAAATTAATATCCATAGTTTTGTTTTTAGAGAGCAAATCTCTTGCTCAAATTTAGTTAATTTAAAAGAATTTTCTTGAACTTGTAGAGAGAAAGATTGTGTTTGTGCTGTTAATGTAACACTCAATTAGGAAATAGCCTCCCAAATAACCTCCAGAGTAATGACTAGAGATCTGGTCAGAGTAAACCCCACTAAATGAGAAGGAACACTTTGAGACTTGCCCACTGAAAGAGGGGGCCCCCTACTGGTTACCTGATCATGTACTTGATTGGAAAAATCTGAATCTCCCTGCTTCTGGGAGATCCAGATTTTTCCAGTCAAGTACATGATCAGGTACTTGGGGAGTCAATGTTTTGCTTATTGGCTATAAGCAAAACATTGACCCCCAACACATTTAAAAGGCAATACCCTAGTTTTGATATTCTCCCCTAAAGAATATATACGCATTAAGATGATCTCCAACATAGGAATGCAACCCGTGCCATGGTCAGATCACTACCTTATACACTTCAGCATGGACCTTGACCCCTGCCCTCCCAGCAAGGACAAAAGAACACAACCACATCATCGATTCAAGAAATTCAACAAGAAGGATTTCCTGAAGAACATTGCACCTGCGCTAACAAATAACTGACAATCTAGACACCCTTATTACAACTTGGAACAACACCCTCAATGCTGCATCAACTAACCAACAAAGAAACCCCGCAGCTCCCAACCATGGTACTCCCCAAGCCTGAGAGAGACGAAGAGAGCTCTAAGGAAAGTTGAAAGAAAATGGCGAACCACAAAAAGCGACACAGAAGATGGAAATATATGGAAACACTAAAATTATACTGTCAAAAAATCATTTCCTCTAAAAAAGAATACTTCTCAAAAATACTAACAAATTCATTAAACTGTCCAAGGGAACTATTTCTCATTGTCCAAAATCTAATCAAAAAAACAAACACTGACAACACCCATTCCACCGACATAAATGCCCAACAACTAGCCAACCACTGGAAAAATACTAACTTAAAACAACCAACCTAGCTGAAACCCACCATGATGTACCTACCAACAATGCAATATGGGACTCATTCTCTCCAAGAAGCAAGGAACAGATTGACCAATGCATCAAATCACTGAATGCAACCACCTCTCTACTTGACCTATGTCCAGTCAGCTGGATTAAATTAGTCAAAGCAGAATTAAACCCCTACATCCAAAAAATAGTCAACCTCTCGCTATCACAAGGACAAATACTAGACACCTTAAAAAAAAGCTTCCATCCACCCAATCTTGACATGCAGTTCACTAAACAAGTCTTCCCCCCGTTCCTATAGACCAATATCGAGCCTCCCATTCCTATCTAAAGTCATTGAAAAATCAGTTCAGACCCAACTCCAAGACTTCATTGACTCGTACGCCTAGCTAGATCCTCATCAACATGGATTTAGAGCATACAATGGAGTCGAAACGCTTCTAACATCCCTCCTTGACACAATAATACAAGGAATTGACAACACAAAACAAGCCTTCGTCCTCATATTTCTAGACATATCCTCAGCATTCAACACCGTAAATCACAATATCCTAATCAACTGCTTGAAACACCTCAGAATAGGAGGGAATATACTACAATGGCTTGAGAATTACCTCTCCAACTGCACGCAACAAGTGACCTTCAACAATACCTTCTCCAAGAAATTCAACCAGACACAAGGCATCCCACAGGGCTCAACATTATTTGCACTACTCTTCAATATATATCTCCAACCCATATATGACATTATCAGAGCACACAGTGTGGATTACAGGATATATGCAGATGACATCATGTTATTCACATCAATCGAGCAACAAATCCCAACTATCAGAAAATCATCAACTGCTTCAGTGACGTCTCATTTTGGCTCGACTCAGTTAATCTCTCAACCTAAAAAAGACTGAAGCTCTAATCATCACCAGGAACAAAACATTCAATCCACCTCAACATCTACAAGTAAATAATGCCCTGCTCAAGATTTAAAAAAGAAATAAAATACCTAGGGATCTTCTTGGACCAAAACCTCAATATGAGCAAGCACATTAACATGACAACACGAACAATCTACCACAAAACCAGAATGATACAGTACTTAAGACCTCTCCTCTCTCCAGAAGACTTCTGCACTATAGTACAAGCATTGATATGCCCTCACTTTGATTACAGTAACATCATCCTACAAGGACCACCCAAACAAACACTGAAACCCCTCCAACTAACACAGAACACAGTTGCACGCACAATAATGAAACCTGCCAGGTCAGATCACATAACATCTATACTTTATTGCCTCCATTGGCTCCCAGTAATACAAAGAATCAAGTTCAAAGCATTGATGACTACCTTCAAAACAATAAACAACGTTGCACCTACACACCTTAGCACACTCATAAAGTTGCAACAAGACACAAGAAGAAGAGGCAACCAGAAGAATACACCAACCACACCGAGAATGTTTTGTAATGCAACCCAATCAACAATTAACAGAGCATTCTCACTCTTTGCTCCAACATTATGGAACAACCTACCCAACAACCTGAGGGAAATCAAAGACTTATCACTGTTCAAAAAACACCTTAAGACATTCCTTTTTATGGACTTCTACCTACATGAACAACCCACCATGAACCATGAAACCTTCCCTTCCCTCCCCACAACCAGTAATTCCTCAACTGAGCCAACACCATCTGATTAATGAATCAAAATACTCAACACTCGTAATTCACAGTACCTTACTCGCATATGATATATCAATGGCATAGTGCTACCCAAAATGTACATAGTTCTAATATGATGCTTTAACTTGTATATAATTGGGTAAAATAATTCTTGTAATTGTTAACTGTTTACTATAAAATTGTAAAATGTTCATTGTAAACTGCCTTGTGCAGTGGTTGAAAGATGTTCTCTGTAAACTGCCTTGATTATCCAGATAAAGTGGTATATAAATTAGATAAATAAATTCTCATCTAGTGCTTCATGGCTTCTTCCACCTTCCTCCCGACAAGTCCGAGCTGGCAACACTCCTGCTGCTTCTCCTATGGACAGACCCCCTCTGCTGGGGACTGACTGCTATGCACTGCTTATCAGTCTTTCCAGGCCTGCCGAGGGGCTTGCTGGTATTGGGGGCTGTGGAAACGCCAATTTTTAAAAAGGGTTCCAGGGGTGATCTGGGAAACTACAGACCAGTGAGACTGATGTCTGTACCAGGGAAAATGGTAGAAACTATTATAAAGAATAAAATTACTGAACATTTAGATAGTAATAGTTTAATGGGAGAAAGCCAGCAAAGATTTAGCCAAGGAAAGTCTTGTCTCACTAATCTGTTGTATTTTTTTGAAGATGTCAATAAACAGGTAGATAAGGTGAGCAGGTTGATACAGTGTATCTGGATTTTCAGAAAGCCTTTGATAAGGTCCCTCATGAGAGACTCTTGGCGAAATCAAAAAGTCATGGAGATAGCGTACTATTGTGGATTAGAAACTGGTTAAAAGATAGAAAACAGAGAATCCAGCTAAATGGCCAATTTTCTCAGTGGACAAAGGTGAATAGTGGAATACCCCAGGGATCTGTGCTAGGCCTGCTGCTTTTTAACATATTCATAAATAACCTGGAAATGGGAATAACGCATGAAGTGATCAAATTTGCAGATGACACAAACTTATTCAATGTTGTTAAAACATTCATAAGTTGGGAGACTGGGCGTCCAAATGGCAGATGAAATTTAATTTGTAAAGTTATGCACTTAGGGAAGAATAATCCAAACTACAGTTCTACAAGGTTCCACATTTGGAACTACCACCCAGAAAAAGGATATAGACATTATCGTGGATAATACATTGAAACCCTCTGTCCAGTGTGAAGTGGTGGCCAAGAAAGCAAATAGAATGCTAGGAATCATAAGGAAAGGAATGGGGAATTAAACCAAGGATATTATAATGCCCTGTATCATTCTGTGGTGCGACCACACCTTGAATATTGTGTGCAATTCTGGTCACCAAGATAATCTGGATAAAGGCCATGTTTCACTTTTAAAGTTGAAAGCAGGCACAAATACATGCATGTATATCTGCTGAACTGTGTGCATATACGTTACCTTTTGCAAAATGTAGTGTGAAGAAGAAACTTTAAATATCTGATAATTTTCTTTTCTTGAATCCTGCTAGTCCAGTCCAGATGTATGAATTATGCTGAGGGGCGGCTCAAGGCAATCTGCTTTCAGAGCCGGGGGAGGAGGGAATCTTTCTCAAAACTCCAGTCAGGGACTGAACCAAAACAAAAAGACGATTAGATAATGTGGAGGAAATGCAAGATGTTTACACTCCAAGGAACTAAAAGAAAAAGCGAGAACCGGAGCACTGTTTATAACACCACTTATAACTCATGTTTATTTTGTTATAAACTGCGTTATGATTCTTGCTTTTTCTTTTTGAACATATATTTTGCATCCACAGAACCCCCTCCCTCAAAAATAGATGCAGAGTAGAACTAGGACACTCACCCACAGAACTCAATATCTTTAAAAAAAATCTGATTGCAATCATCTAATTAACAACAAACATTCTCCAGAACCAGGCATATTATGAACTAATACAAAATCCTACAACAAAGTCACTGAGGATCTGTAGAGCAAACCTACCATACCATACCAGCTCAACTTCCAAAACTCACATAAGGAGCCTACCCAAAAGAAAAATATAACTGTAAATACTGCAGTGAGTCCTGGAACATCCGAACACCTATTTGAAAAGTTGAATAATTCAGATTACTATAGTACAGATCCCTGCTTACAAATTCTGTGTTAACAGAACACCTGGCTTTGGCCACAAACTCAGAACGCAGACCCTCACCAAAGTACAGAATAAGTGACCATAACCTAATAATAAACATATGTAGATAAAAATTAAACTGCAACCCCAAAAAGTCCGATTCTGCATACAATGCAGTGCCAGATAAGAACATGAGATATGCCATACTGGGTCAGACCAAGGTCCATCAAGCCTAGTATCCTGTTTCCAACAGTGGCCAATCTAGGTCATACGTACCTAGCAGTTTCCCCAAAAGACACAGGTTCCACAATGCTTGTATTGGGTCAAGTATTGATATCCTGGGTCCTTTCTTAATAATGGTATATGGACCTTTCCTCCAGGAACTTGTCCAAACCTTTTTTAAACCCAGCTACACTAACAGCCTTTACTACATCCTCTGGTAACAAATTCCAGAGTTTGATTATACGTTGAGTGAAAAAATATTTTATTTTATTTTATTAGCCTTAAATAGTTTACCCTGTAGCTTCATTGCATGTCCCCTAGCCTTTCTATATTCTGCTAACATTATCAATCGACCTACGTTTACCCGTTCCACTCCGTTCATTAATTTATAGACTTCTATCATATGTCCCCTCAGCCGTCTCTTTTCCAGTTTAAAGAGCCCTAACCTTTTTAGCCTTTCTTCATAGGGGTATCCTTCCATCCCCTTTACCATTTTGGTGGCTCTTCTCTGAACCTTTTCTAATAACGCTATATCCATTTTAAGATACGGCGACCAGAATTGCACACAATATTCAAGGTGCAGTCTCACCATAGAACGATATAGAGGCATTATATTATCCTTTGTTTTATTTTCCATTCCTTTCCTTATGATATCTAGCAATTCTATTTGCTATCTTGGCAACCGCTGCACACTGGGCCAAGGGTTTTAACATGTTATCCACAATGACGCCTAAATCTTTTTCCTGGGTGGTGGTTCCTAATGTGGAACCTTGCATCGTGTAACCATAGTTTGGATTGTTCTTCCCTAGGTGCATAACTTTGCACTTGTCCACATTAAATTTCATCTGCCATTTTGATGCCCGGTTTTTCAATTTACCAAGATCCTCTTGCAGTTTTCCACAATCCTCTTGGGTTTTAACAACTTTAAATAGTTTTGTGTCATCTGCAAATTTGATAACCTCACTTGTTATTCCCTTTTCCAGGTAATTTATGAATATGTCAAAAAGCAGGGGATGCAGCAAAGATCCCTAGGGTACACCACTATTCACCTTTCTCCACTGGGAAAACTGGCCATTTAGCCCTACTCTCTGCTTTCTATCTTTTAGCCAGTTCCTGATCCACAATAGTACACTGCCTCCTATCCCATGACTCTTTAGTTTTGCCAAAGGTCTCTGATGAGGGACCTTGTCAAAGGCTTTCTGAAAGTCCAAATACACTATATCAACCGACTCACCTTTGTCTACCTGTTTATTCACACCTTCAAAAAAACATAACAGATTAGTAAGACAAGATCTTCCTTGTCTAAAGCCATGTTGGCTGTCTCCCATTAAGCCATGACTATCTACATGTTCAGCAATTCTGTTCTTTATGATTGTTTCTAACTGATACTCTCACGTTTTTTTTTGCTACGAATGTACTTGAAAAAGTCTTTATTACGCATTTTTGCTTCTGCAGCAAGCTTCTTCTCAAATTCTCCCTTTGCCTGCCTTATCAATGCCTTGCATTTAACTTGCCAGTGCTTGTGCTGTTTCCAGGTTTCCTCGTTTGGCTCTTTTTTCCATTTCCTGAAAGATGCTTTTTTGGCAACAACAGCCTCTCTGACCTCACCTTTAAACCATGCTGGCAGTTTTTTGGACTTCCTTCCACTTTTCTTAAAGCATGGAATACAGCTGGTCTGGGTTTCCAAGATAGTATTTTTCAACAACACCCAAGCTTGATGTAAGTCTTTAACCTTTGCAACTGCTCCTTTTTGTTTTTTCTTAACTATTTTCCTCATTTTATCATAGTCTCCCTTTCGAAAGTTAAAAGGTAGTACACTTATTAAAAGAGGGCTGCTACACAGTACCCTGTCCTGTGCTTCTGAGGTAAGCTATGACCAACTTCCTGGGTGATTAACAGTCCTTGTTTGGATAGAAGGAGTCTTTCAAAATGGCCTTTTGACCTGCCACCTGGTGTTAACACCTATTGAAAAAGATTCACAGTTCTCTTGCCCCCTAGATAGAAGGCCTCTTTGTAAAGGTCTCTAGAAGACTTTATTTGTTGCTCAAAGAATACTGACCCTGTTTTACCTTTTATGCTAAGTTATATTCTGATTTTATTTAAATTAAAGCTCTTTGCTGCTGCTAGGCTCTGACTTATTATGAAATTTAAATTAGAAGCTCTCTGCTGGGTTCTAAGTTTAACCAGAAAGCTCTCTTCTGTGTTTTAAATTTAAACTAAAAGTACTTTGCTGATACAAGGCCTTGAGTGAGTATTAAATTTAAACTACAAACTCTCTGCTGGCTTCTAAATTTAACCAGAAAACTCTCTTCTGTGTTTTAAATTTAAACTAAAAGTACCTTGCTGATAACTAGGCCCTGAGTGAGTATTAAATGTAAACTACAAGCTCTCTGCTGGATATGAAATCTAACCAGAAAGCTTTCATCTGTGTTTTAAACTTAAACTTAAACTGCTGCTACTAAGCCCCGACTGATTTAAAAATACACTGGGTTCACAGATTAATCAGGCTTAATCTAAAGAAGTTCCTTCAGAAAAATTCCCAGAAGTACACACTGACAACTGCAGATCTTCCTCTAGAAGCAACAGTCCCCCCTTTCTAGTCCCTCAAGATTACTAGAAAGAGATGCATTTCCCTGTACTTTATAAACTATGAAGATAGCACTAAGACTGTTCATTAAATTGAAAATATTTTTTTTTTCTGCCTTTGTTATCTTCCCATTTTATTCTCTGATCATGCTGGTCCTGATCTGAGGCTTCTGCTTTCATGTCTTCTCTTAGCTCTCCATCTATGGTCTATAGTCCATCTGCCATTTCTTTTCTCTTCTTTTGTTTTCTTCACTTCCTTCTATCAGCCTATTTCCAGTCCTAGTAACACTCTCCAGTATCATCCCCCTTTTCCAGTCCTTCCCTCTCAGTACTTCCAATCTCAATCCCATTGCATTCCCAGGACTGCCAGTGGTGTCCATTCCCTCCCAGTCCCCTGCTTCCCCACTGTCCAGCCCCTTCTAGTCCAAATACCATCCCAGTGCCAGTGCTCCCTCCCTTCCAGCCCCACCCCCATTACCCAGCCATCTACCAGCCCTATCCCCAAGTGTAGGCTCTCTTCCTGTCCCCCACCAATCCCATCTCCGAGTATCAACTCCCTTCCAGTCCCCCTCTCCAGATGTCAGTTCCCTTCCATCCCTTGCCTCCTTTCCCTAGTGTCATCACCTTTCCAGTTCCCGTCCAGTACCATCCTACGCTATCAGCTCCTTTCCAGCTCCCTCCTCTGCCCACATATCAGCCCCCTTCCAGCCCTCACCTTCCCCTGAGTCAGCTCTCTTCTAGTCCCCTCCCCCCCCCCACGTGTTAGCCCCTTCCAGCCTCCACCTTTCCCTCCCCATGTCAGCTCCCTTCCAGCCCCCACCTTCTCTGTCAGCTCCCTTCCAGCCCCTACCTCCCCCTCCATGTCAATTCCCTTGTGGACTCCACCTTCCCTATGACAGTTCCCTTCCAGCCCCCTCCTCCTGTGTCAGCTCCCCTGTAGACTCACCCTCTTCTTTCCCTGAACAAAACTAACAACCATGAGACACTAGGGGTTCAATATTTCCGAATGCATATCAAAAAAAGAAAGAAACCCTACAAAAGGATAAGATTTACATGCAGTATAACTATAACTGTTACTGCAGAAGATACAGTTGTGTGCCCATTCCATTATAATTCATGCTAACAACTCAGCCAACACCTGAAAACCCCCATCTACCAACTATTTCTAGACACAAAATAACACATCCAAATAGTTGTCCTTATCCAAAAACACAATTTAGCCACTGGATCCCATGCCCATTGAAACTGAAATTTCATTTTTGAGTTCCTTCAGAACTTTGAGGTTGATATTATCCAGTCCAGGTGATTTGCTACTTTGTCCTATTACATAGTCCAGGTTCACAGTGATGTCTTTCAATTCCCATGAATCATCATCACCTGTAAATACCATTTCTGTCATTGTTATCTCCTTAACATTTTCCTTTCTCTTTCCTCTCTATGAATCCTCCTGTTTCCTTAATACAGGATTTCCTAATGGGGAAGGAGGGTTTGGATTTCCTATATACTGTTGAATATCCCATGCTCCATAAAATCCAGTGACTGTATTGCTCCTTAGCATTAAAAGCTCCTTTCCATCGTTCCCTCCATTGAGAACCTAAGGAGTACTATGTATGTCCTTCACTGTAATTACGTCACCTTTTGGCAACAGGTCACACTGACTGGAATAATCAGTGCAAGAACTTCCCTTCCCTTAAAGAAATAAGAGGATACAGCTACGTGGTTTTTAGAAATCTTTCCAGCCAACCCCAAACAAATTCATTTCAGTTCAGAGACAAGTTCTAGGAGCAAGAGCTTTTTTCATCCCATTTCCAGTTCTAGTCCCCCCCTCCCTCCGGAAGCCCCATACTTCCCTGACCGACCCGAAGTCCAAAGCCCAATGCCCCAGCTCTGCAGAGCAGCGAGAACAGCATTTCCCTTCTTTCCTGCGGCTCTGTTAAAGTTGAGCCCTGTGGTGCACTGAGGGTAAACCACAGCATTTTCTGTCTCATGCAGAGGCAGGAAATGCTGTCGTTTACCCTCAGCATGCCGCCGGGCTCAACTTTAACACAGCCGCAGGAAAGAAGGGAAATGCTGTTCTTTCTTGCTGCTTTGCAGAGCCGGGGCGCCGGTCAGGCAAGTGTGGGGCTTCCCAGGGCAGCGGCAGCAGCTTGTCCACTCTTTTTTTTTTTTCCTTTTAATTTTAAAGGCGGAGTGAGGTGGCTATTTTAGGGGCATTTTTTGCCGCCCCCAAAAGTTTTCCACCTGAGGCGACCGCCTCATTATAGAGCCGCCGCTGATTATGTTCCCTGCCAGCAGGCAAAAGCAGATTTTCTCAGCTTTCAGTCATATCATCACTGGGTATATCTGTTGTTGCAGCACTGAGAGAAACCAGTATGACTCTTCCCAAGCAGTAAGCAAGACTGAAATTCAAAAACAAATAACAATAGTAATCAACAACCCAAATCTGGAACAGTTAACATGAACAAGTATTACCCTCTCTTACCATAATGAATTCTACATCAGAACATAATTTTGACAATACAGTGCCTTGCAAATGTATTCATCTCCTTGATTTTTGTGCTGTTTTGTCGCATTACGTCCAACCTGGAGTGAAAATGGAGGTTCATTTGGATGTTTGGTAATGGACCTAACAATATAGCCCAAATTGCTACTACTGCTACTATTGAGCATTTACGAGTATATAGTGCTACCTGTCGTATGCAACGCTGTACAGACATGGGTGAGGTGAAATGACAACAAAATACCTTGTATATATATTTAAAAAAAAACGTGAGTGCATATGTATTCATCCCTTTTGCTGTGAAACCCCTAAATAAGATCTGGTCCAACCAATTAACCTCAGAAGTCACATAATTAAGTAGATTAGGGTCCACCTGTGTGCAATCAGTGTCACATGATCTGTCACATGATGCCTGTATAAATAAACCTGTTCTGTAAGGCCTCTGAATCTGCAACACCACTAAGCAAGCAACATGAAGACCAAAGAGCACTCCAGAGAGGTCAGCGACAAAGTTGTGGAGACGTATAGATCAGGGTTGCATTACAAAAGAATACCCCAAATTCTAACTATCCCACGGAGCACCATTAAATACATTATAACAAAATAGAAAGAATATGGCACCACCCCCCTTCTCCCCTTCCCCCCTTCCTTTCCCCCCTTCCCCCCCTTCCCTCCCCTTCCCCTCCCCTTCCCCCCTTCTCCTCCCCCTCTTCCCCCTCCTTCCCCCCTCCCCCCTCTCCCCCCCTCTCTCTCCCCCCTCTCTCCCCATCTCCCCCCCTTCCTTCCCCCCCTTTCTCCTTCTTTCTTTCTCTCTCCTTGTTCTCCTCCCCCCTTCTTGCATCACATTATCATAATTAGGAATTAGTCATTTGTTTTTTGTGGGTCATATCGATATTGTTTATTTTATACTGACTGGCTTCATACAGCGTAAGCATGGTTAGTTTTTATCATGGCATCCAGTCTCTGGTTATCAACAGTATGAGATACATCTTTCATTTGATGAAAAAGTGCATTTATAAAGTTTTCAGTCCTTTGGGAGCGTGCTGGAAATGCTTTACTTTTCATTACATTAGCTCTTATCACTTGTTATTACCCCCCCCTTTTTAAAAAAGGGTCTTTTAAGGAAAAGGACCATTTGAAGTCATTTGCCCCCCATCGTGGTGGTTGCGGTTATAGTTCTTAACTAGTCTAAGACTCTATATAGTGTAGTTCTAACACGTCTTCTTAGCCCCTCCCACGAAGCCACGTCATTCAGTTTTGGCGCGAATACCAGCGTTTTTAAAGGTTGGAGTCATTTGGTCTAAGTTCTTTCGATGTCGGCAGAAGAAGTTTATCTTTTGAAGAAGCTTATCTTTTGAAGACCTCATAGGTTTGTTGTTGTATCTTATTAATTTTGGTACTTTTATCCCCTTTGTCCGTTGACACAATTGGTCTTCACATTACGTCTCCGCTTTGTATTCGTCAGATTAGTGATTTATGGTACGTGGTGCACTGTCCCTAAGATTATATAAGAAGTTGTTCCACACTAGTTCCTCGATATTTTTTTGTACTTTACGACGGGTTTGCTTGTACGTTCCTTTTTACCTCAGAGGCCCATACATACGATATAATATACAAAGTTTTCATTTTTTAGCACAAAAGGATCTAACGAGTTCTTTTTAGTTTGTACACATTCAAAAAGATAAAGTATTAAGGTATGCACTATTCTTCAGTTTATGTAGTTTGTAAGATAAATTATTAAGGTATGCGCTACTATACAATCCTGTAGGCACGCCGGCTAAGTGATTTATATTGATTACACGTTCTCCTTGTAGTGCCACGTAACACCCTCTTGGCGCGTATTTTAGTGTTTTATTTTCGGAGCCAAATTCATTTTAATCTTGGTCTAAGAAGCTTAACCTTAAAGGGCTTTAGGTTGTTACACTTCCTTGACAAATATTATGTGACTTTATCCCCCTTATCCTGATGATGTAATTGGTCCTCTTTTCCAGTGAATCTTCACATTGTGACAATTGCGTCCCCTTTCCAGTGGTTTATATGTAGGTAAGAAAATGCATAATTAGCATCTTATTCCCTTCCTCATCTTACACAATTTTCCAACTATTCATTAGCGTTCGTTTTATGCACCACTGGGCTGAGCTGCACTGCCTTAACATTTGTCCCCAGCAGAGCTCATTTTGAAACGATGTAGTTTCTCAATGCATAGCATAGTTTTTTCAATATTAAAGTTGTGTTCTTAATCAGTACGTTTTTTTCAGTGGTTTCCTAAAGAGATAGGCTCAGGTGTTAGTGAGTTTCTCTTATAATTGTTTTTTTTCAAATTATCCCTGGCGGTGCTTAGTAGGTGTTGATATAGTGTCTAATTGCATGGCTAAGGTTTCCAACATTAATGTTATGGTTTTATTTAGCATGTCATTTTAAAAGTTAGAAATAGGTGTTAGTGAGTTTAATTTATAATGGGCCATCTCTATTCCTAGTTACTTCTCCCATACGCGCAATTGCGTCTGCAGATTCTCTCCAGTGTCACACATGTGAGTAACATATGCAATTTATGCAAGGTTATTTACCCACTAAACACAATTTTACTTCATCTCGACAATGTCACACCACCCCCACCCCCCCTTCACTTGTCTCTCTCTCCTTCTCCCCCCTCCCCTCTTCCCCCTCCCCCCTCCTTCCCCTTCCCTCCCTCCCTCCTTCCCCTTCCCTCCCCTCTCCTTTTCCCTTTTCCTCCCCTTCCCCCCTTTCCCTCCTCCCCCCTCCTGGTCTCTAGCATATGAAGATTATGTACAAGATTACATATATATATTCTGAAATATGCTCTTCAAAAGGCAATTTAATTAGACCCACATATTTGGTGGATAACATGGAGCCTATTCAACACACAACTTGCCTATCTGATCTAGCACATTTATTTGTTTTCTTTCCACTCTGCGGTTTGGTTTTATATATTTGAATCTGTTCATACCATATATATGTTATTTATACAATTTTTTATGAACATTTACTATCAGCTTTGGCCTGTTCATAAGTTGTTCTTCTAATTGTTTACATTACATGTTTTTAACTATTTATGTAATTTTATGATTTTAATGAGTTATCATTATTATTTCATACTTACATGTTTTTATATTTTGTATTAAATATTATTTTATTTAGCTGTGTGCCCCCTGAAGAAGGCTACGGCCGAAACGCGTAGGGGTTTCAATAAAACCTGTTACACCTATCTACGACTTTTGCTTCCTGTGTTCACCACTACAAACCTGACAGGAGAAGGCCACCCACCAAAACTCACAGACCTGGCAAGGAGGGCATTAATCAGAAATGCTACAAAGACACCAAAGATAACACTGAAGGAGCTGCAAAGATCCACAGCGGAGATGGGAGTATCTGTCCATAGGACCACTTTAAGCCATACACTCTACAGAGTGGGGCTTTATGGAAGAGTGGCCAGAAAAAATCCATTGCCTAAAGAAAGAAATAAGAAAGCACATTTGGAGTTTGCATAACAGCATATGGCGGAGAGTCACGTGATGCGGTGAGCTTGAGAGGACGTGAGTTGCTCGAGCTCTGGGCCCTTCTCCCCCGAAGGCTGTTATAGTGCCGTGTTTGGTACCGAATTTGGGCTAGCTGGGGGATCACTGTCCTGATCACACGCACGAGCTGCCTACCGTACTTGAATCGCAGGATGGCGACTGCGGTGAAGGCGGGGAGACGTGATAAAGACCGCATTGCAAATACCTTGAAAATGGCGGACTCCCCCCCGAAGCAAAGCGCCGCGGCCTCTAACGCTGACGGAGGAGATTTCTGCCGCGGTTACCAATGCACTATCTCTACAATTTGATGCGTTGCATGCCAAGATGGACACACTTCAGAGTTCCCTGGGCTCATTAGGTACTTGGGTGCAAGAAGCGGAGACCCGCATTTCCCGAGCAGAAGATGATGTGGAGCAACTGCGGCGGGAGCTACTTGCAGTGCAGCAGGCGTCCAAGACCCATGCTATGAAGTTGGACGACCTCGAAAACCGCTCCCTTCGCAATAACTTATGTTTTCTGGGCATTCCCGAATCTGTTCCGGATAAAGACCTGCGGCAGTATGTTGAGAACCTGTCTGCCTTTCTGCATGACGGGGCTAATCGGACCGGGCCTATTGTGGTGGAAAGAGCTCACCGGTTGGGGCCCAAACAGCAAACAGGGGACCGTCGGCCAAGAGTGGTCCTGGCCCGATTTTTGTGTTATACACAAAAGGACACTGTTTTACGAGCAGCGAAGCAAAAAGGTGTTGTTGAGTGGGAGGCAGCGAAAATTCGCCTTGCACAGGATTACTCGGCGGCATTGAGTCTTCGCTGTAAGGCCTAAGCCCCGCTGTGCCAATGCCTGATTGAGGCCAATGTCCGCTTCAGCGTTCAGTACCCTGCTCGCCTGCGCGTGCTAAACCAGGGCACCTACCGGGTGTTTGACTCAGCGGAGGAGGCCCGCCCATACGTGGAACAACTGCTGGGGCCAGTGACATCGAACCATGGAGAGTGATGACTGTTTGTGGGGACATGTGGTGCTTTGCCTGGTAGCCCTCCGTGTCTGAGGGAGGTGGAGGGTGCTGGTTTTGATGCTCCCCGTTCCAGTGGAGGACTGGCTCTTGATGATTACTGCCTGGTTACGAGGCCCCCCCCCCTTGAGCGACTACTGCGGAGGCCTTGAGGCTTTGGATCTGGTATCAGTGAGCCCATGCCGGGACATTGTGTTTTCAGAGAAGAGCAGTCATTCACTGGTACCCTAAGGCTTGTGCTTGGTTTGGGGGTAATGGCCTCAGCTGGTGTGAGGTGCTGGTCGCACTGGCTTGCCCTGAGAGGCCCTGGGACTCGGACTATATTACTGTGGGAATACGTCGCCTGCCCGCCCCGGAGACCCCAGTTGGACTGTTACTTGGACTGGGTTTACCCACCCTCGCCAAACACTGAGGGCAGGTGGTGGCCTACTGTTTGACGTAGGGATTGTTGGTGCATGTGTTATTGTTTGGTTGGCTATTAAATTGGGACCTAGTTCGGGAATATTATTTTGTGGCTATAGGAATGGGTGGGCAGGGGGGGAGGGGCGGGTTGTGTGCGACTGTAAGGTTATTGGGTGGGGGGCTGGCTCTTAGGGCTTAATGAGATGTCATGGGCCTTAATGCGGTGATCCTGGGGGGGGGGGGGTGAGGTGGGTAGTCTGTACCAGGTCTTATATCACGGTTGGTATAGGCTAGGAATGGCTCTTAGGGGCCTTCTTACTTAGGGTGTGGTATTTGGGAGGGGGGAGGGGGGTCCCAAGCGCATCTTAGGTGACTCTAGATGGGAGAGGATTGGCGGTTGGAGGATGAGAGTGGAAGACGGGTTGGTGAGGGTGAGGGGGAAGGGGTGCGGTGGGGGGGCGGGGTAGGGGGGGCGGGATGGACAGGAGGGTTGAAGGGGTATGGGGGATGCGGGGAGCACAGCGATTATATCTGTTGCTTACATGTATAAATTCTAGGAGCGCTTTATTGATCAGGGGGGGACCTCAGGCTGGGGGGGTCCCGCCCCACTTTTCTGGCAGAACTTTTCGCATACTGTTGGTCAACCACTGTCCCCTCTGAAGGTTATTTCTTGGAATGTGTGCGGGGTAGGTAACCCGATCAAAAGGTATAAAGTGTTACAGGCCTTAGCCCGATTAAACTGTGACATTGCTATGTTGCAGGAAACCCACCAGATGGCCGAAGAGCATGCTAAATTACAAAAGACCTGGGTGGGGCAGAGCTGGGGTGCTCCTGCTAAGGGAAAAAAGGGTGGAGTGGTCATTTTGATTCATAGACGGGTTCGCTTTGAGTTGGAGCAGGAATACGCCGATCCGGAAGGCAGGTATATCCTGTTATATGGTAGCCTGGAGGGTAAGCCGATTTTGTTGGGTAATCTATATAGCCCTAATGTTCTGGACCGAGTGCTGTATGCCCGACTGGCCTCCAGAGTGGAGCAATTGCCCGATGTCCCCTTGATACTAGCTGGGGATTTGAATGGGGTGTTGGATATAGAAATGGATACGACGGGTAGGGGTGGGGAGTGCTTGTGCGCGCCGACCAACAAAGTGTTACGGGGCTTATGTACTCGCCTGGGACTTGTCGACCCTTGGCGCCTTTTACATCCGTCAGAGAAAGATTTTACCCATCAATCGAGAGCCCATGGTACTAGCGCTCGACTTGATTATGTGCTGGTTTCGGAACGGCTATTTGTACAGATCGGAGATGCACAGATAGGTCCTAGTGCGATATCGGATCATGCCCCGGTATAGGTGGATCTTGGTTGGGGGGACTTAGCGGCACCACCTCGGCTATGGCGGTTTCCCCTGGGGTTATACTATGATGCCGACTTTTGCAATATTGGCAGGAATTTGCGGGCCACAATGCGCAGCATGCAGAGGATCCGGAGTTGTTTTGGGAAACGGCCAAAGTAGTGTTGCGGGGCGATATCATTGCTTATGTGGCGCGGAAGCGTAAATTGTTGGCGCTGCAGATTGTTCAGTTAGAAAAGCAGGTCGTGCGAGCTCGACGGCGGTGTGCGGGAGACCTCACAGCAAGTAATAAACGCAGACTGTGGGAGCTACAAACAACTCTGAATGAATTACTTCATCAGAGAGCGAAGAAATCACATTTGTACTATAGATACCAACTTTACCGGTTTGGGGACAAGCCTGGGCGACTTTTGGCATGCTGCTTGCAGGGTAAGCAGGGTTCCCATTCGATAGCAGCACTCCGCGACGATCAGGGACGTTTACATAAAGATAGTACAGCCATAGCTAGGTTGTTTCGTTCCTTTTTCCAACAGCTTTACGCGCGGAGAGAGGGGGCCCCCACAGACATGCGGAACTACTTACGAACAGTACAGCTGCCACAGGTGATGGCGGACCAGCGGGCATTCTTGGATGCTCCGGTGACGGTAGACGAAGTCTGCAGAGTTATTCAGAAGGCTAGTTGTTGTAAGGCGCCTGGCCCTGATGGGTTTGGGGCAGAGTTTTATAAACCTTTAGGGGACCTAGTGCCCCCCTCTCTAGTGGCCCTATATCATTGCCGGGTGGCCCAAGGGCAGTTTGGCTGGGGCACCAATCACGCGCACATTACCTTATTTCGGAAACCGGGGAAGGACCCCACCCAGGCGGCTTCGTATCGGCCTATCTCCTTATTAAATTTCGACTCGAAGATACTGGCTAAGGTTTTGGCGGATCGGCTGGCCTCTGTATTAGGGGATCTGATGCATGAATCGCAGGTTGGGTTCGTTAAAGGGCGGTATGCAGTGCGGAACCTGCGGAGAATTCTGGCCTCCCTTGAATGGGTACGTGAGCAGGATCTCCAATCCCTGGTAATCAGCTTTGATGCTGAAAAGGCATTCGACTAGGTGCATTGGGACTATTTGCAATATCTTCTGCCATGTTATGGGTTGGGTGACCCCTTTTGTAAGATGGTGGCATTGCTTTATGCGGCCCCTATGGCAGGAGTTCTCTGTAATGGGGTGGTTTCAGATGAATTTCGCCTGGAACGGGGCACCCGGCAAGGTTGTCCGCTATCCCCCCTGCTGTTTGTGTTGACCCTAGATCCGTTGATATGGAGGGTAGAGGACTCTCCGAGCATACGTGGCGTGAGAATTGGGTCTCATGGATTTAAGGTGGCTGCTTTTGCCGATGACCTACTTGTTCACCTTACGTCCCCCCTGCAGTCTTTGCCTCAATTACTAGAGGAGTTCTTGCTTTATGGCACATTTGCAGGGTTACGCATCAATATGAATAAATCGGAGGCCTTAGATGTGGGGGGCACCCTACAGGGGAGCTGGCCGGGACCATTTCCCCTTCGTTGGGCCGATGGCTCTTTTGTGTACTTGGGCATTTTGTTGACTAAGAAGCCGACGCTGTTATATCCAATGAACTTTGAGCATATCTTTTCTAAGCTCCGAACACAGTTGCGGGCCTGGGCGCCTCTTCCCCTGTCTTTCTTGGGTAGAGTGGCTGCTTTGGGGATGGTGATTTTCCCGCGAGTACTTTACTGGCTGCAAACCCTCCCAGTTTGGTTCTTGAAGCGCGATTTGTTGCGTATGGAGAAGGAGATTCGGGGGTTCATTTGGAGGGGGACCAAAGCCCGTATTCCGTTGGCTAGAATGAGAGGGGGGTGGAGATTAGGGGGGGTGGGGGTCCCGGATCTCAGGAAATATGCGCTGGCATGTCAGGCACGGCACCTGGGTGATTGGCTGGGGGATACTGAGGTCTACACCCCCCGCGGGTTAGAAGAAGCTTTTGTTGCCCCGCATTCGTTGGAGGCGGTTTTGCATTTGCATCGGGCGGCCTTGCCAACCCGTATGACGAGCAGTGTCCTGATTAAGGCAACCCGACGAACGTGGCAACAGTTGAATAAGTACTGGGGTAGTGACCCTACGGTCTCGAGTTGGTTGCCCATACAGGGCAATGTTTGTTTTCCGCCGGGTTCCGACTCGGCTCCTTATCGGCAGTGGGGGCGCCTGGGCATATGGCGCTTAGGACATTTGATAACCTTAGACGGTAGCTGTAAGGCATTGGGGGCGCTTTGTAGGGAATATGATTTGAGCCCTGGTGCGTCCACCTTTGCCTATGTGCAGGTTTCTCATTATGTCGGTTCCTTGCCACAACGTGAGCTTCACACGGAACATTCGGCGTGGATTTTAGAATTCTTAGCGCTGGGGGCGGAATCCCCACCGACTATAGCCGACTTCAAGAGGCGGCTGGATCGGCTTGAGTCTCCTCCTGATTTTACTGGGCTGGAAGGCCTCTGGGCGAGGGAACTAGGGCGAGAAATACCCCCGGGCACTGTTCGGGCGGCATTGGGCCGGATTGCGCAATTGGTGGAGGGGGCACGGTGGCGCGAGATACAGTTTAAATGTATTCATCGGGCTTACTTTTCCCCGCGACGGGCACTGAGAAGCCGTCTTACCTTAGACGGAGGATGCCCCAAATGTTCTTGTTCTTTGGCGGACCTGGGTCATATGTGGTGGGGCTGTCCCTATATTCGTCGCTATTGGCAGCAAATCGGGGTGTTTCTTACCAGTCTTTTGGGGCAGTGTATTTGCTGGACAGAGCTGTTAGTGGTGTTCGATCAGCTGGGACCGCTCCACCCAAAGGGCAGATGGGAGAGACTCTTGGTGCGAAAAGCCTGTCTGGTGGGTAAGCGGCCTCTACTTCGCTGGTGGCGGGAACCAGTGGCCCCTACATTCTGTGAGTGGCGTAATAGCTTACACCAGCTTTTACTTATGGAGCGGAGGAGTGCGTTAGGACACCCCCAGAGATGGGCTACCTTTCTGTTAATTTGGATGCCCTATATTCAGAGATTGGGACCTAAAGCCTGTAGCGAGGTCTTGCGGGTGGGATAGTGGTTGTCTAGATGGTTGTTGCTTCATGATTATTATCGTGTGCTGTGCTTCCTGTGGTGGGGGGGAGGGGGGATTGGGGATTACTGATAATGTATTGTATTATTTTGTTTCTTGTTTGTTGTTTGTACCCAGAGTGGTGGACAAGACACAGCCCCACCTGGGATTGGTTCCTCTGTATCAGCAGAATCTTGTTTGGATGTTTGTAGGTTTTCTTGTGTGACTTTAATAAATAGAACTTTGAAAAAAAAAACAGCATATGGCGGACCCCCCCCCCCCCCCCCAAACACCATGGAAGAAGGTTCCCTGGTCAGATGAACCAAAAATTGAACTTTTTGGCCATCATAGGAAACGTCATGTGTGGTGCAAACCCAACACTTCCCATCACTCTGAGAACTCCATTCCCACACTGAAATATGGTGGTAGCAGCATCATGCTGTGGGGATGGTTTTCATTAGCAGGGACAGGAAAACTGGCCAGGATTTAAGGAATGATGGATGTCACTAAAGACACGGCAATTATTGTGCAAATCCTGTTTCAGTCTGCTAGAGATTTGAGACTGGGATGAAGGTTCACCTTCCAGCAGGACAATGACCCTAAACATACTGCTAAAGCTGGTTTAATGGGACACATTTAAACGTCTTGGAATGGCCTAGTCGAAGCCCAAACTTCAATCCAATTGAGAATCTGTGGAGGTACTTGAAGATTACTATACACCAATGCATCCTATCTAACTTGAAGGAGTTGGAGCAGTTTTGCTTTAAGGAATAGGTGAAAATCCCAGTGGCTAGGTTTGCTAAGCTAATAGAGACATACCCAAAGAAAGTTGCAGCTCCAATTGCAGAAAAAAGTGAC
Source organism: Ichthyophis bannanicus (assembly GCA_033557465.1). NCBI lineage: Eukaryota > Metazoa > Chordata > Amphibia > Gymnophiona > Ichthyophiidae > Ichthyophis > Ichthyophis bannanicus. The sequence goes on from CM066031.1 coordinate 670,635,826, forward strand.
TCTACAATGTATTGACTTTGGGGGGTGAATATATATGCACTTTCCTGCTTTCAATTTTTTTTGGTCTTAATTATTGTTTGTGTCACAATAAAGGATATTTTGCACCTTCAAAGTTGTAGGCATGTTGTGTATAACATATGGTGCTAATCCCCCAAACTCCATTTTAATTCCAGATTGTAATGCAACAAAACAGGACAAAGAGGGGATGAATACCTTTGCAATGCACTGTACATTCAGTGGCAACGGGAGAAAGAATCTTCCAGAGTGGACTGGTCTAGCAGGATTCAAGGAAAGAAAATGATTAGATATCTAAAATTTCTCCTTCCTTATCCTCCTGCTAGACTAGTCCAGATTTATGGGATGCATCCAAGCAGCCAGGACCCAGGGTGGAAGGAAGATGACGCAATGGATAGAATTGTCCTGCCAAAGACATCATTTGTTCCAGCCCTATCATGCAAACTGTAGTGGTTCACAAAAGTGCTCAGAGAAGACCAAGTTAGCCTCCTTATAGATGTCCTCTGCTGATACACTAAGGCAGATTCCACCTAGGAGGAGGCCTGTGCCTTAGTAGAGTGAGCTCGGACTTCCAGGGGCACACACCAGCCAAAAGGTACGCTGACCCAATGATCTCTTTAATCCAGGTGGCAATGGAGGTCTTGGCTTCCTTTCCTTGGACTGCCAAAGAGGACAAAAAAGATGATCCAACCGGCAGTACGCACAAGGGTCCTGATCAACGATAATGTTATTCTATAGAATAAGTTGGAAATAGAAGAGAATTCTGGTAGAAAGACAAATTTCCTGAATTTCCCAAAATCTCCTTGTATATTGCTATTAGATATGAAAAAATAATTCTTTGATGTTTTGAATATCATAAAAAAGCATTAGGAGTAGCCTAGTGGTTAGAGCAGCAGCCTACTACCCAAGAGCTCAGGGTTTGATTCCCACTGGTTGCTCCTTTTGAACCCCATTGTCTTGGAAGAAAAGGCCTGCCAATCTACTTCCAATCATACCTTGCCAAGAAAACTTATAGGCTGCTGGGTTGTCAGCACTTAAAAAAGAAGAACCCCCCCTTCCCCCCCAGCATTTCCTCCTGCTTATTTGCCTTAAGCTAAGAAGATAGCCTCCAGAGGTGACCCTCAGGGAGGGAATTTAACAGTTTATAGTCTGGAGTTAACAGCATTGTTGGAGACCTTTATGGAACCAATCACAACATCTTTTTTGTCGGTTGCATCTGCATTAGAACTGGATCGAGACTAGGCTCTTAAATCTTTCTTTCAGAATAAGGATTCCTTAGTTTTTGATGAAAAAGTACGATTTTTTTCTGAATTTCTCAAAAATGAGTCCAGCTAAATGTAGAGGGTTTCTAAATCTTAGATAGTGAGGGTTGGACTCAAGGGGCACTTTTTTTTGAAATTTCATTATAAATGCTTGGTGACTTTCGAAGGGGCCACTTATTCCTTTTTTTGTCCTAGAACAATTGAAAAGCTTTTTGGACTCAAAGGATTAACATGCTGCCAACATGTAACCACTGGGTGGAAGCTTTGAGTTCATTATCTCTGGCATTTAAAAATCCTAAGCAGATTTACCATACTTGGTTGCATTATTTATTTTTTGATTATTTAATTACTAACCACTGTTCGATGTGGTGGGCTAGATTACTGAGGTCCAGATTCTTTTTTTTCTGAAGTTGTGATTGTATTTCTTTTCAATTTAATGTCCAAAATGGAATCTTGGTTTTCCTTGCAAAATGTGTTTTGCTGCTGTAAAAATTTGAAATCACATAAAAAAAAGAAAAGAAAATTGCACAGAGAGATGATATTGGCATTCATTCCACCTGCTTTTCTTGTGGGTACTTTTTCTGGGTAGAATAATGTGCATAGCTTTGAAAGTTCCAAACCACATTTATAGTTGCTTCCCCACTCTAACCCTAACCCTTTCCTACCCCCCCCCCCCCCCAGGAATGCCTCTGGACTATGCTGTAAAAGTATGCATTTTGTAAAACAAAGTGCTTACTTGCAGCTGTACTAAGGGGGAAAGTTTTCAAAAAGCCCATTTTTATACGTAAAATATTATTTTACCCACAGAAATAGTTTTCATTTCTGCCTTTCCATGTACATAATGCATGTTAGGAATTACCACTCTAAAGAAGGACCATGGAGTAAGTGTGCAGCAGGGGTTAAAAAAGTAAATTGAATATTAGGAATTTTATGAAAAGGAATTGTAAATAAACTTACAAATATCTCAATATCTCTATATGATTTTGTGCTGTGACCACACCTTTTGAACTGTGTACACAAAAGATTGCAGACATTAGAAAAGGTAGAGTAGGGATAAAGGGGACCGGCCTGCTCATTCAGGGGTCATTCAACAAATAGGAGTGACCTTCCCCGAGAGGTGGGTATACCCCTAAACAAAGGCATGGGGAGTGTGACCAGCACGGAGCGGTAGGTGCACCTACTCTTGCCGCCTTGCTGGGCAGATTAGAGGGACCATACTGGTGTTTATCATATACTATGTTACATCCACTGCAGGAAGGAGATAAATTAATAAATATGAACAGACACTTGCCTTTAATCCTCATTGGCTTATTTGTTAATCACTCACGTATACTATGAGAAGAACTGTGTCTCACCAACACATTCAGAGAATCTATCCATCCTACTGTTCACTATGTTTTCTATTCAGACACTCAATGGAGTCACATGTCTCTAATTGATTATCTCATTCCTGGGCTTCCTATAACTCACAACCCTGCTAGCATCCTCTGTCCCCACTAATATGCTATAGGGATGTGCTTTTGTTCCAAATGAAAGCTGGGATCGTCGCGAAACAAGGTGACATTGTTGTCCTTTCCATGTTCCCATCAGTAGTGTGCACTCTCATGAAAGAGTGCGCTGTATTGCACAATAGTGCGCATACTTTCATGTGAAGGCACGCTTTTGAACACTATTCATTTAACTTTTTAAAAAATATGGTTTATCTGAAAGACAAAGCAGTTTACAACATAACTTAACTATATGCTTTTACCTAGAACATAGGGTAATTTAACTGTATACTTTTACATAGAATACAACTTAGAGTGAAATTCTGAATTCTTACATAGTATGAGGAGCAGGGAAAACACAGTGGATTTCTAAGTTCTTACATAGTGTTAGTAATAGGAGTAAGGTTCAGGAACCAGTACAACAGTAGTGAGAAACTTTGCTGTGTAATGATGAGTATGGGTCATGGAGTAGACTGATTTATCTCTTGCTTCCAAAGCGCTCCAAGAAGATATGGGTCTTCAGTTTCTTGCAGAATTCTGTCAGGTCAGTGATAGCTGCTATGCCATCAGGGATATACAATAATGATATGAAATGAAAACAATGAAACAAAACAAAACGAATATTTTTGGACTGCATACCTCTAATATGCTACTTTTACCTGCAGCAACAATGCAACGATTTCCAAGCACACATTGATATATAGTATATATTATATACTATGGTTAATTTTTAGTGCAAATAATTTTTCTTAACAAATCAACAAACCCAGCATGTGGTGACACACACAGCTGGAGAAACCACAATCCAACTTTTAATATTTTCTGTAAACCTCTCCTCTCTCTCCCCCTCCCTCACAAGGGTTGCCCTTAAACAGCGCCAGCCCAAGGGTTTCTGTCACCCTAGGTAGAAACCACAGCCTCGCCGGCCCCCCACCCACAGCTGCTGCCGATTCTGTCTTGGGGAGGCGGGCAGCAGCAGCAGCAGTATTTCAAAAAGCAGCGCCCTTTCCCGCCACTTTCTTGCCCACAGCAGGCCATGTTCTTCAGCACATATGGCCTGCCGTTTCTGATCCCTTTCCGACACAACATACTGGCTGAGGAGGGTCAGAAGCGGCAGGCCATGTATGCTGCAGGACATGGACTGCCGCAGGCAAGAAAGCAGCTGCAAAAGAGCTGCTTTTGGAAATACTGCTGCTGCCGCTGCCCGTCTCCCCCTCAAATAGAATCAGCAGCAATTGGGGGATCAGCACAGCCGGTCATGTGTGCAGCTGCTGCTGCCACCTACCCGGGCTGGCTACCCTAGGCAGCCACCTAGTGAACAGGCCGGCCCCGCCCCTAAACTAGCATGCTCCTGGATGGTCTCCTCACCCTGTAAACTTCAAACAATTCCCATTGCCTCTCGCTCCCCACTCATTCAGCAGCCGACCGTCCCCTTTCATCCAACAATCATCACCATTACACGCCCCCCCCTGCATCCCTGTAAGGGACCCCCTCTTCCCCCCCTAGTGCTACTATAAAGCTCAGGTGAAGATCAGTCGCCTACAATCAACACTTTCTCTCTCAGACATCTCGTTCCCCTGCATTACCAGTCAAATGCCACTGCCTTACAACATCAACAGCTCATTACGTGCCCTGGGAGCCAAAATCTTTAGGTAATCTCTCCCCCCCGCCCCCAAACTGCCAAAAAGGCCTTCTTGTACCTGCCAATCCCCTGCGTTGTGAGGCTTTCCATAAGCATGAGGCCATGAAAGTTGCTATAATGCTCCCACACTGAGGGAGTCTCCTGATCTCTCCAGTGTGTATCGGTATTTTGCCCAATAGACAAGCCCTCTGAGCCAGCAAGCAAGCTGCCCCCCTAAGATGCTGCTCCCCCAAGGCATCGAAAAGAGATAACTCTACCGAGATAACTACTGCCTGTTCCAAGATCCTAGTCAGATGGGAATGTATCTGCCACTAATAACAGTGGATCCCCACACAAGTCCACCACATGTGACTGATGTGACGCATGACGCCGTGACATGTGATGCTGGAGAATGGGCACATCAGGGGCAACCTGCCCCATCCATCACTCCCATCTGCCACACCTGGAGCAATATGAGCCCAACATAAGAGGGCATCCCTTCTGTGTCCCCCTTTGCAGGGGGAAAAGCTCCAACACAGTGCTATTAACCAATATCTGTGCTATGGGCACTGTATACAAGGAACAAACCATTTTCAGGAAGGCTTCTCCAAGCCCATACTCTGGCAAGACTATGGGGCTTGTTTACAAAGCCGCGGTAGCGGTTTGCGATCGTAATCGGAGCCGCGGCCCCATTGATTTCAATGGGGCCGCGGCTGCGATCGCGATCGCGAACCACTACCGCGGCTTTGTAAACAAGCCCCTATGTCTCAATACAGTCAAAAAGCTTTCTCTGTGTCTAAGCTGATAAGCAAGGATGGTATATGATGCTTGTGAACCCATTTTAAGCAGTAATTTTCCTCGGGTTAGATGCCACATAGCGGCCTGGTACAAATTCCACTTGGCTCGTGTGAATGAGACCCAGCAGCAAAAGGGCCAGGTGGTCTGCCAAGATCTTAGCAAAGAGTTTCATATTGAAGTTAATAAGGGAGATAGGACAGTATGATTCTGCCTTCAATGGATCCTTCCCAGGGGAGCTTGCTCTGGTTAATTTTTACCAAGTTGAAAAGTACACACAATGTAATTCAATGATGCATTTCCCCTTTCCTCCATTTGCAGACTTACGCATGTCTGTGTGGGGAGACTTTGGAGGTTCTGACCATGGTAAGGTTGTGTCTTAATAGGGTAGCAGGGCTGTGTAGCTTGCTGGGGACAGTAGATGTGAAGCATGACTGGTAACCAATGGTAGATGTGGGGTACATGTGTATTTGTGCATTTATTTATTTTCACAGTGAGCATTTAGTTGTTTATCTGTGGGTGGGATATGTGTTTTCTCTGCTGTATGTTGTTTTCTGTCTTCTTTATTATCAGATATTGTAGTTTCTTTCTGACCTTTTTTTTTTAATGCTTCAAAGTGGCAGCTTTCTGATGGCACGATAGTAGTCCTTGAAGCACTCACAAATGTGCGCAAACTCATGGCCTGCTGTACCTTCCCCCTCTGACGGGAAGTTGTGTCAGAGGGGGCAGGATAGCAGGCCATGAGTGTATGCATGCGTGCTTCAAAGCCCACCACCATTTTGAAGAATGGGGAAGGGGTTTCAGTGCTGCCGTAAGTGGCCCCTACTCCACCTAGTGGATGGACTGGCTATGCCTCTGTAAGTGGCATAAAAACAAAAGCCTTGCTGAGTCAGAGCAAGGTCCATCGAGTCCAGTATCCTGTCTCCAGCAGTGGTCAATCTGGATCATATTTACCCTGCAGGGAGGTGAGGGTGTTTGTGAGGGTGTGCCATAGATTTCTATGTATGTGTGTGTCATGGATGTCTGTTAGGGTGATTGTATGTGTGTCAATGGGCATGTAGGATTCTTTCTCCTTTGTTCCCCCCCCCCCCCCATACATTCCCTGCTTCTCCCTTCTCTTTCCCTTTTCCTTTAATGTACTTTCTCCCTCCCTTTTCAACTTCCCTTTTTTGCACTTTCTTCTTTCAGTCCCTATCCCCCCCACTACTTCTCTCCTACCCTTCTGCTAGAAATGCACCCTGTGCAACTAATCTGATGCCCCCTCTCCACCCAGCCATGTTCAGTAACTCACTCTTTTAGAGCTTTCAGGAAACCCAGTTAATATACTGTCGTCGTCCCCCCCCCTTCTGTGCTTGCGTCCTGTGCAACTGCACCGCTCGCACAGCCCTTAGTATGGCCCTGCTTCTGCATCCCACCATTTATCTTTACTGTGGGGTTTTTTCATTCCTGTGCTGTCGCAAGGTGTCTTTGTGTCCCTGTCAGCCTGCTGCCTCACTCTGAATTTCACCACAGCCATGATCATAGTTAAGTGCACTCTGAAGCCAACACATGTCTTCTTTATTGTTCCTCCTGCTGCATTCCTCATCCATTGTGTAGAAAGACCTGGCCTCTCCGCCACCTGAATCTTCTTAATGTTACCTCCCACTGGCTCCTTCATTGATTGAGTGGTGAGATCCAGCCTCTCCACTATCCATAGCTCCATAATTACTTTCCTGAATCCTCACTGGCTCCTTATTCATTTGGATGGTGGGGCCTAACCCTCAAATGTCTCAAATGATACTCTATACATCAGTCTGTGCATGCACAAACAGATGCATGTGGATGGACAGACAGTTGGAGGGTCCCATGACAGGTGCCATTGCGTAAGCAAAACTGGCCTAAAAGGGAGTTCTCTGGGAGCAAGCAGGAGGTTAGTCCTCACATATGGGTGATACTGGCACCGACGGAGCCCACATGGTAGTTTCTTCCCAGCTTTCAAAGAAAGCCTTTGGGAGATGCACCACATAGGCGTGGTCCCCTTCCCGCCTAAGAGATTCTATCTTGTCTCATTCTCCTTTTTTCCGTGGAGCCCACTGTACATGTGTCTGTTTTTCCCAGAAAAAGTGTTTTTTTTTTCTCTTGATTTTCTTCTGTTTCTCCACTCATGTAGCAGTTCCCTTTCCCGTACTGAAGCTTGCTTGCCTCGGCATCACGTCTTGGCTTTATTTTGTTCCTTTTTCAAGTTTTTCTTGACCGGCATGGCTTCGTGCCCTTTTCCCTGACTGGGCCTGAGACTTTCGACCTTGCGGGGGCCATCTTCCCCATTATGGCCTCAACCAGTGGTTTTAAACACTGTGACCAATGCGCTCATACCATGTCTCGCACCGATCTACATGACTGCTGCCTCGGGTCGAACCATTTATTTATTTGAACACATTTTTATACCGCTCCTTCCAGTGATTAGCAGCGGTTTACATTTAACAATTAAACTCTGTGCAATTAGCAGTTACATATAACAGTAAGAAGATAACATTGAACATTGGAGGATAACATTAATTTCAAATAACTCAGATAACTCAAACCATTTACATAATAGAAGAGAACATGTTAAAATACATGTTATAATTTAACTATATACAGTTACTATTTGTGATAAAGTATATGCAAGTAGGTTTACAGTTTAATTAATTCTTTGTGGATTTGGAGTTTCTTATGATAACAGAGGGTTAAGCTCCATCAGATTGTTTCATGTACAAATTTGCTCTGTTATTTCTGTCTGGCTGTAGTATTCTTGAAATAAATGTGTTTTAAGGCTTTTACGGAATGATGTGAGATCCATGTTAGCTCTTAAGGTGTCAGGGAGTTTGTTCCATTGTGTGGGAGCTATGTATGTGAATGCTCTATTACTAGTGTTTACTTTTACCTTACAAATGGAGAGGGGGGTTTGTAGTGTATTTAGGTTGTGTGTATGCCTTTTCTGATTAGGGGGTTGTGTTTTAATGAGTGAGGCGAGGTAAGATGGGGCAATATTGTGTATTAACTTGAATGTTGTAATTATTATTTTGTATCTTATGCGTGCATGTATAGGTAGCCAGTGAAGTTCTCTTAGAATGGGTGTGATGTGATCTGAGAAAGGTACGTTCATCAGGATTCGGGCTGTGACATTCTGTGCCATCTGTAATATGTTTGTTGTTTTTTTTGGAAAGGCCTTGTAATATGCCATTACAATAGTCCAGATGTGGAGTTATGATTGTTTGTATTATTGATCTAAAATCTGATAGTTCAATGATATTGCGTAAGGGCTGTAGGGTTCTTATTTTGTAGAAGATAGTTCTGTTTAATAGTCTTAGATGGGTTTCCATGTCATATCTAGGGTGACACCTAGGTATTTTAGTTCTTGTTTAGTGTTGTAGGTTGTATTATTTAGTGTGATTATGGCGGGGGGGGGGTGTTTAAATTCCTGGTTTTTAGAGATAAACATTACTTCTGTTTTTTTATGATTGATGAACATATTGTTTTGCTGGAGCCATAATTGTGCTTCTTTAAGGCAAGTTTCTATGTGGCTGTAATCTGGGTTACATATATCCAGTTGTGTATAAAGCATTATGTCATCCGCATATAGATAATAGTCAATTTTGTGTTTTTGGAATATTGTGCAGATGGGTCTTAGGTATAGGTTAAATAGTATGGCAGATAACGCTGAGCCCTGTGGAATACCTTGTGTCTGTGGGATGTATTAGATAGATTTTTATCAAAGTATACTTGTTGTATCCTATTAGATATATAAGAAGTGAACCATTTTAAGGGAGTTCCATTTATTCCTATTGATTCCAATCTCTCTATGAGGGTCTTATAGTTCACTGAATCAAAGGCTGCTGTTATGTCAATGTAGATTAAGACAAACATTTTCTTGCAGTTTTCAATGCCTCTGTAAAGTTTATCAAATAGTACGAGTAGGAGTGTTTCTACTCCATGTGATTGTCGAAAACCATATTGTTGAGCATCAAGTGCATTTGTGCTATCTATATGATCTTGTAATTGGTATTGTACGGTTTTTTCAATGATTTTGGCTATGAAAGGTATACTTGATATGGGTCTGTAAGCAGATGGGTCTGCTTTGTTTAGTGATTTGTTTTTTAGTATAGGTCGTATAAGGGATCTTTTTAGTTCTGTTGGCATGTTTCCTTGTAGTAGGGATTGGTTTACTATGTTTAGTATTATGGGTGCAATTTCTGCTTTTGTAGCTTTGATCCAGTCTACAGGGCAAGGATCGAGGGGGGATGTGGTGGTGTTTATGTTTGAGATTGTGCTTAGTAATTGTCTATCTATCGGGTAAAAGTTCTCCCACACTACTGTGGGGTTAGTATTTTGTATTACCTTTTGAGATGTGTTATTTTCAATTTTGTGGGAGATTATCTCTTCATTAGGGTTTAATTTTTTAGAGTAGTGATCTGCAAGTGCTTGTGCATTTATTGGATATTTTGTATTTACGTCTTTTGGGGGTTTGGTGAGGGATTTTACAAGCTCAAATAATTATCTTGGTCTATTTAAAGCGTTTGTTAATTTTTTGGTGTGATAATTCTTTTTTGCTGTATTTACTATTTCTTTGTAGGATTTAAGTAGTAATAGATATTGTTCTTTGATCTCAATTGATTTCCTGGTTCTCCATTTTTTTCCATTCTTCTGAGATCTTTCTTTGCTTTGGCTAGGTCTGCTGTGTACCAGGGTTCGGGTTTTTTCCTTGGCTTGTTGTTTTCATTAGAGGCAATTTTGGGTGGTTGTTTAGAAACTGTTTCTATTCCATTGTTCCATTGTTTTATTAAGTCATCCAAGTTTGAAGTTTCCATTTTTACATGAGAAAAAAATTGATTTTATTAGTATGTCTTTATCTAGTTTTTTAAACATACTTCTTTGTGTGTTGGTAATAGCTTCTATATTGGGTGATTGTATTGGCATTTCAAACGTGAATTGTATAAGGTGGTGGTCTGACCATGGCACCTGTGTTATTTTTGGTGTTGTACTTGTTACTATGGTGTTTGAGTGTTTTTTGGGAAGGAATACCATGTCTAAGATATTTCCCTTGTCATGTGTGGATGTTTGGATTATTTGCTGGTAACCCATTTGATCCATGGCCTCAATGAATGTATTAGTGTGTGTGGTGTTAAGTGAAGCAAGGTTTATATCCCCTAGTATCATCTGGTACTTTTTTATCGAGGTTTCGCATGTTGTTTCGAGAGCTGATGCCAGGACTTCGTGTTTTCCAGAAGGTGGTCTGTAAATGAGGGAAATAGCAAAAGTTTTATTTTCCACCTTGAGGATGTCTATTCCTTCGAATGACTTCTGGACACTGTAAGTTAGTTTTAGGTTGTCTCTTGCTATTATTAGCATTCCTCCCCCTCTTCTGTTAGTACGGGGGCAGTTAAATAGATTGTATCCTGGTGCATTTAGTATGTTGAGGGGGACTGTATCTGTCTCTGAGAGCCATGTTTCTGTGATGCATAATAAATCTGGCTTTTCATCAGTAATTAGGTCTTGTATAATATGTGTTTTGCTTTTGATGAACCTGGCATTTATTAGTAGGCATGTTTGGGGGATTAGCGTGTTAGTTTTATAAGGTGTAGTATTAGGGGTAGTTTTAATTGTAATTAGTCTTGAGCGTGGTTTCATTGCTTTTGGGTTAGATTGATGTATATTAGTTTTGATTTTATTTGGTATCCATTGGGTGCATTGTGTTAGTTGATATATGTGCATGTGGCTTGGGGGTGAATATATAGAATAAGTGTATAAGTAAGCTGAAGATGTTTTTGCATACAGGAAAGCACATAGCAAGATGATTAGAAGCATATTCAGGAATTCCATCTTTAGCTTTTTGTGTGTAATGTAGTATCTGTGTGTTGTGAGAATGTGGGAATAAGAGTGATATTTTGTAAGATCTGGTTGTGATAGTATTTGGACTTTGATATTCTTGAGTATTATTGTGTAAACCAAAAATGTATCAAATTAATAACACAGGTACACTAAAAATTATTTTTTTTAAACTGCCTCTAATGTTTCGATTGATTTTTACGTTTTTGGTGCGCTGAATCCAAATCTGGTAACCAATTTGCTCCATCACGTACAGATTTTTTGCTACATTGGGTTAGCAGTTTGAGGTGAACGTTTCAGATTGAGTGTGATCGAGATAAAAGTTTCTTGGATTAATTCTTTATACTAATTGTTTAGTAGTTATTCAAATAAGAATAATGAAAATTGTAACAAGGCAGCACATAAGAATAGAGTAATGTCAACAAAACACACTGTGATGGTAGCAAAATTGTCTGCACTTAAAACAGCCACATACATGTGCACAAACATTGAGCATATAAGAGCGAGGTTAGACACAAAGCAAAGCAAAGAAATGTGCAAAAAATGTTGTACAGGTATGTATGTAAGAATAGAAAACGCAAACCGCACCATTGCAATACATGAAGACAAACACCCGATGGTGTGAAAATAAAATTCTAATAAATGAGATCCGACACTGTGGTAATAACTAGCAAATTTTTATTTCAAAGTTTAGTAAAAACACGATATTTGTCAACACAGTTTAGATTTTAAAGTCATTCTTGGGTCAATCAATCTCCTGGTGGGCCCGTTTCTTCTTCCCCCGAATGCTTCTCTTGGTGCGCTGCTTGGCGTATTTTTCATCTGGGGTTTCCCGCAGCAGCAACCAGCAGAAATCAGCCATCATAGTGGTGTTCCATCTTCCTTGGTACCTTCTCTCTGCGTCCTTGATGTCCTGGTGAAACCTTTCACCTTGTTCTTCACTGTACGCCCCCAAGTTTTCGGGAAAGTAGTTCACATGGGAGTGCAAGAAATGGACTTTCAGGCTCATGTTACAGCCTTGTTCTTTGAAGGCATTGAGCATCCTGGCAACAATATCCTTATAGTTCTCATCCCGCCTGTTCCCCAAGAATTTGAGAACAACATCCTTGAAGGAATCCCAGCCTTCTTTTTCCTTCTCAGACATCGTTTCAGCGAATGCTCCATCTGAAATGAGTTTCCTTATATCAGGGCCAACAAACACTCCTTCCTTTAGCTTTGCTTCAGAAAGTCGGGGGAACTTTGAGCAAAGGTATCGAAAGCACTCACCATCTTTTGGAAGGGACTTGATGAATTGCTTAATGAGACCCAACTTAATGTGGAGAGGTGGTAATAGAATTTTATCACGAGGTACCAAGCTCTCATGAAGAACATTTTTCTCACCGGGTCTCAAATACTCCCGAATTGGCCAGTCTTTTTTCCCCCAGTGTAGGTCGCGGGCCCGGCTATCCCACAAGCAAAGGAAGCAGGGATATTTGGTGAAACCGGATTGCTGCCCTAATAGCATGGATAGAATTTTAAAGTCTCCACAAATCATCCACTTATGCTCATCATAACGAATCTTCTGAAGAATCAGGGCCAAATTCTCGTATTTTTCTTGGAGAATAACAGAGTGAGCAATAGGAACTGAAGCGAATGTGTTGCCATTATGAAGAAGAACACCTTTTATGCTGTCTTTTGACGAATCAATGAACAGCCGCCATTCAGCAGGATCATACTTGAGTTTAAACTTTTCCATCACTCCGTATATATCGTTGCAAAATACCAAATCTTCCTCTTTGCTGAAATACTTCAAAAATTGTGTCTCGCGGTTGCAGTACCAATAAAAAGTTGTTCCTGGTGACAATAGATTTTTCTGTTTAAGCCGAGAACCTAGCAGTTGGGCAGCATCTTTTGGGAGTCCTAAATCCCGGACTAAATCATTCAGTTCAGCTTGAGAGAAAAGTTCAGGTTTCGGATCTGGTTCAGTTTCAAACTCGGAAGTACTGGACTCATCGGGAAAAGCCATCTGATGAGTCTCATCATGATCAGAACCGTCCACACAAATATGATCCAAAGATTTTGGTGGTTCAGGCACAGGTACTTCGTTGCTATGAGGCATAGGCCTAATTGCTGAGGGAAGGTTGGGGTAACTTATTACGTTCTTATTTTTTAAGTTGTATCCCTTCACAATGCAAGAGGAAAAATAGCAGTCACTGCTGTGGTCTCTTTGTTCACACGCCACATCATAGGTATTCCGAAACGAAATGCTTGTTTTTTACCTTTCATCCATAAGCGTAGATCTTCCTCACATGTCTTGCACACTTTGTGAGGAGCCCACGGTTTGTCTTGATCGCCTAACTTCAAACCGAAATAGGCGAAATATACTTTTTTAATAAATGCAGAAATGTTCCTCTGCCGCTTTTTCACGGTATATTCCCCACAAATAAAACAAAAACTGTCCGGAGAGTTGACGCAACCTCTGGCTCTGTGAGCCATCACAAATACACAGCACTGCAAACTACAACTGTAGTGAACCACTTCGGAATAAAGCTGGATTACGACTGAGCAAACAAAAGGTAATAATGAACTTGCAAGAAACTGAAATTTGACAGGAACGTTCATGTCGCAACCACCGTGTTTGAGCGAGCGAACGAGGCGAGGCGAACAGGAAAGAACATGCGCCAGCGCGAGTACTGGATTTAGCCCCCCGCCTCCCAATTGTCCTGTTAATGTATAAAATGAATACAAAACACTCTAAAATATCATGAGGGAGTGTTTCTAGTTAGTTAACCATTACAACCTCTATTTTGGGCCAAGAAAATAAACTGCAGTCGGCTAAAAAGAAATTATGTGAACATTCCTTATATGGGTAAGAAATCTAATTTTGCAAGAAAACATGACGTGATGGAACATTTTGGCTATTTTTCCTGGATTCAGCACCCCAAAATCTATAGGAATCAGTTGCAAAACTGGAGGCAGTTTTTTGGTAGTGTACCTGTGTAATTCGAATATTGTATCAACTTTAGAGTAAATTGAATGTTGTATCTACTTTTTACACAGTAGCTCTTTAGTAAAAGGCAGTAAATCAATGGTATGAGTAACACAATAGCTATTTAGTAAAAGGCAGTAAGAGGCAGTAAATCAATAACACAGTTATTATGTTAAGCCTTGGTTTTAGACATTTTGGGAGTTCTTAAAGATTTATCAATTTAGATGTTACTAAATAATAGCTTTTGCTTCAATTATACAGCAACAAGTACCTGAGAGTGGGGAGCTGAGTATGGATCTCTGAGCTGAGTATGGTTCTCTGCCGTTTTAAATGTTCCAGAGTAGGTGAGGTCCGAGATACTGGCAGTCCGGTCTTGATGTAGTTCCTGCTGTAGTTTTTGCTAGTAGTGACTACAAAATTGAGGGGTTCGGCTGAGTAGGAGGGGGAGCTCAACTTCCGCTACTGGATTGAGTGCAGGCCACGATGATTGGGGCCGCCGCCTAAGGGCCGCGACAAAGGGCCCTCTGGCAAGGCCCTCAGGCGCGGGCCCGCCAGAGGGGGGCCATGACCCCTTGGACTGTGGTCTCTGCAAGAAGATGACCACCAAGACCATAAAGAGCCATCAGCAGCAATAGGAGTCCTTCTTTCATAAGACGGACTCTCTACCGGAGTCTCTGGTGACATCACCCTCCAGGGCTGCCTCCAGAACACTGGGGAGACTGTGCTGCCTCAGAGCCCTGAGGCTGCAGGTCCTCCAGCCGGAACCAGAAGAAGAACCAGAAACCTTCAAAGACCGTGTTGGCTGATGAAGCTGGGAAGTGGTCAGATCCCTTGGGCCCCAGACCTGCAGCTCCCATCGCGGGTCCGAGGGGAAGGAGTGGGAGTGGCCGACCAAAATGCCCCGACGGGAAATATTGGCACCTGGCAACCGGCCGTGGACATCTGAGGCCATCCTGGTCGAGGACTCTCCCTTGACGGAGCTGGTGCCAGGCCCCGAGTCCCTCTGTGCCCGTGCCAAAGGCTGTGAGCCATCTGATCTTGAGACCAAAATGGTGGCTTTGGAGCACAGTTTGTCTGCCTTCATGGCCCAGCAGTGGGTTCTAATGCCCAGTTATTCTGGGTCATCACTCCCAACTATTGGGCCCTCGACTTTGAGGACTTTTCCGGATGTCGAGCAGATCCTCAAGTGCCACCAGCCTCGAGGTGTTCCTCGACATCGGTCCTGAACCCGGACCCGCTCATCAGGGCCAAGGTTGTCCCTGATGTGTGCACGTGGCTCTGACCAGGGGGCAGGGGCCATCAGGCTCAGGGCCTGACCCTGGAGCCCAGACCACCCTCGACACCTCCACCAACTACGTCAGACTAGGAGACCAAGGGTGAGGAATCCCTGGACACCAGTCATCACCGGGATGTGCCTTCCGACCCATTTCCCCCTGAGACCTGGCCCCCACCCGAGGATATGACTTTCCTTGACTTTGTGTGGGACATGGCCAAAGCACTATCTTTCCACACCCGAGTCAGAGGAGGACTCTTGAACAGGGGAACTTAAGATCCTCCAGTACAAGGCTCCTCTAAAGGAGGCACTCACAGTACCCATTCCCCTGATCCTGGAATGGCTGCTCCTTCGCATATGGGAGACCCCTGCATCAGTGCCCATAGTGAGCAGACAGCTGGATTTGATGTATCAGGTCTGCCGAAGCCCTGGCTTCCAAAAAGCACAGCTGCCATACAACTCCATGGTGGTGGAGTCCATGTGTCAGCTGAAGAACCAAAAGACGCACTCCTCGGTGCTCCCGAGTAGGGAGAACCATACCTTGGATGCCCTAGGTAGGAAGTGCTACCAGGGCTCGATGTTCATTGGCTGAATCCAGGCATACCAGCTGTACATGGGCATGTATCTGAGGGACCTGGCGAAGGAACTCGACAGGTTCTCGGCTGGTCTCTCTGAGGATCTCCTCCAGTCATTCCAAACCCTGGCCTCGGGTATCAGAGAGTGCTCCAAGTTTATGATTCGGGTAGCCTATGACGGCTTCGAGTTGGCAACTAGAGTAGCTGCAGCGGGCATTGGTGCCCAATGCCAGGCTTGGCTTAAGTCCTCTGACATGGAGCAGTGGGTTCAGGACAAGCTGGTTGATGTCCCTTGCAACAGAGAGAATCTCTTCAGCAAACCCATGACTAATAAGGCTGCAGAGTTGGAATCCAAGTTCCTGACGAGGACCAGGCTCTCCAAGAAGACCGCTGACCCTTTCCAATGGAAGCCTTTGTATAAAAAGTCCTTCTACCCAAAGAAGAGGAAAGCTTACAGAAACTACCCTCAGTACCATGGCCTTCCCAGCTCCCCATCAGGAGCAGCAGGCCAAGGGACAAAGGCATGGTTCCCGTAAGCCTAAGGCTCTCAAACCCCAGGCACTGACTCCAGCCCAGCCTGGCAGGAGCTTTTGACTTTTTGGGCATAGCCTTTCTTCCCCCAGGAGTTCCAACCCAGCAGCCCACAGGGGGGTGTCTGGTTCTCTATGCCCACCGCTGGCCATCCATCACCACCGACTCCTGGCATTGCAGGTGGTGAGGGAGCATTACCTCCTTTATCTGGCACAGACGCCCCTCCATCCTTTTCAGGAGAGCTCTCCAGGACTCCCCTGCACCAGACCTTGCTATTTCAGGAGCACACAAGCCTTCTCAAGGACAGGGCGGTGAAACTGGTGCCCGCACACCTCAAGGACAAAGGGTTCTACTCCTGTTACTTTCTTGTACACAGGAGGACTGGAGACTTCCGGCCCATTCTGGACTATGGGATCTAAAAAGGTTCCTGGTGAAGGAGAAGTTCAAAATACTCTCCCTTGGAACACTGCTATCATACCTCCAGCGGGGAGACTGGCTATGCTCCTTGGACCTAAAGGATGTGTACACACACATCTTCATCCATCCCAGCCACAGGCAATATCTCAGGTTCAGGATGGGAGGTGACCACTACCAGTACAGGGTGCTACCCTTCGGACTGGCCTCCACAATGAGGGTATTCAACAAGTGCCTGACAGTAGTCGCGGCCTACCTTCGTCTCCAGGGGGCCTTTGTTTTTCCCTACCTGGACAACTAGCTCATAAGAGGGCACACAGCTGCCAAGGTGCAACACACAATGGTGCGTACCACCCTCATCCTGCAGCACTTGGGGTTCGTGATAAACCACCCAAAGTCCCATCTCCTCCTGACAGAGTATCTGGAGTTTATAGGTGCAAGGCTAGACACCGTTCAGGCCAGAACCTTCCTCCCTCGGTGCTGGCTGCTGCTGTGCTGTGCCGCCACTCAGTATCTGCCCGCCTTCTGCTCCGCCTGTTGGGTCACATGGCATTCACAATTCACATTACCATGGATGCCTGCCTCTACATGATGGCGTCCCAATGGGGTCTCTGCTTCCAGTGGACCTAGACCACAGGCCGGCTGCGGAACAGGGTGGTGTGACTCGCCAACTGGCAAGCCCCCCAGCACCTTCAGGCCGGGATGCCCTTCTAGGCCTCCACCCCCCAGAAAGTCCTCACCACAGGCGCCTCCCTGTTATTCTAGGGCCAATTGCACATGCATGGATTCTAGCATTTTATAAATGGCACGTATCTTTATATGGCCCCTTATCAAATCAACCTCTAAACGGAGAAATGTTTATAGGTGGATCTCAAATACTAGACAAAACATTTATTTCAGGAGGCCAC
Source organism: Ichthyophis bannanicus (assembly GCA_033557465.1). Classification (NCBI taxonomy): domain Eukaryota; kingdom Metazoa; phylum Chordata; class Amphibia; order Gymnophiona; family Ichthyophiidae; genus Ichthyophis; species Ichthyophis bannanicus. The sequence continues at coordinate 670,653,519 of CM066031.1, forward strand.
AAACAATCTAGTTTTTGAAAGCAAAGTCTGGTTTTCAGGGTAATCAGATTGTGCAAATTAGCCTTGTCAGCCCAGTTCAAATCCCACTTCTGCTCTTTGTGATCTTGGGCAAGTCACTTAACTTTCCCTTGCCTCAGGTATAAACTTAGATTGTAAGCCCTGTAAGGGATAGGAAATTACCTACTGTACCTGAATGTAATTTGCTTTGAGCTACTCCTGATAAAGATATGAGCTAAATCCAAATTTCTATGTGGTGGAAACAAGGATGATATCTGAATTCAAGAGAGCATAGAGGGTTTTCTCTTTTCATCACCAAGCTATCAATTCCTCTTTCCTCCAGTGCCAGGCTCACTGGAAGACCTGGTCTTAATTTTAGGTAGCAGGACCAACAAAATCAGGTTATAGGCCCATTCGTTGTCCTTTTCTACTAGACTGAGAGCTCTTTTATTTCTCCTTTGGGAACTCTTGCTGAAGATGGATTCCATGCTGCTTGCATATCCACTGGCCAAAACATTTCTTGTGACAACTTACTGGTTGATATTTCCTCTTCTCCTCTTGTGGTCAGATGTAAGTAATATACCCTGCTGTCTCCATTGAGGGAAACACTGTTTTGGGATTCAGCCTGGGACATATGCCTCCAGGTTATATAGCCCTGAACTGGGAGGAGCAGCAGAACATGAGGTCAAGATCCTGCTTTCTGTTTACTGTCTACCCCAGTCATATCTCAGACTTCAACCTGCTCTATGCATGACAGGGGAGCGGGGGTCTGAACAAGAATCAGGATATGGCTTGGCCACAGCTTTGTATGCTTCCCAAAACAGCTGTTTCTGGCCTATATTTTATTTTATTTATTTATTTAGTCATACTTGCTTGAATCCCACTTTTCATTCATTTATATGTAGGCTGATACAACATAAAAATAAAGCAAAATTCCAGTGTACAATATTTAAAATACATTCAAATACTCCCAGGTTATTCCAGTATACTTTATTTATTTAAAGGTATTTGCATTCTGCACAGTATAACTTAGGAGAATCACAACATGATACACACAAAGATAATAACAGATCACTATACATGTAATAAAATCAAACAGTAACATTTATAAAAGAAAATAAAAAGATAATGCTTAACAAAAAGTAATAAAATCTAGTGGAAAATTACTTGAAGTTCAGCACTGCCTAAAAGCCTGCCCAAATAAGTGCACCTTGAACCCTTTCCTAAAAGGTTGAAAGCATGTTTTATATACTATATAAAGTCTTATCTTAAAAGTCCTGAAGCTGCTGAATATCATCAGCATATGTATGACATTCTATATCACATTCCCTAACAGTTTTTACCAATGGGGCCAAATAATATTAAAACAGTAGAGGGGATAAAACTGAGCCTTGTGGAATTCCCACACAGCCACTCAATATAGTCCAGTTCTTTACTCTGCCTGTATACTTTAACAATTCTCTTTGCTATAAAAGATTAAAAAACAGTAGAACAGTTCTAGATATACCAGTCTCTCTCAGGCACTGACCTAATAATATCGACCGCACCTTGAATATTGTGTGCAATTCTGGTCACCGTATCTTAAGGATATAGCGGAATTAGAAAGGTTCAGAGAAGAGCCACCAAAATAGTAAAGGGGATAGAAGGATACCGCTATAAGGAAAGGCTTAAAAGGTTAGGGCTCTTCAACTTGGAAAAGAGAAGGCTGAGGGGATATATAATAGAAGTCTATAAATTAATGAATGGAGTGGAATGGGTTAATGTAGATCAGTTGTTTGCACCATCAAAAAGTAGGAAGACTAGAGGACACGCAATGAAACTACAATATAACCCATTTAAGACTAATAAGAGAAAATATTTTTTCACTTAACGCGCATTCAAACTCTGGAATTCGTTACTGGAGGATGTAGTAAAAGTTGTTAGTGTAGCTGGGTTTATAAAAGGTTTGGACAAGTTCCTGGAGGAAAGAAGGCCCATAAACTATTAAAGAGGACCAGGAAATGCTTACCCCAGGACAAGCATTTTGAAAGCTGTGGACTTTGGGTACCTGCCAGATACTTGTGACCTGGATTGGCCACTTTTGGAAACAGGATACTGGCTTGATGGACCTTGGTCCGACCCTCTGACCCAGTATGGCATTTCTTATGTTCTAAACACTGCAAAAAAAATCTGAAAGGATCAACTCTGAGTTTCTCTCTGGATCTTTTTTTGCATATTATCCATTAAACTGAGTAAAACTATTTCTGTACCATGTCCATTTCTAAAACCTGACCGGAAATCTCTGCAAAATATTGTTATCCAAAATATAATTTTCAGCAGGTTATAGCATGTCTCCTCCAATAGTGTATTCATAAAAGATAAATTGGAAATGTAATTTTCAGTGTACCTGTTTTCTAAATCCCTTCCCTTTAGCCTAGGTCTCACACAACTATTTACTTCTTACTGTCTGAGACCTGCCCTTTCAATTCGTCCTTTATATATAGTAGGGTAGACTTGGGGGAAAGAACTAAAATGGCCTTATTCATGGATCCACATCTCCTTTGGGGCTGGACAGGTTGCCTAATTGGGCGTAATCTCAGGGGGTATAAAGGTGAAGATTTGCCTAGGGCACCCAATATCCTTATACAGGCCTAGCTGAAACAACCTCGTTGAATCACTGTCCTTCATTCATTTGGGGTCATCTTTTTCAGCCAGGCCTGTGTAAGGCTATTGGGTACACTAGGCAAATTTTCTGCTTTATGTCCCCTGAGATTATGCTAATTAAACTCAACTATCATAATCATCTCAACAGCTCCCCTCCCACAACAATCCTGTAAAAATACATAATTGATCATTATACTTTTAATATTAAATTTTGCTTTCTGTGTATCTCTGTGCATACTTTCTCTGAAGTAAAAGCAAGTGCTGATGACTCTCTGAGTATGTCTGGCTATCAGAATCTATTGGTTTGCTTTGGCTGCTGTTGCTCTTTGCACCCCTCAGAACTTGCTACCCTAGACAACCACCTAGTATTGTCTAATGGTTGCATCATCCTTGATTTCAGATGCACTTTTAACCTAAGTCAGAAACACATTCCACAGAGAATCTGCATCTCCCCCTGAGACCTACAGGAGTTTCAAGGCTAGTCTTAAAACCAAAATCTGTATTGACTTATTTGCAGTGGTGGGAGTCAAAAATCTTAGGAACTGGTTCTGTATCAGGTCAGTACGAGGGGGTTGCAGCACCCCAATCCCCCCACCCTACAGTATTTTGAGGGCAATTGCAGCATTGGGAAAAGCCCCCAATGCCATCAAAATATTGTTGGGGGCTGGTGCCCCGACAGATAATGAATCCTTGGTGGCCTAGCAGTCCAGAAACAGCCCCTCCCCTACCTCCCTTAAAAAGAAAATAGACCTGGTGGCCTAGTGGCCCCGTGAACCCCCACCCTTTCTCGATTAACAAACAAAATAGACCTGGTGGCCTAGTGACCTCTGAACCACCCCCGGTACCTTTCAAAATGAGTGGGAGCATGCCTACGCACCCCCGCTCTTGGTCCACCATCTTCAAAAATGGCTCCACTTGGTGCCATGCACTGCCATTTTTGAAGATGGTGGACCATAAGCTAGGGAGTGGGGGAGCATGGGCAGCGCTCCCGCTCATTTTGAAAGATACCAAGAGGGGGGGGGGGTGCTTCAGGGGCCATTAGGTTTATTTTGTTTGTTAGTTGGGAGGGGGTTGGGGGGTTCAGGGGGCCTCTAGGCCCCCAGGCCTATTTAATTTTTAAGGGAGGAGGGGGAGGGGGAGTCCAGACCGCTAGGTCACCAGGGATTTACTGTCGGGGCACCGGCCTCCAACAGTAATTTGATGGCAATGGGGGGTTTTCCTGATGCTGCGATTACCCCCGATGCAATCAAAATACTATCTGGTGGGGGGATCAGGGCCACCGGGCCACCAGGGATTCACTGTCTTTTGATGCACCGGTTCGACAAACTCAGGAAATTTTAGGAACGGGTTTGAATGAGCCAGTGCAAACCAGCTGAATCCTACTATTGCTTATTTAGGTATACAACTAGGTGAAAATGGATCAACAAATTTCTGATACTGTGAAGTTTCTTTTTGTGTCCTAATCAACTGTGGTTGTTATAATCTTATTTAGAGCATAAAGATCTGCAGACTGTATTTTAATCCTGTCATAAATTGTCTTTTGTAATTCATTGCAGGCTCTGTTCCATATGCCATCCTATCCAATTATAAAGTTATCAGTGACAAAACAATATTAATTAGTATTTATCTCACGCCTTTCCAGGAGAAGATCAAGGCGAGTTACATTCAAGTACAGTATGCATTTCCCTCTCCCCAAAAAGCTCACAATCGATGTTTGTACCTATGACAATGGAGAGTTAAGTGGTATGCTCCAGGCCACAAGCAGTGCCAGTGGGATTTGAACACTGATCTTTCTGGCTCTAAGCTGCCACCCTAAACTCTAGGCCACTCCCCCAGTCCAGTATTACTTTATTATTTTATTTTATCCTACGGTTCCTCTGTTTTTAGTTAAATTTTCAATCTGTTCTAAACAAAATTGTTCCATATAACTGTTCCATTGTTTTTATCTCCAGTTCTATGTAAAATGTTTGATTGCTCATGTTATATGTAAACTGCACTGATTTCAAAAAGCGCGGTATATAAAAACAAATAAAATAAATAAATATTACGCTTTTCAGTGTTATTCCTCCCCATTGTGTGGAACAAACGCCTAATGGATCTACAGCTGAAGCAACAGTACCAGAGGTTTTGAAAACAAAAGCTTGTGTTGTTTGAATATGCATTATTTTGAGCTTAAGATGAATTGAATATGGTTAATTGGATTGGGTTCAGAAACTGTATTATTTTTAGGGGATGTCTGAGTAAAAATGTAAGGACATTCCATGCAGGATGAAATTCCTGTGGAGGCCCCTGGCCCAGGCAACAGCCTATAAGCCTAGGGCTGCACTTGTTAGTCCTTTAATTAAAGAGTTTTCTTACTCATCCAGCGCCGGGGCTGCTGGGATTTGTAGTTGTGTTGTTTAGAAAAAACAAGTAGTGTGGAGACTGAGGGTTTACAAGGCAAAACACAGGAATTTATTTCTTTTTCTAAAGAGCATTAAGACTCAACGCAAAACAAACAGGATTCTTTTCTCCAAACAATAATCCATAGGCGTTTATACCAAACCAAACAATGAAACTGCTTTATGTAGCCTTTTAACATGTGTCGCTGTTTTTCAAATCATTCAGCAATCAAGCAAGGCTTTTCTTCTCTTCAAACCCAAAAGAAATATCCTTTCGTCAACAACAGGGTTCTTTAGCATTCCTGGCTAAACACATTTTCTCCCTGTTTTCACACTGCCTTCTAGGACATTCAGGTTATAGACTTTTCCCTTCTTTTATCCAAGAACTTTTTATTCTGCCTTCTGGCATAGAGAACAATCCATTTTGGAAGTTGCAGCTCTTTAGCTGGTTCAGGAACAGTTGGCACTGCCGCCTGACCCTTATCAGCACTTCTCTCTGGCACAGCTCTCCTAGTTTTAAAACCAATTGCAGTTTCCCTGCAATCCTGGCTTTCCTTCTGACTAGGGCTTTCACCTCTGAGATTCCCTCGGAAGTCTCCACCATTCTCCTCCACGGTGAACTCTCTGGGCCTTTCTCTGGTGCTTCTCTCCCCACTGAATTCTCTAGTGTTCTCCCTGGTCAGCTCTCTCGAGTGCTGGTTTCCTGTATCTTTCTTTCCAGCGTGCTGCTTCCCTGTGTCCCCCTTTCCAGGGTGCTGCTGCGTGAGCTGCCTCGTCCTGGTACTCCTGTTCCTGTTGCCCTCTCTCTGGATGTTCTCTCTCTCCGTCCTTTCCTCCAATATTTCCCTGGGTTTACAAGAGTATCTCTGAACTACCCTGCACTCCCTTTCACCCAGGTGTCCCTCATTAATTTCCAAGCCTGCCCTTGGGTTAGCAGAGCTTGGGTGGGTCCTGTCCTCAGTAGCTGCGTGTTTTTTTTTCTCTGCCTGCAGTTTGAGAGCTACTGATTCCTTGCCTGTCTCTTTCTTTAAAGGTAAATGTCTGATTTTCTTCCAATTCCATAGACTCAATCATACTCTCCTCATCACATTCCTCAGTCCATGGAATGAAAATCACATTTGCACTCCATCTTAAGAACACTAATAATTTCACTTTGGGTCCAGACATAGCCACAAATCGAACCCTTAATGTCAGTTTCCTATAGGAACTAAACAAAACCTTTAATTTTTATGTGGTCAGATGACCTCAGAAATGTATATTCTCTCTCTAGAATTTTTACATTTTTGTATGCACTCCCTTGGGAATGTCTTTAAAACAGTTAAGATAAAACAAGTTTTATTTTAACAAAGAAATTCTTCTCAGAAACCTATGAACAAAGAAGAAAAAGGCATGATTTTGTTAAATCATGAACATTTTTATATCACTGGCAGAGGTAGAACATGACGAGTGTCAAAATATCCCACACTCAAAGGAACCAAAATCAAATTCAGACTGTTTCATTCTTGACTGCAAAATTTCTTAGCAGAAAATTTTAACCTTGCATGCACAGGACTTTTCCTAGTCTGTTTGCCAGCATGTTTTAATTTCTTTTGGGTATAGACAGGTAATTTATTATTAAAAGCAGCTTAGTTGGCATTGGGCCAAGAAGAAAAGTTTTAAATTTTTGCTTTTGACCACAGTCAGGAATGGATCTTGATACACATTCCAGATTTTCCTGATGCACAGAGAACAATGGCTCTGTGTCTCTGTTCATATTAACAGGCAATGAAACATTATGCTTTAACTCAAAATCAGAGTTTACTAGAAGCAAGGCTCTTTCGGGAGCTAAACATTGAGGTGCTTCTCCCACCTCTGGCAAGGGCTCAATTCCCAGTACTTCTGGAGCAGTGCTAGAAAGACTGCTTTTCTCCTTGAGAATCCTGCACTTCCAGGGTCAGTGGAGAGAATTTATGGCTCTATGCTTCAAAGTCTTTAGCAGCAGGAGATGGGAGGGGCTCTTTTTTGGAGCTAACCTGCTTAAGGATAACATCCTAGAAATTTCCCAATATCTGTTGCTTCTTAAGGCAGGAAGGAGTTAAAATCAGGTTCTGGCTGATTTATGGGATTCAAAGAATCTGATTTATGGGATTCAAAGAAGCAGTTTCGGCATTAGTAAATTGCTGCTTCACTGACTGTGACTCAGAGGAAACTACAAATTTCTCCTAGATTTCCCTTTCAACCTCCTGAAGTTCTGATTCAAGGGAGACATGGCAGCCTCCCAAGGATGCTAATTCATCCTTAAGGCATCTTTCCTTTTCTTCTAAAGGAACCCTTAATTTTTCTTAAGCATCACACTCGCACACAGCTTCTTTGTCCATTTTGAGCAGGCAAAGAACCTGTTCCTGCGTGAGCCATACACTGCAAAATTTGCTGCTTCTCACTGCCTCCAAGGCATACATTTTTAGCAGTCTGTACAATATCCCTCAAATGATGCTGTGCCTCAATCAGTTGTGACAAAATCTGTATTCTTTCATTTTCACAGACATACAGTCTGGCAATCACCTGAATTGACTGTATCAGAATACAATTCAGATCATTAAGAAATTGCTCATGCAATACTAGCATTTCTCGCAAGTCTTCCAGTAACTTTTTTTTACATGCATGGGGTTCTGCAGTAAACACATTTGAGGGTCCTGTAGGGATCTCTTTGATTTATGGCAAGTACCTCGGTCTGCATAGCAAGGCTATCTCTATCAGCAGTAGCCACCGTAAATCAGACAAATGGTCTTAAAGGGAAAATTCAGGAGTAGCTCATTCAGAGTTCTATGAAATGTGGTTCATTCAGAACTGCATATCCTGGACAAGCCCCCAATTGTGTAGGGGTGTTATTCAGAATTTATCATCACGGAGTATGAGGCCCCAGATCTGTAGGGGTGTGGCTTATTCAGAACTACTCATTCCAGATGATGCACACAATCCTTTGGGGGTTATTGTCAGTAGCAAATAAATAAATAAATATAAATATATATATATATGTTGTTGTTAAGTGCCATCAAGTCGGATCGACTCATGGCGACCCTCTGGAAAGCTATCCTAAATTGTGTTCGGTCTTCAGTCAGGCGGCTCATTGTTGACAGACTGGTACCCGTAGCTGCTGTTATTGTATTGATCCATCTCATTGCTGGCCTTCCTCTTTTGCGTTGACCTTCTATCTTGCCAAGCATGATGTCTTTCTCTAATGATCTCTCTCTTCGCATGATGTGTCCAAAGTATGAAAGTCGAAGTCTTGTCATCTGAGCTTCTAAAGAGAGCTTAGGTTTGATCTCCTCTAGTACCGACTGGTTTGTTCTTCGGGCAGTCCATGGTATACACAGTATTCGCCGCCAGCACCATAATTCAAAGGCATCAATTTTCTTCCTGTCTATCTTTTTCACTGTCCAGCTTTCACATCCATATGATGTTATTGAAAATACCATGGCTTGAACAAGTCGAATCTTTGTATGGAGAGAGACATCTCTGCTCTTGAGAATCTTATCTAGGTCTTTCATAGCCATTCTGCCAAGAGCAATACGTCGTCTGATTTCTTGACTGCTTGTTGTTTCTTTATTGATAGTTGATCCAAGTAGGTTAAAGTTGTTCACGATTTCAATTTCTTCTCCTTCAACGATGAACCTGTTGATTATGCCAGTTGTCATGATCTTTGTCTTCTTTACATTAAGGTGCAGGCCCATTTTGAGACTATGTTCTTTGATTGTGAGAAACAAATGTTTCAGATCATCTTCACTTTCAGCCAGTAATGTGGTATCATCAGCATAGCGAAGGTTGTTGATGAGTCTTCCACTAATCTTCACACCTCTTGCACTTCATACAATCCTGCTTCTCTGATGATTTGTTCTACATATAAATTAAACAGGTAGGGGGAAGGTATGCAGCCTTGTCTTACACCTTTGCTTATTTTAAACCATTCTGTTTCTCCTTGTTCCATTCGAACTGTTGCTTCTTGATCAATGTACAGACTGTGCAAGAGTACGATCAGGTGTTCTGGTATACCCATGCTTCTTAATGTGGCCCAGAGTTTCTCATGGTTTACACAGTCAAAAGCCTTGCTATAGTCGATAAAGCACAAATAGATATCCTTTTGGTATTCTTTATTCTTTTCAAGTATCCATCTCATATCCGCAGTGATGTCTCTCGTTCCTTGCCCTTTCCTGAACTCTGCTTGCACTTCAGGTAGTTCTTGTTCCAGGTATGGTTGTAGTCTCTTTTGAATAATCTTCAGTAGAATCTTGCTGGCATGTGGGATCAGAGCGATTATGCAGTAATTTCCACAGTCAGTTGGATCACCTTTCTTTAGTATTGGTATAAACACAGATCTTTTCCAGTCAGTTGGCCATGATGTTATCTTCCATATTTCTTGGTAGAGCCTTGTAAGTACGGTAACAGCTGCATCAGATTTTTGTAGTACTTCTATGGGAATGCTATCAATGCCTGGTGCTTTGTTCTTTGATAAGGCTTTCAATGCTGCTTCAACTTCTTCTTTTATCACCAATGGTCCTGATCATAAGGTACAGGTTGAAACGGCTGTTGGTACACTTGATCTTTATCATATAAAAACTCTCGTAGCTTTAGGAAAGCCGATCTTGTTCTTCCTCTAATAGTTTCTGGTTCTATTTCCTTGCATGCGTCGTCGTAGTACTTTTCCTTGTCCTGTCTTGCTGCACGTTGGAAATCTCTGTTGAGTTCTGTGAATGTATTTCTTTCTCCTCTGGCTTTAGCTTCTCTGCGTTGCTGGGCAACTTTCAGAGTTTCTTCCATCATCCATTTTGGCCGTTTTTTTCTTTTTCACCTTTTGTAGAGACTTCTCGCTTTCTTCCAACACAACCTTATTGATGTCATTCCATAACTCTTCTGGAGCTCTGTCATTTGTATCTAAAGCAGCAAATCGATTTTGCAGGCAGTCTTTAAATTCCAGTGGTATATTCTCAAGGTCATATTTTGCTGCATTCATGCTCTTTTTCAACTTTAGCTTGAGTTTGCATACTAGTAGTTGATGATCTGTACCACAGTCAGCTCCAGGTTTTGTCTTTGTTGATGTTATAGAACTTTTCTATCGTTGACTTCCACAGATGTAGTCAATTTGATTTTTATACAGTCCATTGGTTGAAGTCCATGTGTACAGTCGCCGCTTGTGTTGCCGGAAGAAGGTGTTTGAGATGAATAGATCGTTGGTCTTGCAGAATTCTATCAGTCTTTCTCCAGCTTCATTTCTGTTGCCAAGTTCATATTTTCCAACTACTTTGCCTTCTTCTTTGTTCCCAACTTTTGTGTTCCAGTCACCCATGACTATCAGGATATCCTGTTTGCATGTTCTGTCAATTTCAGCTTGTACTTGTTCATAGAACTCTTCAATTTCATTCTCTTCTGCAGCTGTTGTTGGGGCATATACTTGAATTATAGTTGTGTTGATAGGGTTTCCTTGTAGACGAATAGAGATTAAGCATTCGCTGACTGCATTGTGTTTCATTACAATTCTTGCAAGTTTCTTCTTTATTATAAATGCAATACCATTTCTTCTTTGTCTTTCATTTCCAGCATAGTAGACCATGTGATCATCTGATGCAAAGTGCCCGATGCCAGTCCATTTCAGTTCGCTGACACCCAACAGATCAAGTTGTACACGTTCCATTTCATTCTTGACCACCTCCAACTTCCCTTGGTTCATGCTTCGTACGTTCCATGTTTCAATGTGTAAGACATCTTTACAGCTTCTGACTCTCATTTCATGCGCAGCTACATAAGCAGTCAGACGTCCTGTGGGCTTTGAGCACTATAGCACAATTTGTTTTGTTGTAACTATCCATTGGGTTTTCATGGCAAGATACAGAAGTAGATTGCCGGGCCTTTCTTCTGCGCAGTTTTAAGTTTGGTGGTGTTGCCATTGTCACAGAAATGTGATCCTCTGCCGTCAACACTATCCCATTCTGCTGCTGCCCAGATGGGTGGTTTGTCTTGGTCTGGCACCTCAGCTGAGGCCTGTCCATTTTGGGAGACCCTGCCAGTAGTTAAACTACCGATAGTTTAGCTCTCAGCATCACTGATGCACACAAGCCTTCACAGCACGACAAGCTGCAAACTAAGTGAGTGTATATATATATATATGTATATCCTCACTTGATAGTTCCAGGGGTAATTGCTACTTCCCACTTTTCCCAAGATTCTATAGGTCTGTCTGGTAAATGAACCACGTGATATAAGGGAACCAACCCTGCATTTATATATAAATTAGACTTTATTGCTGATAGAAAACTAATACAAATATACTGTAGAATAAATTAGTTTTCTAAATTAGCAAGTTATGTAGCCCTATGATTGAAATTACCAAGATAGCACATCACTGTTTTAGTAACCAATGTCATTGATTTGCTCTGCACTCAGATATACAGAAAATTATCTGTCTGTCTGCTAGGCTAGACCCACACCTCTGGGAGAATTCATATCAGTACTTTAGCTTTGCCAGGATGCTTGTGACTGGGTCTGAGAAGTTGTCTCTCTCCGGAACGGTACAAAGTTCAAAGAATGGCAGTGGTCCATTGCAGGATTGCTGGCAGTCCAGCTGAGTAGCACGATAACACAGAGCTTCAGTTCTTTGGGAGAGATTCACTCCTTCCCGAGGTTAATCTTTGTCTTTGCACACACTGTCTTTTAGAAAGAGAAAAACAGGCAGCAGGGCTATAAACTGCAGAGAGCAAACTGCTAATGTCAGGGAGCTAAGATAAAGTTCCCATGAAGTATTTAAAAGTTCTGCAAGTCTAAAAGTGGCCCCAAGTGTTCTGTGTCCCTTTGAGTCCAGCGTACAATTCTTTGTCCTGACGACCTCATCACAGCCTGGTGATTGGTGGTCTCAGATACTGTATGTCATCTTCAGCGAATCATGTAACAGTTGACAGGTGGTCCTTCTCCAAACAAAGCCCCATGGTGCGAGAGATGCTGGTATACAAGTCCATACATTGTTACAAATGCTAGTACAGTCTCATCAGCAGTACAGTCTCTGGATGAGAGCAAGTTCTGTTGCACATAGTCATAAATAATAACTCTGCTGTATGATACATAACCTTGCAGAATTGCTTGATCTGCAGGTTTCAAGATGAGACATAGCAGAAGACAAATCCTTCTTGTTTGGTTCAGGCTTTAGTTCAGAATAGGCCCCATCTTGTACAGGAAGCCATGTTGCATAGTTCAGGCTTTAGTTTCTGAGCAGGCCCCAGGCACTAGCTCTATAGTACTCACTTTTCTCCTCTCCCTTTGAGATCATTTGCATTTGCGAGGACATATGCTCTTCTAGCTAGATTATATTTTCCATGGTTCCCTGAAGAATATTCTCTTGCTACTCCTGTCTATACACAAGATCCATTTCTTCTCATTCAGAAACTCACTCTCTCATCGGTTCGTCAGCTTTCTTCTCTTTATCAGTTTTAAATAGCTAGAATGTCTTCCAGCTTCTTATTCATAGAGCCAGGGAACATTTTACATTTTTCCTAGTATTCCCAGTCATGGAAATCACAGTGTGAGATCTGTGATTCCATGACTCTTACAAACGAGACAGATCTTTATCTTTATTAGCATTCTTGATATGCCATCATTGCAGAGGAATATAACATTAAAAACTCACATAACAAAATTTGTTCTATACAAAATTGTTCCATGTAACTGTTCCATTGTTCTTGTTCTTTCCAGTTCTATGTAAAATGTTTGATTGCTCATGTTATATGTAAACCGCACTGATTTCAATAAGCGTGGTATATAAAAACAAACAAATACAAATAAATTACATATAAATAGTTTACAATTTAAAAGCAATTATCAAGGATCTAGCAAAGGAAAAGGAGGGAAATAAAACAGATAGTAGGTAGTGCTAAATAACATAAGATATAACTCAAAACCAATGCCAGTTACTTGGGGGTGGGGAAGGGAGTGGAGCAGGGCTACCTTACATACTGACACCTCGGAGTACCAGGGATTAAAATAAGTTACGCAGAAGAGAAAGTTTGGAGAAATGACCAAATTTTGACAACTCTTTTACATTCATAAAAATAACTTTCTAAACAAATATCTGTCTAGAGTGAGTTCCATAGGGATGGGATCAGAAAATGAAAAGCTGAGTTTTGAACATATTCAAGCCTCAACTTAGAGCGTGGAGGAATAACCAGAAGATAAGCTTGCGAGGAACTTCGTAATTACTGAGGGCAGTAGGAAGTAACTAGTAAGTTTAGATAACAAATAGGGAATGATTATTTGACTTTTCAAATAGTATTGGACTAGGATATACACCATGAAACAGACAGGCAGCAGATTAACTTTTGGGAGGAAGCAACAGGGAATGCATATTCTCAGGATCTTCTGGAGGGTACTTGGGTCAGTGACTTTGGAAAACAGGACACTGTGCTCCTTGGACCCTTGGTCTGACCCAGCATAGTATTTCTTATGTTCTTACAGTTTTGTAAGTTCAATTGTAATTCTGCTGACAATGACAAACCATTGGGGGGGGGGGGGGGGTTGCGCTGCTCTACCGTACCTCTATTATTCTCGAGGAAGTAACGTCTCCCTCTGTTGCACTCTCTGAGTCCCTCCTTCTCCGTCTTCATTCCTCCCCCCCACTCTATTTCCTTCTTCTTTATCTCCCTCCTTCCCTCTCCGCGGAGCGCTGGGAGGTTATCTTACAGATTCTCTCCGATATTGTCTTGCAATTTCCTGGGCTTATTATTTTAGGTGATTTTAACATCCACGCTGATAACCCCAGTAGACAGAAGGACTTTGCCTTCTTGAATTTCTTCCATGATGTTGCCTTCCACCAACTTGTTACAGGCCCCACTCATATTGCAGGTCATACTCTGGACTTAGTAGTATCATCACCTGCGTTGTCAGCTAAGATCTCCTCTCCCTCCTTGCTGGATATCCCTTGGTCTGATCATCGTTGTGTTCTTTTTTCTGTTTCTTTCACTTCCCCTGTGACGACTCCTCTCTTGGCGCCTTCTTCGTCCCCTCCTCTTTGCCGCCGTCTAACTCCAGAAACCCTGTGTTCCTTTCCCCCCGCTCCCTCAGTTTTTCCCCCGGATTTTGCATTAATGTCTCCTGACAGCCAGGCCTCCCTCTGGGACTCCCTCCTCAAAGATGCTTTGGATCAGTTAGCGCCACTGCGGCCTTGTCCCCGTATGTCCAACCCTGGTCACTCTTCCTGGTTCCACCCTGCTTTGCGGTTGCAACAGTCTCAACTCCGTCAGGTGCAACGCCGTTGGTCTCGCCATCCCTCTCCTGAGTTACATGTCCGTTTCAAGCAGCTTTATGCTGCCTACCGTTCGGCTGTTCAATCTGCCAAACGGGCTCATTATGAGACTGAAATCACTGAAGCGGCAAACTCCTCTCGCCAGCTCTTCAAAATCTTGCACAAACTTTCATCTACCAGTTCTCCTCACACCATGGCTTTGAAGGCCCTGGATCCCCATTCTCTGGCTGCCTTCTTTTCTGATAAAGTTCTTAACCTTCGTGCTTCCTTTTCTACCCCCCCCCTCCACCTCCTCTCTCACCACCCACTTCCCCCTGCAACCCAGTTGCTGTTGATCATGTTTCACTGCCTTCTTCTCCTTTGCCCAATCGGGCCCTTGCCCATACCTGGTTCTCTTTTCATCCGGTTCTCCCTGCTGAACTTCTGTCGACACTATCCACTTCTCAGAAGACCACATGTTCCCTAGACCCCATTCCCTCCCGTTGGTTGTCTGAACCTTCGCTGCAGCTAGTCCCTATTATCACTACTATCATTAATACAAGTTTTTCCTCTGGTTTGTTCCCTTCTCCATGGAAGTCGGCCGTTGTCCACCCACTCCTAAAGCAACCTTCCCTTGATCCATCTGTCCTTGCCCACTGGCGTCCTGTCTCGAACCTCCCCTATCTGTCCAAACTTCTGGAACGTTTTGTATTCATTCAGTTGTTTTCCCACATCGAGTCCACAAACACCCTTCATCCTCGGCAAGCCGGCTTTCGACAGGGTCACAGCACTGAGACTGTCCTCTTGGCAGTTCTAAATGAACTACACGTTGCACATGATCGCGGTGATGTTACTCTGCTGGTTTCTCTTGACTTATCTGCGGCTTTTGATTTAATTGATCACACTCTTCTTCTTACCCGTCTCGCTGAGGTGGGGTTACGTGGTGCAGTTCTTCTTTGGTTTCACTCCTTCCTCACTGCTCGCTCTTTTTCTGTCACCTTAAATGGTAAGTCATCCGGTTCTCTCCCCCTCACTTGCGGTGTCCCCCAAGGCTCTGTGTTGTCTCCTTTGCTGTTTAATATTTTCCTGGCCCCCTTACTTCTTTTAATACAGCAGTACCCGGTATCCTGTTATGTTTACGCGGATGATATTATTTTGCTCTATCATACCTCTCCACTTTCTCTGGATCTCTCCCCCTTAAACTCCTGCCTCTCTCATGTGGCCTCTTGGCTCTCTCAGCACCTTCTCCATCTTAATCCTTCTAAGTCCACTGCTATGTGGGTATCACTGAGTGGGTCGTGTCCGTCTGTTGCCCCTATGATTGATTCTATTCCCATTCCTCTGGTATCTTCTTTTCGGTATCTCGGGGTGATTCTTGACTCCTCCCTTTCCTTCCGTGATCATATCTCTTTCCTCACTAGGCGTTCTTTCGCTATCCTCCGCCGGCTTCGGGCTGTCCGTTCACTTCTTCCTCTCGGTTCCCTGGTTACTCTCGTCCTTGCTCTCATCGTTAGTCGTCTTGATTACTGTAATATCTTTTTGGCCAATCTTCCCAATTACCAACTGCAACGCCTTCAACTCATTCAGAATACAGCTGCCCGTATTATTTTTGCTCGTCGCTTCGATCACATTACCCCCATTCTTATTCGTCTTCATTGGTTGCCCCTCCGTGTTCGGTTTCACTATAAACTCCTTATCCTCACTCATCGTGCAATTTACACTAATAATCCTCTATACCTGGCTGATTTAATTTCTCTTCACACGCCCTACCGTCAGCTCTGCTCCCTTCATGCGAATCGTCTGGCTTTACTGTCCCCGTCTCATGCACATCTTGAAAAGACCCGTCACGCTGCATTTTTCTTTCTTGGTCCCTGGCTGTGGAACGCCCTGCCTCCATCCCTTCGTTTAGAACCCTCCTACCCTCAGTTCAAAGCCTCACTCAAAACCCATTTGTTTCAGAAAGTGTTTGATCTCCCTCCTGATTTCCCTCCCTGATACCGCCCTAGGTTGCTGTCCTGTCCTAGCTCAGTTTGGTCCTGCTACCCCCCTTGTCTGTCTCTGTTGGTTGCGCTGTTTGTCTTTTGTCTGTGTTTAGTTGTTGATTATTGTTTATCGTTTATAAGTTTTTTTGTGCTATTCTTTTTCTCTCTTTCCTATTATTTTGGCGTTCTTTTTCTGTAGTTTGCAGTGCTGCCTTTTATTTTATTTGTACACCGCTTTAATGTCCTGACAAAAGCGATTTATCAAGTGTAAAATAAAGATAAAGATAAAGATAAAGATCAGACCATCAGTCTCGTGATTAATGACATCACCAGAGCTACATAATAAAATTACAGACTTCGCATTCACAACTATTTTCTTTTTGTAGTTCTGCGTATGAGACAGACAGAAACCTTTTACTTGTGATTACTGAAATTTAGCTTATCTCTGTTGTAGCTATATTTATACACTAATCCCAACAATTGAATGTTAAAGCAATATTTTTTCATTGACGTGCTAGTTATGTCTTAATTTGCACTCAGTGAAATGTATTAGATTTACTTTAGCTAATTGGAGGAAGGGCTTTTTTGTCTGATGTATGAGTTTGACTCTTGTTTCTTCTGCATTTAGAACTGGCCTTGATTGCTAAGAGTTCCTTTTCATTCTGATTCACTCCTGCCTATTTCCTGAGATATTAGTGCACATGAGTATATTTATGAGAACAAAATATCTATAACTGAAATTCCTATATGTAAGTCATCCTACAGGCTCACTTGTCTCATGATGCTGCCTACATCGCCTTTATCTTTATTATTTCGCTTGCTTGACCGCCCATGCTGGAGCTTCAGGGCAGTTTACAATCAATTAAATAGGCTGCAGGCAGAAGAGGAAAGGAACGCTAAATGTATGACAGGAAAGGCAAGGGAGCCTTTCTTTGTAACATTTTTGTCTAGGATACATTGGTCACAATCTATTCTGATAATTGCAGTACCCTCTATATGGGTCTCCAAAACTACTAGCTACAAAGACTTCAACTTGTACAAAAATACAGTTACTCATATTATTACTGGAATTAAATATACCGACCATATTGTTTCAGTACTTAAATCTTTGCACTGGTTTTCTACCAACTCAAAAAGCCCAAAGATTCCAATTATCTTGATACCCCCAAAAACAATTATTTTTGTCGGAGTACGCCAGTGCCGGGTAGACAATCCAGGCACCACTGTGGCAACTCCTTTAATTAAATTATTATGTGAATTAAAATACAAAATCCAAACTTAGCTTTTGTAAAGTGCCATCCAACGCAGCAAAAAGTATGCCAGTAATCAAAAATGACGACGTGGCTCACGTTTCGGGTTGGACTTCATACGGTAATGCAACCCTGCTTCAGGTCCATCCACAACTGGCAAGAAGGAAAGTTTTCTACCAAGCAACATATTGATTTCAAGAATTATTAAACAATTATTAAAGTGCTCTAGGGGAAATCCACTGCTTATCCCTGAGATAAGGAGCATGGAATATGTCTACCTTTTGGGATCCTCCCAGGTACTTTGGTCCTGGATTGGCCACTGTTGGAAACAGAATACTGGGCTTAATGGACCATTAGTCTGACCTAGTATAGCAAATCTTATATTCTTATGATCTGCTTTTGTTGTATAAATTTATTCATCATAATGCATCTGTCACTCATCTTAAATCAAAATTGCGTCCCTGGATACTCATCTTGGCGAACTTTGCAATGAGTCCCAGTTAACATAGCAAAGAACTTTTTCCTGTAAAGAACCTGCTCTGTGAAACTCATTGCTGTTGTATTTAAAAATGCTAGTTGAGATACCAATAGCGTTTTAATAATTTAACTGTGGTGGTCAGTGTTATTTTTTAAACACCAGTTATTGAGGTTTACTTAAAACTGGATATTCTGGGACTTCCGGTTGGGCAATGAGCTGATCGGACATCTCACGGTCAGCTCCGGGTAATCTGCCCCATAAAACGGCTTTAAAATCCTGCAATAGTGGCTTTTAACCGCAAGTGTCTACTTATTATACCCCACGGAGGCTATAAAGTAGTGTTTGAAGAGATATCCCTGCCAATACTAGCTCGATGGCATCGAAAACGCTCCGAAAGGAGAAGCCTCGCACCACGGAGAGTAAGATGGCGGAGGGCTCACCACCCAGCCCGAAAGCGGAGGGCACATCTGATTTGGTAGCGGAGGTGAGTGCCGCGGTGGTTCAGGCGCTCAATACCCGATTCCAGGACTTAGCTGACCAGATACAAACTGTTGGCCAACGTTTCACAGATGTGGTGGAGCGACTGGACCAGGCCGAGACTAGAGTTTCTGATGTGGAAGACACCCAACAATCCCTGGTAGCTAAGGTGGCAGCTTTGGAGACCCTGGTGAAACAGCAGGGAGATAAACTCGACGAGCTGGAGAATCGGGGTCGGCGCAAAAACCTGCGTTTTATTGGCATACCTGAGAGTGTCGCAGATGGTGCCTTGTTTGGATATTTGCAGTCCTGGATTGGGAGGCTACTGCCAGGCCCGAGAAATGACCCTATTAAGTTGGAGCGAGTACATAGGCTAGGCCAACGAAGAGAACAGGCGAGGAGGCCGCGCGCGGTAATCGCCCGCTTTTTAGACTATCGGCAAAAAGAAGAGGTGCTGAAAGCGACTCGGGGCCGACGAAGACACCAGCAGGACTCTGAACCGATTCTGGTATTCCAGGATTATTCGGTGATTGTCAGCCAGCAGCGTCGGGCCTTCTCTGGGGTCTGTACCCAACTGCTGAACCAAGGTGTGCGTTTCTCATTATTATACCCTGCCCGGCTGCGGATAGAGCATCAAGGACACACTCGCTACGTAGCGACCCCGGCCGAGGCTACTGCGTTTCTGGAGACCCTGACTACCCAATCGGCCTCGTGATTCTTGGTGGGTCAAGAGAGAGATGGCTGGATATCCCAATGGAAAAAAGAGGGCCCTGTGACTGCTGTAGACTTAGCATTCAATAGGTGCCTCCCCGATGCTCTCAATGCTGCCTGAGAACTTTTGTTCCTGAATTCAGCGTGGTTTGCTACACAGCGATATAAAGTTTCACTAGCCTTGTAACACTCACTACTCGGATGGAGACATTGTATATTTGTTAATTCGTTTCAATTGTTTTTTCTCTCTCTATGTGCTGTTTCCATGCAGGCTGACCGGGAGGTAGGGGAATATAATTATGGGAAGGGTGGAGGGCTGCGGGACGATTAGTGGTGGATGGGTAGTTGTGTTAAAGAGGCCCAGTTGTTCCCCTCCTTTGTTTAGACGTTTTTGTTAATTGCCCGAGATGTAGTGGAGGGCCAAGGGGCGAACAGCGGCCTGCACGATCCTAAATGCCGAAGCCCGGCGAGAGGAGCGGAGGGGGGGGGGGGGGAGTACCCAGGTATGGCTCTTTGTGGGGGGGGAGGGGGGAGCTAAAAGTGGGAGGCGAGCCTTGTAGAAGGGGATACCTGAGAGATCTGACTAGCTTGCTATTGCAATATAAAAACTAGCATCCCGGTGATGGTATTTATCTAAGAGAACTTAATGGCTGGATTGTTTATAGGGGATGGCGGTTGGTGGGGGGGGGGAGTGTGTGGAGGGGTATGCTTGACAGGAGTGTTAGAGGGAGCCTGCCTTGCTTATTAACTCTTTGCTCTCACCGATGCCTTCCTTTTTACTGCTGCAGGAGCCTAGGCTCTGGGTGGCACCTCCCGTGCCCGTGTCACCCTATGCGCGCAGGTGGTTTTATTTATCTTAGCGGCCTGGGGTGGGGCACGGCTGGGGTTCATCTGTGGGCTCCGACTGCGTACTGGGAAGCGAGCGTTTCTGGATTGCAGTTATATAACAAGGCTACATGGCTCGAGGTGCACGGGGCTGCTAGGGTGGGGGAGGGTAGAGCCTTATTAAGGGGGGAAGGAGATATCGGCGCGGAGGGACAAGTGAGGTGGGTACCAGATAAGAGGGAGGGCCTGCAGCCTGTGGTGCTTTAAAACGTGAGCATAGGCTGAGAGGGGTTGGGACTGGGAGAGTGGGGGGAGAGGCGGAGGAGGGATATGGATTTTCCTTATTGTAGCGGTTAAATATAGAGTGCTATATTTAGGTTAGTCGGTAGGCATCGGTCCTTGGGGTTGGTGGGGCGATCCCGTTTGCCAAGGGAAGTTGTCCAATATATGGATGGACGTGAAAGTTTGGGGAGGGTGGGGGGTTGGGGGGGAGTGAGGGGGAGACGAGGGGTGGGGATGGTGCACACTCCACTAGCTATTTATAGATGGCACGATTTCTTCGAATTGGCTGATGGGGGGCTCCAGGCTGGGGGGGTCCCTCACATATGACTAGTGATATTCATGTGGTGGAACCTTGGTACTGCCCCATTGCTCTGAAAGTTATTACTTGGAATGTTTGTGGACTGGGGAGCCCCATTAAGCGATATAAAGTACTGCAGGCACTGGCTCGGCACAAGTGTGATATTGCATTTCTCCAGGAAACCCACCAGACGGCTGATGAGCATAGTAAACTATGTCGGAATTGGGTGGGCCAAGTTTGGGGATCCCCGGCTCAGGGTGGAGTAGCTATACTGGTTCATAAACGCATACGATTTGTGGCGGAGACTGTTTTAGCTGATAATATAGGTAGATCTCTGTTGATATATGGTCATTTAGAGGGGAAACCGGTGATTATTGGAGACTTTTATGCCCCCAATGTCGCTGACCCGGGTTTTTATAGTGGTCTGGCCTCAAAAGTGGAGCAGCTTCCGGATTGTCCCGTGATTCTGGGAGGGGACTTTAATGGAGTCCTCGATGTGGACCTGGATACATCTAGGGGAGGAGGAGGACGAGAGAGGGTGGCGCCCTCCCAGATGTTGAAACGGTTCTGTAAGAGATTAGGCATACTCGATCCCTGGCGTTTGATGCATCCCCTAGAAAGAGACTTTACACATCAATCTAGGGCACATGGTACTAGTGCACGCATAGATTATGTGTTGACCTCGGGGACCTTATTTGCTCACACGGAAGATGCCCAGATTGGTCCCCTGGAAGTCTCTGACCATGCAATGGTCTGGCTTGAATTACACTGGGGAAGGGAGGTGACTCGGACGCGTCTGTGGAGGTTTCCCTTAGAATTGTACTCGGACGGGCAATTCCGCCAGTTCATACGTCGGAGGTGGGAGGAGTTTCTCAGTGATCACCACGATCATTTAGATGATCCCGAATTAGTATGGGAGACAGCGAAGGTGGTCCTTCGGGGGGATATTATAGGATATACTGCTCGGAGGCGTCGGATGATGGCCGAACGCATTATCATGCTTGAACGCCAGGTTACTAAACTCCGTCAGAGGTGTGCTCATACGCCGTCGTCCTTGAATAAGAAACAGTTATGGGAAGCCCAGATTGATCTCAATGAGTTGTTACATCAGCGAGCTAAGAAGTCAGTCCTCTATTATCGATATAGATTGCATTGTTTTGGAGATAAGCCTGGCAAGTTGTTGGCTTGCTGTTTGAGGGCTCGCTGGGGCTCTGCCTATGTGGCGGCTATAAGGGAAGATCAGGGACGCGTTCATAAGGAGAGTGTGGAAATTGCAAAGGTCTTTCGTAGTTTCTTCCAAAACTTATACAAAGCGGAATCTGGACCCAAAGAGGCGATGCAGGACTATGTGAAAGCATTGGAGTTACCCCAGCTCACTGAGGAACAGAGGGAGGTTTTAGATCTACCCATTACCCCTCAAGAGATACAATCAGTAATATCCTCCGCCCATTGCTATAAGGCGCCAGGACCGGACGGGCTAGGGGCCGAATTTTATAAAATTCTGGGTGATTGTGTTAGTCCACTATTGCGAGAGGTTTTTAAGGAGAGGGCGGAGAGGGGAGCATTTCGTTGGGGGCGGAATCATGCCCATATCACCCTGATCCCAAAGCCGGGTAAAGACCCGATGCTAGCGGCTTCCTATCGACCTATTTCCCTTCTCAACTTCGATCTCAAACTGCTTGCGAAAGTTCTGGCCGAACGGTTGGTGGAGGTACTGGGCCATTTAATTCATGACGCACAAGTGGGTTTTGTAAAAGGGCGCTATGCAGTTCGGAATCTTCGGAAGATCCTGGCTTCCTTGGAGTGGGTGCATGCCCAACGAATTCCATCGTTATTGATTAGTTTCGATGCAGAAAAAGCTTTCGACAAGGTGGACTGGCAATATCTCTGGAGACTCCTGCCGCATTATGGCATAGGAGCTGCCTTCTGTAAAATGGTACAGAGCTTGTACGTCACACCAACGGCAGGCATTTTGTGTAATGGACTATTATCGGAGGACTTTGTGCTAGAACAAGGTACGAGGCAGGGCTGTCCTCTATCGCCCTTGCTATTTGTTCTCTCATTAGACCCTCTGATCCGTACTATTGTGACATCGAGAACGGTAAAGGGAGTGAGGATGCGATCGCAGGAATTTATTATTTCGGCATTTGCAGATGATTTGTTAGTCCATTTGACAACCCCGGCCAATTCTTTGCAACCTCTATTGGAGGAATTCCTGCGTTTCGGGGCATTTGCAGGCCTTCGTATTAATAAGGATAAGTCTGAAGCAGTGGATGTTTTGGGGCATCTCCGTGGTTCTTGGGGGGGCCCTTCCCCCTACGGTGGGCAGAAGGGGAGTTTGTTTATTTGGGTATAGTACTGACTGGAAGAACACAAGAGTTATATAGGCGTAATTTGGATCGTATCCTGCGGCACTTGGCTGTGCAGTTAAAAGCCTGGGAATCCCTCCTGTTATCCTTGGCCGGGAGAATAGTGGCAGTGCAGATGATCATTTTACCTCGAATCTTATATTGGTTGCAGACCCTGCCGGTTTGGTTGCTGGGTCGGGATTTGCGTAGAGTGGAAGCTTCTCTTAAGAGGTTTCTTTGGCGGGGGAAGAGGGCACGTATCCCGTGGAATCGGCTGCTGGGAAAGTGGCGAGAAGGGGGTATGGGACTGCCAGACTTGAAGATGTATGCGTTGGCCTGTCAAGCTAGACACTTGGGAGATTGGTTAGAAGGGACTGAAGTATACACACCTAGGACCTTAGAGGAGTGCTTTGTGGCTCCCGCGACTTTGTTGGGGATCTTGCATGGGTCGCATAAGGACCTACCGGATTCTGTTCGACGGAGTGCATTGGGTGACTCGGTTCGGCGTACCTGGCAGTAGATTAATAAAAACTGGAAGGATGCGTGGAGGGTTTCTAGCTGGTTACCATTGCGGGGGAACGCCCAGTTCACTCCTGGGTCCGAGACGGCGGTGTTTCGAGATTGGTGGTCACGAGGAATCCGGAATGTGGGGCACTTAGTAGGCCCTGAGGGAAGCTGTAAGTCCTTTAGGACCTTGAGTCGGGAGTATGATCTACCCACTACTCACTGCTTTGCTTACATACAGGTCTTCCATTATGTGGCCTCCTTGCCGCGTGGCGCGATACAGATTGAGCGGTCGTCCCGTATCTTAGAATTTTTTCAGTTGGGGGAAGAGCGTCCACCCTCGATTTCTAAATTGAAGTTCAGCTTAGATCAGTATAGAGCTCTCCCCGATTATAGTGGAGTTGAAATGGCTTGGGCAGCTGAATTGGGTGGGGAGGTGGCCCCGGGGTTGGTTTTTGCGGCATTGAAAAGGATTGTCCGTGTAGCGCAGGGGGCGCGTTGGAGAGAGATCCAATTCAAATGCGTGACTAGGGCTCACTTCTCACCACGGCGGGCATTGCGAAGTCGCCTGGAGACAGATGGTTCTTGCCCACGTTGTTCAGAGTCTTTGGCGACTCTGTTACATATGTGGTGGGGGTGTCGGGGAGTACATTCCTACTGGGCTCGGATATGCAACTTTCTCAGTACACTGCTTCAGCATCGTGTTCGATGGACTGGCTCCTTTGTAGTACTTGACCAGATGGCGGTCCCAGGGCCTGCGAAAGTAGGTGAACGTTTGCTCGTGCGAAAGGCCTGTTTGGTGGGTAAGGGGCCGATTCTCCGTCTGTGGAGAGAATGTCACTCGCCTACTTTTGGTGAATGGCGGAACAGCTTCCATCAGTTGATGCTAACGGAGCGCTGGTTGGCGCGGGGCAGTGCCAAGCGTTGGACAGTTTTTCTGTCAATTTGGGAACCTTATATTCAGCAACTTGGGGCTCGCAGTCGCAATGAAACCCTCCAGTTGGGGAGTTAAGTGAGATTGGCTAAGGAGAGTAGTTATGGTGGATTAGTTCGAGCTCCCCTTTGATGACCAGCTTGGATTAGGATGTTGATAGTGGAGTGTGGGACGGTTGGTGGGAGGCGGGGTTAGGGGGGTGGGAAGGGAGGGGGGGATGGGATAACATGTAAACTATCCACCTATTATATTTTTGTATGTTGACTCCCGGCGGGGATCAGAGTACACCCCCTCGTGGAGACGTTTGCATGATGTTTTGTCTTGACTTGTTGGTGGAATTAAATAAAGTTTATTAAAAAAAAACAAACTGGATATTCTCTGCTGGTATCCGGGTAGTGGCTGGTGCTGAATATTCAGATAGTATAGTCTGCCGTAGCCACTATCCGTATAGCACTGATTTTCAGTGCTGCCATATCCAGATAGCAATTTAGGACATTAGTGCACGAGTATATTTATGAGTATATCTAGATAGCTATAAGTATAGCAGCCCTGAAAATTGCTGCTTTATGGAAAATTCCTCTCCCTGCCCTCACTGTATCCCCAGACTGCCACTGTCTAGTGCCACCAACTATCGATTAGGCTGGCACTTACCCTTTGAATATTGATTCCATTGTGTTTTTCCTAAAATTGATATTGTTGTATGCTTTGATATTTTTAAATTTGCTATGAACCTCTTCAGAGCTTATCGGGAAAGACAGTATATAAATTTGATATACAGAGTGGAGGAGTAGCCTAATGGTTAGAGCACTGGCTTGAGAACTAGGAGATCAGGTTTGAGTCCCACTAGCAATCCTTGTGGCCTTGGGCAAGTCACTTAACCCTCCATTGCCTCAGAAAAATCCAAGTTATCAATGTCCCTGTTTAATGTACATTACCAAGTTTAAGTTTCAATGTAAACCGCTTTGATTGAAATGATAAAGCAGTATATAAAACCTGTTAAATAAATAAAAAATAAATAAATAATGAGCTGCTTTGCATGAATTTAGATTGCAGTAGTTCAATAATGTCCAATTTAAATAAACTTTCATGCATAGTTGACTACATATAAAAGGAAGCTACAAAGCTGGTCCCTATTGAGATAACTATATCACAAAAAGGTTACTCGCATTAAAAAACATAAATATGCCAACACTTGTGTATTTGCTTGTGTTTTTAATCTTGAAGTGGGCTGTGATCATGGTAGCTCTCCTAGAAAGGTGAATTTGCTGAATTTGCTTCTTTGCTGTGAGTTCTATCTATCTGTCTGCTTGTCTCCACATATTTATTTATTTGGCATTGATAGTGTGCTCCCTTACCTCACTGCTCCCTTTTAATTTGCACTTTTGTTCAGCTTTTCTCAGCTGAATAACTTATCCTTTTCCATAACTAACTGGAACTTTCCTTTCTCCCTCCTTCAACTATCTGGCCTGTCTGTGTTGGCCAGGTTAACATTTAATTCCATATCTATCCTTGCTCTGTCTCCATTGCTATTGAGTTTAGAACTATTTTCCTGTCTTGGCTCTTAGTCTACCTGAGTGACTAACCCTTCCCCCCTACTGAGGTATTGTTTTAGAACCCATTTCCTGGCCTCCACGTGTGCTTAGCTCTGATTGCCTTTCTGTCCTTTGAGAAGAGCAGTGCCCTCCTAGAGCTCTCCTAGAAAGGTGAATTTGCTGAATTTGCTGCTTTGCTGTGAGTTATATCTATCGGTCAGTTTGTCTCCACATATTTATTTATTTATTTATTTGTCATTGTTAGTGTCACTGTTCCCTCTAAGCTGTGCGCGTGTGCGCGCGCACACACCTCGCCGAGTGAGCGCACTTACTTTACAACAGAGCGCACAAAAATTATGGTTCTGATTCTGATAGAAAACAACACAGACATCTTAAAATTTAAAAGTTGTGATTGTAATTACTATAAATTTTCTGCTTCATTTAGTAATCGTCTATTTTCATTTAATTTGATTACAATCAATGTGGTGTACATACTGTATTCTGACGTGTAGTCAAATTTTAAAGTATATAACTCCGAGTGTCGTTATGTGGCGCACAAAAATGTAACCTTCCTTCAAAAGCTGCACAGCTGATATTTTATGCGCACACAGCCTACAGAAAATTAGAGGGAACATTGGTTAGTGTGCTCCCTTACATCACTGCTTCCTTTAATTTGCACTTTTGTTAAGCTTTTCTCAGCTGAATAACTTATACCATACCCCCCTCCCCTCTACCCACCCACCCCATGGCTGGCTGGCTGGCTTTTATAGCTGTCATCTGCTCATTATCTACTTTATGCACAGGTGCACCTAATCCCTTGACTCTCTCCTACCTTCTATATTCTCTGGCTTTTGTTCTCCTCTCTATTCCTCTTCTATGGCTCCTCATCACATTGTTTTTCTTTTCTTCATACTCCCTAACTGTTTCCCCTCCTACCAGCACCTTCACTTCTCCCCTCCTTTTCTCCCCTTACTATCCTCACTTCTCCCTCCATTCTGTCTTCTACCCTATCATCAGCTTTTGAGCTTCACCGCTTTCTCCCTCTCATTCAACCATTTCCTCTCTCTCTAAGGCAACCTCGCCCTTGCTTCCACCGTACTGTCTCCTCTCTGCCCTGTACTCTGCTACTCTTTCTCTTTCTCTCATCTGGAGATATCAACCCCAACCCTGGCCCCCCTAGACTTCTGTCACACTCCGAGAAGAGATCTTCACACAACACCTCTAATCTTATTCATATCCCTCTTCTTTCCCCTTCTTCTCTCCCTTTCTCATGTGCCTTGTGGAACGCACACTCTGTTTCTAATAAAGGTGCTTTTACTCATGATCTCTTTATCTCTAATGCTCTCCATCTTCTTGCTCTAACTGAGACCTGGCTCCTCCCAGATGATACTGCATCTATCACTGTTCTCTGTCATGGGGACTATCAGTTCTCCCATACGCCTCGTTCCACTGGCCGTGGTGGTGGTGTTGGGTTTCTACTTTCTCCTTCCTGCCAATTCCAACCCCTCCTGCTGCCTCAGTCTCACTCCTTTCCCTCTTTTGAAGTTCACTCCATCCGCCTTTTCACTCCGCTGCCTCTCCGGGTAGCTGTTTTCTATCGACCTCCTGACAAGTCTACTTCTACCTTTCTCACTGACTTTGACTCTTGGCTCTCCTTCTTTCTGGATTCCTCTTCCCCCACTCTTATTCTCGGGGATTTTGACATTCATGTTGATAATCCCTCTAATCCTTATGCTTTAAAGCTCCTCTCCCTTACCTCCTCGTTCGACCTCCAGCTTTGCTCTACTGTCCCCACTCACCAGCATGGCCACTGCCTTGACCTGGTATTTTTCTCTAGTTGCTTACCCTTGAACTTCTGTAGCTCAGTTCTTCCCGTATCTGATCATCATCTTTTAAGCTTCAATCTTCATCACCCACTGCCTCAACCTCGTCCTGTCTCTTCCAGCCTATTTAGAAATTTTCATGCTATTGATTCTTTGGTTCTCTCTTCCACTGTTTCTTCATCTTTTTCCTCCACTATGTCATCTAAATCTGTTGACGAGGCAGTAGCTTCCTATAATGCTGCACTCTCCTCTGCTCTGGATACTCTCGCTCTGCCCATGCCATGTCCTGTGAGGCGTTCTGCACCCCAGCCCTGGCTTTCATCCACTACCCGCTATCTACGTTCCTGTGCCCGTTCTGCTGAACGTGCTTGGCTCAAATCCCGCTCTCTTGCAGACTTTCTACACTTCAAATTCATGCTTGTCTCTTTCCAGTCAGCCATAGCTCTTGCCAAACAAGACTATTATGTCCATCTGACTAACTCTCTTGCCTCTGACCCTCACCGTCTCTTTACTCTGACCCCTCCCTCCCTTTCTGCCCAAACCCTGGCTGACTATTTCCATGACAAAATCCACAAGATCACCCTCCAGTTCCCCACAAATCCAGCTACTTCCCCTCCTTACTCCCAACTTACCCCCTACCTCTGCTACCCTCTCTACCTTTCCTGTGATCTCTGAAGAGGAAACTGCACACCTTCTTTCTTCCTCCAAACTCACCACCTGCTCCTCTGATCCTGTCCCACCTGTCTCCTAAGCCCTATCTCCTCCAGTGTTGTCCCTTCCATCTCTCATATTCTCAACCTATTGCTCTCTACTGCAACTGTCCCTGCAACCTTCAAGCATGCTGTGGTCACACCTCTCCTCAAGAAACTCTCACTTGATCCCACCCGTCCTTCTAATTATTGACCCATTTCCCTCCTTCCTTTCGTTTCTAAACTACTTGAATGCTGTTCACTGCCACTGCCTCGACTTCCTCTCCTCTCATGCCCTCCTGGATCCTTTACAGTCTGGCTTTCGTCCTTTACACTCTACTGAAACGGCTCTTGACAAAGTCTCCAGTGACTTGTTCCTGGCAAAATCCAAGGGCCTTTACTCTGTCTTCATCCTTCTTGACCTCTCTGCTGCTTTTGACACTGCTGACCACAACCTTCTCCTCGATACCCTGTCCTCGCTTGGCTTTAAGGGCTCTGTACTATCATGGTTCTCCTCCTATCTCTCCCATCATTCTTTCAGTGTTAGCTCTGGTGGCTCCTCCTCTTCTGCTATCCCTCTCCCAGTTGGTGTACCCCAAGGATCTGTCTTGGGTACGCTCCTTTTCTCTCTCTATACCCAGTCCCTTGGTGTGCTCATCTCTTCCCATGGCTTTCAATACCATCTTTATGCTGATGACTCCCAGATCTACCTCTCTACGCGTGAAATCTCTCCGGCAATCCAGACCCGGATCTCTGCCTGCCTTTCTGACATTGCTACTTGGATGTCTCACCACCACTTGAAATTGAACATGGCCAAGACTGAACTTCTTATCTTTCCCCCTAAAACCTCCTCTCCTCTTCCTCCTTTCTCAGTCTCTATGGATAACTCTCCTTCCTGTTTCCTCAGCTCGCATTCTTGGGGTTGTCTTTGACTCCTCTCTCTCCTTCTCCACACACATTCATCTGATAGCTAAGTCCTGCCGTTTCTTTCTCTATAACATCAACAAAATCCGCCCATTCCTTTATGAACACACAGCTAAGATGCTTATCCACTCCTCAATCACCTCCCATCTTGACTACTGTAACCTACTCCTTGCTGGTCTCTCTTTGAATCATCTCTCTCCCCTTCAATCTGTTCAACACTCTGCTGCGCGGCTAATCTTCTGCCAGCCTCATCATGCCCATATTACCCCTCTTCTCAAGTCACTTCATTGGCTCCCTATACGTTTCCGCATCCAGTTTAAACTACTCCTGCTGACCTATAAATGCATTCACTCTACAGCTCCTCAGTACCTTTCTTCTCTTATCTCTTCTTACACCCCACTCGGAAACTCCGCTCTTCTGGCAAACTCCTTCTATCTGTGCCCTTCACTACTGTTGCTAACTCCAGACTTCGCTCCCTTCATCTTGCTGCACCTTACGCCTGGAACAAACTACCTATGTCTGTACGCCAGGCACCTTCTCTGACCCTTTTCATATCCAGGCTGAAAACTCACCTCTTCGCTGCTGCTTTTGGATCTTGACTTACTTGATCTCCTCGTTTCTTTACCTCTTCCCCTTGTTTTATCTCTTATCTACACCTTATGTGTAATTTTGTCTTCACTAGATTGTAAGCTCTGATGAGCAGGGACTGTCTCTTACATGTCTGTGCAGCGCTGCGTATGACTTGTAGCACTATACAAATGCTCAGTAGTAGTAGTACATTTCTTTGTTTATAGGGTAAAGCAGAAGAGTAAAGTAAAGAAGGTATATTAGATACTGTATGGTTCTTAACATGTGTATGATATTTCCATGGAATAAACAATATGAATTCTATTGTATAAGCACAGAGTCAAAAGGATTCTCATCTGGAATTCCCACCATTGAAATGTGGAAAAAGCAGGCATTTCTAAGCCAAGAACTATCAGTGCTGTGATGAGGGTGACAACTCTAGAGCTTGTTATTGGAGGATTTGGCTGTTTATAAACAGATATTTACAAGGCAACTTTTAAAACCCACATGAATTGGTGGGACTGTAAGCTTAATTTCCATATCATCCTGCTAGACCAGTCTAGACAAGTGGAGTTGTGTCCCCCTACTAGCAGATGGGGAGACAGAGGAAACTTCAGTAGGCTTCTTATGATGTAGTCATGCTATAACAGCGAGAACCACCAGAGGGAGCAATCAGTAATTCTCTGTCTCCCAGCAGATGGTGGATGCATGTTTTTCAGCTCTGTAAGAACCTGAAAAAGATTAAGGAAGATTGAGAGGAAAGATTGATTTTGCTGGTGAGCAACCATCCTTTTTGGTGGATTTCTTACTAGAGCGTGACGTGGGAGGCTTACCTTTAAAACAGGTGCTCTTTTCAAATGCCAAAGGAGGAGGGAAATTTGTTCAGCTCCTTGCCCTTATCTGGTTAGATTCAAAACCAAAAAATCCCAAACCGCTAGTATTCCAAACAATCAATCATCAAAAAAGAATACTGCCTTCCCCAACAACCATCACCATTTTTTTGTCGGGTATAAACCGCAAGGCAGAGAGGACATACCTCTAAACCTTACGCAGTACATGCCCCTTTTTTATTTATTTAATGTATAAACTTGCATTCAGCAATTATAAAACCGAAAGTAAATCCACACTTATCTGCTCAAGCACGACGTGCACGTTTCGAAGCATCAGGCTTCTGCTTCAAGTGTACCAGTGAGAAAGTAGTGTGTCCTTTCTTTCCTCCTCAAAAGCGCCAGAACTATGGCGGGTCAGTGTGGATTTACTTTCGGTTTTATAATTGCTGAATGCAAGTTTGGACATTAAATAAATAAAAAAAGGGGCATGTACTGCGTAAGGTTTAGAGGTGTGTCCTCTCTGCCTTGCGGTTTATACCCGACAAAAAAATGGTGATGGTTGTTGGGGAAGGCAGTATTCTTTTTTGATGATTGACTTATCTGGTTAGAGGCATATTGAGCAGCTCGAAAATTGGGAAAGGAATTTGAAAGGATTCTTCAAGCTTCACAAACTCAGTGCCCCCTCCCTCCTCCTCTTCCCTGCTGCTCTCCGCAAAGATTAGAAGAAAGCTCTTCAGAGGTATGTGACTGTCTGTTGACAGGGGAGTAGCGCTGAGCCCAACATGGTTTTTACTTGCCCAGGGCTGTCCAGGGGTGAGTCTCTTTCTGTGGGAAACTTGACTCTACTGCTGGGGCACTCAGTCAGGTTTGGGGCCACTGGGGTGTTCATTGGTCTAGTATCATTGTTTTCCTGATTTCTCTAACTGCCATTGTGTGTTGTCTGCACTTCTCGCACTTTGTCGCACTATCTCCATGCTGTCCCTGGTGCGCATTAGTGGCATGTGGTGTTTATGTATGGCCCTCTATACATGGCTATCCATCTGCTTTCTGCACATGGGGCTCCATTCTGCACAAGGCTAGCGTGTGTGCCTTGTCCATGTGGTCTTGGCACATGCAGTTCTGTTTTGTGGTTCTATTGCATGCCATGACGCTCCGTCTTAGTGTGGCTTCTGGCTGTGTTGCCTAATTGCCATGAAAGGATGCTTATGCTGTCTTCGAAGAGGCACTGTCTCATCTGTGGAAAGTGAAAAGTCTCATTGCTGGATTCTGGTGTCTGCTCAGCTTGCATGGAAGCTTCAGATACTCCCTTAGAAGTCCAATCTCCCTCTTTGCAGCAAGAAAAAGCAAGTACTCCGGTCTTATCTTCCTTGTAGACACTGCCCTGAAGAAGGATGATCACCAGGTTTCACCAGGTTTCTTGTCTCGGTGCTCTCTCCTGTGGATGTTCCCCCTTAGGGAAGGAGTCGTCATTGGTGGTACTCCCCAGATGGTGGGGGGGGGGGGTCATCTGGTCAGTAAAGAGCTCACAGTCTCTCTGGAGTTTTTTTCCTTTCTATAACAAGCTTGGTCTTTCTGGCATGGTGCTGCAGACCCAGAAGCCTCTGGGTCCTCTCAGTCTTTTTTTGCTCGTTTAGAGGAGGACAGTGGGCAAGTCGAAGTCTGGCTCAGTCTCTGCCTGCTAAGTGCTCTCGCTGAGGATTGGAGCAAGAAGATTCAGGTTGGTTGTCCTTGGGCCAGGACCAAGATTTCAGTCCTGCCACGTTCTGATTTGGAGGATGGTTTGTGCCCCCACTCTGAAGATCACAATGAGTCTGGTATTATTTGCCTGATCAGAAAGGACGAATTAGTGGTCTTGATTGCTCAGGTGTCTTCCACCATAAATTTGGATGACCCTCCTGCAGCTGAACAAGGGCCACAGGTCCACCTTCTCTTGCAGGAGGCCAGAGGTGAGGTGCTCTCTTACATCGCATCCCGATGTTTCCTAATTTTTCCAGGGGATATAGCATCTGCATCCCCCCTGCCGTCAATTTTTCCTCTGTGGGGTCTTGGCCTGGTGCTCCGAGCCTTGATATCAAATCCCTTCAAGCCCTTAAAGCAGGCAATGCTTAAATGGTATTTTCAATACCATCTTATGGATGCGAATGTTGGACAGTGAAAAAGGAAGAAAATCAATGCCTTTGAATTATGATGCTGGCAAAGAATACTATGGATACCGTGGACTGCCCAAAGAACAAACCAGTCAGTAATAGAGGAGATCAAACCAAAGCTTTCTTTAGAAGCTCGGATGACAAGACTTAAACTTTTATACTTTGGACATATCATGTGAAGAGAGAGATCATTAGAGAAAGCATCATGTTTGGCAAGGTTGAAGATCAATGGAAGGGAGGAAAGCCAGAAATGAAATGGATCAATACAGTAACAGCAGCTATGGATGCCACTCTATCCATAATGAGCAGTCTGACTGAAGACCAAATAGAGTTTAGGACAGCTATCCAATAGCCAAATTGATATGAATAAAATACAGTCTCTAAAATGCTTGTATGCAAATGCTAGAAGTCTAAAAAATAAGATGGGAGAGTTAGAATATATAGCACTAAATGAGAGGTTAGATATGATTGGAATCTCAGAGACATGGTGGAAGGAGGACAACCAGTGGGACACTGTGATACCTGGGTACAAATTATATCGTAATGATAGAGCTGATCAAATTGGTGGAGGGGTTGCACTCTATGTTAGAGAGGGCGTTGAGTCATAAAGGATTAAAGTTTTACAGGAAACAAAATTTGCTGTAGAATCTCTATGGATTGAAATTCCATGTAAAAAGGGGAAGGAGATGGCAGTGGGGGTGTACTATCGACCGCCTGGCCAGAATGAACAAATGGATGATGAAATGCTCAAAGAAATCAAGGAAGCTAACAAAAGTTACAGCACAGTAATAATAATGGGTGATTTCAATTACCCCGGTATTGACTGGGTCAGTGTCACGGCAGGACATGCTAGGGAGATAAAGTTCCTAGATGAAATAAATGACTGCTTCTTGGAGCAGTTGGTTCATGAACTGACCAGAGGGGAAGCCATATTGGACCTAGTCCTTAGTGGAACACCAGATCTGCTGCAAGAGATAAGGTTGTTGGGGCCACTTGGCAATAGTGATCAAAGCATGATCATGTTTAATCTTTAATCTTTAATTACACTTGATAGACCGCTTTGTCGAAACATTAAGCGGTGTACAATAAAATAAAAGGAACGCACTGCAAATTATAAGAAGAGGAACATCATAAAAAATAGGAAAGAGCGAGCAGGACAGAACACACATAATAAATACTAAAATACAATAAAATAGTAAAAACACTCCAACAAACTGGAGGTTCAAATAAAAACTAACATGAAGACAGGAACAAAGACAAACAGTGGGAAGGCAAGACAAACCCGGCTGGCAGTGGAACAAATACAGCAATTTTAGGGGGGGGGGGGCATCAGGGGAAAGATCGAAGGCTTGCTGAAACAAGTGTGTCTTGAGTAGTGACTTAAATTGAGCATAAGAAGGTTCTAACTGAAGAGTTGGAGGTAATGCATTCCATAACACAGGGGCAAGAAAAAAGAAAGCCGAATTGCGAGTCTGCTCCAGATGAGCTTGTGATGGAGCAGGTAAGGATAGACGATTAACATAGAAAGAGCGGGACTGGTGATAAGGAGTATGAAAAGAAATATGATCTGCAAGATACAGGGGGTTATTAGTGTAGATAGCGCGGTGGGCTAAAATAAGAAATTTATATCTGAAACGATAATGGAGAGGCAGCCAATGTAAATGGAAAAGAATGGGAGTTATATGGTCAAACCGGGAGGAGAACGTAATTAGACGAGCTGCAGTATTTTGGATAAGCTGTAAACGTTGTAATTGAAAATCAGGAAGATTGGCCAGAAAAACGTTACAGTAATCTATGTATTCCCATGTATTCCTGTTACTCTGTTCCTTGTAAACAGTTGAAACATACTGCCAAAATGTTCTGTGTAAACCGTCTTGATGTGTAGAAAGACGGTATATAAATCTTGTTAAATAAATAAATAAATGAATAATCTAACCTACTGATGACTAAAGCTAACACAAGAGTAACTAGAGAACCAGAGGGGGAAGCAAGGAACGAACAGCCTTGATTTTCCGCAGGGCAGCAAATGAACGGCGTGTAATAGAAGAAATATGACAGTGAAAAGAGAGCGAAGAATCCACGATGACTCCCAAATAATGGAAGGAAGTGGTGAGCGGAATGGAGGTTGAACCGATCATGGGAGCAACAGTGGGGCAAGGGCCACTCAGAGAAACCCACATGGCTGAAGACTTAGATGAGTTTAGGTGTAGAAAGTTCTGAGAGAGCCAAGAAACAATGTGGGAAAGACAATGGTTAAACTGAGAAATATCCAGAGTTAATGGCGAAGTATAAAAAGAAGAATAATATCATCAGCATACAAGTTGGTAGAAACTGGATACTGTTGAATCAGCAGAGGTAACGGTGAGAGAAAAATATTAAACAAAGGAGAAAGCACAGAACCCTGGGGAACACCACAAGTGAGAGGGAGAGCAGCGGATGACTGACCGTTAGAGAAAACAGAGAAAGAGCGAGCCACAAGGAAGGAATAAAACCACTGCAAAACTGTGCCACGTAGCCCAATACCCGACAGACGAGAAAGTTAAGTGGGATGGTCAATCAAGTCAAACGCTGCGGAGAGATCAAGGGACACTATGAGAGTAAATAGCCCCGCGATCATGGGCAACGTGTAATTCATTTAAAAGAGCCAGGAGAACAGTTTCAGTACTGTGACCATGTCGGAAACCGGCTTGGCGAGGATGAAGGGAATTAGTGGTTTCTGCGTGAGAATTTAATTGTTCAAAAACAAAACGTTCTAAGAGCTTAGCTAAGAAGGGCAAATTAGAGACAGGTCGCCAGTGGGACAAAACAGACGGATCAAGGGAAGGCTGCTTCAAAAGAGGATGAACAACAGCCAACTTCCAGAGAGAGGGGAATTGACCAGATGATAGGCTACCATTAATAATGGAAGTAATGATGGGTATGAATTAGAGAGAAGGCTCAGTCAGCCAACGAGATGGAATTGGGTCGAGCGAGCAGGTAGTCTTGTTGGACTTAACCAGCATCTGAAGAACTTCAGCAGAGGTAATAGTGCGAAAAGAAGACCAAGTATGAGCAAGGGCTTGATTCGGCGGCAAGGAAGGTAAAGAGAGATAAGCAGCAGTTATCGATGCAGACGGGGAAGCAGAGGACAGTGGTGAACCAAGTGGGGGAGGGGGAGAGGGGTTTGAAAACGAAGAGCGTAGATTCTGAATTTTTTCAGCAAAGAAAGTAGCTAGAAGTTGAGAATCTGGAATGATAGTCAATCGTTTACAATTCAGACCTGTAGAAGAAAGCTTACGCAAAATAGAGAACAACTGTCTAGAAGAATTTGCGGCTTCAGAGATTTCAGCAACATAAAAGGCACATTTGGCAGACTGAACAGCCAAGCGGATAATTGCTTAAAACGAAGGTACAACTCTGAAGAAGGGTGACGAGACCACTGGCGTTGCACCCGCCGAAGCTGGGACCGCTGGAGGCGTAATGCAGGATGATACCATGAAGAATGGACAGAACAAGAGGGCCTAGAGCAAGGACCAAGTGGCGCCAGGTGATCTAGAGCGTCGGCAAGAAGGGAGTTCCAAAGAGAGACCTGAGTATTTGGGGGGAACGAAGCAAAATCCGGCGGGAAAACAGAAGAGGCAGGAGGAAAAGCACTAAGGGTTTCATGCGTAATACGACGATGGAACACAGGAGGGGAGGAGCAAGTAGGCGGGTTTGATCTAATTAATGGAGGAGGGATGATAAGGAAATCCACAGTACTACCTTTTAACTTTCAAAAGGGAGACTATGATAAAATGAGGAAAATAGTTAAGAAAAAACTAAAAGGAGCAGTTGAAAAGGTTAAAGACTTGCATCAAGCTTGGGTGTTGTTTAAAAATACTATCTTGGAAGCACAGACCAGCTGTATTCCACGCTTTAAGAAAAGTGGAAGGAAGTCCAAAAAATTGCCAGCATTAAAGGTGAGGACAGAGAGGCCGTTGTTGCCAAAAAAGCATCTTTCAGGAAATGGAAAAAAGAGCCAAACAAGGAAACCTGGAAACAGCACAAGCACTGGCAAGTTAAATGCAAGGCATTGATAAGGCAGGCAAAAGGAGAATTTGAGAAGAAGCTTGCTGCGGAAGCAAAAACGCGTAATAAAGGTTTTTTCAAGTACATTTGTAGCAAAAAACCTGTGAGAGAGTCAGTTGGTCCATTAGATGATAGAGGGTTTAAAGGGGCACGGAGGGACTGAATGAACTCTTTGCTTCGGTCTTTACTGAGGAAGATGTAGGGATGTTACCCATAATTGAAGGAAATATTGATACATCGGGAAGATGTATTACAACTATTAGATAAAGAGTAGCAAATCACCTGGGCCGGATGATATACATCCAAGGGTGTTGAAAGAACTGAAATTTGAGATTGCAGACCTGCTATTAGTAATCTGTGAATTATCATTAAAATCATCTGTAATACCTGAAGTTTGGAGGATGGCCAATGTAACACCAATTTTTAAAAAGGGTTCCAGGAGTGATCCGGGAAACTACAGACCGGTGAGCCCGACGTCAGTACTGGGAAAAATGGTAGAAACCATCATAAAGAACAAAATTGCTGAACATGTAGATAGTCATGGCTTAATGGGAGACAGCCAACATGGCTTTAGACAAGGAAGATCTTGTCTTACTAATCTGTTATGTGTTTTGAAGGTGTGAATAAACAGGTAGACAAAGGTGAGTCAGTTGATATAGTGTATTTGGACTTTCAGAAAGCGTTTGACAAGGTCCCTCATCAGAGACTTTTGGAAAAACTAGAGAGTCATGGGATAGGAAGCAGTGTGCTATTGTAGATCAGTAACTGGTTAAAAGATAGAAAGTAGAGGGTAGGGCTAAATGGCCAATTTTGCCAATGGAGAAAGGTGAATAGTGGTGTACCCCAGGGATCTGCTGCTTTTTGACATAAATGACCTGGAAAAGGGAATAATGAGTGAGGTTATCCAATTTGCAGATGAAACAAAAATATTTAAAGTTGTTAAAACCCAAGGGGATTGTGGAAAATTGCAAGAGGATCTTGATAAATTGGAACACTGGGCATCAAAATGGGAGATGAAATTTAATGTGTAGAAGTGCAACGTTATGCACCTAGGGAAGAACAACCCAAACTATGGTTACACTATGCAAGGTTCCACATTAGGAACCATCACCCAGGAAAAAGATTTAGGTGTCATTGTGGATAACATGTTAAAACCCTCAGTCCAGTGTGCAGTGGCGGCCAAGAGAGCAACTAAAATGCTAGGTATCATAAGGGAAGGAATGGAAAATAAAACAAAGGATATTAGAATGCCTCTATTTCGTTCCATGGTGAGACCGCACCTTGAATATTGTGTGCAATTCTGGTTGCCGTATCTTAAAAAGGATATAGCGTTATTAGAAAAGGTTCAGAGAAGAGCCACCAAAATGGAAAAGGAGATGGAAGGATACCCCTGTGAAAAAAGGCTAAAAGGTTTAGGGCTCTTTAATCTGGAAAAGAGACGGCTGAGGGGAGATATGATAGAAGTCTATAAATTAATAAACGGAATGGAACAGGTAAACGTAGATCAATTGTTTACGTTATCAGAATATAGAAAGACTAGGGGACATGCAATGAAGCTACAGGGTAAACTATTTAAGACAAATAAGAGAAAATATTTTTTCACTTAACGTGTAATCAAACTCTGGAATTTGTTACTAGAGGATGTAGTAAAGGCTGTTAGTGTAGCTGGGTTTAAAAAAGGTTTGGACAAGTTCCTGGAGGAAAGGTCCATAAATCATTATTAAAAAGGGACCCAGGATATCAATGCTTGACCCAATACAAGCATTGTGAACCTGTGTCTTTTGGGGCAACTGCAAGGTATGTATGACCTAGATTGGCCACTGTTGGAAACAGGATACTAGGTTTGATGGACCTTGGTCTGACCCAGTATGGCATATCTTATGTTCTTATCCAGAGGGTCACCACGAGTCAACACCAACTCGATGGTACTTAACAACAACAACAACATGCTTAAAGATCCGACCCTCAAAACTGCAACTGGAAAGACAATCTGTTCTGCAAGACGTATCTCAGAGCTTCAAGCCTTATCATGTAAGGATCCTTATTTATCATTCTCGGAAGAGGCTCTGTGCACTTGGCCTGTTCCTTTTTTCGTACCCAAGGTGGTTTCTGCCTTCCATGTGAATTAGGCTGTCCATTTTTCCTCCTTCTCTAAGGAGCAGTGACAAGGGAATGACAAGAACCTTTACCTGCTGGATGTCCGGAGAGTGCTTCTCCGGTACTTGAAGATTGCTAACTCTTTTCGTAAGTCAGACCATATATGTGTGTTGTTTGCAGGACCGCGTAAAGGTGACGCGGCCACCAAGACTACTTTGGGGCACTGGATCAAGGAGGTGATTGCCTCTCCATATCTGTTGTGAAACCAGCTGGTTCCAGAGGGTTTATGTGCTCATTTCACTCAGATACACGTATCCTTGTGGCAGAGTAGCTTCCACAGATATTTGTCAGGCGGTGACATGGGCATCACTTTCCATTTTTTTCAAGCATTACCGCTTGGATGTCCATGCTCGAGCTGACATAACCATTGGCTTAGAGGTCTTGAAAGCTGCTGTGCCTTCTTTCCATCAAGTGGTGACATAGCTTTGGTATGTCCCACTTGTCTGGACTGGTCTAGCAGGATGATGAGGAGGTGACATTTTACTTACCAGATAATATCCTTTCCTTGGGACCTGCCCTGGATATCTGCTTAGTCTGCTATTCTCTATGTTTGGCCCTGTGGGCTCATACCCTTCTGACAAGCCTCCTGTTGACACTGATTCTATACATAGTTATGAATTGGAGGTGCCCTAGGTGGGTCTTCCATCTTGCCACCCCCATGGGCTCCATTGCCTCCAAACCATTACAAAAGACTTACTAATATTCCGGTGCTGTGTCATGGTTTTCTCCTCTGCACAATGTGCTCTTTTT
The DNA here is from genome assembly GCA_033557465.1 of Ichthyophis bannanicus. NCBI lineage: Eukaryota > Metazoa > Chordata > Amphibia > Gymnophiona > Ichthyophiidae > Ichthyophis > Ichthyophis bannanicus. The sequence goes on from CM066031.1 coordinate 670,693,333, forward strand.
TGCCCCCTTCAATGCTGTTTCTGATTTTGAAGGGGAACACAAATAGCACATTGTACATAGGAGGAAACTGCAATGCAGCACCAGTAAGTGCTGCGTCATGGTTTAAGGGCTGCTGCAGGCCCTGGAGGCAATGGACATCTGCTGAGGGTTGGCACCCTAGGCAACTGCCTAGTGGTAGTGCTGGTCCTGGCTGAGCCTGGTTACCTTCACTGAGGTTGTGTGAACTCTTGAGGTTCCTCACCATATGCTTTGATATGAATATTACTGAAGACACGCCCTCTGGTGGTTCTGGCTGATATTGCATGATGACATCATAAAGAATCCTATGGAAGTTTCTTCTGTCCCCACATCTGCTGGACATTATCTAGAAAGTAAAATGTCACCTTCAAAGGGAAACCCCATGTGGGATTGCCCTATGAAAATGCTCTGGACATGAGCCCAGATCATCATTCCTTGCAGTTACATGTGCAACAGTTTTGAACTTCACGATGCTCCTTGCCCATGGTCACTTTTGCCTGTATTAAAGGGGAGGGAGATTTTTTTTAAATGTGGATAAACAGCTGTACTTTCTTTCTTTCTGTATTTTCAATCATTTATATTTTGCTGTTCTTAGTGGATTACAGCAATCGAGTGTTAATGTAGAATTAGATGTTGAGCTTCTGCTGATGTTACCTGCTGTTGCTGTGATAAATCCTTCTCCACTTTCTCACTGGTCACCCTACATTGCCCGCTTCACTTCTCTGATGCTGCCTGCCCATCCAAGAACTCTTCTGTGCTAATCCAAGTTATCAATGTCCCTGTTTAATGTAGTTACCAAGTTTAAGTTACAATGTAAACCGCTTTGACTGAAATGATAAAGCAGTATAAAAAACATGTTAAATAAAAAAAAAAAAAACAAGCACTTGCTAGGAAGCAGCTGTAGATCCTGACGTGTGAACCATTTTGGTCATATATGTGCATTCCCTATATAAAAAGTGAATCGATTTTTGACCCGCTAAGGCCTGTCTCAAACCATGCACCCTTGCAATTTCTATGTATTATGTATATTTACATGTAAATGTAACCCTTTTTTAACTTTGCCATTTATACGTGGATACGTGTAAATGCTGAATTTTCCACATGGAAATTGTGAATAAGGCTTCTAAAATAATCCCCAAAATCTCATGTGCTAATTTGACTGTTCTTTAGTACATCGGTTTCTTTGTTTTGAGCCAATACCTTTAGCGCTGTGCTAAAAGACTAACTTCCTTAGCTATGCTGAGACAAGTGCTTTCTTTTCTCATGTGCTTGCCTGACTCTTTAGCCCTGAGGTGCCGTCTGTCCCTTTGTAACCACCTGTTTATTCCTTTTCTGACTGATGCATGCAGTCTGGTTCCAGGTATGGTTTGCGTTGTGTGTATAATGAATTTTGTTTTAAGATCTAAATGTTTCACAATCTCTGGATGAGTGTAAATGGTTCCTCTTGGGAACCATTTTGCCCATTGCTGTTGGCCTAGCTTGGCCACATGCTGCAACTGCTGAAGAAGAGAGAGATTTTTCTTTTTTAGAAAACCAGCAGATTCAAGAAAGGCCAGGTTGGTTTAAAAATATAATTTGTCAAAACAATACAGCACAGGCTATCACACATAGTTTGCTTAGGAACGTGGCTTGGTAAAGTAATAAGAGTTTCAAAACCTAAAGAAGCAGAAAAGGCAGTACACTCTTCAAAATGAAATAACATAATTTAATAGACTGAACTTTTAGCATAACAAAACAGGAACAAAATGAACTTTAAAAGGAGTACGTTTCAGCGGGAGTGCATTTCAGTTTTTGATTACATGCAGTCTAGACTACAGCAAAGCTGTTAAATATAAATTTATGTTGATAACATTATACTCATACAGTTATTACTCTTATGTGGGATTTTTTGTGACCTGGCACTTTTGTTCATTTATTTTTCCAGTTCATTCAGAAACTCAATTGCAACTAGCCAGGTATCATCATCCCTATTTTATATCTCCCTTACCCCCAACACTAGTTGGGTCATTGCAGTGACAGTCCTCGAACTAGCAGCCATGCATCATGGCTTCTTCCAGAGTCCTGCAATCATGGGCCTTGAATACAGCCACTAGAAGTCACCCTTAAGCAAATACCATTACTCCCTTTCCATAGGGGCTGTGAATGTTGTTTCTGCAGCATTGCCAGCTGATCTAGGGGGCACACAGTGATCAAACTACTACTACTACTATTAAACATGTATGAAGCGCTACAAAGCATACACAGTGCTGTACAAAAACAGATAGAGACAATCCCAACTTGTCAAAGATGAGGACCTTTCTCATGGCAGTACACAGCATATACCATCTAAGTCATTGGGATGGCCTAATGTTACGCATTTATATAAAGGTGTTATAAGTGTGTCCCTTACTAGTTGTATTGGTGTCCCTATGACATGAAGGTTTCTTTTAGTAAAGGATGATAGGGTGTTGCACCAAAAGCGCCAAAACTATGGCACTTTAGGTGCCAACACTACTGCATTACCTGTCTGGTGTTGAAAGCATTTCCCATAAGAACATAAGATGTGCCATACTGCGTCAGACTAAGGTCCATCAAGCCCAGTATCCTGTTTCCAACAGTGGCCAATCTAGGTCATAAGTACCTAGCAGTCTCCCCAAAAGACACAGGTTCCTCAATGCTTGTATTAGGTCAAGCAATGATATTCTGGGTCCCTTTTAATAATGGTTTATGGATCTTTCCTCCAGGAACTTGTCCAAACCTTTTTTAAACCCAGCTACACTAACAGCCTTTACTACATCCTCCGGTAACAAATTCCAGAGTTTGATTACACGTTGAGTGAAAAAATATTTTCTCTTATTAAACTTAAATAGGTTATCCTTTAGCTTCATTGCATGTCCCCTAGTCTTTTTATATTCTGATGATGTAAACAATCAATCTACGTTTACCCGTTCCACTCCATTCATTAATTTACAGACCTCTATCATATCTCCCCTCAGCCGTCCCTTTTCCAGGTTGAAGAGCCCTAACCTTTTTAGCCTCTCTTCATAGCAGTATCCTTCCATCCCCTTTACAATTTTGGTGGCTCTTCTCTGTACCTTTTCTAATAACGCTATATCCTTTTTAAGATACGACGACTGGAATTGCACACAATATTCAAGGTGCGGTCACACCATGGAACGATACAGAGGCATTATAATATATTTTGTTTTACTTTCCATTCCTTTCCTTATGATACCTAGCATTCTATTTGCTTTCTTAGCCGCCACTGCACACTGGGTGGAGGGTTTTAACATGTTATCCACAATGACGCCTAAATCTTTTTCCTGGGTGGTGGTTCCCAACATGGAACCTTGCATCATGTAACCATAGTTTGGGTTGTTCTTTCCTAGTAAATAACTTTGCACTTGTCCATATTAAAGGGCTTGGTTATATAAAAAAAGGTCTTGAATAGTTGAGAGAAGGAAGTAATATTGCCTCTGAACAGGCCTCCAATAAGACTAGCGGTGGAGAAGCCAGGCAATTGACCTGGGTATTAATTTGGAGGGGTGTCATGCTGCTATTTTAAGTCAGTCTGTGAGACTGGGAATACATGAGTCTGAAAAAAGAGTGAACCGAAAGCAACTTTCGCCTGGGGAGCTTTTGGTGCACCCTTCACTAGCAGCAGCCTTGCATAAGATCCTACCTTAAATATTGTATACAATTCTGGAGGAAACATCTTCAAGAGGGCTTTGATAAGGTGAGGACATTTTAACAGAGGATCACCAAAATGACATATGGCCTGAGCTATAAGCTATACTTAGAGAGACTGAAAAAGATAAAAATGTACTTTCTAAAAGAAAGAAGGCCAAGAGTCTATGTTTATTTTATTTTATTTATTTAACTGTATTTATATCCCGCTTTTCACCGGGTCAAAGCAGGATATAAAGTATGTGCTCAAATATCTAATGGGTTTCTTAAAGTTCTTGAAGTTAGTATTTTCTATATGGTGCCAAATGGAAAGAGGCTCAAAAGGAATATGAGAAATACTTGTTTCACTTAGGTGGTTGTGGACAGTAAAGCTGGCAGGAGTGAGAACATGGGCAGAATTCAAGCATGCCTGGGGCAAATATAAAGCAAACTATGATCAGTAATAGTAGTACTAGAAGAGCAAGGGAGGAAGAATACCACTTATTGAATAAGACCTGTAATAGTACAGCAGGCAAGCCCAAACAGGCAAACTGAGAGGTTCAAGTTGTTTGCAAATATGTTTTGTGTTTCTTTAGTGTGCTATCAAGGTTGTCTCCATTTTGGTGTCATGGAGGTGATATGCTTTGTGGGCTACCATACTGTGATAAAAGTGACTGTGATATAACATGAGATAGGCAACATAGAACTTGTCTAACTTTTGGGATCCTGCCAGGTACTTGTGATCTGGATTGGCCACTGTTGAAAACAGGTTACTGGGCTTGATGAACCATTGGTCTAACTCAGCATGGCAAATCTTATGTTCTTGTGTTCTAAAGGACTACAGTGCAGTCGGTGGATAACGTCAACATGGATGGTTAGATTTCAGTATCTGTTTTTTTTAATCCTTTGTATAATTGGCAGGACTTTGCAGGTTTATAGCAAGCCATATGCCCTTGTGCTAATATGTTGAATAATGTGATAACTTTTCCATGCTAACACTAAATAAACACACTATAATATACTGCATCAGTTCTCAGTATCTTAAAATTATTAGTCATAAATTGTATAAACACAGCAGCATTTTTCATTATGATTCAGACTTTGTCACAGATGTCACAGTATCTTTGACTGTATGATTTTCTAATGACCTTAAAAAAATGCGTGGAAGTTTTCCTGAGCTGTTAAAAAAATGTTATCTAGGACAGGCATAAAAAAGTGTGATTCGCTCTCTGCACATAATAGGCAAAACAAGCAAACTGGGGAAAGTTGGTTATGTTCAAAGTATGGATGCAAATGACTGAGTTATCCAGTCTCATTCATGGCCTGTCCCAGTTTAGCTATGATTATTCAGAATAACCTCTCCCTTCTTTTGATTTCAGTGGGGCTATAGTTGAAATGGTTTGCCCGTCCCACTTGGCATATGCGCTTTGCACAGAGTTGTCCAATTCTAGGTTGACTTTTGAAATCTATTATAAACATTAGTAACCCAAAACCATCTACAGATGTTCATAACCTCTGTAGTCTCATAGGCGCATCCATCTCTGTGAAGTTACTCTCTCTGGTGCACTTACTGACAGGTTAGCTTGCAGTCTCAGCAAAAAGGTCAAGGTCTGAATCAGGGTGAAGACTGAACTTCTGCCCAACCACTGGAGATGCTAATTTCAGAGCAAGATTCAGTCAAATTTGGGAAAGATTTCAGTGCCGCTGCTGCTCTTCATATTTTTCTCCTTCAGTGTAACAGGCTGAACTAGACAATCATCAATCAGATACCTTTCCTGTGCACAGAGATCCTTATGCAGATTCTAAAATGTCGAAGAATGCCAGCTAAATTAACAATAACGAAATCCTTCACATTTTTTTCGTGATCATGCCCATTACAACTGTTTGTGAAGATTCTTGTAAGCATCAAGTATGCCTCATGACACTGTTAACACAATAATATATATGTATATCTATCTATCTATCTATCTATATATGTATATAAAAAGCTTTTTTTAACCACATGAAAGAATAGACTGAACCACTTCTTTGCATCTTTCCAAAATAAATGGCTGACTAGCATAAACTGATAGATTACCACATCTGTAGTTACCCTTTCAGGGAAGCGGAGTTCCTGCTGCACAAAGGCTTTTGGTCACGCTCGGTGCAGCTGCACTTGCAGAAACTCTGTCATCAGCAATCAGAGATGTAGAATGAATAGCACAAAAGTGGAAAAACCTGCATTTGTTTGTTTTACTCAGATGTCCAGCTGGTAATGTTGAACCTTTTTAAGTGCTTTGTTAATTAGAGCCCTCTAGGCCAAAGTTCATAATTAGAGTATTTAGGTAATTATAATACATCACGTTACCATGATTCCGCAGTCACAGTTTGTCAGATGTGACAAGAAACACATTCTCCCCCAACATGACCAGCACTGACTGAAGTGATCTGTCTTGGTTGTGGGTGTTCTTTTCTTGCTATACTCGCCATTGGCTTCTAATGTGCTTATACACTCTATCCTCAGTATTTGTGGGGGATAGGTTCTTAAAAAACCCTGCGAATATTGAAAACACAAATATGGAACAATTACTCCCACAGCCAAATATAGAAAAGAGACGGACATCTAGTGCATGCCCCGACAGTATTTTGAAGGCATCGGGTGCTTTCCCCGATGCTTGGATTATCCGAGGGGAAATATGATACAGGCATCAGGGAAAGCCCCCAATGCCATCAAAAGACTGTTATCAAAAAGCAAATCCCTGGTGGTCCAGCAGCCCCGATCCCCCACACCCCTCCTGGTAGCTTTCCAAACGAGCGGCAGCGCTGCCCATGTGCTCGCATTCTTGTGCCGCCATCTTGAAAAATGGCAGTCTGACCCCGCCCAGCATCGTGCGGGGCCATGTGCCACCCTTTTTCAAGATGGTGGCGCAGGAATGCATGGGCAGCGCTCCCATTCGTTTGGAAAGGTGGAGGATTTCGAGTCATGGATAGATGCGAGTAGACCGTGAGTGTTGTGGAATGGGTTACAATTTTATAGGAATGGATAAGCGAATCTGCAGAAACGGAATGCATGGATAGCAAGGATTTACTGTAATGACAATAGAATTCAAACCAATGTAAAAAATTTTAATTGAACCTTATAAAAATAAAAAATAATTCTGTGACATCACTGTAAAACCACTAGATTGTAACATACAGATAATGGGAATTTTTTCTTGCTGTAGTAGACCAGGGCCGTACTGAGCCAGAATTGTGCCCTGTGTGACTTGCACATAGGGCGCGTGCAACCCCTCCCCCCCCGCACCTCCATCCAGCCACTTTCTGTTCTTACCTTGCTGCTGCTGCCGCCCTCTGTTTTCTCCACAGCGGCGAGGGCAGCAGGGCAAGAGCAGAAAGTGGATGGACAGAGGTGGAGGAGAGGGCGCGTGCCTGATGTGCTAGTCACTGGCACTTTAAGAAGATCTCTCCCTCCTTGCTCTGACGTTGTGTAAGAGGAGGGAGGGATCCGACCTGCTTAAAGTGCCGTGAAAAGACTTAAGGGGCGCATTTTGGCTGCCTGCTGTTGCCCTGCCACCACTGAGAGAAGGAAAATTGCCGGCGGCAGGGCAACAGCCAGCAGCTGAAATGCACACCTTAAGTCTTTGTGCCCTATGTGGCCGCACCACTCACACAGGGCTAGGTATGGTCCTGGTAGAGACATTAATGCATAACTAAAATCTTGTGTTTAGAATATACTGGCGATAGTATTAAGACTTAAATAGTCAATTCTTTTTATAACAAGTACATTAAATATGTATTAAATATTCACCCTGAAAATAGGGCAGAGCTGCTATTCTTTGCAATCTACTATTGTACCCCACTGTCTCACTTCAGTGATCCCCTCAAACAACTGAAGTATCCACCTCACCTTCCAAGCCCATAACCACATACTAATATTCTTGTAAACCATTAGCATGAATTTCTGCCCTCCCAAATCCACCATTTCATCTCATTAATATCTCTAGCCCAGCAATTTGCCTTCCTTGTTCCCCCATTTGATTATTGCTCCTCACTGAACCTCCAAATTGGTAAAGGGATCAATATGGTGTAGTAGTGTGTCTGTCTGGGTACTCAGTGGGTCGGTGGACTGAGTGTTGGGGAATATTGGGAGAGGTGAGATTAGTGAATGAATGGGCTGAGTGAGGTTCATTAAAGAGTGGGGAACTTGGAGGTTAGGGCAAGGGTTTTTTGGCCCCAGTGTAAAGGCCCCAGACTTGAACTCCCCAAATAAGAGAACCTCTAATTTTTTTTTTCAGAAATCAATGGTTAGAGGTGGGACTTAACTTTCACATCTAACCATTGAATTTATATTGGAAGTAAAGGTAACTTTAGAGTTCACTTCTATTTTCGCTAATGGTTTAACTTTTGATTGGTGCACAGTGTTAACTGTTGTACAATCTACATATTATTTGCTAATTGCATCTGAAGTAAAGTTAAAAATATACGTACTGCTATAGGAAAACAAATCAGTGCTGAAAACTGAGTTGATTTCTACCATGCTGTTGTTGCACATTGGCCTCTAAGATAATTACACCGCAAGTATTTCTATGTCCATGGCCCAGTAGCTTCAAAACTCAACAGAGCTGCTCAGCAATGGTACAGAAGATTTTTTCACTGAAACTTGCAAGTTAAACAGACGTGCCGCCATTGCTCTGTCTATTGAAAAGTTGGTGCAAGATCATTTTAGGTCACTGAGCTTCCCTAGACAGCCAGGCTTTATGCAGTACATTTCTAAGCCCTAGAAATTACAACAAATCCATAATTTCTAGGGGTCAGAAAATTGTTCTATGAATAAAGGGAGAGAAATAAAAGTGTGATATTTGGCTGGCAGGTGATTGATGCATAGGTCAGTCAGCTCCTGAATAGATCACCTTCTTTTGAAATACAGACTTTGGCCCTACAGTGGCTAAGAATTACAAGTCCTTAAGTGAACCTGGTTTTGCGTTTGATAGCTTTTTGCTTAATCAACTGCTGCACTTCTGTCTGCAGAAGGCCTTTAAAAATATGAGATTAAAAGAGCACATTTTTCATGCTCTTAAGTTGTGTGTTCATTTCATAGTTTACTTGTTGTATAATGTGATTCACAGCAGGTATACTTTGATGGGACCAAAGGCTGAATGTATAAGTTTGAGAACAGTGTGGATCCCAGCACAAACATACCCATCTGGAGAAAAATGCCAAATTGTAACCTCCTGGGATTGCTATGTTTTGTATTTGGGTAAATTCCAGTTACATGTTTTAGAAAAATATTACATAGCTTCTGCAGAAATGAAAAAGAGACTCATGTTTAGCAAGAAATGTTTTCAGATCTTGATGTGCTGCAAAAAGGTCTGTGTACTTGCAATTATAACCTAGACTAAGCAGATAGAAACAAGCTGCAAAATACATACTCTAAACATTGCACAAAGTGCATTTGGCTGAGTGGATGGGGAAGAAAGGATATGGGGTATGTGTAGTGCCTTGTGAAGTTATTCATCCCCTTGGTGTTTGTTCTGTTTTGTCGCATTACAACCTGGAATTAAAATGGAGTTTTGGGGGTTAGCACCATGTGATTTACGCAACATGCCTACCACTTTGAAGGTGCAAAATAGCCTTTATTGTGACACAAACAATAATTAAGACAAATACCCCCCCTCCCACCCCCCCACCCCCCCCCGAAATCAAGAGTGTAGAGCCACCTTTTGCTGCAATTACAGCTGCAAGTCTCTTGGAGTATGTACAGAGGGTGGCTACTAAAATGGTTAGTGGTCTTCATTATAAAGCATATGAGGACAGACTTAAGGATCTTAATTTGTACACCTTAGAGGAAAGGCGGGATAAAGGTGATATGATTGAGACGTTTAAATACCTCCATGCCATAAATGCACAGGAGGAGAGCCTCTTTCGATTGAAAGCAAGCTCTAATACGAGGGGACATGGGATGAGGGTGAAAGGGGATAGATTCAGGAGTGATATGCAAAAATATTTCTTTATGGAAAGTGATGGATCCGTGGAATAGTCTCCCAGTGGAGGTGGTAGAGATGAGGACAGTATCTGAATTCAAAGAAGTATGGGACAAACACAGAGGAACTCTAAAGGAAAAAAAGGGGACTGTTGTAGTGACTGATATGGAAGGGCAGAATAAAACAGGCCATGTGGTCTTTTTATGTCATCATGTTTCTATGTTTCTATTAGCTTAGCACATCTAGCCACTGGGATTTTCACCCATTCCTCAAGGTAAAACTGCTCCAGCTCCTCCAAATTAGATGAGTTGCATTGGTGTACAGCAATCTTCATGCTAGGTACGTATGACCTAGATTGGCCACTGTTGGAAACAGGATACTGGGCTTGATGGACCTTGGTCTGACCCAGTATGGCATATTTTATGTTCTTATGCCACAGATTCTCAGTTGGATTGAGGACTGGGCTTTGACTAGGCCATTCTAAGACATTTAAAAGTTTCCCTTTAAACCACTCCAGTGTAGTTAGGGTCATTGTCCTGCTGGAAGGTGAACCTTTGTCCCAGTCTCAAATCTCTGGCAGACTGAAATAGGTTTTTCTCAAGAATTGCCCTGTATTTACTGCCATCCATCGTTCCTTCAATCGTGACCAGTTTTCCTGTCCCTGCCAATGAAAAATATCCCCACAGCATGATGCTGCCACCGCCATGTTTCACTGTGGGAATGGTGTTTTCGAGGTGATGGGAAATATTGGGTTTGCGCCACACATGGCATTTCCCATGATTGCCAAAAAGTTCAATTTTCATCTCATCTGACCAGAGAACTTTCTTCCATGTGTTTGGGGGGTCTGCCACATGCTGTTGTGAAAACTCCAAATGTGTTTTCTTATTTCTTTCTTTAAGTAATGGCTTTTTTCTGGCCACTCTTCCATAAAGCCCCACTCTGTGGAGTGTATGGCTTAAAGTGGTCCTATGGACAGATACTCCCATCTCCGCTGTGGATCTTTGCAGCTCCTTCAGTGTTATGCTTGGTATCTGTGGCATCTCTGATTAATGCCCTCCTTGCCCGGTCTGTCAGTTTTGGTGGGTGGCCTTCTCTTGTCAAGTTTTTAGTGGTGCCAAATTTTTCCATTTTGTTATAATGGATTTAATGGTGCTCCATGGGATATTCAGAATTTGGGATATTTTTTTATAACCCAACCCTGATGTATACTTCACAACTTTGTCTCTGACCTGTTTGGAATGCTCCTTGATCTTCATGTTGCTTGCTTAGTGGTGTTACAGAGTCATGGGCCTTTTGGAACAGGTATATTTATACAGGCTTTGTGTGACTGATCATGTGATACTGATTGCATACAGGTGGACCCTAATCAACTAATTATGTGACTTCTGAGCTTAATTGGTTGGCCAGATCTTATTTAGGGGTTTCATAACAAAAGGGATGAATACATATACACTCAGAACTTTTCAGTTTTTACTTGTTTTTTTTTTAACATATTCAATTTATTTTATTGTCATTCCACTTCACCAGTTTAGACTATATTGTTTTGTCCATTACCTACCATCCAAATGAACTTCCATTTTCATCCCAGGTTGTAATTCAACAAAACAGGACAGAAACTTAAGGGATGAATACTTTCACAAGTATGTATGGATATAGGGTAGCATGAAACTATCAGGATGTGGTCAGAGTGGCATGATGGGGGGAAGGCGGAGTGTGTGTGTTGTGGTTGTGGCATGTTTGAGGCATGGGGAAAGTGTGAGGAGCATAGTATGAGTCAGCCCCTTGCTTCTCCTTTCTTTCCCCCCATCCTCCCTTCCCACTCTTGTCTGTCTCCTTTATTTGTTTTCCTAACTCCTCCTCTGACCATCTTTTCAGTCGTATTCCTCTGCATCCGCAAAACCAGAAATGGATATGGACGGATAGACAGGAAGATATGTTGATAACAGGTGCTATTACATTTGCGTGACAAAAATAAAAAAAAAATAGAAAACAGGGTGTTCAAACTATATCTTACATATCTATATTTTGATGGTAGTCTCCAGTTTTTACTATCTGGAATTTATTTTGTTTAATTATCAGCAATGTTTTATGTAATGTTTTCTGTGTCTACTTCATGCCATACTTTCTCTCAACTATATCTGACCCTGCAAATCCCTTTTCATAACTGATGGTCAGATTTTGCATTCCTCTCTGGATCACAGATACTGTAGCGGGCTCTTCTCCGGAAACAAGCAGGAAGTCAGTCCTCAAGGAAGGGTGATGTCAGTGCCGACGGAGCCTGCATGGAAGCATCTCCCCAGCTTTCAAAGAAAGCCTTTGGAAGATGCACCACGCATGCGTGGTCCACTTCTCATCCAAGGGTGCCATCTTGTCCCAGTCTCCTTTTTTGCGTGGAGCCCTTCAGACACTGTCCAATTTTTCCCGGAAAAAGTCTGATTTTATTCTCAAGTTTTGTCCGGTTTGCATACCGGTTCCTTTCCATCCCCAAGTCAGTTCATTTCTATGTCTCTCCTTGGGTCCTTTTGTTTATTTTTTCTTAGTTTTTCATCGAGGTTTCCCTTAACAAGCATTCGCACCGTTTTTCAGCCGAAGGCCTCGGACCCCACTTTTTCTGAAAGCCTCCAGTGGCTTCAAAAAATGTGACCGGTGTGGCAAAATGATGTCACTCACCGACCCACAAGACTGTCCCGGAGCACAACAACTCCGAATGCAAGTTCTGCAGAACCATGACCCCAAAGGCCTTAAAGAGCCACCATCAGCAGCAGGAAAAATTCTTTCAGAAGTTCGACTCCACCCCAAAGTCTCCGGTAACACCACACTCCAGGGCCCCTTCTGATACCTTGGTGCCCCGCGAAGCCAAAGCCTCTTTGGAGTCCCGCAGTTGTGGTTCCTCTGAGTAGAAGTCTCCAGAGGTGGATCATAAGAAGAAAAAATCCTTGACCGCCTTGGAGGACAGATCCAGGAAGAAGGTGAAATCCCGCAGTCCCAGGCATGAGTCTGGGGAATCAGGGCAGGAGTGGCCTGCCAAGATGCCCCGCAAGGAGTCGTTGGCTCCTGCTGACTGGCCTCGGACCTCCGAGGCCATCCTCATTGAGGATGCCTGCATTGAAGGCTGTGAAGCCAACTGGCATGGAGACTAGAATGGCAACCTTAGAGGGCAGAATATCTGCCCTAGTGGCCATGCAGCAGGCATTTGTCTGGTTCGTCTGGTTCATCCACCCCAGTGATGGGACCCTTGACATTGAGGTCTTCCCCAGATGTCGAACCGGTCCTCAAGCGCCATCGGCCTTGAGAGAGCCCATGGCCCCAGTCGAGGTCCCGGTCCCATTCCTCGGGACACTGGTCCTCCCCAGCGAGCACTCGCGGCTCAGACTGACGATCCTCCAGAGGTCATTCATCACAAAGAGTAGTCCTCGACTGAGGTGATCATGCAGCGTCGTACTCTGACTTTGAGTCCAAATGGGAGACCGAGGGCAAAGAGTCCCCGGCCATGAGGTGCCACTGTTATGTGTCCTCTGATCTGTCTCTGCCGGTGACCCGACACTGTTCCCCTCAAGAGGACGTGGCGTTCCTCGATTTCATGAGGGTTATGGCCAAAGCTCTCACTATTGAGACAGAGGATGAGAAGGACCCACAAACTGAGGAATTGGAGATCCTCCAATACGAGGCATCCCCAAAGGAAACCCTTATGGTCCAAGTGCCCCCAATCCTCGACCACCTCCTCTTGTGCATGTGGGAAACACCAGCGTTGATACCTATTGTTAGCAAGCACCTTGATACCATGTACCATGTACGCTGAAGCCCTGGGTTCCAAAAAAAACAGCTTCTCCACAACTCCATGGCCATGGAATCAATCATGTGCAGGCTTAAGAGCCAAAAAAACCATTCATTGGTGCCACCTGGCAGGGAAGCCCGAATCCTCGACTCCCCTCGGCTGGAAAACCTTCAGGGCTCCATGCTAACATGCCAAATCCAGTCCTACCAGCTCTACATTGGCCTGTACCTGAAAGAACTGTTGAAGGAGCTTGGGGGATTCTCTGCAGGCATTAATGGCAAACTCATGCAAAGGTTCAAGACTCTAACCTCAGCAGTAAGAGAATGCTTGAAGTTCCTATCCCAAGCAGCCAACGATAGCTTTGAGTCATCGGCCAGGGTGGCTGCTGCTGGCATTGAGGCACGATGCCAGGCATGGCTGCAGTCATCTGACCTGGAACGATGAGTGCAGGACAAACTAATCGATGTCCCCTGCATAGTTGAAAACCTATTCAGGAAGCCCATGGTAGATAAAGCAACGGAGATAGAGGCTGAGTATGTCACGAGAACCAGGCTGTCAAAGAAGACCTCGGTGCAACCCTGAAAGAAAACCCCAGGGAAAAAGCCCTTTTTCCTGAGGAAGAAAAGGGGCTTTGCTAGTACTCTGCACTTCCAGGCCTTCTCGGCCCCTTAGCAGAGCCAACAACAGAAAGGCCAGGGACATGGTCTCAGAAAACAAAAAGCCCTGAAGCCCCAGGCACTGGCTCAGGCCCAGCCTGGGGGAAGCTTTTGACTGCCTGGGCATGACTTCAACTCCCTGAGGAGGTCCTCTGCTGCCCACAGGGGGGGCACCTAGCTGTGTTTGCCCACAGGTGGACAGCTATCACCACTGATATCTGGGTGCTACAAGTGGTCAAGTAGGGCTACCTCTTCCACCTACATTGGCCACCACCCTTGTACTTCCCGGGAGAACTCACCAGGACTCTCCTCCACCAAACCTTGTTCCTCACCGAGCTAGCAGGACTACTTCAGGACAAAGTAGTGGAGCCAGCCTGAGGCACCGGCTTCTACTCCAGATATTTCCTCGTCCCCAAGAGGACTGGAGGCCTCAGGCCCATCCTGGAGCTATGAGAGCTCAACAAGTTTCTGGTCAGGGAGACGTTCAAGATGCTCTCCCTTGGAACACTGATGCCATTCTTCCAGCATGGAGATTGGCTTTGCTCCTTAGACCTAAAGGATGCCTTCACTCACATCCTAATTCACCCCAGCCACAAAAAATACCTTTGGTTCATTGTGGGGGGACAGCACTACCAATACAGGGTGCTGCCCTTCGGTTTGGCTTCATCACCAAGGGTCTTCACAAAGTGTATCGCAGTATTCGCAGCCCACCTCAGGTTTCAAGGGGCCTTCGTCTTCCCTTACTTGGATGACTGGCTCATAAAGGGGGACACAGATACAGAGGCACAATGCACCACTTGATGCACCATAAATGTCCTGCAGCACCTGGGGTCTGTCATAAACTACCCGAAGCCCCACCTCACTTTGGCTCAGTGCCTAGAGTTCATGGGGGTGTGGCTGGACACCCTTGAGGCAAAAGCTTCCTCCCTCAGGAGAAGTCAGAATGCTTCAGGCAATTGGCCACAGAGGTGCAACGGTGTAGGACACTACCCGCCCAGCTTCTCCTCCGACTGCTGGGACACATTGCCTTCCCAGTCCACATGACTCCAAATGCCCGCCTGCACATGAGAGCAGCCCAGTGGTGCCTCTGCTCCCAGCGAGCCCAAGCCACAGGCAAGCTCAAGGACAGAGTGCAGGTGACCCGCCAGTTGGCAGGCTCCCTCGGATGGTGGCAGAACCTAGGTAATCTTCAGGCCGGCGTGCCCTTCCAGGCACCCACCTCCCATAAAGTCCTCACTACGGACGCCTCTCTAATGGCTTGAGAAAGCTCATTGCGAGAGCCTCCAGACACAAGGCTGCTGGTCTCAGAGGGAATCCAAGATGCAGATCAACCTGCTGGAATTCGGGGCAATATTCCTAGCTCTCAGAGCCTTCCGCCTCCACCAACAGCACCACGCGGTGCCGATCCAGACTGACAATCAGGTCGCGATGTTCTACATGAACAAACAGGGGAAGACAGGGTTGTACCCCCACTGCCAGGAGGCAGTAGCCCTTTACTCCTATGCTATACACAGCGGGATGCTCCTAAGGGCGGTCTACCTCCCGGGCCAGGACAATGTCTTGGTGGACAAACTAAGCAGATTACTCCAGCCACACGAATGGCGCCTGGACCCAGCAGTAGCCTTGTGGCTGTTCCGGCTCTGGAGCGTCCCAGTGATGGACCTGTTCACCAGCCCGAACAAGCACAGTTGCCCTGTTTCTGCTCCCGCTGACCGCACCTGGCTCGGGTAGCAGCTGGTGCATTCCTCATCCCATGGATGCAGGACCCCCTAAATGCCTTCCCTCCAACACCGCTAATAGCCCCTTAAGAATCTGTTCAAGACTCAGCGCAACAGTGTCGCTAGTGCTGATAGCCCCTTGGTGGCCCAGACAGCCCTGGTTCCCACTGCTCCTCTCCCTATCGACAGAACTGCCGAATCCCCTGGGCCGAGCCCCAGGACTGCTCTCTCAGGAGCAGGGCCCTCTCCTACACCCCAACCTGGGGTCCCTCTCGCTCATGGCTTGGTTTCTGAAAGGGTAGTGTTAGCCCCCTTCAACCTCCCATGAGGCATGGAAGAGATTCTCCTGGCCTCTCATAAGCCCTCCACGAGAATGGCACACGCCTTCAAGTGGTGCCACTTCTCAGTGTGGCGCACAGAAAATCAGATGAACCCATTCTCCTGCTGAGTGCATGTGGTACTCCAATACCTGCTTCACTTATTGCAGGTGGGACTGAAGTCCAAATTAATCAGAGTACACCTAAGTGCCCTCGCGGTGCATCACCACTCCATTGAAGGGAAGCCCCTCTCGGCTCAGCCCCATGTGTCTCAGTTCCTACAGGGCCTCATGTTATCCATACCCCCCATCTGCCCTCTGGCAGCAGAATGAGACCTTAGTGTGGTGCTCTTGCAGCTCACTAAGCCTCCGTTTGAGCCTCTTGCTACCTGTTACCAGCGATACCTTTCCTGGAATGTCACCTTCCTGGTAGCACTCACATCAGCTCGCATTGTCAGTGAGCTCCAGGCTCTGATGTCAGAGCCTCCTTACACAAGGTTCTACAAGAACAGGGTGGTGCTCCGCACACACCCCAAGTTTTTGCCGAAGGGGGTGTCTCCATTCCACCTCATTCAGAAAGTAGTGTTCCCCACCTTCTTTCCCAGGCCTCACGACAGTAGGGTGGAGACCGTTCTCCATAGTCAGGCTTGCAAGAGAGCCCTGTCCTTCTACCTGCAACGGACTCAGGGCCACCACAAAGCTGAACAACTTTTCGTATCCTATGACCCCCCAGCCATCTGGGGCACCCAGTGACTAAGCGAACTGTCCACTTGGATGGCGGACTGCATTACCCTTGCCTATGAGCAAGTGGGATTTCACTGGACCAGAGAGTCACGGCGCACTGTGTCAGGTCCATGTCTACCTCTGTGACCAATCTGTATTCAATTTCCATGATGGAAATTTGCCAGGCTGCCACCTAGTCTTTGGTCCATACCTTTGCAGCTCATTACTGCCTGGAGAGGGAGTCCCAACGGGACAGCACCTTAGGCCAGGCCATACTCCGTAACCTTTTCAGGGTGTAGGCAACTCCTGCCCTCCGACCCTTCTGTGTTCAGGCAGTCGCAGTGCTGGATCTCTGCCGGGTCTTGCGAGAGTCTCTTAGTAGGGACTAAATTGCTGCTGATCACAGTTCACTCTTTGCAGGTTGCCGTTTCATTTTTTTTGTTTTACAGGTTCTCGGCAGCCTTTAGATGGGGAATCCCATATGTGAGGACTGACTTCCTGCTTGTTTCCTGAGAAAGCGTAGTTACTCACCTGTAACAGATGTTCTCCGGGGACAGCAGGAATCAGTCCTCACAAACCTCCCTTCTCCCCTTGGAGTTTCTTCTTTATCATTTTTTATTTTTGCCATCTTAGCTATATCATTTGACTGAGGCAAGATGGCACCCTTGGGCTGGAAGTGGATCATGCATGCGTTGTGCATCTCACAAAGGCTTTCTTTGAAAGTTGGGGAGATGCTTCCACATAGGCTCCGTTGGTGCTGACGTCATCCATATGTGAGGACTGATTCCTGCTGTCCCCAGAGAACACCTGTTACAGGTGAATAACTACGCTTTCATGTGGGTTCTAGAGTCCCCGCAGTTAATTGGGGTTTCAGATTACCTACAATGAATAAGAATGATATGAACTTGTATACATTGAAGTTACTGTATATGCAAATCTGTTTCATGTTGATTTATTGTGAATAGTCTGAATACCTGTGGAGTCACCAGAAGAGGCCTGAGAAATTCTGCTGTGTCC
The DNA here is from genome assembly GCA_033557465.1 of Ichthyophis bannanicus. Taxonomy (NCBI): domain Eukaryota; kingdom Metazoa; phylum Chordata; class Amphibia; order Gymnophiona; family Ichthyophiidae; genus Ichthyophis; species Ichthyophis bannanicus. The sequence goes on from CM066031.1 coordinate 670,711,161, forward strand.
CATGTCACCTCTCCTACTTACCCTTGACATAAAACCAGTTCTTTTATCTTGCAGAGTGGCAGGCCTCAGGTTCTATTTAGAAACAGAGTAAAGAGGGAGTAGTCTTGAGACTTTAGTCCTTCAGTTTTTTCCTAATTCACTGTGTCTTCATAAAATAATAGTATAAGAAATACAGATAACATCTTAAATGTAGGTGCGGACATTTATACTTGCTTGTGTACTGGTGAACTCCTCCCAGATCACACTCCCCGCTATACCAAGCATCTATAATACCGCACCTGGATTTCTGCAATACTATCTATCAATCTACCCTCCTCCCATTGTAAACAGCTCTCCACTCAACAGTAAGGACCCTACAAGCAGCAACAAGATAGGATCATATCACCCCTATCCTCAAACAGTTCCACTGGCTCCTGGAGCATGTGCTAGAACGTTAACTGGAGTATACAACAATATTATTCTGTGCAGAATAATATCAGTGTTCATAAAAGACAATATTACTCTGCACAGAATATTGATGTTAATGTGGCAGCACATGTGCATAACATTGTTCCTGCAGACTTCCCGTACTGGTTATTTTTCACCACTTCCTTCAACAAAAAGCCAGAAAAAGGTTGAGTGTGATGAACACTCAAGAAACAGGCATATATTCCTTACCAGCACTGACCATAGAACTATGAGCTATCTACATTTTCTCAGACCTTATGCTAAAACCCCAGAGTTCTGGGAGGTGGAGCAAGATGGTGGACAAGAAGCTACTCTGTTCACGTCAGACTTTTCTTGAGTGGCATTACTTTATGGTTAACAAGAAGAGCAAGACTCTTGGTCATAGTAAGGGTCAGGGCAAATATCCATCTTCAGTGACTAGTCCTATGGATGTTTTTGTTTGGTGCAATGGTATTACTCTGGGTAGTTTCTCCAAATGAGTTAGTTTTGCGCATACTATGGCAGTCGTAAACCTCACTTCTAAGCCAGGGTATGTGGAGTATGATCTTAGTCTCTCAAATTTACTGCTAATGCTCGGCGTAATACTTTATTATTTATTTATTTATTAACATTTCTTATATACCGCACTATTTGCCATCAGCGTGGTTTACATAGAACAGAAACATCCGACAGTTTACATATGTCTGGTCATTACATTTAACAGGAAATGGAACTTGGAGAACAGGGTAAACTATGTACATAGGAGGTGTAATGAGAGTGGATACTGTTTGGTGTTTTACATTGTTGGGAACGCCTGTTGTGAGGGCTTGTCTAGTTGACTACTACTAATATTGAGTTGCTCACTATTTGAGTGTGACTGGGGTTTGGAGTTGTCAGAGAGATATTTGATGAAGAGGAAATGTTTAAGGGCCTTCCTGAACTGGCTCAAGTTGGGGATTGCTCTGATTGCCCATACAATACTTGGATTGCCCATACAATACTTGCATTGTACTAAAGAGAGCCTCCTGCTGGAGTTCGCAAGATGTAACATGTATGGGTTGTTTGTCAAGATGTGCCTGGAAGTTCTTCTTTGTCAAGTCTGTGGCTCCCAGTACAATGAGAACTATTTCTGTATCTGTGGAACTGACATGAGGAAGTACTGTTTTGACTACAAGGCCCAAGGGCAGTTTAGTGGAATTTTCTTTATCCAAACCTGCAGCTTTCATATTGCATTTGATTTGGGTTGCTATTGAGAGTTTGGGTAGGGCCCTTTTAGGGACAAATTAGTAAAATTTCCACTCAACTATGTAAATAGTGTTTTGCAACATGAGATAGATATTGAAAACTGTAAGAGGAAGCTTGATAATTTGGAGACTAATTGAGAAATTACAAAGTTAATAAAAGACAGTATGTATCTTAACAGAAGTTTGGTGAATTTGGATAATATCCCGAGGGAAAAAAACCCTTTGTTTTATTAGCTTTCCTAAAGTAAGTTCCCATGTGAATGTATTATTAAATACAAAAATGGGAAATATGTTTTCTTTGATCCCTCTCAATTAACTTTTCTTTGTGACAAATCTGTTGAAACCTCTGAAGATGTATTTTTTTATTAGAACTTATATACTGCCACTTCCAAAGATCAGTGGCGGTTTACAGAGAACATAACTGGAACTTTACATTACAACACTGGAAAACTTATTTACAGGATTAAACGTGGTTGTACAGATTAACAGTTCGCATAACTATGTACAATAAGCAGAAAGTGTATAGCATGTGTTGGTGAATGAAAGGGAGGGGATGGAGGGGTAGTGGCTGTCAAGGGTGGTGGGGTGTTATTGGTAGAAGGTCCATAGTACTCAACAAATAGGTGGATTTTGAGCTCTTTCCGGAAAGTTTGGAGGTCTTTGATGGCTCTTAGGTTGTCTGGTAATGAGTTCCAAATAAAAGGGGCAACGTAAGTGAAGGCTCTGTTGCTGCTAGTTTTGTTGGCATTGCGGATATGGGTTGGGATTGCTAGTGTATTCTGGGAGAAGACCCTCCTGGTTCTTGAGGTGTTGGGTGGGCTAAGGAGGGAGTTGAGGAAGGATGGGCAATTTTATTATACAATTTGAAAATAATTATGAGGTATTTAAATTTGGCCCTCATAGCAATGGGCAGCCAGTGGAGGGATTGGAGGAGCGGCATGATGTGGTCCGAGTAGTGAGCTTTGAGTATAATGCATGCAGCTAGGTTTTGAGCTAACTGGAGTTGATGGATGGTGTTTTTGGGTAGGCCATACAGAATACTGTTGTAGTAGTCCAGGTGGGGTGTTATCAGTGCTTGAAGGACTAATCTGAAGTCTTAGCTGTCTAGTAAGGGTCGGAGATGCTGTAGCATTTTTAGTTTGACGTATATGATCTTTGCGGTAGCTTTAATGTGGGGGACCATGGAAAAGGATTGATCTAGGATGATTCCTATTTGATTTATTTTTTAACTTCTAGCTCTGAGTTGCATAGGTGGAGTTTTGGGGTGGGGGTTGAAGTTTTGGTTTTTGGGTGATGTATAGCGTGTTTATTTTCTTCATGTTAATTTTTAAATTGTGTGTGTTAAGTCAGTTGGATATATCGGTGAGGCAGTCTTGGATTTGAGAGCAAATGGGGTTGGAGATATCTACTGGGTGATACAGCATGATATCATCCGCGTAGAGGTGATAATGTACGTTGTGTTTTTTGAAAATGTGACATATTGGTTGCATGTACAGGTTGAATAGAAGTGAGGATAGGAAGGAGCCTTGGGGACACCTTTGCCTTGTTTGAAAGTTGAGGAGGATGCTGTGCCTATTTGGATCTGTAGGGTGCGATCGGTAAGGTATGATTTAAACCATTCTAGGACTGTGCCTTGAAGGCTGAGTTGTTGTAGTCTTGTTATCAATATGTTCTGGCTTATGCTGTCAAAGGCAGTAGCTATGTCGAGAAAGACAAGAAGGAATGCTTGTTTATTGTGGTTTAGTCCATGGTGTAGTTTGTCCATAAGGGTGAGTAGTAATGTTTCTACACTATGAAAAGGTCTAAAGCCTTGCTGTTGGTTGTTGAGTGGAGCATTTAGATCTTAGAAGTCTTGTAATTGGATTTGCACAGTTTTTTCGATAGTTTTTGCCAGAAATGATAGGCTGGCAATAGGCCGATATGAGTTTGGGAGGGTCTTGTCTATCGTATTGGATTTTAGGAGGGGGCGTATGGTTCCTTGTTTTAGGGCAGAAGGCATTTGCTAACAGGGCAGGGGTCTGATGGGGATGTGGTTGTATTGATGTTCGAGATAGTATTTTTTAGTTGTGTGAGGTATATGTGGTAAAATGATGACCAGGTGTTTTGGTTGTGAGGTTTGGTCAAGCTGGGAATAACTGAGGAGTTGTTGGAGTGAGTATTGGTGTGGTTGTTACTGGTACTTAGGGGGTCGAGTTTTTCCATAAGGAAATTTGCAAAAATTTGAGGTTCTATACGGGAAAGTTCAGTGTTGTGATTGTGAGATTTGGTTAAGGATTTGACAATTGAGAACAGCTCTCTAGGTCTGTTGAGGGATTTTGTAAGGAGCTTGGTGTGGTATTCTTTCTTTCTATTGTTGATGGCTTCTTTATATGCTTTGAGAGTGGACATGTAGAGTAGATTGTCGGTGTTTGCCCTTGTGGTTCTCCATTTGGTTTCTAGTTTTCTGAGCTGCTGTTTTAGCTTTCTTAGTTCAGCGGTATACCAGGGTTTAGACTCTTTGTGTTTATTTGAGTGGGGGGTGGGGTATAGTCTGGGTTCTTGATTTGATGTGGTATTTTTGCTTTCTCGTGGTGTATCCTAACTTCATCGAGGGCATCGGCTTCCTCTCAAGAATCTCAGGTTTTCTTCCAAGTCCAAATGTAAGAGTAAGTCACAGTCTCTGGTTGTGCCCAAATCCTTGGCATCAAGAACCAATACTGAGGCCAGTGAACATAAGCATAGATGTTCTTCCAATGCAGATCGGCCAGCCAAACAGCCCCGGTGGGAGGATCTTTCCTCTAAAGCACAAGTGAGGCTCTGGGATGCTCTCGAGGCATCAATCTCCAGAGAGCTACCGGTGCCATGTTCTGGAACGGTGGTGCTCGCCCCCGTCAGGGAATCTGAAGGGGAATCACTCAGTTCTTGAGACCTTCAAGACATCCCTTCGGACCCTTCACCCCCTCGAGCAGCATCGGTCCCCTCCTGAAGATATGTCTTTTCAGAAATTCATCCGGGATATGACATCAGCGCTCGCTGTTACAGTAGCCTCGGAAAAAGAACCGAGGGCTGAAGAATTGCAGATACTTCAATATCTTCCAATGCTCACAGAGGCTGCTACTTTATCAGTGCATCCTATCCTGCAGGGTCTAATGCTCCGCATGTGGGAAGCACCACTCATGGTTCCGCCTGTTGATAAACGGCTCAATACTATGTACTGAGTACTGCAGTTCTCAGACTTCCAAAAGCCTCAGCTCCCACATCACTCAATGGTAGCGGAATCAGTGATGTGCCAAATTAAGAGTTCCAAGAATCATTCTTCCCTGCCACCAGACAGAGATTGCAGAACACCTGATGCCTTTGGGCGAAAATGCTTCCAGGCATGCATGTTAGCCTCCAGAATAAATTCTTACATGCTATACATGGGCATATTTCTGAAGGATGTAACCAGGGATCTGGAAACCTTCACTACTCTTCTTCCTGATGATGATAGGAGTGCTTTTCAGATACTCATCAAACAAAGTCAGAACACTTCCAGGTTTCTCACCAGGGCCTCCTATGATGCTTTTGAATCAACAAGCAGAGTCTCAGCAGTCTGAATTGGAGCTCATAGGATGGCCTGGCTATAGGCATCAAACCTTGAACAGTGGGTACAAAACACGTTGGCCAATATCTCATGTACTGGAAAAAATCTTTTTGGCAAAGAATGGAGGGAAAAGGCAGGGGAGATTGAAACAGATGATCTCACCATAAAATGCCTTTCAAGGAAAACAGCTGACCCCTCCAAAACAAAGGTTCTTCCTAAGAAATCTTTCTATGCCAAAAAGACAAGTTACAATATCAACAACAACTTCAACAGCAGAAACAACAGGGTTCTCCTAACCCCAGGAAGCCAAAGACTCCTAAACCTCAACCAGCTGCACAGCCACAGCCTGTGCATGGTTTTTGACTCTTTCCTAGAGAGCATTGCCAATCTGTCTCTGGAAGGGCAACAGCCCCTCCACATAGCAGGCAAACTTTGCCATTATGCCCACAGGTGGCACCTCATAACATCAGAGTAGTGGACATTCCCCGTTGTCCAAAGGGATTATTAGCTTCACTTTGAGACCTTAACCCCCACCAGCTTCGCAGGAGACTGTCCCACACAAACCCTTCAAAGCACTCTCTTTGGAGAAGAGATGACCACCCTGTTATCCCAGGGTGCCATAGAAAGAGTTCCTCCTACTTAAGAAAAGATGGGCTTCTACTCTCCGTATTTTCTCATTCCAAAGAAAACAGGAGGCTTCAGGCCCATCTTAGATCTCAGAGACCTAAACAAGTTTCTGGTTTGAGAAAAATTGAGAATCATTTCACTAGGAACTCTTCTGCCATACCTCCAGAGACATGATTGGTAAGTTCTCCAGACTTAAAAGAGGCGTACATGTATTTACTGATACATCCCTTGCACAGACAGTATCTGTGCTTCATATTTCAAGGAAACCATTATCAATACAGGGTTCTCCCCTTCAGTGTATCCTCTGCCCCAAGGGTCTTCACTAAGTGTATGGCAGTAGTTGCTGTCTATCTGTGCACCTTGGGCATATTCCTCTTTCCTTAAATGACTGGCTGATTGGGGAGACTCCCATCAAGAGGTCAGACTCTCCCTTCATCTCACCATCACACTGCTCCAGCATCTGGGCTTTGTCATAAACTTCCCAAAGTCTCATCTCACTCCAACCCAATAACGAGTTCATTAGAGCGGTGTTAGATACCCAGCAGGCTAGAGCTTTCCTTCCATAGGATCGTTCTTCCCACCTCATCGAACCTCCAAAGTCAGACTCAAGTCACAGCTCAAGAGATGCTACGTCTCTTGGGACACATGGCTTCCACAGTCCATATTGTTCCCTATGCTCAATTGCACATGTGTCAAGCCCAATGGACTCTGTCTTTCCAGTGGATGCAGGCACAGGGGCATCTCAGAGACAAGATCCACATCGCCCATCAGCTGATCAACTCCCTTCAGTGGTGGTGCTCCCCCCAAAACCTACTTATTGGTCACCTTTTCAGATGTTTCCACCCTGATGACGGATGCATCCAAGCTGGGTTGGGGAGCACATCTCAATGACTTGACCACACAGGGCCTGTGGACACACAAGAATCCGCCATGCAGATCAACTTCCTAGAACTACAAACATTGACAAATGCTCTTTGGGTTTTTCAACCCCAACGTTTGTGGCAACCTGTTCTAGTCAGAACAGACAATTGGGTAGCCATGTTCTACATGGACAAGCAGAGGGGGGCGGGGTCCCATCCACTCTGCGAGGAAACACTTCACCTGTGGTCTTTTGCCATCTGACTCCGCATTCATGTCAGAGCAGTGCACCTCCCAGGCAAACTCAATATCCTTGCGGACAGGCTAAGCCATATGCTTTGTCCACATGAATGGACATTGCATTGGGAGACAGCTGCTCAGATCTTTCAGATGTGGGGAACCCCACTCATAGATCTTTTTGCCACTCTGCAGAACACACAGTTTGCACTCTTCTGCTTCAGAGTTCAGTCACTACACCATCAGGCCTTGGATACCTTCCTTCTACACTAGGGATGGGGTTTGCTTTATGCATTCCCTCTCATCCCCTTGATTCCCAGTGCCGACAAGGGCTCCATAATTCTCATAATCCCCTTTTAGCCCTGTTAACTGTGGTTCCCTCTTCTTCTTCGCCTAATGCAGACTCAACCACTCAACCTAGGATATGTGCCTGACCTCCTCTCCCAGGACAATGGGACACTCCTCTATCCCCAACATCCATTCCCTATGCCTGACAACATGGTTGCCAAAGGGTTAGTGCTCACTAACCTCAACCTGCCTCAGGTGGTCAAGAATATACTCCTTGAATCTCTCAAGGGCTCTGTCAGATGATCTTATGCGTTTAAGTGGCACAGGTTTGCACTTTGGTGTTCCCCAAAGGGAATTGACTCTTTTGCTTGATGGAGTTCCTTTTACAATACCTCAGAGTGCACCTTAGTGCCATTGCAGCTCATCACGAACCACTTCAGGGACAGCCTATCTCCTCAGTAGCACACTTCATGCGGGGTCTCCTGCTGTCCAAGCTGCCCATTAAGCTGCCTCCGGTGGCTTGGGGTCTCAATGTGGTTCTCGTGCAACTTTTAAAGCCTCCTTTTAAGCCTTTAGCTACCACTTCACTGAAGTTTCTCTCATGGAAGGCACTCTTCTTCATTGCCCTTATGTCAGCTCATCTCATTAGTGAGCTGCAAACTCTGGTGGTGAACCCACCCTATATCCGGTTCCACCACAACAAGTTAGTTCTGCGGACCCATCTGCATTTCCTTCTGAAAGTTGTTTTTCCTTCCATTTGAACCAGTCATCCCTAGACCACTTGTGTCTCGGGTGGAAGCAGTGCTTCACAGTTTAGTCTGCAAACGAACGCTGACTTACTATTTGAGTAAAACTAAGAATCACAGATGATCCTACCAATTATTTATCTCTTTTGGTCCTAGTCACCTGGGTTACCCAGTGACAAAATGGACTCTATCCAGATGGATAGCAGATTGCATTTTCTTTGCTTATACACAGGCAGGACTCTCCCTGGAGTGTCACATTACTGCTTATAATCTATGACCTATGGCAACCTCCATAGCCAATCTCCGTTCGGTATCCACTGATGAGATCTATCGGGCAGCTACCTGGTCCTCCATACACACTTTTTCTTCCCACTATTGCCTGGACAGAGACTCCCATCAAGACACTATCTTTGGCTAAGCTGTACTCCTGCACCACTTTGGAACTTACTCAACTCCTACCCTTCATCCTGGACTTCTTCAAGAAACCAAATTACCTTTAGAGGGGGTTCTCACCTGCTGGAATCGAGTCCAAGACCCACAACTATTCCAGACTCTTCGGCTGCACTACTTTGGCCTCAGGGATTTTTCTGCTCTACCCCCATACCTATCTGGTTCCGGGGAGCTAGCAAGTCCCATATGTGAAGACTGTATTCCTGCTTGTTCCTGGAGATAATGTAATTACTCACCTGTAACCGGTGATTTCCGGGAACAACAGGAATCAGTCTTCACAACCTGCCCTTCTCCCCTAGGAGTTGTAGGATGAGATTGTTTTTGCTCCTCTTCTCAGCTACTGAGGAGAGGGATTGGGAAAGTGGGAAGACAGTCACACAGGCACAGTGGATGGCTCCCAAAAGCTTTCTTATTGGATACTGGAGAGCATTCACCTTCCCAATCCCTCTCCTCAGTTGAGGTTGGGAAGACAAACTCTGAGAAGAAGAGCTGCTTTTCCTGGAGATCACCTGTTACAGGTGAGTAAGTACGCTTTTTTTCTGAGACAATAGAGGGTTAAGTGACTTGCCCAAGGCCACAAGGAGTGCTAGTGGGAATTGAATGCTGGTCTCTAGATTCCCATGCCCGTGCTCTAACCACTAGGCTACTCCTCCATTCCTTCCTTTTTATTGTATATTGCTTTGGATTTATCCTGTTGTGAACAAGTGGTATGCTTGGAAGTAATTGGAAATGTATAAATAGTTGCAAAATAGTTGAACTATTTATGAATTTTCAATTACTTTCAAGGAGGACTGATGCTACCATTAGGTGAAGTAGGCGGTGGCCTAAAGTGCTGATCATCCCGCCCACTGCCGCTGCTGTCACGCCTCACCAGGACCTACAGTGGCAGCAATGGCTTGAAACAGCCATACCAGGGCAGTTTGCTTCCACCCCCACCGATGCTGACTTCCTTGTGTATGGCGGTGCTGCATAAAGTATTTCGATCATTGCACTGCTGTTTTGAGTGTAACTCACATCTTTTGACCCCTGAGGAAGGCATTTTGTCACCAAAACATGGCTATGTAGAGTCCTTTTCATGTGCAGGATGGCTTAATTAAATATTTTCAGTTTTCAATGCCTCTTTTGCATTTTCTATTATATATCAGTGGCGGTGTTTTCTTTGATTGTGTGATTCCTGGAGCTGATTTAGAAATTCTTTTTCTTTTCTTTTTTCTTGTGTTATTATTCCAGTATTTCATGTGTTTTTATGGATAGAACAGTTTTTCTGTATAAGTTTGCATTTGATTAATTTGTATATTTGATATTTGTATAAATAAAAATTAAAAAAAATCCTACTCAGGCAATTGCACTTCTTTTTTTAAGGATAATTTTTTCAAACAATACCATGCATATACTGTTGAAAATATATAAAAACTCTGTGCATTAAATCCCCACCCCAACCCTAACACTGAGAATGTCTCCTCATTTTAGGTAGGCTTTGTGCTGATATTGTATAAAAACACATTGGCGCCTATATGACTTTGCAGGCTTATATTAGGTGCCTACATACAGTAGGTATCTAGTTATAAAATTACCCTCAGGATGGACAATTTATAGAGTCCATTTCAAAATATAATTTTAGTGCCATGTCTGCTAGTTCCTCAGTCAAACATCCATTGGCTTTTAATTATAACCCAACAAGAAAATAAACTGTTGAACAGTAAATCTGGCGTTTATCAGCACAACAATGTATGTTGAAGGCAAAAGATCTGATCAGCTATATTAAAGAAATAAATATTTAATAAAATTAGTGATAAAGATGCACCTTGTAGAACCTCTTCCTCCCCCCCCCCTCAATTTAGCTAGAATGGAGCTGAAATTTTACCTCTTCGGAGTCCAGACAGTTATGTTGATTCAAGGTGAATGCTAACTGTTTTACAAACTTACCAAAAAAGATAGATCTTGACCAGGTTGAAAACTATAGACTTGTAGAAAACCTAATTTTTTTTAAACAGTGGTTTAATTGGGGCTCTTTTAAAAGGTCTTGGGAACACTGCTCCAGAAAGAGACTTTTCAATAACAATTGTCACAGCAGTCACAAAATTAGCATAGACGGACATCTTAACTAAAGTAGAGGGTTAGGGATTTAGAGCACAGGCTGAGGGCTGGACGTTTCTCATTATCTTGGGAATTTCAGCCATATCCAGCGAATGATGACCATCCCTTAGGAAACTAGCTATTGGCCTGAGGCAAGGATACAGCCAAATAAAAATTTTGCTGGATTTTATTCTTGAAATAAGGAGCAATGTCCTCAGAGTAATTTGGAGTAAATAGTTGGACTTGGTGATTTAGCTAAACCCTTAACTACAGAGAAAAGTTAAATGAATTTAAATAGCACTTATATTCCGTCCATAGCTCTGCGGAGGTTTTAAGTGGATTACGTCAGCAATCATATTAAATCAAAAGCAACAAAACATATTACAATTATTCATACATGCACAGTATTCTGTTATAATCATTCCCACATATGATATAATCAAAATAAAACCCATAAAACAAATATAAGTCATAATATAATTATTCTATCTGATGAAAATACCATGTCTAATAATTTCTAGAACCAAAGATAAGATGGTTCAGTACGTAAATCTAAAGGCAAAATGTGTTCCATAATTGTGGGTATTTTCCCAACAAAGTTTGATTACATGTGGATACTAGCTTTATCTCTTGAATTGTTGTAATTCATATTTGTACATCTTGATTTGACCAAAGTGCCCTTTTAGGGATATATTACAGAATCTTTTTATCTTAGATAGAGGGGTTCTTTTTCCTTCAAAGCATGACATGAAAAAATTAAGGGGAGATATTGAATAGTGGTGGCTAGCACTTGTAAAGCAGCCAGCCATTGCCGCTGAACTGTGATCCTGGCTATTCAGTACTGGGACCATATGATTACCTGAATAACCAGGTCAGCTGGATAGCGCTGTAGCTAACTGGACAGAAGCAATATTCAGCCTCTGCCCAGTTAGCTAAAGCGGTGAAAGTTAGGCAAGCTTTTTAGGTGCCTAACCTTTGCCTCTTTGGGATAATTGGCTAGTGGCTGAATATTGCCACTAGTCGGTTATTCTGTGTGCAGTCTCTGCTCTCCTCCCGGAACACCTCAACACTAGCAGCTAGTGTTGGGGCATTTAGTGGTGGCAGCCCGGGATATTCAGTGGAATTAACTGCATTAATGCCGCTGAATATCCCACTAAACGCCATTTAGGCTTTTTGCAGGTCTGCAAACCGCCTAAAAGGCTTTGAAAATTCCCCCCACCAACCCCCCCCCCCTTTAAAACAGACCCATCTCTTCTGTGCTGCCTTCGACCTGACCCCACCTTCCTCCCCCCTTCCTGTCCCCTCCTAGCCTCCTACATAGTTTGTTCTCCCCTGTTAGTCTGTTTCTCCGAGCCTTATGTCTGTCTGCTCATCTTTGCTCTTTCCCTTTCCTATCCAACCAGTGGAGTTCTGTTTCTCTTTCCTGCAGTCTCTAATTTTGATTTTTATATTGTAAACTGCTCTGGTGCTTCGGTGTGGGCGGTATATAAAGCAATGAATAAAGATAAAGTATCTGCTGCAAGAGGAAACCAATGTAAAATTATCAGATATGCAGGCTCTGGTTTTGTGGTTGTCAGGCTGATGTGGTCCACTGCCATTTCAACTGCATCATGCCGCCCCTCCAAACAGATGGCCTAGACAGGCACCTTGGTATTCAGCTCACATTTCCTTCTGCCCTTCATATTTCCTAACATTCCTGGTCAGAGATAGGTGTTAGTTGCATCCATGGTAGCGGCATGGTTTGGTATTTAGCACGCGACTAACATGCCTGCCCCAGCTGTGTGCCCTGATTCCACTCTCTCTCTGCTCAGTCTCTGCCTTAACCCCATCTATTTGTGCAGTGTATTGTTAGTGCAGAAGTTTTAGTGCAGTCAGCCTTAGGCCATGTGACACTTGCTATTGTGCAGCCGAAATGTGCATTAACTCTGTGCTAAAACCTGCGCTACCACCTGGAAAACTTGGTGACTTTAAGCCTGGGATACAGAACAGGTTGTATTTTTATTTAGAAAATGATGTTGATTTCATTAAAAAAGCAAAACTAGTTTTCAGCTTACTTTAGAGGTGTTAAACAAACTTCTGTTAGATGTATGTAGGCTCTTATAGCCTTAAAGGAAAACAGATAGGTATTTAGGGCCTGATTTTCAAAGGCAGTTATGTGGGTAACTGCCCATGTTACCTGTATGAATGCCTTAACCCGTTTTGGACAGCTCGCATATTCTATCTCCAGGAACAAGCAGGAATGAGTCTTCACATAAGGGTATCGTCGGTACCGACGGAGCCTGCGCAGGAACGCTCCCCAGCGTCCAGTAAGAAAGCTTTTGGGAGCATCCCACAGCACCTGCGCGCTGCCTTCCCGCCTTTTCCAACCGCCTCTCTCCAGTTCTTCTTTTCCGCGGAGCCAGCAGGTCGTGTCCCTGTCACCGCAGAAGAATTTCTTATTTTTTTCTTTATTTTTCTGTGTCGCGTCTGCCTTCTTCGTCAGACCGGTACCGCCGGTCTTTTTCTTTTCTTCTTAAAAATAAAAAACAAAAAACTTTTCTTTCTTCAACTGTGCATTTTCAGTTTGGGCCTTAGGCCTGAATATTTTTCTCCTCATGGAGAAGCCCGCTTCCGGGTTCAAAAAGTGCATGAAATGTGGCGGTACTATTTCTGTCACAGACACCCATGATTGGTGTCTAAAATGTTTGGGTCCTGACCATTCCATCACGGATTGTGTGTCCTGTACCATGATGTCTAAAAGAGGTCGGCAGAACCGAGCAGCCAAGCTCAGTACCCTGTTTCCCTCTGATGCAGCCTCGGTGGCATCGACGTCTTCCAGGGCTTCTTTTTCCTCTCATGGATCTCAGGTAACCAAACATAAATCTAGCTGGTCCTCGAAGGGCAAATCTCCCTCTAAGCATCGAGATGCCTCCGGGCTTGTCCTCGAGGACTCCGCACTGGCAAAATTACCCCGGTGGGAAGTTACGGCTTCCAAAGCATTATCTATGGGTTCACAGGTTGACATAGATGGCTCGGCCTCGACCGATCACCTGTTGCCGTGTTCTGGGGTACCGCTGGCCTCCACTGGTACCGACATCCAGACTCTGGTGGCGTCAATGGATCAGAAGATTCTGTCCATGCAACGCACCCTAACGGCGTTTATGCAGGCTTCGACGCCTCCGGTACCGCAACAATCTCCGTTGCCGGTACCGACTCCAACGGTGTCGACTGCAACGGTACCCTGTCCTATGATGCCCATCGGTACCGAATCGGTACCACTTACTCCCGATGTCGATCCCACTCGGTACGCGTATCGGGCTTTACAGGAGCATCCAGACAGGCGATACTTCGATTCCTCCGAAGACTCTGATGAGCCGGAGGCTTCTGTTGAGGCACCGGTACTTCTTCCTCAGGAGTCTGCTTCTCCAAAACGAAGAATGTCTCCTCCAGAAGACTTGTCTTTCCAAGACTTCATTAGGGAGGTGGCTAGGGGCCTCTCCATTACAGTGGCCCCTGAGTCAGAGCCTAGAGCCAAGCAATTAGATATTTTGCAATATCCTAAGGCTCCTAAAGAAGCAGCTACCTTACCTATTCATGAGATTCTTTATGATCTCATGTTGAGCATGTGGGAGACTCCTCTTACCACCTCTCCTCATTCTCGCAGGTTAGACACCATGTACCATGTCCCTCCTTGTCCTGGCTTTCATAAGTCTCAGCTTCCTCACCACTCTATTGTGGTGGAGTCTGCCATGAGGAAAATAAAGAGTGCAAAAAGACACTCATCTAATCCTCCAGGACGTGAATGCAGAACCCTTGATGCTTTTGGCCGAAGGGTCTTCCAAGCTAATATGCTTGCTGCCAGAATCAACTCCTATAGTCTCTATATGGGTATGTTTCTGAAAGAAGTCACAGATCATCTGCAGACTTTAGCCCCTTTTATTTCAGAAGATAAAAGGCAGGAATTTCTCACTTGGCTTAAACATGCCCAAGATGTTTCCAAATTTTCCAACCGTGCAGCCTTTGACTCTTTTGAGTGTGTCAGCAGAGCCTCGGCTATTGCCATAGGTGCACGCAGAATTGCTTGGTTACAAGCCTCTGATTTGGAACTCTGGGTCCAAGATGAACTGGGAAATCTTCCCTGTATAGGTGAAAACCTTTTTGGCAGGGATTGGCAAGCAAAGGCCACTCAGATGGATGCTGAGAACTCTGCTTTGAATCGACTTTCAAAGTCTACCTCTGCTCCTGTTAAGAAAAGATTGTTCAAAAAGACACCTTTTTCTAAAAAGGGAAGATATTATCCTGCTTATGGTCAGCAGGCATCTTCTGCAGGTTGTTTTGCTGCAAAGCGTCAGCAACCACCTAAACAGGCCAAGTCAAAGGTTGCCAGGCCTCCCACGGCCCAGCAGCCTCAGCCTCCTCAGGGCCTTTGACTTGCAACTAGAGAACTTAGCCTTTCTAGCTCTGGAAGAACCAGAGCCCCTCACCATTCCAGGAAGGTTAGCTTACTTTGCTCCCAGATGGGAGCAAATCACAGCAGAGCAATGGACCCTCTCCATTATAAGGGAAGGGTACAAACTTCATTTCTTAAACCTTCCTCCCCACACCATGGTGAAACAGTTCAATTCTCCAACATCTCTCCTCAACCTTCTGGGTCAGGAGATTGCTACCCTTCTTGCCCAAGGGGCAATAGAAGAAGTACCTCTTCTTCAACAGGGCTCAGGGTTCTACTCCCCTCATTTTCTTATTCCAAAGAAAACAGGGGGCTACAGACCCATATTAGATCTCAGAGAAGTGAACAAGTTTCTGTTCAAAGAGAAATTCAAGATGATTTCTCTCGGTACTCTGCTGCCATTCCTTCAGAGTCAGGACTGGCTTTGTTCTCTAGATCTCAAGGATGCGTACACCCATGTCCTCATCCATCCAACACACAGAAGGTTCCTTCGGTTCCTTTTTCAAGGACAGCACTACCAATACGGGGTGCTTCCTTTCGGTCTGGTCTCTGCACCAAGGGTGTTCACGAAATGCATGGCAGTAATAGCTGCATTTCTACGCACTCTAGGAATATTTGTTTTCCCATATCTGGACGACTGGCTCATTCGAGCTCCATCCCAGTCAGAGGCCCAGATTTGTCTAACCTGCACAATGCGTGTCCTTCAGTATTTGGGACTGGTAATAAATATCCCAATATCCCAAAATCCCATCTCACCCCTACTCAGTCCCTGGAGTTTATAGGGGCCTTGCCGGATACCACAACTGCAAGGGCCTATCTTCCTCAGGCCCATTGCCTACGCTTGGTGCAGTTAGCCTCCCAGATGCAGTTAAAGTCCCATTTAACTGCTCGAGAAATGTTACAACTATTAGGCCACATGGCATCCACCATGCATGTGGTTCCATATGCTCGCCTTCACATGAGGGCAACTCAATGGACTTTGTCCACCCAATGGACTCAGGCATCAGGTTGCCTATTTTGGTCTCTCCAGTGGTGGAAGTCCCCTCCAAATCTGTTGTTGGGGGTCCCCTTTTCAGCAGTCACTACCCCAAGCAACTCTGACAACAGATGCTTCTCCAATGGGTTGGGGAGCTCATCTGCAGGATCTCTCCACCCAAGGCATCTGGTCTCCACAGGAGACTTCTCTGCATATCAATCTCTTGGAACTCAGAGCAATATTCTTAGCTCTCAGAGTATTCCATTCCCTGCTCAGCTACAGGACAGTCCTCATCCATACGGACAACCAAGTAGGCATGTTCTATGTCAATTAACAGAGCGGGACTGGCTCTCTGTCGCTTTGCAACGAAGCTTTGTGACTGTGGACCTTTGCCAGAGAGCATCACATCCATCTTCTGGCAGTATATTTTCCAGGCGTTCAAAACTCTTGGGCGGACAGACTCAGTCGAGTTCTGCTTCCGCATGAGTGGTCCCTCCACATGGACCAGGTAGCCAGGACTTTTCGAATTTGGGGAACCCCGGACATAGATCTCTTTGCAAGTCTGTGGAATGCCAAACATCCCCGGTTCTGTTCCAGAATTCCGTGTCAGGGAGTTCAGGCCAAGGATGCCTTCCTTCTTCACTGGGGTCAAGACTTCCTTTATGCCTTTCCACCAATTCCCCTAATTCCCAAAACACTTTTCAAGCTTCAGAGAGATTGAGGGACCATGATCCTCATAGCACCACATTGGCCACACCAAGTGTGGTACCCTCTACTTCTGCATCTCTCTCAAGCTCCTTCCCTGGACACGGGCTCTGCACCAGACCTTCTGTCCCAGGAAGAGGGAACGTTGTGGCACCCAAACCCCCAGTCGCTCCATCTCAGGGCTTGGTTGCTGAGGGCCTAGACCTTCAAGATTTTCATCTCTCTCAGCAAGTCAGGATGTTATTCATGCCTCTAGAAAGCCTTCTCCTAGACGTTCCTATGCTTTCAAATGGAAAAGATTTACCATTTGGTGTTCAGAGAAGGGTCTAAACCCTCTTGCAATACCTCTGAATTCTCTACTAGAGTATCTCCTGCATCTGTCCCATGCAGGTCTGAAAACAAATTCAGTAAGAGTCCATTTGAGTGCTATTGCAGCCTCCCTCAAGCCTCTCAATGGACAACCTATTTCCTCTCATCCTCTTATAGCAAGATTCATGAGAGGCCTTCTTTTAACTAAACCTCCCATTAGACCACCTCCAGTGACATGGGACTTAAACCTGGTTCTTGGCCAGCTTATGAAGCCACCCTTTGAACCTTTAGCCACCATCTCCTTGAAATTTCTTTCTTGGAAAGTTGTTTTTTCTCATTGCAGTCACCTCAGCACGCCGCATCAGTGAGTTGCAAGCTTTGGTGGCTAATCCACCTTATACAAGGTTCCATCATGATAAGGTAGTCCTCAGGACCAAGCCACACTTTATGCCTAAAGTGGTCTCGCCTTTTCATCTGAACCAAGAGGTATATTTACCTGTCTTTTTTCCAGGACCTCATGCATCAAGTGCAGAGAGGAATCTTTGTACCTTGGATTGTAAGAGAGCTCTCGCTTTTTACTTAAAAAGATCACAGCAACATAGAAAGTCTTCTCAACTCTTTGTTGCTTTTGATCCTTCTCATTTAGGACTTCCAGTCTCTAAGAGAACACTGTCCAACTGGATTGCTCAGTGTATTTCTTTCACCTACCAGAGTAGGAACAGTTCTCTGGAGGGCCATGTCACAGCTCACAATGTGAGAGCCATGGCAGCCTCAATGGCTCATCTAAACTCTGTGTCCATCGACCAAATCTGTCGAGCGGACACCTGGGCCTCGGTTCATACCTTCACAGCTCATTACTGTTTGGACAAGGACTCCCGCCGGGATGCCTCGTTTGGTCAGGCTGTTCTCAAACACCTGTTCCATTCTTAATCAACTCCTACCCACCTGGTCGGATGCCAGAGATCCATGGGAGGAGGTAGAGTCCTTTTCAAGGACACACAACCTGGGGTTTCTCCCTGGCATCTACAGCTAGGGAGTCCCCATATGTGAAGACTCATTCCTGCTTGTTCCTGGAGATAGCACAGTTACTTACCTGTAACAGGTGATCTCTGGGAACAGCAGGAATAAGTCTTCACAACCCACCCACCTCCCCTAGGAGTTGTATCTCTCTATCTATCTTTCCTTTCCTCTCTCTCTCTTTGTCTCAGCTTTAAAACTCGAACTGGAGAGAAGCGGTTGGAAAAGGTGGGAAGGCAGCGCGCAGGCGCTGTGGGATGCTCCCAAAAGCTTTCTTACTGGATGCTGGGGAGCGTTCCCGCGCAGGCTCCGTCGGTACCGACGATACCCATATGTGAAGACTTATTCCTGCTGTTCCCAGAGATCACCTGTTACAGGTAAGTAACTGTGCGTTCTCTGTTCTGGATGATTTATTAGATTTGTTACACTCAAACAACTATGAAATACCAGCAATAATAAAAAATATTAAAACCTTGCAGAAAATAGAAGCTTCACATAGTGTATGTTTTTCATACACTGGTCCAATATAGTATATTGTCCATCTTCAGAAAAGATAGGATTCAGTTCCAATATTCATTGACATAAACATACTATATGATACTATTGAAACTGCAGTTTTCATTTAAAACACTTTATTATGATATAATATATTTTGTCAACAGTCCATTCTGACGGCGGAATATGATACACGTGAAAACACTTCTGATGCAGTGGATCGATATTGCACCATTGAAACACCTAGAACAGAATGCTTGACAGCAATTAATTTTGACAACATATTAGCCCAGTGTATGAAAAACATACAAGGCCGATATACGCACCAATAACTCTGACACTAAGGGGTATGTTTACTAAACCGGGCTAACGGTTAACCCGGGCTATCTGCAACTAGGTCCCATTGAATAATATGGGACCTAGTGGCAGATAGCCCGGGTTAACCGTTAGCCCGGTTTAGTAAACATACCCCTAAGTAACTTACAGTTATCTAAACCTATTTTCTAAATTCTACAAATACTTTTATTTGCAAAATAGTAGCTATTACAGCATTATAAGCTACTTACTATTTTTTGTGATCTTTTTATGTTGAGCCGCCAGTACCGTCAAAATCAGTAAACTTTGAATACCTATTAAACTAACTAGATCTCAGATAAAAAATCGGTATATAATGCTTTTTGACATAACGATAATAGCTAAACATAGTTCCATTGAATTTATAACCATTAATTAGTAAACAGTTGAGTAGTAAGTATGGAAACCTTATGTATGTAAAACATACGCTGGTCCAAAATGGGTTAACTGGGATTTTCCAAAGGTACCTACACGGGTAGTGCCTTTGGAAAATCCCGATTAAGTCCCTAATGCGACCAGATGCTATCTGCTTAGCATCAGGGCGTGTTTGGGGGTGTTCCGGAGCAGAGCAGAGGCAGGGAATGGCACTAAGTGGGTAGCAGTGATTTTCGATGCTGCCTGCATAGCGCTCTGCGCCTTAAAGATAGGCGATGGAAATCCTTGCCTATCTTAAAGGCACTGGGGCTCCAATTCCTTCCTGTAATAATAGGTTTTGCCAAAAATTGGAGACTAGATAATAGTCTATAATAACATGGGTCTGTGAATGTCCCTTTTGCCTTTAAAGCAAGAGGAATACTGGATTGTTTTAGCTTTCCAGGCACATATCCATTATGTAGTGATGCACTTACAAATACAGGCGAATAATCAATTATTGTTGTCTTCAGAGATTGTTAAGATCCAAATTGAATGAGGATCTAAATTACAGGTCTTAACAGATTTTTTTTTCTATGAAAGAAAGAAACTGCTTTGCATCAACTACCAAAAGGCTAGACCATTTTTCACTTGTTGACTCCACCTATACAGAAACCTTAATTTTTTGCCTCTTGGACGGAAAACATTTTGCAAAATTCTCACTGTTTCAACTCAGAGTGAAATCTAACCTTACCTTAGAGACTGATAGCATGCATACTCTACTAAATAATTCCCTTGGCTGATTTACCACAGATGAGATTTTATCCGCCCAGTACACCTGTTTAGTTTTATAAATCAGTTGTTGGTAAACACTCGGTGCATTTTTACTAGGCGTGTTTCTCATAAGAGATCATGCCTTTTGGGGAGGCTCCAGCTGGCCGTGGAACGTTTTTCTTTGTCTGTGTGCATCTTTTTGTTTGTGCATGTGCAAGTGAACAGATGTGTATGGTGACACTCCCCTCTCAAAGCAGCAGATAGAAGAGTCGGTGGGAGTCCCAGTCTCATTGGCTTAAGGGGCGATGCTGTGGGCAACAAAGGCCTGTGGGAGTCTCTGGGCCTCAAAAACAGAGCTGTGGCTTGAAAAGGCTGGTTTTCAAAATATGTCCTATGTATTTACTTTGAAGGCCCACATAAACCACAACCAGAATATGCCTCCTTAAAATCTCTGCTTGCTACAGCATATATCTATAAGTTGCAACTTTTCTAAGATGTCTAGTAATATCGCCATGCTGATTTCCACATGTAAATATACTTTTTACACATACAAACGGCATGTAGCTCTTCTAAAATTTGCTTTCATATTCTAGTATTGTGAGAGGTTGGAACATGGGATGGTATATTCTGATGTACTGTGTTTTTTTGAAAACTGTTATCTCAAAATGGATTTATTTTTATTTTGAGGCTTAGCTTGCACTTTCCAGTAGTTGTTTGCTTATTACATTCAGGTACGCTAGCGGCCATGTTAACTAAATGCCACTGCACCCATATAAATAAAAGGGCCGTGGATACTTAACACATGCTAATTTTATTAATGTGCATTAAAAACTTTAGGAAATATGCCCCTTGGTATTACCCTGCCCAGAGGGCTTACAATCTAAGTTAGTACCTGAGGCAATGGAGGGTTAAGTGACTTGCCAAAGTCAAAAGAAGTGATAGTGAGATTTGAATCCTGGCTATTTTTTAATGAATAAATTCAGTATCATATGTGGTGTAAAAGAAATCTTAAAACACAATAGTGTTCTTTTCATGTAGCTACTTTACTCTGATGTGGAGTATAGAAGAAATCACATACTCCAATTGATTGTTTTGTGAGGCTAATAAAGATGATTTAAAAAAAAAACCACAGCAGCGGTAATCACAAAGTAAAAACCAACAAAAACATAAATAACACCCCAAGTACATAAACATCTCAATATTAAATGGATAAACAATCTGTCTACATAATTTGTCAATGGGTGGTTTAGTGAACATTGCTCCCATAATGTAATTCAGTACCCAACCTTTGCTATCCACTATTGGGGTTCTGACAATCTCTGCTATCTTTGTGTGGGGTTGGGGGAGGGGGATTTCACTACATATTTTGCATTTTTTTTGTCTGTGTAATAAGAGATTAATGGACTTCAGAAAACTATTCTAAGGGGTATGTTTACTAAAGCGTCATAACGTTGCAGTGGTGGTATTATCGTGCGATAACGCAGCAGTGGCGTTAAGGCACACTAACGCTGTGAAATCCGGGTCTGAAGAGTGGAGTAAGACTTCCCAGAGGGCGGAGAGAAGGGGTCAATGGGCGGAGAGTGGGAGGGGAGAGGCTCCAGGCACACTAACGCTGTGAAATCTGGGTCTGAACACTAACACCAGTGAAACCCTCGCGTTAAGGCACATTTGCAGGAAAGAGAAACCATTTAAGTCAGCAATGTGCAGCAAAGACAGGGAAAACCAGAAAAGTGGTAGCTGTGATACATGTGCAGGGACCAAAAAGGCAAATAAACATATAAAAGGACCAGAACTACATCTAAAATCCCAATAACCAAGCTGGCCAATAGTGATATTAATGATAAACATAAAGCAGCACTACTGACAAAGCGTATAAATTAAGATATCATGTTTGGAAGGGTCTATGCTCTGTCCCCCTACAAAGTGAATGATCCCACATTGAAATAGCGCTGATCAGGGTTTCTGTCATTTAGATTGGGCAGGTTTGTAAGGGCATGCACATGTGCAGCAACAGCAGAGTGGACACGTAGGAAACGGCAACTGTACTGATGCTGTAAATGGGATGCAGGGGGCTGCAGGCGGCACATGCTATGGTCCAGCTGGGGCACAGTGTGGGGTAGGCAGATGCCTAGGTGGCACATAGGAATGCCGAAACTGTAAAGCAGCAAGACAGCAACTGACGAGGGTCCAACATGGGCACGAGTGTGTATCCCACAGTGTCACAGGGGAGATTACCCAGCAGGTACCCCCAAGGGCACATAACAATGGTGGGTGGGGTGGGGGAAGCGCGCATGTCCATGTAGGCACCCCTCCCCGAGAACCCACACCATAGGCAGCTGCCTACCGGCATACTGGATGGCCTGAGACTGCGCACCATCAGCACCACCGGCATAATGGCATGGCAGCATGGTGGCGGAGGGGTGCTGGTGGCGGAGGGGTCAGTGGCATCTGCCCACAGCAGACCATGGCCTAGCCCCATTTATGTGGGTGCCGTGCAATGTAACAGACAGGGTCTGTCTAACTAACAGTCATGGTATCCCCAGAGAATGAACTGTACCTGTGGCAACAGTGTGGTGCAGTACACACACCCAGTGTGTTCAGGAGCAGAAGGTCACAAGTTCAAGTCCCAGCTGTGGCTCCTGCCAGCCCTTTCCCCATATTTTACCCAGTACTAAACCATGGTAATAAAGATGGAAACTTTATTGCAGATAAAATAAACATGCCTGAAACGCCTATATTTTACCCTAAAGAGCACAGACACCATAAACATGTGCAATACCTAGAGCAGAGTTTCCCAACTGCAGTCCTGGAGGGCCAAACACCATTCAGATTTCATGCTGTCCCTAATAAATATGCCTGTGCTGCATTAATATGTGCCGCCCCCATTGTATGCAGATGTATCTCATGCATATTCATTAGGGACAGCATGAAAACCTGAACAGTGTTTGGCCCACCAGGACCGGAGTTGGGAACCTCTGCCCTAGAGCAGCGGCCAATAGGGGCATAAACACCCACACCCACAGGCTCCACTATCCAAAGCCTCATGGAGAGTCAGGCTGTTGGCCCTGCGCGCAGCAGCATCTCCCCATACTAGCACTTGCATACCTTAGCAATGCCGCCCTAAACTTGGGAACATGTTCCACATATATCAAAAGGTTGCTATGATAAATGGCAGATAACAATTCCTAAGTTAAGCACAATTTGCTGATAGAGCTGCATCATAGCAACCTTTTTGATATCTGTGGAGTGTGTTTCAGTTTTGGTTTCTGACTGTGTTTACCACCCCGAGGAGTGACCCCAACAGTATTGCGTACCATAGCCATGCCTGCACTGTGCCCAGGACTGGTGGGGTGGCTAGGGCTGCCAAAAGCTTCTATATTTGCACAATGCTGGCATAGGTGTTGGAGTGTGTGTCTGTTTATCCAGTGTGTTGTGGCTGCCTACACCTTACTGAGCCCACACTGCTTGCACTGTTTCCAGTGTTAACCTGCCAATGTGCATAAGGAGGAGCAAGTTACTGTGGGTATGGCCCGGACAGGGTGGCCTGGGCAGGATGTATTTGCACAGGGCAATGGCTGGGACATTGTAGTGCCCGGCCACCACCTGCATGGACAGGGTGGCCACAGATGTCCTTCTGGGAGGTCACTCTCAACCTGACTGAGCAGTGACCACGGCATGGCTAGGTTCCCCCATAGTGTTATATAGTATTTCTCTCAAGTGATATTTATGGGTTCTTTTTTCTGGGGCCCAATCACTGACTTATCTGCTTGGTGTGTGTGCTCACATCCCAGTTTTGGGTGCACAAATCTCCTCCAGGAACATGCACTATGGACTAGCTAGCAGACTGTCTGCAGTTAGTATGTATATGGCTGGAACACCTTGCAGGGTGTAGCGGCTGGAGACTCACTGTGCTCGCTGCTGGAGAATGTCAGATAGTGGTGGGGGGCAGCTGAGCATTTCCAGGCCTACTCTCTGTCTGCCATTGCCTTATGGATGCGTACAGATCTGCATTGACTGCCCTGTAGGGTGCCTGTTCCCCAGCAGGACTGGGGTTGAAGTCCACTCTACTGCCACCATTGCAGGGATGTAGAATGTGGATCTGTTGGTGGGAGATCCTGTCCCCCACCCTGAGCCCCAGAGGGCGGGTTGGGTGGTGCTACATAATCCGCCTATGGGTCCAAACACCCCCCCTTCACTTAAATCTTTTGACCATGGCACCCACACAGGATATGCACTATACTGGGTGCATCATAGTCCACAAGGGCTAGACGTGACTGGGAAATACGGATGGACGCAGGTGTATCCTAGGTGTGTCTGCAAGGACTACCTATCATACACTGGCACTGATGGCGACCTGCAGCATAGCCTATCTCAGCTAAGCCAGGTGCTGCGGACCTGGTGCTGGGCGCCCCACCTCGCCCTCAGGATGAGCACAGTACCCCCACAATGTGTCAGTCTGTAGCTACTCTGTGCCAGTAACACACACGGTCAGTTCCCGCTACCAGGCCGAGGTGCTGTGGGGGTGCATACCCCATCTTGTGATCATCTGTAGACTGCTGATCTGCATGTGCAGTGCATTATGGGTACGAGTGGGTTAACCCTATCCTGGTTACCACAGCAGACAATTTGTGTGGTGACCTGCATCCTTCTGTAGCTAGCCGGGGGTTTGTTAGTAGTTATAGAGATGTAGTCCACTGGTTACTTTACTGACTGTGGAGGCAGAGGTTATGGATTTGATCCCACAGTGGTGTTATTTGTTAGGGCTGTTTGAGGCATTTCCTTTTTTAATTTAAATTAGTGCTGCCAGCAAAAACACCCTCACAGTGCTGTAACCTTAAGGTGCCTCAAAAGGCGCCCTATAAAGCGCCTTATAAGGCGCCCTCTAGGGAACATTATAAGGTGCCTTGGCGGACAGTGCACTTTATGATGTGCCCTGTGAAGTGCCTTATAGGGCGCCTTATGCAGCACCTTAGGTTACGGCAGTGTGAGGGTGTGTTTGCTGGCAGCACTAAATTAAAAAAGAAAATGCCTCAGACAGCACCGATTTAAAGTAAAGGGTAATGCCTCAGACAGCCTTACTCATTAAGCTTACTGGGGGATCAAAGTCATGACCCCTGTTTCATCAGTCAATGTATTAACCATTGTGCTACACCTCTGTTGCTGTGTTTGTAGGTCAGCGCGCTTAATTAAGACTAATGCGCGTTAACATGCCACGGCTCCCTCTATCGCGCGATAACGGACTTTATCGCGCGATAACCCAAAATGCTACCTTAAGACCGGAACGCTCACTACCTTATATGGCATTCGTCACAGTAAGACTGCAACTAACGCCGGTAACATTAAAACGGTTTAGTAAACATACCCCTAAGTCTTAGAACATTGTTCAAAGATCAGTGATGTGTAATAAGTACGACTAATACTGATCATTTGCATAGCGCTTCAAGGCGTATGTAGAGAGCTACTGCCATAAAGAACACTTGATATACCTGGGTGAAGAGTAGCAAAAGTAACTTTTTTTATAGATTCTACTTTTATTATGTTCAATAAGAATTAAACTGATCATAGCTAAAACCCTTAAATGTGAAATTTATGCTCATCTCTTTGTTAAATTTGCTTTTCTTTTGCAGGCTTTCAAAACAAAGGATGGCTACTTTGTACTTGGAGCAGGAAATGATCAACAGTTTGTCACCGCATGCAAGGTAATAAATTATAACACGAGCAATTGTGATCAAACCAGACTTGATGTTGCTCTTAACAAAATGACATGATCTACACTCAATAACTAGCAGGACACACTAGACCAGAATAATATCTAGGACATATAACTTGTGTTGTGTTGGAATAATATACAGGATGACGTACAACTTGTGATGCCTCTGGGATACAATCCAGATGAAACATTGAAGTCCCTGAGTTTGTGGCTGAGTAATATCCTTGATTGACTATTGGATAGCAAACTCAGCCTAAACAGAGACTGAGATTCAGAAAATTGGAAAGTCAATTCCTTTATCACTAGTGTTATTGAGGATCAATGATGTGGACTGTACCCCATTGCTACAAGTGAAAAATGTCAATGTGGTAATAGATAATACTTTGGAGTTGGAATCACATATCATAGCCTCAGCAAGGAAAGCTTTTTTTGACCTAATAATGGAGTGAGAACTTTGTTCTGGAATGAAAAGTATGTAAGACAATGGGTTTCTTTCTGGTAACATCATAATTAGTTTATAGCTCTTTTATCAAAATTGTTGCATAGATTCAGGGCAGGTGTGGCCATCAGGCGAACTAGACAGTCACCTAGAGGGCACCTATTGCCACTACCGCTGCCCCTGTCTGGGATGTGAAGAGGTGGCAATACTTTTTTTTTTTTTTTTTTTTTTTGAAACTTTTATTTTCATTTTGCAACAAACAAAAGAAACAACACACCAAAAGAGACAAAACAAGTATACAATAAGGAAAAGTAAACCCATTACCCCCCACCCCGGTGCTTCTTCTCTACCCGTTTGTATCAGCATGTGAGCGCTTCCAATTAACAGTGATTATACATCAAACGATCAAAAAGGTATCCACAATACAGCATGATCATGAGGCAGAGATATATACAAAGTTAGACAGTCAGATGAGAGCATTTAGCAAAATGTACATATTCATTGAACATCTTCCATTAAGACCAATGAGAAGGAGTCTGAACGGAGGAAGCGCACAGACGAGGTATTTGTTCATATGTACTGTAGAAACAGGCATGATTCCACCATTCATTGAGGCTCAGATGGGAACTAATTTCCCAGTATTACTTAATGAGGGAAACAGCAATGCCAAGCATAAAGTTCAAAAGGAGATAAGCCATTTCGAGGGAGAGAGGGGATCCCCGCAACTGGGCGAAGTCCCACTATCCTCCAAGAAAGGGACTCCTGAGAATGCAATATAGACTAAATACGACCCCAGACCCGACGCCAGTTATACTGTAGTGCGGGATATTCATGCATAACATGAAATGAAGTAATAAACCAATGGCCACAGGGCGTGTCCAGCAACCATTACCCTGAGTAGTGTTCCATTTGTCTAAACTGTGAGGAGTGTAAAAACACCGGTGGGCTAGAAAGAAGAGGGTCTGAGTGAGTGAGGCGGGTCGGGAACCCGTGTCCCTCTGCTCCAGATAAGGCTCCATTGCTCCGAGGTTAAAGTCACATGCAATTCTCTCTCCCATACTTTCTGCGCTATAGAAGTATCTCTAGTGATAGCATTACATAAGGTTTAGTAAAATTGGATGCTACACCCGGTGAACTACCGAGAGATCGGAAGTTTCCAATCAACCTTATGCAGAGAGTGCCGAGGGCGGGAGTACTCTAGTGCTCCAAATGCAATGCTGAAGTTGCACTGACCAGAGTCGGGAGTCGAAAGGTTGCATAGGAGTATTAAAGGCACCTAAAGTGTCGAAAAACATTGGTGGATAGTGGGAGTCTAATGGGAGAGTCATACCAGGGAGTAAGGTAAGAGGAATCAGTGAGCAAAGGCCCGCTACTATATCTAGCCACACAGGTCTGCTCGGTACTGGAGCGTCCAACCAACAAGCACCTTGTTTGAAAAGAAAAGATTGAGGGAACACTTGAGTAAAATCGCCACCAAGTATTAATGGAGCATTGGCGGAGGCCGAGGCCAACTGCGCAAAACTTGCATAGTAAGCAGGGTTGTCCACATTCGGGACATAGTGCAAATACACGTGAATTCACTATCTCCAACCTCAAGGTGTACACGGGCCCATCTACCCTCCATGTCAGCGCTAATATCAGGTACAGTAGCGTGCAAAGACTTCTTAACCAGGATGGCTATCCCGTACCATTTGGAAACGGTGGGAGAATAGGCAGCTACCATGTGAGGCCTAGCATTGAGTTTCAGTGTTTCAGCAGAGTATAATGCGTTTCCTGAAGAAACACCTAATCAACGTGCCCGTGGCTAAGATAGCTAAGGATTTTCTTTCTTCTGAGTGGACCAGCAATGTCTTTGACGATGAATAATAAGATTTTACATGAGGCCATTCAGAAAAGTTAAAATTCTGAACATAATAGCACACATAATTTCACTGTGTCCCTCAAACTGACTGTATCTGGCTGTACACATGACATAGGAAAAATAAGCTAATATAATACAATGAAGCGCCCCACATTAACAAAGAAAACCGCAGTGCGGTAGAGGAGAAGCAAAACCCCAAAATTACTGGCGACCATGTGTCTGCGGGGAGAAACCCCAGAGAAGGCCGAAATTGAAAAACATATAACCTGTAGGACTGTGCGTGCTCCGAATCCGACCGAGGCACACATCATGAAGGGATAGGAGACCAAAGACAAAAGTCATACAGAGAAAGAAAGAAAGTCCAGGCTATTTCTGTGCTGGGCTATGACCGCCGCATCGGGCCCTTCAAAATGGCGGACAGAGCCGGCAGATAAGAGTCCAAGATTTGGGATTAGCGCATCTGTTCCGCTTCTTTGGAATCCAAAAATGTTGATAGTAGATCAGGATCCTCGAACGTCCTGGTCTGGTTGTGGAGAGTCACTCGGAGCTTCGCTGGATACAACAGGCCAAAGCGAGCCTGTAGCTGTTGAAGTCGAGGGCGAAGAGCAAGGAGTTTCTTCCGACGGTCAACGGTAGGCTTTGCCAAATCAGGAAAGAAGGAGACCTTACGACCTTCATATTCCAAATGATGATTCGCTCGGGCAGCATGTAAAATTTGTTCCACTTGTTGATATCGTAGCAAGCTAAAGATAATAGGCCGGGGGGTCGTGCGGTTGAGCGCCATGCGGGCAGGAACACGGTGTGCTCGATCGATTTCCAGTTCTCTGTGAAAAGTGATCTTCAGCAAGGAGGGAAGAGTTTTGAGCAAGAATTCTCTTATATCTCCTGCTTCCACCCCCTCCGGCATTCCGAGGAGCCTCACATTGTTGCGACGGGCGCGATTATTGCTATCTTCCAACTCCTTTTGAAGACTCTGTATCTGGCGCTCAGCCTCGTCCAGTTTGCCCAAGCGCACCTCGTGCGAGTCGAGGACCCCCGCCATATTGTCCTGCCGTAATGAAAGACCTTCAAGTCGGTCTTGGAGCACTCCAAAGTCTTCTCGCATGGCTCGAAGCGCTTCTCCATTAGACTGCACCAATTCCTTCACGCCGCGTATTTCCTCCAAAATCTCCAGGTGCATTGCGGGGTTTTCACGAAATGGAACCATCTTCTGCGGGGAGGATACCTCTGTTTTGGAGCGTTTTCCGTGGGAAGAAGAAGGAGACCCGAAGTCCAAGCGCGCTGGTTTGTGGGCCGCCATCCCCCCCGAGGTGCCCCGGTCAGCTCGGAGCGAAATAGTAAATTTATATAGGTATTAAGTCAGGATTCTGAGTAGGCCTCTCGGGAGCTTCAACGCAAAGCGTCCTACCCGCTGGACATCAGGCTCCGCCCCCTCAGGTGGCAATACTTTTAAAACAGCACCAAAGCATCAGAGTTATTTATTGTATTTATTTATTTAACCAGTTTTGTATACCACCTTATCCTTCAAAGTGGTTGACAAGACAACATAGGGTTTACATATTAAGAGTGAGGGAAGACAGAAAAACAATACATTACAATACAATGCCACACAGTAAAATTCAAATAAGGAGAACAATTACTATGTCATTCAAGTTAAATAAAATAAAATTATTTGAGCATATGTCTCTATAAATAGATGAGTTTTCAGGGACTTGCGAAAGTCCTTAAGGTCTTTTTGTGTTCTTAAGTCATCAGGAAGAGAATTCCATAACTCTGGTGCCAGCAGGGAAAAGGCCCTTTTGGAGGTCATCTGCTTTGTTCTATTAAAACTCAAAGGAGTACTAAGTCTATTAGCGTTTTGAATTCGCCTAGATCTCAAATTTATGTCCTTAGATATTATGGATTGTAGAATATCTGCTGAAGAGTGATGAATAGTTCTGAAAATGATCATTAGGTTCTTGTATCTTGCTCTTGCA
Organism: Ichthyophis bannanicus; assembly: GCA_033557465.1. Classification (NCBI taxonomy): domain Eukaryota; kingdom Metazoa; phylum Chordata; class Amphibia; order Gymnophiona; family Ichthyophiidae; genus Ichthyophis; species Ichthyophis bannanicus. The sequence goes on from CM066031.1 coordinate 670,741,071, forward strand.
GAAATGGGAAGCCAATGTAATTGTTGGAGAATGGGAGTTATATGCTCATATTTTGCAGAGCCTGTTATGATGCGTGCAGTAGTATTCTGCACTAACTGGAGTGGATGGATGGAGTGCTTGGGGAGACCTTGATACAGAGTATTTCCATAATCAAGCAATGGTGTTATGACTGTTTGACATACAGCGCGGAAGTGATCTTTGCTTAAGATTGGTTTGAGTCTTCTAATAACCTTTAAACGTTGGTATGCTTTAGCCGCAGTTTTGTTTATATGAGATTTTAAATTCAAGTATCTATCTAAGGATATACCTAGGTATTTTATCTCATCTTTAATTTTTATTGATTTATTTAATATGTTAATTTCTTTTGGTGGTTTGAGGGTCTGATTTCTAGAGATGAACATTGCTTCTGTTTAATCAGAATTTATCTTTAAATTGTTGTTGTCAAGCCATTTGTTCATATCAACAAGGCAATTATTAACTATTGTATCAAATGTATTTTGGTCAATTGAAGAATAAACCATAAGGTCATCAGCGTATAAATGGTAATTTATTCCATGTTGTTTAATAATTTGACATAAGGGTTGAATGTAAATATTTAAAGAGGATTGATGATAAGGCTGAGCCTTGAGGTATACCTTGTGTGATTGGAAATTGCGAGGATTTTTTCTCTCCACATTTTACTAATTGCGTGTGATTGCTTAAGTAGGAGGTAAACCAATTTAATGTGTTATTGCACAAACCAATATTTTGTAGACGTTGCAGCATTATTGAGTGAGACACGGTGTTAAATGCAGCTGAGATGTCAATGAAAATTAATAGAAATACATTATTCTTCTTGTCAAGGCCCATTATGAGATTATTAAAGAGGTAGAGGAGCAGAGTTTCTACATTGTGACAAGGTTTAAAACCATGCTGGTGCACATCCAGTGGGGCATATAAATCAATGTGATCTTGTAACTGTCTTTGTACAATTTTTTCTATAGTTTTTGAGATAAATGGTAAAGTCAAAATAGGACGGTATGATTTAGGGTCAGTGTCCAGCAATTTGCCTTTATGGATTGGTCGAATTGTAGCTCGCTTGAGTATAGGAGGTAGGAATCTTTGTTTGAGATAATTCTTTACAAATTTGATAAGGTGATAGCACAGTTGGTGTTTGGTGTTTTTAATCCACTCCACTGGACATGGGTCAGCTGGAGAAGTTGTTGTGTTAATTGTGTCCATTATATTTTCAATCTGTTTCGTTGTTGGCATGGAAAAATCATTCCAAGCTTGAATGGATTCAGTGCGGGTTTTCACCATTAATTGATTGTATTCTGAAGTAAGTTTGTTGTTTAATGGATTTGTATTTTTGCTTATTAAGTAATTTGCAAGTTCTTGGGGGTTCTATTTGGTGGTCATTGTGGAGAGGGGTCATGTTAGTGAACTGTTGTACAATGTTGAATAGCTCCCTTGGTTTATTAGCTGATTTCATTATTAGATTAGTATGGTATCATTGTTTGCGATCATTTATCATATTATTGTTTTCTCCTCTGGCGCCGCAGTGCTGTTCATGTTCCGCCCCCTTTGATTCCACTTCCTTTTGCAAACAGGAAATGGAATCAGAGGGGGCGAAAACACCAGTGGCACCGTAACCCTGGAGGAGAAGGAAACTCTGGTGCTTTGGTGCCATTTTAAAAGTATTACTGCCGCTGCATGTTCTGGAGAGAGGGCGGCAGTGGCAGCAATAGGAGTAGAGGCTGGAGCAGAGGTGGCTCCAGGAATGAAATTGGTCTTGGGTATCTCATATCCTTGAACTGGCTCTTCATAGACTAGAGAAGTATTCACAACCAGCTTGACTTAACTGTGGAGCCATTGGAAGGGGTGGGTGGGAAAGAGGCAGAAGCAGGAGAAGAGGTGCTGGATTAGGGCATAGAATGACGCTGCTCTGCTCCAAGCTCACCCTCCCTCCTCTTCCCTGCATGCTGCCTGGAAGAGAGGGGCTAGAAAAGAACACCCCTGCTGCTCTAGAGCTGAAAAGAAGCAGTGGAACTGCATTCCAGGCTGTTTCCCCAGAAATTAAGCCCTGTACTTCATACTTAATCAGGTATGCTGTAGAAAATACTTACCACTGCCTGATGATCAAGTCTGGACCAGAATATGGGGGGTGTTCTCAGTACTCACAGCAACAAGTGATACAAGAATTGGCTCTTCAAGATGTAGGAGTTCTTTTCTGCCTGAGCGTATAGATAGCCTCATATACATCTCTCCATATTAGATATAGCATGAGCCCTGGATTGTGAGAATTAACAGTCAGCATGTAGTTAACATATAGTTAGACTCTGCTTTGGGCAGCACACATTTCCCTTCTTGTGCTTCCTCCATTGAATCCTTCCAGCCTCAAGTGGGGCTTTCATTACTTCTCTAGCTTCTTTTGGCCATATTAATTATTTTCCATGTTGATACTATCTGTTCTGCAGAGGCTGATGTACTGGACAACATTTTTGAAAATGTAGGTAGGCCTTGGTCTTGAAAGACTTGGAAAACACTGGACTACAGACTTCAAAATATCGCAACAAAGGTGGTCTTAATGCAGAAAAACCTACATTGGCTACCAGTTTCAGCACAGATCACTGTGAGATATAAGAAACCAGGATGTCTTGCTGGTAGTAGCTACCAGCTAGGACATTAATTTCACATCTGGATTCATTATTGAATGAATTTTCTGTGCATGGGGTAAATTTGACTAGGAGTATTTTCGGTGGCAATTCTTACCTTATGGAATAGTATGGTTAAAGAGTTAAGACTTGAATCTAATTTGATGCTGTGAAAGTAGCTTGAGGCATTTCTCCATTGACAAGCAGGATTGAGTCAGGCACAGAAGTACGTTATCCAAGAGCACTAGGACAGAGCATCTCTCCCTGAGCTCAGAACTAACACAGAGTAGGCACAGCCCTTTCCATGTGCAGCAGTCCCCTCAGTTTTGTTTTGTTTTGTTTTTCTGCTGTGCTGAATAGATGTGAAAAAACACTTTCCCAGAAGTTTTCAAAGAACTTCTCTTTTGTCTTACCAACAATGTCCTCCTTATTTTTCTTGTTAATATTTTTATTTTTATCTTAAGTTCCTTTCTCTTTCTTCCTTTTTTATTTTTATGACATGAAGCCATGCTTCAGGCCTAGCCCAGCTTCAGGCCTTGTCCAATTTGTGTCAAAAGAATAGCCAACAGTGATGCCCATGAGCTGTGTGTCATTTGTTTTGGGACCCATGTGCTGACAGGAAAGCTGTTATGAATGTGTCAGAATGTCCCAAAGAGCCAGGAAATTGCAGCTTTTAATGCTAAGGAAACACTACAAAGAGGAAGAGTGGCTCTGAATATCAAGAAGAAGCCTTCAGCACAGAAGCTTGCTGGCTTCATGCAATCCAGCAGATCCTCTTACTTCAGTGCTCCTTTTATTCCCTTATTCAGTGGCTTAAAAAGTACCACTGTGAGGAAAGGGGAATGAGACCCATTTCTGGGAAATGCACACGTCTTGGCTGAGATTTACCAGTCTAAAGCACAGAAACCTTCATTGCAGTCCAGGTCTAAACAACAGCAGTATCCCAAAGCACATGGTTCAAAATCCTTTTCTAAGAGCAGAGGGCTATGGATATTGTACATGATCAAAGGAGAGGAGAAGTGAGGATGTTTCAGTACAATCAGCACTTAAGAATGCACATCATCCCTTGAATGGATTAAAAGTTCTTGTGCTGTCTTAGGTAACCTTCAGAAACCGGATCCAATGTCAATTTATGTGCACAGAAATCAACTCAGCACAGAGATTCTTCCTCAGTATTACCTACACAAGTCTCTATGCTTTTACCCTTTTCTCTATGTCCTGTGTCAGTACAGGAAAATTCAAGAGTTCAAGCTTCCATTGAGATGACATTAACATACAGGAAGAAGTAGCCTAGTTAGAGCAACAGCCTAGCACCCAAGAAATCTGGGTTCATTTCTTACTGGCACTTCTTTTGACCTTGGGTAAGTCCCTTTACCCTCCATTGCTTTGGAAAAAAAGGCCTGGCAATCTACTTCCAGTCATACCTTGCCAAGAAAACCCAGGGGCTTCTGGGAAACCAGGAGTCAGCATTGACTTGACAGCACTTTAAAAAAAATGGACTCTGCTTTTGGTTATGGTGGCAGATGAATTTCCATCTTTCTGTACTTTGATTAGTTGCTTCTCACAGCCCCATTGCTGAAGAAGCCATCTCTCTGAGAAACAAGATCTTAGCCCTACTCTAGTCCCTCAGCTTCCTCATAAACTTTGAGAAATCCAGCTGCCATCCCACACAGAAACTTGCTTTCATTGGGCTAATTCTCAATACAACTGAAGTCAAAGCATCACTTCCAGTAGAGAAGCTGCAATGATTTACCCAATCTATTCAAATAGTTTGTTGCTCCTTTTGGGTCACAGCTAGAACTTAATTAGAAATGCTGAGATATATGTCTTCTACAGTACATATTGTCACACTTGTTCTTCTCAAACAGACAAGGCCACGATAACACTTAAAATTCCAATAGAATCCTACGTAGTAGCCTTTATGCTGCAAGCTCTTCCCTTCAGCTTGGTGCAGGACATGCTGCACTGGTGGATCCCATTAAAGGGCACCTCTTTTCTCTTAATCAACATTATGATGTACTCATCATGGATGCTTCAAACTTTGGATGGGAAACTTTTCTCTGTCCATGACATATAAGGAACATGGTCCAAGGATGAGAGACTTCTACATCAGTCATCTTGAGTTAAGTATAATATTTTACTTTGTTTGAATATTTGACCATAGTCAGTCAATTCTGATCCAGACAGACAACCAGATGGCAATGTTTTATGTCACCAAACATAGAGAAGCCAGGTCCCTCAATCAGCAGCTCCATATATGGAATTTTGTGATTTACAAATCATATTTCCTTCAAAATCACATCCTGGGATCCAAAAATATGTTGTGAAGGTACATTTTGAAAAGGCCATTTATATGGTGGAGGAAACATGTTTGTGAAACCATCTGCAAATTTATGTAAATTTTAGAAGAGAGGGTGTCCACTTATAAGTGTGATGTAAAATCGACATAACTTTGCCGCTCTAAGTGGATTTTTTTATTAAACATCCCACAGTCATATACATGTGTATGTATTTTGAAATATTAGCATGTACATATGGAGAATTTGATAGGCTGAAGGAGCTGCAAAGACATAAAACTGCATGTTAAAATAGGGATGCATGTGCATAAATGGTGAGGTGTGAGTGTGAGATACAAATGAAAAATATACAGGGTGCCAGTAGGGTAGATGCATGTGAAAAGTGGCACATTTTTGGATGTAGGATGTATAACCTAAATGTATAAACACCATTACATGGCAAACTGCATGTACCCAACTGAACCCCACATGCACATGGCACATCATCCCCTGCGGAACCATGCTGATGTGCCTTCATATTCCTTTGCCCAATACTATGCTTTCTTTGGAGAGCACTAAAATGGCAGCCAGGAAAAAGCCCAATTTCTCTGATAAGAACACAACATTAAGAACATAAGAAATTCCATACTGGGTCAGATCAAGGTCCATCAAGCCCAGTATCCTGTTTTCAACAGTGGCCAATCCAGATCACAAGTGCCTGCCAGGTTCCTAAAAGATTCATAGATTCCACAATGCTTATCCAGGGGTAAACAATGGATTTCCCTGGTCCTCTTTAATAATGGTTTATGGACTTTTCCTCCAGGAACTTGTTCAAACCTTTGTTAAACCCAGCTACACTAACAGCTTTTACTACGTCCTCCGCAAACGAATTCTAGAGTTTGATTACTCGCTGAGTGAAAAGATATTTCTCTTATTAGTCCTAAATGGGCTACATTGTAGCTTCATTGAGTGTCCTCTAGTCTTTCTACTTTTTGAAGAAGTAAACAACCGATCTACGTTTACCCGTTCCACTCCATTCATTAATTTATCATATCTATCATATCTTCCTTCAGTCATCTCTTTTTCAAGCTGAAGAGCCCTAACCTTTTAAGCCTCTCCTCATAGGGGTATCCTTCCATCCCCTTTACCATTTTGGTGGCTCTTCTCTGTACCTTTTCTAATTCTGCTACATCCTTTTTAAGATATGGCGACCAGAATTGCACATAATATTCAAGGGGCTGTTACACTATAGAACGATACAGAGGCATTATGACATCCTTGGTTTTATTCTCTATTCCTTTCCTTATGATTCCTAGCTTTCTATTTGCTTTCTTGTCCGCCGCCGCACCCCAGGCAGAGAGTTTTGATGTATTATCCACGAGGATGCCTAAAGAAGTTGAAAGTGTCTGCCCCCACCCCTTCAACGTGTGAAAAGCAGATATCGCAGATAAGTGCCTGCGATATCTGCTTTTTGCCTGCATTAGCTACTACCACCAAGCAATATATCTACTATAGCACCACTGTAGCAGCTAACACCTTTTAGTAGATATGCTCCTTCATCATCTCTTTATGGACCTTGATTTTTTCAAAAGAATAACTCTATTTTCCCAGGATTTCTTTAGTAGAAATGAAATTGATACTACTGGATATCTTTGGTTTTGGTAAAAACCTGTGCCCTCTCATCCCTCAAAGCTGAAATACATTGATGCTACTTTTGAGCTTTGAGAAATTGGACTAGCAAACAACCTGCTTTGTTATCTTCCATATAATAGGCAATTTTCTGTAAAAAAACCCAAAACAAAACAACCCCCCCAAACCCCCCAAAAATAAAACAACCCCCCTTCCTGTCCAGCTTGTTTGCTCAAGAACTCGTTCTAATCATACTTCAATTGTGTTAGTTGTCTTAAAACTTGATTATTATGTGTGATGATATGTTGCTTTTCAAGTTGAGAAATCTGTTTCCAAATGATGTATCTCAGTGAGATCCTACTTCTTTTTCCTAAAAGCAAAGCTGATGATTCCAACACACAAGATGACTTTAAAGGCCTCCCAAATATTGTGATATCTCATGATTAATGGTTAACTATTATTCTGACCTGTTCCGCTCATCTATTAAAGATGTGGAAGGGCACTAAAACATCCAGAAATCTCAGTTAAATAGAAAGATTATTGCTGTCCCTATAAACATGTTTGAGATTCAGCTGGGCATTTACTCCCTGCCTAAAAGTAAAATGCCCAGACCCAATGGTATACAGTTGAATTCTATAATCAGTTTGGTGCCATGCTGTATGAAAGGCAAATACACTTGTGACAATGCTCAAATCTTCCATGATCTTTTGACTGCTGCATAACATAAAAAATTAGCTGTCATTGCAATATCTCTTGATGTCAAAAAGGCATTTGATAGAGTTGAATAGTCTTATACTGTATGCTTCAAGCCCTTACTTGGTTTGGGTGTGTTCAGAATTTTATCCTCTGTGTTAAAACTCTATATACTTACCTTAAATATAGGTCTGTGTTGGACTGCATACAGAGAGGAATAACCAGCAGAAACGAGGAGGTATTAATGCCCCTGTACAAGTCATTGGTGAGGCCTCACTTAGAATATTGTGTTCAGTTTTGGAGACCATATCTCACAATGGGCATAAAAAGATGTGAAATGGTTCAGAGGAAGGCAGCCAAAATAATTCGGAACCTGCACCAGAAGACCTATGAGAAGAAACTCTAAGACCTAAATACGTGCACCCTAGAGGAGAGGAGGGACGAGGAGATACGATACAGACTTTTAAATACTAAAAGGGTATCTATGAATATACAAACCTTTTTCAAAGAAGGGGAAGCTGTTAAATTAGAGGACATACAATGAAGCTGCAATGTAGTAAACTTAATAGCAACATCAGGAAATACGTTTTCACTGAAAAGGGTGGTGGATGCATGGAATGTCCTCCCGATGGAGGTGGTGGGGGCAAATATAGTGACAGAATTCAAAATGGCATCCCTTTATAGCAAGAGGATGAAATGAAAGCAAACTTAAATATCTTTTAACAGAGGGTGGCTGACCTGCATGGAACAGCATGTACAACCCTAAACACAGGCATAAGAGAGAGTGACTTGCATGGAACTGCAGTTACAATCACTCTAGTCACCTTACTGGGCAGACTAAATGGTCCATACTGATCTTTATTTGCCATCATATACTATGTTACTATGTTCTGATCCTATTTTCTTAGCTTGTGGTATGAGGCAGAGATGCCCACTCTTCCTACTGCTATTCAACAAGGCACTTGAACTTTTACTTATCGCCATTAGGCGTGCACCTGAGATTCAAGAAGTGAGCTTTTCCTCTTATACTGACAAACTTGCGGTGTATGCTGATGATGTGCTGCAGTTCATATCCAACCCACAGACTTCAATTCCAGCCTTCCTCCATTTAACTGAAAACTCCATGTTTTCAGGGTATAAGGTACATGGGGAGACAACTGAAATTATTTACAGTTATTTATTTATTTAGCTGTATTTATATCCCGCTTTTCACCGGGTCAAAGCGGTCAATTGGGGGATACATTTAACACGAGGGGATATGAGACACATATGCTAATACTTACAGGGAACATGGGCAATGGAGGGTTAAGTGGCTTGCCCAAGACCACAAGGAGTGCCTATAGGACTAGAAATCCCAGTCCCTCCGGCCTGAGATTGCTGTCCCCAGGTGGGACTTGAACCCCCGGCCTTCCGGCCTGAAGTACCTTGTCCTAAACACTAGACCACTCCTCCCATTAAGCAGATGAATGACTTCTCCACCCAAGCAAACTTAGATGAGCTTAACTTCAAGTGGTCCCTGCTGCAACTTAAATACCTTGGAGTTTACTTCACTAAGGACCCTGCACGTACAGTTTCTATCCATCTGAAACATGTGTTAGAATTGCTTAAGGGCATGTTGCAACATTAGTCTCCCTTGAATATAACATGGTGTGGAAGAGTCGACATCATTAAGATGATGGTACTCCCTTGGAATGTCTATACGCAGGGACCAAGCAGGAAGTAAGTTTTCACATGTGGGTGACGTCACCAACAGAGCCTGCATGGGAATGCTCCTCAGCTTCCATAGGAGGTTTACGGGAGGACCATCGCGCATGCATGCTAGTCTTCGTGCTTGAAAGAAGCCATCTTACCTCAGTCTTCTTTTTTCCATGGAGCCTGTCTGATGTCAGTCTATCCCTGGAAATAAGTTGATCCCCTTCAGGTTGTTTTTGGTCATTTTTCCAGTTGCATGCTCATCACTGTCTTCCTGCCTGTTCCTGGGAGTGTCGGTACCTTGATGCCACGTTTTTTCTCTGGTCCTTTTTTAGTATGGGGCTTTTTCTGTCGCACCTTCCTGGTCAGCTGGGATGTTGGGTCCTTTGATTTGGCAGAAGCTATCTTACCCAACATGTCAAAGCCGGCCAGTGGCTTCAAGAAGTTTTTCCAGTATGGTCGGGCCATCTCTATTATGGACTGACATAACTGGTACCTTTAGTGCCTCAGGCCCGACCATTAGCCCGCCACCTGTGCTCTCTGTTTGCAGATGAACATGCATGGGGCTCAGGAATTGAGAAGGACAGCAGGAATCGCTGTTCAGGTCTTCTGAATCCTCGGCATTGTTGCCTTCGAAGACTTCTGCTGAGGCTTTGGCTTCGCGCGGAGGTCGTGCTCATTCTGCGCCGAAGGGCCATGGTGCCTCAGATTGGCAGCCATGCTTCAGTGAGGGTTGGATTCCAATGGACCGGACTTTGCCCTGTCAAAGTCAAGAGGCAATGCCAAGAGCCGAGACAAGTCCCATGGACACTGGCATCGAAGCCCCCCTCGGCACAATGCCCCAACCCTAATGCTGCCCTGACAAGAGGAGATGGCTCCCAAGGCTCAGGAGGGCTGTCGGGTGACTGCCAATACTGTTACCATTGTGGAATCCCCAACGAGGGAACCAGCACCGGAGACCATAGTTGCTGCCCCAGTTCCCACAACTTCAGACTTTGAGCTTCTGGCCGAGCACATACAGGCCCTTGAGCGTTGCCTGGCTGCATTCCTGTCCTCACAAGCTGCTTGAGACCCAATGCCCTCAGCTCCTCAGTGCCAAGGGCAGCCCTCTCATAGAAAGCACAGTTACTTACCTGTAACACGTGATCTCTGGGAACAGCAGGAATAAGTCTTCACATATGGGTACGTCGGTACCGACGGAGTCTGCGCGGGAACGCTTCCCAGCATCCAATCAAAGAGCTTTTGGAAGCATCCCACCACACCTGCGTGCTGCCTTCCCGCCTTTCCCAACTGCCTCTCCTCAGTTAAGTTTTAAAGCTGAGACAAAGAGAGAGAGAGAGAGCGAGGAAAGGAAAGATAGATAGATAGAGATACAACTCCTGGGGAGGTGGGTGGGTTGTGAAGACTTATTCCTGCTGTTCCCAGAGATCACCTGTTACAGGTATGTAACTGTGCTATCTCCAGGAACAAGCAGGAATGAGTCTTCACATATGGGGACTCCCAAGCTGAGATGCCTGGAGTCCCAGCATGTCATAGGTTGGAACATGCTATCTCCCACAACACCAGGCATCCTGAGGATGGAGGGTAGGAGTTGAAGAGAGAAAGGTGCTGTGGAACAGTTAACCTAGCATAGGATTGCAGACAAGGAGTCCATGTGTGGATGATAATTGTCATCAATGATATTGCAAAGAAAAAATATTGCAATATGGACCTCCCCTAACAGGACTTCCGAGAAGTATGGAGGTTCATGGGATCTACTGGGGAACCCAGTAGAGGAACCTCGAGAAGGACCTCACTGTAAGTGGAGGTAGTAAACCTGTAGGAAAAGCAATGGAGGTCAGAATCCTGAAAGGTAACAGGTAACTCCAGTAGGAAAAACTGGGGTAGTACAAAAATGGTGGGCCTTCAGAGGAAGGCTTTATGATAAAAGCCGAACTCTTTTGGCAGCAGAGTGGCTCACTCTGAGGAACAAAAAGAGAAAGGCTAACCGATTTGGACAAACAGGCACAGTCCTTGTGGGGAGAAAGGGTATGGGAACCCCTTGTATCCCAAAAGAAAGGACAAATGCCGGAGGCGTTAGAGCCTGTGATTAGCTGAAGATCCGCAATGTCTCTCCTAACTGAAGTCAGCTGGGAGAGATATTGGAACATGGAGAGCTTCAGAGGTACTGTCACGGCGACCCTGGGTAGAGCCTCCGTAGACCCAATAGGCCACTGCCTAGGGTATTGTGGTTTTTACTAACTGGTGCTCTCCTTTGAACAGAGTCAGTCAGTCAAGTGGTTAAAGCAAAATTAGGGTTTTATTCCCTTTCCCGGACAGATAATATTCCTTGCAAAAACACACAGAACAAAACAGCAACTTAAACGAAAACAGCTAGAACATCTTTTCTTCTTTCCTTGTTTCTCTCACAAGGTCACATTGGCTGAAGTTCAACACAAAGCGGTTATGTCATCTGATAGACAAATCGTACAGTCCATTGGCTCAGGGTCTGTGCAAATGTTATCACTCTCCCACTGCATTAAGCCTGGACCACTCCCAATACTCTCCGTGTCACATTCCTTACATGTGCTGGAGCATGGCTTGTTCTCTTGTGGCTGGTAAACCCCTTTCCTTCCAAGGTGTTTATCCCAGCCAGGGTTACAGAAATCTGGTACAGGTAATGCCTCTTTCTGGTTTGCCTCTCTTGGCTTTCTTAGTAGGAAGTCTGAGTATCTGTCTGAGTTATAAGACTGTTCAGGATTGTGCTCATTAAAACTTCTAGCCTCTTCTCTATACAGATAAGGTTTCAAACTTGTTACCTTACTGCAGGCTTTGTAATCAGCTTTGAGCTTCCTCTCCCCTGGCACAGTTCCTTCAGCTTGAGCTAGGTTCCTCCATGGCTCATGCAATCCCTCAGAGACTCTGCCCCACTTCCTGTTTGTGTGGAAATCCTTCCTGGGACTGTCGTTCCAGAGACCAGCTGCTCTACTGCTCTGAGCTCTCTGCCTTCTCTGACTACTCTGACCCTTCTGACCCTGACCACTTCCTGGTTCAGACCAGGAACTTATATACCTCTCCTCTCTGCATGTTACGTCAGACTCTGAGGACAGGTGCTCCTGATGAGTTTCTCTAATTCTACCTGCGTCACTACTAGAGAAGGGAAACTTCATTTTAAACCCTTTCTGCTTTACTTGTGCTGACGGCCCTGGCTGCTCAGCTGCCTTCACACATGCTGAGTCTTCACGTCCAGCCAAGTTTAAGGTAAGCTCTTCCCTCTCACTAACCTCCATAGGTTCCACTGCATCACAGTACCTAACCTTGAGGTTATGGTAGGTGTTAACAACCACCAAAGTGGTTGTGAGTGTAGGACCCCAAAACATGCTGGATAGCATAAGTATGGATAAAGCCCATCTGTCAGAATCATATAGCTATATGAGCTTGGACAGTCAGGTAGGTAAAGCAGAATACATATCTACCGATAGTAAAATATCTCGACAGATACATATAGATATAGCTATACATATATATATATATATATATATAACATATAGATATATGAGAATATATCTATAGTGAGATATGAAGGGCATAAAATACACACAAATGATAGACATAGACATCTGTAAGATGTGTGCTATAGGTATGAATATATAGGCCTCTATATGGAAGTCTGCAAAGAAGCAGACCGAGATATGCCTACAAAAAGGTATTCACATAGGAAAATGTGGAGAGGAAAGATTCATCTAATAACAAGAATGTGGAACCTACTTGAGAAGATATATAGAGAATCAATTCCCACTGGTTATGGCTACAGGGATGCTAGGTAGTAGAATAACCAGGATGGTTACATGAAAAGCAGAGGATGATATCAGTCTGCAGCCAGCAAGTCCCGAGTATTCTAAAACTCTAGCATGGTAAGTGAACAGAAGACGCATAGGAATGAGATACCATGCTGACCTGCTTAAGGGCAAAAAGGTATCATGCGTTCTTACCATGAGGATGAGCTGGAAGGAGAAACCATATTCCCTATTGGAAATACTATGGACCAAAGCAGGGAATTAGTAACTCCTTAAGCTTTCACGTAAGAGGAGGCCTATGTCCTTTATATTAAAAAGGAGAACTTTTCTAGTCATGGGAGACATGACTGAAAAGCCTTTTTCAACCATCTAGTATAGCTGTTGGAGAAAAAGCCCCCCATGCTCTCTAGCAAGGGCTCATAGTGGAGAGCTTCTCTATAGAATTGCAGAGAGCATGATGCAGGAGAATGAGGAGATAGAACTGGCTGCAGGGGAGCCAGTACCTATGTCAACTATGCTGCCAAACCCAGGGGAAAGGAGATGGCAGAAAGAGAAGACAATCCAACAAGCTTGTAGTGAAAAACTTTCCAAGACAGATGACAGCACTGACTTGGAGCCACTACTAAGACCAGACAGAATGTTAGTGGAGGACAAATCTGGTTGCTGGTGGACAAGAACCAGTGGTCCAAACATTAAGGCTCCTGCATTGGCAGCTGCTTGCCAGACAGCAGAAAAATGGTACTGTTTAAAAACAGAAAGAACAGACAAAACAAGAGTAGAAAACTGTGGACGTGTCTGATGAACTGCTTCAAAGCAAGATTGAAAAAGAGGAGTCAACTCAGAGAAGAGAACTCCACACTGAAAAAGTAAGAAAACTAGAGAGACTGAAGAAAAAGCCCTCCAGTGAAGCAATACCGCTCTTACAGAGGAAAAACCTGGTAAGAGGGTAAAGAGAATAGAGCTGAAGAAAATTTACAAAGTAGTAAGTTTATAGAAAGGAAAAAAGACATGCTGGCACAGGAAACTATCGTTTGATAGTGGATAGACCTCTTTCCCTAGTAGGAAAAAGAGGAGAACCCTGTGACCTAGAAGCATGAACATCCTGACAGCTCATAGAACATAGAAAGAATGGATGTCTTTCGGGAAGAGATCCATGTTTAGGATTTAGAATGACAGCAGTGGATTGCCTCTATTGGGAAGAAGCAACTGCAGATTCTAATCCCAAGAGTCACAAGCATCTGATGGATTGATCAGAAACCCTGTGGTTGCTGGGTTTGCTGAGCCTGGTGAGAGGTTGAACTCTGCAGACCAGGATGATGCTTCCCCTGTTTGGGAACATCTGTATGATGGGCAGATGATGCATAAAACCTTCTTCTCCTATGGGAAGAAAGTTTGGCAGGACATTTCCTACCTACTGGGACAGAAGAAGGTGCAGAACAGCCCCTAGGAACAGGTAAGTCTGGAGAACTAAGTAACCTGACGTAAAGACTCCTTGTTGAAAAGATTGTCTCCAGTGCAAGGAGTATGTCCCAGTCTGTGCTGTGCCCATTTGTCCAAGTCTGAAGCTTGGAGCCAGGCTCTACGTCGTGCCCCTATAGTTATAGCAGATGTCCTGCTAACAGACTCAAAAGAGTCTAGGGAAGCACGAGTAAGAAACCAAGAGATATTCTGGAGATGCTTGAGCAGTGAAGAATAGTCTGCACTCTTGGACTCTGGAAGGGAAGGAGTCAAAAGATGTAATTGCTTTGTGACCTCCTCAAGAGATAGACTCATATAGAAAATATATGAGAGAATTCTTGCAGAAAGCATAGATGTCTGGAAGGTTTGACGTCCAAAGGCATCAAGTGTCTTAGACTCACGACCTGGCGGATAAGAAGAGTGCTTTTTCTTGCTCTTTACCCGCCTCATTGCTGATTCCACAACTATGGAATGATGAGGAAGTTGAGTCTTTTAAAACCCTAGAGAGGGGGGCACCTGATATAAGAGATCAGTTGCTCTGGAAGGTGGGGGTACCCTTAAAGGTGTTTCCCACATTCCTAGAAGGAGATCCTGCAAGGAATGATGCAAAGGAAGCATTATGTTCTCCTTTGCTTTGGTAGAAAGAGAGCCCTGTGCAGGATCATGTCCTGGGATAGGAATGGCAAGAGATCTTGCTATATCCAGGAGGAAACTCTGAAAAGAGGGTTCCCCAACAGGAATTTCCCTTGGGGAGGTTAGATCTGAAGAACTAGCCTGAGCCCCGACAGAGCTATCCAGATATATAGGAATAGAAGATCCTGCACAGTGCAGTGTGGAATGCTTAAAGGATGGTCGCCGGTACTGGCTGTCAGGAGCAGCGACCGTCATTACCACATTGTCCATGCCAGGTATCGACTCCAAGCTTGGCATAGAAGGGAGCGATCCTGTTGAAAAAAGCATGGTAGGAGTTGGCCACGATGCTACTGTGGATACCAGTACCGATGCCAATACCGGTACCGATGTCGGAGTCGAGCCCGACAAAGACATCGGAGCAGTCATCGGTGACAGTTCAATCGGTACCGAGGTAACGGAAAACCTCCGAGTGCTATCCTCGGTACCGAGCCACCGGTATCGATCGGTGTCGGTATCAAAGTATATTGGTACCGGTCTTCCAGACTAGAGAGCGATTCTAAACTCGGCATCGATAAGCGAAGCATGGAAGGCACCGACCGTAAGGGTAATGAGGACATCGGTACCGACTTCGGTACCGTGTCTGATACCGGTGAAGGAAGGTCAGCTAGTGGCAACTCAATCGGCCTCGGGAGAACCGAGAGTTGCGGATCCGATTCATCGGAACCAAGCCTTCGGTACCACCGAGAGCCGGTACCAAGGTGAGTCGGTACCCAGTCCTCCAGACTGGAGATTGATTCCAGACTCGGCATCGAAGGAAGCGAGGCTATCGATGTACGTCTGGAGGGTACCGACGTCGGTGGTAGTATCGGTGCTGGTACCGATAATGAAAGGTCAGTCTGGAGTGTATCCACCGGTCCCGAAGGCACCGAGGACGCCAGATGACCATCCCTGGTGAGGAGTGTTTCATCCAACACCAGTGCCGATGTCGGGGTATCGGTACCGCTCGAAGCGGATGCCACCACTGGACACGGCTCAGGTATGTTCTGTGAGGGGTGAACCCCAGGAACAACCTGAAACCCCTGAAAGGCTTTTGAGACCGAAGACTCCCGCCGGGGTTTTGAAGCCAGTAGGCCCTCGAGGGCAAGGCCGGAGCCGTCTACATGCTGTGCATGAGACCTACCACTCGAGGGCTGGCTAGTCTTAACAGACTGTTTGTGGGTTACCTGATCCTGTGTAGAAGAAGAAGGGGACGGTGCCCCGAAGCTGGAGGGAAACCATGTATCGAGGGAACCTCGACATTGAAGACCTCTTCTCACCAAACTGTTGTCAGGACCCAAGCAGGTTAGACACCGACTTTGAGGGTCTAAAAAATAAAGTTGTACCGCCACAGTTTGAACATTTCTTGGAGAAAGTGGCTGGTGGTTCCATGTAGGAAAAAGAAGAGGCCTAAAAGGCCTAAGACACTATGAAGAAAAAAAAATATTCCTTGAAAAAGGAAGATTTTATAAGAAAAGAAAAGAAAACACCGGCGGTACCGGTGGCGTCGGGAAGACAGCCGCGACCACAAGAAAACTAAAGAAATAAAATAAGAATTTTCTGCGGTGACAGGAGGACATCCTGCCGGCTCCGCGGAAAAACGAAAACTGAGGAGAGGCAGTTGGGAAAGGCAGGAAGGCAGCACGCAGGCGTGGTGGGATGCTTCCAAAAGCTCTTTGATTGGACGCTGGGAAGCGTTCCCGCGCAGACTCCATCGGTACCGACGTGCCCATATGTGAAGACTCATTCCTGCTTGTTCCTGGAGATACATAGAAACATGATGACAGAAAAAGACCACATGGCCTATCTAGTCTGTCCTTCCATATCAACAACTACAACAGTCCACTTTTTACCTTTAGAGATCCTCTGTGTTGGTCCCATGCTTTTTTGAATTCAGTTACTGTCCTCATTTCTACCACCTCCACTGGGAGACTATTCCATGGATCCACTACTCTTTCCGTAAAGAAATATTTCCGCATATCACTCCTGAATCTATCTCCCTTCACCCTCATCCCATGTCCCCTCGTAGCAGAACTTGCTTTCAATTGAAAGAGGCTCTCTCCCTGAATATTTATGCCATGGAGGTATTTAAACATCTCAATCGTATCACCTCTATCCCGCCTTTCCTCTAAGGTGTACATATTAAGATCCTTAAGTCTGTCCTCATATGCTTTATAATGAAGCCCACTAATCATTTTAGTAGCCACCCTCTGCACCAACTCCATCCTGTTCACATCCTTTTGAAGGTTGGGTCTCCAGAATTGCACACTATACTCCAAATGAGGTCGCACCAAAGACTTATACAGAGGCATTATCACCTCCTTTTTTCTGCTAGCCATTCCTCTCCGTATGCACCCAAACATCCTTCTAGCTTTTGCCGTCGCCTTTTCTACCTGCTTAGCTACTTTAAGATCATCAGACACAACCACGCCTAGGTCCCGCTCTTCTTTAGTGGACAAAAGTACTTCACCTCCTATACTGTATTGCTCCCTTGGATTGCTGCAGCCCAAATGCATGACCTTACATTTTTTAACATTAAATCCCAGCTGCCAAATTCTAGACCATTCTTCAAGCTTAGCTAGATCCCTCCTCATGTTATCTACACCTTCCTGGGTGTCTACTCTATTGCAGATTTTGGTATCATCTGCAAAGAGGCAAACCTTATCCGACAGCCCTTCCGCTATATCACTAACAAAGATGTTAAAAAGAATCGGACCAAGGACAGATCCCTGGGGCACACCACTGGTAACATCCTTCTCCTCAGAGTGAGCTCCATTTACTTGTACCCTTTGGCGCCTCCCACTCAACCAATTTCTAACCCAAGCAGTAACTTTAGGGTCCATCCCTAGGGTGCTCAGTTTGTTTATAAGTCGCCTGTGAGAAACAGTGTCAAAGGCTTTACTGAAATCTAAATACACCACATCTAGAGCTCTCCCTCGGTCCAACTCCCTGGTCACCCAGTCAAAGAAATCAATCAGATTTGTCTGACAAGACCTGCCTCTGGTGAATCCCAGTGGTGGCCCCCAGTGGTGGCCTCCCTTTGGAGGTGCAGCCCATTCTGGAGGCCCATGCTTTCCCCGGCTGGGGAGACAGCTCAGGCAGATGGTCGACGTCCCAGGGGTCCTCCCCTGAGTGCCTCCAGGTTGAACCATCCAGAGCTCTGACTCCGTCCTCCCCTCCTGACTGCTGAAGGCACCATGAGGAATTGTATTGGTATTTTGATTTCCTTACTGATACAGATTTTAATGGCTTGGAGATCGAGGAAGAAAAGGAGTCCCCAATGCCTGAGCATCATCGGGACATCTCCTCCAATCCCTCTCCACATTATGAGCACCAGATGTCCACTCCAGAGGATATATCCTTCCATGAGTTTGTGAGGGACCTGGCCATAGCCTTGCCCTTCACCATCGAGGCCAAGGAGAAGCCCAGGATGGAGGAGTTGGAGATTCTCCAATATCCTTCACCTCCAAAGGAAGCTCCTGGAATGGCTCCTGTTCCTGTTCCGCATGTAGGAGACACCGTTCACTGTGCCCCTGATGAGTACGTGCTTGGACTCCAAGTACCGAGTCTACAAGATCCTGGGATCTGAAAAATCACAGCTCCCACACAATTCCATGGTCATGGAGTCTGCCATGAGAAGGATCAAGAGCAGTAAGACCCATTTCTCTGTGCCTCCAGGCAGGGAGGCTAGGACCCTGGATGGTGTCAGAAGGAAGTGCTACCAGAGTTCCAAGTTGGTAGCTCACATCTAGGCCTATCAACTTTACATGGGCATGTACCTCAGGGATCTAGCAGGTGACTAGGCCATTTCTCGACTGTCCTCCCAGATAAATGAGTTGAGCACTACCTTGGTCTTGTCTTCTGACCATGAACCGGCTTTCCCGCAAAATGGGGGACCCTGCTAAGAAAAAGTCCTTGGGGAGTAATCCTTTCTACCCCAAAAAGAGAAAATACTATGTGGCCTACCCACCATATCAGCCCTATCATGGCTGTTGTCAGGGGCAGAAGGGCCAGGGCCAGTGTCGGTAGCACTGCCCCAAGCCACAAAAGTCCCAGCCTGCGCCACATCCACATCCTGAAGGAGGATTTTGACTCCGTCCTAAGGAGCATGATATCCCTTCCCATTCTAGCCTCGGTTCCACTTCAGGTGGGAAAGAGATTGATTAATTTTGCCCACAGGTGGCCAACAATAACATCAGACTCCTGGGCCCTCGAGATGTTCCAGGACAGATACCTGTTGCACTTCAATCAACTTCCTCCATCTTTCTTTCCAGGGGAGTATCCCCTCGATCCTTCCCACCGGGAACTCTTCCAGAAGGAGGCCCAGACTCTTTTCTGATCTGGCTGTTGAACTTGTCCCTCCTTCACAGATTGGAAAGGTTCTACTCTCATTACTTTCTGGTCCCCAAAAAGATGGAGGCTTCAGGCCCATATTGGATCTGCAGAACCTCAACCAGTTCCTACTGCTGAAAACCTTTAAGATGATCTCCCTAGGAACTTTGTTGCCTTATCTCTGATGAGAACACTGGCTGTGCTCCTTGGATCTCAAAGATGCTTATACTCACATCCCCATTCACCCTCTTCGTCGGTAGTATCTCCGCTTCATGCTCAGTGAACAGGACTATCAGTACCAGGTGCTGTCCTTCAGCCTCGCCACCTCCCCAAGTGTCTAGCATTGGTTGTTGCTTTCCTCCAGACCCTGGGGATTTTTGTATTGCCATACCTGGACAATGGCTAGTCAGAGGTCGGACGCCAGACAAAGTCTTGCAATCTGCAGGGATCTCCATTCAGCTGCTGGAGCACCCGGGCTTCATCATCAGCTATCCCAAGTCTTACCTACAGCCCACTCGGTGCCTAGAGTTCATTAGGGCCCCCCTAGATGCTACCAAGGCTTGGATATACCTTCCCAAACATCGAGCCCAAGGGCTTGTCAACTTAGCCAAGGACTTGCTGAGCCATCCCATCAACACAGCCAGAGGAATGCTGTACATTCTTGGCCACATGGCTTCTACAGTGTACATTACTCTGCTAGCCCACCTACAGATGAGACAAGTGCAATGGACTCTCTGTACTCAGTGGCGCCAGGTCATGGGTCACCTCAGGGACAGAGTGGTTGTCGCTCAGCCACTCAAGCAGTCCCTGTCCTGGTGGCTACAACCACAGAACCTGCTCAAGGAGCTTTCAAGCACTTCCTCATCAGCGGATTCTGACCACAGATGCCTGCAAGGCGGGCTAGGGAGCTCATCTCTATGGTCTCCATACACAGGTTCTTCACCGGATCAATTTCCTGGAACTCTGTGCTGTTTCCAATGCACTCAGGGCTTTTCAGGAGCAGCTTACTAACCAAGTTATCTTCATCCAGACCAACAACCAGGTGGCGATGGTCTATATCAACAAGCAGGGGGGCACGGGTTCATACTTCCTCTGCTGGGAGACAGTGCGCCTTTGGAAGTTTGCTTCTCACACGGCATGTTTCTCCAAGCAGTGTACCTGTCAGGGGAGCTCATTGTCCTGGTGGATCGCCTCAGCCGGGTCTTTCAACTGCACAAGTGGACCCTCAACAGACAAGTTGCCACTTGCATCTTCTGGATGTGGGGCACCCCAAACATAGACCTCTTTGCCTCAGGGACAATGCCTAGGTGCCACAGTTCTGTTCCAGAGTTCCCTGCAGCAGTCAACTCCCGATGCCTTTCTCCTGGACTGGAGCAAGGGCCTACTTTATGCCTATCTACTGACTCATCTTGTGGCCAGGACTCTCTTCAAGCTCCAGAAGGACAGGGCTGCCATGATCCTCGTTGCTCCACACTCACCCAGACAGCCTTGGTTCCCCCTCCTCCTCCGGCTTTCTCGGAGACAGCCACTCTGGCTTGGCTTCAACCCAAATCTGATCTCCCAGGATGGGGACTCTCTTCTTCACCCCAAAGTCTGCTCCCTGGCGCTCACAGTGTGGATGCTGAGTGCGTAGTTCTCACAGTACTCCGCTTGCCGGCCAATGTGGAAAACATCCTCCTGGCTTCACAGAAGGACTCCATTCAGCGTTCCTATGCCTTTAAGTGGTGTAGATTCTTTCTGTGGTGCACAGACAAGGCTCTGAAACCCTTCTCTTGCTCAGTGGAAATTTTATTGACCTACCTGCTCCACCTGTCCAACCAGGGCCTCAAATCAAACTCTGTGAGAGTGCATCTTAGCGCAGTGGCATGCTACCATCATGGGGTAGATAGTAAACTAATTTATGTGCACCCCCTTGTCAGTCATTTCATGAGAGGCCTCTTGCTGTCTTGGCCTCTGTGTAAGCCTCCGCCTGTAGTACTAGACCTTAACGTGATGCTCCGGCAGCTTCTCACTGTCCCGTTTGAGCCACTCAGCTCTTGTCCACTGAAATATCTCACCTGAAAGGTTATCTTAGTGTTGATCACCTCTGCATGCAGAGTTAGTGAGCTCCATGCAGCCTAGACCAATCAGAGATTACCTGCAACACCGGACTGCTCAAGCTCCCCCTTCAAAAGACTGAGCTTGCACAAAGAACAGGACCTTTCTCCACAGTCCCTGATTGCTGTTGGCAGCAGAAGCGGGATTCTACTTTCCTCGCGCTCCGTGCAGCCCAGACCAATCAGGGATTACCTGCAACACCAGACTGCTCAAGCTCCTCCTTCAAAAGGCCGAGCTTGCCTAGGCGTGCCCGCACCTGAGGGCCATGAAAAAGGGCAGGGGCCAAACTATGTGCTATTGCAAGTTGCAGCTCTGAAGCAAGTAGAAAACACTCCCTCTCCTGACAACAAGCCACTTCCGAACCTCTTCTCCTGGAATCTGTATCCCGGAGACACAGCCAGCAAGGATCCCAAAGAGGAGTTTTGTCTCATCCTCCCTGACCAACGCTTCCTTACTTCTGCATGCACAGCAATATGCCAGCTCACTCAGCACAGCCAGCATGGTCCTCCGATGCAACCAAAATGCACTCAAAAGGCATCAACATCAAGCATTTCCTTCTCCTCGCTATAACATTAACATATCTTGCAACATCCACTGGAGTCAGGAACGACACCCTGCCAGCCTACCACCCACCACTCCCTTCACCTTGGATAACCACCATTTATTTATTTATTTAGCTGTATTGATATCCCGCTTTTCACCAGGTCAAAGCGGTCAATTGGGAGATACATTTAACACGAGGGGATATGACACACATACGCTAATACTTTCAGGGAACATGGGCAATGGAGGGTTAAGTGGCTTGCCCAAGACCACAAGGAGTGCCTATAGGACTAGAAATCTCAGTCCCTCCGGCCTGAGATTGCTGTCCCCAGGTGGGACTTGAACCTCCGGCCTGAAGTACCTTGTCCTAATCACTAGGCCACTCCTCCCACCATGATGATTTTCCAGCATCAGAGACCCTCTGCACGCAAACCACGGAACATATCGCAGCTACAGTGCACACATCTACCTCAAATGCACACTAATTAATGCCAGATCGATCAGAAACAAGCCAAATATTATTCTTGACTACATACTGATCCACAATATTGACATAATTTGCATAATGGAAACCTGGTTGATTGACACAGATCAAGTCATCCTGAACCAATAGCTCCACCTGACTATACTGCTTTCAACTGCCCCAGGACACACAAGTGTGGCAGAGATGTGCTGATACTCGCAAGAAGCCAATTCAGGTTCAAAACCACTTTGTCGTTTGACTCGGCTGAAAACAACACCATTATCATCTCCAACAAATACTTGAGCCTATGTCTCACCTATAGGCCACTGAACACCAAAAACAAGGAGCTCTCAACCATACTGGAGTCCGTGAGTTCAAATGGATCACTACAGAAACCCCTCATCGCCCTAGGAGACTACAACCTCTGTTCCCTACCTAGCAAAGAAGCCAACACTTTCCATAAAGCAATGTCAGTCCTCAGCTACACCCAGATAGTGAATACTCCCACCCACCAACATGGAACAACTCCAGACCTGATCTTCATCCTTAATCAACTTATGGGGCATATCACTGCACCTACACCAACGATCACCCCGATGCCCTGGTCTGATCATGACACAGTAGTATTCTCAGTTCTCATCCAAAGCTGATATGGACCACAGGAACCATGCTTCCCATACAGAAAGTTCAAAGCCTTTAACAAGGATGCTTTCCTGCAGGAAATAACACCAAAGCTTCATCAGGAAAGCAACAACTTGGATGAAATCATCAAAACTGGCACTGCACTATCTCAAACGCTGCCTCAATTTCGGAAACAAGACCCCCACACTCGCAAAAGATGCAACACACCATGGTACTCAGACAACAACAGAGAAGAAAAAAGGGATCTCCAGGAACAAGCAGGAATGAGTCTTCACATGTGGGAGACGTCGCCGACGGAGCCCGCACGGGAATGCTCCCCAGCATCCAATCAGAAAGCCTTTGGGAGCATACCCCACGTCTGCGCGGTGGCTTCCCGCCCTTCCTACTGCCTCTCCCCAGTTTTTCGTTTTCCACGGAGCAGGCAGGACGTCCCGCCTGCCACCGCAGAAATTTTCCTTTTTTCTGTAGTCGCGGCTTTCCCGCCGACGGTGGCACCTCCGTGCCCCCCTTTTCTTTCTTTCTTTTAATTATTTTTCATTTAATTTTCGTCGCCCCCTCCGGGCGCTGAGGACCGGGGCATGGAGCCTTCTTCCCCCCAGCCTCACGGCGGGGACTCAATTTTCCACATGGACTCCAATGCCTGGTACCTCTCCTGTGTGGGGCCTGATCCCTTTTTCCCGGATTCCCCAGGCTACAGTGTCGGAAGAAGACCCTCCCTCTTTCGGGTATCCCTCGACGACGTCTTCGCGCCCAAGGCGCAGTCATCGGGTTGTTCTTCTCTCCAGGATCAGGTAACCACACAACAGTCTGTTAAGACTAGCCGAGTCTTGAGGGGCAAGTCTCATGCGCGGCATGGCGACGGCTCCGGCCAACCCCTCAAGTCCTCCTTGGCTGATATACCCCGGCGGGAGTCCTCGGGCTCCAAAGCATTTACGGGGTTTCGGGATGTTCCTGAGTTTCGCTCCTCACAGAACATTCCAGGGATCGTCAGCCGGTGTCCTCGGCGCCTTCGGGGCCGATCGACTCGACCGGGTCTGACCTCCCTACATCCAAGCCATGCTCAGGGCCTAGTAACAGCAAAGTACTTTTAGTTTAAATTTAAAACACAGAAGAGAGCTTTCTGGTTACATTTGGAACCCAGCAGAGAGCTTGTAGTCTAAATTTAATAGTCACTCAGGGCCTAGCATCAGCATAGTACTTTTAGCTTAAATTTAAAACACAGAAAAGAGCTTTCTGGTTAAATTTAGAACCCAGCAGAGAGCTTGTAGTTTAAATTTCATAAGACGTTAGAGCCTAGCAGCAGCTAAGAGCTATAATTTAAATCAAATCAGAATATAGCTTACCTCAGCAGCACAAGACAGGGTACTGTGTAGCAGCCCTCTTTTAATAAGTGTTATTTCCCTCCCTCAATCCCCACACCCACCCACCCCTGGGATAATCGTAGCTTTATAGGTACTTATACATCTTAAAAGACAGGAGGTGCTCTCAGGTGAAGCTCATTACCCAAATCAGCCATACACTAAGGACCTGAGATTAGTTAAGCTTCAGGTGAACAAGGTATATTACACGTATTAGGTACAGTTTTATTAGTATAAATATCCATAGCAACCCTTAGTAAGTAAAGAACTTAGATCTAAACACAAACTTAAAACTAAGATGCAGACAGCAGTCCAGCAGCAGGATGGGGGCTTTCCAGTCTTTTGCATTGAGTGTCACATGTATGATTTTCTCCCAGTTGGTGAGAGGTTTTACGTGTGCACTAGGTGCAAGGAGCTCTTTGCTCTCAGGGAACGAGTCCGTTCTCTAGAGGCTAAAGGAGCAGACTTGGAAAGCATAAGACAGACAGAGAGGTACATAGACGAGACCTACAGGGATATAGTCCTGAAGTCCCACCTCCAGTGTGGCAGCATCCCTGTTGCCATGGAGGAGAGAGGTCACGTGACAGGAGAGCATCACCCTGGTGTGGCAGGAAGTGATCCTGTAACTAGGACCTGTCCTCCAGGTGATGTAAAACCCTCTCGCACCGAGGACGTTTCTCCAGGGCCATGTGCCCAAGAGGGAAGGGTTAGGACAGCCGTTATAGTTGGTGAGATGATCATTAGGCATGTAGATAGCTGGGTGGCTGGTGGACGTGAGGATCGCCTGGTAACATGACTGCCTGGTGCGAAGGTAGCAGACCTCACGCGCCACCTAGATAAGGTCTTAGATAGTGCTGGGGAGGAGTCTGCTGTCTTGGTACATGTCGGTACCAATGACATAGGAAAATGTGGTAGGGAGGTTCTGGAGGCTAAATTTAGGCTTTTAGGTAGGAAGTTGAAATCCAGAACTTCCAGGGTAGCATTCTCCGAAATGCTTCCTGTTCCACGCGCAGGACCCAAAAGGCAGGCAGTGCTCTGGAGTCTCAATGCGTGGATGAGACAATGGTGCAGAGATGAGGGGTTTGGATTTGTTAGGAACTGGGGAACATTCTGGGGAAAGGAGGGGCTCTTCCGAAGGGATGGGCTTCACCTTAACCGGGATGGAACCAGGCTGCTGGCATTAACCTTTAAAAAGGAGATAGAGCAGCTTTTAAACTAGATATTAGGGGAAAGCCGACAGTCGCCCAAGAGCGGATGGTTCGGAAGAATGTATCTTTGTAGGATACTACCAAAAGCAGAGAGGTTCCACAAAAGAGTAAAGTAGCCCAAATGCCCTCAAGTATGGAGCAGACAGAGCTTAAAGATCCCAAATTACCCATGTCTAACAATAGCCTAATTAATATGAATAAAATACATTCTCTAAAATGCTTGTATGCAAATGCTAGAAGTCTAAAAAATAAGATGGGAGAGTTAGAATATATAGCACTAAATGAAAGGTTAGATATGATTGGAATATCAGAGACATGGTGGAAGGAGGACAACCAGTAGGACACTGTGATACCTGGGTACAAACTATATCGTAATGATAGAGCTGATCAAATTGGTGGAGGGGTTGCTCTCTATGTTAGAGAGGGCATTGAGTCAGAAAGGATTAAAGTTTTGCAGGAAACAAAATCTGCTGTAGAATCTATATGGATTGAAATTCCATGTAAAAGGGGGAAGGCAATGGCAGTGGGGGTGTACTATCGAGCGCCTGGCCAGAATGACCAAATGGATGATGAAATGCTCAAAGAAATCAAGGAAGCTAACAAAAGTTACAGCACAGTAATAATAATGGGTGATTTTAACTACCCCGGTATCGACTGGGTCAGTGTCACGTCAGGACATGCTAGGGAGATAAAGTTCCTAGATGAAATAAATGACTGCTTCTTGGAGCAGCTGGTTCATGAACCACACAGAGGGGAAGCAATATTAGACCTAATCCTTAGTGGAACACCAGATCTAGTGCAAGAGATAAGGTTGTTGGGGCCACTTGGCAATAGTGATCATAGCATGATTGCCTTTGATTTAATTAGTGGAGGAGGGATAGTAAGGAAATCCACAGTACTACCTTTTAACTTTCGAAAGGGAGACTATGATAAAATGAGGAAAGCAGTTAAGAAAAAACTAAAAGGAGCAGTTGCAAAGGTTAAAGACGTTCATCAGGCTTGGCTGTTGTTGAAAAATACTATCTTGGAAGCCCAGACCAGCTGTATTCCACGCTTTAAGAAAAGTGGAAGGAAGTCCAAAAAATTGCCAGCATGGTTTAAAGGTGAGGTCAGAGAGGCTGTTGTTGCCAAAAAAGCATCTTTCAGGAAATGGAAAAAAGAGCCAAATGACGAAACCTGGAAACAGCACAAGCACTGGCAAGTCAAATGCAAGGCATTGATAAGGCAGGCAAAGGGAGAATTTGAGAAGAAGCTTGCTGCCGAAGCAAAAACGCGAAGTAAAGACCTTTTCAAGTACATTCGTAGCAAAAAACCTGTGAGAGAGTCAGTTGGTCCATTAGATGATAAAGGGGTTAAAGGAGCACTAAGAGGCGACAAGGCGATAGCGGAGAGACTGAATGAATTCTTTGCTTCAGTCTTTACTGAGGAAGATGTAGGGATGTTACCCATGACTGAAGTGTTATTTAAAGGTGCGGAAGAATTGAAGGAAATATCGATACATCGGGAAGATGTATTACAACTATTAGATAAGCTGAAGAGTAGCAAATCACCTGGGCCGGATGGTATACATCCAAGGGTGTTGAAAGAACTGAAATACGAGATTGCAGACCTGCTATTAGTAATCTGTGAACTATCATTAAAATCATCTCTAATACCTGAAGATTGGAGGATCGCCGATGTAACACCAATTCTTAAAAAGGGTTCCAGGCAATGTTCCCTCTAATTTTCTGTAGGCTGTGTGCGCATAAAATATCAGCTGTGTGCAGCTTTTGAAGGAAGGTTAAATTTTTGTGCGCCACATAACGACACTCGGAGTTATATACTTTAAAATTTGACTACACGTCAGAATACAGTATTCTGACCACATTGATTTTAATCAAATTAAATTAAAATAGACGATTACTAAATGAAGTGGGAAATTTCTAGTAATTACAATCATAACTTTTAAATTTTAAGACGTCTGTGTTGTTTTCTTTCAGAATCAGAGCTGTAATTTTTGTGCGCTCTGTTGTAAAGTATGTGCGCTCGCTCGGCGAGGTGTGTGCGCGCGCACATGCGCACAGCTTAGAGGGAACAGTGGTTCCAGGGGTGATCCGGGAAACTACAGACTGGTGAGGCTGACATCAGTACCGGGAAAAATGGTAGAAACCATCATAAAGAATAAAATTACTCAGCATGTAGATAGTCATGACCTAATGGAAGACAGCCAACATGGCTTTAGACAAGGAAGATCTTGTCTTACTAATCTGTTATGTTTTTTTGAAGGAGTGAATAATCAGGTGGACAAAGGTGAGTCGGTTGATATTGTGTATCTGGACTTTCAGAAAGCCTTTGACAAGGTCCCTCATGAGAGACTTCTGGCAAAACTAAAGAGTCATGGGATAGGAGGCAGTGTACTATTGTGGATCAGGAACTGGTTAAAAGATAGAAAGCAGAGGATAGGGCTAAATGGCCAATTTTCCCAATGGAGAAAGGTGAATATTGGTGTACCCCAGGGATCTGTGCTGGGTCTGCTGCTTTTTGACATATTCATAAATGACCTGGAAAGTGGAATAACGAGTGAGGTTATCAAATTTGCGGATGAAACAAAACTATTTAAAGTTGTTAAAACTCTAGAGGATTGTGGAAAATTGCAAGAGGATCTTGATAAATTGGAAGACTGGGCATCAAAATGGCAGATGAAATTTAATGTGGACAAGTGCAAGGTTATGCACCTAGGGAAGAACAACCCAAACTATGGTTACACGATGCAAGGTTCCACATTAGGAACCACCACCCAGGAAAAAGATTTAGGCGTCATTGTGGATACCATGTTAAAACCCTCGGCCCAGTGTGCAGCAGCGGCCAAGTGAGCAAATAGAATGCTAGGTATGATAAGGAAAGGAATGGAAAATAAAACAAAAGATATTATAATGCCTCTATATCATTCCATGGTGAGACCGCACCTTGAATATTGCGTGCAATTCTGGTCGCCGTATCTTAAAAAGGATATAGCGATTTTAGAAAAGGTTCAGAGAAGAGCCACCAAAATGGTAAAGGGGATGGAAGGATACTCCTATGAAGAAAGGCTAAAAAGGTTAGGGCTCTTTAACCTGGAAAAGAGACGGCTGAGGGGAGATATGATAGAAGTCTATAAATTAATGAACGGAGTGGAACGGGTAAACGTAGATCGATTGTTTACCTTATCAGAATATAGAAAGACTAGGGGACATGCAATGAAGCTACAGGGTAAACTATTTAAGACTAATAAAAGAAAATATTTTTTCACTCAACGTGTAATCAAACTCTGGAATTTGTTACCGGAGGATGTAGTAAAGGCTGTTAGTGTAGCTGGGTTTAAAAAAGGTTTGGACAAGTTCCTGGAGGGAAAGGTCCATAAACCATTATTAAGAAGGGACCCAGGATATCAATGCTTGAACCAATACAAGCATTGTGGAACCTGTGTCCCTTGGGGAAAGTGCTAGGTACATATGACCTAGATTGGCCACTGTTGGAAACAGAATACTGGGCTTGATGGACCTTGGTCTGACCCGGTATGGCATATCTTATGTTCTTATGACTTTTTCTCATGCTCTCTCTCACCAGTCTGTCTTAGTTCAAACAGACAATCAGGTAGCAATGTTCTGTGTGGACAAGCAAGGGGGGCACGGGGTCCAAGCTCCTCTGTCAGGAGGCGCAGGCCCTTTACTCCTTTGCAGTCAAACAAGGCATGTTTCTCAAAGCAGTTTATCTACCTGGTCAGGAGAACTTAGCAGACAAGCTAAGCAGGATTCTCCAGCCCCACGAATGGCAGTTGAATCCACTGGTGGTCTAGCAGATCTTCCTACGTTGGGGACCTCCATCCATCGATCTCTTTGTAAGTCCACTGAACCGTCAGCTGCCCAGGTTTTGCTCCAGACAGCTGCATCCCCTGAGAATGGCAGCAGATGCTTTTCTGATCTCTTGGTCTACGGGCCTCCTGTATGCGTTTCCTCCCACGCCCCTGGTAGCTCGAACTCTGTTCAAGATTCTCCGGGACAAGGCTTCGGTGATTCTGGTAGCCCCCAGATGGCTGAGGCAACCGTGGTTTCCACTTCTTCTTCAGTTGTCGGTGGAAACTCCTTTCCCTCTGGGGTTGCAACACGATCTCCTGTGTCAAGATCAGGGTTCCCTTCTGCACCCCAATCTCAGGTCCCTCAATCTGATGGCCTGGCTGCTGAAAGGATAGTGCTATCTCCCTTACTTCTAGCTAAGGAGGTTGAGAAGGTCGTCTTGGCCTCTAGGAGGCAGTCCACCAGAAAGTCCTATGCCCTCAAGTGGTGTAGGTGCACAATATGGTGTGCTCAACGAAATGAAGATCCTTTCTCGTGCCTTGTGCCAGTAGTACTGCAATATCTACTTCACCTGTCAGACCTAGGCCTTAAGTCTAACTCTGTTCGGATCCACCTCAGTGCTCTCTCAGCGCACCACTCACCGGTGGAGGGACAGCCTCTGTCGGTTCATCCCTTGGTGTCCCTCTTCCTCTGAGGTCTGCTTCTTCTCAAGCTTCCGGTTCATCCACCGGCGACTGAGTGAGATTTGAACGTGGTCTTACATCAACTTACTCGGCCACCGTTTGAACTAATGGCTACTTGCCATTTGCGCTTCCTCTCTTGGAAAGCGCTCTTCCTGGTGGCTCTTACCTCGGCCAGACGTGTGAGTGAACTACAAGCGCTGGTTTCTGACAGACCATACACACGGTTCTATAGGAACAGGGTGGTCCTACGGACCCACCCAAAGTTCCTTCCGAAAGTGGTCTCCTTTTTCCATCTCAACCAGGAGGTGGTTCTTCTGACCTTCTTTCCCAGGCCCATACTAGCCGAGCTGAAACAGTCTTGCATACCCTGGACTGTAAGAGAGCGT
The DNA here is from genome assembly GCA_033557465.1 of Ichthyophis bannanicus. Lineage (NCBI taxonomy): Eukaryota > Metazoa > Chordata > Amphibia > Gymnophiona > Ichthyophiidae > Ichthyophis > Ichthyophis bannanicus. Next base: position 670,771,421 of record CM066031.1, read on the forward strand.
TGTCTTTTTACATAGAACGTACGAGGGAGCATTGAAGGGCCACTCAGCTCTTCGTCTCCTTTGATCCTAATAAACTAGGGTTACCTGTCTCCAAGCATACGTTGTCCACCTGGATAGCAGATTGTATCGCCTGGGTGTACAGGGCAGCCGACCTCCCCTTGCAGGGTCGAGTCACAGCCCACCGTGTCAGGGCGAAAGCCGCGTCAGTAGCTCATCTCCGCTCTGTTCCGTTGGCAGACATCTGCCGGGCCGCTACTTGGTCTTCAAGCCAGACTTTTGCAGCCCACTACTGCCTCGAGAGAGAGTCCCAAAGGGACAGTGCTTTTGGACAGGCGGTACTCCGTAAACTCTTTGAGGTTTAGGCAACTCCTACCCTCCGCCCCTTGTGTTGGGCTACCGTATGGGGGCGTTCTCAGAGGATATTCTTCTCACAAATGCTGCGGCTCCTGAGAGGGAGCCATTTTTCAGCTTAGGGTTCCCGGTAGCCTAGAACTGGGGAGTCCCATATGTGAGGACTGACTTCCTGCTTGGTCCTGGAGAAAGAGTAGTTACTCACCTGTAACAGGTGTTCTCCAGGAGCAGCAGGAATCAGTCCTCACGACCCTCCCTCCTCCTCTGGAGTTGCAGTCATATACTTCATTTTGATTTTTTGCTGTCTTTTAGCTATGTCATCAGACTGAGCAAGATGGCACCCTTGGGTGGGAAGGGGACCGTGCATGTGCGCTGCATTCCCAAAGGCTTTCCTTGAAAGCTGGGGAAATGCTCCGCACGGGGGCTCCGTGGCGCCGACGTCACCCATATGTGAGGACTGATTCCTGCTGCTCCTGGAGAACACCTGTTATAGGTGAGTAACTACTCTATTCTGGACCTCAGAGAATTGAACAAATATCTGTTCTGAGAAAAATTCAAAATGATCTCTTTCGGAACACTCCTGCCATACCTTCATAGTCAGGACTGGCTATGTTCTCTAGATCTAAAGGATGCATATACTCATATTGCAGAACCTGTGTCTTTTGGGGAAACTGCTAGGTACATATGACCTAGATTGGCCACTGTTGGAAACAGGATACTGGGCTTGATGGACCTTGGTCTGACCCAGTATGGCATATCTTATGTTCTTATGTTCTTATTCTCATCCATACAGATCACAGGAAATTTCTTTGATTCCTTTTCCAGTGAAGATACTTCCAATACAGGGTTCTTCCCTTCGGCCTGGCTTCTGCTCCAAGAATCTTCACAAAATGCATGGCAGTAGTAGCAGCATTCCTGAGAACTCTGGGAATATTTGTCTTCCCCTACTTAGACGACTGGCTCATTCGAGCACCAACAGCTCCAGAAGCTAGCTTCGCTCTTTCTCGCACTCTGCGAATCCTTCGGTATTTGGGACTGGTCATAAACTTCCAAAAATCTCATCTCACCCCTTCGCAGTCTCTAGAATTCATAGGGGCTCGTCTAGACACAAGACAGTCAAGGTCTTTCCTGCCACAGCCACGTTGTCTTCGTATAATACAGCTGGCATCCCAAGCAGCTCTGAAGGTTTTCCTGACTGCTAGGGAAATGCTTCAGCTTCTGGGGCATATGGCATCCGCTGTCCATGTGGTTCCTATGCTTGCCTTCACATGCGAGCCGCCCAGTGGACCCTCTCCTCTCAGTGGACACAGGCCTTGGGTCGCAAATCAGACAAAATCAGAAACTCCACACATCTCATTTCGTCCCTTCAATGGTGGCAATCGCTGGAAAACCTTCTAGTAGGCTCTCCTTTCCAACAGCCTCTATTCCAGGCCACCGTAACAACAGATACGTCCAAGTTGGGTTGGGAAGCTCACTTGCATGATCTCTCGACTCAGGGTCTTTGGACCCCACAGGAGGCTTGTCTTCACATAAACCTCCTAGAACTCAGAGCCATTTTCCATGCTCTCCGAGTATTCCATGCCCAGCTCAGCTACAAGACAGTTTGGGTCCAGACCGATCAGGTAGCCATGTTCTACGTCAACAAGCAGGGAGGAACAGGCTCTCTGTCATTATACAATGAAGCTTTGCGACTGTGGACCCTCACCAGAGAACATCAAATCCATCTCTTGGTGGTATATCTTCCGGGCATTCAAAATCTTTGGGCAGACAAACTCAGTCGAATATTGCTGCCACATGAATGGTCTCTTCACTCAGACCAGACTGCTCGAGTGTTTCAAATCTGGGGGACCCCAGATATAGATCTATTTGCAAGTCCACAGAATGCCAAACTTCCCCGATTCTGTTTCAGAATTCCGGCTCAAAACTGTCAGGCAAAAGATGCTTTCCTCCTCCACTGGGGGCAAGATTTTCTCTATGCCTTCCCACCCATTCCCCTCATTCCCAAAACATTATTGAAGCTTCAGAGAGACAGAGGTCGTATGATACTCATAGTTCCACGTTGGCCACGGCAAATGTGGTATCCTCTGTTTCTATGTCTCTCTCAAGCCACACCTCTGGCGTTTAGGATGTGCTCTAGATCTTCTTTCCCAAGAGAATGGGACTCTACTGCACCCGAATTCCCAGTCCCTGCACCTCAGGGCCTGGTTGCTGAAAGCCTAGGATTCCTGGATATCAACCTTTCCCAACAGGTAAAGGGTGTCCTTGTTGCTTCCAGAAAGCCCTCCACAAGGCGATCCTATACCTTCAAGTGGAAAAGGTTCTCTTTATGGTGTTCTCAAAGGGGACTTATCCCTCTTTCGTTGCCTGTGGAATTGCTACTGGAGTATCTCCTCCATTTATCAATTTCTGGTCTTAAAACCAATTCAATAAGGATCCATCTTAGTGCCATTGCAGCTTCTTGCAAGCTTTTGGATAGACAACCTATTTCCTCTCATCCACTCGTAGCAAGATTTATGAGAGGTCTACTCTTAACAAAACCTCCCATTAAGCCACCGCTGGTGGCATGGGATCTAAATCTTGTTCTCGGGCAGCTCATAAAACCTCCCTTTGAGCCTTTAGCCACTACAGCTCTAAAGTTTCTCTCCTGGAAGGTCATCTTCCTAGTTGCTCTCACTTCTGCGAGACGCATCAGTGAGTTACAGGCTTTAGTGGTAGATTCTCCTTAGGCAAGATTTTTCCTAGGAGCCGCTCGATTCCTCCTCCGAGGAGTCAGGCTGGGAGACGGAGGACGAAGAGTCACCCGACACTTATCGGACTCGGTGTGTCCCATCGGACTCGCCGGAGTCCAAACCTCGGAGACGATCCCCACCGGAGGATACCTGGTTTTCGGACTTCGTGCGGGATATGGCCAAGGCCTTGGCCTTCCCCGCAGATCCCGAGGAGGAGCCTCGAGCCGAGGAGCTCGAGGCCCTCCAGTATGACTCTCTCCTGAAGGAGGCCTTTACTGTACCAGTTCCTCCGATGCTGGAGCGGCTGCTCTTCCACATGTGGGAGACCCCGGCCTCGACGCCAGTGTTAAGCAAGCGGGTCGATTCCATCTATCGAGTCTGCAAGAGCCCCGGGTTCCAAAAGGCGCAATTACCGCACCACTCCATGGTTGTGGAATCGGCCATGCATCGACTGAAAAGTCAGAAGATGCACTCCTTGGTGCCTCCCGGCCTGGAGGCCCGGAACCTGGATGCCCTCGGTAAGAAGTGCTTCCAGGGCTCTATGCTTGCTTGCCATGTCCAGCCCCGGGTTCCAAAAGGCGCAATTACCGCACCACTCCATGGTTGTGGAATCGGCCATGCATCGACTGAAAAGTCAGAAGATGCACTCCTTGGTGCCTCCCGGCCTGGAGGCCCGGAACCTGGATGCCCTCGGTAAGAAGTGCTTCCAGGGCTCTATGCTTGCTTGCCATGTCCAGCCCCGGGTTCCAAAAGGCGCAATTACCGCACCACTCCATGGTTGTGGAATCGGCCATGCATCGACTGAAAAGTCAGAAGATGCACTCCTTGGTGCCTCCCGGCCTGGAGGCCCGGAACCTGGATGCCCTCGGTAAGAAGTGCTTCCAGGGCTCTATGCTTGCTTGCCATGTCCAGACATAACAGCTCTACATGGGCATGTATCTCCGAGACCAGGCAAAGGAGATTGCCGGGATCTCTGCTGGTCTCTTCGAGGAACCTTTGCAGCAGTTCCAAGCCTTGTCCACTGGTATTCGAGAGTGCTCGAAGTTTATCTCTCGAGCAGCCTACGATGGCTTCGAGGCTTCGGCCCGAGTAGCCGGGGCCGGCATCGGTGCCCGCCGACAGGCTTGGCTACAGTCATCCGACCTCTAGCCATGGGTGCAGGACAAGTTCGTCGATGTCCCCTGCCGAGGTGAAAACCTCTTTGGCAAGTCCATGGCTGAGAAGGCTGCAGAACTCGAGACAGAGACTCTGACACGGACTAGGCTGTCCAGAAAAACCTCTGCCCCTTCTCAGAAAAAGAAGGGCTCGGGAAAAAAGACCTTTTACCCGAGGAAGTCATCTGCCTATAAACAATACCCTGATTATCAGGCCTCTGCAGCTCCCCAACAGGGTCAGCAGGCCAAGGGGCAGGGTCATGGGCCCCGTAGGCAGAAGGCCCCAAGCCACCAACACCGGCCCCTGCTCAGTAGGGTGGGGGTTTTTGACTCAGAAGGCATAGCCTCTTCTCCTCAGCTGGCTCACATCAGCACAGGAGGCCGGCTGGCCCACTTTGCCCACAGGTGGTCAGCCGTCACATCAGATACCTGGGTGCTCCATATAGTCCACAAGGGCTATCTTCTCCATTTTCACCAGGTACCTCCCTCCTATTTTCCAGGGGAGCCTCCAAGACTCCCTCTGCACAGGGACCTACTCCTTCAGGAGTTAGCAAGTCTGCTAAAGGACCAGGCTGTGGAACCGGTGCCCCACCACCTGAGAGGTCACGGCTTTTATTCCAGGTACTTTCTGGTACCAAAAAGAACAGGAGGCCTCAGACCCATCCTAGACTTGCGCAACCTCAACAAGTTCCTGGAGAGGGAAAAGTTCAAGATGCTTACCCTTGGAATCCTGCTGCCCTACCTCCAGCAGGGAGATTGGCTATGCTCCTTAGATCTAAAGGATGCTTATACTCACATCCTTATTCATCCAGACCACAGACAATATCTCAGATTTGTTGTGGGGGGAAACCACTACCAGTACAGAGTACTACCCTTTGGCCTAACCTCCGCTCCCAGGGTGTTGTGACGCTGCAGCAGTACCTGAAGCCATGGAAATAAATACTGACCCGGTGGCAGGACCTGGTATTGCAGGAAGAGGCAGTAAAATTCCTTCCCAGCACAGATCACAAGGGAACAATCAGTCAGATCAGCCTAACCCGGGGGAAGGGAGGAGCGAGGTCACTGATTGGGCACACCCTGCTAGGAGGTGGGCTTCCCAGGACAGACGTACCCTGTATAACAGGAAGAAGGAAAATGAAGTCAGAGGCAGAGAAAGAGGCAGAGAAAGAGGCAGAGAAGGAAGGAGGAGAAATAGAGACCGAGAGAGCAGCAAAGACAGAGAAAGCCAGAAGGCAGCTGGAAAAGCAACAGAGGCGTATGAGGAGAAGAGTTGGAATGAAAATCCCAAGGAGAGAAAGAACCAGAGGACAAGCTGGTTAGAGAAACAGAACTGGTTGAGAAGCCAGCCAAAGGAACCACAGAGGGGAGCATTTACCAAACCAGGATACAGATACCAGAGAGGCTCAGTGCAGCAGGAAACCTTCCAGGACTCAGAGGAGGGCGTGGCACAGAGAGACCCAGGTGGGAAGCCTAACGGTTTGGAACCAGAAGCTCAGCCGTGGAAATACTGGCAACCGGTTGAAGAATCTCCCTGCATTCCTCATCAAGGTACTTTTAACTGCAATAAGAGTTTTTATGACAAGCCAAACTGTGTTATTGGTAGTTCTGAAACCCAGGGAAAGCCTAGGATCTATCCAGACAGTTGGCTACAGCCAGAACCTCCAGCAATTAAACCTTGTGTCTCTTTTAAAACTCCTGAAGAAAGCAGTAAAGAAGCTAGCCTTAGAAATACTGCAGATATCTTTACCAGAGATATTTACCAGAGGATTGTAGAAGCATCCAAAGGGGAATTGCCAAAGGAAAACCCTCTGCCTGCCTATGATGTAAGATTTCCAGCACTTGCTGATAGAGACAAGTGGGGGAGGGGTAATTACAGCACCGTGCCTAAAGAGAGTGTGTGTAACGGTAGAATAGCTGTGAATGAAGCAAAGCCTCCCAGTCTCTGTATACCACAAGGAGAAGCAGTTTCCTCACCTGTTCCTCACAGCCAGCAAGCTCAAGTATTATTAAGAGGGCTTCAGGCTTTCTTAGAAAAGCATCTTGTTCCTGAGCAGACAGTGTCAAGCCCAGACCCCCAAGCAACGCTGTTAAATCCTTTGCCTATATTAGACCAGCCCATGGACTGCTCAACCTGCCTCATAGACAAGGTTTAAAGGGAAGCAAGAGCTTGTGTAGTGATCTGCTACAAGAAGTGCTATAGTACATGTTTGGAGTGCATGAACCCAAGAGCTTATGGGGATAAGAAAATAAGCTGATTGTTTTCACTCAATTGTACTGCATGAACTTTATAATTTCCTGTTTGTAGCTGGATAAAATATAAGACCCACATGCCAGGAATGTGGCTGTCTTGAATATAAGTTTAAGTTGGACATTATTGAAGAAGCAGTCTCTTTTCAACTTTCTGTTTGGCTATAAAATATTACCCTTCAAAACCTGTACAAAGTCCTATCTTTGGAGCGGGAGAAATAAACCCTAATAAAGAAATAAATTTTCTCTATTCGTGCCTTGCCTGTTCACTCGGTCACCCACAACTACAAGATGACCTCCAGGCTAGCCCTACCTTAAACCCTCAAGGTCAAGGTACGGGCACTAGGGGCGCTACAGTGTTCACCAAGTGCCTGGTTGTGGTGGCGGCCTACCTGAGGCTTCAAGGTCTTTTGGTGTTTCCATACCTGGACGACTGGCTCATAAGGGGCCAGTCTTCCCAGGAGGCCAGTCAAGCCACACTTTGCACTGTGGCTCTGCTTCAGCACTTGGGGTTTGTCATAAACTTCGCGAAGTCCACTTTGCTCCCGTCCCAGAACTTAGAATTCATAGGTGCAAGGCTAGACACTCTTCAGGCGAAGGCTTTTCTGCCAGTGGACAGGGCCCACAGGTTGATGGATGTAGCCAGGCAGTTTCACAGCAATTCCCTGGTCTCTGCCAGGCAATTCCTGAGACTTCTCGGCCATATGGCTTCCACGGTTCATGTAACCCCCAATGCCCGCCTGCACATACGGCCTGCTCAGTGGAGCTTTCGAACTCAGTGGCATCAAGCCACAGGGAGCCTTGCAGACTCGGTGAGAATATCCACCCTGCTCGTCTCCTCTCTACAATGGTGGCTTCATCTTCCGAATCTGGTACTCGGAGTGGGTTTTCAATCCCCTCTGCATTCTCAAGTGCTGACGACAGATGCTTCTCTTCAAGGTTGGGGAGCACATTGCCAAGGGGCATGTACTCAGGGTCTCTGGACCCCTTGGGAGGCTGCTCAGCAGATAAACTTCCTGGAGCTACGGGCAATACGCCTAGCTCCGAGAGCCTTTTCCCACCTCACATCTCACCAGTCTGTACTGGTCCAGACGGACAATCAAGTTGCCATGTTCTACTTGAACAAACAAGGAGGCACGGGCTCTTTCCTTTTCTGTCAAGAGGCACAACGACTGTGCTCTTGGGCAGTCAATCACGGAATCCTCCTCAAGGCTGTCTACCTCCCAGATCAAGAAAATTACCTGGCGGACAGACTGAGCAGGATCCTGCAACCACACGAATGGAGATTGAATCCGTTGGTGGTTCAGCAGATCTTTCTCAGGTGGGGCCTCCCCACCATGGATCTTTTCGCCAGTCCTCTGAACCGGCAACTCCCGAGATTCTGTTCCAGACAACCGCATCCTCTCAGAGTAGCAGCGGATGCCTTTCTTTTTTTTTTTTAAACTTTTATTTTCATTTTGCAACAAACAAAAGAAACAACACACCAAAGGAGACAAAACAAGTATACAATAAAGAAAAGTAAACCCAATTACCCCCCACCCCCACGCTTCTTCTCTAGCTGATTATGTCAGCATGTGAGCGCTTCCAAACAACAGTGATTATACATCAAAACAATCAAAAGAGTATCTGCGATACAGAATAATCATGGGACAAAGATATATACAAATTTAGACAGTCAGATGAGAGCATTGAGCAGAATGTACATAGTCATTGAGCATCTTCCATTTAGACCGATGATGAGGAGTCTGAATGGGGGAAGCAAACATACGAGGTATTTGTTCATATTTACTGTAGAGACAGACATGATTCCACCATTCATTGGGGCTCAGCTGGGAGCTATTTTTCCAGTATTTCGTAATTAGGGAAATAGCAATGCCAAGCATAAAGTCCAAAAGGAAGTAAGCCGTTTTTGGAAGAGAGGGGATACCCGCAGCTGAGCGAAGTCCCACTATCCTCCAAGAAAGGGGCTCTTGAAAGTGCAAAATAGACTGGATACGACCCCAGACCCGACGCCAGTAATACTGTAGTGCGGGACATTCATACATAACATGAGGTAGTGAACCAATGGCCGCATGACATGTCCAACAACTATTGCCCTGAGTAGTGTTCCATTTGGCTAATCTGTCAGGAGTGTAAAAACACCGGTGGGCTAGAAAGAAGAGTGTCTGAGTGAGTGAGGCGGATCGGGAGACCCGTGTCACTCTACTCCAGACAAGGCTCCATTGCTCCGGGGTCAAAGTCACATGCAATTCTCTCTCCCATGCTTTCTGCGCTATAGGGGTATCTCTAGTTATAGCATTACATAAGGTTTTATAAAAATTGAATGCTACACCCGGTGAACTACCGATAGATCGGATAGTCTCCAACCAACCTTGTGTAGGGGAGGCCGATGGCGGGAGCACCTTAGCACTCCGAAGGCAATGCTGAAGTTGCACCAACTGAAAGTAGTGTTTCGCTGGGAGACCAAATTCAATTTGCAATTCACTAAAAGTTTTCCAGCGACCTTCATGGAACAACTGACTAGGAATCCAAATGCCCCTAGTGTACCAGGGGCTCCACGCCATCGGCTTATTTTGTATTCGAAATCGAGTGTTGTACCAAAGTGGGAGCTTGTCTAACGGACAGAGTCGGGAGTCTAAAGAGTGCATAAGATTATTAAAGGCACCTAAGGTGTCTAAAAGCATTGGTGGAAAGTGGGAGTCTGATGGGAGAGTCATACCAGGGAGAAAAGTAAGAGGAATCGGTTTGCAAAGGTCCTCTTCTATGTCTAGCCACACAGGTCTACTCGGTACTGGATCTTCCAGCCAACGAGCGCCTTGTTTGAGAAGAAAAGATTGATGATACTTCAGGAAATCAGGGAATCTGACACCCCCATTTTCCTTATCTGCTTGCAGCTTATGTTTCGCTATCCTAGGTGTCTTGTTTTGCCACAAGTATCTAGTCAGAAGGCCCTCTATATCTTTATATATACGTCGAGGGAAGAGACAGGGCAATATTTCTAAGATATAATTCACTTTCGGAACAATCATCATTTTTATGGTTTCTAATCGACCCCACCAGGTAAGTGTTAAAGGAGTCCAGCGGTGAGTAAGCGCCCGGACTTTAGAGGTTAAGTCTTTGGCATTGAAGGAGATAGTGTCTTCCAAAGGAGAACAATAGTGAACCCCAAGGTATTTGACCATGCGAGGTTGCCATAAAAAGGGGAAGGGTTGCATATCTGCCTGATGAAGCAAAGGATTTAATGGAAAGGCTACCGACTTGGTCCAATTTATCTTATAACCGGACAGTTGTGAGTATTTACCAATTTGCTCTAGGACAGCCGGTACTGAGTCTATAGAGACAAAAAGCATAAGGTCATCAGCATACGCTGAAATTTTGATTTCCCTATGGGTGAAGGGGACTCCATGAATCTCCTCCGATTGCCGGATTAGTAAAGCCAAGGGTTCGAGTGCAAGATCGAAGAGAAGTGGAGACAGTGGGCATCCCTGGCGAGTGCCGCGTTGAAGGGGAAAAGGCTGAGACTTTAAAGCATTGGCACATATACTGGCTGTAGGCTGTGCGTACATGGTGCGAAGACAACGGAGAAAACCTTCCCCGAATCCGTACCAGCGGAGGACTGCAAACAGGAAGGGCCACTCTAAGCGATCAAAGGCCTTCTCAGCATCAAGTGAGAGGCCAAAAAATGGGCGATCAAGATTAACTGCGGTAGTCAGTACATGGCATAGAGTCCGAGCATTGTCAGCAGTTGATCTACCAGGAATGAAACCGCATTGATCTGGGTGTATTAAGGTAGGCATCCTATCCGAGAGCCGGGTAGAGAGAATGGTGGCAAATATTTTATAGTCCGCGTTTAGGAGGGAAATTGGACGATAATTAGCTGTTAGTTGCGGGTCTCTCCCCTCTTTCTCAAAAACTACTACATTTGCCATTGAAAAGGACCCAGAAGGAGAACCCTCCTCGGCCAGAGCAGAAAAATAAATTTTCAAAACTGGAGCTAAGTCAGCGTGAAAGGTTTTGTAGAATTCAGCAGGGAGACCGTCTGGGCCTGCGGCTCGACCTGAGGCACATTTCTTGATAGCAGAATGAATTTCTGAGACAGTAAATGGTGTGTCCAGGGCCACTCTATCTTCGTCAGATAGGGTCGGTCTTTGTACCCCTAAAAGTAAGCGTTCAAATACATCTGGCTCAAAATCACATTCAGATTGATAAAGCCGAGTATAAAAATCACGAAAGAGTTCTAAGATTTCGGTATCTTTAGTGACCAAGCCCCCCCCCCCGACGGATTACGGAGGGCGGTAACACGCTTGGCTTCTTTTTGACCTTTTAGGGCATTTGCTAATAATTTGCCAGCACGATTATTTTCCCGATAATATAGCCCTTATTGTGATTCAATATTTTTAACAGCAGCAGTGTACAAAAGCTGATTGTATTGAAAACGCAAGCGTTGTAAACGGAGTAAAATACATGGGTCAGTACGGGACGTGAGGAGACGCTCCCCAGCTTGTATCTGCTGCTCTAGAATCAGTAAATGCTGCTTTCTTTGTTTCCCCTGCCGAATTTGATAGCTAGTTATAGTGGCGCGGATAGATGCTTTAAAACCCTCCCACCAAGCCCAGCTCGCTGTGTCATGGGGTGAGTTAAAATGAAAATAATCTTGGATAGCGGCCTTCATATCAACCTGAAAATCTTTTTGACCCAGTAGGGATCTATCAAAAAACCAAGCTCGGGGAGAATCGTCCCGCGCAGTGACACGTAATGATAAAGATATGGCAGCATGATCTGAAATATGGAGAGGATGAGTCCTAGTCGTGTCTACTTGAGAAATCAGTGCTTTGGAAATGAGAAAGAAATCTATTCTAGATTGGGAGTGATGGGGGGCAGAAAAGAAAGTGAACTCTAAGTCGGAGGGGTGAAGCAGCCTCCATATATCTACCAGCGCAAGATCTTGCATCAGAGCTGTAAGGGTAGCAAGACTCTTGGGTGGACTACTCGTTCTAGGCGGCTGTCTATCTATCAGAGGGTCTAACACTTGATTAAAATCACCACCAAGTATTAATGGAGTATTGGCAGAGGCCTGTGCCAACTGCGCAATACTTGCATAGTAAGCAGGGTTGTCCACATTCGGGGCATAAATGCAAATACATGTAAATTCACTATCTCCAACCTTAAGATGTACTCGGGCCCATCTACCCTCCTTGTCAGCGCTAGTATCAATTACAGTAGCTTGCAAAGATTTCTTAACCAGAATGGCTACCCCGCACCGTTTGGAAACGGCGGGAGAATAGGCAGCCACCATGTAAGGCTTAACATTGAGTTTCAGTGTTTCAGCAGAGTTTAAGTGCGTTTCCTGAAGAAACGCTAAATCAGCATGCTCATGGCTAAGATAGCTAAGGATTTTCTTTCTTTTGATTGGACTATTAATGCCCTTTACGTTGAGTGATAAGATTTTACATAAAGCCATTCAGACAAGTTAAAAATTCTGAGCATGATAGCGCACATAATTTCACAATGTCCCTCATATTGACTGTATCTGGCTGTACATATGGCATAAAAGAAAATAAGCTTAGATAATACAATGAAGCGCCCCACATTAAAAAAGAAAAACCGCAGCGCGGTAGAGAAGAAGCAGAACCCCAAAAATTACTGGCGACCATGTGTCTGCGGGGAGAAGCCCCAGAGAAGGCCGAAATTGAAAAAACACATAACCTGTAGGACTGTGCGTGCTCCGAATCCGACCGAGGCACACATCATGGAGGGATAGGAGACCACAAAACAAAAGTCATAGAAAGAAAGAAAGAAAGTCCAGGTAGTCTCTGTGCTTAACTATGACCGCCGCATCGGGCCCTTCAAAATGGCGGACAGAGCCGGCAAATAAAAGTCCAAGTCGTTGGATTAGCGCATCTGCTCTGCTTCTTTGGAGTCTAAAAATGTTGATAGTAGATCAGGATCTTCGAATGTCCTGGTTTGGTTGTGGAGAGTCACTCGGAGCTTCGCGGGATACAACAGGCCAAAGCGAGCCTGTAGCTGTTGAAGTCGAGGGCGAAAAGCAAGGAGTTTCTTCCGTCGGTCGACTGTAGGCTTTGCCAAATCAGGGAAGAAGGAGACTTTGTGACCTTCAAATTCCAAATGATGGTTCGCCCGGGCAGCATTTAAAATTTGTTCCACTTGTTGATATCGTAGCAAGCGAAAGATAATAGGCCGGGGGGTCGTTCGGTTGAGCGCCATGTGGGTAGGAACACGGTGTGCACGATCGATTTCCAGTTCTTTATGAAAGGTGATCTTCAGCAAGGAGGGAAGAGTTTTGAGCAGGAATTCTCTCATATCTCCCGCTTCCACCCCCTCCGGTATTCCAATGAGCCTCACATTGTTGCGACGGGCTCGATTATTGCTATCTTCTAACTCCTTTTGAAGATTCTGTATCTGGCGCTCAGCCTTGTCCAGTGTGCCCAAGCGCACCGCGTGCGAGTCGAGGACCCCCGCCATATTGTCCTGCCGTAATGAGAGACTTTCAAGTCGGTCCTGGAGCACTCCAAAGTCTTCTCGCATGGCTCTAAGCGCTTCTCCATTGGACTGCACCAATTCCTTCACGCCGCGTATTTCCTCTAAAATCTCCAGGTGCATTTCGGGGTTTTCCCGAAATGGAACCATCTTCTGTGGGGAGGACACCTCTGTTTTGGAGCGTTTTCCGTGAGAAGAAGAAGGAGACCCGAAGTCCAAGCGCGCTGGTTTATGGGCCGCCATCCCCCCCGAGGTACCCCGGTCAGCCCGGAGCGAAATAGTAAGTTTGTATAGGTATTAAGTCAGGATTCTAAGTAGGCCTCTCGGGAGCTTCAGCGCGAAGCGTCTTACCCGCTGGACATCAGGCTCCGCCCCCAGCGGATGCCTTTCTGATTCCGTGGTCCCAAGGCCTACTGTATGCGTTTCCTCCCATGCCACTAGTGTCCCAAACGCTGTTCAAGGTCCTCAAGGACGGGGCCTCAATAATTCTGATAGCCCCCAGGTGGCCGAGGCAGCCGTGGTTCCCACTCCTGCTGCAACTGGCGGTGGACACTCCTATTCCTCTGGGGATTCAACACTATCTCCTGTCTCAGGACCAGTGGTCTCTCTTGCACCCCAACCTCCAGTCCCTTCATCTGATGGCCTGGCTGCTGAAAGGGTAGTCCTGGCTCCCCTACTACTGCCTAGGGAGGTGGAAGACGTAGTCTTAGCCTCTAGGCGGCAATCCACCAGGAAATCCTACGCTCTTAAGTGGCGTAGATTCTCCGCATGGTGTGCTCAGCACAGCGAGAATCCCTTCTCGTGCTTGGTAGCGGTAGTATTGCAGTATTTGCTTTACCTCTCCAATCTAGGCCTTAAGTCCAACTCTGTCAGGGTTCACCTCAGTGCTCTCTCAGCGCACCACTCGCCGGTGGACGGGAGACCTCTTTCCAACCACCCTTTGGTGGCTCGTTTTCTCAGAGGCCTCCTCCTGCTTAAGCCTTCTTTGCATCCACCAGCCCCTGAGTGGGATCTGAATGTGGTCTTACAGCGGATTACTTGTCTGCCATTTGAACCTATGGCTACCTGCCCTCTCCGTTTTCTCTCCTGGAAAACCTTGTTTCTGGTAGCTCTTACCTCTGCTAGGCGAGTGAGTGAACTTCAGGCACTAGTGTCTGATCCCCCTTACACTAGGTTCTACAGGAATAGGGTAGTCTTACGGACTCACCCTAAGTTTCTCCCTAAGGTTGTCTCCCCTTTTCACCTTAATCAGGAGGTGGTTCTTCCGACCTTCTTTCCCAGGCCGCATGCCAACCGGGCTGAGATGGTCCTGCATACCCTGGACTGTAGGAGGGCGTTATCCTTCTACCTTGACCGTACGCGGGAGCACCAGAGGGCGGTTCAGCTCTTCGTTTCTTTTGACCCCAATAAGTTGGGGTAACCTGTCTCCAAGCGTACTTTGTAAATATGGGTTGCTGACTGTATCGCCTGGGCTTATGGGGCAGCCGGCCTCTCATTGGAGGGTCGAGTCACGGCTCATCGTGTCAGGGCGAAGGCTGCGTCAGTGGCTCATCTCCGCTCTGTTCCGTTGGCAGACATCTGCCGGGCCGCTACTTGGTCTTCAAGCCAGACTTTTGCGGCCCATTACTACCTTGAGAGGGAGTCCCGCAGGGACAGTGCTTTCGGACAGGCCGCACTCCATAATCTCTTTGGGGTTTAGGCAACTCCTACCCTCCGGCCCTGGTGTTGGGCTACCGGTCGGGGGCGTTCTCGGAGAAGATTCCTTCCTTACGTACTGACGAGCTAGAGGGAGCTCATTTTTTCCGCTTGAGGTCTCCGGTAGCCTTAAGCTGGGGAGTCCCATATGTGAGGACTGACTTCCTGCTTTGTCCTGGAGAAAGAGTAGTTACTCACCTGTAACAGGTTCTCCAGGAGCAGCAGGAATCAGTCCTCACAAACCTCCCTCCTCCCCTTGGAGTTGCAGTCATATGATTTATTTTTGCTATTTTGCTGTCTTTTAGCTATGTCATCAGACTGAGCAAGATGGCACCCTTGGGCGGGAAGGGGACCGCGCATGCGCGCTGCAATTCCCAAAGGCTTTCTTTGAAAGCTGGGGAAATGCTCCGCACGGGGGCTCCGTCAGCGCTGACGTCACCCATATGTGAGGACTGATTCCTGCTGCTCCTGGAGAACACCTGTTACAGGTGAGTAACTACTCTTCCTCTTGTGTTTTAACAACTTTGAGTAATTTTGTGTCATCTGCAAATTTGATCACCTCACTCATTACGATTTCCAGGTAATTTATGATTATGTTAAAAAATAGTGGGCCCAGCAAAGATCCTTGGAGTACTCCACCATTTCTCTTTCTCCATTGAGAAAATTGGCCATTTAGCCCTAACTCTCTGCTTTCTGTCTTTTAACCAGTTTCTGATCCACAATAGTACACTGCCTCCTATCCCATGACTTTTTAATTTTACCAAGAGTCTCTCATGAGGGATCTTGTCAAAGAATTTCTGAAAGTCAACATACACTATATCAACCGACTCACCTTTATCTACCTGTTTATTCACACCTTTAAAAAAATATAACGGATTAGCACAACAAGGTTTTCCATGGCTAAATCCATGTTGGCTTTCTCCCATTAAACCATGACTATCTACATGTTCAGTAATTTTGTTCTTTGTAATGGTTTTTACCTTTTTGCCTGGTACTGACTACCAGGCCTGTAATTTCTTGAATGACCCCTGAAACACCTTTTAAAAATTGGCGTTACTTTGGCCATTCTCCACCCTGGGATGTATACCATCCAGTCCAGGTGATTTCCTACTCTTTAGTTATCAAATAGTTGTAATACCTCTTCCCAGTTTATTGAGATTTGTTTTAATTCCTCTGATACATCACCTTTCAAAACCATTTCAGGCATGAGTAACTTCATTATATCTTCTTCAGTAAAGACCAAAGCAAAGAAGTTGTTCAGCCTCTCTGCTATGGCCTTGTCCTCCCTTAAAGTCCCTTTTACCCTTCTATTTTCTGATGGTCCAACTGACACTTTCACAGGTTTTTTTGCTATGAATATACTTGAAAAATTTTTATTATGCATTTTTTTTCCAAGGCAAACTTCTTTTCAAATTCTCTCTTTGCCTGCCTTATCAATGCCTTGCATCTAACTTGCCAGTGCTTATGTTGTTTCCCATTTTCGTCATTTGGCTTTTTTTTCCATTTCCTGAAAGATGATTTTTTGACTATAGGAGCATCTCTGACTTCACCTTTGAATCATTCTGCCAGTAATTTGGCCTTCCTTCCATCTTTGTTAAAGTATGGAATACATCTGGTCTGGGCTTCCAAGATAGTATTTTTAAACAATGACCATGCTTGTTGTAACCTTTAACCTTTGCAGCTGCTTCTTTTAGTTTTTCTTAACTATTTTCCTCATTTTATCATAGTCTCTTTTTTGAAAGTTAAAAGCTGGCGATGTGGATTTCCTTGCTGTCCTTCCTCCATTTATTAAATCAAATGCGATCATGCTGTGATCACTATTGCGAAGTAGCCCCAACACCAAGTTCTTGGCTACAAGGTTCCTTTAAAATCACCTCCGTTCCTTTGTAGTAATAGTTATATGTGTAAAAAAACATCATTTACACATTTTAATTACCATACACGTGTAAGCAGCAAGTTTTGAAGAGAAACAGAGAGACATGACGGCAGAAAAAGACCACATGACCTATCTAATCTGCCCTTCCATATCAAATACTACAATAGTCCCCTTTTTTCCTTTCAAGATCCTCTCTGTTTGTCCCTTGCTTTTTTAAATTCAGCTACTGTCCTCAACTCTACCACCTCCACTGGGAGACTATTCCATGCATCTACCACTCTTTCCGTAAAGAAATATTTCTGCATATTACTCCGAGATTCTATCCCCTTTCACCCTCATTCTATATCCCCTCATAGCAGAGCTTGCTTTCCATCGAAAGAGGCTCTCCTCCTGTACATTTATGCCATGGAGATATTTAAACGTCTCTATCGTATCTCCTTTATCCCGCCTTTCCTCTAAAGTATACATATTAAGATCTTTAAGTCTATCCTCATATGCTTGATAACGAAGACCATTAACCATTATAGTAGCCACCCTCTGCACTGATTCAAACCTGTTTATATTCTTTTGAAGGTGTGGGCTCCAGACTTGCACACAATACTCCAAATGAGGTCTCATCAAAGACTTATACAGAAGCATGATCATGTCCTTTCTTCTGCTGGCCATTCCTCTCCCTATGCATTGTCCACAGGGGGCAGGTTTGGGGAAGACCTTAAACTGGTGTTTCCTATTATGCCAAGGAAATAAGCACGTATTTCAAAAATTTCTCTGTCAGCATTACCACTTATTTCAAAGTACTCATAACTGTCAGCTAACTACTCATTTGGACCTGTGCTATGGCGGAGTGACTGGGGGGATTCATGCTTACCTCTCTAGTATTCAAGCACATCTTGACTCCTTAATTGGCTCCTCTTGGACATGCAGTTTTGCAAAATCCTGCACTTACATATAAAGGGCCTGATATTGATTTATGACGGCTGTGTGCCTCTAAGGCACATAGCCATCATCGCTGAACTTTAACTCCAGATATTCACTCTGGGGCCATATCCAGCCAGGTCTGCCACAATGTGCCCCAATGAGCTGCACGACGCAGTTAGCATCGGGGTGTATGATAGCATTACTCAGAGATAGTCAGCGACACTAACCATGTTAGTGCCACTGGGTTATCCTACTTAGGGGCATTTACGCAGTTTACAGCTCTGTAAACTGTGTAAATGCCTTGCAATATTGAACCCATAAGTACTAACGTTTTTACATAGAAGCAGCAAATTCTGTCACTTTAATGTGTAAGTATCAGCGGTACACATACTGATACCAATTGATGTTGCTCTTTTTCAATTTGCTTTTTTATAAATTGTTTCCACTGTATGTGCCACCAACTACATGTGTTTTTTAAATTGTGGTCTTCTATGTATTTCACAAAAGGCTTTGAGTTGGATGGCCCTTTTCCGATTTAGATGGCCCATACAAAATTGGGATTTAAGGGGGTTGTTTTAGAAGCCCTATTAGTGATTTACATGTGTAAATAGCCATTCTAGAAAGGATGCAATTTACATGTGGATGTCCTTAATACATGAAAGTTTCAAGGGGCATATTGGGGCTGTGGCCTGAGCAGAACAAAAATCATATAGGGAATTGCTGTGTAAATCCAAAATTCTGAATGATTTTACATCTATTCCCTGGCATGTGTAGGTTTTTAAAAAGTTTATTTCAGCCAGTCCTTTGCAGGATAAATTAAAGCCCCTCCCTAGTTTATTTCTTTTTCCAAATTGAAGAGTTCAAGATAGCATCCTCTGTTAACTAGCAATAACTACACATATAAGTTTGCAAAATGGCTCACATGCACATGTAAGTGGTGACAATTACACTTGCAAGTTGTGAAATGAGCCATTTGCTGTACTTGTGAAAGCTGCCGGTTTCTTCCACTGATTTCTTTCCATGTGCAAATTTTGTAAAATGGTACCTTATGCTGTATGTGGATATCAGTCTATGTGTAGCAGAGTCATTTCTAAAACACAGTTGGAACTGAGTTCTGTCCCACTTCGATGCCCCAGTTCAGATTTCCATATACTATCTAAAATGGGCATTCACATTTCTCACTGTGGAGGTAATTCCAGAAGACGAGTAAGCCCTTTGGACATGCAGCATTGGTGTTTTTCTAGAGAAAACATTTATGACCTTATTCTGAAACTCCCGTGGCCCTGCATGTATATGGTGCTAGCACGGGAATCTCAGAACATGGTGAGAGGGGGTGGAAAGGGGGCGTGGTCAGCAGCGGAAATGTGCAATGCACATTCAGGAAAAGCCCATGTATGTTCTGCGTGTTTTCCATGGATGTCCACGTTATACTTGCGGAAATGTGGAATAAGGCCAGGACTTAGAAACCTTTTTGCTCTGCTCTGCAGTACGTCTCATATTGATGAATGGCTCTGACAAAGATGTTTTGAACCGGTGTGTCTGCAGTCTGGAAGATCACAAGATGCAGTTGTTAAGAACCGAATGCAGAGGTGAGGGAAGGTTGTATGGTAAAGACACATTACTAAACACCCCTACAGAAATACTGTATTCAGAGGTGCAATGGTGATTATTCTGGATATGCTGACAATTGCTGTGTGAGCTAGAGCAGATAATCTAATGCACCCTAACAATTCCTGTCTTCCAAGAAGTGGGACTTTTGATGTAGGGATTATGTGGGTGAGTATCGGATGGATTCATGTGTGGGTGAGAAACGCAGATCAGATTAGTACTCCTGGGACTCCATTCCATTATGTTATACCAGCGGTTTTCTAGAGGTGCAGGGTATCTTTAATGCAGATCTATGTTTTGTGTGATTGTGTCTATGTGTATGTGTGTGGTTAGAGGGATGCATGGGGGGACCAGGTATGCTCAACCGCAATTTTGGGGGGATATCAATGCCTGGCCAGTACCTGGCCAGTCTTGTAGGACTAGAAAAGGGGACTGTTACATATGGAGAGGGATCTGCAATTGTGAGTATATACTTCTGGGAATTTTCTGAAAGGAATTCTTTCTATTAAAGCTAATTAATCTGTGAGCCCACTATTTTTTGTTAAATCAGTCAGGGCCTAGTAGCAGCAGTTTAAGTTTAAATTTAAAACACAGAAGAGAACTTTCTGGTTACATTTCATACCCAGCAGAGAGCTTGTAGTTTAAATTTAATAGTCACTCAGGGCCTAGTATCAGCAAAGTACTTTTAGTTTAAATTTAGAACACAGAAGAGAGCTTTCTGGTGAAATTTAGAACCCAGCAGAGAGCTTGTAGTTTAAATTTCATAATAAGTTAGAGCCTAGCAGCAGCAAAGAGCTATAATTTAAATTAAATCAGAATATAGCTTAGCACAAAAGGCAAAACAGGGTCAGTACTCTTTGAGCAACAAATAAAGTCTTCTAGAGACCTTTACAAAGAGGCCTTCTATCTAGGGGGCAATAGACCTGTGGAACCTTTTCAGTAGGTGTTAACACCAGGTGGCAGGTCAAAAGGCCATTTTCAAAGACTCCTTCTATCCAAGCAAGGACTGTTAATCACCCAGGAAGTTGGTCACAGCTTATCTCAGCAGCACAGGCATAAATAGCTCAACCAGAGCTCTGTGATCCTCAGTCTTGAAGGACTAGAAAAGGGGACTATTACTTCTAGAGAGAGATCTGCAATTGTGAGTATATACATCTGGGAATTTTCTGAAAGGAATTCTTTCTATTAAAGCTAATTAATCTGTGAGCCCACTATTTTTTGTTAAATCAGTCAGGGCCTAGTAGCAGCAGTTTACATTTAAATTTAAAACACAGAAGAGAACTTTCTGGTTACATTTCATACCCAGCAGAGAGCTTGTAGTTTAAATTTAATAGTCACTCAGGGCCTAGTATCAGCAAAGTACTTATAGTTTAAATTTAGAACACAGAAGAGAGCTTTCTGGTGAAATTTGGAACCCAGCAGAGAGCTTGTAGTTTAAATTTCATAATAAGTTAGAGCCTAGCAGCAGCAAAGAACTATAATTTAAATCAAATCAGAATATAGCTTAGCACAAAAGGCAAAACAGGGTCAGTACTCTTTGAGCAACAAATAAAGTCTTCTAGAGACCTTTACAAAGAGGCCTTCTACCTAAGGGGCAAGAGACCTGTGAAACATTTTCAGTAGGTGTTAACACCAGGTGGCAGGTCAAAAGGCCATTTTGAAAGACTCCTTCTATCCAAGCAAGGACTATTAATCACCCAGGAAGTTGGTCACAGCTTACCTCAGCAGCACAGGCATAAATAGCTCAACCAGAGCTCTGTGATCCTCAGTCTTGAAGGACTAGAAAAGGGGACTGTTACTTCTGGAGCAAGATCTGCAATTGTGAGTATATACTTCTGGGAATTTTCTGAAAGGAATTCTTTCTATTAAAGCTAATTAATCTGTGAGCCCACTATTTTTTGTTAAATCAGTCAGGGCCTAGTAGCAGCAGTTTAAATTTAAAACACAGAAGAGAACTTTCTGGTTACATTTCATACCCAGCAGAGAGCTTGTAGTTTAAATTTAATAGTCACTCAGGGCCTAGCATCAGCAAAGTAGTTTTCGTTTAAATTTAAAACACAGAAGAGAGCTTTCTGGTTAGATTTAGGACCCAGCAGAGAGCTTGTAGTTTAAATTTCATAATAAATTAGAGCCTAGCAGCAGCAAAGAGATATAATTTAAATCAAATCAGAATATAGCTTACCTCAGTAGCACAGAACAGGGTACTGTGTAGCAGCCCTCTTTTAATAAGTGTTATTTCCCTCCCTCCATCCCCAACACCCACCCACCCCTGGGATAATCGTAGCTTTATAGGTTCTTACACATCTTAAAAGACAGGAGGTGCTCTCAGGTGAAGTTCGTTACCCAAATCAGTCATACACTAAGGACCTGAGATTAATTAAGCTTCAGGTGAACAAGGTATATTAAACGTATTAGGTACAGTTTTATTAGTATAAATATCCATAGCAACCCTTAGTAAGTAAAGAACTTAAAGATCTAAACACAAACTTAAAACTAAGATGCAGACAGCAGTCCAGCAGCGAGATGGGGGCTTTCCATTCTTTTGCATTGAGTGTAACATGTATGATTTTCTCTCAGTTGGTGAGAGGTCTTACATGTGCACTAGGTGCAAGGAGTTCTTTGCTCTCAGGGAATGAGTCCGTTCTCTAGAGGCTAGAGTAGCAGACTTGGAAAACATAAGAAAGACAGAGAGGTGCATAGACCTACAGGGATATAGTCCTGAAGTCCCACCTCCAGTCTGGCAGCATCCCTGTTGCCATGGAGGAGGGAGGTCACGTGATAGGAAAGCATCACCCTGGTGTGGCAGGAAGTGATCCTGTAACTAGGACCTGTCTTCCAGGTGATGTAAAACCCTCTTGCACCGAGGAAGTTTCTCCAGGGCCATGTGCCCATGAGGGAAGAGTTAGGACAGCCGTTATAGTTGGTGATTCGATCATTAGGCATGTAGATAGCTGGGTGGCTGGACGTGAGGATCGCCTGGTAACATGCCTGCCTGGTGCGAAGGTAGCGGACCTCATGCGCCACCTAGATAAGGTCTTAGATAGTGCTGTGGAGGAGTCTGCTGTTTTGGTACATGTCGGTACCAATGACATAGGAAAATGTGGTAGGGAGATTCTGGAGGCTAAATTTAGGCTTTTAGGTAGGAAATTGAAATCCAGAACTTCCAGGGTAGCATTCTCCGAAATGCTTCCCGTTCCACGCGCAAAAGGCAGGCAGAGCTCCGGAGTCTCAATGCGTGGATGAGACAATGGTGCAGAGATGAGGGTTTTGGATTTGTTAGGAACTGGGGAACATTCTGGGGAAAGGAGGGGCTCTTCCGAAGGGATGGGCTTCACCTTAACCGGGATTGTACCAGGCTGCTGGCATTAACCTTTAAAAAGGAGATAGAGCAGCTTTTAAACTAGATAATAGGGGAAAAGCCGACATTCGCCCAAGAGCGGATGGTTCGGAAGAATGTATCCTTGAAGGATACTACCAAAAACAGAGAGGTTCCAAAAAAGAGTAAAGTAGCCCAAATGCCCTCGAGTATTGAGCAGACAGAGCTTAAAGATCCCAAATTACCCATGTCTACGAATAGCCAAATTAATATGAATAAAATACAGTCTCTAAAATGCTTGTATGCAAATGCTAGAAGTCTAAACAATAAGTTGGGAGAGTTAGAATATATAGCACTAAATGAAAGGTTAGATATGATTGGAATATCAGAGACATGGTGGAAGGAGGACAACCAGTGGGACACTGTGATACCTGGGTACAAACTATATCGTAATGATAGAGCTGATCAAATTGGTGGAGGGGTTGCGCTCTATGTTAGAGAGGGCATTGAGTCACAAAGGATTAAAGTTTTGCAGTAGAATCCCTATGGATTGAAATTCCATGTAAAAAGGGGAAGGCGATGGCAGTGGGGGGTGTACTATCGACCACCTGGCCAGAATGAACAAATGGATGATGAAATGCACAAAGAAATCAAGGAAGCTAACAAACGTTACAGCACAAACCCATGCACCTCACAGTCTTAATCTGCAGAACTGCAATCTCACCTTGCACCTCCTCTTACCAAGAAAATTTACCTAGTTTCATGTAACTCTACATATAGCTTGTGATGTAGCAAGCCCTGCTGGCCCGGCAGAGAAGCTAGAAAATCAGGTAGGAAATGCAGGGCTGAGGGATAAACAAAGACACATGGCTACCAGTTGCCGGGGAAACAAAACACAAGAGAAGGAAACATGCCCCTGCTATCAATATAGCCAGGAGTCATGGGGGAAGTTGGAACACCTGCTAGGGGGTGGGACTAGGCCCTACCCAGAAGGGCAGTCTCATAAGGAGACTCCAGCAGGCAGAAAGGGGGAGGAGAGAGAGGAAAGCAGACGCCCAGACAGGAGGTGGGCAGAGTTTTCAGCCGACAGGAGGTCAGAGGCTCCGGTGGATAATTACAGGAGGAGCAGATCAGTTCAGCTGAGACACTTACAGGCTCATGAGAAGCCAGAAAGGCACCGGGGAATTGCTTCACACAAGTCCAGCAGAGAACCTACTGGAAGTTTTAAACCTCAGAGAAAAGCTTATACAACTGACTCCCCAGGTAAGCCTAAGGGCTGGAGAGAACAGAAATACTGGGGTTTTATTGATCCAGAAGGCTGGGGCTGCAGTGAAGAGTACCGGGGAGAAAAGGGAAACATAGAGCTATTCCAAACCCAAATGCTCTGTAGAAAACCAGAGGTGGGAAAAAAGGGCGCGGCTCCAGAAAAAGCCAAGCAAACATTTCCTGTTTCAGTAGGGGAATGTGTTGAGACGAAGACAGCCTGGTTAAATGTTAACAGGAAGGAATTGAATTATACGATTGCCTGGGCTGAACAAAGTATATCTTTGCTTTAAACTTTGTGGTGAAAAGAATACATGCTGGCTGTGAAGGAACAGAGCTGTATTAACCATGTGCTGAAGCTCTAACTGCTGGAAAGAGAAAAATGTGTATTTTTGCTGAAGAAAGCTACATTTACTTTGTCCTTTTTCTGCAAGGAGCAGTTAATTTGTGTTCATCTTTTGTCCTTGTAAAAGTCCAACCCCGGGAGGGGAAATAAATCCCTTTACTTATAACCACATCGAGTCACACTACTCTTCCTTTAAAACTAATGGTAAAAACTACACTTCCCAACAAGCACTGCTCCAGGAAGTGAAAGGCCCTTGGTTTAAAGAAGGACTTAACCTCCTTAACCCCTACCTACGGGTACTGGCAAAGAGGAGGCACGACAAGCTGCATTTAGTTGCTTTGTACATAGTTCCCATGTTCACTGTTTCACTGTTCATGAAACCTGTTTAATGTATACCCAAGTTTTATTTTACCTGGTCATTGTAAGCACAGATCAATTATTTGAGACGTGTGGTTTTTATGTTCATTGTAAACCACACTGATGTCGAATAGAGCGGTATAAAAGAAACTGTAAATAAATAAATAATAATGGGTGATTTCAATTACCCCGGTATCGACTGGGTCAGTGTCACGGCAGGACATGCTAGGGAGATAAAGTTCCTAAATGAAATTAATGACTGCTTCTTGGAGCAGCTGGTTCATAAACTGACCAGAGGGGAATCCATATTAGACCTAGTCCTTAGTGGAACACCAGATTTAGTGCAAGAGATAAGGGTGCTGGGGCCACTTGGTAGTAGTGATCATAGCATGATCGCCTTTGATTTAATTAGTGGAGGAGGGATAGTAAGGAAATCCACAGTACTACCTTTTAACTTTTGAAAGGGAGACTATGATAAAATGAGGAAAATAGTTAAGAAAAAACTAAAAGGAGCAGTTAAAAGTGGAAGGAAGTCCAAAAAACTGCCAGCATGGTTTAAAGTTGAGGTCAGAGAGGCTGTTGTTGCCAAAAAAACATTTTTCAGGAAATGTAAAAAAGAGCCAAATGACGAAACCTGGAAACAGCACAAGCACTGGCAAGTCAAATGCAAGGCATTGATAAGGCAGGCAAAGGGAGAATTTGAGAAGAAGCTTGCTGCGGAAGCAAAAACGCAAACTAAAGACTTTTTCAAGTACATTCGTAGCAAAAAACCTGTGAGAGAGTCAGTTGGTCCATTAGATGATAGAGGGGTTAAAGGGGCCCTAAGAGGTGACAAGGTGATTGCGGAGAGACTGAATGAATTCTTTGCTTCGGTCTTTACTGAGAAAGATGTAGGGATGTTACCCATGACTGAAGTGGTATATCTCCAGGAACAAGCAGGAATGAGTCTTCACATATGGGTACGTCGGTACCGACGGAGCCTGCACGGGAATGCTCCCCAGCATCCAATCAGAAAGCTTTTGGGAGCATCCCTCGCGCCTGCGCACTGCCTTCCCGCCTTCTCCACTGCCTCTCCTCAGTTTTCGTTTTTCCGCGGAGCCGACAGGACGTCCTCCTGTCACCGCAGAAACATTTTTCTTCAAATCCCTTGTGGTCGCGGCTGTTTTCCCACCGCCACCGGTACTGCCGGTGGATTTTTCTTTTCTTTTTCTTAAACTCAGGGAGATTTTTCCCTCAGTTTCTGTCTTTAAATTTTTTGGGCCTACAAGGCCTCTCCACCATGGAGCCTTCGTCTCCTAAGAAGTGCCTTCACTGTGGAAGCACGGTTTTCTTTTTAGACTCCAATTCCTGGTGTCTAAACTGTTCGGGTCCTGACCCTTTTTCCCCTGAACACTCAGGCTGCAAAACTGTGAGAAGAACTTCCCTCTTTCGAGTTTCCCTCGATACCATTTTCCCTCCCAAAGTGCGGGCACCGTTTTTTTTCTTCTCTACAGGATCAGGTAACCCACAAACAGTCTGTTAAGACTAGCCAATTCTTGAGTGGTAGGTCTCATGCCAAGCATGCTGATGGCTCCGGCCTTGCTCTCAAGACCCCATTGGCATTAAAACCCCAGCGGGAGTCTTCGGGCTTCAAAGCATTTCAGGGGTTTCAGGTTGTTCCTGGGGCTCACCCCTCACAGAACATACCTGAGCCATGCTCGGTGGTGGCATCCGCTTCGAGCGGTACCGATACCCCGGCATCGGCACCGGTGTTGAGTGATCCACTCTTCACCAGGAATCGTCATCGGGCGTTCTCGGTACCTTCGGGACCGATCGATACGACCCGGACTGACTTTCCTGTATTGGCAACATCGCCGATACCACCACAGACGTCGGTACCCTCTAGACATGCATCGATAGACTCGCTCCCTTCGATGCCGAGTCTGGAATCGCTATCTAGTCTAGATGACTGGGTACCGACGTGTCTTGGAACCGATGTTTACCGATTCCGCATACACGGTACCGAGGATAATCACCAAGGGGTTTTACTTACCTCGGTACCGCTTAAGCTGTCTCCGATGTCTGCTTCGGCGCCTTCGCTACCGGTATCGGTATCGATGCCAGTACCTACAGCATCATCGGAACCAGCTCCTTCCATGCTTTTGTCACCTGGATCGCTCCTCTCTATGCCTAGTTTAGAGTCGATTCCGGGCATGGATGATGCACTTCTGACAACTCATAATTGCCAGTTCCAGTATCCATCCATTGCAAATCCTGTTCTGCACCGGACAGGTATATCCTCCGGTGCCCAGGCTTCCTTTTCAGGTTTAACCTGTCCAGGGATGGTTCCCATCGGAGATCCTTCTTTTCAGAAGTTTCTCCTTGACATGGCAACCTTCCTTAATATTCCTATCCCTGGCTATGAGTCTTCTCAGGGTTTTTCTGCAGGAAAGGAAAATGTAATTTATTTATTTATTTATTTACATTTCTTATATACCGCACTATTTGACATCAGCGCGGTTTACATGCTTCCTTTACATCACTCTTTGCAGAATCTTCTTCTGAAGGTATGGGAAAAACCCTTAAGGGGTTCTTCACCTCCTACAGCAACTGATCTTCTGTATCAGGTGCCCTCCTCTCCAGGATTTCAAAAGCCTCAACTTCCCCATCATTCCATTGTAGTGGAATCAGCAATGAGGAAGGTAAAAAGCAAGAAAAAACATTCTTCTTTCCCGCCAGGGCGTGCATCTAGATTACTGGATGCCTTTGGACGTCAAACCTTCCAAACATCTATGCTGGCAAAAAGGATTCTCTCATATATTTTCTATATGAGTCTATCCCTTCAGGAGGTCACAAAGAAATTATCTCTTTTGACTCCTTTTCTATCAGAGCCCAAGGCTGCAGACTATTCCTTACTTCTTACTCATAGCCAAAATATCTCTTGCTTTCTTTCTCGTGCTTCCCTAGACTCTTTTGAGTCTGTTAGCAGAACTTCTGCTATAGCCATAGGAGCACGTCGTAAAGCCTGGCTCCAAGCATCAGACTTGAATAGATGGGCACAACAAAGACTGGGTAATACTCCTTGTACTGGAGAAAATCTCTTCAATAAGGAGTCCTTACGTCAGGTTGCTCATTGCTCCACTGACTTTCCTGTTTCTGAGGGCCATCCTAAGCCCTCTCCTTCTTCAGCAGGTAGAAAATGCCCTACCAGACCTTCTTTCCCTAAAAGAAAGAGGTTTTCCTCTTCACCTGCCCATCATTCGGATGTTCCCAAGCAGGGGAAGTCTCGCCCTGGTCTGAAGAATCCAAACTCTAGCCAGGCTGAATAAACACAGTAACCATAGGTTTCTGATTAATCTTTTTATAACTACAGTTAACTTCTTTTCAGCAGAAGTTTTTCACTATTTTTCCATTCAAAACTCTGCTCAGGGATTCCTATTCTCAGGAAATCCATTTACTCTTCACTATGCTGAACTGTCAGGTTATTCATGTCTATAAGTTACAGAGTTTTCCACCTCTTCCTGACTAGAAGGGAGGGTTAGCAACTATCATATGATAGTTTCTCTGTACCAGCATGAATTTTTTCCTTCCATGGACTTACCATGTGGTAAGTTCTTCTTCAGCTTCTACCTCTACCCTCTTCGCCAGGGTTTCCCATGTAAGAGTGGTACCCTACCATTGAAAGACTTTTCTTGTCTTTCTTTTCACTATAGAGTTTCTTCTCCTGAATAAACTCTTTTCTTTTTCTGGGCAGCTCTGCAGATAGAGACAGCTTCCTCTTTGTTCAGTCTGTTATCTCTGTTGATACAGACCGACTCTCTCTGTTGCCCTATTCAGTAGCTGCCCATGCAGGAGTTCCACTGCTTACCTACTGGTACTTTTCCACAAGTTCCAGTATTGTCTTCCACCACTCCTGTCTTGCCTTAGTAGTGATTCCAAGACAGTTTTCTACATCTTTCTTGGATAATCTTTTTCACTACAGGCTTCTTACACTTTACCCTTGCCATCTCCAATCTCTGGGTTTGGCACGTAATGGACGTGGCTGTCAGTTTTTCTCCATTAGCCAGTTCTACATCCCAGTTCTCCTGCATAATGCTCTCTGCAATCCTACTGAGAAGCTTTCCACTATGGGCCCTTGCTAGAGAGCATAAAGTTTCTCAAATGACTATATCCATCATGGTTGAAAAATGCTTCCTCAGTCATCTCCTATGACTGTGGGGGTTCTTCATACCCTGCTATCTTAAAAAAAAAAAAAGAGGAGGGAGAAGGACATATGCCTTCTCCAAATAAAAGTCTGGGAGTTATCCCATTCCTTAGGAATATTCTCTTTTTTCTTGCAGCTTGTCCCCATGGTATCCTATTACTTCAAGGACAGCACATATTAATCTGAAAAACGCCTGATACCTCCTTGTCCCTCACGTAGGTCAACCTGGTATCTCATTCCATGCGTTTCTGTCATTTTACCATGCTGGAGTTCCACAAGACTCCAGACTTGCTGTTTACAGACTAATATTATCCTCTGTTTTTTCACATAACCATCCTGATAATTCACTGGATAGCATTCCTTTATCATTAAACCTATATACTCAGGTATATATATCTATATACTTTGGTAAGGAGAGTGCAGCTCAGCATGGAAATAAAAGAGAAAGAAGAACTTTTTCTTCTTTTCGGGGGATGGGTGCACTAGAACACATACACCACAGCAAAATCCCTGAGAGAAACCAAGAGGGTAGAGCTAGGTTTAAGTAACTCCCAGACTCCATGACAACCCCAGGTAAGAGTAGGATATACAAGTGGGTGGAGTCAGAGAGGGAGGTGCCCTGCTCAATGTTTAAGTTTCAGAAAACAAACAAAGCTGAGAGAAGCAGTCAAGGGAGAAGCAGCCAAGAGAAAGGCAGCCAAGAGAAAGGCAGCCAAGCAAGAAGCAGCCAAGAGAGAAGCAGCCACAAAGAGAGCAGCAGCAGAGACAAGAGCAGCCAGTACTGCAGCCAAGGAAGCTACAGAGAAGGTTCCAGGCAGAGGACCAAACAGACTGGCAAGAGGGAGAGAGAGAAAAGGTTGGCTTTGAGAAGGCTAAGGCAAGAGTGCTTAGACTCCTCTGATGAAGGGTCTGTCTACAGGCAGCAGAAGCCCCAGGAAGGGAAGTGGAGGTCTGACCCTGATTCCCTGTCTAGCTCAGAGGCAGAGAGAGTCACAAGCCACAGAAGCCTCAGCCAGGAAGGTGCTGCAACAAGACTCCAAGGTAGGAGAAAGAAAGCAGTAAAGCCAAAACCCTGTGTTTCTTGCTCTGACTCTGAAGAGAGGTTTAGGCCTGAGAAAACCCGGATTAGGAAGAAGGGGTTTTCAGGAGAAACTGAACAGGAGAAGCCCGTTGAAGTCCTATCTAGCGGAGAAGGGGCTATTCAGTGGAATAGGCTGTTTAACCTGTTAAAGAACATTAAGCATAAAGTGCCTGAGCATTTTCAAACTTTGCCAAGATACAGCTCAGCAGAAAGCATGGAGGTAGAAGGTAAAGAAAGTGACCTGACTTCAGCTTGTTCTGAGATGGACTGTGACATGTGCATTGTGGCTAAGTAATGAAAGCCTGAGAGCAGTGAGAAGTTAGGAATTGAAAATACATGTGCTTTATGATTACGGAATTGAGAAGCATCATAAAGGGAAAAGAAAAGAAAGCCTGTGTAAATAATTCTACTACAACACTGGTTGTAAGCTCTGCTTTAATGGGAGAAGATTATCCTTTATTTTCTTTGACTTGAGTGTACAACTGCTTTAAGATTTGTTATCCGCTTGCCACGGAAGCTAATAAAATTCCTGTGTGCTTTGAAACAACCACTTGGTTCATTTATCTCTATACACAACTACAATCCTTGGTAAAGAGGAATTCAAGATGGCTTCCCGTCCCTACTAGGCGACCGCCTGGTAGGGGCGCGACCGCCACAGGTGGCGTAGTTTTTCGGATTCAGCATTCCAGCGGTCAAGTGGTGCGTCTCCAAGCTTGTACCTCGGGACGAGGAGGATCCAGGAAGGACGGAGTGACCGGACCGAGAGAAAACGCGGAGGGAAAATCCGGAGTGGAGTCGGATCCGGAGCGCTGTTGTCTGGTGGTAAAGCGAAGACCTGCATCAGTATCAGGTAACCCGTAGGCTAGAGGG
Source organism: Ichthyophis bannanicus (assembly GCA_033557465.1). Taxonomy (NCBI): domain Eukaryota; kingdom Metazoa; phylum Chordata; class Amphibia; order Gymnophiona; family Ichthyophiidae; genus Ichthyophis; species Ichthyophis bannanicus. The sequence continues at coordinate 670,801,913 of CM066031.1, forward strand.
GGATAAGCCTAGGATTCTGATGTAAGGGGCCACCAGGTACTCACTAGGAGAAAGTGGGAGAGAGAAAAAAAAAAAAATGTGCTGCACTTTGTGTGGTTTCTCTGTGTTTGTGTTCCCAGAAACTGCAGTCCAGGATGGAGACAGCGGACATATTGGCCTGGGTGGCAGACCAGTTCGCCAAACAGAGGGAGATGGCGGCAGTGAGCCAGGAGCAAGCGGTGTCCATGCTTCGTGCTCAACAGCAACCCCTACTGGAGGTGATGGCGAGGTGGATCCGGACCCAGGAAGAAGTGACCAAGGTGGCACAGACTGTACAAAAGGCACAGGCCCTACCAGGTGCACAGGTTGTTTTTCCAGGAGGGGAAGGCCCTGGTACTGGAACTTTCTCATGTGGCCGCCTTACTAAAGAGGACAATATTGATGATTTCATTGAGGCCTTTGAAAGAATAGCTGTTTTGGCTCAATGGCCGAAGGAGCAATGGGCCATGAGGTTTGCTATTACCCTTAGTGGGGAGGCTTTAGCAGCCTACAGGGAAATGCCGGTTGCATTGGTAGCTGAGTATGAGCATGTAAAGAAGGCCATAAGAGATCGGATGGGGTTAAGTCCCTCGGTCTATCGGAGGCTTCTGAGAGCATGTGTACTGAAGGAGGGTGAAACACCCCAAGCTTTATACCATAGAATAAAAAGCTTAGTTTGTAAATGGCTTGTACCTGAGAATGGCAGTATAGACTCTGTTATTGATACTGTGATACTGGAACAATTTACAGAAGCTGTACCTAAAGAGTTGCAAAGTTTTCTGGTAATGCAGAACTGTAAAAACACCTAGGAAGCCATTGTGTTGGCTGAGTGCTTTCTGGAGGCCAAGAAGCTAAGCCTCAAGAAAGAGGGCGTTTTTCGGAGGGCAGGTACAGAAATGCAGGAAAGGAATGTAATCTTTACTAGCCATAAAATAGAAAGGAATAAACCCATGGAAGGCAGATATAACCTGCAGAGAAAATGTTTCTCTTGTGGTGAGCCAGGTCACCTTAAGAGAAACTGTCAAGTAAGGAAAGCTTTTGTGATCACACGTCCCAAGGAGATAGGTGAGGGATTCCTCCTATCCGTAGAGGTGGAAGGGATACCCACAGAAGCTCTACTAGACTCAGAGGCCAGCCAGTCCATGATTTCCAGCAGGCTGTGGAAAAGGATAGAGGCCCAGAGACAATGCTTACAAGAGTCCTCAAGGGGGCAGGTTAAAATCAAATGTGTCCATGGGGCTGCCTCCACCTATCCTCTCCAGAGTGTTAGGATAAAGGGGTTAGGTAGTGGAAGGGAGGTAGCAGTGACAGTGATATCTAGACTCCCACACGATATGATATTGGTCTGTGACTGGTCCCAGTTCAGGAAGGGGGTAGAGAAACAGCTGCAGGAGGAAACAGGCCTGGTAACCACATGCACAGACACCAACCCTTCAGGGGAGGATAAGAGGGAAAAGGTTGTACGCCCCAGGGCTGATACAGGGGGAATAGTACCCGCTCCCTTGTTCGGAAAGAGAGTCCCAGGGAGATCAGCAGATGCTCAGAGGGAAAAGCAAGTGCCAAAACAGAAATTTGTGATAAGGTTCTGTAGGACTACCCCTGAGGCGAGAATTCCCAAGCGGGCTACTGAACAAGCTGCTGGTCTGGATCTTTGTAGCGCGGTTGAGGTGGTCATTCCAAAACAAGGGAGGGCCATAGTGGACACCGGACTCCGGGTAGAAATACCGCCCGGGTGTTACAGACGGATTGCGCCCAGATCTGGCCTCGCCCTTAAGAATTTTATAGATGTAGGCGCAGGGGTTGTAGATCCGGATTATAGGGGGGAATTGAAGGTCCTCTTGTTTAATTTCTCACAAGAAAACTTTAGAGTGGATGTAGGAGATAGGGTGGCACAATTAATTTGTGAAAGGGTAGGTTTTCCGCCCATAGAGGAGGTGGATGAGCTCTCCTCTACCACCAGGGATTCCATGGGATTCGGTTCCACAGGCATAGCCGAAATAGAAGGGCTAACGGCCTGTTGTATAGGAAAAGAGGAGGACGATCCGGGACCCCAACTTGCAAAAGGTTGTGTAGATCCTGTTTATAGGATTGGGGAAAACTTAAAAAGAAGTCAGAGTAAACAAAAAACTTATCACGACCGGCGAGCAAGGCAGCGTCTCTTAAAGGTCGGGGATAAGGTTATGGTAATGGTAGCTGCAGGAAACTCTAGGTTTGAGAATTCCTGGAAAGGCCCTTACAAAATAGCGAAATGGCTCGGACCAGTGTCTTATGCTGTGGATACTGGACGGAGAAAGCAACAGGTATACCATGTTAATCTGTTGAGGATATGGCAGGAGTGTATAGGGAATGTCCAGCTAGCCCTAAGAGTTGGTGATGATTCTCAACCCATACCTTGTATTACGTGCTGTTCGCAGGTTATGGCGCCAGCCCGTAATAGTCTAAGGGGGGGGGGGATATGTGGTAAGGAGAGTGCAGCTCAGCATGGAAATAAAAGAGAAAGAAGAACTTTTTCTTCTTTTCGGGGGATGGGTGCACTAGAACACATACACCACAGCAAAATCCCTGAGAGAAACCAAGAGGGTAGAGCTAGGTTTAAGCCACTCCCAGACTCCATGACAACCCCAGGTAAGAGTAGGAGGTACAAGTGGGTGGAGTCAGAGAGGGAGGTGCCCTGCTCAACGTTTAAGTTTGAGAAAACAAACAAAGTTGGGAGAAGCAGCCAAGAGAAAGGCAGCCAAGCAAGAAGCAGCCAAGAGAGAAGCAGCCACAAAGAGAGCAGCAGCAGAGACAAGAGCAGCCAGCACTGCAGCCAAGGAAGCTACAGAGAAGGTTCCAGGCAGAGGACCAAACAGACTGGCAAGAGGGAGAGAGAGAAAAGGTTGGCTTTGAGAAGGTTAAGGCAAGAGTGCTTAGACTCCTCTGATGAAGGGTCTGTCTGCAGGCAGCAGAAGCCCCAGGAAGGGAAGTGGAGGTCTGACCCTGATTCCCTGTCTAGCTCAGAGGCAGAGAGAGTCACAAGCCACAGAAGCCTCAGCCAGGAAGGTGCTGCAACAAGACTCCAAGGTAGGAGAAAGAAAGCAGTAAAGCCAAAACCCTGTGTTTCTTTCTCTGACTCTGAAGAGAGGTTTAGGCCTGAGCAAAACCCGGATTAGGAAGAAGGGGTTTTCAGGAGAAACTGAACAGGAGAAGCCCGTTGAAGTCCTACCTAGCGGAGAAGGGGCTATTCAGTGGAATAGGCTGTTTAACCTGTTAAAGAACATTAAGCATAAAGTGCCTGAGCGTTTTCAAACTTTGCCAAGATACAGCTCAGCAGAAAGCATGGAGGTAGAAGGTAAAGAAAGTGACCTGACTTCAGCTTGTTCTGAGATGGACTGTGACATGTGCATTGTGGCTAAGTAATGAAAGCCTGAGAGCAGTGAGAAGTTAGGAATTAAAAATACATGTGCTTTATGATTACGGAATTGAGAAGCATCATAAAGGGAAAAGAAAAGAAAGCCTGTGTAAATAATTCTACTACAACACTGGTTGTAAGCTCTGCTTTAATGGGAGAAGATTATCCTTTATTTTCTTTGACTTGAGTGTACAACTGCTTTAAGATTTGTTATCCGCTTGCCACGGAAGCTAATAAAATTCCTGTGTGCTTTGAAACAACCACTTGGTTCATTTATCTCTATACACAACTACAATCCTTGGTAAAGAGGAATTCAAGATGGCTTCCCGTCCCTACTAGGCGACCGCCTGGTAGGGGCGCGACCACCACAATACATATATATATATACCTATATACATCTCTGTAGATGTATCTGCCTGTCAGCTAATTGTGCATATGCTATGCCCTTTAGATCTTATTTTAGATCTATCCATATATCTATACATATGTAGATATATATATATATATATATCTACATATATATGTGTATCTCTCCAAATACTTATTATAGGTAAATATGTATTTCCATACTTATCTCCTGTCTGTCTATACTCATAAAGGTTTTTACCTTCCTGTATATTTCTAACAGTGGGCTTGCACAGTTTCATACTGTTCCACAGTATGTTTCGGCTATTTGCACACAACCATTGCTGTGGAACTGACAGCCCTACTGTTCCCTAGGTTGACGTATCCCTGAAGCCAATGTCTTCCTCTCTCTCACCAGATAGGAAAGACATCTCAGATCTTCAGTAGATTTCAGATTCAATTCCTCAAACATCTGTCCTTCCTGGGAGTATGGGGTTCTTTTCATACCCTTTCCTCCCTCAAGGAATAGGTCTGTTTGTCCAGATCGGTCAGTCTTCCTCTTTTGCTCTTACCTCTAAATGCTTCTGTAGCCAAAAGAGTTTTCAGCTTTCCATGAAGCTTCCCACTGAAGACCTGCCGTGTTTGTGTTACCCCCAATTAAATCCTGGGGTCACCTCTCACTTCCAGATGTGGACCTCCACCTTCACTCCAGTGAGGTCACCTTGAACATTTTTTCTACTGGATTCCCAGTAGATTACATCAGCCTCTCTACTTCCTGCAATCCAGTAGGTGAGCATCATATGGTGATTGTTCATTTCAATATTTTGATGTTAGTTCATTTCAATATATCTTTTGATAATGATCATACATACATGGACTCCTTCCGGGTAGTCCTCTCTTAGGTTAGCTGTTTTTCAGCAGCTCCTCTCCTTTCAACTCCTACCCTCCATCCTCAGGATGCCTGGCCATATGAGGTGTAGCATGTTTTCAATCTTCAACATGTTAAGGCTCCAGGCATCTTAGCTTGGGAGTCCCCATATGTGAAGACTCATTCCTGCTTGTTCCTGGAGATAGCACAGTTACTTACCTGTAACAGGTGATCTCTGGGAACAGCAGGAATAAGTCTTCACAACCCACCCACCTCCCCTAGGAGTTGTATCTATCTTTCTATCTTCTTTTCCTCTTTCTCTCCTTTTGTCTCAGCTATGAAACTCAACTGAGGAGAGACAGTGGAGAAGGCGGGAAGGCAGTGCGCAGGCGCGAGGGATGCTCCCAAAAGCTTTCTGATTGGATGCTGGGGAGCATTCCCGTGCAGGCTCCGTCGGTACCGACGTACCCATGTGTGAAGACTTATTCCTGCTGTTCCCAGAGATCACCTGTTACAGGTAAGTAACTGTGCTTTAAAGGTGTGGAAGAATTGAAGGAAATATTGATACATCGGGAAGATGTATTACCACCATTAGATAAACTGAAGAGTAGCAAATCACCTGTGCCGGATAGTATACATCCAAGGGTGTTGAAAGAACTGAAAGATGAGATTGCAGACCTGCTATTAGTAATCTGTGAACTATTATTAAAATCATCTGTAATACCTGAAGATTGGAGGATCGCCAATGTAACACCAATTTTTAAAAAGGGTTCCAGGGGTGATCCGGGAAACTACAGACCAATGAGCCTGATGTCAGTACCGGGGAAAATGGTAGAAACCATCATAAAGAATAAAATTACTCAGCATGTAGATAGTCATGGCCTAATGGGAGACAGTCAACATGGCTTTAGACAAAGAAGATCTTGTCTTACTAATCTCTTATGTTTTTTTGAAGGTGTGAATAAAAAGGTGGACAAAGGTGAGTCAGTTGATATAGTGTATCTGGACTTTCAGAAAGCCTTTGACAAGGTCCCTCATCAGAGACCTTTGGCAAAACTAAAGTGTCATGGGATAGGAGGCAGTGTACTACTGTGGATCAGGAACTGGTTAAAACTAGAAAGCAGAGTGTAGGGCTAAATGGCCAATTTTCCCAATGGAGAAAGGTGAATAGTGGTGTAACGAGTGGAATAACGAGTGAGGTTATCAAATTTGCAGATGACACAAAACTATTTAAAGTTGTTAAAACCCAAGAGGATTGTGGAAAAGTGCAAGAGGATCTTGATAAATTGGAAGACTGGGCATCAAAATGGCAGATGAAATTTAATGTGGACAAGTGCAAAGTTATGCACCTAGGGAAGAACAACCCAAACTATGGTTACACTATGCAAGGTTCCACATTAGGAACCACCACCCAGGAAAAACATTTAGGTGTCTTTGTGGATAACATGTTTAAACCCTCGGCCCAGTGTGCAGCGGCGGCCAAGAGAGGAAATAGAATGCTAGGTATGATAAGGAAAGGAATGGAAAATAAAACAAAAGATATTATAATGCGTCTATACCGTTTCATGGTGAGACTGCACCTTGAATATTGTGTGCAATTCTGGTCGCCGTATCTTAAAAAGGATATAGCGTTATTAGAAAAGGTTCAGAGAAGAGCCACCAAAATGGTAAAGAGGATGGAAGAATACTCCTATGAAGAAAGGCTAAAAAGGTTAGGGCTCTTTAACCTGGAAAAGAGACGGCTGAGGGGAGATATGATAGAAGTCTATAAATTAATGAACGGAGTGGAACGGGTAAACGTAGATCGATTGTTTACATTATCAGAATATAGAAAGACTAGGGGACATGCAATGAAGCTACAGGGTGAACTATTTAAGACTTATAAACTATTTTTTCACTCAATGTGTAATCAAACTCTGGAATTTGTTACCGGAGGATGTAGTAAAGGCTGTTAGTGTAGCTGGGTTTAAAAAAGGTTTGGATAAGTTCCTGGAGGAAAGGTCCATAAACCATTATTAAAAAGGGACCAGGATATCAATGCTTGACCCAGTACAAGCATTGTGGAACCTGTGTCTTTTGGGGAAACTGCTAGGTATGTATGACCTAGTTTGGCCACTTTTGGAAACAGGATACTGGGCTTGATGGACCTTGGTCTGACCCACTATGGCATATTTTATGTTCTTATGATCTCTAGGGATGGCTGCAGCGTGACCAGGTACCAGTGTTATCGGCCAGGATACATCAGAATGGGGTCTCTTCAGCTAAGTGTGAAAGTCTATCCTTGTCAATGATAAGGGACCTCAGAATGAGGGAATGCAACAGGGCACACAGCACCATCAGCAGTCTCACAAATGTGCACATTTGTATAAACAGATGCTGGTGCTCTTGGGTATCTAGTAGTGCTGTTTGTGTTGGTGCATGCACTCAATCTGAGGGTCTCTAATTATTGTCAGGGATATGCTTTGACATTTAGCTGTAGAGGACCTTTTCTGATTTCTTCTGGTCCAAACATAGCATGAGTGGAAGAGTAGCCTAATGGTTAGAGCAACTGCCCTAGTACCCAGAAGATGAAAGCTTCGATTCTCAGTGGCACTCCTTGTGACCTTGGGCAAGTTACTTCACCCTCCATTGCCTCAGAAGAAGAAGCCTGGCAATCTGCTTCCAGTGATACATTGCCAAGAAAACCCAGAGACAGCTGGGTTGCCAGGAGTCAGCACTGGCTTGAAGGCACTAAAAAAAAAGGATTCCTAGCATTGCACAGGCTGTTGTCAGAGATGACCAATGCAAGCACAACTAAAATGTTCTCCTATTGTCATGTATGTTCTGCCGCAAGGTATGTCAGGAGAAACATATCACTTTCTACTTGCTGTTGTAACATCTCTGAGCTCACGGAGATCATTTTGCAGTGTTCTGGTCATGTAAAGGACTAGCGTATATGGTCTGTTTTGTATCAACACATCTGTATCATCTGTTTTCATTGGTAGTTTGCATGAGCACCACACTGTCAGTGTGAGGAGCAGCTTCGGGGATGCACGTTTTAACTGAGAAGGCATGGTCACATGGAGACCGGCAGCATCGGATATATATATCTTTTCGGAATTTGCCGAGGGTAGGGACATCCAGGCTGCTTGCTGTGTATACCCGTGTCCTGGGGTTTGTGCATGCCACGCTGAAAGCATCTATGTCCTCTATTCCGGAAACATAGATGCGTCTACATTCACGGTTGCGGAATCAGGTTTATATCGGGCTCTTTTTTAATTTGTACATGCTCGTGAGCCAGACGTGCGTGTTATGGAATAGGGCTCCATGTGTTTTCAACTAAACTAAAGCTAACAAAATATTATTTTCACTTTGAATGTACTTCAAAAAAGTTAAGCATTTTATTGCCTTCATCGGTCCCTACCAGTGAGATGATGGACTGCTGAAGTGAAAGGAATGTTTGGCATTGGTCATTTGGAACACAGAATTCCCATCTCACCTTCCTAAGCAATTCTCATGAGGCTTTTGATAAATAATAATGAATCAATAGGGAAGGAATCACTTTCAGCAGAGACCAAGGTGAGTGGTTGCTGATAAATGAGAGAGCTTTAATAAAAACATTGCAGGATGCTTTTACTTGGAACAGTATGTTCCATTCTATTCTCTGGGATTGTAAGACAAGCAGATGGGAAAGTGTGTGTGTGTGCCTATTACTTAGAGTCTATGCTCTGGGAATTACTTTTAGTATATTCTGAGGTGTCTTTTTCCTATGTAACTAGTGAAGAGCTCTGTTGTACACGGATTGATTTAATCAAATCAATATAAATAATAAATTGACTCTTCATATTATATTTACTAAAAAAATCCCAGTGTTAATTAGAGTGGATCCCAATAGGTCATCTGTTCTTCATCTCATAAATACTACTTCTTATGTTACAATAAATCTGTTAAATACTGTCTCCACACTTTCCCATTTTAATTTCTTTTTCAGTTTTATTCCTCTCTTATGTGTGGTTTTACAGTCTTGCAATATTTTGGTGGGAGTTGTTTTGAAAAGAAAGATTTTCTCTATTGAGACTGCACCACCATTTTTCTTCATTATTTCATTACAAAGAAAGAATGAAAAAAATCAGGAATTATGTGCAATGAATAGAATTAATGTGTTGTTGATATTACTTTCTAATTTATGCTGTAATATGCTATGCTATGTTCTCCACTTCTGTGTTTATGTTGCTTCTTTCTACTGGATGCTGTGTTGCTGACAAATATATTTATTCCAATTTATGCTGTGTCCTCACACTTTCTGCGATTTCAGGAAAGGAAGAGAGGGCGGTAGGGGCCAAATAAAGGGGAGAGAAAATGGAGGTGACTTAGTGCAGTATTCAAGATTAATCTCGGGGTCCTTGTCATGGAAGTAGTTGGCTATCAGCTGGGAAGATAGTGAAGGGGGTAGGGTAGGCAGAGGCAGCTTAAAGAAGGATGTGAATGAGGCAAAGTGATGGTGAGGGTTGGAAACAAGAGAATACATAGGGTTGCCAACTTTTTCACCGAGAAAAACCCGACACCTTTGGCTCGCCATGCTCCACCCATTCTCCTCCCCTAGGCCCACCCCTGCCCCACCCCCAGCCCCACCCACAAAAATTACCGAGGATACGTGTAGGCTAACTTCCTTGGTCAGATAATAATTAAACTGGGAACCCCAAAATCCAAACATGAAATGTACAACACTGGAGAAATAAAACTATAAAGTAATTTCCTCTTGCACTAAACAAAAACGCAAAGATGTTAGCAATACACACTTCCCAGACCAGACATATTCCAGTTAATAAATTCAAAATAAAAAGTATTTTTCTACCTTCTGTTTGGGCATTTCATTTTTCAGTTGCAATTGCTCCAGTCACTTTTTCTTCGTGTCTTCTGCGAGCTATCCATTTGTCCTTTCTTCTCTTTTAGATGTTTTCGATTCTCTCTCTATATCTGCTTTAACATACTGATTGTTTCCCTTTTGCTCTTTCCCCCAATTCTTTCCTTATCCTTTATCATCCATTTAAATTTCACCCTTCCATTCTCAAGCCCCTCTTACTCTCCCAATACCCAGCCCATCATAGACTTTTCTTCCACACAAAATATTTTTTCCCCTTCCATTCTCATTCCCCATCCATTCTAGTCCTCCCCCAAAATCAGTTCTTATAATTCTAGACCCACCCAGCATCCACTCCCTTCTAGTCCCATTCTCCCATGCCCCACATCAGCCCATTTCCAGTCCTATTCTAGCTCTTCATCAGCCCATTTCTAGTGCTAGCCCTCACATCACAGGCCATTTCCAGTCCTAGCCCCCCCCCCAATCACAGCCCATTTACAGTCCAAGTCCCCCATCACAGCCTATTTCCAGTCCTAGGCCCCGCACCATCACAGCCCATTTGCAGTCCTAGCCCCCCCCCCCCCACCATCACAGCCCATTTCCAGTCCAAGTTCCCCCTCCCTCCACCATAGCCCATTTCCAGTCCAAGTTCCCCCCCCCCAGCCCTTTTCCAGTCAAGGCCCCCCCCCCCATCACAAACCATTTCCATTACAAGTCGCCCCTATATAGCCCTTTTCCAGTACAGGTCCCCCCCCCCCCCCCACATCACAGCCCATTTGTAGTCCCCCCTCCCGTGCAGCTGCTGCTCCTGCTTCTTACTGAGCAGCAGCTGCAATAAAGTTAATTTAAAAGTAAGGAAACCTGTGAGAAACCCTCAGCTCCTATGAAACTCCTTCTGCAGGGTCCCTGGCTGAAAAGGAAGTGACATCAGAGGGGCGGGCACTGCAGGAGGAGTTTCATAGGGCCGGAAGGCCCCTCACAGGATTCCTTACTTTTAAATTAACTTTATTGCAGCCGCTGCTATGTGAAAAGCAGCAGCAGCGGCTGCAAGGGGGGGCCAGGACTGTGATCGCAATTGCGATCGCAAGCGCAAAGCCGGTTTTCTGCTCTGGCCGCTCCCGATCTCGCAGCCAGAGCAAAAAACCGGCTTTTCAATGGCCGGTTTCGGTTCTCTGCCGGCAGCCGGCCCGACCACAGGAAAACTGGCTGGTTGGCAACCCTAGTTGTGCTTCACTCTTGCATGTTGAGCTGTCCTACTGCACCCAGCTGATGCTGATTCAGGTGGCGGGGTCAGGAGGGGCACAGCACAGCTCAGCTTGGCAACAGGTCATGTGCTTTGGGGGGGGTCAGAAGTGGCAAGCCATGTGTGCTGAAGCACATGGCCTACCGGCAAGCCTAGCTATCCTCCCTGCAACTGGAATAGGGTTACCAACTTTTTCACCGAGAAAAACCCGACACCTGTGGCTCGCCATGCTCCACCCATTCTCTGCCCCTAGTCCCACCCCTGCCCCGCCCCGAGCCCCACCCACAAAAATTACCAAGGATACGTGTAGGCTAACTTCCTTGGTCAGATAATAATTAAACTGGGAACCCCAAAATCCAAAGATGAAATGTACAACACTGGAGAAATAAAACTATAAAGTAATTTCCTCTTGCACTAAACAAAAACGCAAAGATGTTATCAATACACACTTCCCAGACCAAACATATTCCAGCTAATAAATTCAAAATAAAAAGTATTTTTCTACCTTCTGTTTGGGCGTTTTATTTTCAGTTGCAATTGCTCCAGTCACTTTCTTCTGGTTTCTTCGTGTCTTCTGCGAGCTATCCATTTGTCCTTTCTTCTCTTTTAGATGTTTTCCATTCTGTCTCTATTTCTGCTTTCACATACTGATTGTTTCCCTTTTGCTCTTTCCCCCAATTCTTTCCTTATTCCTTTATCATCCATTTAAATTTCACCCTTCCATTCTCAAGCCCCTCACTCTCCCAATACCCAGCCCATCATAGACTTTTCTTCCACACAAAATATTTTTTCCCCTCTCCACTCATTCCCCATCTATTCTAGTCCTCCCCCAAAATCAGTTCCCTTATAGTTCTAGACCCACCCAGCATCCACTCCCTTCTAGTCCCATTCTCCCATGCCCCACATCAGCCCATTTCCAGTCCTATTCCAGCTCTTCATAAGCCCATTTCCAGTGCTAGCCTTCACATCACAGGCCATTTCCAGTCCTAGCCCCCCCCCCCCATCACAGCCCATTTCCAGTCCATGTCCCCCATCACGGCCTATTTCCAGTCCTAGCCCCCCCCCATCACATCCCATTTGCAGTCCGAGTCCCCCCGCACCATCACAGCCCATTTGCAGTCCTACCCCCCCCCCACCATCACAGTCCATTTGCAGTCCTAGCCCCCCTAATCACAGCCTATTTCCAGTCCAAGTTCCCCCTCCCTCCACCATAGCCCATTTCCAGTCCAAGTTCCCCCCCCCCATAGCCCTTTTACAGTCCAGGTCCCCCTCCCCATCACAGCCCATTTCTTTCCAGTCCAATGCCCCCCATAGCCCTTTTTCAATCCAGGCCCCCCCCCCTTCACAACCCATTTCCAGTCCAGGTTCCCCCTCTCTCCACCATAGCCCATTTCCAGTCCAAGTTCCCCCCCCCCATAGCCCTTTTCCAGTCCAAGTTCCCCCCCCATAGCCCTTTTCCAGTCCAGGTCCATCTCCCCATCACAACCCTTTTCCAGTCCATGTCCCCCCCCCAGCCCTTTTCCAGTCCAGGTCCCCCTCCCCATCAAAACCCATTTCCAGTCCATGTCCCCCCCCCCACATAGCCCTTTTACAGTCCAGGTCCCCTCCCATCACAGCCCATTTCTTTCCAGTCCAAGTCCCCCCCCCCCCCATAGCCCTTTTCCGGTCCAGGTCTCCCCCCCCCCCATCACAACCCATTTCCAGTCAAATTCCCCTCTCCTAGCCCTTTTCCAGTCCAGGCCCCCTCCCCCCATCACAGCCCAGGCAGTCCTTGGCCTCCCCCCCCAAAACCGCGGCTGTCTGAGGCTTTAGAGGGAGCCGGGGAAGCCCGCGCGAGGCCCCGACTCCCTCTGAACAGCCGCCAGCGTGAAGAGCCTTTTCCTTCACGCTGGCGGCTGTTCCTGTGAAGCCGCGAATGCTGGGAAAGGTTAAAGGGCATTGCCTTTAACCTTTTCCACCAATCGCGGCTTCACAGGAACAGCCGCCAGCGTGAAGGTAAAGGCTCTTTACGCTGGCGGCTGTTCAGAGGGAGTCGGGGCCTCGCGTGGGCTTCCCCGGCTCCCTCTGAAGCCCTCCGGGTTGGGAGAAAAGCCGGGTTTTTTGCTGTGGCCGCTCCCGATCTTGCGGCCAGAGCAAAAAAACCGGCTTTTCAAGGGCCGGTTTTGCCTCTGCGCCGGCAGCCGGCCTGGCCATGGAAAAACCGGCCAGGCCGGCTGAAAACCGGCCAGTTGGCAACCCTAAGAATACATCATATGGATACAGTACTAGTAAAGAGCAGTAGCACATAGGAAAGAGTTCAGTATGAATTTGAAATGTCTGTCAGCTTGGGCATGAGATTTTAACCAGAAGTACTCTGCAAATCAGGCATGAAAATATAGGAAGTGAATTCTGGAGGCAAGCCACAGGTGGGGTTTGGCAAGGGAGGGGGGGGAGTGTCCAGAGTAGTGGAGGGTTTAGTGTTATAAAAAGACTTTGACAGCATGGTATAGAGGAGAGATGAGACAGTGGTGGAAAAGATAAGACAATAGCTTTGAGATTCCTGAAGGTGTTAATGGTGACCGGATGAGGCTATTTGGTAGGGTATTTTAAGTGCAAACGTTATTAGATGATAGAGACAAGAAGAACAAAGTTAAATTTGTCTGAGAGGAGACAGTTAAAGAAGGGCCTCAGTGAAGGCAGTGGCCATGTTGCTGTATGTAAATAATGGAGCATAGTTGAAGGTTAAATGAAGAGATTAAAGCATGGGACTTGAAGGCATAAAAGTTGGAGAAGTTATCAACACAAGTTAAAATTCTCAAGAATGAGGAAATGAGAAAATTGGCTCAAGGAATAAGAAAAGCCAGGAATCATATTTATTGAGAAATGGGAAGGGGGAATTTATCAGACAGATGATAACTGGCAGATACCCCGAAAGATAGTGGGGTTAATAGGTGGAAACAAAAAGCTTCATAGGAAGAAAAGGAGTGAAACTGAGGTAAAGAGAAATACTGTATCAGGCACTATCATTTCAGCCTACCAAACGAGATACATGGCAGAAAAGAAAACCTTGATGACAGAAGATAGCGAGGGAAAAGAGTCCTCAGTGGGAAAGCCAAATCTCAGTCAGTGCAAGACGGATAAAGAGTATGAGAGATAACGTGGCCATGAATGTAGGCAGGCTTACTGGAAATAGAGTGGACACTCCACAGAGAATATGAGAATGGAGGCGAAGAGGAAAGGAATAGAGATGATTGGAGGTGTAATGATTTAATATATATAAATGAAGTGAGAATTACTTGGGTGGGCCAGTTGTTGTTAAATGCTGTTGAGTCAGTGTCGACTCCTGTTGACCCTCTGGATAGCTGACCTAAACTTTGTTCGGTCTTCATCCAAGCAGCTCATTGTTGATAGAGTGGTATCCATAGCTGCTGTTATTGTATCAATCTACCTTGTCAAGTATTATGTCTTTCTCCAAAGATCTCTCTCTTTGCATAATATGTCCAAAGTATGAAAGTCGAAGTCCTGTCATCTGAGCTTCTAAGGAAAGCTTAGGTTTGATCTCCTCTAGAACTGACTGGTTTGTTCTTCGGGCAGTCCACAGTATACACAGTATTCGTCGCCAGCACCATAATTCAAAGGCATCAGTTTTCTTCCTGTATATATTTTTCATTGTCCAACTTTTGCATCCATATGACGTTATTAAAAATACCATGACCTGGATAAGTCGAATCTTTGTATGGAGAGAGACATCTCTCCTCTTGAGGATTTTGTCTAGGTTCTTCATAGCCATTCTATCAAGAGCAATACGTCATCTGATTTCTTGACTGCTAGTCCTTTCTTTATTGATTATTGATCCAAGTAAATTAAAGCAATCAACTATTTCAATTTCTTCTCCATCAATGATGAACTTATTGATTTTGCCATTTGTCAGGATCTTTGTCTTCTTAACATTAAGGTGCCAGACCCATTTTAGGACTATATTCCTTGATCTTGAGAAGCAAAAGTTTCAAATCGTCTTCATTTTCAACCAGTAATGTGGTATCATCAGTATAGCGAAGGCTGTTGATGAGTCTTCCACCAATCTTCACACCTTGGTTGTCTTAATAAAGTCCTGCTTCTCTGATGATTTGTTCTGCATATAAATTAAAGAGGTAGGGGAAAGTATGCAAAGAGGTAGGTGGGCCAGTATTGAGACTAATATCCCCTGATGAAAGAGAAGAAGTAGAAGAATAGAGAAGAGAAGCAGAAGTGCAACAACAGTAAGGAGAAAGATGCTCTTCAGGAAAATGGAGATAGCAGGATGAAAGGAAGAAAACTGAATCTAAAAAGAAGAAGATAGAATGGAAGACAGAATGATTGGTGAGGTAAGCAGAAAAATGAAGAGAATGAATAAAATGATGATTGCAGTTATTTGCAGTAGAAGGTAAGTTTGCAGTGGATTAGCATCAGAAAGTGAAAGTATACTGGAGCCATTATTAATAGAGAAAACAGTTTTAGGGGGGATATTCAAAGTGATTAATATGGTTAGCAGACCTTCTAACCTCATTAATCATGCTGACCGGGATATTCAGTGACACTAACATGGGGTGCCACTGCACACGCTGATGATAGCTGGCTAGCATCAGGGCATTATGGCAGTGGTGGTACAAGGGTTTCTGCCACTTTAGGCAGACCCTCTGTGCTGCCGTCTCCCCCGCCTAAAAAAGATTGTGCCTCTGTCCAGCCCGTCATGCCATCTCCACCATGCGCTGAAACGGCGGTGGCTGAACTGCTGCTTCAGTGCTGTGTTGGGCCTTAAAGTGCCCGTGTGCATGCACACTCATGGCTGCCCCCCTCCAGTGTAAGAAAGTTGCCTCCAATGCAGTCAGGACTGTTGACATTGGGAAGTTGAGTTCATCTGCATTCCTTTTTCCAATTTCCTTGTTGGTCAATTCTAGAGCTCATCATGCATCAGCTAGTCAGGTACTGGGAAAGTTTCAGTTCATTTTGCATACCTCTTCCAACTGCCTCAGGGCAGGCAGGAGGCGGCAGACCAGAACTGCTTGCAAGTGCATGGGCATTTTAAAGCCCACCATGGTGTGCTGAAGCAGCAGTTCAACTGCCGCTTCCCTGGGGGGTTGGGTTAACAATTCCGCCCACTATGGTCTGCCAACCTTGGTGATTGCCTAGTTTGCCTAGTGGATGGGATAACCCTGCGCTCTGGGGATAGAATGGAGGTAGCATCTGGCAATAACCAGGCAGCAACAATGTTGAGCTGCTGATTGGTTGTTGCAAAGCGGCAAAAGCTAGGCACCTGAAAGACTGGCCTAACTTTAGCCACAGAAGCTAACCAGGCAGTGGCTCAATACTGCTGCTGTGCAGTTAGTGTCTTTGCTATGTGGCTGACCTGGATATGCAATGCCATGAACAGTTATGGCCCTGGCATTGAGTATTTGGATCTTTTGCTCAACAGTGATGGATAACCATTTTGCAGTGCTAGCCACCACTGCTGAATACTGGGCTTTTACTGACCTAAGGAAGTGCTATGATGTGCACTTCTTGGCCAGTTGGTGGACGGTGCATGAAGTTGCCGAAGCTCAAACCAAAGTGAGTTGTTGTGTTTTCTGGAGAGCACTAAGGCAGTTGGAAGAGGTATGCAAAATGAACTGAAATTTTCCTAGTACCTGACTGGCTGATGCATGGTATGTTGTGATGAGCTCTGGAATGGAGCAACAAGGAAATTGGAAAAGGTATGCAGATGAACTCAACTTCCCCATGTCAGAAGTCCTGACAGTGGTAGGAGTTTCTGAGCCCTGGTAGTACTCCCAGTGTAATGGTAGAGAAGTGCTATTGGCATCCTGGATCTGGATTGCTATATAAACAATGTCTGACTTTGGGGGATGCTAGTATCCCTGGAATCCTTATAGTTGAGATTGCTGATGTTGATGACTGCTTTGTGTTTGTTAATGTAGACCTGCAGGATATGGTCCTCCACCACCGATGATTGTTAGCATTATCCCACAGTATCCTTATCAGTGGGACTAAGAATGATAGGCATGCTGATTGTCTTTGCTCCTACTTACTGTATAGTCCAGACAGATGGACTTGTATCATTCCTCCAATAACACTTAAGTGCCTCTAGAAAGGATGTAATTGACTACTACTCATGAACTTATCTTGCTGCCCAATCTTGCTGATTATAAAGCTTCATATACAGCTGCATCCCCAGACATAGCCTCTCCATGTAGTACATTTATTTATTTATTTAGCAATGCTTATATATCACATATCCTGTGTCCTCTGCAGTTTGCAAAATAGCATATGCAATAATAAAATAGACAGACAATACAATAAAATTAAACTAACTTAATGAGCATCAGTACCATAAATACCTACAAAAACTTAATTAAAAGCACAGGAAAAGCTTTCATCTGTTTTCAAAACTGCAAAAAAAATCATCTAACAAATGTACTTCTAACTGATTGCATTCCTATGGGGCAGAAAAAGACAACAACTTATTCAAAATTCAAAAACCTTGAATTTGGGAAAAAAACAGGACATTTTAAACACCTGTTCCCACGGGAGAACAAGCTACATGAGGACCAACTTCAGCACCTTAAAAATTAGGGTTATAATCTAAAGCAAACCCTGAATTCAATGGGGGAAAAAATGAAGAACCTGTAGGTATGGGAAAATGTGATCAAATGATTTTAATCCTACAGTGAGCTGAACTGCAGTATTTTGCACAATTTGCAAAGGCCTTAAATATGAAACAGGTAGCCCATACAATATAGTTACAGTAGTCTAATAGTGAAAGCCCAAGTGCCTGAAGGGCAACTCTGAAATCATTCACATCTAAAAAATTCTTAATCCTTTCCAAGCGTCACAACTTAAAAAAAGATTGCTTCACTGGATCTCTAATTTATGAATGAAAGATAGGTGACCATCGAGCTAAAAAAAAACACTTAAATAATGAACTTGTCATGAGATAGGAATTGTACAATCAACAAAAATGACTTCTCAAAATGGTAGAGATTCAGAATCTCTGTGGATTGCAATAGCCTCCATTTTTGAGATATTCTGCTGTAGGTCTTGTGAAGCAAACTATGCCACAACTTCAGAATCAATATTAGTCAATAAGAATAAAATTTCAATAAGATTTTCCAAAAATGGTAAAAACAATGTAGTACCATCTGCATACACTGCATATTGAACCTGCCACCATTGCTGCAAGAATCACAGAGTGGACATAGATAAATATTAAATAAAATGACTGAAAGCTCAGAACCCTGAATTAATCCCAGTCTAGGTTAACAAAATTTGATTGTTCTCCTACTTACATATGATATTGCCTTAGAAAAATATAAAATATAAACCAGTCCAAAACATAAGAACATAAGATATGCCATACTGGGTCAGACCAAGGTCCATCAAGCCCAGTATCTTGTTTCCAACAGTGGCCAATCAAGGTCATACGTACCTAGCAGTTTCCCCAAAAGACACAGGTTCCACAATGCTTGTACTGGGTCAAGCATTGATATCCTGGGTCCCTTCTTAATAATTGTTTATGGACCTTTCCTCCAGGAACTTGTCCAAACCATTTTAAACCCAGCTACACTCACAGCCTTTACTACATCCTCTGGTAACAAATTCCAGAGTTTGATTACATGTTGAGTGAAAACATATTTTCTTTTATTAGTCTTAAATAGTTTACCCTGTAGCTTCATTGCATGTCCCCTAGTCTTTCTATATTCTGATAACGTAAACAATTGATCTATGTTTACCCGTTCCACTCCGTTGATTAATTTATAGACTTCTATCATATCTCCCCTCAGCCGTCTCTTTTCCAGGTTAAATAGCTTTTAACCTTTTTAGCCTTTCTTCATAGGAGTATCCTTCCATCCCCTTTACCATCCTGGTGGCTCTTCTCTGAACCTTTTCTAATAACGCTATATCCTTTTTAAGATATCGCGACCAGAATTGCACACAATATTCAAGGTGCGGGCTCACCATGGAACGATATAGAGGCATTATAATATGTTTTGTTTTATTTTCCATTCCTTTCCTTATGATACCTACCATTCTATTTGCTCTCTTGGCCGCCGCTGCACGCTAGGCCGAGGGTTTTAACATGTTATCCACAATGATGCCTAAATCTTTTTCCTGGGTGGTGGTTCCTAATGTGGAACCTTGCATCTTGTAACCATAGTTTGGGTTGTTCTTCCCTAGGTGCATAACTTTGCACTTGTCCACATTAAATTTCATCTGCCATTTTGATGCCCAGTCTTCCAATTTATCAAGATCCTCTTGCAATTTTCCACAATCCTCTTGGGTTTTAACAACTTTAAATAGTTTTGTATCATCTGCAAATTTGATAACCTCACTCGTTATTCCCTTTTCCAGGTAATTTATGAATATGTCAAAAAGGAGCGGACCCAGCACAGATCCCTGGGGTACACCACTATTCACCTTTCTCCATTGGGAAAATTGGCCATTTAGCCCTACCCTCTGCTTTCTATCTTTTAACCAGTTCCTGATCCACAATAGTACACTGCCTCCTATCCCATGACTCTTTAGTTTTGCCAAAAGTCTCTAATGAGGGACCTTGCCAAAGGCTTTCTGAAAGTCTAGATACACTATATCAACCGACTCACCTTTTTCCACCTGTTTATTCACACCTTCAAAAAAACATAACAGATTAGTAAGACAAGATCTTCCTTGTCTAAAGCCATGTTGGCTGGAACCCTTTTTAAAAATTGGCGTTACATTGGCGATCCTCCAATCTTCAGGTATTACAGATGATTTTAATGATAGATCACAGATTACTAATAGCCAGTCTGCAATCTCATAATTCAGTTCTTTCAACACCCTTGGATGTATACCATCCGGCCCAGGTGATTTGCTACTCTTCAGTTTATCTAATAGTTGTAATACATCTTCCTGATGTATCGATATTTCCTTCAATTCTTCCGCACCTTTAAATACCACTTCAAACACGATCATGCTATGATCACTAATCCTTTCTGACTCAATGCCCTCTCTAACATAGAGCGCAACTCCTCCACCAATTTGATCAGCTCTATCATTACGATATAGTTTGTACCCAGGTATCACAGTGTCCCACTGGTTGTCCTCCTTCCACCATTTCTCTGATATTCCAATCATATCTAAGCTCTCATGTAGTGCTATATATTCTAACTCTCCCATCTTATTTTTTAGACTTCTAGCATTTGCATACAAGCATTTTAGAGACTGTATTTTATTAATATTAATCTGGCTATTGGTAGACATGGGTAATTTGGGATCTTTAAGCTGTGTCTGCTCCATACTCAATGGCATTTGGGCTACTTTACTCTTTTTTGGAACTTCTCTGCTTTTGGTAGTATCCTGCAAGGATACATTCATCCGAACCATGCGCCCTGGGCGACTGTCGGCTTTCCCCTATTATCTAGTTTAAAAGCTGATCTATCTCCTTTTTAAAGGTTAATGCCAGCAGCCTTGTTCCATCCCGATTAAGGTGAAGCCCATCCCTCCGGAAGAGCCCCTCCTTTCCCCATAATGTTCCCCAGTTCCTAACAAATCCAAAACCCTCATCTCTGCACCACTGTCTCATCCACGCATTGAGACTCAGGAGCTCTGCCTGCCTTTTGGGTCCTGCACGTGGAATGGGAAGCATTTCAGAGAACTCAGTACTATATCCCTGTAGGTCTTGTCTATGTACCTCTCTGTCTGTCTTATGTTTTCCAAGTCTGTTACTCAAGCCTCTAGAGAATGGACTTGTTCCCTGAGAGCAAAGAGCTCCTTGCACCTAGTGCACACGTAAGACCTCTCACCAACTGGGAGAAAATCATACATGTGACACTCAATGCATTTGCACAGCACGTTCAAGTTGCTGTATTACAGATCTCGACCTCTCCCCCTCTTGGGGCATGTCTGGCTATTGAAGCAGTGTTCAGTTGCAGGTACCTTAAGATGAATACAAAGTAATGCTTTCTTTCTATCACCTCCCCAAATGTTTGTAGGGATATGATTGATACAGAAACATCTCAAATCATCAAAGACATGTTGATATATCAAACAATGTTGAACTATAGGTGCTTCCTTGACTTGACAATGCAATTTACTCTTGTGCTCAGCTATGCGTACCTTCAGTTGCCATGTGGGTTTCCACACATGGGCATTGAATGACATATACCACAAAAGTGGATACTCAAGTAGTATGCCAGCATAGTACATATCATTGACGCTGATAAACAAATATCTTAAAATTGAAAGTAATAGAACAACCCCCATGTAACCCCTCCACCATCAACATAACACAACCAAAGCAGATTCACAATTGTAAGCAGTTGTTTATAACATTTAGTATATTCTGATAGCAAACTGTTGAATGCTGCAATAGTTAACTGTTGTGGTGTTCCTTGTATAACATATGTTTACTGTAAAATGTTCTGTTCTCTGGAAACTGCTGTGGCCCAGTGGAAAGCGGTATGTAAACCTAGCTAAATAAATAAATTTGACAGTGACCACAAGGTTTATGATCCTTCTCTACCAAAGTAGGTCCATTAAAGCCCTCCAATCTAACGATCTATCCGGGCTAATTATCTCCTTCATTTTCTGTTCCCTTGAAAAAACCAAACTCACCTTTTATCTTCCTACCCTGGGAAAATACTCAGTCTTGAAGAATGCTAAGCTCTTAATTTAAATGCATTTGTGCTATGGGGGGAAAGGGATGTCACAAAATGGATAAACTCTGAATCTGAAAGTTTAGCTTTTTCCTTTTTTGTATAATGCTCTTCTATGGGCTTGTTGATGCCATTTTAGAAAGGACTCATTTTACACATGGATGTCTATAGCATATCAAATTTGCAAGGGCCGGGGGGGGGGGGGGGGGTGTATATTGGGAGCATGGCCTGGATGGGAGAAAAATCTACACATGTATTCTTCATTTCACATAGAGAATGCATGTGTAAGCCCAAAATTGTCCATGTCTGGAATTACACCTGCTCCCTGACACCGATAGGCATTTAAAAAGTGTTCTTTTTGGCTATCCTTTTACAGGAGAGTTTAAGGGGGATATTCATCTTAATCCCCCAATGTTTACTTCTTTCTCCAAATTGAAATGAGATAAAGACAGCAGCATCTACATGTCTAGTTTGCAAAATGACTCAGTTACAAATGTAAGTGATAACATTTGCACATATGCACTGTGAAAGCCAGCATTTACCCCTATAAATTGCGGCGTTCCCCCTAGCAAATACATATGTAGATTTTTTGCCTTCTCAAGCCATTTCCTAACCACAGCTCCAACACTCCCCCTCGCAATTTCTACATATTAAGGACTTCCATGTGTAAACTCAATCCTTTCTGAAATCATCATTAACATGTAGATGCCTTTTGCTTGTGTAAATGCCTGATTTCACACACAGAAATAGCAAATAAAGTATCTAAAATAACCCCCTGTATGACAGAATTAGCAGAAGTATCTTAGTACTACTACTAATAATAATCATTTATATAGTGCTACAAGGCATATGCAGCGCTGTACAAATACATACAAAGACAGTCCCTGCTCGTCAGAGCTTATAATCAAATTAAGACAGACAAGATGAATATAAGAATAAGGAGTAGAATAGGAAAGAGTGAAGAGACACAAGGAAAACAAAGGATCAGGATCCAAAACAGCCCCAAAGAGGTAAGTCTTCAGCATGGATTTGAAAAGGTGCAGAGAGGACGCCTGACATACAGACTTGGGACGTTTGTTCCAGGCATAAGGAGCAGCAAGGTGAAAGGATCGAAGTCTGGAGTTGGCAGTGGAAGAAAAGGGCAAAGGGAGAAGCAAGCCAGTAGAAGAGCAGAGTTCACGAGGAGGGGTGTAGGGAGAGAGGGAAGGTAGTGAGTGGCAGAAGAATGAATGTATTTAAAGTCAGAAGGAGAAGTGACGCAGAGGGTGACCAGCAAGAAGAAGGTTGCTGTATTATGCCAAATTTAATCAGGAAATGGTCTGTCCATGAAAGAGAAACTGAAAACATAGAATCTAAAAATTGAATAACAGATTCAGAAGAAAAAAAATCAAATCTAAGGTGTTGATACAAACTGAGAGAAATCAAGATCTGTAGTAAAAATAAGGAAATCCTTCTCAGATGAAAACCTAGGGTTATCCACATAGATACTGAAATCACCCTGCACAATTAAAAGTGAGGAGTCCAAACTCTGGTTAGTGGTCAAATCCTATAACTCTTCCAAATCTAAATCGGAAGCAGAAGGAATTTGATAAATTAACAAAAAAATATTCCAAAGATAATACCTGTATTAAATAGAAAGCCAAGACCTTGGAGTATATAAGGGATAGTGCAGGAACGATCTCAGTAGAGAACTTATTAGACAAAAATAATAGCAAGACCACCTCCCTTTTTTCCTAATCTGGTGGGCAAGCCTGGGATAAATAAAATAAATAAAAGGATTCCCCCATCTGTTAATCATGTTTCTGACAAGCAAAGCAAGTCAAGCTTAAAATCACTGAGCAAAGCATGCGCTAATACATATTTAAATATTTTGGCACTTTTATAAGGTCGCAATTGTGCAAGCACATATGGTCTATATGCCTTCTTAAAAAAGGAATGTGAGAATAATTTGCTTGCCTTCCTCCAAAAATTTTAGGTATTGGTAGTGAAAGACACATCTCCACAGATCAAAATAACAAAGCAGCTAGAATAGTGAGGCCCACATACCAGCGTCTCAGGAAGCACACTAAGGATTACATAGAGGAGCATATCCTGATCTCCAGGAAGAAGCAGGAATGAGTCTTCACATATGGGTACGTCGCTACCGACGGAGCCTGCGCGGGAACGCTCCCCAGCGTCCAATCAGAAAGCTTTTGGGAGCATCCCTCAGCGCCTGCGTGCTGCCTTCCCGCCTTTCCAACTGTCTCTCCTCAGTTTTCGTTTTTCCGCAGAGCCGGCAGGACATCTTCCTGTCACCGCAGAAAATTTTTTCTTTAAATCTTTTACTTTTTGTTTTCTTGTGGTCGCGGCTGTTTCCCCGACTCCACCGGTACCGCCGGTGGTTTTTTTCTTTTCTTTTTCCTAAAACTCAGGGAGTTTTTTTCCCTCTGTTTCTGTCTTAAATTTTTGGGCCTGTAAGGCCTCTCCATTATGGAGCCTTCTTCTCTTAAGAAGTGCCTTAACTGTGGAAATACAGTTTTCTTTTTAGACTCCAATAACTGGTGTCTAACCTGTTTGGGTCCTGACCCCTTTCCTCCAGAGCCATTAGGCTACAATTTTATGAGAAGAAATTCTCCATTTCGAGTTTCCCTCGATGCAGTTTTCCCTTCCAGTGTAAGGGCACCGACCATTTCTTCTCTACAGGATCAGGTAACCCACAAACAGTCTGTTAAGATTAGCCAATCCTTGGGTGGTAGGTCTCATGCCAAGCATGATGATGGCTCCGGCCTTGCCCTCAAGACCTCATTGGCTTCAAAACCCCGGCGGGAGTCTTCGGTCTCCAAAGCCTTTCAGGGGTTTCAGGTTGTTCCTGGGGCTCACCCCTCACAGAACATACCTGAGCCATGCTCGGGGGTGGCATCCGCTTCGAGCGGTACCGATACCCCGGCATCAGCACTGGTGTTGAGCGATCCACTCCTCACCAGGGATCGTCATCTGGTGTACTCGGTGCCTTCGGGACCGATCGATACCCAGATTGACTTTCCAGTATCGGCAGCTCCGTCGATACGACCCCTGACGTCGGTACCATCTAGACATGCATCGATAGATTCGCTTCCTTCGATGCCGAGTCTAGAATCGATATCTAGTCTGGAAGACTGGATACCGACGCGTCTCGGAACCGACACGCACCGATTCCAGATGCGCGGTACCGAAGATATTCACCGAGACTTTCGAGTTTCCTCGGTACCATTTGAGCAGCCTCCGATGACTGTTTCGATGTCGGTATCGCCTCTGATTCCGGCTCAGCTACTGGTATCGGTGTCGATGCTGGTACCTGCAGTAACATCGGGACCAGCTCCATCCATGCTTTTTCACCAGGATCACTCCTTTCTATACCTAGTTTGGAGTCGATACCTAGCATGTACGATACAGTACTGACGGTTTCAGGTCATACCCGCCAGTCCCAGTATCCATTCATTAGAGATCCTGTTTTGCACCGGACAAGTACATCCTCTGGTGCCCAGACTAGTTCTTCAAGTTTAGCCTGTCCAGGGATTGTTCCCATTGGAGATCCTTCTTTTCAGAAATTTCTCCTTGACATGGCAACATTCCTGGCTATTCCTATCCCTGGCTATGATCCTACACAAGGCTTTTCTGGGGAAAAGGAAAATATAATGCTTCCTTTACATCATTCTTTACAGGATCTTCTTCTGAAAATATGGGAAACACCTTTAAGGGCTTCCTCACCTTCTACAGCAACTGCTCTTCTGTATCAGGTGCCCCCCTCTCCAGGGTTTCAAAAGACTCACCTTTCCCATCATTCCATTGTAGTGGAATCAGCAATGAGGAAGGTAAAAAGCAAGAAGAAGCATTCTTCTTTCCCGCCAGGTCGTGCATCTAGAACACTAGATGCCTTTGGACGTCAAACCTTCCAAACATCTATGCTGGCAACAAGGATTCTCTCATATATTTTTTATATGAGTCTATCCCTTCAGGAGGTCACAGAGAAATTATCTCTTTTGACTCCTTTTCTTTCAGAGCCCAAGGCTGCAGACTATTCCTTGCTTCTTAGTCATAGCCAGAATATCTCTAGGTTTCTTTCTCATGCTTCCCTAGACTCCTTTGAGTCTGTTAGCAGAACCTCTGCTATAGCCATAGGGGCACGACGTAGAGCCTGGCTCCAAGCTTCAGACTTGAGCAGATGGGCACAACAAAGACTGGCTAACACTCCTTGTACTGGAGAAAATCTCTTCAACAAGGAGTCTTTGCGTCAGGTTGCTCATTGCTCCACTGACTTCCCTACTTCTGAGGGCCATACTAAACCTTCTCCTTCCCCAGCTGGTAAGAAATGCCCTACCAAACCTCCTTTTCCTAAAAGAAGAAGGTTTTATTCTTCTCCTGCCCATCATGCCGATGTTCCCAAACAGGGGAAACCTCGCCCTGGTCTGAAGAATCCAAACTCAAGCCAGGAAAATTAACCTTCAATAGGGTTCCAATTAATCTGTTATAACATACAGTTCACTTCTTCTCATTAGAAGTTTTTTCACTGTTTTTTCATTTAAATCTCTACACTTGGATTCCTGTTTCCAGGACATCCACTTGTTTTTTAGGTATGCTGAGCTGTCAGGATATTCATGTCTATGGGTCACAGGATTTTCCTCCTCTTCCTACACTGAAGAGAGGTTGCCAACTATCTCATGATAGTTTTTCTGTACCACCATGAATTTTTCCTTCTACAGACTTACCATATGGCAAGTCTCACCTCAGCTCCTATTTTTTCTTTACCTTCTTTCCAGGGTTTTCCTGTAAGAGTGGTATCATACCAATGGAAGGCTTTCTTAGCCTTTCCAGTCTCCCTTTCCATTCCAGTGTAGAGTTCTTTCTCTTTAGTAAACCCCTTTTTTCCTGATCTGGGCAGCTTGTCAGACAGGGACAGGATATTCTCCTCTTGTTCTGTCTGTTCTCTCTGTTAAAAACAGAAAGATCTTCTGCTCTGCCTTTCAGCAGCTGCCCATGCAGGAGCTTCAATGATTGGTTTACAGGTACATTTCTATAAGTTCCAGTATTGTCTTCCACTACTTTTTGTCTAACCTTAGTAGTGCTTCCAAGATAGTGCTCATCTATCTTGGATAATCCTTATAACTTCTTTTCTGCCATCTCCAAATCCTTGGAGTTGGCAGCATAGTTGAGCTGGCGGCTGGTTGTCTCCAACAGCCAGTTTTCTTTCCCAACTCTCCTGCATAATGCTCTCTGCAATCCTACAGAGAAGCTTTCCACTATGGGCTCTTGCTGGAGAGCATGAGGGTTTTTTCTGTAATGACTATCCTATATGGTTGAAAAAGGCTTCCTCAGTCACCTCCCATGACTGTGAGGGTTCTTTACACCCTTCTATTTCCTTTTAATAAGGGATATAAGCCTTTCCTACGTGACAGTCTAAAGAGTTACCAAAATCCTACAGGAAATATGCTCTTTTTCCTTGCAGCTTGTCCTCATGGTGTCCTAATCCTTCATGGACAGCACCTATTTAACTAAATAACGCATGATACCCCACCCCTTGTCCTCAAGTGGGTCTACCTGGTGTCTCTTCCTATGTGTATTCTGTCCCTTCACCATGTTAGAGTTCTACTAGACTCAGGTCTTGCTGTTTACAGACTAATATTATCCTCTGTTTTCTCACAACCAGCCTGGTTATTTTACTGGGTAGCATTCTACTCCATCTTAACCAGAGGGAATAGATTCTCTATATCTTCTCAAGTAGGTTCCACCTTCTTGTTATGAGATGAATCATTCCTCTTCACATCTTCCATGTGAAGATTCCTGTAGACATATCTCTTTCTGCTTAATTGCAGACATTTCTCTTTAGACCTATATATATATTCATATAGGTTCATATGTCTATATGCTTTCTTTAGATGCATATGTCTGTCAGCCATGTGTACATAGACTATACCCCCTGGATCTCGCCATAAACATATCTATATCTATATCTATATATATATATATATATATGCCCCTATATATATCTATATATATATGCCCCTATATATATCTAGAAGTACCCTAAAAACCCAGCAAATAGCAAACCACACAGAAAAAGTTTTTTTTGTCGGATTGACCAACACAGTACACAGGATCAATGCCTGTTACCGCAGCGGTCCTTCCTTTTTAATCGTTTATATGACAACTTAAAACAGCTCCTCTTAGGAACAGCTGGTACTTAGCTTTGTGCAGTTAGGCTGTGAAGACAGATAGGCAGTGGGAGTTCAGTGCCTAATTCAGCAGGTCATGTCACTACGACGTGCCACGTTTCGGGGGTACACTCATCCACCCCCTGCTTCAGGTCAGACCTCCGAATAAGAATGAGAAACATCAGCCATACTTACATGCTGATATGCTTTCTCTTCTTTACACCATGATTAATCAATCATTTACTAACCCTCCATGTTTAGAGGTGGAACCTGTTTGGTGGCTTCACTTCTTTGACTGGATAGGTTACTCCTGGGCCTATCACAATAGGGGGGGCGTGTCCCTTCCCGTGATCCGTAATGGCGGCTGGATATATAAACCACTTTTACAGCGGGTTGTCTATGGCTGATGTTTCTCATTCTTATTCGGAGGTCTGACCTGAAGCAGGGGGTGGATGAGTGTACCCCCGAAACGTGGCACGTCGTAGTGACAAGACCTGCTGAATTAGGCACTGAACTCCCACTGCCTATCTGTCTTCACAGCCTAACTGCACAAAGCTAAGTACCAGCTGTTCCTAAGAGGAGCTGTTTTAAGTTGTCATATAAACGATTAAAAAGGAAGGACCGCTGCGGTAACAGGCATTGATCCTGTGTACTGTGTTGGTCAATCCGACAAAAAAAACTTTTTCTATGTGGTTTGCTATTTGCTGGGTTTTTAGGGTACTTCTGAATTTAATTTGACCCAGTTTCGAAGTATTTGGAGTTCACTTTGGTGCCTATATATATCTACACATACATATATATATATATATATATATATATATATGTGTGTTTATCTGTCGAGATACTTCTTTTAGGTAGATATGTATTCACATACTTATCTCTCTGTCTGTGCTCATAAAGGTGTTTCTTCCTTCCTATCTGTTCCAGACAGTGGGTTTTCACATGTTAATACTATTTCACAGTATGTTTCGGTTTTATGCACACAACCACTGCTGTGGGTACTGACAGCTTTTACCATAACCTTAGGTTCAGGTATCCCTGAAGCTCCCTATTCCTTTATCTTCCTACCTCTCATCAGTTAGGACAGACATGGGGGATCTTCAGTAGCTCTGAGGTTTCCAACTCCTCAGACATCTGTCCTTCCTTGGGATTACAGGGGTTTTTCTCCATACCCCTTCTTCCCTCAAGGACTAAGCCAATTTTGTCCAACTCGGTCAGTCTTCCTCTTTTGCTCCTAACTATAATTAACTCTGTAGCCAAAAGAGTTTTCAGCTTTTTCCATAAAGCTTTCTACTAAAGACCTACCGTTTTTGTTCTTCCCCAGTTGAATCCTGGGGTCACCTGTCAGTTCCAGATTTTGACCTTCAACTCACTTCTGTGAGGTCATCTTGAAGATTCCTCTACTGGATCCCCAGTAGATTCCATCAGCCTCTCTACTTCTGCAATCCAGTAGGTGAGGTCCATATGGTGATTGTTCATTTCAATACATTTCATGATGCTTATCATATATACAGGGACTCCTTGTCTGTAGTCCTATTTTAAGTCAGCTGTCTCCTACAGCTCCTCTCTTCTTCAACTCCTACCCTCCATCCTCGGGATGCCTGGGCATATGAGGTGGAGCATGTTTCAATCACCAACATGCTAGGGCTCCAGGCATCTTAGCTTGGGAGTCCCCATATGTGAAGACTCATTCCTGCTTGTTCCTGGAGATAGCACAGTTACTTACCTGTAACAGGTGATCTCTGGGAACAGCAGGAATAAGTCTTCACAACCCACCCACCTCCCCTAGGAGTTGTATCTCTCTATCTCTCTTCCTTTCCTCTTTCTCTCTTTTGTCTCAACTATAAAACTCAACTGAGGAGAGATAGTTGGAAAGGCGGGAAGGCAGCACGCAGGCGCTGAGGGATGCTCCCAAAAGCTTTCTGATTGGACGCTGGGGAGTGTTCCCGCGCAGGCTCCGTCGGTACCAACGTACCCATATGTGAAGACTTATTCCTGCTGTTCCCAGAGATCACCTGTTACAGGTAAGTAACTGTGCTTTCCATGTGCTTACCCATGGTATGTACTGCAGTGATAGCAAAAATTTAAATAAGGTGCACAAAATGTCATCTATGGGGATGGGGCACTCGGCGTGGCTAATGCCATGTTTGTGGTGAAACCATGGACCATACTAGAAGACCAGAGGCAATAACAATAAAACCTGCAACATAAACAGTAAAACAAAGTAAAGTAAAATCTCAGTAACAATGACCCAAATTCCCTTCATTAACAGGTTCTTTGTGAAGTAACATACTATGTCTGAATCTCGCTAATGCTCTTCATGCCAAATCCAAACTTCGATCCTTTCACCTTGCTGCTCCTTATGCGTGGAACAAACTACCTGAGTCTATACATCAGGCTTCATCGCTGTCCCTTTTCAAATCCATGCTAAAGGCTCAACTCTTCGAGGCTGCTTTTGGATCCTGATCCCTTGTTCTCCTATGTGCCTCCTTGCCTTACCCCGGTTGTAACCTTGTTCTTAGCTGTTGTGTTGCCTGTCCTTATTAGATTGTAAGCTCCGACGAGCAGGGACCGTCTTTTTACCTGTATCTGTACAGCTTTATAGAAATGATTAATAATAATAATAGTAGTAGTAGTATGACCTTGAGCAAGTTGCATATGGAGTCAGCTGAAACAAGCTAGAATATTGTTATTGTGTGACTACAGGACACTGGAACGTCTAGAAACAGCATATGCAGTGAGGCTTATGACATCCCTCTATCTTCATTCCTCATCTATTCTGTCTACACCTCCATGTGCCCCTCCACAGATATCCTGAGGAAAAAGGGCTAATGTGGTGAAAACACCCTATAGAATTTGGGTTCTAGAGCCAGTGATAGGTTGTGGGATGCACGTAGCAAGCAAAAAAGGGAAAGGCGTCTGTTGAGATGTTAGAGATGGGCAGCCTAGGCATAAAGGTGACATGTTGTCACTGCAGCACTTTTGCTGGTTCAAACAGGAGGTGGAGGGGACACATCATTCATTAGCATCCAGGACCTGCAGCTCAGGGTTTTCAGAGACATAGGTTAGCCAAGTGCCTTAGTGAAGAGCTTTTCATTATGGCTGATTCAGCAACATGTTTTCCAAATGAGGTGCCTCTATCTTGCCAGCATTTATACTTCAGTGCCAGAAAGTTATACTGAAGAGAAGTTAAGCAACCCATTTTATAAATAAATTTATTTCATAGACATGTAAGGACCCTTTCTTTAGGAGGGCTGAGTCCTATATCATATGCTTACTCTAAAAATTACTTGCTCACTGAACACATTGTTTTATGGTCTGTCATGTTCAAATAACAGCTGCTCTGACCATCATCAGATTTACTGCAGTTGTCATCCATATATTGTCCTAGCAAAGAGGCTCTAAGTCAACTTGCATCTTACACTGTATAATAAACGCCTGTTGCCCCATGTGGTTAATAAAACAAATTATTGACTCTCTTGAAGGATATATGATGTAGATTACAAATAGCATTATGTTTTGAGAAGACATTTCTACAGTTTTTATGCCATCCATTAAGGCCAGAATACAGGGTGGCCCAAAAAAAGTGAGAACATCTCGTAGCATACAAGTTATTTAAAAATTCAAAAAGACAGATGTAAACGACTGACAAATTTAAAAAAAAAGATGGCAACCGGAAATTGTCGAAATAAAGACGTTATATAGATAAAAAAGGTAAATAAGTAAACTATTTAAGCTTTTAATTTATGAGATGTTCTCACTTTTTTTGGGCCACCCTGTATGTAATCTGCATACCAGACTGGGGTTAAATACTGGATCAGAAGCACACATTTCCACCTGCAGACCCTACCTGCATTAATATGCCACTTTTAGGCCCAGCACTTCTGTGAAACTATATTTTCTAAATGTTTAGAAGGCTAAAATTTAGAAAGCCCAAATTTATTTAACTTCTGTGAATCTTGTGCTATTCATTTTCCAGGCTTTCAATAGTTTTTTCTCTATATATATTTTGTCGATAGCTACCTCTTCCAGGGCTGCAAAATCTCATTTAAGGCCCTATTTACAAACCACTGTTAAGGTTTTATAGCTAAGGCACATTGACAGCCAAAATTAATCTTCTGTTTTAGTTGTTT
Organism: Ichthyophis bannanicus; assembly: GCA_033557465.1. Classification (NCBI taxonomy): domain Eukaryota; kingdom Metazoa; phylum Chordata; class Amphibia; order Gymnophiona; family Ichthyophiidae; genus Ichthyophis; species Ichthyophis bannanicus. Next base: position 670,833,561 of record CM066031.1, read on the forward strand.
GCGGTGTACCTAGCATTACCTGAATAACATTAACATGATGCAGTTAGATACAGCATTTGTGGTGTTTACTGTGTTGCATTATTTACCCCATTAACAGTTAGAGGGTAATTATATAAATCACTTTTGCACATAAAACGATATTTATGATGTTTTATATGCATAAATGGGCTCTTACAAAGTTAGGCAATGTCTAAAAGTATGCAGGCTGCATAGTACTGTATGTGTAGTAGGCTTACACAGGGGTGGAGTCACGGGTTACATCAGTAAAGTGCATGCTAACATTTACACCTGCTCTCAAGTAGGCATAATGTTTGCACCTTGAATGTAGGTGCTATTGCCGCTGGATTTCCACTATTTTATAAAGCCACAATGGCACCTATATGTCTTTATAAAATAGTGTCAAAATAGGTGCCTTGCTGCTCAACCTAGGTGGCATGTTACAAAACAACCCCTTAATGTGTACCTTAAGTACCTTTGTGCTTTACTGTCTGCGTTTTACAGTCTGCAGCCATTCACTGCCCCTTCGGTGTTAGGTGGTTAATGCATAAATCACTGTGCTCTAATTGCTGAGGCGCTGCATTAAATATTCCAATGAGCATGTGCTAATTCTCAGGTTAAACAGCCAATGTGGACCCCCATTCCAAGCAGGGCACCTCTGGGACATCGTCCCGTCCAAAAACTGGATGGGCCGATTGTGTATCTGATTCTGCAACTGCGGGAGCTAGACGTACCCGTGGGTGCAGAATCAGGCAGTTAGACAGGCTGGACGTGCCCCGATCCCACAGCGCTGGATGCCCATCAGAATCCCCAGCTAGCCCTCCCTATGATCCTGTTGGAGCCCTGGTGCCATGGCGGCGTGTTGCCATGGCAACAGGATGCCATGCAGGAGATCGCACGGCCTGCTGCAGACGAAAACACTATTTCCCCGCCGCTCGACCCTCAGGGGGGCCTGCTAGGACTGGGATCGGGCAGAGGGGGCCTACCTGCCGCCGCTCATCTACTGGAGGAGGGTTTCCAGGCCTGATCACTAACCTCTGGGGGACTTATTCCACCTCGGAGATGGAATATGTCCCCACCCATCTTGGCCTTGCCAGATGTACAGAGCCGTGACCTAAATCAGCCCTGTATGTCTGGGTAAGCCGGCCCGCCCTTGCTCTTCCCACCCTCTGCCTCCAGCCCTCCCCCTTTCGCCCCTGTCCAGCGCTCCCTTCACAACAGCTCTGTGCATGTGGGGGAGATCTCTAGCCTGCATACGCTTCTGGTGAATAGGGGCTGGACATCCAATCCCGCTATTTGTGTCTCTGTATTGGGGCCATAGTGTAGTAAATAGCTCCCTTAATTTTCAGTGTAAAAAGAAACGCTCACCAGATTACCAATGACTTTGATTCATCAGACTCTATGCAGACTGTGTCTAAGCAGTACATCGATAACGGACCTTCCAGGAATATTGCTGCAGTAGCTCCTTTTATTCTTAAGGCAGCAATTGCAAAGTGAAGGAGAAATAGATGGTGGCTGGTAGAATATACTCTTCCAGCTGCAATCTTAGTATTAAAGAGCATCAGTACTAGCTAACAATGTCTTTATCATCAGCTATACCAATGTAAGAAACTGACAACAGGTGGAACCCACCCCAGAGACCATTTGTCTGGCATGTGCATAGTCAGCAATCTAAACAATAGCCTGATCAATGACTAAAAGAAGTCCCTGAAGCCTTCCTCCATTTTAGTTCACTCCTAAAGAGTGTGAGGTACATTTTCAGCTGTACCACAGCTGCAGCAGCCTGTGCGATCTGCAAGATCCTACTAATGTTGAATGACTAAGCAGAAACGTTGGTCAATTTGTGAATGATTTTAAAGAAACCATGTGGAAGATCAAAACCAGGTGAGCAAACAGTGGGGTCTGAGATTAGATAGCAGTTTATGGATGATTTTATTTACCAGTCCTCTCATCAGAGATTTTCAGTCATTACTTCTTGATTCTGTGCTCCAGCTGCTTGTCTTCATTTGTAAATACAGAACAGAAATATTGATTAAGCAATCACACTTAGTTCTTCTTGGCTTCTACAGATTCCTCCCCTTCACCCTAGAGTCTGAGAATACCGCTTTTGCACTTCCTCCTATCATTAACATATCTAAAAAAGTCTCCCCCCCCCCCCCCCATTTTATTGCATTGGGTAGTTTTCCAGCTTCTTTTAGCTTTTCCAGATATTGTTGCTTGTCTTCCTCTTGCTGTAATCTCTTATGAGTTAGCCTCTTTTTTCTTACCTTTTCAGCTACTAATTTCAAGTAACATAATGGCCTCCTTTTCCTCTTAATTTTATTTGCTTTCCTAACAAAGTTTGTTATCCTTAAAATATCCCCTTTCAGTTTTGCCCACTGCTTTTCTATTTCCCCTGGTTGTTGCCATCCAGCTAACAACTTCTTCAGGTATTCTCTCATCTTGACCAGGTTAGTTTTTCTGAAATACGGGACCCTCATTTTTGAGTAAACTATCTCCACCCATGCCCCATTACTGAACCATACCATCTGGATGTTGTATGACTGCCCACTATAAAATCAGAAGCCCTCTTTATTCTTGTAAGCAAGAGTTCCAGTATTTATTTATTTATTTAAAGTCTTTTCTATACCGCGCTCTTTAAAATCAGCTCGATTTACAATCAACAGCAGATTTGTACAGTGCAGGCAGCGCCCGTACTGTACTTACAGAGAACAGGTTTTGCAACTTGGATTAACTGGGGAAACTATGTACAGGCTAGGAAGTATGGCTTCCTTTCATGCGTGTCCCATCACTAGTTGCCAGAGCAGTTCTCCCCAGAGAGAATCCAAAATCTCTCTACTTGTAAACAACATCATAGCTGATATGTTCCAATTAACATCTAAAACATACATATCAATAACTCAATAAATGGGCAAATTTAGAAAGCCCTACAAATGAGAATTCTTAAACCTAAATAATTTAATTAGAGACCATCAGAAAAAAGGCTATAATCAGCATTCCACAACACCTTATTTACAGCCCCCAGCACCATCATATGGTCTCCCCACCCCATCCATATAATGTAATGTTATTATAAATACTCTATTTTATTTTAAATATTTCATTTTCATCAATTAAAAAAAAAAAGAGAATCATGTTTCAGGCCAAAAAATAGCCTTGCTTCAGGGGAAACTTCATCCAAAGCATCTAAAACTACAGCAGTCAATTCAAAGCATTTCCTAAAAGACACCAATTAACATCTGTCATATTGATATCACCTAGCAGTAGCACTTCTCCTTTCATAACAATGCTGTGCATGTCTTCAATTAAATCTGTTCACTTCATCTGCCTGATGAAGGTCTATTATATCATCCGTGTAAATAGATATCTCATTCCCTCTTTTCACCTCCTTATCTTGTAAGTCCTGCAATGCTTTAATATTAATTTTTACATAGAGTGCTCAGAGTTGGGGCCAAGGGTATTAGATACTCTAGGTGAAACGTCCACCTTGTGCCCTCTTGCAATTAGCATTAAGATTCCTAGAACAGGCCATGACAAATTTCATTTGGGTTTAGGAACCACTTCAAAATCTTAGGAGGCAGTGGTTGTGACCTCCTCATGCCTTCCCCCTCCATTGTCTCCATTCTCCACTGAAGTTCAGGAGCCGGTGGGGGGGGGGGGGGGGGGGGGGGGGGGGGAGGGAATCTCCTCCTCTGAAGTCTACCACATCTCCTTTAGGGCCAGATTTGCTAAGACTGTTTATCCATTTTATGTTCAAGGGGAAAAAAGCTTGGTAAATCGGGTCCTTCATGCAATCCTATTAGTCCACTTATAGAATACAAAGCTGGAAGCCCCTCTAACCCACCCCATTACCCTTTTCTCAGCCAGTTTTGCAATCTCTCTCCTTTCCTATCTTCTTGTCACTTAGTCTTATGCCTCCCTTCTTTCCCAACCCAGTCTCACTACTCCCTTAAAATCGGTCACCCCCAGCTCCTTCTTCCTGAAATCCAGTTAGCCTTCCTCCCAGCTAAGCAGTCAACCCCCTGTCTATCCCCACCTCTACCCCTGCAATCCAGTCAGCCTTCCCATACCCTGCAAGCCAATCAGCCCCCAGGCTTCCCCACAATCTTCTGGTTATGGTATCAGGGGCTGTCTGATGCATCTTTAGACAGAAATATATACTGTATATAACAACTTCAGATAGCAAGTGTGTGTGTGATGCAACAGTTTGCTTGTTTGTGGGATGCGGCAATAGGATGCAGGCCTGTGGTACGTGTGTGCGTTGCAGAGCTAGGGAGCCTGTGTGTGTGGTGCAGAGGGTAGGATGCCTGTATCAGTGTGTGTGTGGTGCAGAGGGTAGGATGCCTGTATCAGTGTGTGTGTGGTGCAGAGATGGGATGCCTGTGCATGTGTGGGCTGCTTCTGTGTGTGTTCTAGGGGGGAGGGAGGTGGAGTATTGCACCTTTCAATATATACACATCTTGCCCTTTTGTCCCCATGCATGTCTACCTGCAACATCCAATACCTTGCACTCTTCCTTCCCCCCCAACCTTTCTCCTGCTGCCCTCTCACTCTGTTCCCCTTCCAGTCTCTCTCCCCTTGTACCTCCCCCCTAACACTCCTAACCCCTGCCTCTATTCCTCTCCATCCTTTTTCTTGTTTAAAAAAACACTGCTCCTTTAAATTTTGTGACCTCTCCCCCCCCCCCCTCCCCTGACGAATCTTTTCATTTTATGCCAGCTGCAGCTGGGGCCTGACTTCCCCTCTTGTTCTGCCTATGGGAGATCAGATTCCTGCAGGCAGAAAGGGTGTTTGCCACCTTTTTCCTTCTGCCTGTGGGAAATGGGGTCCCTTCAGGTAGCCTGCTACAATCCAGGCCGTGATCATGGTTCTCTTCACAGGATATTGGAGCTCTGTGGGCAGGCAGGGTGCCTTGATCGCACGGAAAAAGAAAAGGGGGGGGGGGAGGAAGAAAATCCCAAGCGCTAGGTGCAAATTGCTAGTCGTCATGGCAGTCTGGTCCAGCCTGGGATTTTTCAAACCCTGTCCTTGCTTGCCCCTTCTAGGATTTTGTTTATTAAACTCAATTGTAATCATCTCAACATGATCCTTTCCATAACAATCATATAAAATGCATATTTGAACATAAATATTACATTTTGCTTTGTAAATATATACATGAGGGAGATTTCAAAAAGCCACTTAGAAGGGTAAATGGGTTATTTCCATATTGCCCATTTTTTCAGCAGGTAAAAGTATGCATTGATGACATTTTGAGTTCCAGTGGCTACCAGGACCCATTGCTTTGCTTTGAATATAGTTGCTCTTTACTATTTATGTATTTATTTATAAGCTTTTATAACACCACTTCCATAGATCAGTGGTGGTTTACAATGAAACACAACCAAGTTACATTATAACATTCATGAACTTATGTACAAATAACATGTTGAGTAACAAAGTAATTAAACATTGTATCAGCTTCATAACTTATTTACAATTAAGTGATGGTGAGATAAGTAGTGTCGCCTGAGCAATGTGCATCTTGGCAATAGAGTAGTTCTTAGCAGATCTGAAGTATTGTGATGGATTGTGATGGATATGTTGAGTAGGTGCTGGGTTAAGTTGTTTGACTGCTGATCCGAGGTAATAAGGCCATAGTATTGGATGAATAGGTGAGTTTTGAGTTCTTTGCGAAAAGTTAGAAGATCTTTAATCATTCTTAAATTGTCAGGAAGGGCATTCCAGAGAGTAGGGGCAACATAGGTGAATGCCCTGGAGCTGGTAGCTTTATTGGTGCTACAGATGTATATGGGCATGGTTAGCATATTTTGACAGCTGGTTCTTCTAACTCTAGTGTGATCAGGTAGATGTAGAAGGGAGGTTAGATAGGAGGGAACAATTTTGTTGTATAGCTTAAATACTATCATAATATATTTGTATTTGGTTCTGGTTGAAATAGGAAGCCAGTGGAGGTTATATAGTAAAGGGGTGATGTGTTCATTGTGGTGGGCATTGAAAATTATGCGGGCCACTAGATTTTGAGCCATTCGAAGTTGTTTGGTGTTTTTTTGGGTAGACTTTGAAGGATACCCCCCAAGAAGCTGCTGCCCTAGGTGACCGCCTAGTTGGCCGACCCTAATAGCTCCACTCTTCCTCACTTTTTTCCTGCCATCTCCTTATTGAATAGATTATAACCAGGTATTCTCCAGGACCAAGCAGGAAGTCAGTCCTCACATATGGGTGACGTCGGCGCCGACGGAGCCCCCATGCGGAGCATTTCCCCAGCTTTCAAAGAAAGCCTTTGGGAATTGCAGCGCGCATGCGCAGTCCCCTTCCTGCCCAAGGGTGCCAACTTGCTCAGTCTTCTTTTTTCCGCGGAGCCCGACGGACGTAGTTCGTTTTTCGCCGAGGAAAAAGTTGATTACCCTGCTTTTTGTCTTCCTTTTTCGGTTCGACGCCGGATCCTTTTCCCGCCTGGGCCCGATACGCCGGTATCGAGCCCACTCTCTCTTTTTTCGATTTTTGTCCTTCGTGACTAGCGTTCGCGCCATTTTTCTTTTTCACTGGCAGCCCTGTCTTTTGACCTCGCAGGGGCCCTTTTTCCCCCGATGGCTGCCAGCGGGTTTAAAAAGTGTGATCGGTGTAATAAACTTATGTCTCTTACTGGCACACATGACTGCTGCGTCCGTTGCCTCGGACCCGATCATGACCCGATGATCTGTGGTCCGTGTGGCAAAATGTCCTCGGAGGCGTTGAGGAGTCGGCAGCACCAAAAGGACAGAATGTTCTCTGACTCCGCGTCCGGACAGGCCTGGACCTCGTCTGAGGCCTCGACGTCTCGGGACTCCGGCCCCGAGCAGCGTCAGGCTTCCTCTGAGCGGGGGTCTCCTTCGCGGGAGCAGCACAGGAAGAAAAAACCCGTGAGGGCGGCGTCGGTGGACGCACCTGGTTCCTCGAGGGCCAGGTCGCATAGCCCCGACCGCCGTCCCGGGTCTTCGGAGTCGGAGAGACCTGCCAAACAACCTCATCTCGAGAATGAGTCTCCTGGGCACGTGAGTACTGTAGTCCTTGTGGACTCTCCTCCAGGGGAGCCGACGTCGGGCCCGACGCCATCGGGGCCCGAGTCGGGGGCTGCTGAGTCTCCTGAGCTCAGACTCAGGTTGACGGCCTTGGAGAGCAGCTTGGCTGCCTTCATGGAGCAGCAGCGGGCACTGATCGCCGTTCTCACCGGTGCATCTGCCCCGACCACTGGGACATCGACGTCCAAGTCGACCCTGGAGGCCGAGCCGATCCTCGAGTCCATGCAAGCTCAAGTCGATCCTCAGCCATGGTCTCCCTCAGCCTCCCATTCGGGACCGAGGTCGTCGACGCCGGTACCCTCGGCATTGGGGCGGAGGGCATCGGTGCCTGCCCGACCGGAACCGCTCGATTCCTCCTCCGAGGAGTCGGGTTGGAAGACGGAGGATGAAGAGTCACTCGACACCTTTCGGACTCGATGTGTCCCATCGGACTCACCGGAGTCCGAACCTCGGAGACGATCCCCACCAGAGGATACCCGGTTCTCGGACTTCGTGCGGGATATAGCCAAGGCCTTGGCATTCCCTGCGGATCCCGAGGAGGAGCCTCGAGCCGAGGAGTTCGAGGCCCTCCAGTATGACTCTCCCCCGAAGGAGGCCTTTACTGTTCCGGTTCCTCCGATGCTGGAGCGGCTGCTCTTCCGCATGTGGGAAACCCCGGCCTCGACGCCAGTGTTAAGCAAGCGGGTCAATTCCATCTATCTAGTCCGCAAGAGCCCTGGGTTCCAAAAGGCACAATTACTGCACCACTCCTTGGTTGTGGAATCAGCCATGCATCATCTGAAGAGTCAGAAGATGCACTCCTCAGTGCTTCCCAGCCGGGAGGCCCGGAACCTGGATGCCCTCAGTAAGAAGTGCTTCCAGGGCTCTATGCTTGCTTGCCGTGTCCAGACCTACCAGCTGTACATAGGCATGTACCTTCGAGACCTGGCAAAGGAGATTGGCGGGTTTCTCTGCTGGTCTCTCCGAGGAACCTTTGCAGAGGTTCAATGCTCTTTCCTCGGGTATTTGTGAGTGCTCAATGTTTATATCTCGAGCAGCCTATGATAGGTTCGAGGCTTCGGCCCAAGTAGCCGCGGCTGGCATCGGTGCACGCCGTCAGGCTTGGCTACAGTCATCGGACCTCAAGCCATGGGTGCAGGACAAGTGGGTCGATGTCCCCTGCCGAGGTGAAAACCTCTTTGGCAAGCCCATGGCTGACAAGGCTGCCGAACTCGATACCGAGACTCTTACCCGGACTAGACCGTCCAGAAAAACCTCTGCCCCTTCTCAGAAGAAGAAGGGCTCGGGGAAAAAGACCTTTTACCCGAGGAAGTCATCTGCCTATAAACAGTACCCTCATTATCAGGCCTCTGTAGCTCCCCAACAGGGTCAGCAGGCCAAGTGGCAGGGTCATGGGCCCTGTAGGCAGAAGGCCCCCAAGCCTCCTACTCCGGCTCCTGCGCAGCAGGGAGGGGGATTTTGACTGCATTGGCATAGCCTCTCCTCCTCAGCTGGCTCCCATCAGCACTGGAGGCAGGATGGCCCTGTTCGCTCACAGGTGGTCAGCCGTCACAAGGGATACCTGGGTTCTAAGTATAGTCCAGAAGGGCTATCTCCTCCACTTCCACCAGGTACCCCCCTCCTATTTTCCAGGGGAGCCTCCCAGACTCCCTCTGCACAGGGACTTACTCCTGCAGGAGTTGGCAGGTCTTCTAAAGGATCAGGTAGTGGAACTGGTGCCCCACCACCTGAAAGGTCACGGCTTCTATTCCAGGTACTTCCTAGTACCAAAGAGATCTGGAGGCCTCAGACCCATCCTAGGCTTGCGAAACCTGAACAAGTTCCTGGAGAGGGAAAAGTTCAAGATGCTTACCCTTGGAATCCTGCTGCCCTACCTCCAGCAGGGAGATTGGCTATGCTCCTTAGATCTAAAGGATGCTTATACTCACATCCTTATTCATCCAGGCCACAGACAATATCTCAGATTTGTAGTGGGAGGAAACCATTACCAGTACAGAGTACTGCCTTTTGGCCTTACATCCACCTCCAGGGTATTCACCAAGTGCCTGGCGGTGGTAGCGGCCTACCTCAGGGTTCAGGGCCTCTTTGCCTTTCCATATCTGGATGATTGGCTCATCAGGGGTCAGTCCACACAAGAGGCCAATCAAGCCACCCTTGGCACTGTCGCTCTGCTTCAGCACCTGGGGTTTGTCATAAACTTCGCAAAGTCCAGTTTGCATCCCTCCCAGAACATGGAGTTCATAGGAGCTCGCCTAGACACATTTCAGGCAAAGGCCTTTCTACCAGTGGACAGGGCCCACAGATTGATGGCTCTAGCCAGGCTGTTCCACAGCAATACTCTAGTCTCTGCCAGACAATTTCTGAGGCTCTTAGGCCACATGGCATCCACAGTCCATGTGACTCCAAATGCCCGTCTACACATGAGACCAGCTCAGTGGGGCCTCAGGACTCAGTGGCACCAGGCCACAGGAAGCCTCGCGGACAAATTGAGGGTGTCCGGCCTACTACAGTCTTCTCTGCAATGGTGGCTTCATCTTCCGAATCTAGTGCAAGGGGTGCCTTTTCAGGCACCTCCACACTCTCAGGTGCTGACAACCGATGCTTCTCTTCAAGGTTGGGGTGCACATTGCCAAGGGGCATGTACTCGAGGCCTGTGGACTCCTTGGGAGGCCGCACAGCAGATCAATCTCTTAGAGCTGAGTGCTATCTGCTTAGCCCTGAGAACTTTCTTTCATCTCCTCTCACACCAGTCCATCTTAGTTCAGACGGACAATCAAGTGGCTATGTTCTATGTGAACAAACAAGGGGGCACAGGGTCCCGCCTTCTATGTCAGGAAGCGCAGAAGCTGTGCTCCTGGGCAGTCAATCATGGCATTCTTCTCAAAGCAGTCTACCTCCCAGGTCAGGAGAATTACCTGGTGGACAGATTGAGCAGGATTCTGCAGCCGCACGAATGGCAGTTGAACTCTTTAGTGGTTCAACAGATCTTCCTGAGATGGGGTCTTCCAACCATAGATCTCTTTGCCAGTCCTTTCAACCGTCAACTTCCCAGGTTCTGCTGCAGACAACCGCATCCTCTCAGAGTAGCGGCGGATGCGTTTCTCATTCCATGGTCTACAGGCCTCCTATATGCGTTTCCTCCCACGCCTCTAGTGTCCAAGACACTGTTCAAAGTGATCCGGGACAAGGCCTCAGTGATCCTGGTGGCCCCCCGGTGGCCAAGGCAACCCTGATTCCCACTACTGTTGCAACTAGCGGTGGACACTCTTCCTCTGGGGATGCAACCCGATCTCCTGTCTAAGGAGCAGGGATCTCTCTTGCACCCCAATCTACAGTCCCTCAATTTGATGGCCTGGCTGCTGAAAGGGTGGTTCTAGCGCCTTTACTAGTGCCCAGGGAAGTGGAGGACGTAGTCTTGGCCTCTAGAAGGCAGTCCACCAGGACGTCTTATGCCCTTAAGTGGCGTAGATTTTCTGCCTGGTGTACTCAACACAATGAGAATCCCTTCTCATGCCTAGTACCAGTGGTGCTGCAGTATTTGCTTCACCTGTCCAACCTAGGCCTTAAGTCCAATTCGGTTCGAGTTCATCTTAGTGCTCTTTCAGCACACCACTCACAGGTGGAGGGTCAGTCTCTCTTCAGTCATCCTTTGGTGGCCCGATTCCTCAGAGGCCTGCTTTTGCTTAAGCCTCCAGTGCGTCCACCTGCCCCTGAATGGGATTTAAATGTGGTCTTGCAACGGCTTACTTGCCCACCATTTGAACCTATGGCTACTTGCCCTATGCGTTTTCTGTCTTGGAAAACGCTATTTCTGGTAGCCCTTACCTCAGCTAGGCGAGTAAGTGAGCTTCAGGCCCTGGTTTCAGAAGCACCTTATACTAGGTTCTATAAGAACAGCGTAGTCTTACAGACTCACCCTAAGTTCCTTCCAAAGGTTGTCTCCTCCTTCCACCTCACTCAGGAGGTGGTTCTTCTGACCTTCTTTCCCAGGCCTCATGCTAGCCGGACTGAGATGGTCCTGCATACCCTGGACATAGGAGGGCGTTGTCCTTCTACCTTGACCGTACGCGGGAGCACCGGAGGACGGTTCAGCTCTTCGTTTCTTAAGACCCCAATAAGTTGGGGTTGGCTGTCTTCAAGTGTACTTTGTCCATATGAGTAGCTGACTACATCGCCTGTGCTTACAGGGCAGCCGGCCTCTCGTTGCAGGGTCGAGTTACGGCTCATCGTGTCAGGGCAAAGGCTGCGTCAGTGCCTCATCTCTGCTCTATTCCGTTGGTAGTCATCTGCCGGGCCGCTACTTGGTCTTCAAGCCAGACTTTTGCGGCCCACTACTGCCTTGAGAGGGAGTCCCGCAGGGACAGTGCTTTCGGGCAAGCGGTACTCCATAATCTCTTTGGGGTCTAGGCAACTCCTACCCTCCGGCCCTGGTGTTGGGCTGCCTGTCAGGGGCGTTATCAGAGAAGATTCTGTTCTTGCATGCTGAGGCTCTAGAGGGAGCTCATTTTTCAGTTTGGGGCCTCTGGTAGCCCTAAGCTAGGGAGTCCCATATGTGAGGACTGACTTCCTGCTTGGTCCTGGAGAAAGAGTAGTTACTCACCTGTAACAGGTGTTCTCCAGGAGCAGCAGGAATCAGTCCTCACAACCCTCCCTCCTCCCCTTGGAGTTGCAGTCATATGATTTATTTTTGCTATTTTTGCTGTCTTTTAGCTATGTCATCAGACTGAGCAAGATGGCACCCTTGGGCGGGAAGGGGACCGCGCATGCGCGCTGCATTCCCAAAGGCTTTCTATGAAAGCTGGGGAAATGCTCCGCACGTGGGCTCCGTCGGTGCCGACGTCACCCATATGTGAGGACTGATTCCTGCTGCTCCTGGAGAACACCTGTTACAGGTGAGTAACTACTCTATCTTTCCCATAATTAGTCCACAATTATCAAGGGGGGCTACAGGAAATTTTTAACCATTGACCATGGTTTCAACAGTTCTTAAAGCAAAAACATGGTCAGGGTAACAATAGGAAAAATATATACATTATAAGCAGGACAAGACTTATGCGTCAGCCGTATTGGGACCCACCTCCACCCATAGCTCTTGCCTTGCACATATAAATTCTGAGAGCTGCTTAGGATCAATAAAAAGGAAATTCTTCCCTTGATAGGAAACATAACACCTAGACAGATACTTTAACACAAAAGTTGCACCCAAGGAAATAATCCTGGAACGATAAGCCAGGAATTCTTTCCTTCTTAATTGGGTTACTCGAGACAAATCTGGAAAAATTCTAGCATTTGAACCTAAGAACTTCTCATTGATATTCTTAAAAAATGAACGAAGAATCAATGCCTTGTCGGCCTCCAAAGCTAGGGTTACAAGCATAGTAGTTCTTTCTGTAACCACGTCTAAAGAACTTTCTAAGAATCCTGTCAGGTCCCTAATTCCACTCGCTGATGCCTCCAAATTTCTCCCCTGTACTTCCAAGTTGTTTACCGACAGATATTGTGCCCTAGTAAGTGGGGGCAGGTGCTCAGTTGGTATCTCGAGCACCTCTCTCAGATATTTCCACACCATTTCCAAGGGGGACATGAGTGGGGACCTTGGAAAGTTTAAAAGACGAAGGTTATTTCGTCGGGTAAGATCTTCAAGGTGCTCATTTTTTCGTATCAGCACTGTTCTCTCCTTCATTAGAGCATTATGCTCCTCCTTGAGATGTCCCAATCTGAATTATTTTCAATGCATTCCAACAACTCCCTGGCTACAGACAGTCAATCTTCTTTTTGGTCAGGAGACAGGATTTTCAGCATGAAGTTTGCGCACACATCTCATCCCCAAATCAACAGTAAGAATGGATTGTATCAACCTGAAGCTGATGTCCATGTCCTCAGCAAGCTCCCTGATAGTCAATCGAAGATTTGAGCTTATTGCGGCTCGCACTTTTTCAACTTTGTCTTCACTCCTGTTCATAGATGGCCTTCCAGAATATTCATCCTTGTCAACACTTTGGTGGCCCTCTTGGAAACGTTTGTGCCAGTCATAAACTCGAACACGACTCATGCATTCATCGCCATACACTTGCTGTAACTTGTCATAAGTCTCTTTGTACGAATCTCCAAGTTTCTGACAGAATTTAATGGAACATCGTTGTTCAATTTTTTCACTCATCGTAAATCTGATGAACTGCTTTTACACCATACCAAACATCGCATAATTAAAAAAAATACAGGTGTGTTGCAGCCACACTACACTGTGCACATGCAGAGCACATAACTAGGTCACTGCATGCTTAACAGCATTGTAGTGTGACATATTGTTATATATCTGCACAACAAGTCTCGATACTTTTTGATCACACCTCGTATCTGTTGAAAAAGCCTGCATAAAATATTCCACAAAGAAGAACCGACAATAAAAAAGCAAGAATGGCAGCAGCCATGCAAGTGAACTTCAGAGTAAGAGGGAACAACCAGGAAGTTATGTTGCAAAGAGCGAAGGAATTGGAAAGGAACATTAGATACCAAAGCAGAAGAAAGAAAAGAAGGAAAGCCAGTATAATATACCTGATGAACAATTAGGAGAAGCTGAAAGCAAAGATGATGATAAACAGGTAACCAGTGCTCAGTATATAATAATGGAGTTACATGATCCGATTTCCTAACTCCATAGAGGGAGCTTAACTGCAGTTTTCTGAGCCAATTGAAGTTTCTGAGGTAAACCATAATATAAGAAATTGCACTAATCTATTTGTGGGACCACCAAGGCCAGAAGAAGAGTACTCTTTCAGGAATGGTCCAGAAGAAATCAGAATGAAAATAAAGAAAATAAAGAAAAAAATATTTTATGCACATTTGAAATCTGCAGTGCAAAAGTAAGTTCCATATTACTGTAAGGAGAACACCTTGAACCTTAATTTATTTATTTGGTGGTTTACATATAACAATAATGTTTTTTAAATTTTACATAGAACAATTAATAAGAACATGTTTAACAGATTAACTGTTTATATTAAACTTGTTAGCTTCATGTAATGCATGATGCACTTAGTTGAAACAACGTAAACTTCATAAACATGAACAGTTGTATACCTAGTGTATTTTCCTATGTGTTTTGAGTATTAGCCACATTTCTTGCTTGTGTCACAAGGGTAAGTAATTAAGAGACATGTTTATTGGTCACTAGACATATTGTAAGGCTATTGTTTGGTCTTTATTAAGCTCAACATGTTATGTTTGATTTTCAAAGTATTCTTTGAATAGTAGTTTTTTAAATTTCTTACAAAATGTTGTATGGTCTGATATGGCTCTAGTTTTTTCCGGGAGAGCATTCCAAATTCATGGGTAATCCACGGTAAATAATGTAGTCATAGTCTAGGTGTGGAGATATCATGGCCTGAAACACTCCTCCTGAGTTTGTTGTCCACTGGCTTCTGCAGGATGGATTGTAGGTACTGTGATTGTGTAGTATTTTGAAAATGGTTATCTGGACTTTGTATTTGATTAGCCTTAGTAGTAGAAACCTGTATAACTGTTTCAAAATGGGTGTATCACATTTATGCAGACGACATCATGGTGTATGTTTATGTTTATGTTTATTAAATTTGATATACCGCTCAGGCCGAAGCATCAGAGCGGTTTACAATAATATATCATTTGAGAAAATATGAAAGGAACGCCATTTGTAAGATAGGACAGAGTAGAGGACAGAAACAGTCAAAAAGATAAGACAAAAGGAACAAAGGGAGCAGCAGGTTACCATAATATATGCGTATGACAGTCCAGATCACATCTTCCATGTTAACTTCAGGGCAAACGCCATGGTCCAACGCCTAAGGGCCACGCCAAAGGGCCCTCTGGCGAGACCCTCAGGCGCGGGCCCGCAAGGCGCGGGCGCGCCCCCGAAGCGGCGGTTCAACATACTAGCACTAAACACAACAACAATAACCAAATGCCTCGAATACATGAATGACTGGCTCAGAGCCAACAACTTAAAGGTCAACTATGATAAAACTGAAGCAATGTTCGTCACCAGGAACCCTACCTTCATACCTCCACAAACTATCAGCATCCTAGACAAACACATAGTAGTCAAAGAAGAAGTTAAGTATCTGGGCATCACACTAGACAGAGCTCTAAACCTGAAATCCCACATCACCAAAACCGTAAACAAGGCCTATCAACGATTGAAAACAGTCAGACAAATCAAACCAGTGCTCCGCCAGGACCACTTCCGCACAGTGTGCCAAGCACTCATCACACCACTGCTCGATTACAGAAACTCACTATATCAAGGCCTACCTCAGCAGCCACTCCACCCACTACAGATGGTACAAAACACCACAGCACGCATCATTACAGACACACCAAGGACCGAGCACATCACTCCCATCCTACAGCAACTGCACTGGCTCCCAATGGTAACAAGAGCTGAATACAAAACAATCACGATCATCTTCAAAGTCATTCACCATCTCTCAGCAGACGTACTCCAAAACGTCATAACAAGAGACATCAGCAATAGACCAAGAAGAACCAATAACGACAACATGATCGGCACACCTGCAGGCTATCACAAAACCAAACAAACAACATCAAAAAGAGCACCATCACTACTGGCATCCACACTATGGAACTCCCTCCCAACGAGCCTGAGAGCATTAGATGACCTTAAAGACTTCCGCAAAGACCTCAAAACATATGAGCATCCAGGCAACATCCCATACCCAAACTGAAATACCACCTACCCCGCCTACTAAACACTTACCCATCCTATCCACACACACAAGTTTATCATACCACGTTATATCCACACACACAAGTTTATCATACTATGTTATTAAATGCCCTCATGTTAAATGTTACCTTTAATTGTACTGTCTAAATGCTGTTATGTAACTGTACTGTCTAAATGTTTACATGTACCCTAATGTTAATTGTAACCCTCCAATAGTGATGTTACATAACCACCTTGATTGAAGGATAAGGTGGTATACAAGTCTGTCTAAATAAATAAATAAATATGGATAGTTTTAGCTGCACTCTGAAGGATTTGGTCTGTTGTATGCTGGGCCATTTGTAAAGCATGCAATTTATTGTTGAGAAATTTGGTTTTGTAGTGGAAAATGGAGTGTAAATCATGTCATCTGCATATATATGATAGAAGACATTATGAGCCTGTATGATATTGCAAATTGGTTGGAGATATATATATATATTTATTTATTTAACATTTTTTATATACTGCCTTTCAGTGTATCAAAGTGGTTTACATCGAACGGAACAAATCATACAAGGAACAGTATAAGAACTATTTACATTTAACTGTTTACAATGCTAAAGTGATATACAATATTTATAGATACTAGGCTTAGTGTCATCTTGTTATGAGGTTGGTTGTGTAGGTGTTTCAGTCCTGTGGTTGAATGTGTCATGTGATGTTGTAGTGTTTGTTGAAGAGGTAGGCCTTTAGATATTTTCTGAAGTCCACGATGTCTGTGATATCTGAGGGATTCAGGGGTCTTGAAAACAAAAATGTTATGTTCATACTAATATTTATTGACATTTCAGCTGCATTTGATACAGTACACCACGGCATCCTCTTAAACCGCCTTGCATCCATAGGTATAACAGGGACCCCCTTAAAGTGGTTTGCATCATACATATCCAATAGGATGCAACAGGTGCAATTCAATGACGATAAAGCCGATGCCTTCCCCCAAACCCTGGGGATTCCTCAAGGGTCCGCCCTATCATCTCTCCTATTCAATTTGTATATAAAACCGGTCTGCGAGATCTTTCAGAAGCGCAACATCAAATCTCCAGGAACAAGCAGGAATGAGTCTTCACACGTAGGGAGACGTCGCCGACGGAGCCCGCACGGGAATGCTCCCCAGCATCCAAACACAAAGCCTTTGGGAGCACCCCCCGTGCCTGTGCGGTGGCTTCCCGCCCTTCCTACTGCCTCTCCCCAGTTTTTCGTTTTCCGCGGAGCAAGCAGGACGTTCCTCCTGCTACCGCAGAAACTTTTTTCTTTTTCACTTCCTTTCCTTGCTTCTTGTGGTCGCGGACTTTTTTCCCACCGTCACCGGCACCACCGGTGTTTTTTTCTTCTTTAATCACTCGAGGGAACTTTCCCTCTGGTCCTTTTGAGGCTACCGGGCTTTCCAGCATGGAGCCTTCTTCCCCTAAGAAGTGCCCTCACTGTGGAGGCTTCGTTTTTTACTTAGACTCCACTGCCTGGTGCCTCTCCTGTTTGGGCCCTGATCCCTTTTCCCCCGGTCCTCCGGGCTTCAGTATCGGGAGAAGACCTTCCCTTTTTCAGGTGTCCCTCGATGACGTTTTTCCTCCTAAGGTGCGGTCATCGGTTTTCTCTTCTCTCCAGGATCAGGTAACAACACAAAAGTCTGTTAAGACTAGCCAAGTCTTGAGGGGTGAGTCTCATGCGCGGCATGACGACGGCTCCGGCCTCCCCCTCGAGTCCTCCTTGGCAAATAAACCCCGGCAGGAGTCTTCGGGCTCCAAAGCATCTGCGGGGTTTCAGGTTGTTCCTGGGGTTAGCTCCTCACAGAACATTCCCGAGCCATGCTCGAAGGTGGTATCCGCTTCGAGCGGTGCTGATTCCCCGGCATCGGCATCGGCGTCGAGTGTCCCACTCTTCGCCGGGGATCGTCAGCTGGTGTCCTCGGCACCTCCGGGGCCGATCGACTCGACCCAGTCTGACTTCCCTGCATCCCAGCCATGCGCGGGGGTGGTGCCCGCCTCGGGCGGTACCGATCCTCCGGCGTCGGCGTCGAGTGTTTCGCTCTTCACCGGGGATCGTCAGCTGGTGTCCTCGGCACCTTCGGGGCCGATCGTCTCGACCCAGTCTGGCATTTCTACATCCCAGCCATGCGCGGAGGTGGTACCCGCTTCGGGCGGTACCGATTCCTCGGCATCGGCGTCGGTGTCGAGTGTTTCACTCGTAGCCGGGGATCGTCCTCTGGTGCCCTTGGTACCTTCAGGGCCGCTCGATTCGGCCCGGACTGGCTTTCCTGCATCTCAGTCCTGCGCGGGGGTGGTACCGGCTTTGAGCGGCTCCGCTTCCCCGGCACCGGCATCGGTGTCAAGTGCTCCACTCCTCACCAGGGATCGCCGCCTGGCTCCCCCGGTACCTTCGGGACCTATCGTTCTGTCCCGGACGGGCGATCCCCTGGCATCGATGCGGATGTCGAGTGCTCCGCTCGTCACTAGTAGGGGGGCCTCGGGGACTTCGATCGATTCGACCCAGCCGGGTTGTCCGTCGTCCCGGCCAACAGCGGGGTTGGTCCCGGTGTCAAGAAGCGCCGGGGTTGTGCGTTTCACTCCCCGCCGGGGCCCGTCGCTGGGTTACCTGGGTACCCTCGGGGCCGGTTAGTAAGCCCCAGAGGGGTTCTCCTCGCGGTAAGACAGGCTCGAGAGGAGTACCGGCGTCTAGCGGTACCTATCTCCCGCAGTCGTCGCTGGTGTCGGGTGTCTCCCCCTTCACCGAGCTTCGCCCTCGGGGGTCCTCGATGCCTGCAGCACCGATCGATGTGGTCCCGATTCTCTTTCCGGGTTTGGCTTCGCCGACACCGCCACCGGGGCCCTCTAGGAGGGAGTCGGTCCCCTCGCTCGGTTCTATGCCCTGTCTCGAGTCGATATCCAGTCTAGAAGGCTTGGTTACGACAAGTTTCGGGCGACACAGTGCAGAAATTGCTGACCTCTGCTCTCCGAGTGCTTCGGACCCACTTCAACCGCCGGGGGCAGTGCCGTCCCTGAGGCCGGGGTCGGGGTCGGGGCCGAGGCCGATTACTGCGGTTCCGTCGGTGCCATCGACCCCGTCGATGCCTAGCTGGGAATCAGTTCCCGGAACCGTAGATGCAGTACTAACGGCCTCGAATCGGGACTGTTGGTGTCCTTCTCTGTCCAGTGGGCACCAGCCCGCTAGGCCTGCTGGTGTCCAGGCGGCACCTTCCGCCTTAGCCTCCCCCGGAACAGCCCCGCTGGGAGAGCCGTCTTTTCAAGATTTTCTCCTTGACATGGCGGACTTGCTTGCCATCCCTATCCCGGGGCCTCCTCTAAGTCCAGGTTCTGCGGAACAGGCAGCCGTAATGCTTTCTCTACACCCCTCTCTGCAGGATCTTCTGCTGGGGGTTTGGCGGTCACCCTTGAGGGTTCCTGCACCGTCTACAGCCATGCATGCTCAGTATCGGGTACCCCCCTCCCCGGGTTTCCGGGAGCACCAGCTTCCACATCATTCCATTGTGGTGGAATCAGCGCTGCGGAAGGTCGGAAGTAAGAAGAAACATTCTTCTCGCCCTCCCGGTCGTGCCTCTAAAGCGATGGACACCTTTGGGCGTCAGACCTTCCAAACGTCCATGTTGGCTTCCAGAATTATTTCATATATGTTTTATATGAGCCTGACACTCCGGGAGGTCACCGAGAGATTATCTCTCTTGTCCCCCTTTTTGTCTGCAACTAAGGCCTCTGAATATTCCTTGCTTCTTTATCATAGCAGGAATATCTCTGGGTTCCTTTCTCGTGCTTCTCTAGACTCCTTTCAGTCTGTTAGCAGGTCCTCTGCTATTGCCATTGGAGCCCGTCGTACTGCCTGGCTGCAGGCGTCCGACTTGGGTAGATGGGCACAACATAATCTGGGTAATTCTCCATGTGCTGGAGAACACCTCTTCCATAGCGAAGCGTTACGTCAGGTTGCTCAGTGCTCTGCTGACCTCCCTGGCACTGGAAGCCATCCTAAGCCCTCTCTTCCCCCCGGGGATGGGAAATGTCCTGCCAGACCTCCTTTCCCGAGGAAGAGAAAGTTTCAGCCATCCGCCCACCCGCCAGGTGCGCCCATGCAAGGGTCGTCTCACTCTGGTCGGCGGTTCCCGGGCCCGTGCCAGGATGCTCATACCAAGCAGCCTTAGGCTCTTGTATGCGGCGGCCTACGATTAACTTCTCTACCGGAAGTTTATTCTTCTAGCTCTACACTGGGGTTCGTTTTCAGTATGGCAGGTGGTTCGGATGCTTGTCCGGGAGTTACGGTATTCCCTCCTCCTTGTTGGTAGAGGGAGGTTACCGCTCTTCCTTGATGGTTCTGGCCACAGGGCCTTCTATCCTTCAACTGACTTACCCTTAGGTAAGTCCCTCGAACCCTTCTCTCCAGGGTCCCCCTACTTGAGCAGATGCCATACCGTAATTTCTTCTCCCAGTGTAGACCCTTCCCCTGTTCTTTGTCAGTTACTGTGCTTGCAGGAGTCCCCAAGCGGGCTTACTACTTCTGCCAGATACTCTGCTACCTGGCGTGTTGCCACTCCCCGCAGGTTCCCTTCTAGCCTCCGGGATGGGGCGACGTCTCTGACTCCTGTCAGTTTCCCCCGCCTCCTGCACGCTGCCCTCTGCAATCTTCAGAGCAGCTTCCCATAAGGCAGGGACCCTTGTATCTGAGGGTTTTTCCATATGAGGGAATGGTCTTCTTAGTCACTCCTTGACTCTCGGTGACTATACCCTCTTGTCTCCCGTTTGGTGCGGGGGACAAGTTCTTCCTGCGTGCCTGCCATGGGGACACATCGTAGACCTTCCCCTGATGTGCCCTTCACGCAACCGTACTGTTAATCTCGCTGATCTACCACTGCTCCACAGACTTAGACCCCCCCCTTTTTTTGTTCTTGGTTCTTCTCGCCACCTTCCCAGGTGGGCGCTCTTCTGTGGATCAGTGGCAGGTCCGACTTATCAGTATTATACTCCCGTATGTCTGTCCCTCGACATGCATACTTTTAGTACCTGGGTGGGCGCTCTCCCTGCCCTACTTACCTAGATATATATTACATATTTATCTGTATCGGTAGGCGCCCACTGGGAGATGTTCACAGCGCCCTGTGTATTATTGTCTACCTCCCTATTGCAGGTACTTGCGTTAATCCTTACGGGGTCCGACCAGTCCGCTTGCCTATTTTCTTACGGCTCGCTATCTGGGACCAGTTATACTCAACTTGCTGCTGTGAAGTCAACAGCTTCTATTTGTTTTTGTTATGCACCTCTTCCTGAGGTTCAGGCCCTATGTCTTCCTTTCTCAGCTAGGGCTGATGGTGTACTCTTCGGTTCAGGGGTACGCCCCTGTTCTCCTCCGGACTGGGCTCTCCAGATCGGCCAGTCTTCTACCTCTAGCCTCAGGGTTAGGGACTCTGCACCTGACGGAGTGCTCAGCTTTTCCCATAAAGCTTCCTTGAAGACCTGCCGTTCTTCTCCTGCACCAGTTGACACCTGGGTCTCCTGCCCTTCCGGATTTGGAACTTCCCCCTCACTGCTGTGGAGTTCCCTCGAAGACTTCGCTACTGAGTCTGCGGTACTTTCCATCACAGTTCTCCTTCCTACGATCCGGTAGGTGAGCTCTATGTGGTACTAGTTCATTAAATTGTTAATGATACTCTCTTGCATTCTAAAGCCTACTCTCCCCATGTAGTCTTTGGTTTTGCTGTTCCTCTGGAATCTTTTTTCTTCTCAACACCTACCCTCCATCCCTCAGGGGATGCCGGGGATCCAGGTTGGGAAAATGCCTGCCTGCCAGGGCTCCGCATTTATGGGATCTCCCCTGGCACCCTCAGCTAGGGAGTCCCCACGTGTGAAGACTCATTCCTGCTTGTTCCTGGAGATAGCACAGTTACTTACCTGTAACAGGTGATCTCCGGAACAGCAGGAATTAGTCTTCACAACCCGCCCACCTCCCCTAGGAGTTGTATCTCTCTATTCCTTTCTCTTCCTCTCCTTCTCTCTCAGCTATGTACTCAACTGGGGAGAGGCAGTAGGAAGGGCGGGAAGCCACCGCGCAGGCGCGGGGGGTGCTCCCAAAGGCTTTGTGTTTGGATGCTGGGGAGCATTCCCGTGCGGGCTCCGTCGGCGACGTCTCCCTACGTGTGAAGACTAATTCCTGCTGTTCCGGAGATCACCTGTTACAGGTAAGTAACTGTGCTTTACCACATCTATGCTAACGATGTGATGCTGTATACGCACCTTGACATAACACAACCGGATTTCACTCCACTGGAAGAATGCCTAGACATGCTCCAAACATGGCTTCAACAAAACAACATGTCAATAAACCACAAGAAAACAGAAGTCATGTTTATCTCCAAGAAAACCAATTTCATCCCGCCCACCACAGTCACCCTTAACAAAAACATATATCATACGAAGCCTGCAATAAAATACCTAGGGGTCCTCCTGGACAGCAACCTTAGGATGGATAAACACCTCCGAACAATTAACCGAGCCATTTTTCACAAATTGAAAGTTCTTCAACCACTTCGCAATATCCTCGAGAAATCTGACTTCAGGTCTGTTGCGCAAGCTCTCATCATTCCCCACCTAGACTACTGCAACGCCATTCTGCAAGGGCTTCCGAAGAACACCCTAAATATCTTGCAAATGGCTCAAAATGTTGCCGCAAGAATCATCATGGAAAAAAGCGTCACCGATCACATAACCCCAGTGCTAATGGAACTGCATTGGCTCCCGGTGGCCGCCTGCATCATTTTCAAACTTCTCATAACAACTTTTAAATTCATTCACAACATTGCACCATCCTACCTCAATAACCTAATCACTATCCAACCACACAACAGGAACAGAAGAACCATAAATCTCAACACTCTCTGTGTTCCGATCAGCATAAGAACTGTCAAAGCAGAGACAAGCAATAGAGCATTCTCATATACAGCACCAATCCACTGGAACCAACTCCCTCACGAGTTGCAATTGACAAATAATTTGAGTGAATTTAGAAGGAAACTCAAAACCCACTTATTTCAGGCTCACTACAACCTGACCTAAGTTGTGACACCTTCACTTCAACTAGATGGTTTCTGCCTGCCACGACGGCATTTAGAGTACCGGTATGTAATCTTGTATATTTGTACATTTTTGGCCCCACCTACGCGCCTACAATCAAATGTATATTTCGATTTGTTAGCCCCAATCCAATGTATAATGAATCTAATTGCTAATTCCTGTTTATGTAAATCATTGCCCAATCGAAATGTGTATTTTAAAAATTCACTGTATTGTACGATACATTATGATTCTGTAAAGTAAACCGCTACTGATCGTAGGAAGTAGCGGTATACAAATGTTTACTAAATAAATAAATAAATGTGGGAGTGAGTTCCATAGCGTAGGTGAGTAATATTTGAATGATCTGTGTAGCAATCTTTGTGAAGAGTTGGGTGGTATGAAGGGAGTTGAGAGGGTATTTTGATGGAACTTCCTCCTTGAACGAGTGTTTGGTACTCTTTTGGTGATTTTGCTTAAACATTGAGCGGACTGGTTATTTAATATTTTGTATGTCGTCATTATGGCTTTATATTCTATTCTAGATCTGATAGGAAGCCAGTGGAGATCCTTTAAGGTGGGGTGATGTGCTCATGTTTCTTTGATCCAGTAATTAATCTGGCAGCAGTATTTTGTGCCAGTTGCAGGGTGTGGATTGAGCTCTTGGGTAGGCCAGGAGTGGAGGATTGGCCTAGTGGTTGGGGCAAGGTACTTCGGGCCGGAAGGTCGGGGGTTCAAATCCCACTAGAGGACAGCAACCTTGGGCCGGAAGGACTGGGGTTTCTAGTCCCACAGGTGCTCCTTGTGGTCTTGGGCAAGCCACTTAACCCTCCATAGCCCATGTTCCCTGTAAAATAGTTCTCTGTGTGCTGTGCTTTCCTGTCTAATCAATGTGTTTATACCTCAAAAAAAAATTTCCTGTCACGATTTGACAATTTCCAATCTGTAATCAAAACTGCTGCTGATCGCTGGAAGTAGCGGTATACAAATGTATACTAAATAAATAAATAAATAGTATCATATTGCTGTAGTCTAGCTGTGAGGTGATTATTGCCTGGCAGACAGTTCTGAAGTGATTCTGCTCTAATATGGGTCGTAGGTTTTGCAGGAGCTTAATTTTGTAGTAGGCTTTGGAGATGGTTTTGTTGATATGAACTTGGAAGTTGAGCTTCTGGTCCAGATGTATTCCCAGATATTTTACCTCGTTCTTAATTGGGACTGGACAATTTCCGATTAGTATGTTGTTTGGTGGGTAGAATGAAGTGTTTCTTGTGAGTACGAGGGCTTCAGATTTTGTGTAGTGTTGTGCTAGCCATTCGGTCACTGCTAACATGCATGCAGAGATGGATGAGAAGTCTGGGTTAGTGGTGTCGATGGAGGAGTAAATCATAATGTTGTCTGCTTATAGATGATATTGTATGTTGTGTATTTGTATGATCTTGCAGACTGGTTGAATATATATGCTGAAGAGTAAAGCTGATAAGGCTGAGCCATGAGGTAAGCCTTGATGTATGGGGAATGGTCCCTGTCTTTACTTCTGCTGTTCTGTTGGTTAAATAGGAGTGAAACCAGGCCAGTGGGGTATCACTTATTCCAATTTCTGCCAGTCTGTCCAGGAGTGAGTAGTGCAATATAGAGTCAAATGCGGCAGAAATATCAATGAAAATCAGTAGGAAGCCATGTTTGCTATTTTTGATTCCTTTATGGACTGTGTTCATCAGAATAGTGTTTCAACTCCGTGGGATTCTCGAAATCTGTGCTGCTGCAAATCAAGGGGGAAGTTTGTGTCCACATGGTTCTGGAGTTGGCGCTGTACAGTTTTTTTTATTATCTTGGATAGGAGTGGTATGCTTGATATTGAGCGGTATGAAGATGGTGAGCTTGGGTCAGAAGCTGTGCTACTAAAGAGTAGTGAAGATAATGCAGAACCTTGAGGGGCACCTTGTTTTTGTATGTAAGGTGCAGATATGGCTGGGCCAATCTTCACCTGCTGATATCGTCCAATTAGGTATGATCAGAACCATTCTAGGTCAGTATTTTGAATTCCTACAGCTTCAAGTCGTGGAAGTAGAATGTTATAGTGTACTGAATCAAATGCAGCTGTAATATCCAAGAAGAAAAGAATAAAACCCTGCTTGGGTTTTTGATTACCTTTTATAAGTTGGTCCGTAAGTGAGGTTAGTAGCATTTCAACTCCATGGTATGGTCTGAATCCATATTGTTGTGGGTTTAATGGAATGTGAGAATTAATTGAGTCCCTTAGAGCAAGAGGAGTCCCAGGGATAGAGGGAATCAAAGATGAGTCCAAAATAGTAGCAAACCTTGAAAAAAGCAGAACTTCAGATTTCTTAACATTCAGCTTAAGAGTATTAGAGTGTAGCCAAGAAGCAATAACATCCAGCTTTAGAGAACTTTCTGAAATAAGTTGTGAATGAGACATGGTGAAAGGAATAAGAGGCTGGATATCATCAGCATTAAAAAAAAAAGTAAAGCCAAGGAAATCCAACAAAGAAGCCAACAGTGCAAGAAAGATATTAAAAAACATTGGGCTAAATAGAGAGCCCTGAGGAATCCTACAAGCAGAAGAAAGAGATGGGGAGATAACCCCTCGCCAATGAACAAAAAAGGTACAAACTGAGAGATAAGAGCAGAACTGTGGCAGGTGCAGGCCTGTGACCCACGGTGTCTGACATAAGCAGGCCAGCATGGCTAGCTTGACCTGTAAATGAGGCCTGTGGAGAGGCATATAGGATTGCACATCCCCCAATATGCTGCTATTGTAAGATAGAACTCAGTAGAAGTATTGAATTAGCTTAGGTAAGCAGAACTGTAGAACTGAGAAATGGAAAAATACAGAAAAGACATGTTTAAAAGTTACTGATAAGAAAAAGTACATCTGCAAAGAAATAATGAGGAGTGCTGACAGATGAGTTACAGAACCTTGCTCTTCTACAGGCACAAATTGGTTCTATAACCTTGAGAGTGTGAAAGTAACAAGTTGATGAACTGGCCATTGTAATTGGGACTAGAAGGGGGGCATGCAGGTGCCATGCCCACAGAAGGGACATAATTGGATAAACTTATCAGTACCGGGACCAATGGAAGAGGTATGGGAGGTACGGGAGGTTACCGGGACCAATGAAATGCTTTTCTATACCTAGAATGGAACAGAAGTCTATAAAAGTTGTTGTAATGCTTGAAAACTTTGCTCAGCCATTTTGAAATTGACTTGCTTGAGACTTGTGCACAAATAAATGATTTGGACCTTCTGAACAGACTCCTGGTATCATTGGTTTGTCTGCGCTTTGCTGCTACATATTCCTTGGTGCATTGGCCGGGAAGTTGTGGAATCAAAGTGTATATAGGGCAATATACCACGATTTTCCGCCTCTATAGGCTTGGTCCTGCCGGGATCGCGCCCTTCCGACGAGGGCTGCTCCCTGGCGCCACCGGTCCCTTGTATCGGAGGGAGCTGGTCGGACCTCGGCGGGTGCCGGGCCCGGTTGGAGCCAACGCCTCGAACCCGAGTGAGGGGAGTCCGAGGTCCAACTCATGCGCCTGCTTGGGAAGTTTGAGGACCGGATCCGGTGAGTATAGTTTTGATTTTGGGTCTAGACAGAAATAGAAAGAGCAGTACTGCCATTGGAATTTGGAATTTGTATTCTCGAGATATTGGGAATTGGTAAGAGAGCATGATCAACTCTCCAGGAAGGGCCGAGTAACCCCGCATGGGAATTCGCCGGGTGAAACCCCCATCCTTTTTGTAATTGGGAAAAAGACTAGTCAGAACAGATAGAAACGAATGCATTCTGGGATACGTTGCTAGCATGATTGTGTGAACGAAGTGTGAATGAGAGGTCTGGCAGCACGGACCAAGTGAAGGCGGACCCCTGAGTAGCGCATTTCCTGACCGGGCGACCGCGTTCAGGTCGCGAAAAGGGGGAAGCGATTGTCGTCTTGTCTTGTTATTTGTATTCCTTATACGTTTCCAGGGCCGTGAGGACCCCTTACCCACGGTCCGCCCTCCTTTTCCCTTCTGTCTGTTGTTGCGCGCACACATCGAAATGGGAGGGGCGGGGTCTACTAGAAACACTCCATTAGAATGTATGATCGCACATTTTAAAGAGGGATATTCAGGAGATTATGGTATTAAAATGACAGCAGCCCGTTTGCAGATTTTGTGTACTAGGGAGTGGCCCGATCTAGACCCCATCTGGCCCCGAGAGGGAACGTTCACTGTAGAGATTATTCAGTCAATACACCGTAGGGTGCGGGTAGCGCACCCTGATCAGTACCCCTATATAGATTCCTGGTTAAGTATTTGTGAAGATCCGCCCCCCTGGGCGCAGCGCTGTTATGAGGAACAGTGCAGAATAATGTTAGCTAAAACAGATTCTAGACAGAAAACGGAACAGCCTAGAATGAAAGAGCAGGATAAGAAAGCCAAGAAGAAACCCATCTTGGTAGATCCTGATTCCCCAGAAATAGTCCTCAGGCAGCCCCGAACCCCAGGTCCAGTAAGAGTAGCCCGGCGTCCTGCCCCAGAACCCCAGAGACGGCCAGAGCCGAGGCGGGACCCAACCCCTGATCCCCCTCCCGGAGGAGAGAAAGAGGAAGAATTAGTGGAAAGAGAAGAGGAGGACATAAAAGGCAAGTCAGAAGTGGAGATAGAAGAAGGAGAAAGAGAGAATTCCCCAGAAGAGGAGGACAGTGTACAAATAATTGAGAAAGCCAGCGCTAGCACTAGCACGCCAGTGAAAGAGAAACCCAAAGTAAAACCTGTTGAGAAAAAGAAAGTGACTCCTGCAAAGGCAACGACAATAACCCTTAGATCCCAAAAGACACCCATGGCAGCCAAACTGTTTCCCTTACGGCAAGTCCCGGGAGTGCCCGTAAAGAATGATAATGATGAAGTGGTAGCGGGACCCCTAACTTATGTATATATTCCTTTCTCTACAACTGATTTATTAAATTGGAGGTCGCATTATGCCTCCTATACTAGTAAGCCCCAGGAGCTGCAGAATTAGTAACTAGTATTATGGAAACTCACCAACCCACTTGGCCAGATTGCCGTCAGCTCCTGACCACCCTATTCACAACAGAAGAGCGAGCAAGAATTAGAAAAGCAGCTATTGAATGGATGGCAGAAAACCCCGTAGCTCCGGGACCAGGGCAGAATATAATAGACCGTCAGGAAGCAGCTCAGAGAGAATTCCCGAATGAAGACCCCCAATGGGATCCCAATACAGATGAAGGATCCACAGCCCTAGCCCGTTTTCGCCAAGGCTTTTTACAAGGCCTGAGAAGGGGGGGCCAAAAAGCTATGAACCTTTCCAAAGTTGCAGGAGTTATCCAAGGGATAGATGAGAGCCCAGCAGATTTTTATGAAAGATTAACTGAAGCCTACAGAATGTATACTCCCTATGATCCCGAGGCACCAGGGAGTTTATGCATGGTGAATTCTGCTTTTGTAAACCAGTCTCAACCAGACATTAGACGTAAATTACAGAAATTAGAAGGGTTTGCGGGCATGAATGCAACACAGTTAGTGGAAGTCGCTCATAAAGTGTATGTGAATCGTGATACTGAAAGACAGCGAGAATGTGATAGAAAGATGAAGAAGAAAGCTGATTTTTTGGCTGCGGCCATAGTTGAAAAGAAAAGGGGAGGTGTCCCTAGTCGAAGGAGCAGAGGAAGAGGGCGGGGTCAAGGCGGAGGCCGGACCCAGAGACTAGGCGTGAACCAATGCGCCTATTGCAGAGAGGAAGGACATTGGAGAGATACGTGCC
Source organism: Ichthyophis bannanicus (assembly GCA_033557465.1). NCBI lineage: Eukaryota > Metazoa > Chordata > Amphibia > Gymnophiona > Ichthyophiidae > Ichthyophis > Ichthyophis bannanicus. Next base: position 670,862,221 of record CM066031.1, read on the forward strand.
CGCAACTCGAAGACGCCCAGCAAGATGACGACAACGATCATCAGTGGCGAGAAGAAAGACGAGGCCGTCCCCGAGGCCGAGGAGGAGCCAATCGAGAACAATACCAGCGAGAGAGAGGAGGAGCCATTCAAGCATTGGCCACACAAGCCCATGATGAGGATGACGTGGATTAGGACAGACCGGGCTCCAAGTTTGCTTTAGGTCTCCAGGAGCCTATGGTCGGAATACAAATAGGAGACCAAATTATGAACTTTATGGTTGATACTGGAGCACAGCATTCAGTAATAGACAAAAAGATAGCCCCATTTACTACAAAAGCAGTCACCATTATAGGAGCAACTGGTGCCAAAGCCACAAAGTCTTTTCTTCAAAACCGAATATGCAGTCTAGGAGGACAGCAAGTAACTCATCAATTCCTTTACATGCCCGAATGTCCAGTGCCACTACTGGGACGAGATATGCTAGCCAAGCTACAAGCACAGATATCTTTCTCTGAACAAGGAGAAATGCAAATGACAGTAAATTCCCAAACCAAACCAGCAGGAGTAATGCTGCTGACAGTACCCCGAGAAGAAGAATGGAGGTATTACGTTGATGACTCCATCCAAGATACCTATTTTGAACAAACTTTAAAGAACATCGATGCACCACCTGGAGTATGGGCAGAAGGCAGTCCCCCAGGCCTAGCCAAGCATATAGCTCCAGTGATTGTAACCCTCAAGCCTAGTGCTACACCAGTGCACGTCAAACAGTACCCTCTCCCAAGAGCCGCAATTGAAGGCATTCATCGCCACCTACAAAGATTGCTCGAGTATGGCCTACTAAAAGTATGTCAATCCCCATGGAACACTCCACTCTTGCCAGTAAAGAGACCTGGAACAGATGATTATCGCCCAGTGCAAGATTTGAGAAGAGTAAATGATGCAGCTGAAACCATACATCCAGTTGTACCCAATCCTTACACTCTTCTAGGACTGATACCTGCTGAAGCTACCCATTTCACTGTACTGGATTTGAAAGATGCATTCTTTTGCATAAGATTAGCCCCTGTAAGCCAAATATTGTTTGCATTCGAATGGCAGGACCCCATCTCTGGAAGAGGGGGCCAACTTACCTGGACAAGATTACCCCAAGGATTCAAGAATTCACCTACCATCTTTAGTGCTGCACTAAATCAAGACCTTTCAAGCTATCCAGTAGCCCCGGGGAAGAGAGTGCTTCTTCAATACGTGGATGATCTGTTGATAGCTGCCGTATCAGAAAGTGAATGTATACTAGCCACCAAAGACCTCTTGCAGTTACTAGATGAAGCTGGATACAAAGTTTCCAGAGCCAAAGCACAGCTATGCCAGAAAGAAGTGAAATACTTGGGTTTTCGTATTACCCAAGGAAGCAGAAGATTAGGCAGAGAGAGAAAAGAAGCAGTATGTAGAATTCCAACTCCAACAACCAGAAAGCAAGTCAGAGCCTTTCTGGGTGCGGCAGGATATTGCCGAATCTGGATACCCAACTTTGCCCAAATTGCCAAACCACTGTATGAAGCCACAAAAGGAGAAGAAAAGTCACCACTGGAGTGGGGACTTGAGCAGGATACAGCCTTCCGGAAGCTAAAAGAAGAATTGATGTCATCACCAGCACTTGGACTACCAGATGTCCACAAACCTTTCCACTTGTTTGTACATGAAGCACAGGGAAATGCCTTAGGCATGTTGACTCAGAAATTGGGAAATTGGGAGCGACCTGTAGCCTACCTATCGAAACAATTGGACCCTGTGGCCAAAGGATGGCCACCTTGCTTGAGAGCAGTTGCAGCTACAGCGTTACTAGTGAGTGAAGCAGACAAACTCACACTAGGACAGAACATACGAGTCACTGTGCCACATGCAGTCCTTGCCCTTATGGAACAAAAAGCAAATTATTGGCTCACCAATTCCCGAATGTTGAAGTACCAGAGCATGTTATGTGAAAACCCACAGATACAACTCGAAGTGAGCCATGCCCTGAATCCAGCCACCTTGATACCCATCAGTGAAGAACTCCCAGAACATGACTGTATCGAAGTCATGGAAACTGTGTTTTCCAGTCGACCTGACTTAACAGATGTGCCCATAGACAATCCCGACCAGATCTATTATGTCGATGGGAGCAGTCTCATCCTTGATGGACGACGCTGTGCCGGATATGCAGTCGTCACTCAACACAAAGTAGTTGAATCATCAGCCCTAGCCTCAGGCACATCAGCCCAGAAAGCCGAATTGATAGCACTCACCAGAGCATTGTTGTTAGGAGAAAAACTTGTGCTAAATGTATATACAGATTCCAAATATGCCTTCACTACCTTGCATGCCCATGGAGCTCTCTATAAAGAAAGAGGACTCATCACATCCGGAGGAAAATCAGTCAAATATGGTCCCGAGATATTGATGTTACTTGATGCAGTTTGGGCCCCAACACGTGTAGCTGTTATGCATTGCAGAGGACATCAAGCAGGAAAAGGAGAAGTTGCCCGAGGAAATAGATTTGCAGATGCCTCAGCACGACAAGCAGCTATGACAGGACAAATTGCCCCACAAGCTATGCCAATGCAAGCAGCATTGTTTCCAGTACCCTTGAATCTATGGACCCCACGATATACCACCAAAGAATTGGATTACTATTATGACAGAGAAAATGGAATACTGAAAGATGGATGGATTGAGCTGCCACCAGAAGAGGGCAGTCAACCTCCAGGACGAATAGTAATTCCTGAACTATTAGGACCATCCTTTGTCAAAGCTTTCCACGAAGCCACCCACTATGGGAAGAGTGCTATGGAAAAAGCACTCAGACCACATTTCTACATCCCTCTGATGACAACCATATCAGCCTCAGTAGCACGTCAATGTGTAACTTGTGCCAAAAATAATGCCAAGCAAGGCCTCATTACGGCACCCCGAGTTCAGTCAGGAGGTGTCACCCCCATGCACAACCTCCAAGTTGATTTTACCGAAATGCCAAAAGCCAATGGATACCATTATCTACTAGTATTAGTTTGTACTTTCTCTGGGTGGGTAGAGGCATTCCCAACCAGAACTGAGAAAGCCCGAGAAGTTACCAAAGTCTTAATGAGAGAGATTGTCCCCAGATTTGGAATCCCAGCAGTAATAGGGTCAGACAATGGACCCTCATTTGTCTCCCAAGTTACTCAGCAGTTAGCAAAAGCTTTGCAGATACAGTGGAAACTCCACACTGCATACAGACCCCAGAGTTCAGGGAAAGTTGAGCGAATGAATCGTACCTTGAAAGCCCAAATGTCCAAGCTTTGTCAGGAGACACACTTGAAATGGCCTCAAGTGCTCCCCATAGCTTTACTCAGAATACGCTCAGCCCCTGTAAAGTCAACAGGATTTTCCACTTTTGAAGTTTTGTATGGTAAACCCCCACCTATAGTGCAGGGAGTCAAAGGAAGTTTAGCCCAGATTGGTTCAGAAGTAACCAGACAAGAACTCCTAGCTCTTAGTTTTGTTCTGCAGACTCTCCATACGTGGATCCAAGACCAGTTGCCTATCAACTTGACGGAACCCTTGCATCCCTACCAGCCTGGTACTTCGGTGTGGATCAAAGATTGGAAGAAGATACCGTTGGAACCCCATTGGAAGGGACCGTACACCGTCATCCTGTCTACCCCAACTGCAGTAAAGGTAGCCGAGATCGACGCCTGGATCCACCACAGCAGAGTCAAGCCCGCCGCCGATCCTGAACCAGAGCAGTGGACAGCAGAACAGCATCCTGATGTACCCTTGCGAGTTACTTTGAGACGGCAACCAGCAGCTTAGACACTTCATCACAAGTGCTTTGCAGTAGCCAAGTCTTTCGAAGAGGATTGCTGTTTTCCATGCAGCAACAGTTTTGTTTCAACGAACCCAACTTGTGTGTGATTTGACACACTACTTTGAGACTACATTGACTAAGCCAGACTTCACAAGCCAACTGAATTGCTAAGTTGGTTAATGTGTACTGGACATCTTGAGGATCTTCAATCAACACTCAGCCCCCGTTAAATTGCTTCATTAGCAAACGGGACGAAGAATAAAAGACCGTCGTGATCAAGACCAGCAAGCTGAGGATTCAGAAGAACTCCAATCAACATCAACATGTATCTTTGTTTTTGCTTTGCCTTGGTTGCCTTCTTTGGAGGTTTTGAACTGACTTATGCTTTACCTCCATGCACTGCTTGCATTACTTCTACTAGAACTGGACTGAAAGTAACTCAGACTTTGCTTTACCATTCTTACTATACCTGCAAGGGAACAATAACTCAGTGTATCTATAACACCACTGAACTAAATGTTTGCACTCATGGCAAAATCAAAGCATGCTATAATCCGCATCAGAATCCATCCTATTACACGTTGGAAATAAGATGGAAGGATGCAGATGGACCTATATTAGCTGCTACACCACCACTTAAAGACATTACTAAACCTGCTGTTTTGAATTTTGATGCATGTAATGCCATTAATAGAGATAGTTATTCCACCTGTGGTACATGGGAGAAAGCGTATCGAAATGACCATAAGTACATGTGTCCAGAAGGTGCCACAGGATGGAGAAAGTGTACAGGGAAAAAGGAACCAGGCTATAGTACTGCCCCAGCAGCAGACTACTATTGCCCGTATTGGGGATGTGTTTTTTATGCTACCTGGAACACTGGTATAACTGATGAGAAAATAGATAAATGGATGGCTACTCTAACCAAGCCAACCACAAATGATAAATGTCAGAAAGATGCTTGCAACCCCTTACACTTGCGTGTACATAATCCCCATGCATGGAAACAAGGATACAAGTTTGGTTTACGTATTGCTGGAGGAGCAATAGATACAGGGACCATTGTGTATATCAGATTGAATACTCAAGCCCACAAGTCATCTAAATATCATATTCATAATACCTTTTATGAAGCTATGCATGTAAATAAGTTTGAGATTCCTCATCCTTCACAGAATCTATTCCTAGAATTAGCTGGAGCAGTAGTATCTAGTCTGAAGATCACAGATTGTTATTTCTGTGGCGGAACCCAAATGGGAGACTAATGGCCCTGGGAAGCCCAAGAATTGAATTATTCCATGATTTACAATCAGACTGAATTACACAAGACTACCAGTGAATGGGTGTTAGCGCACTCAATCGTTGGACGTCTTTGCTATGCCAGAACTGGACCCCAGTTCACCCAAAAGGTAGGACAGCTGGTCTGTCTTAGCCAGAAATACTATAATGCCACGACCAAAAAGACAGCTTGGTGGTCAGGAATTAGACATCCTGAACCTCCTAACCCATTAGCTAGATTTCCTGAACTTGCAGGTCTATGGACTAACCTTGCCAAAGTCCAAGCCTGGCAAGCCCCACCTGGCCTATATTGGATCTGTGGAAACCGAGCATATGCACAACTCCCGCCACACTGGGGAGGAGCATGTTTCTTAGGAACCATCAGACCTTCTTTCTTCCTGTTAAACACTGAACATGGAGAACAATTAGGATACCCTGTATACACTACCCACCGACACAAAAGAGCATTGAGACAGAAAAGAGAAGCCTTACAGATAGGCAAGTGGGAGAAGTGGCAAGGTGATGATTGGCCACCAGAAAGAATTATTGAGTATTATGGACCTGCCACTTGGAATGATGATGGTATGTATGGTTATCGCACCCCAATTTATATGATTAATCGTATTATTCGCTTACAAGCAGTAGTTGAAATAATAACAAATGAAACTAGTCATGCTCTTACGCTCTTAGCTAGACAAAGTACTCAGATGCGCACTGCTATATACCAGAACCGCTTAGCACTTGATTATTTGTTAGCAGCTGAAGGAGGAGTATGTGGTAAGCTGAATTTAACTAATTGCTGTTTGAAAATAGATGATAAAGGTCAAGTAGTTGAAGAAATTGCTAAAGATATGCAAAGACATGCCTATGTGCCAGTACAGACTTGGCACGCATTGAAATTTCCTAACTGGTTTGCTAACCTTTTCTCTTGGCTGGGAGGATTTAAGACTTTCATTGTTTTAGTACTAATCCTTGTTGCTGTTATCTTTTTATTACCATGTTTAATCCCATGTTGTATGCGTTCCATTCATAGTGCTATTGATAACACAGTAGAGCGGAAGACCACAACTAAAATAATGGCTTTATACAAAGCTAGTCCTAGTAGAAATCCTTCAATCATGATGTGATTCTTCTAAAAGTGATTTAATTCTCACACCTTATTGAGTAATAGGGTGAGATTAATCAAAGGGGGGAATGTGGCAGGTGCAGGCCTGTGACCCACGGTGTCTGACATAAGCAGGCCAGCATGGCTAGCTTGACCTGTAAATGAGGCCTGTGGAGAGGCATATAGGATTGCACATCCCCCAATATGCTGCTATTGTAAGATAGAACTCAGTAGAAGTATTGAATTAGCTTAGGTAAGCAGAACTGTAGAACTGAGAAATGGAAAAATACAGAAAAGACATGTTTAAAAGTTACTGATAAGAAAAAGTACATCTGCAAAGAAATAATGAGGAGTGCTGACAGATGAGTTACAGAACCTTGCTCTTCTACAGGCACAAATTGGTTCTATAACCTTGAGAGTGTGAAAGTAACAAGTTGATGAACTGGCCATTGTAATTGGGACTAGAAGGGGGGCATGCAGGTGCCATGCCCACAGAAGGGACATAATTGGATAAACTTATCAGTACCGGGACCAATGGAAGAGGTACGGGAGGTACGGGAGGTTACCGGGACCAATGAAATGTTTTTCTATACCTAGAATGGAACAGAAGTCTATAAAAGTTGTTGTAATGCTTGAAAACTTTGCTCAGCCATTTTGAAATTGACTTGCTTGAGACTTGTGCACAAATAAATGATTTGGACCTTCTGAACAGACTCCTGGTATCATTGGTTTGTCTGCGCTTTGCTGCTACAGAACCAAATTAGAACAGTTCCCGAAATGCAAAAAGATGCCAGATGATCACTGAGAACAGAATGATTAACTAAATCAAAAGCAGAGCTTAAATGATTTAAGTTGCACGGTAATAGCACAAATGGAACAGTGACCACATTTAAAGTGTCCCTTCAACTCTTTATAGTTGATCATATTTTATCCTCATAAATTCTTTCTCATAAAGAATCTCTTTAAGATTTTGATCCTGTGCATATGCCACCCTTAAATTGACATTCTTAAAAATATAATTATCAGATATGATTATCAGATATGATCCAAACAACACCCCTCAATAGGGATAGAAGGTCAGTATCACTCAATTCTCTGTTAGTCCCTAAATCAATAACACAATACACCAAAACTACTACTGACAGGGCTTTCTTTTTCTGTGCACCAAGGTGTTGGAACAGCCTTCCTCAAAACATCCGATCAATACCAGACCTTTTGCAGTTTCGAAAAGCTTTGAAACACTACCTCTTCCTCTTGTCTTATCCATTAAACAATCCAGATAACACAACCTACCCACAGACCTTCCAAACATACAGATTCAATACAGACACCCCACAGACCTCCCATACACAATACTGAAGCCAGGATGAGATCATGTCTGTTATATTAATTAATTACCCTGTTATCTGAGTTGTATTTCCTGTTTTTTCTGTAAACACAAAGTACCGTTGAATTGTGTAACTCCTTGTTTATTGTAAACCGCGCTGATGCTGAATAGTGCGGTATATAAGAGACTATAAATAAATAAATAATAAAATAATTTGTCTGCAAAATTGTCCAGAATCCAGGATTCTGCAGAATCCTGTTTGCATCTCTAGAGAGAGTTGAACCTCTAGTTACAAAAGTAATAGCATCCTCATCTTCAATTTTATGTTTATAAGCTGTCTTAATTAGAGCAATTCTCTGGACATGCCTAGGCATGCGCGTCCTCTATTGAATGGCAATGTCTCTCGTTCAAGTTCATTGTGCTTATCCTAAAAAACTGACTGGCTAGGTGTGTCTCGAGGATTGGGTTGAGAGCTCCTGCTTTAGAAGGATAACCCCTCTCTTGAAAAATATACCACGCACACACATCTTTGTACAAGAGTTTTCTATGACTGTTGATTGAGCACATGCTCGGTTGAGTGCAGTTTTCACCAAAGCATGTATTGCTGAGGTCTTTTTCTCCGCTGCGCAAAGTTTACATAATCCTGAGGATATGTTTTGAGAGTATTTTTCATTTTGGTTTGAGTTACTTCACCTCTCACCTTCTGTTTTTAGTATATTAAGAATGACAATAAACAATAAATAAATTAAAGGTCTAATTTGATTTTGTAGCGTTGTATTAAAATCACAAGCAACAAGAATTATTCCTTTGGCTACCAATGGTAATTGACTTGGGTAAAGAATCCCCCTTGTTAATCTTTTAGCTTTGTTTTAGGGGAGAGCAATAAATCATTACCAAAAAAACAACATTTGGGGTGAAAAATTAGGAGTTGTGAAAATGTTTACTCATACTTTTATCTGTTTCATGTTGCTTTCTAGCTTTGTCTCACTCCATTCCCATTCAGAGAACAGTCAATTTTTCTTCCTAATTAGCCCATGGGCCCTGCCACCCTCCAGAGCAGGCCATCATACAGCTAACCCTGGAACCCCCACACTACTCTTGACTAACCCATGTAATCAGCATATCCCTTAAGGCCAGTCAGACAAATGTAACATTGACCCTGAACCTTTACACGCCTGTCCACTGGTCCATACGCCTCATGTCTTTCACTAGTGCTCACTGTCAGATGGCAAAAGGAACATTCACCTTCCACTGTGTACACATATACTGGTCACCACAACAAGCAAACCAGACATAAAAAACACAATTGGCTTTTATATAGAGAGTAAAAAGATTCAGCAGTACTGAAGATGTTGTTATATTATGATGCTACTTCTTTTGGCCAGATGTGCTGAACATTCTTGTGTTTTTTCCATGTATACAAAGCCCTTTTCAACAGCTGGCCCCTTATTTATTTAAAAATGTTTGTATGCATTTTCCTGAGCAAATCTCCTTTTGTTTCTTTTTAGATCCTGAATTTATCTGAACTGAGCGATGATTCCAAGTATAAAAGTAACAAACTCAGGGTAAAACACAGGAAAGAACTTGTCGGGATATTATCAGAACGGTAAGCTTACTAAAAATTGGAGATATTCTTCAAGATATTTATCAAGCTTATGTTATGTAAACCCAAGGAGCTGGGGCAAAAAAATACAGAACCCCCTTTAAAAATAGCTATAATCAATTAAATACCAGTTACTAAAATTCTTAATATTAAATATTAATTTAATAGTGAATTGGCAGAACATACAAAGATCTATTAGTAAAACAGAGGTTTAAATCACTTTAAAACAAATATCACTTTCCAGAGCCACAGATAAAGTATATATTTTACAAATCAACACAAATTGTCCGATTATCATCTTTAGAACAAATATGAGTGACCAAAATGTTTTTGCATAAAAAATCAGTTTCAAGGATGTTGATGTTGAAGGACAACTAACTACAGGGAGTCACCAAGCAGCCTAAGAGAACAGAAGAAAAGTAAAAAAAAATGTGGAAAAGAAAAAGGGGTAAAAATCAAATTATGGATTAGCTAAAACATAATTAGGAAATAAATAATCAGACAGCACAGACCTCACAAGGGAACTGCTAGCTCAATCATACAAAAAACAAGATGGAAAAAATAGTCCCACTACAATAAAAATATGCCAATTATATGAAAAAAAACCCAAAACAAATAAAAGCAAAAAGTCAAAAGACAAAGTAATAATAATTTCCTTATCGTCCCTCCAGTCCAGTCCCGACCTGTGAGTAGGCTGATTACTTCCATGATAAAATCCATAAGATCACTCTTCAGTTTCCCTCTAAATCCATGATTTCCCTTTAATGCTTTCATTCTCTCCCCCATTCTCATCCTACCATCTCTTCCTTCCCCACGATTTCTATTGATGAAACTGCTCCTCTTTTCTCCTCCAAGCTCACCACTTGCTCCTCTGATCCTATCTCCTCCCATCTCCTCTCCTCTATTTCCTCTACCGTTGTCCCCTCCATTTCTCATATTCTCAACCTTTCACTCTCCACTGCTACTGTCCTGGCTAACTTTAAACATGCTGTGGTCATGCCTCTCCTTAAGAAACCCCCACTTGATCCCTCTTGTTCTTCTAATTATCGCCCCATCTCTCTCCTTCCTTTCATTTCTAAACTGCTTGAATGTGCAGTTTACTGCTGTTGTCTTGATTTCCTCTCTTCCCATGCTCTTCTCAATCCCTTTTTTGTCCTTTGCACTCTACTGAAACTGCTCTTGTCAAAGTCTCTGGTGACTTGTTCCTGGCTAAATCTAAAGGCCTTTACTCTGTCCTTATCCTCCTTGACCTTTCTGCTGCCTTTGACACTGTTGACCATGATCTTCTCCTTGACACTTTGTCCTCGCTTGGCTTTAGGGACTCTGTTCTCTCCTGGTTCTCCTCATCTCTCCCATCGCTCCTTTAGTGTATGTTCTGGTGGCTCCTCCTCCTCTGTTACCCCGCTCTCGGTTGGTGTCCCTCAGGGTTCTGTCTTGGGTCCCCTTCTTTTTTCTCTCTATACCCAATCCCTTGGTGCGCTTATTTCCTCTCATGGTTTTCAGTACCATCTCTATGCTGATGACTTCCAAATCTATCTCTCTACTCCTGATCTTTCTTCTGCTTTCCAGTCCTCGATCTCTTGCTGTCTCTCTGCCATTGCTGCCTGGATGTTCCATCATCGCCTGAAATTGAACATGGCCAAGACTGAACTTCTTGTTTTTTCTCCTAAAATTTCCCTTTCTCCTTCTTCTTTTTCAGGCTCTGTTGATGGCTCTGTTCTCCAACCTGTTTCATCTGCTCGCAATTTGGGTGTTATTTTTGACTCTTGGCTCTCTTTCTCCTCTCATATACAACTCATCACTAAGACCTGTTGCTTCTTTCTCTTCAACATTGACAAAATCCGCCCCTTTCTCTCTGAGCTCACTACTAAAACCCTCATCCATTCCCTAATCACCTCCCACCTTGATTATTGTAACCTCCTTCTTGCTGGTCTCCCTCAGTCTCATCTCTTCCCTCTTCAGTCTATTCAGCACTCCGCTGCCCGTTTGATTTTCCGTCAGCCTCGTTTAGCCCACATCACTACTCTCCTCAGATCTCTTCACTGGCTCCCTATCCGTTTCCGTATTCACTTTTAGCTTCTCCTTCTGACCTATATGTGCATTCACTCTGTGGCTCCTCAGTACCTTTCTTTTCTGATTTCTACCTATTTCCTCCCTTGTGTACTCCATTCTTCTTCCCAGTTGCTTCTTGCTTTGCCCTTCTCCTCTATTGCCAACTCCAGATTTCGCTCTTTTCACCTTGCTGCTCCTTACACTTGGAATAAACTTCCTTTGTCTATACGTCAGGCATCTTCTTTGCTCCTCTTCAAACTCAAGTTAAAAGTTCATCTTTTTGCCTCTGCCTTTGGCTCTTGATTTTGCTGTTCTCCTTCCTTCCCCTCTTTTATTTCACCTTTCTTTCTTCCTCTTACACTTGTTCTTACCTCTTTCCTTTATCTTGTCTCTTTGCCCTTGTTCTTATCTTTTTCTACTCCTTTTCTTGCTTTGTCTTTTTAGATTGTAAGCTCTTTTGAGCAGGGACTGTCTTTTTGTGTTTTCATTGTACAGCGCTGCGTGTGCCTGGTAGCGCTTTATAAATGCTTAGTAGTAGTAGTAGTAGTAGTAGTAGTCACACCCCACCAGCATATTAGAGATTGAGCATGTCAAGACACAAAGGTAGGACACAAAACCTCTCGACCCATAAAAGTCCTCCAAGGAGTACCACAAGGATCTGCCCTCTCAGCCCTACTATTCAACATCTACATCCAGCCAATATGCGACATCCTGAAAAAGAACAACGTCCAATATACAATCTACGCAGATGATATCATGATATACACACCAATCACAGTTGACAACCCGGACTACTCAAAAATAACAAACTGCCTCACACAAATGACAAGATGGTGTCAAAACAACAACCTCTCAATCAACTACAACAAGACTGAGGCACTAATCATCACTTGCAACCCAGACTTCATCCACCCACCAGACATCAAAATACAAAACACAACCATTCCAATAAAAGCGGAAGTAAAGTACCTCAGAGTTACCCTGGACAATGAGCTGAACCTCAAGACACACATAAACAAAACAATCAAAAATGCATACTACAGGATGAGAATCATCAGAAGACTTAAGCCCCTTCTAGCCACTGAGCACTTCCGTACTGTATGCCAGGCTTGTCAGACGGCTGCCTGGGTGAAAATCTTCACACTCTTGGCAAGTGCATATATCTATATGATTGGCAAGGTATTGTGGGCAATGTAGCTCATTCACACCAGACACAGCTGCTAACAATAATTTAGTTGTGCTCTTGGGTAAAGCCAATAAGATATTTATTTATGGGGTTATTTCTCCCAACACAGATATGCTTGGTAGCACATAAATTAGGTTACTTGCTTTCAGTGTTAACTTGGAAAAACAAAGTTAAAATCAGGAAAACAACAAATGAAAAGTCACAAAGCAAGAAACAAACTGTTCTTTTCAGGTTAACTTCTGATTACTTCCCACATAGATACAGAAGTGATTCTCTCCTAGCTCACAAGCAATTAGGTAAGGCTTAATTGCTAGCAGTTACCAGCTGAAACCCCTTAGCTGGCTTGCCTTCCACTGTGTGGGTCAAATCCTGTTTCAGGAGCTTTTCTGAGTAGATTAAAGAACAAATTTGTATTTCTTTGTGATGGTTGCTGTACTTTATAACAGAAAGTTACCAACGGAGTTTAAATAGAGAGCAGTCCATATAAACAGGATCCTCATCTGCTATTATTCCCCCTTGTTCAACAAGCATGGGTTCAATATCATGGATTGGCACAGATGAATCTCTCAATGGAGCATTTTCAGGAGAATACTTGTTTCCCTGCTGTCTTTCAAGGTTATAGCTAGGGCATAGATCAGTGTTCATACCTGAACTTCCATTGCTGCTAGAGTTCCTCTCTATATAGCCTGGCCAGTATGTAGTCCAGTTCTTATGTCCAGCCTTCCAATCCAGATCCCTGGACACTGGATCTCTCTTCACATACCTTCTGGCTTACGTACTAATTGGCTTTCCTTGAGTTTCTCCAATCCAGTCCCGAAGCCCTCCCAAATTCCTCAGTGATGGTATGTGATGGCGGTCCCAGACTTGAAGAAATACATCATATGGTAAGGGGTCCAGAGGACAGTAGTACAGCCATCAGCACGTCGGGTCGCCATCAGAAGTGTAGATCCTTCTCACTTGACTTTTGGGAGCGGCGTGTACAGCTCCACACACAAAAAAAAGAAAAGGTAGATTAAGAGGGAAAGTTTTAAGGAGAAGAAAAAATGAATACATGATTGGATAAGTTAGAGGGGGGAGGTCTTCTGCCTGTTAAGGAGTAGGTTGAACAGTTATTCATTTATATATTACATTTCTTAATTGTTGCTCCCCTGAGTCTGCTTTGTCAAAACAATACTGGAGGCTGGTGGGAGGCGCCAGCTAACCATCTGGTGTGATGTTAAGAATCTTGACATGCTCAATCTCCAAGTGCTGGTGGGGTGTGACTACTCACAGGTCGGGAATGGACTGGAGGAACTCGAGGAAAGCTAATTAGCAGGTAAGGCCTAATTTCACCATAAATAATAATTGCGAAATATTAAACCAGGGTTTGGGTATTTTATTGTTACTGTATTTGCACTGTTCTAATGTTTTCTTGATCACTGGTGACCTGTCAATTATAAGAAAAACAAGGGAAAATCATTATTTTAAAGTGAGAATTACAGAGAGTAGTCCCTGGGATGCACCCGATTCTGCTCCCGCAGGGCTAGACGTCCCTGTAGAAGCAGAATAGCGGCATAATGGTGGATATCCAGGACGCACTCTGATTCAGGCACCCCGGACAGCCAGCTACCCGGCTAACCTAGCCAGGCTCCTGAATGGAGCCACAGTGCCATAGCGTCTTGTCGCTATGGCACCACAGCTCCTGAATGGAGCCGTGATCCCCGGCTGCAGAAAATAAACGTCTTTCCCCGCAGCCCATCCCCTGATCTGGCCTTCCATGATCAGGGTCGGGCTGCAGGGAACCCCCTATACCCCCTTACTTCATTGATTTTGCCTGGCTCCATGGCCTCCCGATGTCCAAGGAGGTGGAATAAGTCCCTCGTCTAAATTTCTGACCCCAGACCTACAGGGCTGACCTCAGAATTGGCCCTGTAGGTCCGGTGTTGCGTTCCCGCCTGCCCTCACTCCTCCCCTCACTCCTCCCCCAGCCCATCCCCTCCCTCCCACGAACAGAGCTCCCCGTACAAACTGGTTATACAAGTGGAGAGCTCTGTGGCCACCAGTGCGATCTGGACGTTTAGCAGGTCTGGACGTCCGGATCAGAATGACCCACCATCTGTATATTGACCTAAAAAGCCACAGATAGTGCACATATGCATTTAGGGGTTACATTTTTAAAGTCATTTTAGTGCATATATGGCAATATATGTGCCGAAAATTATATTTATAAAACTAGGTAAAGCATAAAAGTAAGTAACATTGGATGCAGGTGTGTACTTTTACAATAGGAGGTGCCAGAGGCACAGTTAGAGTAGAGCACAGGTGGAGTTGGGAAGTATAGACAGAGGGGTATGTTTACTAAGGAGTGCACTGATTGTGTACGTTTGACCTGCAAAACTAGCATGGAGGCCCATGCTAACTTTAGGAGGTACTGTATATGCATCGTCCCCTTGCCAGCGTATAGCACTATGCTAACCAGCATGTAAGTGCACACAGCCACCCAGGCCCGTACCTAGCCCTTTGCGAGCGGTGCGGCCGCATAGGGCGCAAAGGCTTAAGGGGTGCATTTTAGCTGTCTGCCGTTGCCTGCTGCCGCCACCTTTTCTTCTCTCAGCGGCGGCAGGCAATGGAAGACAGCTAAAATGTGCCCCTTAAGCCTTCTCGCCGGCATGCTAAGCAGATCTGTCCCTCCCTGCTTAGCATGCTGGCAACTTGCACATCGGGCGTGCCTCTTCTCTCCCGCCGCATGGGGGGGGGGCACGCGTCCGATGTGCAAGTCGCACAGGGCACGATTTACACTCGGTACAGCCCTGCCACCCACTGAAGAAGTGTTGAGTTCGCCCATGCTAATTGAGGGAGGAATGGCCTAGTGGTTGGGACAAGATTTTATTTTTTTATTTTTATTTAACAGTTTTTTTATACTGCCTTATCGTTAAATCAAAGCGGTTTACATCAAACTCACATGTTTACAGAGAAAGTATGAAACTTGTAATTACATTAACTTATGAAGGAGCTAGGGTGGGGAGGAAGGGGAGGGAGACATGCAGGTGAAGCAATAAAGCATAACTTATGTACAAAGAATATATATACTGTACAATGAGGTAAATTGCATGGGTTTAGCTATTCCAGAGTTAGATGGGGTCAACTATATTCGGGTTATGTGAGTTCATTGTATTGATCTGCAAACAGGAAGGTTTTTAGCTGCTTTCTAAAATCCTTCATGTTGGTGGTGGATCTCAGCTTCACAGGTAGAGTGTTCCAGATTATGGGTGCAGCAAGAGAGAAAGATACCCTAGGCCAGAGGGATGGGTTCAATTCCTGCTTAGGGACTGTAGTCTCAGGCCAAAGGGATTGGGGTTTCTAGTCCTATAGACACTCCTTGTGGCCTTGGGCAAGCCACTTACCCCTCTGTTGCCTCAGGTACCATGTAGACTGTGAGCCCTTCAAGGACAAGGGAATGTATCCAATACCTGCTTATAGTGTGTGTAAACCACTTTGATGCCCTTCAGTCTGGGCAGTATATCAAGAAATTACATAAACATATACATTTGCAGTTAGCATTTGCCCAAAACACTCACACACTGTGATGCACCATCATTGCCCATACTAGCTGTTCTTCCTTATGGCAAATTCCACATGTAGCAGATCACAATGTTTGTCTTTAAAAAAAAAAAGCATTTGATCAGACCAATGCCAGCTGGTGAACAAAATACATTTTATAGGGAAGATGAAGGGAATATGTCCCTTCTGCAGCCCTTTCTTTAGCATGCATCCTCATTCCAACCCAGTTCTCATAGTCTTAAGGTTATGTAGGCAAACCTCAGGTGAATTCTGACAGGTAGCCTTTACTTTTGTTGACAAAGAACCAGTATGGACTACCAGAGTTTGGTTCTCAGCTCTTCCTTTGCAGGCAATCTGGCATAGCAACATCATCGTACATTTTCTTGGTTCATGAGGAACTTGTCTTTCTCTCCATATGTTGTACTGAATAGCCAATTGGTACTTCTATTAGCAAAGCTTTGCCTGTATTGTTTTCCTTTACCTCTATATCTGAATTTCTATTATTAAGATTTTTATCAGTTGGAATGGGTGATATCTAGAGTGATCTTAACTTCCTTATTCTGCAGTGTTTTATTAGGACTGCAAGACCAGCATTTTTCTGGTACAAATATGTTGTAGTGTTTACATGGTTTCCACTGGATGAGATGTACTGCTTTAATCTGTCTTTCTGGGTATAGGCCTTATGACATCAGCATACACTACAGTAGCTGGTAATAACATAATAATAATCCAGTTCTGTTTTGCAGAATTTGCATTTGTCTATTTTACTGTTTTTTTCTGTACGGACTGTGAAGCATCTTGTTTGTTGTCCATGTTCTGTGCTGCCTTTATCAACTTCTTTAGATTTGTTTGCTCCTGCATCAGGTTTTGATCTACATGTGATTGCTGAAGTAATGTTTTGCATTTCCTGTTGTAGTGGTGCGTTTGCCACGTGTTTTTCCTTGTTTGCTGATATGATTTTTTAAGGAGTTGGGCCACCCAAGGACAACTTTTCTTAAGATAATATATTAAATTTTTTTTCCTCAAGAGTAACAAATATCTTCATCTACAAAATGCTTGTCCTGAAGTGAATGAGCCCTAGTTTCTTCTGAGTAGAATATTCAGATCATGTGCTTTTTGCTGCTTGTAAAAGATTAGAGGGGAATTTTAGAAGGGACGTCTAAGCCAGAATGTTTTGGAAAAAAAAAAAGCAGGCACATCCAGGTGCAGACATGGTTTCACAAATGTGGGTGTGCTTAATATGGACATATGCAGTGGCATTTACATAGACATTCCCAGAACTGTAGTTCAGAGCCTGGATGTCTAGGATAGCTTAATGGTTACAGTAGTGGGTTAGGAACAAGGTAGCTAGGGTTCAAAACCCGCAGATGCTATTATTGACATTGTGCTGAGTAATGGGGATGATGGAGTGCTATCTTTTCTACACTCTGGATGTTTCTGAGATCAGACAGGGACATCCATGTTCTTGGGAACGCCCTGACCATGCCTCCAGCACACCCCCGTTCAGACTTGTACGTCCTTACCCCGGGGACGTCCCCAGACCTGGCTTCTAAAATGGCTCTGGAGATGTCTCTATGCTTTGGACATCATTATGCCCATTTTCAGACATCCAAAGTATGAATAGAGTTTCCAAAATTACCTTAAAGTGGGTCTAACTGAAACCTATATTCAGCCATAGAACTCTCATCCTTTCTGTCTTTTCCCACCCTCCTTATCGATGGCCAGGATGGTGGTATGGGGCTTGTATCTTTTTCTTCACTGAATGTTTGGTCTTCTCTTCCTTTTATCTCTACTTATCTCTTTTATTTTGAATTTCACATTCCTGTTTTCAAAACTACTTTCAGTATTCTGATAATTACTGCTTCATTGTCCTCTTGGCTCTTCTGATTTGTATGAATATCTTGATTTCTTACTTTGATCTTTTCCCACTCCGTGTGCTTGTTTTTCTACTGAGGGACTTAATTTTTATTTAGACTGCTTGTCTCTCTCTCATTAGAAAATCTTCTTGTTGTTTTTCATTTCAACCCTATTTACTGTCATGTGCAGGAGTGCATGCAGTCCAAAGGTCTAGGAAATTGTTCACAGATATGACTTGAGTCCTTCAATCCACTCTCAGTGGCAGTCCAGTTTCCTTGGCTCAACAATAACAGATCAGCAGGGGTATCACAACTTCACAAAAGAAAACTGAAACATAACTGTTAGAGAACCAGGGTTTGTAACCCTGGGAATTGCCAGCTGTCTCAGAGAGTCCAAAAATGGATGCAAGAGAAAAAAGAAAAAATTCCTTAGCCCACAGTATTAATGACTTCTGGGGGCTTCCCAGCCCATTGTATGAGCAGAAGAGGAATCTAGTTCCAAATAACTAGAATATCTAGACTTCAGCATTTCCAAGAGTCCTGGAGTCAGCCTTAAAGGGAATAAAAAGTGAAACAAATACTTTTCCAAGTCCAAATAGCTTTCGAGCCAGTCGGGTTTTCATTGTCACCACAGAGTGTTCATTTGGGCCAGCTGACCTCACCCCAATGGGGCCAGGAAGGGAAGATAATTCCCTCCCTTCCTCTCTTGCAAAGGTAACAGTCTCGTTACTTAAACTAGTCCTTTTAAGAATACCACTTTATATCCTTGCAGAAGACAAAAAATAAACTTTGTTAAAACAGTAGACGTCCACCCCAGTTCTCTCCAAACACAAATACTTGTTCATTTCCTTCTCCTTTCTTTGGCTGGGAGATCACTGAGCAAGTGTTAGGAGGTGCACCACCCCTGAAAACTCCAGTCTGCTTAGTAGCTGCCCTCCTCCCACAATGCCAACATCTTTTTGATCTGGTTTGCTGCTGGAATGTTAAAGCAAAGTAAGCAAAGTTCATAATTGTTAGCAGCTGATTTCTTTTTTTTCATATTTTTATTTGACCAATGACACAAAACATACAACACATTCCTGATGGTCGAAACACACGTCAAACAGCTACAGCTAACACACATCCTGATCCAAAATACCACTGTTACTACCATCCTTCATCTCCTCCTCCAATGCATAAGTAAAATTCCCCAACTAGAACATCTCCTTTGCTCTTTCTTGCACATTATCAATGTTCTGTCACCATGGCCCAATTTTCGTATTCCCCCCCTTAACCCCGTCCACCAATCTGCCTTTCTCCCCTCCTCCCCTCCCTTCCCACTTTCCTACAACCCCCCCCCTCCAAAGTTGGTGAGTTTACAAGCATTCAAGGCACTCTTCCCTTGCTTTCCATTGTTCCCTTCGCTCACGGGATCCATGCTCCGTTTTATCTCTCAGTATCCATTCAGCCATATTTCTCATTCTAGTCTGCCACTCCACTATGGCCAGGACCTTATCCTCTATCCAATGTGCCACTATAGTTTTCTTTATATCCATAAAAAATAAACCTTAGAGAGTATATCCCACAATAATATCACTACCACCTTAAGAGATAACTCAAAGAAGAAAGAAAAAAGAAAATTTTTGTCGGAACTACTGCCATGAAAACGTACGTCCTCTCGAAGCAGAATGTTCCTTTTAATTAAGAATTTGAAAAAGGGATAGAAACCCTAAATATACCCAAAAGGATATCATAAACCCATAGGGTACAAACAAATGTGAAAGTGAGTTAATAAAAAACCTTGCTCGCACTCCATATCATAGCAGCTTATAGTAACCATAGGCACTTAGCTCAAGTCCTGGCTCCGATATAACATCGAAAATTTTCAAAATCATGGAGAGTGCATCCACAAGTGAAGATAATTATCCGCAAGAATCAGAAATCCTAAATCGGAATGTTGACCCAACGTTGCGTTTCGGGCTTATGTACTTCCCAGCCCTTCTTCTTCCCAGCAACTGTTTTGAAGAAGGGCTGGGAAGTACATAAGCCCGAAACGCAACGTTGGGTCAACATTCCGATTTAGGATTTCTGATTGTTGCGGATAATTATCTTCACTTGTGGATGCACTCTCCATGATTTTGAAAATTTTCAATGTTATATCGGAGCCAGGACTTGAGCTAAGTGCCTATGGTTACTATAAGCTGCTATGATATGGAGTGCGAGCAAGGTTTTTTATTAACTCACTTTCACATTTGTTTGTACCCTATGGGTTTATGATATCCTTTTGGGTATATTTAGGGTTTCTATCCCTTTTTCAAATTCTTAATTAAAAGGAACATTCTGCTTTGAGAGGACGTAAGTTTTCATGGCAGTAGTTCTGACAAGAATTTTCTTTTTTCTTTCTTCTTTGAGTTATCTCTTAAGGTGGTAGTACTATAGTTTTCTTGGCAAGCAGAAGCGCCACTTGCGCTATCCTCTTCCTCGCCAGACCCAGCACCTTGCCATCTAAAATCATCCCATCTCCCAACAAGAGGGCTTTATAGTCCCATTCCACCCTGGTGCCAAGAATCACCTGCAGTTTCTGCAGCAATTCCCTCCAGTACTGCTGCAACATCGGTCACTCCAGGAAGAAATGTATCCAAGTCCCCTTCATGCTCTTGCATCTCTGACAATTTGGATTATCCCAGATGCGCATTTTAGCCCTCCTTTCTCTTGTTAGGTAAGCTCTATGTAATATTTTGTACTGCATTTCCTTTGACGTGTGCATATATGATTCCATATACAGTCTCCCTATGAGTTTTCATCAACTTCCTCCCCCAATTCCCTTGTCCATGCTGCCTCCAGCTTTTGATGCCTCTCTTTTATTCCATGCCTCTCTAGCTGCTTTGTGCCAATATGCTATTCTATTATGCTGACCTGTGGTCGCCATGAACATTTGATCTAATTCTGTAAATCCTCTTCGGTCTTCTGCCGTCCTGAACTTGTTATTGATATAGTGACGACATTGCAGGTACGCCATCAGGTGCTTGTTTAAGGCCCCCCATTCCTCCTTGAATTGGTCAAAGGTGGGCACACTCCCCCATTCTTTATCCAAACTCTGGCCCATATACCTACAGCCCTGCTTCGCCCACCGTTTAAAAACTACATTGTCATTTCCTGGAGGGAACTCAGGATTCCCTAACAATGAGCCAAATGGTGATTTTCTCCTAGACCCTCCCCCCATTCTCACTCTCCACCACTGTCAGGCTCTTCTTAAAGGTTCAGTAACGCATCTAGCCCATTGGGCCTCATCCCACTGTCTGTGTTTAAGCTGAAGCAGATAAAAAGCTTTGTAAGGCGCACATCCCTGATCGAATAGCCCTTGAGGAGCATTCCTGTCCTCCCCTGTGTATAATTCGTGCACCCATGTAAGTAGCATGGCTATGTTATAAAGACGTAAATCTGGAAGGTTTAAGCTCCTCCTTTTCTACCCAGCGTTAGTTTCGCATAGCTAATCCGTGCAGTCTTTCCCCCTCCACAAGAAGGCGGTCACCACCCCTTTGTAGGTACGCTCTTCTACTCCTTTGATCCACAGGGGTAGTACTTGCAGGGGGTATAATAAGCACAACAGCCATACCATTTTAATGATCACTACTCTCCCGAACAGTGTAAGCGGTAGATCCCTCCACCTGTCACACCATTCTTTCATTTGTTTTAATTTTTTCCCTATGTTCTTCCAATACACAGCCTTTTGATCAGCACTAAGGTGTACACCCAAATACTTCATAGTTTCCCTGGCCCACTTAAGCGGGAAATCTCTTTTATCCCTAGCAGGGCATTTTTTATTCATCTCCATCGCTTCTGACTTACTCCAATTGACCTTAAGCCCTGCAAAGGTGCCAAATTGAGTACCATTTCCATGACCTGGTGTATCGATTCACATGCTTTTCCTATGAATAACAGTTTGTCATCCGCAACAAGATTAATTTTATAGGTCTCCGAACCCACCCTTACACCTGGCCACTTTTGCGTTGTGCGAATCTTAATAGCTAATGGTTCAAGGGACAGCAAAAAAAGCATGGAGGACAAAGGGCAACCCTGTCTTGTGCTGTAGCACAGAGGGAAGCTCTCTGTCAGTGCCCCATTTACCAAGATACTGGCCTGGGATTTATGATACAGCACTCTAATCCATTCTAAGAGTGCCCCCTTAATTCCATATTGTTCCACCATCTAAAACAAGTATTCCCACGATACATTATCAAAAGCCTTCTCCGCGTCCAAACTCATTATGATGTTGTCACCTGCTTTCATCCTCCCATCTCGTAATATGGCCATCACCTTCAATAAGTTGGTGGAGGCAAACTGCCCCAGTACAAAGCCCACCTGGTCCAGGTAAATGAGGTTCAGAATCACTCACGCCAACCTCCATGCTAGGATTGCAGCCACCAACTTAACATCCTGGTTCAATAAAGAGATAGGTCTGCATGACCCCACCAGCTCTCTATCCCTTCCCGGTTTAGTCAAGACAACTATCATGGCTGCATTTTGCCTTCCCCCTAGGTCTCCCCTGGCAAGCGCTGCCTCACATTGCTTTTGGAAGGGGTTGGATGATCTCCCTGTCCAGGATTTTATAAAACTCTGCTCCCAAACCATCGGGGCCAGGGACCTTTGCCAACTTAAGTGCTTGAATAGCCCTCTTGATTTCCCCTGTTGTGAAAGGGTGGCTAAGCCCCTTCTGCTCTTCCATCATCACTTTAGGTAACTGCAGCCCCTGAAAAAAATCCTCCCTACTTAACTTGTCCTCAGGCCCCTTACTGTACAATGCCTTATAAAATTGTTGAAACTGCTTTCGTATACCTTCCTTCTCCTCTAGCCCATCCTGTGAGTTCCGCAATCCCTTCACTATAGTTTTGTGTTTCGCAGGACTAACCAGGGGGGCCAACATTTGTCCACATTTATTTCCCCACTTGTGAGCTGGTATTTATAAACTTTAATGTTCCCCTCCGCTCTCTGGGACAGCAGAGCATTCAGCTCGTTTCGCAAGGTTAAATATTATTCCCTGTCTTTGGAGTCCATATAATTGATATGCTTCCTACACAATGCCTGCAGCGGTCATGAAAGATCTAAAATTTGGGCATTATTGAGCCTTTTCTTTCCAACTGTGTATGCTATTATGCATCCCTGCATGGTAGCCTTAGCAGCCTCCCAGAGCACCCGAGGGTCCATTCTGCCTGTATCATTCTCTCCCCAAGCCTCCTTTAAATACTGGTGGAATGCTTTGTCTTTATAAAGGGTTGGGTTAATTCGCCATTGAGTTTTGGCTGTCCTGCCCCCTTTTCCTAGCCACACCGAGGCATGATCCGACAACCCAATATCCCTTATTTCCACTCACTCAACTCTTGGTAACAAAGATTCTGTTGTCAAAAGTTAATCTAGTCAAGCATAGCTATTATGAGGGGTGGAATAAAAAGTGAAATCCACCTCCTCTGGGTGCAGAGTTCTCCATACATCTATCATCCGATGTTCGCCCACCAGATAGTCCACCCCTTTTCCTTGGTTTCCCCTTTGCGTCCCCCGTGGTGGCTTACAATCAATGGTCAAGTCCAGAGGCAGGTTAAAATCCCCCCCAGTGACCTACTAATACCCTCCAAATTGCAAGAGCTTGGAACTGAGTATGAGAGAGAATTTGTGGCGATACATATTAGGCGCATATACATTGCAGAAACTGTCTTTTGCCCTCCCAACTGTCCATTCATCAGGTGATATCTACACTCGGGGTCAGTAATGCATTGGTGTATGTCAAAAGGTACCCGCTGATGGAGCAGGGTGGAACCCCCCTTTGCCTACCATTGTATGACGAATGGCCCAATTGCCCTATCCAGCCTCTTTGGAGTTTCCCATGCTCCTTCGCATTCAGGTGAGTCTCTTGTAGCATTACTACATCCACTCCCTCTTTTCTTAAGATAGTTAAGCAACTTAGTGTGTTTTATCGGTGAGTGGATCCCATCTACGTTCAAGGTGTAAATTTTCAATCTATCCAATGCCATTGCACTCTGCATCCTCTATATTTATGCACTGTTGTCTGAACCTAATAGGGTTGCCCATCTCCCAGCCGCATAGGCCCCCCTGCTCTCCTTTTGCCTCCATGCCCCACCCACACCGACTTTGCCTTCCCCTCCCCACCCTCTCCCACTGCCCACCCCTTGCTTGGTCCTCCCGTACTCTCTCCTAACTCTTCCCCTCTCCTGACCATGTGTGACGGCCCCCCCGCTCCCAGTACCCCTCATGTGGACCCTCCATCCACCACATCCACCCCTGGCCATTTATCCCCCACACCACTGTCCCTCTTCCCCTTAATTGTTTCAATTATTAACTGTATACATTCACTGCGCCCGATGATCATATCCTCATCCCCCTATAAATCCCTTAGGACCGCTTGCCCACCTACATTCTTACTCCAGTCCAGCAGTTAATTGTCCAACACAGATCCATTGGGCCCAATGCTCTCTCCTGATGCTGCTCTTTTAGCAGCTTTACTTCATCTGTCCACCAGTCTCTGCGTAGCCCATACTTAAGGAAAGGAGAAGCTCCACAGTTCATTTACTGCTGCTTTTATCATCTAAAAAGAAAAAAGAACAGATCAAAGAGGATGGAGGAAGTGGTATGCTTGTCCAACTATGTCCTCTGATGTAGCAGACCCATTCCTCCCACCCCCTAGGCATTGATCCAATAAAGGCCTTTAACTCCACTGGGGTCTCAAAGTAGGACGTTTGGTTCTCATAGTGTACTTTCACCTTTGCAGGGTATTCTAATGCAAACTGCAGACCCCTCAGAGCTAGCTGAGAGCAGTATGGTGCCATGCTTTGGCACCTCTCCGCCACTCAGAATAGTCACTGAACATTAGTAGCTTATGGCCTTTATATTCCAACTGCCTGTTCTTGTGATATTCCCCCATCAGCCTGTCCTTGTCTGCAAAATTGAGTATATGTGCAATTACCGGTCTGGGTCTATCATTCCCCTCTTGTCGAGGCCCCAGCCGATGCACTCGCTCCACCAACAATCGCACTCCCACTTTTACCACTCCCAGCTGTTGTGGCATCCATTCTTCGAAATTGTCTCTGAGCTCATTCTCTCTGCATGATTCAGGGAGACCTATCACCCGCACATTGTTTCATCACCCTCTGTTTTCCTGGTCATCGATTTGTTCTGTGAGTGCCTTACAGTGCCCCTCTAGTTGTGCCACTTGCCTCTCCAAGGCCTCTGTGCTACTCTCCTACTGCTCCACACGTGCCTCCAGCTGCTGAACTCGCTGCATCTGAGACTCAAAGCTGCCCTTCAACTCCTCTAGCGAGGCATGTAGGCAAGAGAGGCGTTCGTCAAGCATCACAGTCAATGAACGAGTAATTTCCCATATTGCTTCTTTCTGCAATGTGATAACCACTGCGTTTTGCTCTGCCGCCATTTTTGATGTTCTGTCCTTTATAGGCCTGGGAGGTTTTGTGGGTATTCCCACCGGTCCATCTTGTTGTTTGCTCCTACCCCTTGACCCTGCGTGTTCACCTCACTTTCTCCAAGACCAAGCAGGAAGTCAGTCCTCACATATGGGTGACGTCGGCGCCGACGGAGTCCTTGTGCGGAGCATTTCCCCAGCTTTCAAAGAAAGCCTTTGGGAATTGCAGTGCGCATGCGCGGTCCCCTTCCCGCCCAAGGGTGCCATCTTGCTCAGTCTTCTTTTTTCCGCGGAGCCCTACGGACGTAGTTCGTTTTTCCCCGAGGAAAAAGTTGATTTTCCCTATTTTTTCTCTGGTTCGACGCCGGATCCTTTTCCCGCTCGGACCGATACGCCGGTATCAAGTCCTTTCTCTCTTTTTCGGTTTTTGTCCTTTGTGACTAGCGTTCGCGCCTTCCTTATTTTTTCCCTGGCAGCCCGGTCTTTTGACCTCGCAGGGGCCCTTTTTCCCCCGATGGCTACCAGCGGATTTAAGAAGTGTGATCGGTGTAAGAAACGTATGTCTCTTACTGACACACATGACTGCTGCCTCCGCTGCCTCAAACCCAATCATGACCCGATGATCTGTGATCCGTGTGGCAAAATGTCCTCGAAGGCGTTGAGGAGTCGGCAGCACCAAAAAGATAGGATCTTTTCTGACTCCACGTCCGGACGGACCCAGACCTCGTCAGAGGCATTGACGTCTCGGGACTCCGGCACCGAGCAACGTCGGGGTTCCTCTGAGCTTCCCGGGAACATCGCAGGAAGAAGAAACCCGCGAGGGCGGCGTTGGTGGACGCTCCTGGTTCCTCGAGGGCCAGGTCGCATAGCCCCGATAGCCGTCCCGGGTCTTCAGAGTCGGAGAGGCCTGCCAAGCATCCTCGTGTCGAGATAGAGTCTCCTGGACACGTAAGTGCTGTTGTCCTCATGGACTCTCCTCCAAGGGAGCTGACGTCGGGGGCTGCTGGGTCTCCTGAGCTCGGACTCAGGTTGACGGCCTTGGAGAGCAGCTTCGCTGCCTTCATGGAACAGCAGTGGGCATTGATCGCTAGTCTCACCGGTGCATCTGCCCCGACCACCGGGACCTCGACGTCCAAGTCAACCCCGGTGGCCGAGCTGATCCTCAAGTCCATGCGGGCTCGAGTCGATCCTCGGCCACGGTCTCCCTCGGCCTCCCGTTCAGGACCGAGGTCGTCGACGCCGGTACCCTCGGTGTCGGGGTGGAGGGCATCGGTGCCCGTTCGACCGGAGCCACTCGATTCCTCCTCCGAGGAGTCGGGCTGGGAGACGGAGGACGAAGAGTCACCCGATACTTATCGGATTCGTTGTGTCCCATCGGACTCGTCGGAGTCCGAACCTCGGAGACGATCCCCACCGGAGGATACCCGGTTCTCGGACTTCATGCGGGATATGGCCAAGGTCTTGGCCTTCCCCGTGGATCCCGAGGAGGAACCTCGATCCGAGGAGCTCGAGGCCCTCCAGTATGACTCTCCCCCGAAGGAGGCCTTTACTGTTCCGGTTCCTCCGATGCTGGAGCGGCTGCTCTTCCGCATGTGGGAGACCCCGGCCTCGACGCCGGTATTAAGCAAGCGGGTCGATTCAATCTATCGAGTCCGCAAGAGCCCCGGGTTCCAAAAGGCACAATTACCGCACCACTCCATGGTTGTGGAATCGGCCATGCATCGACTGAAAAGTCAGAAGATGCACTCCTCGGTGCCTCCCGGCCGGGAGGCCCAGAACCTGGATGCCCTCGGTAAGAAGTGCTTCCAGGGCTCTATGCTTGCTTGCCGTGTCCAGACTTACCAGCTCTACATGGGCATGTACCTCCGAGACCTGGCAAAGGAGATTGCCGGGTTCTCTGCTTGTCTCTCCGAGGAACCTTTGCAGAGGTTCCAGGCCTTGTCCACTGGTATTCGGGAGTGCTCGAAGTTTATCTCTCGAGCAGCCTACGATGGCTTCGAGGCTTCGGCCCGAGTAGCCGGGGCCGGCATCGGTGCCCGCCGACAGGCTTGGCTACAGTCATCCGACCTCGAGCCATGGGTACAGGACAAGTTGGTCGATGTCCCCTGCCGGGGTGAAAACCTTTTCGGCAAACCCATGGCTGAAAAGGCTGCTGAGCTCGAGACAGAGACTCTCACCAGGACTAGGCTGTCCAGAAAAACTTCTGCCCCTTCTCAGAAAAAGAAGGGCTCGGGAAAAAAGACCTTTTACCCGAGGAAGTCATCTGCCTATAAACAATACCCTCATTATCAGGCCTCTGCAGCTCCCCAACAGGGTCAGCAGGCCAAGGGGCAGGGTCCTGGGGCAGGGTCCTGGGCCCCGTAGGTAGAAGGCCCCCAAGCCACCAACACCGGCCCCTGCTCAGCAGGGTGGGGGTTTTTGACTCAGAAAGCATAGCCTCTTCTCCTCAGCTGGCTTCTCTCAGCACAGGAGGCCGGCTGGCCCACTTTGCCCACAGGTGGTCAGCCGTCACATCAGATACCTGGGTGCTTCATATAGTCCAAAAGGGCTATCTTCTCCATTTTCACCAGGTACCTCCCTCCTATTTTCCAGGGGAGCCTCCAAGACTCCTTCTGCACAGGGACCTACTCCTTCAGGAGTTAGCAAGTCTGCTAAAGAAACAGGCTGTGGAACCGGTGCCCCACCACCTGAGAGGTCACGGCTTTTATTCCAGATACTTTCTAGTACCAAAAAGAACAGGAGGCCTCAGACTCATCCTAGACTTGCGTAACCTCAACAAGTTCCTGGAGAGGGAAAAGTTCAAGATGCTTACCCTTGGAATCCTGCTGCCCTACCTCCAACAGGGAGACTGGCTATGCTCCTTAGATCTAAAGGATGCTTCTACTCACATACTTATTCATCCAGACCACAGACAATATCTCAGATTTGTTGTGGGGGGAAACCACTATTTGTACAGAGTACGACCCTTTGGCCTGTCCTCCACTCCCAGGGTGTTCACCAAGTGCCTGGCAGTGGTGGCGGCCTACCTGAGGCTTCAAGGTCTTTTTGTGTTTCCGTACCTGGACGACTGGCTCATAAGGGGACAATCTTCCCAGGAGGCCAATCAAGCCACCCTTCGCACTGTGGCTCTGCTTCAGCATTTGGGGTTTGTCATAAACTTCGCAAAGTCCACTTTGCTCCCGTCCCAGAAACTAGAATTCATAGGAACAAGACTAGACACTCTTCAAGCGAAGGCTTTTCTGCCTATGGACAGAGCCCACAGGCTGATGGATCTGGCCAGGCAGTTTTGCAGCAATTCCCTGGTCTCTGCCAGGCAATTCCTGAGACTACTCGGCCATATGGCTTCCACGGTTCATGTCACCCCCAATGCCCACCTGCACATGCGGCCTGCTCAGTGGAGCCTTCGCACTCAGTGGCATCAGGCCACGGGGAGCCTAGCGGACTCAGTAAAAATATCAGACCTGCTAGTCTCCTCTCTGCAATGGTGGCTTCATCTTCCGAATCTGGTTCTCGGAGTGGTTTTTCAATCTCCTCCGTATTCTCAAGTGCTGACGACAGATGCTTCTCTTCTCGGTTGGGGAACACATTGCCAAGGGACATGTACTCAGGGTCTCTGGACCCCTTGGGAGGCTGCTCAACAGATAAACGTCCTGGAGCTACGGGCGATACGCCTAGCTCTGAGAGCCTTCTCCCACCTCGCCTCTCACCAGTCTGTACTGGTCCAGACGGACAATCAAGTTGCCATGTTCTACGTGAACAAACAAGGAGGCACAGGCTCCTTCCTTCTGTGTCAGGAGGCACAACAACTGTGCTCTTGGGCTGTCAATCACATAGTCCTCTTCAAGGCTGTCTACCTCCCAGGTCAAGAAAATTACCTGGCGGACAGACTGAGCAGGATCCTGCAACCACACGAATGGAGGTTGAACCCGTTGGTGGTTCAGCAGGTCTTTCTCAGGTGGGGCCTCCCCACCTTGGATCTTTTCGCCAGTCCTCTGAACCAGCAACTCCCGAGATTTTGCTCCAGACAACCGCATCCTCTCAGAGTAGCAGCGGATGCGTTTCTGATCTCGTGGTCCACAGGCCTACTGTATGCGTTTCCTCCCACGCCACTAGTGTCCAGAACGCTGTTCAAAGTCCTCAAGGACGGGGCTTCAGTCCCTTCATCTGATGGCCTGGCTGCTGAAAGGGTAGTCCTGGCTCCCCTACTACTGCCTCGAGAGGTGGAAGATGTGGTCTTGGCCTCTAGGCGACAATCCACCAGGAAATCATACGCTCTTAAGTGGCGTAGGTTCTCCGCATGGTGTGCTTAGCACAGCGAGAATCCCTTCTCATGCTTGGTAGTGGTAGTGTTGCAATATTTGCTTTACCTCTCCAATCTGGGCCTTAAGTCTAACTCTGTCCGAGTTGACCTTAGTGCTCTCTCAGCGCACCACTCGCCGATGGACGGTAGGCCTTTTTCCAACCACCCTTTGGTGGCTCGTTTTCTCGGAGGCCTCCTTCTGCTTAAGCCTCCTTTGCGTCCACCGGCCCCTGAGTGGGATCTGAATATGGTCTTACAGTGGATTACTTGTCCGCCCTTTGAACCTATGGCTACCTGCCCTCTCCGTTTTCTCTCCTGGAAAACCTTATTTCTGGTAGCTCTTACCTCTGCTAGGCGAGTGAGTAAACTTCAGGCACTAGTGTCTGATCCTCCTTACACTAGGTTCTACAGGAATAGGGTAGTTTTATGGACTCACCCTAAGTTTTTTCCTAAGGTTGTCTCCCCTTTTCACCTCAATCAGGAGGTGGTTCTTCCGACCTTCTTTCCCAGGCCGCATGCCAGCCGGGATGAGATGGTCCTGCATACCCTGGACTGTAGGAGGGCGTTGTCCTTCTACCTTGACCGTACGCGGCAGCACCGGAGGGCTGTTCAGCTCTTCGTTTCTTTTGACCCCAATAAATTGGGGTTACCTGTCTCCAAGCATACTTTGTCCATATGGGTCACTGACTGTATCGCCTGGGCTTATGGGGCAGCCGGCCTCTCGTTGGAGGGTCGAGTTACGGCTCATCTTGTCAGGGCGAAGGCTGCGTCAGTGGCTCATCTCCGCTCTGTTCCGTTGGCAGACATCTGCCGGGCCGCTACTTGGTCTTCAAGCCAGACTTTTGCGGCCCATTACTGCCTTGAGAGGGAGTCCCGCAGGGACAGTGCTTTCGGACAGGCAGTACTCCATAATCTCTTTGGGGTTTAGGCAACTCCTACCCTCCGGCCCTGGTGTTGGGCTACCGGTCGGGGGCGTTCTCAGAGAAGATTCCTTCCATACGTACTGATGAGCTAGAGGGAGCTCATTTTTTCCGCTTGAGGTCTCCGGTAGCCTTAAGCTGGGG
The DNA here is from genome assembly GCA_033557465.1 of Ichthyophis bannanicus. Classification (NCBI taxonomy): domain Eukaryota; kingdom Metazoa; phylum Chordata; class Amphibia; order Gymnophiona; family Ichthyophiidae; genus Ichthyophis; species Ichthyophis bannanicus. The sequence goes on from CM066031.1 coordinate 670,892,750, forward strand.
AGTCCCATGTGTGAGGACTGACTTCCTGCTTGGTCCTGGAGAAAGAGTAGTTACTCACCTGTAACAGGTGTTCTCCAGGAGCAGCAGGAATCAGTCCTCACAACCCTCCCTCCTCCCCTTGGAGTTGCAGTCATATGATTTGTTTTTGCTAATTTTTTGCTGTCTTTTAGCTATGTCATCAGACTGAGCAAAATGGCACCCTTGGGCGGGAAGGGGACCGCGCATGCGCGCTGCAATTCCAAAAGGCTTTCTTTGAAAGCTGGGGAAATGCTCCGCACGAGGGCTCCGTCGGCGCCGACGTCACCCATATGTGAGGACTGATTCCTGCTGCTCCTGGAGAACACCTGTTACAGGTGAGTAACTACTCTTTCCGCTGCCTCGGGGGGAGATTGCAGGATCCAGTATGAATTTTGTGTGCAGTTTATTTGACGTTTTAGGCGCCCTGGACTAGATTTCAGTATCTCCCACTTCTTTGAGGACGTCGACTTCCTCTTATGGGTCTCTGGTTTCTTCAGAGTTCAAACATTAAAATAAGTCAAAGTCTCTGGCCGCTCCTAAGTCATTGGCATTGAAGACTGATTCCGAGACCAGGGAGAAGTCCCAGCATAAGCATCGTGACTCCCCTAGAGGCGCTTCCAGTGCAGACTGGACAGCCAAACAGCCCCGGCAGGAGGATCTCTCCTCCAAAGCACAAAAGGGGCTCCGGAACGCTCCCGAGGAATCAACCTCTGGAGAGCTACTGGTTCCATGTTCTGGGATGGTGGCTCAAAGCCCCATGGTGATTCCACCCAAACATCAGCCATCTCCCTAGACCAGCGCATGCTGGCTCTCGAGAGGAGTTTAGTCATCAAGAGCTTCAGGTGTGCAGACTCCGGCACTGAGCCTACAGCCAGATGTATCGGCCCCGATGCAGGCCCTCAAACCGACATCTTTGGAACCTCCGAGGCTAATGCTTTTGTTGGAACCGTCTGACACCCCTGGAACCCAACAGGCTCAAGCTGCCATGGCTCTCAATTCCGATGTCTTTGAGCATCTGTATCTGCATTGATTCTCGACGTCCATGAAGCATCGAGGTCAAACGCAAGACCGCTGATACTTTGACTTCTTACCAGGAACTGATTCCAGTTCCTCAGAATCTGATGAGGGATCACTTGATTCTCGAGAACTTCCAGACATCCTTCGGACTGTTTGCCGTCTCAGAAATGGTGTCGGTCCCCACCTAAAGATATGTCTTTTAAGGACTTCATACGTGACATGGCAGCAGAACTTGCCATCACAGTAGCCTTGGAAAAGGAACCTAGGGCAGAGGTGGCCACATTACCGGTGCATCGAATCCTATAAGATCTCATGCTCTGCACGTGAGAGGCCTCACTCATGGTTCCACCTGTCAGCAAGAGGCTCAATACCATGTACCGAGTACATGCTTCCAAAGACCTCAGCTTGTCCATCACTCAATGGTGGTTGAATCGGTGATGTGCCAAATAAAGATTTCAAAAAATCATTCATTCATGCCTCCTGGTAAGGACTCGAGAACACTGGATGCCTTTGGATGTCAATGCTTCTAGGCATGTATGTTGGCGTCCAGAATAAACTTGTACATGCTGTACATGGGCATGTTTCTAAAGGATGTCACCAGGGATCTGGAGACTTTTGCCTCCATGCTTCCTGAGGATAAATAGAGTGCATTCCAGACACTCATCAAAAAAGGCCAAAATACGTCTAAAGTTTATTACTAGGGCCTCTTTTGATGCCTTTGGATCAACAAGCAAAGCTTCAGCAGTCTGTTTTGGGGCTCGCAGAATGGCCTGGTTATAGGCATCAGATCTCGAGGAATGGGTCCAGGATAAACCTTTTTGGAAGGGATTGGAGGGAAAAAGCAGGAGAGATTGAGACAGATGATCTCACCTTAAAACGTCTTTCCAGGAAAACGGCTGACCCCTCAAAAAGGAAGGATCTTCCCAAGAAATCTTTCTTTTCTAAAAAGAAGAGATACTATCCTTCTTACCCACCTTCAGTGGCCTATCAGTCTCAGCATCCTCAGCAAAGACAGCAGGGTCCTCGCCAACCCAAGAAGTCCAAGGTTCCTAAGGCTCAACCAGCAGCACAGGCACAACTTGCGCCTGGCTTTTGACTCCTTCCTAGAGAGCATTGCCAATCTGCCTCTGGACTGTCCTCTCCACATAGCAGGTAGACTCTGTCACTATGCCCACAGGTGGCACCCCATAATAGTAAATCAGTGGATACTCCATACTGTCCAAAGGCATTATCAGCTTCACTTCAAAAGCTTACTCTCCACCAGCTTCACAGGGGATTATCCCATCCATACCCTTCAAAGCACTCTCTTAAAAGAAGAGGTGACCACCCTATTGTCCCAGGGCACCATAGAAAGAGTTCCTCCTCCTCAAGAAAGGATGAGCTTTTACTTTCCATATTTTCTCATCCCAAAGAAAAAACAGGAGGATTCAGGCCCATCTAGGATCTCAGAGACCTAAACAAGTTCCTGGTCCGAGAAAAATTCAAAATGATTTCTCTAGGAACTCTTATTCCATATCTCCAGAGACATAATTAGTTATGTTCTCTAGATCTAAAAGAGGTGTACACGCATTTACTGATCCATCCCTTGCACAGACAGTATCTGCGCTTCATGTTTCAAGAAAATCCTTATCAATACTGGGTTTTCCCCTTCGGGTTAGCCTCTGCACCACGAGTCTTCACAAAATGCAAGGCAGTAGTCTCTGCCTATCTACGCTGTTTGGGGGTATTCTTCTTCCCTTCCTTACATGGCTGGCTGATCAGAGGAGACTCACCTCAGGAGGTAAGACTCTCCATTCATCGCACCACCACTGTGCTCCTACATCTGGAATTTGTCATCAACTTCCCAAAGTCTCACCTCGCTCCTTCCCAAAGTCTGGAATTCATCAGAGCACTCTTAGACACTCAACAGGCCAGTGCTTTCCTCCCACAGGATTGCTCTCCCTGCCTCATTGAGCTGGCAAAGGGAAGGCAAAGGCAAAGCAGAATAACAGCTTGAGAGATGCTACAGCTATTAGGACACATGTGGGGTCATCCTCAACACCGTTTAGCAGGTCTGGACATCCAGTCTGGATGTCCAGATCTGCTAAATGTCCAGGCAGCCTGCTGGGGAGAGAACTCCCCATACAAACAAGTAATGTGTACAGGGAGCTCTGTTAGTGGGGATGGGGAGAGGGTGGGGAGGGGGGTTGGACAGAGTGAGGGTGGGCGTTGGGCAGAAAGTGACCCCAGATATACAGGGCCGATTCAGAGGTCGGCCCTATACGTCTGGGGTTGGCCACGGAGACGGGGGACTTATTCCACTTCTGAGATGGAATAAGTCCCCCTGGATGGAGCTAAACAAAGTGGCCAGACCCAGTAAGGAGGGCGAGGGGGTGCAGAGGGTTCCCTGCAGCCCGACCCTGGCCATGGGAGGCCAGATCAGGGGGTCGGGCTGTGGGGAAAGAAGGGTCTTGTCTGCGGTGGTATGTGGGCAGGACGTGCAGCCGATTAGAATCAGGGCATGGCCTGCATGTCCAGGACATAGACCCAGTTCTGATCCCACGGGCACATCTAGCCCCCACGCAATCAGAATTGGATCTACCTATGCTCGATTACATATGCGACAACCGCAATGGGCTCTGCCTTTCCAATGGACTCAAGAAAAGAGGCATCTCAGAGACAAGATCTACATCACCCCTCAACTGATCAGGTCCCTTTAGTGGTGGTGCTCTCCACAGAACCTACTTGTTTGATCACCTTTTCAGATGCCTCCACCTCAGTGTACCCTGATGAAAGATGCTTCCAAACTGGGTTGGGGAGTGCATCTGAAGAATTGAACCACACAAGGACTATGGACACAACAGGAATCTGCCCCGCAGATCAACCTCCTAGAACTACAGGCATTGACAAAATGCTCTTCAGATTTTTCAACCCCAACTTTTGGGGCAACCTGTTCTAGTCGCCATGATCTATGTGAAAAACTGGGGGGATATGGTCCTGTCCCCTCTGCAAGAAAGTGCTTTGCCTGTGGTCCTTTGCCATCTCACACCGCATTCACCTCAGAACATTGTATCTCCCAGGCGAACTCAATGTCCTTGCGGACAAACTAAGCCATATCCTTCATCCACATGAATGGACCTTGCATTGGGAGATGGCTGCTTGGATCTTCCAGACATAGGAAACCCCACTCATAGATCTTTTTGCCATTCTGAAAAACACACAGCTTCCACTCTTCTGCTCCAGAGTGGCATTACTGCACCGACAGGCACCGGATGCCTTCCTTGTACATTGGGAACAAGGACTGCTCTACGCATTCCCACCCATCCCCTTGATACCCAAATCACTTTTTAAGCTACAGGCCAACAAGGGCTCAGTGATTCTTTTGGCCCCATCAATCGTGTTTTTCTCTGCTTCTTCACCTTGCGCAGACTCAACTGCTTAGCCTGGGATTTGCATCTGAGTTCCTCTCTCAGGACTATGGGATGCTCCTCCATCTCATTCTTCACTCCCTATGCCTCACAACATGGTTGCTGAAGGGATAGTTCTTGCTGACCTTGACTTGCCACAAGCAGTTAAAGATGTCGTCCTTGCATCTCACAAGGATTCCACCAGGCGATCTTGTGCCTTCAAGTGGCATAGGGTCGCCCTCTGGTACCCCTCAAAGGACATTGATCCCTTTTCTTGCCCAGTGGAATCCCTTCTACAGAATCTCCTCCACTTATCCTTAACAAGTCTGAAGACTAACTCAATGAGAGTTCACCTTAGTGCCATTGAGGCCTCTCACAAACTACTGGATGAACAGCCTTTCTCCTCACATCCCTTAGTGGCATGCTTCAAATGAGGTCTCCTGTTGTCCAAACATCCCATTAAACTGCCTCCGGTGGCCTGGGATCTCAGTGTGGTTCTCGCTCAACTTCTAAAGCCTCCTTGAGCCTTTAGCCACCACTTCACTGAAGTTTCCATTTTGGAAAGTAATCTTTCTCATTGCCCTCAAGTGAACTGCAGACTTTAGTGGCAGATCTGCCCTATACCTGGTTCCACTATGACAAGGTGGTTCTGTGTACTCATCCGCATTTCCTTCCAAAAGTAGTCGTCTCCTTCCATCTAAACCAGTCGGTAATCCTACCAATTTTCTTCCCGAGACCACATGCATCTCGGGCTGAAGCAGTATTACACACCTTGGACTGCAAGTGAGTGCTGGCTTACTATTGGATAGAACTAAGTTCACAGAAGATCCTCACAATTATTCATTTCCTGTGATCCTAGTCACCTTGGCCTGTCAGTGACGAAATGTACTCTATCCAAATGATATCAGATTACATTTCTTTTGCTTATGCACAGGCAGGACTCTCTTTGGAGATTCATGTCACTGCTCATAATGTGTGGGCTATGGCAACCTCCATAGCCAATCTCCATTCAGTATCCACTGAGGAGATCTGTTGGCCAGCTACATGGTCCTCCATTCATACTTTTGCTGCATACTATTGTCTGGACAGAGACTCCTGTTGGGATGCTGTTTTTGGCCAAGCTGTACTCCAGCATCTCTTTGGGACTTGAACTCAACTCCTATCCTCTGTCCTGGACTTCTACAAAAGACCAGACTATCATTAGAGGATTATAGCTTCCTGGAATTGAGTCCAATGGCCCACAACTCTTCCAAACTCTGTGGATGCAAGCTTTTGGCCTCAGGGCTCACTGCTCTACCACCCATGCCATTCTGGTACTTGGGAGCTAGTGAGTCCCATATGTAAAGATAATAGATGATCTCAGAGAACAGCAGGAATCAGTATTCACAACACCCCCTCCCCTAGGAGTTGTAGAACATAAGAACATAAGATATGCCATACTGGGTAAGACCAAGGTTCATCAAGCCCAGTATCCTGTTTCCAACAGTGGCCAATCCAGGTCACAAGTACCTAGCAGTTTTCCCAAAAGACACAGGTTCCTCAGTGCTTGTATTGGGTCAAGCAGTGATATCCCGGGTCCCTTTTAATAATGATTTATGGACCTTTCCTCCAGGAACTTGTCCAAACCTTTTTTAAACCCAGCTACACTAACTACTCTTACTACATCCTCTGGTAACAAATTCCAGAGTTTGATTACACGTTGAGTGAAAAAATATTTTCTCTTATTTTAAATAGGTCACCCTGTAGCTTCATTGCATGTCCCCTAGTCTTTTTATATTCTGATGATGTAAACAATCGATCTACGTTTACCCGTTCCACTCCATTCATTAATTTATAGACCTCTATCATATCTCCCCTCAGCTGTCTCTTTTCCAGGTTGAAGAGCCCTAACCTTTTTGGCCTCTCTTCATAGGAGTAGCCTTCCATCCCCTTTACCCAGGGCCGGTCCGTCCATTGAGCGAGAATGTTTTTTGCACAGGGCCCCGCGTTTCAGGGGGTCCCGCGCAAAGAACATTCCGCTTTAAAAGTAAATTTAAAAAAAAAAAAAAAAGCTGGCTGCTGCCGCAGTGGCAGAATCGAGTGTCCCGCGGGGCCCCCCCTGCCCGGCAGAGCACTCCCTCCCTGCCTGCCTGCCTGCTTGCCTCAGTCCCTCTCCGCTTCGGCTTTCAGAGCCGCGAAGGGAGAGCTTCTCCCTCGCGACTCTGTTAAGCCCGCCAGGGCAGATGGGAAATTTCCCATAAGCCCCAGTGGGCTTAACAGAGCTGTGAGGGAGAAACTCTCCCTTCGTGGCTCTCTAAGCCGAAGCGGAGAGGGACTGAGGCAGGCAAGGAGGGAGGGGGTGCTCTGCCGGGCAGAGGGGGCCCCGCAGGACACTCAATTCTGCCACTGCTGTGGCGGCAGCGGCAGCAGCCAGCTTTTTTTTTAGTTTTAATTTTCCCTGGTCTGATGGGGGGGTTAGGACTGGTAATGTGCTGTGGGCTGGTGGGGGGTTAGAACTGTTAATTTGCTGTGGGCTGATGGGGGGGGGGTTAGGACTGGTAATGGGCTATGGGGGGCTAGGAATGGAAATGGGCTGGGGGGGTTAGGACTTGAGGTGGGCTGATGGGTTTAGGACTGGTAATGTGCTATGGTCTGATGGGGAGGGGTAGGACTGGTAATGTGCTGTGGGCTGATGGGGGGTTTATGACTGGTAATGGCTATGGGGGGGCTAGGACTGGAAATGGGCTGATGGGGGGGCTAGGACTGGAAATGGGCTGATGGGGGGGTTAGGACTTTATTTATTTTTATTTATTTATTTTATTTATTTACATTCTCTTATATACCGCGCTATTCTGCATCAGTGCGGTTTACATTGAACAAACTGAAATTACATTGAACAGGGCATTATAACTTGGAGATAACTATTTTACAGGGAACATGGGCTATGGAGGGTTAAGTGGCTTGAGGTGGGCTGATGGGGTTAGGACTGGTAATGTGCTGTGGGCTGATGAGGAGGTTAGGACTGGTAATGGGTTGGAGGGGGGGTTGCTAGGACTGGAAATGGGATGAGTGGAAGGGGAGGCTTGAACTGCAAATAGCTGATGGGGATGGGGGCTTGGAATGGAAATGGGCTGAGTGGAAGGGGGCTTGAATGCAAATAGCTGATTGGGAGGTGGGCTTGGAATGGAAATGGGCTGAGAGGGGAGGGAGCTAGGACTGGAAATGGGCTGATGGAGGGGCTAGGATAGGACTGAAAATGGGCTGTTGGAGGAGCTAAGATTGGAAATGGGCTGTGGTGGGGGCTTGGATTGAAATGGACTCATGGAGGGGCTAGAACTGGAAGTAGGCTTATAGGGGGCTTGGATTGAAATGGGCTGAGTGGAGGGGAGCTAGGATATGACATGGGCTGATGATGGGGCTAGAAAAGGACTAGAAATGGGCTGATGGGGAGCTGGGATTGGAAATGAGCTGATGGAGGGACTCGGATAGGACTGGAAATGGACAGGGGAGCTAGGACTGGAAATGGGCTGATGGTCGGGCTAGGACTGGAAATGGGCTGATGCCGGGACTAGAAGGGAGCGGATGCTGGGTGGGGCTGGAACTAGAAGGGAGCTGATGTTGGGGAGGATTAGACTGGGATGGGGCTGGGAGAGTAAAATGGAGAGGGGAAAAATATTTTGTGTGGGAGGGAAGAAAAAACTACAATTGGCTGAGTATTGGGAGAGTATGTGGGGATTGAGGATGGAGGGGTAAAATTTGAGTGGATGAAATAGGAATGAGGAAAGAGCAAAAGGAGAAAGATTAGTATGTTAAAGCAGATGTAGAGAGAGAATAGAAAAAAACTAGAAGAGAGAAGAAAGGACAAATGGACAGCAGATGATGGAGAGTTAGCAGAAGACATGAAGAAACCAGAAGAGTGTCTGGAGCAATTGCAACTGAAAAAAAATGCACAAAAGGAAGAAAGATATCTCTTTATTTTGAATTTATTAACTGGAATATGTCAGCTCTGGGAAATGTGCATCATTAACGTCTGAGCTTTGTTTAGTACAAGAGAAAATTAATTTATAGTTTTATTTCTACAGTGTTGTTGTACATTCCAAGTTTGGCTTTTGGGGTTCCCAGTTTAATTATTGTCTTCCTGTTTCTAAATTGTAATTCCTTGTTTGGTGATGGTCTATGTTCTGCATGTGTAACTGAGCTGAGGTATTCTGTTTATGTAATTCCTATTTGACATTGCCAATTGTTCTCTTTCCCCAGTAGGTCATGTATTGTTATTCTCTGAAATGTATTGGTTTAATATTTGCAGTGTTGCCTTTTGATAGGTAGGGTCTGGTGCGTTGTGAGTCCTGGTAGTGCTGTTATGATATGGCTAGTTTGCTATGGCTTCTAAATGGGCAGTGTTTGTAGTAGTTCCTAATGTGCCTGGCAGTTGGCACTGGATTATAGTAATGTAGAAATCTTTTAGTCTTTCTTTATCCATACACGCATTAAGAGTCATGTTTACTAAAAGTTAGTGTATGGTAACATTATGCAAATGAGGCCCCGCACCGAGTCTCCGCACATGGCCCCTCACCCCCCTTGGGCCACCCCTGCCTTTACCATTTTGGTGTCTCTTCTCTGTACCTTTTCTAATAACGCTATATCGTTTTTAAGATACGGCAACCATAATTGCACACAATATTCAAGGTGCAGTCGCACCATGGAACGATACATAGGCATTATAATATCCTTTGTTTTATTTTCCATTCCTTTCCTTATGATACCTAGCATAAGGGTTCCTTATTTTACTCTTCTTCTCAGCTACAACTCAACTGAGGAGAGGAATTGGAAAGGCAGGCAAGCAGGCACAGTGGAGTGCTACCAAAGGCTTTCCTACTGGACAGTGGGGAGCATTCCCATGTAGACTCTGTTGGTGATGTTCACCCAGATGTGAAGACTGATTCCTGCTGTTCTCAAAGATTTCCTGTTACAGGTGAGTATACTATTCCTGCATTCTGGCCTTGTTTTTGACCTCATCCTCTTTTTTTTTTTTTTTTAAAGTGCCATCAAGTCAGCAGCTCCTGGGTTTCCTTGGCAAGGTATGACTGGAAGTAGATTGCCAGGCTTTTTCTTCCAAGGTAATGGAGGGTAAAGTGACTTGCCCTAGGCTGTAAGGAGCGCCAGTGGAAATTGAGCCCAGATCTCCTGAATGTTAGGCTGTTGCTTTAACCGCCTGGCTACTCCTTCACTCCATCCCCTCTTCAGACACTGAAATTTAAGAGACTTGTGATTTGTTTCCTAAATTTTGGTGCTAAGAACCAGCACATTTTTAAATTCAAATGTTAGGACATCTAACTCCTAAATTATGGCATTTATCCCTTTTGAAAATTGATCTATAGGTGTCTTCTGAAAGATGTAGGAAACTTGGATTTCTGTATTCTACTGAGATCAGTGAAATGTGACAACAAAGCTTAATTGATCTGGTGGAACATCTTGCTCCATTTTACTACTAGTATGTATGTATGATTATCACCCTGTTGGTTAGAGGTCATATATGTGCACTCAGTGCAGAGAGTTCCTGGCTTTTAGAGATTAAGTCCAATCTGTGGAAGTTAGAGTACCAGACTTGGAGGAGCTGAAACATTCAGAAAGATATACAGAAGAGACTTTCAGGGGTATAGTAGAGAATTCTTACCTGCAGTTTGGCAGCCTCTCTTCTGTCATAGAGCAGAAAGATCACCTGTAAGGAGACCACCACCTTGGTGTGGCAGAATGTGATCCTATAGTGAGGACCTGCCCTTGGGGTGATGCAATGTTCTCTTGCACCAAGCATGGGTCTTCAGAGACAAGCGCCCAGGAGAGAAGAGTTATAACAGACATTGTTGGTGTTCAGGATAGCTGGGAGACTGGTGGATGTTAGGATTGTCTGGTAATTTGCCTGCCTGATGTAAAGCTGGCATCACCTAGATAAAATTTTAGACAGTGCTGGGGAGAAGCCCAGCTGTGTTCATACATGTGGGTACCTATGGCATAGGAAAGTGTGGGAGGGAGGTTCTAGAAGCCAAATTTAGGCTTTTAGGTAGAAAGTTGAAATCCAGAACTTTCAAGGTAGCATTCACGTAAATATTTAACATTCCATGTGCAGACCCCAACAAGCAGGCAGAGCTTGGGAGCCTCAATGTGTGGATAAGATGATGGTGCAGGGAAGAGGGTTTTAGATTTGTTAAGAACTGGGCAACATTTTGGGATGTAGGGAGCATTTTCCAAAAGGATGGACTCAACCAAAGTGGAACTAGGCTGAAGGTGCTAATCTTTCAAAAGGAGAACAGCTTTTAAACTAGATAACGGGGGAAAGCTAACAGTTGCTCAGGAGTACATGTTTCAAAATTCTGTATCTTTATTTTTATTTTATTTTATATTTATACAGTTAAACAATCATAACCAAGAATTTTACAGCAAAAGAGCATACAACATACATCAAAACAAGGAAAAAGGAGATAACTCCACACTAGGAAATTCTAGGGGGGGGGGTTAGAGAAACCTAGAAAATCAAACTGATCAAAAGTGCAAGAAACATGAGTTACAACCTAGCATACTATATAACTACTCATGGACCTCACAGAGTCGACAGAAGCCTCAAGGCATCAAGCATTCATGAAGACCAACAGCTGGGAGGGCTCAAAAAATATAGGAAATCGATTAATACTTGATCAAACATTTGCAAGGATGCTTAAGAAAAATGAAACAACCCAGCTGTTGTTCCCTAGCCGTAGCAAAAGAAACTCTCGCCTGCGTTTTTGTGTTTCCTTAGATAAATCAGGATTCATTCAGACAGATAATCCACGAACTAACACATTTCTTTATCTATAAAATAATCTCAACATCCCTTCTTTATCAGAAACTAAAGCAAAAATCACCAGCAAAGTAGTTGGTATTACTGCTTCTTCCCGAGATGATTGTAGAAGACAGAGATATTCAAAACATCAACTTGTTTTGTCCGAACAGCCTTTGTCCCCGATGATAGGTAGAATAATTTCACTACTGGTGGATGCGATTCAACAGGGACCACCAGCACCTACATAAGGTATGCTTTGAACATATCTCGTGCAGACACCATAGAGCTCTTAGGAAAATTTGCAGCACGGGCAATATTTTCAAGATGTTCCAACTTAGTATGTACAACTGCAGAACTCTTCACAGCAGCTTGAACTTGATTCTCCAATGCAATAGTTTTAATTTGAACCTCAGAAAAAGAGGCCTTAATTGCAGCAACTTGAACATTAGTTTCCCCAATCGCACTAGAATTATTTGAAACTTTATTTGCTAATGCTGACATCTGTGGTAGGCTTTGTCCATGAAGACAATTGTAGCCCATATGGTTTCAAGTATAAATGTTTCAGGTTGGGTCAAGGCAAACAGCCCATTCCAACACTGTAGGCAAGTCCCCTTCCATAGCACTCAAAGCTGATCCACCTTTCAGTGAGGCAGCTAAACTTGCTGCCTGTCGACCCCCTGGAACTTCCAAGGAACTCATGTATTGAGAAGAAGCTGGGGTAAAACCTCTGACTTCCTGAGCTCTGGCGTCCGGCCCTCAAAATGGATCAAAACCACCCCCAGACCTGGAAGGGCTCTGCTGCAGACTTCCCCCAGAGAGTAGTTGATAGCACGTCATCCTAGAAGCATGCCGCAGCTCAGGAAGAGAGACGACACGCCCGAAGCAGTCGTTGAGCTCTCCAGCTCCAATAAACCTGCAGCTGGGCTTACCTCCCCTGATTCTGCTAGCTGCTGGAGCAGCCAAAAATAAATATCCAAAGGGCCCGATGACCAACTGAGGTAAAGGAGTAGAGGTAAAAGGGGGGGGGGGGGGTTGTGAGGACTGGGAACCCCTCTTCACCTTTCACTTTTTCCCCATTACGAGAAAGGTCCGCTCACATGAACTCAGACAGCACCATCTTGACTCCCAGATTTCTGTATCTTTAAAGGATACTAACATAACAGGGAAGTTAGGGCATATAGATAGAGAGGTTGCAGTAAAGGGAAATGTAGCCCAGGTGCCTTTTAAGTAAAGAGAAGACAAGAATTAAAAGATTCCAAACTACCCCATCAGCTGATAAGCAGGTTGTTAATATGAATATGTATGCAAATGCTAAAAGTTTAAAAAATTTATTTTATTTTTTATTTCATTTAAAGTCTTTTCTATACCGCACTTTTTAAAATCACTCGGTTTACAGTTAACAGCAGATTTGTATAGTTACAGGCAGCACCCGTACTGGACTTACAGAAAACAGGGTTATTCAACTTGGGCTAACTGGGATAACTATGTACATGTGAGAGTTAAAATATATAATAGGACTTGAAATAGGATATAAAAAGATTTGAAATGATTCAGAGGAATGCGACCAAGATGATATGGGGCTGTACCAGAAGCAGGGCCAGCCCATCCACTAGGTGAGCTAGGCGGCTGGCCTGGGTGAGCAGCAACAGCAGCGCACATGGATAGCGGCAATGGCACACATGGGCAGCCATGCCGCCCTCCAGCTGCCATCGATTCAGATTGGGGGGGGGGGGGGTGAGGCAGGCAGCGGCAGTATTTCCAAATACGGCAGCAAAAAGCTGCCACTTTTGGAAATGCTGCCGCTATCTGCCTCCCCCACTCAAGATGGAATCAGCAGCAGCTGGGGCAGCAGCTGGGGGGGCATCGGCAGCATCAGCTGGGGAGGAGGGCAGCAGCGGGGGGGGGGCAGCAGCAGCTGGGGGGCGGCGAGGCCAGCGTTTCTGCCTAGTGCAGTAGAAACCCTTGGGCCGACCCTGACCATAAGAGAAGTGACTTGCAGATCTAAATATGTATACGCTAGAGGAGAGGAGAGACAGAGATATTTGATACAGATGTTTAAATACTTAAAGGGTTTTAATGAACAAACAAACCATCATTCACTATATATAGCACTAAATGAAGAGGCAGATACAATCTGTAGAAGGAGGATAACCAATAGGGCACACTAATATCAGGATGCAAATTATATCACAATGGGTAGATCAAATGGGTGAGAGTGTGGTGCTATGTGTTAAAGAGGGCATTGAATCTTTATGGATAATAATTCCATATGAGAAGGGTAGGAGAATAGCTTTGAGGGTATACTACAATCTGCCATGCCAAATGAGCAGACAGATGGTGAAATATTCACAGAAATTAGGGAAGCTAAGAAATTTGGCAATACAATAATAAAGGGTGATTTTGATGGACTAGATGGACCATGCTGATCTTTATCTGCCATCATATACTATGTTACTATGATTACCTGGATATTGACTAGTGTGATAAGGAAGCTTATCAGGACCCCAGAGCCAGGGATAAAGAGAAGGAATTTACCCTTATAAAAGGACCTATTTTACCAGGTCAGAGACACGAAACTCCCTTTACACCTAGAAAGCAGGTAATTCCTAGCTACAACAGGTTGCAGAATGCCCCTAGTGGAGAAAAAGAGAGGGAATACAGGCTCAGGGTAAGGAAACCTTACGTCACTGAATTCCCCAATTACTCAGCTGCCACGAGACACCTGAGAGGAGAGGGGGTGGAGCAGGCACCTGAGAGGTTTTAGACTAGGTCAGTTTATTCAGAAGGGAGAGGCAGCAGAGGAAGAAGAAGAGGAAAGGAGAGAGAATGTGAGAGCAGTAGGAGTGCCTACTGGAAGAGGAATGGATCTGGATCAGTGAGAACAGCAGGAACCAGGAACACAAGTTGGAGAACAGGACGTGGAAGCACCGGTGAATGGTGGCCAGAGCATGAGAGAGGAAAAGCTGCTACAAGCTTTGACCCAGGTATGAGCATTAGAAGCTTGCCTAATTCTGAGCACTACAGAATTGCCAGAGACAGGCTTAGCCCTAACGGAAGGCAGTCAGCTAAGCCCTTTGAGCCAGAATCAGAGGATGTGCCAATGCAACTGGGTGAACCAGACATAGCTTTAGAAGAAGAAGTCTCATACATGGATTGCTCTTTATTCCAGTCTTCCAATACAGAGGTGTTGAAAGGGAGTCAACCGTAAGGAAAACCTCTAGTGTCTGGTAGCCCTAAGAGCCTGTGGTTAACTTGTGAAGGTCCTGAGTTAAAGGCAAAATACCTTTTTTTTACTGTGCAAGCCGAAGCTGCCTAATTAAGTTGGTGAATCAGCTGTGAGCCAGAGCAGTGCTCAGCCTGAAGCTGTATTAACGGTGAAAGTAAGGAAAGCTTTTGTTTGGCTGTTTATAAGAAAACCTTGCATAGATAATTGCTTGCCTGTGAAGAGTTTAACTGCCTTGTTGAAAGTTTTTCTATGTTTAAGAAGACAGGAAGTGTTCTGGACTGAGAGAAAAAGAAACCTGCTTTAGGAAAAGCTGTTTTCTGTTTGTTTGATCAGCACTGCAAGCCATGCCTGATAGCAGGGGCTGTTAAAGTATTTATGTTTATACTGGAGAACATTGCAAGCTGTTTTGTTTGGAATTCATTTATATCCTGATGTTCATTTACAAGTATCCTGGAGAAATAATCCAAAGGTGGAATTTGTGAACCTTAGCGTGTTTTTTTTTTCAGTTAATAAACTGTCATCACCTTACCACTCAAGGCAACTACAAAGGTGTTTTTAATTACCTGAGGTTGAATACTTTCTGACTGAACTACGTTTCCCATAAGGCATTTCAAGGCAATCAGTCAGTTAAAAACCAAAAGGTGAATCTCTCTAATGACAACCACGCCCCTCCATACTGCATGTAAGGGGCTATGGGCGTGACACTAGGTGATATCACATCAGAATGTGCCTGAGAGATAGTTTCTAGGTGAAATAAATGACTGCTTCATGAAGCTGCTGGTTCAGGAACCAACAGAAGCGGGAGCTATTTTAGATCTAGTCCTTAGTGAAACACAGGATCTGATAAAAGAGGTAACTGTGTTGGAGTCACAGTGGTCTTAACATGATCAAATTTGATTTTATAAATAGAGGGAAGATAGCAAGGAAATCTACTGCACTAACATTTTAATTTTGAAAGAAACACTATGATAATGATGAAAATGGTTTGAAAACAGCTAAAAGGAGCAGCTGCAAATATTAAAAGTTTACATCAGGCCTGGATATTGTTTAAAAATATCATTTTGGAAGCCCAGAGCAGATTATTCCATGCTTTATAAGAGAAGGAAGGATGGCCAAATGATTACAAACATGGTTAAAATGTGAGGTGAGGGAGGTTGTTAAAGCCAAAAGCACATCATTTAAAAAATGGAAAAAGGATACAAATGATGAAAATAGGAAACCGCATAAATACTGGCAAGTTAGATTTAAAGCAATAATAAAGCAGAGAAAGAGAGAATTTAAAAAGAAGCTTGCCATGGAAACAAACTCATAATAAAAATTTCAGGTACATTCAAGGGAAGAAGCTTGTGAAGGAGTCAGTTGGGCCATTTAATGACAGAGGAGTAAAGGCGCATTAAGGAAGAACAAGGCCATAATGGAGAGAAGCTGAAGAAACTGTAGGGGATATACCCATGTCAGAAAAGATATTTTTGAAGGACATGATTTGAAGGAAATTAAAAAATCTCAGTGAACCTGGAAGATATAATAGGGAAATTACATATACTACAAAGTAGCAAATCACCTGGAATAGATGATATCCATCCCTGGGTGATGAAGAAACTGAACATTGAAATTGAAGACTGACTATTAGTAATTTATTAGCTATCATTTAAATCATCTACTGTACCTGAAGTTTGGAGGGTGGCCAACGTAAAGCCAATTTTTAGAAAGGATTCCAGGGGTGATCTAGGAAACTACAGACCAGAGAGTCTGATTCAGTGCCAGGAAAAATGGTGGAAACCATTATAAAGAACAAAATTACTGAACATGGTTTAAAGGGAGAAAGCCAACATTGATGAGGCAAGACTTCTCTTGCTTAAATCTATCTACTACATTTTTTTTGAAGGCGTGAAAAAACATGCAGATAAGGGAGAGGTGGTTTATATAGTATATTCGGATTTTCAGAAACCGTGACAAAATCCCGCATGAGAGATTTGAGGAAATTAAATGGTTATAGGATAGGAGACAATGGCCTATTCTGAAATGGGAACTGGTTAAAAGTTAGATAGCAGAGAGTAGGGATAAATGGTTAATTTTCTTAATGGAGGAAGGTGAATAGTACAGAGCCCCAGGGAATGTATACTGGGCCCACTGCTTTTTAACATATTTATTCATGATCTGGAAAAGGGAACAGCAAGTGGGGTGATTATGAGTCAAAGTTATTTGAAGTTGTTAATTCACAAGACAACTGCGAGAAATTGCAAGATGACCTTGAGAAATGGGTATTTAAATGGCAGATGCAATTTAATGTGGGCAAGTACAAAGTTATGTATGTAGGAAAGAATGTTGTTAAGTTCAGTCGAGTCAGTGTTGACTCATGGCGACCCTCTGGATAGTTGTCTTGAACTGTGTTCGGTCTTCAGTCAGGTGGCTCATTGTTGACAGATTGGCACCCGTAGCTGCTGCTATTGTCTCAATCCATCTCATTGCTGGCCTTCCTCTTTTGCGTTGACCTTCTACCTTGCCAAGCATGATGTCTTTCTCTAATGATCTCTCTCTTTGCATGATGTGTCCAATGTTTGAAAGTCAAAGTCTTGTCATCTGAGCTTCTAAAGAAAGCTTAGGTTTGACCTCCTCTGGTACTGATTAGTTTGTTCTTCGGGCAGTCCATGGTATACACGGTATTCGTCGCCAGCACCATAATTCAAAGGCATCAGTTTTCTTCCTGTCTATCTTTTTCACTGTCCAACTTTCGCATCCATATGATGTTATTGAAAATGCCATGGCTTGAACAAGTTTAATCTTTGTATAGAGAGAGACATCTCTGCTCTTGAGAATCTTGTGTAGGTCATTCATAGCCATTCTGCAAAGAGCAATGCTTCGTCGGATTTCTTGACTGCTTGTCGCTTCTTTATTGATAGTTGATCCAAGTAGGTTAAAGTTGTCCACTATTTCAATTTCTTCTCCATCAACGATGAGCTTATTGATTTTGCCAGTTGTCATGATCATCGTCGTCTTTATATTAAGGTGCAGGCCCATTTTAAGACTGTTCCTTGATCTTGAGAAGCAAATGTTTCAGATCGTCTTCACTTTCAGCCAATAATGTGGTATCACCAGCATAGCGAAGGTTGTTTATTTTATTTATTTATTTGTTACATTTTTTTATACCGCCTCTTCCAGAGATCAGGGGAGGTTTACATATAACTAACATTTTACATAGAACGGTTGTTTTTAGAACTATTTACATAAAAACTTGCAACACTTAACAACTTAACATATTATTTAGAACTATGTACATGCTGTTTAAAGGTGAATGTTGCCTGTACTTTGGGTTGGGGTATGCGGTTAGTGTGCCTGTGAGTTCTTGGAGGTGTTTTGTGTTCCGTAGTATGCAGTGAAGAGGTATGTTTTGAATGATTTTGTAAACTGCTGGAGATCCTTGATTGAGCAGATTGATAGAGGTAAGGAGTTCCAGAGGGAGGGGGTGGTGAAAGTGAATGCCCTGGAGCTTGTGACTTGCTCCGTTTTCCTGAATGTGTTTGGGATCTCAAGTGAGTGCAGTGCATTTTCTCTTCTGGTTCTTGTATTTGGGGGGTTCTGGATGAGTGTAGAGAGAATGGATGGGGCTATATTGTTCAGTAGTTTGAAAGTAGTGGTGAGTGTTTTGAACTTTATTCGACTTGCAATTGGGAGTCAGTGGAGGTCATATAAGATGGGGGTGATGCTGTCAGTTAGTGAGGTTTTACAGATGATTCTTGCAGTGATGTTCTGTGCTCTTTGGAGGATTTGTAGGCTTTTGGCGGGTAGATCCTGCAACAGGCTGTTGCAGTAGTCGAAGTGGGGTGTGACAATCGCTTGAATTACTGATCTGTAGTCGTTTTCTTCTAGGAATAGCCATATGTGTTGAATTGTTTTTAATTTGTAAAACACCGTTTTCACCATTTGTTTCAGGTGGGGGAGCATGCTGAGTGTTTGATCAAGGGTTATACCAAGATATTTGACCTCATTCTTGATTGGGAGGGTAGCGGAACTCAGGGTGATGTTTTGCGGGAGTGTGTGGTTTGGTTTTTTTGTGATGTACATGGCTTCCGTTTTTTAAAAATTAATATCGAGGTTGTTTGCATTGAGCCATAGTTTGGTTTCATTAATTCAGTCGGATAGTTTTCAAAGGAGGGGTTATTTGTATCTATGGGGATGGACAACATGATGTCGTCCGCATAGATATAGTACTTTATGTTGAATTTTTTGAATATGTAAGTGATAGGTTGTAGGTAAAGGTTAAATAGTAAGGCTGATAGGGCAGAGCCTTGGGGAATACCTTTGTCTGGTGGGAAGGTAACCGGGGGCTCATTGCCTAGTTGTATGCGTAATCTGTGGTTCGAGATGTAGGATATAAACCATTGTAGGACTGTTACTCCTATTCCAATTTGTGTTAGTCTGGCTATGAGGGTGTTCTGATTGATGTTATTGAATGCAGAGGCAATGTCTAAGAAAATTAAAAGGAAGGTACATTTGGGGTAATCTAGACCACGGATGAGGTGGTCAAACAAGGATATCAATAGGGTTTCAACTTCATGAAAAGGTCGGAAGCCAAATTGATGGTTGTCTAGGAGGGCATTGAAGTCTACATGGTCCTGGAGTTGTATTTGGATGATTTTTTTCAATGATTTTAGCAACAAAGGGAATGCTTGCTATTGGTCAGTATGAGTTGGGTTCACTCTTGTTGAGTGATCTGTTCTTTTGTATAGGGCGTAAGGACGATATCTTTAGTTTTGTGGGCATGGTACCTTGTAGTAAGGATTGATTTACTATGTGAAGGAGGTATGGGGCTAATTCTGCCTTTGTATGCTTAATCCAAGAGATAGGACATGGGTCCAGGGGGGATCTGGTTGTGTTAATGTTTATTATATTTATAAGGTGTTTCTGGTCTATATGGTGGAAGTTATTCCATGTATTGTGGTTTATCGGTGGTTCAAGAGTGGGGGAGTGTTGGATGGGTTTTTGTTTTTTAGCTTGGTAGCAAAGTAGTCATCAAGTGTTTGGGGTTTTATGTCGCTAGTGTCAAATTCCTTTAGGTTGTTTCTGGTCAGTGTTTTCACGATGGCGAACAGCTCTCTTGGTCTGTTAATTGCCTGGTTTAGGATTCTCGTGTGGTAGTCTCTTTTAGCTTGGTTTATTGCATTTTTATATGTGTTGAGCAGGGTGAGGCATAGTTGTTTGTTTGAGTCTTCTACCAATCTTCACATCTCTGTTGTCTTCATACAGTCCTGCTTCTCTGATGATTTGTTCTGCATATAAATTAGGCAGGTAGGGGGAAAGTATGCAGCCTTGTCATATACCTTTGCTGATTTTAAACCATTCTATTTCTCCTTGTTCTGTTCAAACTCTTGCTTCTTGATCATTGTAAAGGTTATGCAAGAGATCAATCAGGAGTTCTCCAGGACCAAGCAGGAAGTCAGTCCTCACTTATGGGTGACGTCAACGCCGACGGAGCCCTCGCGGAGCAATTTCCCCAGCTTTCGAAGAAAGCCTTTGGGAATTGCAGCGCGCATGCGCGGTCCCCTTCCCGCCCAAGGGTGCCATCTTGCTCAGTCTTCTTTTTTCCGCGGAGCCCTACAGACGTAGTTTGTGATCACCGCTGAAAAAGTTGATTTTTCGTTCTGTTTTTTTCTCGATTCGACGCCGTGTCCTTTTCCCGCCCGGCCTCGATACTCCAGTGTCGAGTCCGTTCACTATTTTTCGGTTTTTGTCCTTCGTGACTGGCGTTCCCGCCACTTTTTTCTTTTTCTCTGGCAGCACGGTCTTTTGACCTCGCAGGGGCCCTTTTTCCCCCGATGGCTGCCAGCGGGTTTAAAAAGTGTGATCGGTGTACGAGACTTATGTCTCTTACCGACACACACGACTGCTGCCTCCGCTGCCTCGGACCCAATCATGACCTGATGATTTGTGGTCCATGTACCAAAATGTCCTCGAAGGCATTGAGGAGTCGGCAGTCTCAAAAGAAGCGAATCTTCTCTGACTCCGCGTCCGGCCGGGCCCGGACCTCGTCAGAGGCTTCGACGTCTCGTGACTCCGGCCCCGAGCATCGTCGGAGTTCCTCTGAGCGGGGGTCTCCCGCCCGGGAACATCGTCGGAAGAAGAAACCCGCGAGGGTGGCGTCGGAGGACGCTCCTGGTCCCTCGAGGTCCAGGTCGCATAGCCCCGATAGCCGCCCCAGGTCCTCGGAGTCGGAGAGGCCTTCGAAGCATCCTCGTCTCGAAGTGGAGTCTCCTGGACACGTGAGGACTGTAGTCCTCGTGGACTCGCCTCCGAAGGAGCCGACGTCAGGCCCGACGCCGTCGGAGCCCGAGTCGGGGGCTGCTGGGTCTCCTGAGCTTGGACTCAGGTTGACGGCCTTGGAGAGCAGTTTCGCTGCCTTCATGGACCAGCAGCGTGCATTGATCGCTGGCCTCGCCGGTGCATCTGCCCCGACCACCGGGACGTCGACGTCCAAGTCGACCCCGGAGGCCGAGCTGATCCTCGAGTCCATGCGGGCTCGAGTCGATCCTCGGCCACGGTCTCCCTCGGCCTCCGGTTCGGGACCGAGGTCGTCGACGCCGGCCTCGGCGTCGGGGCGGAGGTCCTTGGCGCCCGCCCGCATGGAGCCGCTCGATTCCTCCACGGAGGAGTCGGGCTGGGACACGGAGGAGGATGAGTCACCCGGTTCTTTTCAGACTCGGTGCGTCCCCTTCGATTCGCCTGAGTCTGAGCCTTGGAGACGATCCCCCCCGGAGGATACCCGGTTCTCGGACTTCGTGAGGGATATGGCCAAGGCTTTGGCCTTCCCCGCGGATCCCGAGGAGGAGCCTCGAGCCGAAGAGCTCGAGGCCCTCCAGTATGACTCTCCCCCGAAGGAGGCCTTTACTGTACCGGTTCCTCCGATGCTGGAAAGACTTCTCTTCCGCATGTGGTAGAGCCTGGCATCGACGCCGGTGTTAAGCAAGCGGGTCGATTCCATGTATCGAGTCCGCAAGAGCCCCGGGTTCCAGAAGGCACAACTACCGCACCATTCCATGGTGGTGGAATCGGCCATGCATCGACTCAAGAGTCAAAAGATGCACTCCTCGGTGCCTCCCGGCAAGGAGGCCCGGAACCTGAATGCCCTCGGTAGGACGTGCTTCCAGGGCTCTATGCTTGCTTGTCGAGTCCAGACATACCAGCTCTACATGGGCATGTATCTCCGAGACCTGGCAAAAGAAATTGCCGGGTTCTCTGCTGGTCTCTCCGAGGAACCTTTGCAGAGGTTCCAGGCCTTGTCCACTGGTATTCGAGAGTGCTCGAAGTTTATTTCTCGAGCAGCCTACGATGGCTTCGAAGCATCGGCTCGAGTAGCCGGGGCCAGCATCGGTGCCCGCTGACAGGCTTGGCTTCAGTCATTCGACCTCGAGCCATGGGTGCAGGACAAGTTGGTCGATGTCCCCTGCAGAGGTAAAAACCTCTTTGGCAAGCCCATGGCTGAAAAGGCTGCACAACTCGAGACCGAGACTCTAACCAGGACTCGCCTGTCCAGGAAGACCTCTGCCCCTTCACAGAAGAGGAAGGGCTCGGGGAAAAAGCCCTTTTACCCGAGGAAGGTGTCTGCCTATAAACAACACCACCCACAATATCAAGCCTCAGCAGCTCCCCATCAGGGTCAGCAGGCTAAGGGACAGGGTAATGGGTCCTGTAGGCAGAAGGCCAACAAGCCCACTACACCAGCCCCTGCTCAGCAGGGTGGGGGTTTTTGACTCCGTAAGCATAGCCTCTCCCCCCCCGCTGGCTTCTCTCAGCACAGGAGGCCGGCTGGCCTACTTTGCCCACAGGTGGTCAGCCATAACATCAGATACCTGGGTGCTTCAGGTAGTTCAAGAGGGCTACCTTTTGCAGTTTCACCAACTACCTCCCTCCTACTTTCCAGGGGAGCCTCCAAGACCCCCTCTGCACAGGGACTTACTCCTTCAGGAGTTGGCAAGTCTTCTTCAGGAACAGGCTGTGGAACCGGTGCCCCACCACCTGAGAGGTCACGGCTTTTATTCCAGGTACTTTCTGATACCAAAAAGAACAGGAGGCCTCAGACCCATCCTAGACTTGCGCAACCTCAACAAGTTCCTGCAAAGGGAAAAGTTCAAGATGCTTACCCTTGGAATCCTGCTGCCCTACCTCCAGCAGGGAGATTGGCTATGCTCCTTGGATCTAAAGGATGCTTATACTCACATCCTTATCCATCCGGACCACAGGCAATATCTAAGATTTGTTGTGGTGGGGAATCATTATCAGTACAGGGTACTGCCCTTTGGCCTGTCCTCCGCTCCCAGGGTGTTCACCAAATGCCTGGCAGTGGTGGCAGCCTTCCTGAGGCTTCAAGGCCTCTTTGTGTTTCCCTACATAGACGACTGGCTCATCCGGGTACAGTCTTCCCTGGAGGTCACTCAGGCCACTCATCGCACAGTGGCTCTGCTTCAGCACTTGGGGTTTGTCATAAACTTCGCAAAGTCCACTTTGCTCCCCTCTCAGGATCTCGAATTCATAGGAGCACGGTTGGACACTCTGCAGGCTCGTGCCTTCTTGCCTCTGGAACGGGCCAACCGGCTCAGAGCTCTGGCCAGAAAGTTTCACAGCACTTCCCTGGTCTCTGCCAGGCAATTCCTGCAGCTGCTCAGCCATATGGCTTCCACGGTCCATGTAACTCCGAATGCCCGTCTACATATGAGGCCTGCTCAGTGGAGCCTTTGCAGTCAATGGCATCAAGCCACAGGGAGCCTTGCGGACTTAGTACAGATCTCCGACCGCCTGGTCTCCTCTCTGCAATGGTGGCTTCATCTGCCCAATCTGGTACTCGGCATGACATTTCAGTCTCCTTCGCCTTCCCAAGTGCTGACGTCAGATGCCTCTCTCCTGGGATGGGGAGCACATTGCCAGGGGACATGTACTCAAGGCCTTTGGACCCCTTGGGAGGCTGCTCAAACAGGGGGGCACCGGCTCCCTCCTTCTATGTCAAGAGGCTCGGAGACTGTGCTCTTGGGCAGTCGACCATGGCATCCTCCTCAAAGCTGTTTACCTGCCAGGACAGGAAAATTGGCCGACAAACTGAGCAAGATTCTGCAGCCACACGAGTGGAGGTTGGACCCATTGGTGGTTCAGCGGATCTTCCTCCAGTGGGGCCTCCCCACCATGGATCTTTTTGCCAGTCCTCTGAACCGGAAACTTCCCAGGTTCTGCTCCAGGCACCCGCATCCTCTCAGAGTAGCGGCGGATGCTTTCCTCATCCCGTGGTCCATGGGCCTACTGTATGCCTTTCCTCCCACGCCACTCGTGTCCCGGACGCTTTTCAAAGTTCTCCGGGACAGGGCCTCGGTAATCCTGGTAGCGCCCAGGTGGCCGAGACAGCCCTGGTTCCTGCTCCTGCTACAACTGGCGGTGGACACTCCTCTTCCTCTGGGGTTTCAGCCCGATCTCCTGACTCAAGATCAAGGCACTCTCCTGCACCCCAACCTCCGTGCCCTTCACCTGAAGGCCTGGCTGCTGAAAGGGTAGTCCTAGCTCCGCTCCTACTACCTCCGGAGGTGGAAGATGTTGTCCTAGCGTCTAGGCGACCATCCACCCGGACGTCTTACGTCCTTAAATGGCGTCGCTTCTCCGTGTGGTGTTCTCAGCAGTCTGAGAACCCATTCTCCTGCTTGGTGTCGGTGGTACTGCAATACTTGCTTCACCTTTCCAATCTAGGCCTCAAGTCCAACTCTGTCAGGGTCCACCTCAGTGCTCTCTCTGCACATCACTCACCGGTGGACGGCAGACCTCTTTCCGCACACCCCTTGGTGGCGCGTTTTCTCAGAGGCCTCCTTCTGCTTAAGCCTCCTTTGCACCCACCAGCCCCTGACTGGGATCTCAATGTGGTCTTACAGCGGATTACCTGTCCGCCTTTTGAACCTGTGGCTACCTGCCCTCTTCGTTTCCTTTCCTGGAAAACTCTCTTCTTGATAGCCCTTACCTCCGCTAGGCGCGTTAGTAAACTGCAAGCCCTAGTGTCTGAGCCTCCTTACACTAGGTTCTACCCGAATAGGGTGGTCTTAAGGACTCACCCTAAGTTTCTTCCAAAAGTGGTTTCCCCTTTTCATCTCAACCAAGAGGTGGTTCTTCCAACCTTCTTTCCCAGGCCGCATACCAGCCGGGCTTAAACAGTTCTGCATACCCTGGACTGTAGGAGGGCCTTATCCTTCTACCTTGACCGTACGCGGGAGCATAGAAAGGCTGTTCAGCTTTTCGTTTCTTTTGACCCCAATAGGTTGGGGGTGCCTGTCTCCAAGCGTACTTTGTCCATCTGGGTAGCTGACTGTATCGCCTGGGCTTATGGGGCAGCCGGCCTCTCCTTAGAGAGTCGAGTCACGGCTCACCGTGTCAGGGCGAAGGCTGCGTCAGTGGCTCATCTCCGCTCTGTTCCGTTGGCAGACATCTGCCGGGCCGCTACTTGGTCTTCAAGCCAGACTTTTGCGGCTCATTACTGCCTGGAGAGGGAGTCCCGCAGGGACAGTGCTTTCGGACAGGCAGTCCTCCACAATCTCTTTGAGGTTTAGGCAACTCCTACCCTCCGGCCCTGGTGTTGGGCTACCGGCCGGGAGCGTATTCAGAGAAGATTCCTTCCTTCTGTACTGCTGAGCTAGAGGGAGCTCATTTTTTGGCTTGAGGTCTCTGGTAGCCTTAAGCTTGGGAATCCCATAAGTGAGGACTGACTTCCTGCTTGGTCCTGGAGAAAGAGTAGTTACTCACCTGTAACAGGTGTTCTCCAGGAGCAGCAGGAATCAGTCCTCACAACCCTCCCTCCTCCCCTCGGAGTTGCAGTCATTCTTATCCATTGTTTTTGCTAACTTTTTGCTGTCTTTTCGCTATGTCATCAGACTGAGCAAGATGGCACCCTTGGGCGAGAAGGGGACCGCGCATGCGCGCTGCAATTCCCAAAGGCTTTCTTCGAAAGCTGGGGAAATTGCTCCGCGAGGGCTCCATCGGCACTGACGTCACCCATAAGTGAGGACTGATTCCTGCTGCTCCTGGAGTGGAGGAGTGGCCTAGTGGTTGGGGCAAGGTACTTCAGGCCGGAAGGTCGGGGGTTCAAATCCCACTAGAGGACAGCAAACTTGAGCCGGAAGGACTGGGGTTTCTAGTCCCACAGGTGCTCCTTGTGGTCTTGGGCAAGGCACTTAACCCTCCATAGCCCATGTTCCCTGTAAAAATAGTTATCTCCAAGTTATAATGCCCTGTTCAATGTAATTTCAGTTTGTTCAATGTAAACCGCACTGATGCAGAATAGCGCGGTATATAAGAGAATATAAATAAATAAACACCTGTTACAGGTGAGTAACTACTCTTTCTGGTATAGCCATGCTTCTTAATGTGGTCCAGAGTTTCTCATGATTTACACAGTCAAAAACCTTGCTCTAGTCAATAAAGCACAAATAGATATCTTTTTGATATTCTTTAGTCTTTTCAAGGATCCATCTCACATCCACGATGGTGTCTCTCGTTCCTCACCCTTTCCTGAACCCCGCTTGCACTTCATTTAGTTCTCGTTCCAGGTATGGTTGCAGTCTCTGAATAATCTTCAGTAGAATTTTGCTGGCATTTGGGATCAGAGTGATTGTGCGATAATTTCAGCAGTCAGTTGGATCACCTTAAGAATAACTCAGACTAAAACTATACAATGCAAGCTTCCACATTAGGAGTCACCACCTAGGAAAAAGATCTAGGTGTTATCGTGAATAATATGTTGAAATCCTCTGCTCAGTTTGCAAACAGAAGAAAGCAAACAGAATGCTAGGAATTCTAAGGAAAGAAATGGAGAATAAAACAGAGAATACATAATACCCCTTTATCACTCTATGGTGCAATTCTGTCTCAAGTAATGTGTGCAATTCATGGCACTGCATCTCAAACAAGATGCAGTGGAATTAGAAAAGATGCAGAGAAGGGAGATCAAAATGATAAAGGGAATGGAACGATATCCCTATGAGGAGAGACTAAACAGCCTGGAGAAGAGGCAGCTGAGGGGAGATATAATAAGAACATAGGACATGCTATATTTCATCAGACCAAGGTCCATCAAGCCAAGTATCTTTGTTTCCAACAGTGGCCAATCCAGGTCACAAGTACCTGGCAGGTTCCCAAAAAGGTACATAACTTCCATGATTCTTGTCCTGGGGTAAGCAGTGGATTTCCATGGTCCTCTTTAATAATGTTTTATGGACCATTCTGCCAGGAACTTGTCCAAACCTTTTATAAACACCCCAAAAGAGATGGCCTACCTTTGGCTGGTTTAGCTATCTGGACAGCTACTGAATATTGCTGCTGACCAGCTAGTTAATTTGCTATCCAAATAAACCAGATATTTAGTGGCCCTGACATTGAATATTGGGGTTGAAATTAAAGCAGCACTGGCCAACCGTTTTACTCGTGCTGCTGCTACTGCTGAAATGCTCCCACATCAGGGTTTAGAGTATGTATATGTTGGTCTAATGTGAATCCTCACTTGAAAACTTAGGAGGAAAAAGCAAGAAAGCTTGTAGGTGGCCACTATCCTTGAAACTTAAATTGTGAGTGATAATAGTTGTATCATCTGAAAATTTGAGATCAAGTTTCAAGTTTTACATTTAATGAGTATTAAAACAAGTAGGGAAAGCATGCAAAGGGATGCCTTTAGAAATGCTGATTACCTATTTCTCCACCAAATGAGCACTTTAATGGTAATTTTGTAACCCTCTGCACCAACAACACGCATCACTGTCCTAGTTTATAAAGTGATGTACGCATGTACCTCACTTCATAAAATAACAAGAGTACCGACATGCTGTTCTCTAGGCACAGTAATTACACCTGGCCTAGAGTAGAGACAGGGATGTGTGTACATCATAGTACTACTACGTACTCTTGTCCTTCAAGGTCATGTCTACGCTCCACCCATGCCTATGCCCCATCTCCATGCATGCCCCTACCGGAGATAGGTACAATGGACACTTCTGCGCATGCTTACAGAATCACAATCACTTGGTATACACGCAGAAGTGTACATGCACACGCAGAAGTCTTGGGAAATCTAAACGTGCCTGAGGAACAGCTCTTTCTCCATTGCCCTTATAAAATGACCCCCATTATATCTAGCAGCTTCAACTCACAGCACAGGAGGCATCAAACAGATGTATGAAACATATGGAAATAACATGGGTTGATAAAATCCAATACACTATCACAACCAACACTTTCCACTATTACAAATATCAATTCCACAACCATTACTTTTGAGTAGCTTATTTATAGGAACAGACAGCATGAAGAACAAAAGGTACTATAAGAGATATGTAGATGAAATGAAACATTAGAGGGGAGAATAAAGAGCTTCAGGAGGACATGGAAAATGTGAAAGAATAAAAAATTAGCATCAGTATGTCAGTGACAGTTACTGGGTCCTGGTTTATGATGTGAAACTCCCAGATTGTAGATCGGAATTCACAAGAAACTTTTATATTATACTGGACGCATATTTGGTAGCATATACAGTGGAAACCCCTCACTTGGTTTGCAGCTTGTCGTGCTGTGAGGGCTTGTGTTCATCAGTGATGCTGAGAGCTAAGCTATCGATAGTTTAACTACTGGCAGGGTCTCCCAAGATAGACAGGTCTCAGCTGAGGTGCCAGACCAAGACAAACCACCCATCTGGACAGCAGCAGAATGGGATAGTGGTGGCAGCGAAGGATCACATTTCTGTGACAATGGCAACAATACTAAACTTAAACTGCGTGGAGGCCTGGCAATCTACTTCTGTATCTTGCCATGACAACCCAATGGATAGTCACAACAAAACAAATTGCACTATAGGTGCTGGAAGATGAGACCCCCAGGTCGGAAGGCACTCAGCTAGCTACTGGGGAAGAGCAAAATACTTTTCAGAGTAAAGCCAACATTTATGATGTGGTTGGATCAAAGCCAATGGGACGTCTGACTGCTGATGTAGCTGCGCATGAAATGAGAGTCAGAAGCTGTAAAGATGTCTTACATATTGGAACATGGAACGTACGAAGCATGAACCAAGGGAAGTTGGAGATGGACAAGAATAAAATGGAATATGTACAACTTGATCTGTTGGGTGTCAGTGAAATGAAATGGACTGGCATAGGGCACTTTGCATCAGATGATCACATGGTTTACTATGCTGGAAATGAAAGAAGAAATGGTGTTGAATTTATAATAAACTTGCAAGAACTGTAATGAAATACAATGCAGTCAGTGAACGTCTACGAGGAATGCCTATCAACACAACTATAATTCAAGTATATGCCCCAACAACAGCTGCAGAAGAGGATGAAATTGAAGAGTTCTATGAACACGTTCAAGCTGAAATTGACAGAACATGTGAACAGGATATCCTGATAGTCATGGGTGACTGGAACGCAAACGTTGGCAACAAAGAAGAAGGCAAAGTGGTTGGAACATATGGACTAGGCCAGCGATGGCGAACCTATGGCACGCGTGCCAGCTGTGGCACGCGAAGGCCTTGCAGCTGGCACGCGGGAAGGTCCGCAATCGAAAAAAAAAAAAAACCCTGTCTGCTGCCGCTGTCGGGGCCGCCGCGGCAGAATCGAGTGTGCCGCGGGGCCCCCCTGTACCCGGCAGATCCTGCCCTCCCCGTAGCAGCTCTCTCTTAGGAGCTACAGTCAGACGCGCCGGCTTGCAGAGCGCGAAGGGAAGAGTTTCCCTTTCGCGACTCCGTTAAGCCCGCGGGGCTGATGGGAACTTCCCATCAGCCCCCGCGGGCTTAACAGAGCAGCGAGGGAACTCTTCCCTCGCGCTCTGCAAGCCGGCGCGTCTGACTGCAGCTCCAAAGAGAGAGCTGCTACGGGGAGGGCAGGCGCTGCCGGGTGGGTACAGGGGGGCCCGCGGCACGCTCGATTCTGCCGCGGCGGCCCCGACAGCGGCAGCAGACAGGTTTTCTTTTTTTTTTTAATTTTCCCTGGGGGGGGTGGGGCGTAGGAGTGGTGATGGGCTGGGCTGGGCTGGGCTGGGCTGGGCTGGGGGGGTGAGGAGTGGTGATGGGCTGGGCTGGGCTGGGGGGGTTAGGAGTGGTGATGGGCTGGAGGGGGGGTTAGGAGTGGTGATGGGCTGGGCTGGGCTGGGGGGTTAGGAGTGGTGATGGGCTGGGCTGGGCTGGGGGGGGTTAGGAGTGGTGATGGGCTGGGCTGGGGGGGGTTAGGAGTAGTGATGGGCTGGGCTGGGCTGGGCTGGGCTGGGGGGTTAGGAGTGGTGATGGACACTGGGCTGGCTGGGGGGGGGTTAGGAGTGGTGATGGGCACTGGGCTGGCTGGGGGGGTTAGGAGTGGTGATGGGCGCTGGGCTGGGGGGGTTAGGAGTGGTGATGGGCGCTGGGGGGGTTAGGAGTGGTGATAGGCGCTGGGGGGGCTTAAACTAAAAATTGAGTGATGGGGGATTAGGACTGGGAGTGGGCTGATGGGGAGGTTAGGACTGGAAATGGGCTGGTGGGATTAGGACTGGGAGTGGGCTATGGGGGGCTAGGACTGGTAATGGGTTGGGGGGGTTGCTAGGACTGGAAATGGGCTGAGTGGAAGGGGGCTTGAACTGCAAATAGCTGTTGGGGATGGGGCTTGGAATGGAAATGGGCTGAGGGGAAGTGGGGGGCTTGAACTGCAAATAGCTGATGGGGACGGGGCTTGGAATGGAAATGGGCTGAGGGGAAGTGGGGGGCTTGAAGAAGGGAATGGATGCTGGGTGAGACTGGAACTAGAAGGGAGCTGATGTTGGGGGAGGATTAGAATGGGATGGGGCTGGGAGAGTAAAATGGAGAGGGGAAAAATATTTTGTGTAGGAGGGATGAAAAATCTACAATTGGCCAGGTATTGGGAGAGTAATTGGGGATTGAGGATGGAGGGGTAAAATTTGTGTGGATGAAATAGGAATGAGGAAAGAGCAAAAGGAGAAAGATTAGTATGTTAAAGCAGATGTAGAGAGAGAGAATGGAAAAAAAACTAGAAGAGAGAAGAAAGGACAAATGGACAGCAGACGATGGAGAGTTAGCAGAAAACATGAAGAAACCAGAAGAAAATGGCTGGACCAATTGCAACTGAAAAAAAAATGCACAAAAGGTAGAAAGATATCTCTTTATTTTGAATTTATTAACTGGAATATGTCAGCTCTGGGAAATGTGCATCATTAACATCTGCGCTTTGTTTGGTACAAGAGGAAATTCCTATTTGACGTTGCCACTTGTTCTCTTTCCCCAGTATTCACTGAAATGTATTGGTTTAATATTTGCAGTGTTGCCTTTTGATAGGTAGGGTATGGCGCTTTGTGAGTCCTGGTAATGCTGTCAGGATACGGCGGGTTTGCTATGGGTTCTAAATGGGCAGCGTTTGTAGTAGTTCCTAATGTGCCTGGCGGTTGGCACTGGATTATAGTAATGTAGAAATCTTTTAGTCTTTCTTTATCCATACACTCATTAAGAGACATGTTTACTAAAAGTTAGTGTATGGTAACATTATGCAAATATTTATGCAAATAAGACCACTTATGCAAATGACGTGCTGGCACTTTGAGGAAATTCTTTGGTTTTGTGCGGCAGTTTGGGCACTCGGGCTCAAAAAGGTTAGCCATCACTGGACTAGGCAAACGAAATGAAGCTGGAGAAAGACTGATAGAATTCTGCAAGACGAACGATCTATCTCAAACACCTTCTTCCAGCAACACAAGCGGCAACTGTACACATGGACCACCCAATGGATTGTATAGAAATCAAATTGATTACATCTGCGGAAGTCAATAATGGAAAAGCTCTATAACATCAACAAAGACGAAACCTGGAGCTGGCTGTGGTACAGATCATCAACTACTAGTATGCCCGTCCATTGAGCAAGAATGGTTTTTGCACAGGGCCCCGCGTTTCAGGGGGCCCCGCGCAAAGAACATTCTGCTTTTTTCAAAATTAAATTAAATTAAAAAAAAAAAACGCTGGCTGCTACCGCTGCCACCGCAGCAGAATGAACTGTCCCGCGGGGCCCCCTCTGCCCGGCTGAATCCCGCCCCCCTCCCTCCGTGACGGCTGAGCCTCTCCGTGCCGGCTTTGAGAGTCGCGAAGGGAGAGTATCGCCCTCGCGTCTCTGTTAAGCCTGCAGGGGCAGATGGGAAATTTCCCATCAGCCCCTGCGGGCTTAACAGAGACGCGTGGGAGACACTCTCCCTTCGTGACTCTCAAAGCCGGCACGGAGGGGCTCAGCCGTCGTGGAGGGAGGGAGAGATTCAGCCGGGCAGAGGAGGCCCTGCGGGACAGTCCATTCTGCCGCTGCCGCCAGCGTTTTTTTTTAAAATTTAATTTTACTTGAGCCGATGGGGGAGGGGGGGTTTAGGACTGGTAATGGGCTATGGGGGGGCTAGGAGTGGAAATGGGCTGGGGGGGTTAAGACTGGAGGTGGGCTGATGGGGTTAGGACTGGTAATGGGCTGTGGGCTGTTGGGGGGTTAGAACTGGTAATGGGCTATGGGGGGGTTAAGACTGGTAATGGGCTGTGGGCTGATGGGGGCTGTCTGGTAATGGGCTATGGGGGGGCTAGAACTGGAAATGGGCTGGGGGGCTTAAGACTGGAAGTGGGCTGATGGGGTTAGGACTGGTAATGGGCTGTGGGCTGATGGGGGTTAGGACTGTAATGGGCTATGGGGGGGTTAAGACTGGTAATGGGCTGTGGGCTGATGGGGGTTGTCTGGTAATGGGCTATGGGGGGGCTAGGACTGGCAATGGGCTGGGGGGCTTAAGACTGGAGGTGGGCTGATTGGGTTAGGACTGGTAATGGGCTGTGGGCTGATGGGGGGGTTAGGACGGGTAATGGGCTATGGGGGGGTTAGGACTGATAATGGGATATGGGGGGGGCTAGGACAGGAAATGGGCTGATGGGGAGGGGTTAGGACTTGAGGTGGGCTGATGGGGTTAGGACTGGTAATAGGCTGTGGGCTGATGGGGAGGGGGGTTAGGACTGGCAATGGGCTATGGAGGGCTGACTGGAAATGGGTTGATGGGGTTAGGACTGGAAGTGGGCTGATAGGGGGTTAGGACTGGTAATGGGTTATAGGGGGGCTTAAACTGAAAATGGGGTGATAGGGGGTTAGGACTGGAAGTGGGTTGATGGGGGGGCTAGGACTGGTATTGGGTTGGGGGGTTGCTAGGACTGGAAATGGGCTGATGGTTGGCTAGGACTGGAAATGGGCTGATGCAGGGACTAGAAGGGAATGAATGCTGGGTGAGGCTGGAACTAGAAGGGAGCTGATGTTGGGAGAGGATTAGAATGGGATGGGGCTGGAAGAGTAAAATGGAGAAGGGAAAAATATTTTGTGTGGGAGGGATAAAAAATCTATAATTGGCCGGGTATTGGGAGAGTAAGTGGGGATTGAGGATGGAGGGGTAAAATTTGAGTGGATGAAATAGGAATGAGGAAAGAGCAAAAGGAGAAAGATTAGTATGTTAAAGCAGATGTAGAGAGAGAATGGAAAAAAACTAGAAGAGAGAAGAAAGGACAAATGGACAGCAGACGATGGAGAGTTAGCAGAAGACACGAAGAAACCAGAAGAAAGTGGCTGGAGCAATTGCAGCTGAAAAAAATGCACAAAAGGTAGAAAAATATCTCTTTATTTTGAATTTATTAATTGGAATATGTCAGCTCTGGTAAATGTGCATCATTGACGTCTGCGCTTTGTTTAGTACAAGAACAAATTAATGTATAGTTTTATTTCTACAGTGTTGTACATTCCAAGTTTGGCTTTTGGGATTCCCAGTTTAATTATTGTCTGTCTTCCTGTTTCTAAATTGTGATTACTTGTTTGGTGATGGTCTATGTTCTGCATGTGTAACTGAGCTGAGGTGTTCTGTTTATATAATTCCTATTTGACATTGCCACTTGTTCTCTTTCCCCAGTAGGTCATGTATTCTTGTTCTCTGAAATGTATTGGTTTAATATTTGCAGTGTTGCCTTTTGATTGGTAGAGTATGGTGCTTTGTGAGTCCTGGTAGTGCTGTTATGATACGGCGGGTTTGCTATGGGTTCTAAATGGGCAGTGTTTGTAGTAGTTCCTAATGTGTCTGGCAGTTTGCACTGGATTATAGTAATGTAGAAATCTTTTAGTCTTTCTTTATCCATACACTCATTAAGAGGCACGTTTACTAAAAGTTAGTATATGGTAACATTATGCAAATATTTATGCAAATGAGGCCCCTTACCGAGTCTCCGCACATGGCCCCGCACCCCCCTTGGGCCGCCCCTACTAGTAAGCAAACTCAAGCTAAAGTATGGACTTGGCAACAGAAATGAAGCTGGAGAAAGACTGATAGAATTCTGCAAGACCAATGATCTATTCATCTCAAACACCTTCCAGCAACACAAGCGGCGACTGTACACATGGACTTCACACAATGGATTGTATAAAAAACAAATTGACTACATCTGTGCAAGTCAACGATGGAAAAGCTCTATGACATCAACAAAGACAAAACCTGGAGCTGACTGTGGTATAAATAATCAACTACTAGTATGCAAACTCAAGCTAAAGTTGAAAAAGAGCAAACCACTCATGAATGCAGCAAAATATGACCTTGAGAATATACCACTGGAATTTAAAGACTGCCTGCAAAATTGATTTGCTGCTTTAGATACAAATGACAGAGCTCCGGAAGAGTTATGGAATGACATCAAGAAGGTTGTGCTGGAAGAAAGCGAGAAGTCTCTACAAAAGGTGAAAAAGCAAAAACGGCCAAAATGGATGACGGAAGAAACTGAAAATTGCCCAGAAACGCAGAAAAGATAAAGCCAGAGGAGAAAAAAAGACAATCACAGAACTCAACACCTGATCGTTCTCTTGCACAATCTGTGCATTGATCAAGGAGAAACAGAATGGTTTTAAAATAAGCAAAGGTGTAAGACAAGGCTGCATACTTTCCCCCTTCCTGTTTAATTTATATGCAGAAGGAATCATCAGAGAAGCAGGATTCTATGAGGACAACAGAAATGTGAAGATTTGTGGAAGACTCATCAACAACATTCGCTAAGCTGATGATACCACATTACTGGCCGAAAGTGAAGATGATCTGAAACATTTGCTTCTCACGATCAAAGAACGTAGTCTCAAAATGGGCCTACACCTTAATGTAAAGAAGACAAAGATCATGACAACTGGCAAAATCAACAGGTTCATCATTGAAAGAGAAGAAATTGAAATCGTGTCTCTCTCCATAGAAAGATTCGACTTGTTCAAGCCATGGTATTTTCAATAATATCATATGGATGTGAAAGCTTCACAGTGAAAAAGGTAGACGGGAAGAAAAATGAATGCCTTTGAATTATGGTGCTGGCAGCAAATACTGCGTATACCATGGACTGCCTGAAGAACAAACCAGTCAGTACTAGAGGAGATCAAACCTAAGCTTTCTTTAGAAGCTCAGATGACAAGACTTTGACTTTCATACTTTGGCACATCATGCGAAGAGAGAGATCATTAGAGAAAGATATCATGCTTGGCAAGCTAGAATGTCAACACAAAAGAGGAAGGCCAGCAATGGGATGGATTGAGCCAATAACAGCAGCTACAGGTACCAGCCTGTCAACAATGAGCCGCCTGACTGAAGACCGAACACAATTTAGGACAACTATCCAGAGGGTCGCCATGAGTCGACACTGACTCGACGGCACTTAATAACAACAGCGGAAACAGCCATATTACAATGAAAGGTTAAAAAATAAATAAAAGTTGCAGAATTTGGGACATTGCACTTGCAAATGTCAGTATCTATTGACTAAGTGATGAATTCTGCAACCTGCTTATTTATGTACCAGGTATTTATATATATAAGTGGTAGATTTTACAAACTGCACATTCAAAAAGAGACAATTGAGGAGCCATGCTCCAAAATTCATTTGTTTTGATTTTTAAGGTGTTTTTCAATGCCAGAACGGTAAGCACAATGGCCTTCTTAATTCTCTTCAAACCTGAGGTCCATTTGTGTAGTTCATTAAAACCAACCCCAGGGGCAGGTATAAATGCCTGCGGCTCTATATACATGTTAAAACATAGTGTAAAGGAGTAGCCTAGTGGTTAGAGCACTGGCTTGAGAAGCAAGAGACCAGGTTTCAATTCTCACTAGCACTTCTTGTGGCCTTGGGCAAGTCACTTAATCCTTCATTGCCTCAGAAGAATCCAAGTTATCAATGTCCCTGTTTAATGTACATTACCATGTTTAAGTTACAATGTAAACCACTTTAACTAAAATGATAAAGTGGTATAAAAATCTGTTAAATAAATCAATCAAATGGGCTGTGGAGACCATGATAAATGCATGTAAAACCTTTCCCATTCCCAACTTTCTGCTACTCCCTTGAAGGTTTCTATCCCCAGTCAGTCCACTGCATGTAACTAACCATCTCACCAAACATTTGTCTCTTCTGCCTCAACTACAGCCAGAGCATGTGGAGGAGGCCGCTTCCTGTGGATACGTGCAGATGAGATCCATTAAAGTGACCAACCAGCCCATGAAAAACAAAATGCACCCACATACATGTGTGCTTTTGGCTCAACCGGTACTCATCAAGAAACTATGACAGATGTATGGGGACCATCTTAGGTAGTGGATGTAACAGCACCAATGTTTCCACTCAGCAGCTTGAAGCTGTGTGGGAGTTCTCTGCTGGCATTCCTGCAGGTGGGGGGAAGTGCAACACTATCATCCTTAGCATCACATGGCATAGGCAGGTCCTGAGGGATAGGCAGGTCATTTCATAGAGCAATGCGTCATGGCTCCCCAGCAGCTCTACAAACTGCAGTGCCATTTGTGCCCCCCACCCCCCCCAGTCTCCCAGTCTGCATGTATGACAAAGACACATTCACTCTCAATCTCTACCACCATAGGCTCCGCAGCATCATAGCAGCTGCCTGTCCAGGAAATGCTACAGTTTTCCCATATTTTGGGATCTGTGACCCATGGAAAAGGGTTGACCCTTTGATTTCCCCCTTTTCAGGAGTCTCCAATTGCTTTAGTGGTATGGATGTTGTCTCCAAAAGCTCCTCAAAGAGCAGTGAGACATCATTCAGCTCACAATAGCAACATATTCAGGGTCAGGAGCAGGGAGTTTGAATAGAAGGGGCAGAGAACAGTGAGGGGAAATGGAAAGAAATGACCTCATCCTATGTGCCCCTTTAGAGGGAAGGGGCAGAAGGCTGGTGCTGTGATAAGATTGAAAAGAACATAAGATATGCCATACTGCCAAAGGTTGTAATGTTGCTATTGCCCACAGCTTGAGCTTGTGGATATAAGCAGCCTGATTCCTTATTCAGTTAGTAAAATGGTGCTTGGGGAAAGCACTGCCTTCTGGGAGTTGAAGTTTTTTCACTATTTGAAATAAGGCGAGTTGTGGAGCTCGCGGGTTCAGGCAAATAACAGGATTTTAATTCCCCTTCCCACACGGTTTTACAAATGGAAAATAAAGAACAAGGCCATACAACCTCTGGCTTGAAATGATATAAGAAATGTAACTCAAACAGCTTCTTATATCAGCATCACTATAATCCAACATAAAGAGCACTTTTGTTCCAAAACCTTTGGTGCTGTTTCCTTTGGCTGCTACCGGCAGCTCTCTCTCTCTGTACAGCTTAAACTTATTATACAGGTTTTAT
Organism: Ichthyophis bannanicus; assembly: GCA_033557465.1. Lineage (NCBI taxonomy): Eukaryota > Metazoa > Chordata > Amphibia > Gymnophiona > Ichthyophiidae > Ichthyophis > Ichthyophis bannanicus. The sequence goes on from CM066031.1 coordinate 670,929,884, forward strand.
CTTCTCAGACACAGACATTGTACAGTCCATTGACTCAATAGGCAGATATTCTACAGATGGCTCAGTTTCCATCAGTTCATACTGACTCTCAGTTGGAAATGTCTGCAATTGCTTACAAGGTGTTTCCAAGCACACACCTGTTCCTTCAGCAATAGACTTTTCCCCGTAGCCTTCTGCTACACACGGTTTGTAATTGCCACAGTGTTCACCACATGGAGAGCCCCACCCTTCTGGGCTAATATCAGAGCACTTCTTAAAAACAGCTTTACTTTTATACCAGTCACTCAGCCTACCTCTTGGCTTCCTTATGAGATATTCCTTCTGCTTTCTAAGATCAGCTACAGCTGTAAGCCTTGGAGTCTCTACGCGCACACAAGTCTGCCTTCTTGGTACATTCCCCTTATGGCTGCCTTTTACCCACGGCCACAAACCTAGGCTGTTTGTACCTTGCTCCTTTGCACGGACTCTCTGCTCGTCTCCTGTGCTGACTTCCCCTTCTGAGTTAAAGGTCAGAGAATCCTCTGTTACCATGAATTCCTCTGTGTCTTCACTCCCAAGCAAATCCTCTGTTTCTCGTGACTGCTTTCCTGGTGGCTGTGCTCTCAGCTGGCCTTCCAACTCTGCTTCCCCATGTGCTTCCAGATCTGCCTGCTCATGTGCTTGCTCCCTTCCTAATGAGCTTCTCTTAAATCTCTGGTTTTCTGGGTTTAACCTGACCACTCCTTTCAACAGGTGTTCAGCCTTAGCTCGTGATTGCTGAGCTGAACTGCAGCAGGGGCATGTTTTCCTCTCCTCTAATCTGCTTTGTCTGTGGTTTCCCTGGAAACCAGGAACCATGTGCACTTGTTTACTTCCCTTAACTGAAGCTGAATCCTGCACTTTATCACTCTCTAAGGGATCTGAGGGACCTTCTACACCACAAGGTCCATCAAGCCCAGGATTCTATTTGCAACATGCAAATCCAGGTCACAAGTATCTGTCGGGTTCCCAAAAGATAGTCAGATTCCATGGGAAAAGCAGTGGCTTTTCCAGTCCACTTTAATAATTCTTTATGGACTTTTCCTCCAGGAACTTGTCATAACTTCTTTTAAACTCCGCTACAATAACAGCTTTTACTAAATTCTGCAGCAATAAATTCCATTGTTTAATTACATATTGGGTGAAAAAATATTTTTCCAATTAGTGCTACATTGTAGCTTCATTATGTGTTCCCTAGTCTTTCTACTTTTTGAAGGAATAAACAACCAATCTAAGTTGTCCTGTTCCAGTCCATTCGTTATTTTATAGACCTCTATCTTCTCCTCTCAGCCATCTCTTTTCCAAGCTGAAGAGCCATAACCTTTTAAGCCTTAACCTCATTGGCATATCCTTCCATCTCCTTTAACATTTTGATTGCTCTTTGTACGTTTTCTAATTCTGCTGTATTCTTTTTTAGATAAGTTCTTCACTACCTTTCCTCTCTTATCACTCCCTATACCCCTCCTCGGGAACTCTGCTTTTCTGGCAAATCGCTTCTATCTGTGCCCTTCTCTTCTATTGCCAACTCCAGACTTTGCTCCTTTCATCTTGCTGCTCCTTATGCATAGAACAAACAACCTGAGTCTGTATGTCAGGTGCCTTCTCTGATCCTTTTCAAATTCAGGCTGAAAACTCACCTCTTCACTGCCGCTTTTGGATCTTGACTCACCTGATCTTCTTTGCATTTCCTTACCATTCTACCTAGATGTATCCCATGTCTACAGCTACTTTGTTCTCTGTCTTGATTTGATTGTCAGCTCTGATGAGCAGGGATCGTCTTTTACATCTATCTGTGCAGCGTTGTGTACGTCGTGTAGTGATGTACAAATGTTCAGGTGACCAGAACTGCACACAATATTCAAAGTGCAGATGCACCATGGAGTGATACAGAGGCTTTATAATGTTCTTGGTTTTATTCTTTATTCCTTTCCTTATAATGCCTAACATTCTATCTGCAGGGGCGGCCCAAGGGGGGTGCGGGGCCATGTGCGGAGACTCGGTGCGGGGGCTCATTTGCATAAATATTTGCATGATGTTACCATATACTAATTTTTAATAAACATGCCTCTTAATGAGTGTATGGATAAAGAAAGACTAAAAGATTTCTACATTACTATAATCCAGTGCCAACCGCCAAGCAGATTAGGAACTACTACAAAACACTGCCCATTTAAACCCATAGCAAAACCGCCGTATCCTAACAGCACTACCAGGACTCAGAAAGCATCATACCCTATCTATCAAAAGGAAACACTGCAAATATTAAACCAATACATTTCAGAGAATAACAATACATAATCTACTGGGGAAAGAGAACAAGTGGCACTGTCAAATAGGAATTATATAAACAGAATACCTCAGCTCAGTTACACATGCAGAACATAGACCATCACCAAACAAGGAATCACAATTTAGAAACAGGAAGACAATATTTAAACTGGGAACCCCAAAAGCCAAACTTGGAATGTACAACAACACTGTAGAAATAAAACTATAAATTAATTTCCTCTTGTACTAAACAAAGTGCAGACGTTAATGATGCACATTTCCCAGAGCTGACATATTCCAGTTAATAAATTCAAAATAAAGAGATATCTTTCTACCTTTTGTGCATTTTTTTCAGTTGCAATTGCTCCAGCCACTTTCTTCTGGTTTCTTCGTGTCTTCTGCTAACTCTCCGTCGCCTGCTGTCCATTTGTCCTTTCTTCTCTCTTCTAATATATTTCCATTCTCTCAATACATCTGCTTTAACATACTAATCTTTCTCCTTTTCCTCCTTCCTCATTCCTATTTCATCCACTCAAATTTTACCCCTCCATCCTCAATCCCCACTTACTCTCCCAATATCCGGCCAATTGTAGATTTGTCTTCCATAAGAACATAAGAACATAAGATATGCCATACTGGGTCAGACCAAGGTCCATCAAGCCCAGTATCCTGTTTCCAGCAGTGGCCAATCTAGGTCATACGTACCTAGCAGTTTCCCCAAAAGACACAGGATCCGCAATGCTTGTACTGGGTCAAGCATTGATATCCTGGGTCCCTTCTTAATAATGGTTTATGGACCTTTCCTCCAGGAACTTGTCCAAACCTTTTTTTAAACCCAGCTACACTAACAGCCTTTACTATATCCTCCGGTAACAAATTCCAGAGTTTGATTACACGTTGAGTGAAAAAATATTTTCTTTTATTAGTCTTAAATAGTTTACCCTGTAGCTTCATTGTATGTCCCCTAGTCTTTCTATATTCTGATAACGTAAACAATCGATCTACGTTTACTCGTTCCACTCCGTTCATAGGAGTGGCCTAGTGGTTGGGGCAAGGTACTTCGGGCCGGAAGGTCGGGGGTTCAAATCCCACTGGAGGACAGCAACCTTGGGCCGGAAGGACTGGGGTTTCTAGTCCCACAGGTGCTCCTTGTGGTCTTGGGCAAGCCACTTAACCCTCCATAGCCCATGTTCCCTGTAAAATAGTTCTCTGTGTGCTGTGCTTTCCTGTCTAATCAATGTGTGTTTATACCTCAAAAATTTCCTGTCATGATTTGACAATTTCCAATCTGTAATCAAAACCGCTGCTGATCGCTGGAAGTAGCGGTATACAAATGTATACTAAATAAATAAATAAATAAATTTATAGACTTCTATCATATCTCCCCTCAGCCGTTTCTTTTCCAGGTTAAAGAGCCCTAACCTTTATAGCCTTTCTTCATAGGAGTATCCTTCCATTTCCTTTACCATTTTGGTGGCTCTTCTCTGAACCTTTTCTAATAACGCTATATCCTTTTTAAGATACGGCGACCAGAATTGCACACAATATTCAAGGTGCGGTCTCACCATGGAACGGTATAGAGGCATTATAATATCTTTTGTTTTATTTTCCATTCCTTTCCTAATGATACCTAGCATTCTATTTGCTCTCTTGGCTGCTGCTGCACACTGGGCCGAGGGTTTTAAGATGTTATCCACAATGACTCCTGAATCTTTTTCCTGGGTGGTGGTTCCTAATGTGGAACCTTGCATTGTGTAACCATAGTTTGGGTTGTTCTTCCCTAGGTGCATAACTTTGCACTTGTCCACATTATTTATTTTAATTCTCTTATATACTGCGCTATTCTGCATCAGTGCGGTTTACATTGAACAAACTGAAATTACATTGAACAGGGCATCATAACTTGGAGATAACTATTTTACAGGGAACATGGGCTATGGAGGGTTAAGTGGCTTACCCAAGACCACAAGGAGCACCTGTGGGACTAGAAACCCCAGTCCTTCCGTCCCAAGGTTGGGATTTGAACCCATGACCTTCCGGCCTGAAGTACCTTGCCCCAACCACTAGGCCACTCCTCCACACATTAAATTTCATCTGCCATTTTGATGCCTAGTCTTCCAATTTATCAAGATCCTCTTGCAATTTTCCACAATCCTCTTGGGTTTTAACAACTTTAAATAGTTTTGTGTCATCTGCAAATTTGATAACCTCACTCGTTGTTCCACTTTCCAGGTCATTTATGAATATGTCAAAAAGCAGCGGACCCAGCACAGATCCCTGGGGTACACCACTATTCACCTTTCTCCATTGGGAAAATTGGCCATTTAGCCCAACCCTCTGCTTTCTATCTTTTAACCACTTCCTGATCTTTTAACCACTTCCTGATCCACAGTAGTACACTGCCTCCTATCCCATGTCTCTTTAGTTTTGCCAAACGTCTCTGATGAGGGACCTTGTCAAAGGCTTTCTGAAAGTCTAGATACACTATATCACCCGACTCACCTTTGTCCACCTGTTTATTCACACTTTCAAAAAACCATAACAGATTAGTAAGACAAGATCTTCCTTGTCTAAAGCCATGTTGGCTGTCTCCCATTAGGTCATGACTATCTACATGCTGAGTAATTTTATTCTTTATGATGGTTTCTACCATTTTCCCCAGTACTGACATGAGGCTCACTGGTCTGTAGTTTCCCGGATCACCCCTGGAACCCTTTTTAAAAATTGGTGGTACATTGGCGATCCTCCAATCTTCAGGTATTAGAGATGATTTTAATGATAGTTCACAGATTACTAATAGCAGGTCTGCAATCTCATATTTCAGTTCTTTCTTTCAACACCCTTGGATGTATACCATCCGGCCCAGGTGATTTGCTACTCTTCAGTTTATCTAATAGTTGTAAGACATCTTCCCGATGTATCCATATTTCCTTCAATTCTTCTGCACCTTTAAATACCACTTCAGTCATGGGTAACATCCCTACATCTTCCTCAGTAAAGACCGAAGCAAAGAATTCATTCAGTCTCTCCGCTATCGCCTTGTCACCTCTTAGTGCCCCTTTAACTCCTCTATCATATAATGGACCAACTGACTCTCTCACAGGTTTTTTGCTATGAATGTTCTTGAAAAAATCTTTATTTCGCGTTTTTGCTTCCGCAGCAAGCTTCTTCTCAAATTCTCCCTTTGCCTGCTTTATCAATGCCTTGCCTTTGACCTGCCAGTGCTTGTGCTGTTTCCAAGTTTCGTCGTATGGCTCTTTTTCCCATTTCCTGAAAGATGCTGTTTTGGCAACAACAGCCTCTCTGACCTCACCTTTAAACCATGATGGCAGTTTTTTGGACTTCCTTCCACTTTTCTTAAAGCGTGGAATACTGCTGGTCTGGGCTTCCAAGATAGTATTTTTCAACAACACCCAAGCTTGATGTAAGTCTTTAACCTTTGCAACTGCTCCTTTTAGTTTTTTCTTAACTATTTTCCTCATTTTATCATAGTCTCCGTTTCGAAAGTTAAAAGGTAGTACTGTGGATTTCCTTACTATCCCTCCTCCACTAATTAAATCAAAGGCGATCATGCTGTGATCATTATTGCCAAGTGGTCCCAACACCCTTATCTCTTGCACTAGATCCACTAAGGACTAGGTCTAATATGGCTTCCCCTCTGGTCGGTTCATGAACCAGCTGCTCCAAGAAGCAGTCATTTATTTCATCTAGGAACTTTATCTCCCTAGCATGTCCTGCCGTGACACTGACCCAGTCAATACTGGGGTAATTGAAATCACCCATTATTATTACCGCGCTGTAAGTTTTGTTAGCTTCATTGATTTCTTTGAGCATTTCATCATCCATGTGTTCATTCTGGCCAGGCGGTTGATAGTACACCCCCACTGCCATCGCCTTCTCCTTTTTACATGGAATTTTAATCCACAGAGATTCTACAGCAAATTTTGTTTCCTGCAAAACTTTAATCCTTTTTGACTCAATTCCCTCTCTAACATAGAGCGCTACCCCTCCACCAATTTGATCAGCTCTGTCATTACGATATAGTTTGTACCCAGGTATCACAGTGTCCCACTGGTTGTCCTCCTTCCACCATGTCTCTGATATTCCAATCATATCTAACCTCTCATTTAGTGCTATATATTCTAACTCTCCCATCTTATTTTTTAGACGTCTAGCATTTGCATACAAGCATTTTAGAGACTGTATTTTATTCATATTAATTTGGCTATTGGTAGACATGGGTAATTTGGGATCTTTAAGCTCTGTCTGCTCCATACTAGAGGGCATTTGGGCTACATTACTCTTTTTTGGAACCTCTCTGCTTTTGGTAGTATCCTTCAAGGATACATTCTTCCGAACCATCCACTCTTGGGCGACTGTTGGCTTTCCCCTATTATCTAGTTTAAAAGCTGATCTATAAAGGTTAATGCCAGCAGCCTGGTTCCATCTCGGTTAAGGTGAAGCCCATCCCTTCGGAAGAGCCCCTCCTTTCCCCAGAATGTTCACTAGTTCCTAACAAATCCAAACCCCTCATCTCTGCACCATTGTCTCATCTACGCATTGAGACTCCGGAGCTCTTCCTGCCTTTTGGGCCCTGCACGTGGAACGGGAAGCATTTCGGAGAACGCTGCCCTCCCACACAAAATATTTTTTCCCAGTCCATTTCACTCTCCCAGCTCCATCTCATTCTAATCCTCCCCCAACATCAGCTCTCTTCTAGTTCCAGCTTCACCCAGCATCTTTTCCCTTCTAGTCCCCGCATCAGCCCATTTGCAGTCCTAGCCCCCCATAAGCCCATTTCCAATCCTATCCTATCCTAGCCCCACCATCAGCCCATTTCCAGTCCTATCCGAGTCCCTCCATCAGCTCATTTCCAATCCCAGCCCCCCATCATCCCATTTCTAGTCCTTTCCTAACTCCCCTCCACTCAGCCCATGTCAAATCCTAGCTCCCCTCCACTCAGCCCATTTTCAGTCCAAGCCCCCCCATGAGCCTACTTCCAGTTCTAGCCCCTCCATGAGTTCATGTCAATCCAATCCCTCACCACAGCCCATTTCCAATCTTAGCACCCCCCAACAGCCCATTTCCAGTCGTATCCTAGCCCCTCCATCGGCCCATTTCCTGTCCTAGCGCCCCCCCACTCAGCCCATTTCCAGTCCTAGCTCCCTCCCCTCACAGCCCATTTCCATTCCAAGCCCCTCTCCCCATCAGCTATTTGCAGTTCAAGCCCCCCTTCCACTCAGCCCATTTCCATTCCAAGCCCCTGTCCCCATCAGCTATTTGCAGTTCAAGCCCTCTTTCCACTCAGCCCATTTCCAGTCCTAGCAACCCCCCAGCCCATAACCAGTCCTAAGCCCCCCATCACCCCATTTTCAGTCTTAGCCCCCCATAGCCCATTACCAGTCCTAACCCCCCATCAGCCCACTTCCAGTCCTAACCCCCCATCAGCCCATTTCCAGTCCTAGCCCCCCCATAGCCTATTACTAGTCCTAACCCCCATCAGCCAATTTCCAGTCTTAGCACCCCATAGCCAATTACCAGACCTAACCCCCCATCAGCCCATTTCCAGTCATCCCCCCATAGCCCATTGCGTCCTAACCCCCACCAGCCCATTTTCAGTCCTAGCCCCCCATCAGCCCATTTCCAGTCTTAGCCCACCCATCAGCCAAATAGCAGTCCAAAACCCCCATAAGCCCACTTTCAGTATTATCTCCCCATAGCCCATTACCAGTCCTAACCCCCCCATCAGCCCATTTCCAGTCAGCCCCCCCATAGCCCATTGCGTCCTAACCCCCCATCAGCCCACTTCCAGTCCTAGCTCCCCATCAGCCCATTTCCAGTCTTAGCACCCCATCAGCCAATTAGCAGTCCTAACCCCCCATAAGCCCATTTCCAGTCTTAGCCCCCATAGCCCATTACCAGTCTTAAACCCTCCATCAGCCCATTTCCAGTCTTAGCCCCCATAACCCATTACTAGTCCTAACCCCCCTCATCAGCCCACTTCCAGTCTTAGCCCCCCCATAGCCCATTACTAGTCCTAAAACCCCCCCCCCCCCATCAGCCCACTTCCAGTCTTAGCCTCCCCAATAGCCCATTACCAGTCCTAACCCCCCTATGGCCCATTCCTAACCCCCCTCCCCCCATCAGCCCAAGTAGATTTAAAAAAAAATGGCTGCTGCTGCCGCTGCCACTGTGGCAGCGGCAGAATCAAGCGTCCCGCCGCGGGGCCCTCCCTGCCCGGCAGAGCCTCCCTGTAGCATTATTCAGTTCCTGAGTCCCAAAGCGCGGGCTTTCAGAGCCTTGAGAGTTTCCCTTTCTCACGGCTCTGTTAATCCCACCGGGGCTGATGGGATTTCCCATCAAACCCGGAGGGATTGACAGAGCCGTGAGAGGTCAGAGAAGCTCTCCCTTCGCGGCTCTGAAAGACCGCGGCCGCGCTTTGGGACTCGGGAACTGAATGATGTTGCAGGGAGGCTCTGCCGGGCAGGGCGGGCCCTGCGGCAGGATGCTTTATTCTGCCGCTGCCACGGCGGCAGCAGCAGCCGTTTTGTTTTTTAAATCAATTTGGGCTGATGTAGAATGTTTTTTGCGCAGGGCCCCCTGAAACGTGGGGCCCTTTGCAAAAAACATTCTTGCTCAATGGCCGGGCCGGCCCTGTCAATCTGCTTTCTTGGCCTCCACAGCATATGGAGCAGAGGTTTCAGCATATTATCCACTGTGATGCCTAGATCCTTTTCCTGGGTGGTGATTTCTAATGTGGAACCTTGCATCATGTAATTGTAGTTTAGGTTGTTCTTCCCTAAGTGCATAACTTTGCACTTGTCTACATTAAAGTCATATGGAGATTTATAGTGGTGCCATATTCTTTCTATTTTGTTATAATGGATTTAATGGTGCTCTGTGGGATATTCAGAATTTGGGATATTTTTCTATAATGCAACCCTGATCTATAGTATATGTTTCCACAACTGTCTCTGACCAGTTTGGAGTGCTCCTTGGTCTTCATATTGCTTGCTTAGTAGTGTTGCAGAGTTAGGAGCCTTTCAGAACAGGTATATTTATACAGGCATCATGTGACAGTTCATGTGACACTGATTGCACACAGGTGGACCCTAATCAACTAATTATGTAACTCCTGAGGTTAATTGGTTGGACCAGATCTTATTTAGGGGTTTCATAGCAAAAGGGATGAATACATATGCACTCACAACTTTTCAGTTTTTGTTTTTTTATATATGCAGGGTATTTATTGTCATTTCACTTCACCAATTTGGGCTATATTGTTAGGTCCATTACCTAACATCCAAATGAACCTGTATTTTTATTCCAGGTTGTATGTAATGTGACAAAACAGGACAAAAACCTAGGGGATGAATACTTTCGCAAGACACTTTACCGTTATAAATGCTTGTGCATGAGATTATCTCCGCTGCATGCCTAGCTTGTGCAGATGACCAGTATCCTCCTGTCTAGGGATTTTGGCATTTATCTCTATGTCTAGGTCTGTCATTTCCTGTTCTTCAGACAAGGGTTGTCACTACCTCATTGCCAAACAATGGAGCATGTAGCAAACCATAAATATCAGACATAGGCTGGATGTGCTGTACAGAACTTTATCCCAGATTGATCAAGATAACAGAAGTGGTCAAAGGTCCTTTCTGTGATGAAACGTGTGTCTTTGGGCCCTGTTGTACCGCTTTTCTGCATCTGTGTGTAGTGCAATGATGAGGGTTAGGAGCCATTTTCTTAGAGGTTAGTTTCTATCCACCTGAATGGGTAAAGAGAGACACACATATTAGGGTCTTGCACCAGAGTATTTCATGTGCTGGCTAGAAACTGCAACCATGGGCTCTGTTTGCCAATTGTTGCAGCTACCATGGATCACTGGGCATCCTAGTATCTAGATGATGGACTTATGCAGGGTTTACCTGGTGATTTTTCCACTCCCAAATCTCTTGCAGATGCCAAAGTGGGTCAGGATTTTTGAGTCATGGCAGGAACATGGAAGCCTTGGAAAGACGACATTTATCTGTCCTTGTGCATTGCAGAGCACCTCCTACATGTTCAATGAGTGAAATGTTTTCCTGTTGCATTGTGACCTTCCTCCCTTGTGGAGGCCTGATGGCCATAGGTGTGCAATTGATCTCCTCCAGTACAGATTAAAATCTGTCTACCTCATAGAATTAGGTTGTGATTAGCTGTCTCTGCTGCACTCTCTGAGGAAAGGTTACATATTCTGCAGTGTAGGTTAGAAATGCCCTCAGGAACTGTGAGGTGCATTGTGAGATTCTGGCTGAGACCCACTGGCTGAGACCCACTGTGACAGCCAACACAAAGTGGAAACTGCCAATGGCAAGGAAAGCAAGGGCCGTGGTGACTTTGTGCTGGATGGGTATGGGATGGCCATTGTGTGTGGTGAAGCGGACTAGCCTCTGTAGCTCCTGGCAGAGATGGTATATGGCAGCTAAGTCAAAGCAGAACCTGGTGAGGCACTGATCATTCATGAGGTCCCAGAATTGAGTCCTGGGTCCTCCTTGTGACTCTCCTGTGCTCCCTGATCGCCTCATACAGCATGGCCAATGCAAACCATGTGTTCATTTCTTCCATGGCTCCTGCCTTCCTCCACTAACTCCTGATGACTCCCTCTACCACTACCCAGTGACTATCTCCACAAACACATACAGAATAGCATATGCACCAGCACAAACATACACATAGGCATCAAGGAACCACACAGCGATTATAGGAAACACTGAGGCACATACAGAAAGGCAGCAGGGAACCACACAGAAACACAGAGGCTGCAAGGAGCACCGAGGCACACACAGACAGTAGGCACCAAGAAGCTGGGCAACAGGAAGATTGTGACATACTAAGGGTAATGGAATGGGATACTTGGAGTATAGGATTAGCATAGCTGAGGGTGGGGGAGGGGATCAGAGAATGGAAATATACTGGGATTTTGGAAAGGGAGCGGAAGATAGGTTTAAGAAAGGAACAGGATAGAATGCAGGGGTATAAAAGATAGCTCAAAAAACACCTATGTGGACACAGACAATAATCAAGCCAAAGAATCTTAAGCACAGCTCTTCCAATCACTCATTCATAAAAGACAATAAAGTCTAGGTCTTATTCATGATTCATAGGTGTAAATTGGCACATTCCAAAAATCCATCCTGCATGTTGCCAGCCTATGTGAAATATGTATGGAGGTGCAGATGTTGGCGCCTCCTAAGCCACGTCCCAAAACATCCTCAAAACACCTCCCAGAAAAACCTGCAGTGATCAACATGTCCGGCGTGAAAATGTGGATCCTGCAGTCTTTCTGAAATTGCTTCCACATTATTCTGCTGCTCTGTCCACATTTACAATACAATTAGGGTTTTTGAAATAATCCCCGAAATGTACCTATTTATTTATTTGCAGTATTTATATACTGCTAGTAATAGAAACATCCTAGTAGTTTACAGTCCATAAAAGGGGGGAAATGCATAGTTCAAAAATCATAGATACGTATGTGAAACACATAACTAGGATACATAAAGGAAAAAACGCTGTTTGACAATTTCTAACCGCAGACTGCAGAAACATAGCAGAGGCACATTAGGAATGCGTAAGCAGAGAGGAGAAAAAAAAAGCAACCTGGGAGTGGGATTTGGTTTTCTCACATTTTCTTATTTTTCATGAGAAAGCATTTGCAAAGAGCCAGGTTTTAAGACCTTTCTTAAATTTCCTTTGGTGTAGAATGCTGCCAGAAAACCAAGCGTGTTGCTCCCAAGGGGGCTCATGCCAAACTAACTTCCTAATTAGAGTGAATGTTGTGGCAGAAGGCTTCACAAAGGTTTCAAATTTATAATGTTTAGAGACAAGCAAGCCAGAAGCATAACTGAGCCATTGTGATTAGGAAAACTTCCCAGGTTATTTGTGAATACCTTTTAAGAAAATAAGAACATTAAGAAATGCCCTACTGGGTGAGACCAAGGTCCATCAAGCTCAGTATCCTGTTGCCAGCAGTGGCCATTCCAGGTCACTAGTATCTGGCAGGTTTCCAGAAAGGTACACAGATTCTACAGTGCTTATCCTGGGGTAAGCAGTGGATTTCCCAGGTCCTCTTTAATAATGGTTTATGAACTTTTCCTCCAGGAACTTGTCCAAACCCTTTTTTAACCTAGCTACACTTTGCAGGTGCTCCTTTTAGTTTTTTCTTAACTATTTTCCTCATTTTATCATAGTCTCCCTTTTGAAAGTTAAAAGGTAGTACTGTGGATTGCCTTCCTTCCTCCATTTATTAAATCAAATGTTTTCATTCTATGATCACTATTGCCTACACATTCAATAAGTGAAATGTTTTCCTGTTGCGTTGGTGGCCTTCACCAACACCCTTATCTCTTGCATCAGATCCTGTGTTCCACTAAGGACTACGTCCATAATAGCTTCCTTTCTTGTTGGTTCATGAACCAGCTGCTCCAAGAAGCAGTCATTTATTTAATCTAGAAACTCTATCTTGCTATCATGTTCTGCTGTGGCATTGACCCATTTGATACTGGGGTAATTGAAATTACTCATTATTACTGTTGTAACTTTTTTTTAGCATCCCTGATTTATTTTAGCATTTTAGCATCCATCTGTTTATTCTGGCCAGGCAGTGGGTAGGACACCCCCTTGCCATCACCTTCCCCTTCCCCTTTTTACATGGAATTTCTATCCATAGAGATTCTACAGTGTATTTTGTTTCCTGCAAAACTTTAATCCTCTATGAATCAATGCCCTCTCTAACATAGAATGCAACCCCTCCACCAATTTGATCTACACTATCATTGTGATATAGTTTGTATCCTGGTATCACAGTGTCCCATTGGTTGTCCTCCTTCCACCAGGTCTCTGAGATGCCAATTATATCTAACCTTTCATTTAATGCTATATATTCTAACTCTCCCATCTTATTTTGAGGCTTCTGGCATTTGCATTCAGGCATTTTAGAGGTTGTATTTTATTCATATTAATCTCAGTTGATATGGGTACTTTTGGAATCTTTCAGCTCTGTCTGCTCTGTACTTAAGGACATCAGGGTTACTTTCATCTTTACTGGAACCTGCTATCGGGATGCCCTAACTTCTCTCTTTTGCTAGTATCGTTCACGAATAGATCCTTCTGAACTATGCACTCTTGGGTGACTGTCTGCTTTCCCCTATTATCTAGTTTAAATGCTACTGTCTTCTTTTAAAGGTTAATACCAGCAGCCTGATTGAGCTAGTCCTCTCAGAAAAGCCCCTCCCTTCTCCAGAATGTTTCCCAGTTCCTAACAGATCCAAAACCCTCTTCCTTGCAACATTGTCTCATCCACGCTCTGCCTGCCTTTTGGGTCCTGCGTGTGGAACAGGAAGCATTTCAGAGAATACTATCCTAGAAGTTCTGGATTTCAGCTTCCTAACTAAAAGCCTGAATTTGGCCTCCAGAACCTCCCTCCCACACTTTCTTATGTCATCGGTACCACTATGTATTAAGACAGCAGGCTCCTTGTCTAGGTGGTGCGGGAGATCCCTTACTTTTGCACCAGTTAGTAAGCTATATCGTTGCATTAAGCTATGTTGTTAGAGCTGTGCAAAAGAAAGGCACGTAAGCTAATTTAAGCTAAAAATGAGAATCCTATAACAGGAATATCATTATCTGTTTGAAGAATGTAATTAGAAAATATACAGTAACTGGAAATGTTAATTAGAAAGTGAATTGTTTTTAAGTCACAAAATTTAGACTTAATGTAGAAAGCTACAGGTTGGGAGTTGCTGTAGAATAGTACAAGCTGGCCAAAATCTGCAGGTTGAAGTTTGGACCAGAGGGTCCATTCAGTTGGGATTTAAGGAAAGCACTGAGTTTAAAGTCATGCAAGTGGCTATAAAATTAACGGTACACTAAGTTGCTAAGGAGTCTATAGTAAAACATCAAAACAATTTACTTAAGTTTGGAAATAAAGCATGTTTAGAGTACACTGGTGTCTTGCTCATTCATGGTAGAGACTGCAATGCTAAGTTTTTGCTCAAGAGAACTAACCCATAAAGACCCCTTTAAATCAAACTACTTACATACAGGGCTGGCCCAAGGATTTCTGCTGCCCTAGGCAGAATCCCTGGCCGTGTCGCCTTCCCTCCACGTGCCAAGCCACAGTCCCGCCCTCCCAATTGTGAGCCACGTTACCGACTTCAGTGGGGGGCACGTCTCAGCTCAGCAGCAGGCCACATGCTTCAGCACACATGGCCTACCGCTTCTGACCCCCCCAACATAACTTTGGGGATTCAGAAGTGGCAGGTCATGTGTGCCGAATCACATGATCTGATGCCCAGCCTAGCCACCCCCCCTGCCACCAGAATGAGCAGCAGCGGGAGGCAGCTCGGTACAGGAGAGAGGAAGGGCGATGTGGCTCGGCACAAGTGGGGAGAGGGAGGGGGCGATGGCTGGCCTATGTGCCAAAGCACATGGCCTGCTGCCCACAGAGATCTGCTACCCTAGGCAGCTGCCTAGCCCACGCTATGGACGGGCTGGCCCTGTGTACATGTGTATGACAATCAGTACATGTAAACAACCCTTCCAAATGACCTTTTTTATTTGAGAACATAACATTGAGATTGATTATGGGCCTTCAGAAGAGGGAGCACGTGACACCTATTCTGAAGACTTTACATTGGCTTGCAGTATCGAATTAGGTATAAACTTGTAATGTTGACGTTTTGCTTATTGCATCATATGGCTCCTTGTTGTTTGTCTATGAAAGTGTTTCCTTATGTCCCTGTTAGTCTATTGAGATTGCAGGGAGGTAGATTCTTGACTGTTCCCAGAGTGTAAGAATAGGTCCAGGGATTATGCCTCTTCTCCAAGCTTATGCCTCTTTAGCCTCTCTATCCCGTTACCATTTTGATGGTCCATCTCTCTGCAGTGACCATATTTGCACACAGTACTTAAGATGTGGTCACATCTTAGAGTAATACAGAGACATCATCATATCCTTTGTTTTCACATCCTCTAAATCTTTCCCACAGTAATGCAATGGCAATTTGGGTAAGCTCTTTTCTTGAAAATATTAATCCAATGTTTCATGTTTTTGAAGATAATGTTTCCATTTTTTTTCCAGTCTGCCAAATTTGATGGTTTGTCTTTCAGAGTATTGTTCTCAGATTGATGGACAGATGAACAAACATGGACCCCTTTTTGTGTAATTGTTTTCCAATATTCTATTGTTTGAAAAGAATAAATAGAGGAATCCTTCACTCTACCAGTAAAATCTAGGGATAATTCACAAGAGAGACAATTTTTAAAAAGGTTTTGTAATTTCCTACCCTTTCTTTTTGCCTCTGGGTTTAACATAATAACATAGTATATGATGGCAGTAAGGTGGCTAGAGTGATTGTAACTGCAGCTCCATGCAGGTCACCTCCCCCTATTCCTGTGTTTAGGGTTGTACCTGTTGCTCCGTGCAGGTCAGCCCCCCTCTATTTATTGAAGTATAAAAGATATTTAAGTTTGCTTTGATTTCATCCTTGCTATAAAGGGATCTACTGCATCTGTCCCATGCTATTTGGAATTCCATCACTGTACTTGCCCCTACTACCTCCATTGGGAGGGTATTCCAAGCATCAACCACCCTTTCAATGAAAAAGTATTTCCTGATGTTGCTTTTAAGTTTTCCACTTTGCAGCTTCATCATATGCCTTCTAGTTTTACAGCTTCCCCTTCTTTGAAAAAGGTTTGTTTGTTCATTGATACCCTTTAAGTATTTAAAAGTCTGTATCATATCTCCCCCGTCCCTCCTCTCCTTTAGGATATACATATTTAGGCCAGCATGAGAAATGCCATGTGTGGCGCAAACCCAACACTTCCTATCACCCTGAGAACACCATTCCCACAGTGAAACATGGTGGTGGCAGCATCATGCTGTGAGGATGTTTTTCATTGGCAGGGAACATCAGTAGAGGTTTCAGGGGTTGTTTGGGTAGACCGTGTAGTATAATATTACTGAAGTCGAAGTGTGGGCCAATAAATGCTTGGGCTATCGTGCGGAAGTTCTCTGAAGATAGCAAGGGTCTTAAGTTTTGTATCATATGTGTTTTGTTGTATATGGTTTTTGTTTTCATGCTGATGTGCTTTGTCATGTTGAGGTTCTGGTCTAGTAGAATGCCAAGATTTTGTTTTTTAAATTTCAAGGAAAGAATCATTTATTTGAAGTCGTGGGGGTGTTGAGAATGCTTTGTTTCTAGAGATCATTTGGACTTCTGTTTTATTTAGATTGATTGATAGATTTACAGAGTTGAGCCATTGTGAGACTTCTTTGAAGCAGTTTGTTATTTTCCCATAGTCTGGATTTAGTGCATCTAATGCTGTGAATAGCATGATGTCTTCTGCATAGATTCTGTAATCCACATTGTGTTTGTGGATTACATCACGGATTGGCTGAACATAGATGTTAAATAGTAATGCGGATAACGCTGATCCTTGTGGGACTCCTTGAGTTAGATGGAATTTTTTGGACAGGGTATTATTGATTGTGATCTGCTGTGTCCGATCCGATAGGTAGGATTTAAACCAATGAATTATGGAGCCTCCTATCTTTAGATGTTTTAGACAATTGATCAAAATGTCATGGTTAATAGAATCAAAGGCGGCTGTTATGTTGAGGAATATGAGAATGTATGCTTGTTTGGTATTCTCAAGTCCTAGGATGATTTTGTCTAGGAGAGATGTTAGGAGGGTCTCAATTCCATGGTAAGCATGAAAGCCATATTGATGTGGTTCCTGTGGCGCGTTTGTGTCAATGAAGTCCTGTAGTTGCCTCAGTACAGCTTTTTCCATTACTTTAGATAAGATTGGCAAACTTGAAATCTATCTGTATGAGCTAGGGCCGTTCCTGTCTAGTGAATATTTTTTTAAGATTGGGCAGATGGAGGATTCTTTTAGTTGTTTTGGCATTGCACCTTGTGATAGTGATAGACTGACAATATTCTGAATATAAGGTGTTCCGTTGTGGTTAGTTTAATCCTGGTAACTGGACATGTGTCAAGACATGAAATTGTTGTGTTAATTGACTTGATGTATTGATCTATTTGATCCTTGTTGGGGAGGGAGAAGGTGTTCCATATTGCAATGTTAGCTGATTCGTTTGTAATTACCACTCAATTTTTTTATATGGAGTTGGATTTTTCAATGTAGTAGTTCACAAGTAGTTGGGCGTTTATTCTGTTGTCTTGAGAGTCACCTTTTGTTTGTTTTTTTATTAGGTCTTGAATTATGAGGAATAATTCGGCCGATTAAGTGATTTCATCAGAGCCTTTGTGTAGTATTCTTTTTTTTAGATCATTTATTTGTTGTTGATATTGGTTTTGTCAGGTTCCCAACTCCAGTCCTGGAGGGCCAAACACCATTCAGGTTTTCAGGCTGTCCCTAATAAATATGCATGAGATGTATTTGCATGCACTGCCCCCATTATGTTCAAATGTGTCTCATGCATATTCATTAGGGACAGCCTGAAAACCTGAATGGTGTTTGGCCCTCCAGGACTGGAGTTGGGAACCTCTGGTTTAGTGTTTCCATGTAAGACTTTAAATCTGATTCAGATCTTGTGATTCTTCATTTCCTCTCTGTTTTCTGCAAGGTTCTTTTAATTGTTCTGAGGGACTGGGTGTACCATGGTTGAGAGATCTTGTGTTTCTTGGCAGTGCTTCTATGCAGGATGGCTGAGACAGTATTGTGTTATTCCAGTTTGTCAGAAGTGCATCTAGATTGTCACTATCGTTGATTAGTGTTGGAATGGTGTCGTTCAAGAATGTCTTTTTGTCAAACTTCTTGAAGCGATGATAAAACTGACCCTTGGTATAAGATTTGTGTATGTTAATGCTCGTCGTAGTACTGAATTGTATTAGGTAATGGTCTGACCAGGCTGCTGGTTGGGTGATAATTGGGGCTATCTGGTTGCTATTTGCCCATTTTTTTCAGGTGAAGATTAAATCCAATGTGTTTCCCCTTGGTGAGAAGGAGTATCAATTATTTGCTGCTATCCTAAGTCATCCATAGCTTGGAGGAAGGAAGCTTTTTGAGAAGTGGATATGGAGGATAAATTGAAGTCAACTAGTATAATATGGTCTTTAGCAGGTGGGATGTCTGAGCAGGTGGAGGCAAGTATGTTGTATAAGGAGGTTGTATCAGGGGATGGGGGTCTGTATAGTAATGTGATTGTTAGCCTCTTGGTTTCTATCGTTAGAAGATCCATGGTATCTGTGCTTGTAATTGAAGTGTATTGGCCACCTAATGTGGTTTTGCATAGGATAATCACTCCACCTCTTTTTTTATTGTGTCTCGGACAGTGAAAGATGTTGTAGCCTGGTGCTTTGATTTGGTTAAAGAGTAAGGTGTCCGTATCACAGAGCCAAGTTTCTGTGATATAGAGGACGTCCAGACTGGAAGATTGGATGAGATCAATTATTATTGGGATCTTGTTCCTCAGGGATCTTGCATTTAGGAGATACCATCTCTGGGAGGCAGAGTTGGTAGAGTTGAGATATCCATTATAAATAGATTGGTTTCAGGATCTTATGTGGATGATCCATTGTTTCAAATTGTGTGGCAGGGTATGGAATTTGAGTAGTGGTGATTTCTCAGGATAGGTGTTGGTAGGGAATTATTGGGATTGTGTGTGTGTAATATTTGAGTGTGTGGATTTGGTTGGTTAGGGTTAGAATCAGTATAATTAAAATTGATCCATATCTGGTTTTCCATTGTTGGAATTTGTTTCTTGAAGAAGAGTTAACTTGCACTACCTTATTATATTCTAATTATCTAGCAGGTGAAGTGAAAGTGAAAATAAGTGAGAGCTTGAATTGCTTAAATTATGGTTAGGATAAGTCGGAATCGGGTGATGTCAATATTATTAGGGGGGAGCTGGAGGAGTTTTCTTGAATGGAGGGGATTGTTTAAGGCAGACTTTGTGTAACTTACATTTTGGCGTTTTTAGAAGGGTAGATTGCTTGCTGCGCTTCAGTGGAAAAACAGAGTTGGTCAGCGATGAGACCCTCTAGTTCTATCAAGCAGATTTGAACTGGGGTTTGTCAGCTTGGAAGAGATGCGATGGTTAAGAAGGCAGCTGTTCAGGCGGTTAGTCGATTTTGTGCATCCTCGTCAAGTGCCACGCTCAAGGGCCACGCCTAAGGGCCCGCCTTGAGCGTTCCCGTTTAAATTTCCTGCAGAGTTGGGCCTGATTGGCCTTCGGTGCAGAGTGGGAGGAATCTCCGGCCCGCTTCCTGTGCTGGATGCCGAACAGGAGGCAAGATGGTTTTCGCGCCTTTAGCGCTTCCGTTTAAATGTCCTGCAGAGTTGGGCCTGATTGGCCTTCAGAGCAGGTTTACTCTGAAGATAGGGGCATTGCTACTAGTGTGCCATAAGGAAATGAATGAGAGAATGGTGGGGAATGGAGTTCTTTTATATTGTTTCGTCATCATTTGGGGGTCACTTGAATTTTTAAGTATTAAAATGGGATCATATTGAATAAAGGTTTGGAGAGCACTGGCCTAGGTGGTTACAACTGGCAGTCTTAAAGTATACTGACTAGACTATATGTAGAGTGGTTGACTATTGCTGCTATACATAAAGCCAGCGGCATTCAGTGTATTGCACATACGTATATTCAGCATCTCTCATTATATGCCCCGTAGCACTGAATGTACAGATTTTTTTAAATGGCACAGCCAGCATTAAAAATCATGCTGACTGTTGCTGCTCAATTTTGACCCCAATTTATTTTGCTTTCAATAAGCATATGCTTTCTTTTGTTAATTCAACTGACTCGGCTCATGTTTATCTTCTAGAGACAGGACTGGTTCCTCTACCTGCAGCAGTTCTGGCTCCTTTAACCTATCAAATTCTGACTTTTCCACCTCTACCGTTCTGGATTATTATCCCCAGTGAAGCCATAACACTCACAGCCTTAATATGGAGAATTAACTATATTTGTTCACTTTCTCTGGCTGAGAAAGTTGTGTATCCCATGCTGAATGGCCGTATCAGTGGGAAATTATAGAGAATGACAGGGGAGTGCATCGCTTTTCTTCCTTCTGACCAATTCTCTATAGCACTTTCAATTTCTTCCATGACAGTTCTGGGTCATGACTTTTTTACAGGTCCTCCCTACTGCCGAATTCCCACATTTTCAGTAGTGGGTACTCTTTATTTTAACCAGTGACATTGCCCTACTAGTGTGACAATATGAAATAACTGGTAAAATAAATAGGAAAAGAAAATTTAAACTGATATGGTCTTAAGAAGTTTATGCTATTAAAATGAAAGCTGTAACAATTGTCTTTGTGTATTAGTGCTTTAAAGCAAAGAAGAAAAAAAGCAAGATTTATTTTAAACAATTTCTGTTAATACTTAATGCTTCCATGTTTCGAAAGCAGAGGAAATACATTGCACTGTATTCATAGGACTGCCACAGTATAGTTAGAACAGTTAAACAGAGTTGTTAATATCTATGCCACTTGTTAAAATCTTACTTGGGCTGATTGATTAGCAACCTAAAAATCATTGCCATCTGAAAGTTATCTATGGAATATTTTTGTTGCATTGTTTTAATAAAGCACTTTGGGAAATTGATTTTATAATCAGTCTGTTTTATTTAATTTTTCTTTTTTAATAGCGGATAGGTATCCGTCTCAATACAAGACACATTCATCCAGGGCCGGCTCGTCCATTATGTGATAATGTTGTTCACACAGGGCCCCGTGAACTCCATTCTCCCACAATGGACGGCTTCAGAGGGAGCTGGGGAAGCCTGCGCGAGGCCCCCGGCTCCCTCTGCACAGCTCCCAGCGTGAAGAGTCTTTTCTCTCAAGCTGACGGCTTTTCTGTGAAGTGCGGCTTCACAGAAACAGCCACAAGCATGAGGGAAAAGACTCTTCACGTCTGGAAGTGGGCTGTTGGGAGCTAGAATAGGGCTGGAAATGGGCTGATGGGGGGCTAGGATTGGAAATTGGCTGATGGGGAGCTTGGATTGCAAATGGGTGATGGGCTGGAGTAGGACTGAAAATAGCTGATGGGGGAATAGGACTGGAAACGGGCTGATGGGGGCTGGAAATGGGCTGATGGGGGTCTGGAATGGAACTGGAAAAGAGCATATGGGGGGCTGGAATGGAACTGGAAATGAGCAGATGTGGGGGCATGGGAGAATGGGACTAGAAGGGAGCAGATGCTGGGTGGGTCTAGAACTATAAGGGAAATAATTTTGGGGGAGGACTAGAAGGGGATGGGGATGGGGAATGAGAATGGAGAGGGGAAAAGATATTTTGTGTGGGAGGAAAGAAAAGTCTTCGATGGGCTGGGTATTGGGAGAGTAAGTGGGGATTGAGAATGGAAGGGTGAAATTTGAATGAATGATAAAGGAATAAGGAAGGAAATGGGGGAAAGAGCAAAAGGGGAAAGATCAGTATGTTAAAGCAGATATAGAGAGAGAATGGAAAAAATCTAGAAGAGAGAAGAAAGGACAAATGGACAGCTGGCAGAAGACACGAAGAAACCAGAAGAAAGTGACTGGAGCAATTGCAACTGAAAAATAAAATGCCCAAACAAAAGGTAGAAAAATACTTTTTATTTTGAATTTATTAACTGGGATATGTCAGGTCTGGTAAATGTGTATCGCTAACATCTTTGTGTTTTTGTTTAGTGCAAGAGGAAATTAATTTATAGTTGTATTTCTCCAGTGTTGTTGTACATTTCATGTTTGGCTTTTGGGGTTCCCAATTTAATTATTGTCTTCCTATTTCTAAATTGTGATCCCTTGTTCTTTGTGTGGTGACGGTCTATGTTCTGCATATGTAACCAAGCTGAGGTATTCTGTTCATGTAGTTTCTATTTGACAGTCCCACTTGTTCTCTTTCCCCCAGTGAGATGTATTGGTATTCTCTGAGATGTACTGGTTTAATATTTGCAGTGTTGCCTTTTGATAGGTAGGCTTTGGTGCTTTGTGAGTCCTGGTAGTGCTGTTATGATACGATGGGTTTGCTCTGGGTTCTAAATGGTCAATGTTTATAGTACTTCCTAATGGGCCTGGCGGTTGTCACTGCAATATAGTAATATAGAAATCTGTTAGTCTTTCTTTATCCAGACATTCATTAAGAAGCATGTTTTCTAAAAGCGCCTGTTAACGTTATGCAAATCGTTATACAAATGAGGCCCCACAATTAATCTCCGCACATGGCCCCACATCCCCTTTGGGCCGCCCTTGTGTTCATCCACCATAGTTAGCAGTAAACTGAAGCCTTGTTGGGAATTCCAGTAGAGACATCAAGGCTTGAATGGTTATGGAAATGAGTTGCATTTTCACTTTTAGAGATGGTCTTTCCAGACCAAAATTTTTCATTGGTTAGGGATTAATTTTGTGATATTTAGAGTGGCGGGCACCATGATGTGCACCCCACTGTGCTCAGGCTCAGGCATTCAGATGTCTCATTTACTTTCCCCGCTGCCTGGACATATGTGGTTGCAAATGCACTCAGGAAATACATTTACTTGTGTTTTTGTAAGTTAGAAAAAAAATCTTATGGACAGGGTCTTGAACTCCCAGACTCCTGCTTGGGGAAGCGGGGGGGCTAATACTTTATCCATGAGACCATCAGGGCATTGAGTTTAGCAACACAGTCTGCATATAAAGTAAAGGAAAGTCCTTTAACATTAGAAGCCCCAAAAGGGATTTTACCTAGAAACCCCAAAGTGCGTCAATTGACGCATTATCACAACTGTGTTTAGCATGAAATGCAGATGTGAATTAATGTGAAGTTACTTATTTGTTAAATATGTGCAGTATGTGACATCATTGCATGACGTCATCGTGTGCTTATTGTTTGTAACATCTGAGTAAAACTGTAAACAGTGATTGAGATTCGCCACCTAGTGGGAACATGAATTTATACCTAGAAGCCCCAAAGTACGTCAATTGACGCATCCAAGACAATTGAGTGCGTCAATTGACGTGCTTTGGGGCTTATAGGTATAAATTAATTTTCCCGCTAGGTGGTGCATCTCTCATTAATTTTCGATGCACATATTTGAACATCTTGACCTTGCTAACAAAGTCATGGAACATGACTGACATGGTTCTAGCAGTGGCGCTGGTATACAACTTCAAAGATGTATTTGCGTCAATTGGTGCACTTTGGGGCTTCTAGTGTTAACACCACAATGCTGCTAGCACTGTATGTTTATAGCTTCACCATGGGGAACAACTCTGTGCTAGCCATTTGAGAACCATTCATAGATATGATAAATCCATGTCAGGTTTTCCTTATCACCAGAGAAGGAAACCTCCACCCGGCCTGATAAGCATAATGCTCTTCCTGCTTCAATCAGGACAAAACAAACATACACTAAAGCAGTCTTCACCAACCTCTGTCCTGTCCTATCCACTGCCTCCTGAGACTTCTTGATCTCCATACAGTTTCGATGTGGGACTGCAGGCAGTACATTTGGCTGCAAGAATTTGGCCTCCCTTCTTCTCTGTCTGTAAGACTCTCCTCTCTCCAGTTTGCCAGGTAAAAGCCTGCCTTTCTTCCTGAGACCTGGGGTTCTTTTCATGTGCCTTAGCTGCTCATGACCTGGGGATTCTTGGGAGCTGTAGTGCTTATGAACAGCCATCTTAGAATGTAGCTATGTCCAGCTACCTCCTCCATTTAAGGTGGTACTACTCAGAACTTCTTTTAAGGTGGAGTTTATACTAACAGTGCCCAAGCTTCCTATTCCTACTTGTGAGCTAGACACTGGCTGCTCACCGCGTAAGCTGTATAATTCAGACGAGCTCCTGCAAATATCACAGGGCTGGGAACTTTGCATATTCCTGCTTGTGGCAATATACATTAAAATAACTGACGTCCTTTCTGTGAGGTATTCGGTCAACCAGGACTAAAAACCTGTAATCTTGCAAACGGGAACCTAGTGGCTTGCAGCTAGAGCCACAGAGATACTTTCCTTAAATACAAGGAGTGTAATTTTCAAAGCCATTTCTGTGGTTAAAACAGTGCAACCTTTTGGCAAGCCTATTATAAATGTATAATTTTCATGGTGTAATTTTCAGACTGAAAGTACGTGTATACTTTTGCTTTAAAAATCATAGAATTCCTTATGGATGAAAGCATGCGTGTACTGATAGTACTGTTATGATACGGCGGGTTTGCTATGGGTTCTAAATGGGCAGTGTTTGTAGTACTTCCTAATGTGCCTGCCGGTTGGCCTTGGAGTATAGTAATGTAGAAATCTGGTAGTCTTTCTTTATCCATACACTGATTAAGAGGCATGTTTACTAAAAGTTAGTGCATGTTAACATTATGCAAATATTTATGCAAATTAGGCCCCCACACCAAGTCTCTGCACATGGTCCCGCACCCCCCTTGGGCCATCCCTGGAAGTCATGCCCTGCTAGTTAGAACTTACAATCTAATCAAGACAGTGTAATATAAGAGAAACAAGGGATTCAAATAGGCAAAGGAGAACAAGAGAATTAGGGTCCAAAAGCAGCCTCAAAGCTTTTAGCATGGATTTGAAAAGGGGGAGAGATGAGACTTGACGTATAGATTCAGGAAGTTTGTTCCAGGCATAAGGAGCAGCAAGATGAAAAGATTGGAGTTGGCAGTGGAAGAAAAGGGCATAGAGAGAAGAAAGCCAGAGGAAGAGCAGAGTTCACGAGGTGGGGTGTAGGGAGAGAGGAGAGAGGAAAGGTAGTGAGGGGCAGTAGAATGAATGCATTTATAGGTCAGAAAGAGAAGTTTTAATTGGATATGGAAATGAAAGGGGAGCCAATGAAGTGATTTGAGAAGAGGGGTTATATGAGTGTATCGGGGCTGGCAGAAGGTTAGCTGCGCAGCAGAGTTCTGAACAGACTGAAAAGGAGAGAGATGACTCAG
The DNA here is from genome assembly GCA_033557465.1 of Ichthyophis bannanicus. NCBI lineage: Eukaryota > Metazoa > Chordata > Amphibia > Gymnophiona > Ichthyophiidae > Ichthyophis > Ichthyophis bannanicus. The sequence goes on from CM066031.1 coordinate 670,955,092, forward strand.
AGGGAGACCAGCAAGAAGGAGGTTGCAATAATCGAAGCAGGAGGTGACCAAAGTGTGGATAAGAGTTTTAGTAGTTTAGTAGTGTGTTCAGAGAGGAAGGGGCAAATTTTGTTAATGTTATAGGGAAAGGAATGACAGATTTTAGCTATCTGTTGGCTATGTGTAGAGAAGGAGAAGGGAGGAGTCAAAGATGACCCCAAGGTTGTGGGCCGAGGAAATAGGAAGCAGAAGAGTGTTATCAACAGAGACAAAAAATGGAGAAAGGGGAGGAGAGTTTAGGGGATAAAATAAGAAGTTCAATCTTGTCCTTGTTCAATTTTAGACAGCGGTGAGACATCTAGGCAGCGATGTCAGATAAGCAGGCAGCGATACAGGCTTGGCGTGTAAGAGAAATGTCAGATGTAGATAGCTAGATTTGAGAGTCATCAGCATAAAAATGATACTGAAAGCCATGGGAAGAGATGAGGGCACCAAGGGACTTGGGTGTAGAGAGTGAAAAGAAGAGGGCCCCGAACAGACCCTTGGAGTACACCAACTAAGAGAGGGATGGCAGTAGAAGAGGATCCAACAAAACAAACATTGAAAGGACAATGGGAGAGATAAGAAGAGAACCAGGATAGCACAGTGCCCCTAAAATCAGAAGAGGACAAAATGTTGAGGAGAAGAAGGTGGTGAACAGTATCAAAAGCAACAGAAAGGTTGAGAAGTGACAATATTCAGCTGCTATGTATATAGCTACAGTTGTGGTCAACTTCAAAGACCTCAAAACGCTTCTTTTTAAGGAACATTTTAATACCTGAGCACTGTTCTCCTCTGATCTTTACACTCCCTGCAACAGTCCATTGTACACTCTCATATGTCCTCCCCCACAAGAAATGCTATACTGGGTTCAGACCAAGGTCTATCAAACCCAGTATCCTGTTTTCAACAGTGGCTTATCCAGGTCACATGTACCTGGCAGGTTCCCAAAAAGGCACACAAGTTAAACAGTGCTTGTCCCGGGGCAAGTAGTAGATTTCCCGGGTCTTCTTTATTAATGGTTTATGGACCTGTCATCCAGGAACTTGCCCAAACCTTTTTTAAACCCAGCTACACTGATAGCAGTCAGCGAACGCAGTCCAGAGAACGCAGTCAGCGAACACTTAATCTCTATGCAATGCAATCAATCAATGCAATCAATCAATCAAATCAATGCAATCAATCAATGCAATCTTAATCTCTATGCAATCTTAATCTCTATGCAATGCAATCAATGCAATGCAATGCTTAATCTCTATACAATGCAGTCAGCGAACGCTTAATCTCTATTCGTCTATGAGGAATGCCTATCAACACAACTATAATTCAAGTATATGCCCCAACAACAGCTGCAGAAGAGAATGAAATTGAAGAGTCCTATGAACAAGTACAAGATGAAACTGACAGAACATACAAACAGGATATCCTGATAGTCGTGGGTGACTGGAATGCAAACGTTGGCAACAAAGAAGAAGACAAAGTAGTTGGAAAATATGGACTTGGCAACAGAAATGAAGCTGGAGAAAGACTGATAGAATTCTGCAAGACCAATGATCTATTCATCTCAAACACCTTCCAGCAACACAAGCGGCGACTGTACACATGGACTTCACACAATGGATTGTATAAAAAACAAATTGACTACATCTGTGGAAGTCAACGATGGAAAAGCTCTATGACATCAACAAAGACAAAACCTGGAGCTGACTGTGGTATAAATCAACTACTAGTATGCAAACTCAAGCTAAAGTTGAAAAAGAGCAAACCACTCATGAATGCAGCAAAATATGACCCTGAGAATATGCCACTGGAATTTAAAGACTGCCTGCAAAATCGATTTGCTGCTTTAGATACAAATGACAGAGCTCCATAGGAGTTATGGAATGACATCAAGAAGGTTGTATTGGAAGAAAGCGAGAAGTCTCTAAAAAAGGTGAAAAAGAAAAAATGGCCAAAATGGATGACGGAAGAAACTCTGAAAATTGCCCAGAAACGCAGAGAAGCTAAAGACAGAGGAGAAAGAAGGACAATCACAGAATTCAACAGAGATTTCCAACGTGCAGCAAGACAGGACAAGGAAAAGTACTACAATGACGCATGCAAGGAAATAGAAGCAGAAACTATTAGAGGAAGAACAAGATCGGCTTTCCTAAAGCTACGAGAGTTAAAGAAAAAGTTCCAGCCTCGAATTGGAATGTTACAAGATGATCAAGGTTCTATGTTGAATGATGCTGAGAAGATCAAGAAAAGATGGAAGGAATATACAGAGTTTTTATATGATAAAGATCAAGTGGACTAACAGCTGTTTCAACCTGTACTTTATGATTGGGAACCATTGGTGATGAAAGAAGAAGTTGAAGCAGCATTGAAAGCCTTATCAAAGAACAAAGCACCAGGCATTGATAGCATTCCCATAGAAGTATTACAGCAATCTGATGCAACTGTTACCGTACTTACAAGGCTCTGCAAGAAATATGGAAGACAACATCATGGCCAACTGACTGGAAAAGATCTGTGTTTATACCAATACTAAAGAAAGGTGATCCAACTGACTGTGAAAATTATCGCACAATCGCTCTGATCCGACATGCCAGCAAGATTCTACTGAAGATTATTCTAAAGAGACTACTACCATACCTGGAACAAGAACTACCTGAAGTGCAAGCAGGGTTAAGCAAAGGGCGAAGAACGAGAGATATCATTGCGGATGTGAGATGGATCCTTCAAAAGACTAAAGAATACTAAAAGGATATCATTTGTGCTTTATCGACTATAGCAAAGCTTTTGACTGTGTAAACCATGAGAAACTCTGGGCCACATTAAGAAGCATGGGTATACCAGAACACCTGATCGTACTCTTGCACAATCTGTACATTGATCAAGAAGCAACAGTTAGAACGGAACAAGGAGAAACAGAATGGTTTAAAATAAGCAAAGATGTAAGACAAGGATGCATACTTTCCCCCTACCTGTTTAATTTATATGCAGAACAAATCATCAGAGAAGCTGGATTGTATGAAGACAATAGAGGTGTGAAGATTGGTGGAATACTGTCAGACGGCTGCCTAGGGTGAGAACTTACACAATCTTGACGATGCATATATTCATATGATTCTTGCAAGGTATTGTGGGTAATGTAGTTCTTTCACTCCAAACACAGCTGAAGACAATAATTGAGTTGTGTAACCAGTGGTAAAGCCAATAAAATACTTCTTTTATTGATGGGGTTTAATTCACCCAGCACAAGTATGCTTGGTAGCAATATAAATGAGGTTACTTGCTTGCAGTGTTTAAATGGATAACAAAAAGTCACAAAGCAAATCAGAAAACAACCTTCAGCTTGTCAGGCAATTAGCTAATGTTTTCTTAGCAAATAATTACCCAATAAAAAGGCACAAAGAAATGAATAAACTTTGCTGGTTAGGTTAACTTCTGCTTATTTTCCACTCAGATCCAGCAGTGATTTTCCCTGGCTCACACACACAATCAGGTGCAGCTTTAATTACTATCAATTGTCCAGCTGAAACCCTTTAGCTGGCTGGCTGCTACTGTGTGAACCCAAAATCCTGCTTTAGGAGCTGTTTGCAGTGGAATAAGGAACAAAGTTAGGTTTCTTTGTGATGGCTGATGTGTTTGCTCACAGAAAGCTAGCAATAGCACTTGGATAAAGAACAGTCCATGTAATCAATAGTTTCATCTGCTGTATCTCCCCCTTCATCAATCAGCATAGGGTCACTATCATACATTGGCACAGACGAGTCTTTCCATAAGGCACTATCATGAGAATGCTTATTCCCTTGCTGCCATTCACTATTATAGATAGGGTCTGGATCAGTGTTCATACCTGAGCCTCTCCTGCTATCATAATTCCTCTCTGTATAGCCTGGCCAGTATGAAATCCAGTTCTGATGTCCAGCCTTCCAATCTTGATCCCTGGACACTGGATCTTTCCTCACATACCTTCTGGCATAGGTCTGAAAGTCCTTTCCACGTGCAGTCTTCTCTCTTCCAGGTAGCCACTGGTGATTCCTATCTCTGCCATTCCATTCCTCTGGCTGACTCCAGTCCAATGGACTCTGCTGGCACTTGGAATACCTCCCAGTATGGGTACTGCCTTGGACGCTCCCAGACCTTCCAATGGGCTTTCTTCTCTTCCTTCCATAGAGTTTCCTTCTCTCTCTATCCACTTGGCTTGGCTTCTGCTTCTCGAGATGATGTTGGTGCTTGAGCTTGAAGCTGTTGCTGTATCTGTCTCTGAAGCTGTTATCTGAAGAATAAGCTCTATTCTTATTCTGTCCTAATGTGTGCTCCTCCCTAACACAGCGCAGCTGTGTTGAATCAGGCCCTGCCCTTTGAGATGAGTGCTTAGGGATTACCTCATAGCTCTCTTGATTGCACACACGTTTTCTCACTTCAGCCCCTCTCATGGCTGCTGGAAACCTGGTGCATTCTGGGACTGGTAGTCTTTTATGTGAAAACTCTGTTTTCTTACTTCTACCAGAACTGACAGGTTGCTTGTTCAGAGTCACATCATCTTTTCTATAGCTCCTACCTGAGCTATGATAAGCTTCCTTATCACAATACTCATCAACAACCTTCGCTATGCTGATGATACAACATTATTAGATTGTGAGCTATGATGAGCAGGGACTGTCTCTCTTCTATGTTTTTACAGCGCTTCGTATGTTGCGGCACTTTATAAGTCTTTAATAATAATAATAATTACTGGCTGAAAGTGAAGATGATCTGAAACATTTGCTTCTCACAATCAAAGAACATAGTTTCAAAATGGGCCTGCACTTTAATGTAAAGAAGACAAAGATGATGACAACTGGCATTTATTTATTTTTATTTCTTATATACCACGCTCTTTTAATCAGTGCGGTTTACAAATGAACAAAATGTAAACACAATGACACAGTCAGCATTGGCATAATCAACAGGTTCATCGTTGAAGGAGAAGAAATTGAAATCGTGAACAACTTTAACCTACTTGGATCAACTATCAATAAATAAGTAACAAGCAGTCAAGAAATTAGACGACGCATTGCTCTTGGCAGAATGGCTATGAAAGACCTAGATAAGATTCTCAAGAGCAGAGATGTCTCTCTCCAAACAAAGATTTGACTTGTTCAAGCCACGGTATTTTCAATAACATCATATGGATGTGAAAGCTGGACAGTGAAAAAGATAGACAGGAAGAAAATTGATGCCTTTGAATTATGATGCTGGCGACGAATACTGTGTATACCATGGACTGCCCGAAGAACAAACTAGTCGGTACTAGAAGAGATCAAACCTAAGCTTTCTTTAGAAGCTCAGATGACAAGACTTCGACTTTCATACTTTGGCACATCATGCGAAGAGAGAGATCATTAGAGAAACACTACCTCTTCCTCATACATTACCCTGAACCTAATAGAAACTCAGCACCATTTGCCGAAACCACCCAAATCACCACTGTCTAAAACCATACAAACACATGATCAGCCTACAAATTGTATATATTGTATATTTTGTGGTTGTACATAGTTACCCTGTTAGCCAAGTTGATTATCCTGTTCATATGTAAACACAAAGTACTATTGGAAATGTGTATGTTCACTGTTTATTGTAAACCGCGCTGATGCTGAATAGCGCGGTATAAAAGAGACTTTAAATAAATAAATAAATAAAATAAATAAATAAAGACATCTTGCTTGGCAAGATAGAAGGTCAACGCAAAAGAGGAAGGCCAGCAATGAGATGGATCAATACAATATCAGCAGCGATGGGTACCAGTCTATCAACAATGAGCCGCCTGACTGAAGACCGAACACAATTTAGGATAGCTATCCAGAGGGTCGCCAGGAGTCGACTCCGACTCGATGGCACTTAACAACAACAACAACACTGACAGCTTTTACTACATCCTCCGGTAATGAATTCCAGAGTTTGATCACATGTTGGTGAAAAAATATTTTCTTTTATTAGTCTTAAATGGGTCACACTATAGCTTCATTGCGTGTCCCCTAGTCTTTCTACTTTTTGATGGTGTAAACAATCAATCTACATTTATCCGTTCCACTCCATTCATTAATTTATAGACCGCTATCATATCTCCCCTCAGCCGTTTCTTTTCCAAGTTGAAGAGCCTCAACCTTTAAAGCCTTTCCTCATAGGGGTATCTTCCCATCCTATTTACCATTTTGGTGGCTCTTCTCTGTACTTTTTCTAATTCTACTATATCCTTTTTAAGATATGGCGATCAGAATTGCACACAATATTCAAGGTATTGTCGCACCATGGAACAATGCAGAGGCATTATGGGTGCATCCCAAGGGTTCTACACTGCAAATAGTGGCTTTCTAGACTCATTGTTTGCACATGCATACAATCTGGATGTGAAAATGCTGCCATTTACACATCTAGATGCTTCAAAAATGACTCCTATAGATTTTTAGCTGTACTGAGAGAAGAACATTTTCAGACAGCTAGTTTACTTACATAAATCTCTTTCTGTATATGCAGAGATGATTTTGAAAAGTGCCCTGCACATGGGCAATTTTCAAATTATTGGTAGACTTTGGTAGACTAAAGCTCTCCAATCAGAACCTATTCAAAAGACTTTTCAAGCAAGCTTGAAATCTCACTTGTTCTCTATGGCTTTTGGTGGTTGGTGGTTGTGGAGGGATTTTTTGTTAACCACATGTTATGATTTTCTTTTTTTTATATGTTATGGGGGTCATTTTAGAAGCTTTGTGAGTTGAATATTTGAAAACGGACATTCAGATGTACAAATTACAAAGATGTCCCCAGACCCATTTTAGAAAGCCGAGTATATAGAAGTCATCAGCGCACATATATCCATGTAGCATGGGGACATGATGGAGCATGACTTGGGCGGAGCAAGGGAGTTGCACGTCGCAGTGTGATGTCAGAACGGCATAAGCATGGCTGGTCCTGATTGTTGAGATTCATGCCTATATCTATTCCTCAAGATGAATAAAATGCAAAAAAAATGCTTGTTGTGGCTGCAACTCTTCCAGGAGGAACACCAAAATGTGCTTTCATCGCCACAGTTAATATTTCCAGGCTGAAGAAATCTGCATGTAAATACATACTTCAAGCGTACTATTGGCCCACCGCTGCACGTCTGATTATCTGAAATGGCTGACTGGGATGTGCAAGTCTCATTACATAGCCTCCCCCCTTCTGAAATACCATGACTGGCACATCCAAGTACTCATTTCTGAGTGCAGTTTGGGGAAGTCATATGTAGTTAGTGTGGCAAGCCACCTGTGCATGGAACATTAAACATGGCAGATGTTAGTGTATATTGCAGTGGGCTGTTATCTGTGCACACAACGAACCTGGTATCAAAGAAAGAGTCATGAAACTTGTCTACCATGGCCCAATTAAAACTAGAAATTTTAGTTGATGAGCCATAACCTCTCCCCAGCCTGAGACAATTTCTGCTAGCAAAAGCAACATATTTTCTACCTTCTAGATGCTCTTGGCATAACTCTGCACTTAATCATTCCTGACTAGCATCTGTATATAGAATTTCTCCAGGAACAAGCAGGAAGTCAGTCCTCACATATGGGTGACAGCGCTAACAGAGCCTGCGTGTAAGCATCTCCCCAGCTTTCAAAGAAAGCCTTTGGGAGATGCTAACATGCATGCGTGCACCCTTCCCACCTAAGGGTACCATCTTGCTCAGTCTCCCTTTTTTCCGTGGAGCCCAAAGGACGTATTTCTTGTTCCCCCAGAAAAATCCTTGACAAGACTGTTCCTAAAAGTTAGTTTTCCGGTAGGCTTACCGGTTCCTCTTTCCCCTCGAGTCGGTGCCTCCTGGCGTTGTTCTCAGCTCCTTTTTTTCTCGAGGTCTCCCTTGACCGCCATTTGTGCCTTTTTTGACCCTGGGGTCATCGACCCCATCCAGGTATTCCCCACCATGTCTCCCGGTGGGTTCAAAAAGTGTGACCACTGCAGTCAAACCATGTCAATTACTGACACCCATGACTGCTGCTGGGCCCGGATCATAAGAGTACCTCCTGCAACCTGTGACAGGCCATGTCAGCCAAAACCAACAAAAAAATGTCAGAGCTGCAGGAGCAGTTGTTCCCTAGATCATATTTGACACCCGCCTCCCCAGCATCGAGTTCCAAGCCTGGCACATCTGCGACACTCGGGCGTCCTCGGAGTCCCATGGCCGCAGTTCCTCCGAGAAGACCCCGGAGCCAGAGAAGAAGTCATCGAACTCCGCCAAAGTTGCACCAGAGAAATCTGGTAAAACTTGAGCGACTCTGAGAAATGTCCCACCAAGGTCCTCAAGAAGGATTCCTCGGCCAGCAGAGACCGTGTGAGGTTCCTCGAGGCCATAGTCCTCATCGAGGATGCACTCCCTAGAGCGCTGGTGCCGGGCCTGAAATCCACAGTGCCTGCATCGAAGGCTGTGGAGCCTTCTGGATGTGAAACCAGAATGGCGGTCCTGGAGCAGAACATCATTGCTATCCTGGCCCTGCAGCTGGGGATGATGGCCGGTTCCCCTATCTCATCTGCCCCGACAACTGGGCCCTCAACTGCGAGGGAGTTCCCAGTCATTGAGCCGAGCATTGCGCCCCCTCAGCCTCGAAGTTCCTTGGTGCCGGTCAAGGTCCTGGTCCTGCTTATTGGGTATCCGATCCTCTCTGGCAATTGTCCGCAACTCGGACCCCAGGTCCTGACACAAGGAGTCGCAGGGTCTCGGATTACTCGTCACATTCCTTCAGACCCGTCTCCCCTGGCACCTCGATGCCAATCTCCTCCTGAAGACATAGCCTTCCATGACTTCATCAGGGATATGGTCAGGGCCCTTTTGGTGCAAATCGAAGCAGAGGAGGACCCGCGCACCGAAGAGTTGGAGATTCTCCAGTATGAGACTCCATCTAGAGAAACTCTCACGGTGCCCATACAGCTGATCCTCAAAAGGTTGCTCTTCTGAATGTGGGAGATGCTGGCATCAGTGCCTATAGTTAGCCTTCGGCTCGATGCTATGTACTGCATCCGGAAAGGGCCAGGGTTTCACAAACCCCAGCTCCCACATAACTCCATGGTTGTTGAGTCATCCATGCTGAAGATCAAGAGCCAGAAGACCCAGTCTTCCGTCCCTCCCAATAGGGAAGCCCAGGTGCAAATGCTATTGGAGCTCAATGCTGGGTTGCCGGATCTAGGCCTATGAACTCTACATAGGCATGTACCTAAAGGCATTGGCCAAAGAGCTGTTGGGGTTTGCAGCAGGCCTCATCAGTGTTCCAGACCCTGTCCTCGAGAGTGAGGGACTGCTCCAAGTTCCTCTCCCGGGCTGCCTATGACTCAAGTTGCAGCAGCCAGTATCGGGGCCTGGCACCAAGCCTGGCTGCAATCCTCCAACCTCAAGCAGTGGGTCCAGGACAAACTACTCGATTTCCCCTGTACCGGGGAGAACCTCTTTGGAAAACCTATGACTGACAAAGCTGCTGAGATCTAGGCAGAGTTTGTGACCCGTCAGAAGCTCTCCAAGAAGACCTCATCCCATCCTCACAAAAAAACATTGGAGGAAAAGGCCCCTTTCCGAGGAGAAAGGATGCCTTTACACAGGGTCACCAGTACCAGCCCTATGTCTGTTCATCAGCAGGGTTCTCACCCCAAGAGACAGGGACAAGGGGCTCAGAAGGCAAAAGCACCTAAGCCCCAGGCTCCAGTTCCTATTCAACCTGGGGGGAGCTTTTGACTCTCATGACAGGGCCTCCCCTCCCCCAGGAGACCTTCACCAGCCCGTAGGAGGGCACCTGGCACTCTTTGCCCAAAGATAGACCTCAATCACCTCAGACCTTTTGGGTACTGCAGAGGGTCAGGGAGGGATACCTCCTCCACCTGCAGAAGATTCCACCCAGGTTCTTCCCCGGAGAGCTGGTACGACCCCCTCCTTCATCAGACCCTGCTGCTCACAGAGCTCAAAGATCTTTTCAGGAACAAAGCAGTAGAATCTGTACCCAGACACCTGTGGGGCAAAGGTTTCTACTCTAGGTACTTCCTTGTCCCAAAGAGGACTGGGGGCCTCGGGCCCATCCTAGACTTGAGAAGCCTAAACAGATTTCTGTTGAGGGAGAAGTTCAAGATGCTCTCCCTTGGAACACTGCTGCCCTACCTCCACCAGAGAGACTGGCTTTTCTCCTTGGATCTAAAGGATGCTTACACACACATCCTAATCCACCCCTCCCACAGGCAGTACCTAAGGTTTGTGGTAGGAGGAAGTCACTACCAATATGAGTGCTACTCTTCAGCCTGGCCCCCTCGCCAAGGTCTTCACAAGTGCCTAGCATTGATTGCTGCCCACCTTTGTCCTCCCATACCCAGATGACTGGCTTATCAGGGCAGCATGACTGCAGAAGCCCATCAGTCCACAGGGCATTCAATTCTACTACTGAGCACTTAGGTTTTATCATCAACTACCCCAAATCTCATCTCACTCCAGCCCAGAGCCTGGAATTCATAGCTGCTCAGCTGTAAACCCTTCAGACCAAGGTCTTCCTTCCCAGGGAAAGGACAGACTGTCTCAGGGGGGTAGCTGCGGAGGTGCAGCGTCGTTGCTCGATGCCTGCCTGCCGCCACCTCTGTCTCCTGGATTACATGGCCTCCACAGTCCATGTGACCCTGCTAGCCTGCCTACACATGCGGACAGCTCAGTGATGCCTCTGCTTGCAGTGGACACAAGCCATGGGTAGAATGCAAGACAGAATCAGGGTAAAGCGCCAGCTGGTAAAGTCCCTTGACTAGGCCAGGATGCCTTTTCAGGCACCCCCGCCCCAGAAGGTCCTGACCACGGACATGGCCCTCCTCAGTTAGGGGCATATTGCAAGGACCGTCGCACACAAAGCAGCTAGTCCCAGGCAGAATCCCTGCTACAGATCAATCTTCTGGAATTCAGGGAGATCTTCTTGTCCCTACGGGTGTTGCGCCACTGCCTGAAACACCAACCAGTGCTGATACAGACAGACAACCAAGTTGCTATGTTCTGCATCAACAAGCAGGGGGGCACGGGGTGGCCCTCCTTTCCTTTGCAGCTCTCAATAATATGCTCCTGCAGGTGGTCTAACTCCTGGGCCAGGACAATCTCCTGGTGGACATATTAAGTAGGGTGTTCCAACCATATGAGTGGCACCTGAACCCCAGAGTGGCCTCATGGCTCTTCCACCTCGGGGTCATGCCTGTGATGGACTTTTTTGCCATCCTGGACAATGCGCAGCTGCCCCACTTCTGCTCATGGCAACCATACATGGCGAGGGTAGCGGCAAATGTCTTCCTGATCCCATGGACGGAAGGCTTCCTCTATGCTTTTCTGCTGATCCCACTGATACTAATTGTCTCCAGGTGGCCTGGACATCCTTGGTCTCCACTGCTCTCTCCCTGTCGGCAACACTCCTGGTCCTGCTGAGCTGTGCCCTGGGCCTCCTGTCTCAAGAGGGGGCTCCATTCTGCACCCCAATCTGAGGTCTCTATCGCTAACAGCGTGGCCACTGAAAGGGTAGCTTAAGCATCTTCCAATCTCCTAAGAGACATCGAGGAGGTCCTGTTTGCCTCTCATAAGCCTTCCACCAGGTGAGCTTACACCTTTAAGTGTTGAAGATTCTTAGTATGGTGTGCGTAGCAGCAGGAGAACCCATTTTCCTGCCAGGTGCAACTAGTGCTCCTGCATCTACTGCATCTGTCGCATACTGGGCTAAAGTCAAACCCAGTGAGAGTGCACCTGTGCGATTACTGCACACCACCAACCTATCGAGGGGAAGTCCCTCTTGGGTCAGCCCCTAGTCTCTCGGTTCCTCCGGGGCTTCCTGTTGTCTAAGCCCCCTGTCTGCTCCCGGCAGTGGAATGGGACCTCAACATGGTGCTCTAATAGCTAATCAGGCCGCCTTTCGAGCCTCTAGCCACTTGCCATCTGTGGTATCTGTCATGGAAGGTGGCTTTCCTAGTGGCTCTCACGTCCACTCGCAGAGTAAGAGAACTTCAGGCCCTGGTGGTGGAACCGCTATATACAAGATTCTACAAAAACAGGGTGGTGCTCCACACTCACCCCAAATTCCTTCCCAAGGTGGTATCTCTTTTCCACCTCAACCAGGAGGTGGTCCTCCCCACCTCTTTCCCGTGGCCTCATGCCAGTCAGGAGGAAACTATATTCCATACACTAGATTGCAAACGGGCCCTGTCCTTCTAACTACAGGGGACTCAGGGCAATCACAGAGCTCCTCAGCTTTTCATTTCCTATGACCCCAGCAGGCTGCAGCTTCCTGTGACTAAGCAAACTCTGTCCACTTGGGTGGTGACTGTATTGCCCTTGCCTATGAGCGAGCTGGGTCCTCCCTGGAACACTGGATCACAGCGCATTGCGTGAGAGCGATGGCCACATCGGTGGCAAACATGCACTCAGTGCCAGTGATGGAGATCTGCAAGGCCGCAACATTGTCTTCAATTCATTCGTTCGCTGTTTACTACTGCCTGGAGAGCGAGTCCTTTCAGGACAGTGCCTTCGGCCAGGCGGTACTCTGTAATTTTTTGGTGGGTTTAGGCAGCTCTTGTCCTCTGACCCTTCTGTGTTCAGACTACCGGAATGATAGTGCCACTGGACGCTAGGGTCTTGCAGAGTCTCTCAATGGGGACTCATCTTCTATAACTCATGGCTACCCAACTTGGTCGCCATTGGTGCTGTCGTGGTTTGGTCCTCGGCAACCTGGAGCTAGGGAGTCCCGTATGTGAGGACTGACTTCCTGCTTGTTCCTGGAGAAAGCATAGTTACTCACCTGTAACAGGTGGTCTCCAAGGATAGCAGGAATCAGTCCTAACAACCCTGCCTCCTTCCCTGGAAGTTACCTTCCTACCTTATTTGATTTTTTATTACCATCCTAACTATGTCATCTGACTGAGCAAGATGGCACCCTGGGCGGGAAGGGGACCACGCATGCATGGTGGCATTTCCTAAAGGCTTTTTTTGAAAGCTGGGGAGAAACTTCCATATGGGCTCCGTCGGCACCCATATGTGAGGACTGATTCCTGCTGTCCCTGAAGAACACTTGTTACAGGTGAGTAACTATGATGTAAGGCGATTGGCTGTCTGCAAAAGCCAACAGTGGAGATTGGTCAAGCATTGGATTATTCCAAATGGTTCTGATGGCTTGAAGTACTTGACATCATACTTAGGGGGCCCTATCCCTCCTTTTCTTTCAAGTGGGAAGCCCTTTCTGAGACCTGTCAAGGTATATCTTATTGCAGAATAGTCTTGTATGAACCTTCTTTAGTAGCCACAGAATGTCAAAAGTGATCTTAGTGTTTTCAGATCAGTAGGCCTGTCTTAAGTGGCAACTACTGTACCCTTGTTCTCTTGAGCTTCCACAGCTAGTATGATGATCTGTGCAGTTTTCTGGGTCATACTGCATCTTTGTAACTGGAACCGACGTTTTGCCACCATACTGTGGCTTTTTTCAAGGCGAAGTGTTTATGCAGTGCTCTTCTCTGACACAATGTATCCTACATACTTCACCTGGGGCAGCTATTGGCATTTATCCAGAGACAGCTTGAGTCCTTCAGCTTCTAGTTTATCCAGTGTGTTCATCAGTCTAGCTCCATATTCTTCCAGAGACGATGAGGTCATCCAGGTATACTGACACTTATAGGAGATTCATGTCTCCCACAGTCTTTTCCATGAGCTATTGGAAAGTATTCAGAGCTCCCATGATTCCTTGGGGCATCTGTTCAAATTGGAAAAATCCCAGTTGTCACTCTCTTTCATGGGTATTTGGTAGTACTTATTTGTCAGGTCTAGTGCATCATCTTTCCAAGGCAAGGTTTTGCCTCTGATCCTCACCATCTCTTTACTACTCTCAACTCTCTCCTCAAGGTGCCTCCACCTCTGACCTCTCCCTCCCTTTCTTCCCCAACCCTGGCTGACTATTTCCTTGACAAAATCCACAAGATCGCCCTCCAATTCCCCACATAGTCAGGTATTTTCCTTCCTCCCCCTCTTCACTCCCAACTTTCTCCATTTACCTCTGCTACTCTTTCTTCCTTTTCTATGATCTCTGAGGAGGAAACCGCACACCTTTCCTCCTCCAAACTCACTACCTGCTCCTCTGATCCTATTCCCACCCATCTCCTAAGCCCCCATCTCTACTGTTGTCCCTTCCATCTCTCATATTCTCGACCTATCACTCTCCACTGCAACTGTCCCTGCAGCCTTCAAGCGTGATGTACTTATACCTCTCCTCAAGAAACCCTCACTTGATCTTACTATCGACCCATCTCCCTCCTTCCCTTCATTTCTAAACTACTTGAATGTGCGGTTCACCACCGTTGCCTTGACTTTCTCTCCTCTCGAGCCCTCCTGGATCCTTTACAATCTAGCTTTTGTCTTTTACATTCTACTGAAACAGCTCTTGCCAAAGTCTCCAGTGACTTGTTCCTAGCAAAATTCAAGGACCTTTACTCTGTCCTCATCCTTCTTGACCTCTCTGCTGCTTTTGACACTGTTGACACTGTTGACCACAACCTTCTCCTTGATACCTGTCCTCGCTTGGTTTTAAGGGCTCTGTACTATCCTAGTTGTCCTCTTATTTCTCCCATCACTTTTCAGTGTTTGTTCTAGTGGATCCTCCTCTGCTGCTATCCCGCTCTCAGTTGGTGTACCCCAAGGATCTGTCTTGGGCCACTCCTTTTCTCTCTCTATACCCAGTCCCTTGGTGCACTCATCTCTTCCCATGGCTTTCAGTACCATCTTTATGCTGATGACTCCCAGATCTACTGCTCTACATCTGAAATTTCTCCGGCAATCCAGACCCAGGTCTCTGCCTGCCTTTCTGACATTGCTGCCTGGATGTCTCACCGCCACTTGAAATTGAACATGGCCAAAACTGAGCTTCTCATTTTTCCCCCTAAATCCTCCTATCCCCTACCTCCTTTCTCAGTTTCTGTGGATAACTCTCTACTCCTCCCTGTTTCCTCAGCTCACAGCCTTGAGGTCGTCTTTGACACCTCTCTCTCCTTCTCCACACACATCCAACTGATAGTTAACACCTGCCATTTCTTTCTCTATAACATCAACAAAATCTGTCCATTCCTTTCTGAACACACTATTAAGACACTTATCCACTCCTTAGTCACCTCCTGTCTAGACTATTGTAACCTACTGCTTGCTGGGCTCCCGCTGAATCATCTCTTTCCCCTTCAATCTATTCAACACTCTGCTGTGTGGCTAATCTTCTGCCAATTTTGTCATGCTTATATTACTCCTCTTCCCAAGTCACTTCATTGGCTCCCTATCCATTTCTGCATCCAGTTCAAATGTCTCCTGCTGACCTATAAGTGCATTCACTCTGCAGCTCCTCACTACCTTTCCTCTCTTATACCTCACTACACCCCTCCCCAGAAACTCCGCTCTTCTAGCAAATTGCTTCTATCTGTGCCCTTCTCTTCTATTGCTAACTCCAGACTTTGCTCCTTTCACCTTGCTGCTCGTTGTACCTGGAACAAACTACCTGAGTTTGTATGTCAGGTGCCTTCTCTGGGCCTTTTCAAATCCAGGCTGAAAACTCACCTCTTCGCTGCCACTTTCGGATCTTGACTCACCTGATCTTCTTTGCCCCCTAGATGTATCCCTTGTCTATACGTACTGTGTTGTCTGTCTTGACTAGATTGTCAGCTCTGATGAGCAGGGACTGTCTCTTACATGTCTGTGCAGCACTTCGTATGTCTTGTAGTGCTATACAAATGCTCGGTAGTAGTTGTAGTAATTTGGTATTGTTCTTTTACATATCTGTACTTTTTTTTCCTAGTCACCACTATAGGTGAAGCATAGTGACTTCTGGATTCTAATAATACCAGCATCCATCAGCTCATACAGGTGTTTTCTGATCATCATCTAGGTCCCTAGGAGTGAAGCCTTTCCGGAACAGATGTGAGTCACATGAAAGGGCCTTTGTTGGTTGTTCTACTCCTTTAACTATGCTCACATCCCACTCACGGGTTGAAAATACATTCATTCAGCAAGAAAATCGCTGTATTCATTCTGTCGTTCTAGTAAGGGGGAAGGATAAATCCTCAAAGTTGAACAATGATGGGTCAGTTCGCTCAGTTTTGCCTCCTTCTGGTAATATTCAGCATTAACAGAATCCATTCTATACATGTGGGGTCCAATATTCAACGGCAGAAGCTACCTGATCTAATGCGGCTAGCCACTACCACTGAACTCTAAACCAAATATTAAATGCCAGGGCCATATTGGAGCCCTGTCATTGAATATCCACATTGGCTGGACTGCTGGGACGCTAACTGGGCAGCGGTGATATTGAGAATCTCCAGGAACAAGCAGGAATGAGTCTTCACATATGGGTATGTCGGTACCGACGGAGCCTGCGCGAGAACGCTTCCCAGCGTCCAATCAGAAAACTTTTGGGAGCATCCCTCAGCGCCTGCGTGCTGCCTTCCCGCCTTTCCAACTGTCTCTCCTCAGTTTTCGTTTTTCCGCGGAACCGGCAGGACATCTTCCTGTCACCGCAGAAAAGTTTTCCTAAATCTTTTACTTTTTGTTTTCTTGTGGTCGTGGCTGTTTCCCCGACTCCACCGGTACCGCCGGTGGTTTTTTTCTTTTCTTTTTCCTAAAACTCAGGGAGTTTTTTTCCCTCTGTTTCTGTCTTGAATTTTTGGGTCTGTAAGGCCTCTCCATTATGGAGCCTTCTTCTCCTAAGAAGTGCCTTAACTGTGGAAATACAGTTTTCTTTTTAGACTCCAATAGCTGGTGTCTAACCTGTTTGGGTCCTGACCCCTTTCCTCCAGAGCCATCAGGCTACAATTCTATGAGGAGAAATTCTCCATTTCGAGTTTCCCTCGATACAGTTTTCACTTCCAGTGTAAGGGCACCGACCATTTCTTCTCTACAGGATCAGGTAACCCACAAACAGTCTGTTAAGACTAGCCAATCCTTTGGTGGTAGGTCTCATACCAAGCATGATGACGGCTCCGGCCTTGCCCTCAAGACCTCATTGGCTTCAAAACCCCGGCGGGAGTCTTCGGTCTCCAAAGCCTTTCAGGGGTTTCAGGTTGTTCCTGGGGCTCACCCCTCACAGAACATACCTGAGCCATGCTCGGGGGTGGCATCCGCTTCGAGCGGTACCGATAACCCGGCATCGGCACTGGTGTTCAGCGATCCACTCCCACCAGGGATCGTCATCTGCTGTACTCGGTACCTTCGGGACCGATCGATACCCAGATTGACTTTCCAGTATCGGCAGCTCCGTCGATACGACCCCTGACGTCGGTACCATCTAGACATGCATCGATAGATTCGCTTCCTTCGATGCCGAGTCTAGAATCGATATCTAGTCTGGAAGACTGGGTACCGACGCGTCTCAGAACCGACACGCACCTATTCCGGATGCGCGGTACCGAGGATATTCACCGAGACTTTCGAGTTACCTCAGTACCATTTGAGCAGCCTCCGATGACTGTTTCGATGTCGGTATCGCCTTCGATTCCGGCTCAGCTACCGGTATCGGTGTCGATGCTGGTACCTGCAGTAACATCGGGACCAGCTCCATCCATGCTTTTTTCACCAGGATCGCTCCTTTCTATACCTAGTTTGGAGTCGATACCTAGCATGGACGATACAGTACTGACTGTCTCAGGTCATACCCGACAGTCCCAGTATCCATCCATTAGAGATCCTGTTTTGCACCGGACAAGTACATCCTCTGGTGCCCAGGCTAGTTCTTCGAGTTTAGCCTGTCCAGGGATTGTTCCCATTGGAGATCCTTCTTTTCAGAAATTTCTCCTTGACATGGCAACATTCCTGGCTATTCCTATCCCTGGCTATGATCCTACACAAGGCTTTTCTGGGGAAAAGGAAAATATAATGCTTCCTTTACATCATTCTTTACAGGATCTTCTTCTGAAAATATGGGAAACACCTTTAAGGGCTTCCTCACCTTCTACAGCAACTGCTCTTCTGTATCAGGTGCCCCCCTCTCCAGGGTTTCAAAAGACTCAACTTCCCCATCATTCCATTGTAGGGGAATCAGCAATGAGGAAGGTAAAAAGCAAGAAGAAGCATTCTTCTTTCCCGCCAGGTCGTGCATCTAGAACACTGGATGCCTTTGGACGTCAAACCTTCCAAACATCTATGCTGGCAACAAGGATTCTCTCATATATTTTTTATATGAGTCTATCCCTTCAGGAGGTCACAGAGAAATTATCTCTTTGACTCCTTTTCTTTCAGAGCCCAAGGCTGCAGACTATTCCTTGCTTCTTAGTCATAGCCAGAATATCTCTAGATTTCTTTCTCGTGCTTCCCTAGACTCCTTTGAATCTGTTAGCAGAACCTCTGCTATAGCCATAGGAGCACGACGTAGAGTCTGGCTCCAAGCTTCAGACTTGAGCAGATGGGCACAGCAAAGACTGGGTAACACTCCTTGTACTGGAGAAAATCTCTTCAACAAGGAGTCTTTGCGTCAGGTTGCTCATTGCTCCACTGACTTCCCTGCTTCTGAGAGCCATCCTAAACCTTCTCCTTCCCCAGTAGGTAAGAAATGCCCTACCAAACCTCCTTTTCCTAAAAGAAGAAGGTTTTATTCTTCTCCTGCCCATCATGCCGATGTTCCCAAACAAGGGAAACCTCGCCCTGGTCTGAAGAATCCAAACTCAAGCCAGGAAAATTAACCCTTAATAGGGTTCCAATTAATCTGTTATAATATACAGTTCACTTCTTCTCCTTAGAAGTTTTTTCATTTAAACCTCTACACTTGGATTCCTGTTTCCAGGACATCCACTTGCCTTTAGGTATGCTGAGCTGTCAGGATATTCATGTCTATGGTCACAGGGTTTTCCTCCTCTTCCTACAATGATGAGAGGTTTGCCAACTATCTCATGATAGTTTTTCTGGACCACCATGAATTTTTCCTTCTACAGACTTACCATATGGCAAGTCTCCCCTTAGCTCCTCTTTTTTCTTTACCTTCTTTCCAGGGTTCCCCTGTAAGATTGGTACCATACCAATGGAAGGCTTTCTTAGCCTTTCCAGTCTTCCTTTCCATTCCAGTGTAGAGTTCTTTCTCTTGAGTAAACTCCCTTTATCCTCATCTGGGCAGCTCCTCAGACAGGGATAGGATATTCTCCTCTTGTTCTGTCTGTTCTCTCTGTTAAAAACAGAAAGATCTCTCTGCTGTGCCATTCAGCAGCTGCCCATGCAGGAGCTTCAGTGATTGCTCTACTGGTACTTTTCTATAAGTTCCAGTATTGTCTTCCACTACTTTTTGTCTAACCTTAGTAGTGCTTCCAAGATAGTGCTCATCTATCTTGGATAATCCTTATAACTTCTCTTCTGCCATCTCCAAATCCCTGGAGTTGGCAGCATAGTTGAGCTGGCAGCTGGTTGTCTCCAACAGCCAGTTTTCTTTCCCAACTCTCCTGCATAATGCTCACTGCAATCCTACAGAGAAGCTTTCCACTATGGGCCCTTGCTAGAGAGCATGAGGGTTTTTTCTCTAATGACTATCCTATATGGTTGAAAAAGGCTTCCTCAGTCACCTCCCATGACTGTGAGGGTTCTTTACACCCTTCTATTTCCTTTTAATAAAGGACATCAGCCTTTCCTATGTGACAGTCTAAAGAGTTACCAAATTCCTACAGGAAATATGCTCTTTTTCCTTGCAGCTTGTCCTCATGGTATCCTAATCCTTCATGGACAGCACATATTTGACTAAATAACGCATGATACCCCAACCCTTGTCCCTCAAGTGGGTCTACCTGGTGTCTCTTCCTATGCGTATTCTGTCCCTTCACCATGTTAGAGTTCTACTGGACTCAGGACTTGCTGTTTACAGACTAATATTATCCTCTGTTTTCTCGCAGCCAGCCTAGTTATTTTACTGGGTAGCATTCTACTCCATCTTAACCAGAGGGAATAGATTCTCTATATCTTCTCAAGTAGGTTCCACCTTTTTGTTATGAGATGAATCATTCCTCTTCACATCTTCCATGTGAAGATTCCTGTAGACATATCTCTTTCTGCTTAATTGCAGACATTTCTCTTTAGACATATATATATATTCATATATGTACATATGTCTATATGCTTTCTTTAGATGCATATGTCTGTCAGCCATGTGTGCATAGGCTATACCCCCTGGATCTCGCCATAAACATATCTATATCTATCTATATATATATATATATATATATGCCCCTATATATATATCTATATATATCTACACATATATTTATATATATATATACACACATATATATGTGTGTATCTGTCGAGATACTACTTTTAGGTAGATATGTATTCACATACTTATCTCTCTAACTGTCTGTGCTCATAAAGGTGTTTTTTCCTTTCATACTATTCATACTACATGTTCATACTATTTCTCAGTATGTTTTGGTTTTATGCACACAACCACTCCTGTGGTACTGACAGCTTTTTCCATAACCTTAGGTTCAGGTATCCCTGAAGCTCCCTATTCCTTATCTTCCTACCTCTTGTCAGTTAGGACAGACATGGGGGATCTTCAGTAGATCTGAGGTTTCCAACTCCTCAGACATCTGTCCTTCCTTGGGATTACGGGGTTTTCTCCATACCCCTTCTTCCCTCAAGGACTAAGCCAATTTTGTCCAACTCGGTCAGTCTTCCTCTTTTGCTCCTAACTATAATTAACTCTGTAGCCAAAAGAGTTTTCAGCTTTTTCTATAAAGCTTTCTACTAAAGACCTACCGTTTTTGTTCTTCCCCAGTTGAATCCTGGGGTCACCTGTCAGTTCCAGATTTTGACCTTCAACTCACTTCAGTGAGGTCATCTTGAAGATTCCTCTACTGGATCCCCAGTAGATTCCATCAGCCTCTCTACTTCCTGCAATCCAGTAGGTGAGGTCCATATGGTGATTGTTCATTTCTATATATTCATGATGCTTATCATATATACAGGGACTCCTTGTCTGTAGTCCTATTTTAGGTCAGCTGTCTCCTACAGCTCCTCTCTTCTTCAACTCCTACCCTCCATCCTCGGGATGCCTGGGCATATGAGGTGGAGCATGTTTCAATCACCAACATGCTAGGGCTCCAGGCATCTTAGCTTGGGAGTCCCCATATGTGAAGACTCATTCCTGCTTGTTCCTGGAGATAGCACAGTTACTTACCTGTAACAGGTGATCTCTGGGAACAGCAGGAATAAGTCTTCACAACCCACCCACCTCCCCTAGGAGTTGTATCTCTCTATCTCTCTTCCTTTCCTCTTTCTCTCTTTTTGTCTCAGCTATAAAACTCAACTGAGGAGAGACAGTTGGAAAGGCGGGAAGGCAGCACGCAGGCGCTGAGGGATGCTCCCAAAAGCTTTCTGATTGGACGCTGGGGAGCGTTCCCGCGCAGGCTCCGTCGGTACCGACGTACCCATATGTGAAAACTTATTCCTGCTGTTCCCAGAGATCACCTGTTACAGGTAAGTAACTGTGCTTTCTCCCCGGTTAGGTTCTGTAGTGAAAGGTAGGCCAGCCTTTACTGTGCCTGATGTTCACTGTGTGTCTGTAATCAGGCAGTGGCTCAATATCACTACTACCCAGTTATTGACAGATGCCACCCTAGAATGCCCCCATGCCTCCAGCATGCCTCCCGTGAAGTGGTGGCACCCGCGGATATTCAGCGGCACTAACTATGTTAGTGCTGCTGAATATCCCGCTGAACAGCATTTACACGGTTTGCGGGTCTTTGAATATCTCCTCATGGGCTATATCTGACCCTTTGGGCAAAGTGATCTGCTTCTTGGATTCATTTCACTCAAGAGATCTGCACTTTCTTACTTTTCAAGGCAGCGATTGGTAGAATTCCTCATTTCACTAGCAGTCCACCCAGCAGATTATTATCTGGAAGAGTTTCTATCATCAGAGGCTGCTGCTTAATGTCTGGAGTAAACTCTACATAGAAGTCACTGTTTCAGACAATAACGTTAATGGCTTTTGGGAGGTGTACAACACCAGACCTATGTTCTTCTGTGGCTTAGGGGTGGCACTTTCCTGCTTTCTTGTAAGCCTCCCTTTCACAGGAGATGAATAGTTAGGATGTTGGCAGTCTTGCCCCGCTGTCTCTTGGCCCTTCTGAGCTAACCTCCCTGGCGAGCCTGTGCTGGTCCCTATGATGATAGGGGAGTGTTGTCGCTCTCTTTGGTCTCCCCAGACATAGTAGAATCATCATCAGTGCAGACTCTTGAATTCAAGTGACCTTCTTTGAAATCTATTTCCTCAGTGTGGATGGCTGGTTTCATTGAGACTCCATATGACTATGCCCTGTACAGGATGTAGAGGCAGATGCATCAAGTAGGTTCATACCAGTAGTCAAAGATGATGGTGATCTGTGACCCACTGTGTAACATTTTTACTGGGCATCCTTTCACCTTCACTGACATCACAAGTGCAGGTCTAATTAATTCCTTTGGGATAGTCAGGGCTAAGATGTCGGTTTACATTGCGAGACCCCCAAGCACTCTTTCACTGGGTTCCTCTGATTTTTCCCAGCAGCTTGGGAGGCTTATATTCCTTTAGTGCCTCCCTTCACCACTTACTGTGGGTGGGGCAACCCTTCTGCTGATGTCTTCATACCAATTGCAGAGGATAGATCTTGGGTTTTCAGGAGCATTGCTTATCAGTTTCTATTTGTCTACTACACATCTGTGCCTCCTTCAGTGCTGCACTCTCTTGGCAGATTCTTGCTATGATGGTCCTCAAATCCTCCCCATGGTCTAGTCTCTGGAGCCTCTTTTGCCTAGGTAGGTGCCATGCTGCCCTGGACTTTCAGGTAAGTTATCACCCTTTGCAAATATTTATTGACTCTGTTAAACAAAATACTTTATTTATCTTTGTTGCTCTTTCCAGGGCCAGACTTGCTACCTTTTGTTCCTCCTCATATCTGATTTGTTTCAACAGCTACAGGAAGCCAGGAGTTTTGACTTCTTTTCTTGGAATCTCAGATGTATAATCATCTGGTGAATTTGCAGGGCGCCTTTATCCATGTTACAGCATGGTTGAGTCTTTCTGCAATGGGACTAGACCATCCTTCCAGACACGTTTTCTTCTCCCTCCTCCTGACAAGTGTTTGTAAAATAAAAGTACAGATTAGGCCCACTTTCAGTAGTACCAAATGTACTTTCTGGTGCGTCAAGGCACTCCTTGAGTGTAGCTTGGGGTTTTTCAGCTTTCAAGACCCCAAATATTTCTAGGGTAGGGCCCCTCAGGCTTTCATCTAGCCACCTTCTTTTTTCCATAGCAGAGCAATTTCACTCTTATACCTTCTGATTGTCTTGCTCCATTCAACTTTATAGTCATCTTTATCACCAGGCAATTGCACTCTTCCTGCAAAAGTTCTTAAACACTTATATGGAATGGAAGAGCAGCCTAGTGATTAAAGCAGTGGGCTTTTAGGGAAACGAGGCTTCAAATTCCACTGATGGTCCTTGTGACCTTGGGAAAGTCAGTTAACCTTCTATTGCCTCAGGTACAAACTTGTAAGCTCTCTGCAGATAGGAAAATACCTATTGTACAGACACAATTAACTCTCATTTGACATGTCAACTTTTGCAAACACAGACTTTTTGTTCAGGATACAACCTTGACTGTCTCACGCATATCTATATACATCCTGTGTAACACTGTCAGGACATTCCAAGCTGCTTTCACTCTCCAAACGTTTCCTTTTTCCATGAGTCCTTAGACCCCCTTCTAGTCCCTCAAGACACGCCATGTCGCTATAGCTTCCCTCCCATTGTACATATCCTGTATATAGCCTGTATATGCTTTCCCCTGTTACCAATCCAAGTTGTACTACCCGTTCATTGTAAGTGCAAGGTAGGCTCTCCCTACCCTGTACAAAGAGTTTTCTGTAACCGCACTGATTTTAAAAAGCGTGGTATATAAAAGCATTAAATAAATAAATAGTCCCTTTCTACATCTATCCTATTGCAGATTTTTGTATCATCTACAAAGAGGCACACCTTTTCTGACAAACCTTCTGCAATATTACTTACAAAAATGTTAAAAAGAATTGGACCAAGGATCAAATCATGAGGTACATCACTGGTAACACCCATATCTTCAGAGTGAACTCTATTTTCTACTTCTCTCTGTCATCTCCCACTCAACCAGTTTCTTACCCAGTCAGTCACTTTAGGGTCCATTCCAGAGGCACTCCATTTATTTATAAGTTGCTGATGTGAATCTGTGTCAAAGGCCTTGCTAAAATCTAAATATATTATAAATAAATAGCACTCTCCACAGAAACAATTCTCTGGTCACCCAGTCATAGAAATCACTCAGACTCATCTGACAAGACCCTTCCTCCTGTAAAGCTATGCGGTCTTGGATCCTGTAATCCCTTGGATTCCAGAAACCACACCATCCTCTGTTTTAGCAGTTTGCATTAATTTGCTCACCACAGTGACTGTCATGCTATGTACAAAACTAACCCATTTGGAGAAATTACCCCAAAAGAACTTACCCCTTGAAGCAGGAGTGTCTGTGCTGAGTGAGAGCAAAAGAGAGGAGAGAACCAGGAAAAGAAAATAGTTGGTTTTCTGTACCCTCAGTTAGTGCCACAGCCAGTGGTCTACTCATATGATGGATGGTGTGTATATATCTATATCTATCTATCTATATATATATATCTATACACTGATGATATATTATGTATTTTTTTAGAGTATATTTGTTCAATGTTTATATTTTGCTTCTTTATAAATCAAAAACTCTATATTGCATAAGACTTCACAACCTTTGTCATAGCACACCTTCCCATATTAATTTAAATAACACCCACTCATATCCAGTCACATTAATTGAGCTGATATGAATACTCCCGAATGAAGAACCAAGCTGCTTTTGTTGCATGAAGTTCATTTGAAGCAAAGGTCTAAACGTTCAACATGTAGCTGCTGAAAGAACTCTGGGATAAGGTCATGCAAACGTACAGTGTTGGGGAAAGGGATAAGAACATTGCAGTGTGTTTAAATATCTCGTGGGTTACTGTCAGGTCCATCACTGTAAAGTGGAAACAGTTTGTTACCACCAAGACACTGCCTTGAACAGGTCACCCTCTGAAGACAGTATCAATGGGTTATGGAAACGGATGAAGGAGATCACTGTGAGCCCTGATTTTATTTAAAAAACAAAACAAAACTACTGAGGTCTCTTGTTTAGATTAGTGAAAATGTTGGCTATTGAATATTTTTAAGATTCACCACTGAATAAAAGCATTCTTGAGAGCATTTAGTTTGTTTGTGAAATCAATAATTTACTGTGCGCGCAAATCACTTGTGTGTGCATCTGCCTATGAATTAACACTTTTACAATTGATTACACACATAAAAAAGTTATGTGCATACAGTGCATGCCTAAAAACAAATAGGTGAAAAAAACATGAAAAAATGCATGAAAATTGGGAAAAATTAATTTTAAATGAACACAAACCAATCTTTGTTTTGACCACGCGCACCCCTGTTGGGTACACTGCATGCATGTGGAAGACGCTTTATGGTCTGAAACCAAAGTGAAACATTTGGTCTTAATACTCAGCGATATGTGTGATGTAAAGCAAATGTAGCACATCACTCTGCTAACATCATCCCTACAGAAAAGCACAGCGGTAGCAGCATTATGTTATGGGGATGCTTTGCAGCAGTGAAGACAGGGAGGTTTGTGAAGATTGCTGGAAAGATGGGTAGTGCAAACTATAAGCAGGTTCTGGAGGAAACCCAGTCTACCATAGACCTGGAACTGGGGAGAAGATTCAACTTTCAGCAGGGCAATGATTATAAGTGCAAAGTAAAAGCAACAACAGAGTGGCTCATCAGGAAGAAAGTGTGTGTCCTGAAGTAGCTCTTTCAAAGCCCAGACCGGCATCCAATAGAAAATCTGTGGCAAGACTTGAGGACGACAGTACATAGAAAATCCCCAACCAACTCAAAAGTGCCTGAACTATTCTGCCAAGAGGCTAGGCAAAAACTGCACCATCCTGCTGTGCAAAGTTGCTAGACACTTAACCTAAATGACTCATCCTCTGTTATTTCTGCAAAAGGGGTTTTTGAGGACTTATGCAATTAACGCCTTTTTGGTTTTTTGTTTTATCTTGAATTGCTTTTTAAACATTTCCATAATTGTTCTTTCACGCTAAAAGCATAGAGTACATTGCAAAACAAATTTCTGCTTTATATGCATATAAAATGCTATTTTTCAGACAGCATAATGTGAAAAATGTACAAGGGTCTGAAGACATTTGCAAGGCACTATAATTTTTTTCTACTGCATCTGCCTTCCTAATTTTGGGAATCCAGACACTGAATTTTGAAACGGTTGATAATAAGGAGATCCCTGCACACTACAGTATATTTTTGCACTGTTATTTAAGACTACATCCAGTCAACTGTTTGAAATACTTCTTAATTACCAGATAGCCTTGCTCTGTAGGTCATCTCTGCTGATAATATGAAGGTCATGCTGCATAACAAACAGGAAATTAACTTGTTTTCATTGAAAGGTTAATTTATTGGATGAATGTTCAGCACAGCTCAAGAAATTTTGCTAGTCACTCAAATCAGGAATCTTTGCAGTGGCTTCAGTTTTCATCCTGATGTCCAAAGGCGTATGACTGGATAACATGGTATGATCAGGGTGCTGACCTTAATGTACACCAGGAACTTAAACTGCTAATAAATATGTGGTCCGTGCTTGTATCTAACAATTATAGTTCTTAGCTCTGACATGTGTTTCAGATGTTCAGGCAGGAAAAACATTCGACTGCACCAAATCAGATATTTGAGAGGAAAATTAGAACAGTTTCATATTTTAGATAGTCCTCTTATAACGGCAGATCTTTTGTCTTAAAAATGTGAAGATCATTATGGTAATTAAGGAATGGAGGAAATACATTGATCCATATTTCAAATTGCTGATAATTTAGTTTTGCATCATTTTCGGTCAGATAGAATTACATATTGGTTTAAACATGTTCCTTGCCCTAGGGGTAACTTTTGCATTTCCGAGTAACACATGTGCTTCATTTTTGTTACATTATTGACTGTTTTAGAAGAAACCAATATGGTGGCACTTTGCATTCTTTGAAATCTGAGGCATACATTTCAGACCACAAGCTTTTGTTTATTCCTTGTAGGTTTTTAGAAAAAATGACAGAGGAATGGCTGCAGCTGTTTGAGGGCAGCGGTATCCCATATGGCCCAATCAACAGCATCAAGCAAGTCTTCTCTGAACCCCAGGTTAGTTCTCCCTGAGCCTTTGAAAATTCTTTCTTTGGCATTAACTTTTAAAAAATATTATTGACCTGTATGCTATAGAAGCTGAATTTAAACTCATCTGAAAACGTGAATAATAAATCTGATTAAATATTAGGACATTTGCTGACTGAAAGAAAACTCTAGATCCATTCCCGCACCCTTTCCTTGGTCTGTCTGCAAGCTAGTCTACCCCATGGCAGAAGAAGGAGCAGGTTTTGCAATAAAATATGTACTAGCTGGTTTATTGTAGTTTGTGCCTGTGATTCCAAGACCCTAGATTTATAGGTCACAATCTGAGTGAGGTGGTATTTGGCATATTTTGAAAACACCAGGTGGCTGTTAGTAAGGACTATTCGCTTTATGCTTCCTCCTATCCTGTGTGATATTAAGATAATTTGTAGATGGACATGAAACTATAAAGGAATATAATGACTCTAAAATCAAACTGAAACTTAGGGGTATGTTTACTAGAGGGCATTAGTGAGTGTTAACGGCAGCAATAAGGGGTTTTACAGGCGAAAAGGGCTCTGGGCGTGTAGAAAGCATTCCAGTGTTAAGGGTGCTATGGCTCATTTAACATGCATTAATGGGACATTGGGCCTTAAGGTGTCAAGCATGCACCTTAACGTCCGAAAACAGCTGTAACCCTAATACTGGATAAAGGAGTAGCAAGGAAAGTCAATCTGAAGGTGATGTATGGAAGGACAGATGGGAGCTGATGGACATGCCAGATCCGTGGGCACCCTACGTGACAGCCAGTAAAATGGACAAGCATGTGAGAGGCAGCTGTATTGATGCACGGGTGGGGGGGGGGGGGTGCTAATGTAAAATGGCGCAATGTCAGTGTGTGGCATAGGATGGGGAAGACATGTCCCCCAGTGGAATCAGATGTGGCAGGATGTTTACAACGACAGGAGGACAGAGTAGGAATGGTTATGTGCAGATCAGGCACAAGAGAGACGTGCGTGAAGAGCCAAAATGAGGAAAAGAGTACCAGTGTAGGCCATAGGATAGCAGCTTGCACAAGAAGACATGACTGCACACATCTGACAGAGGCGGATGGATGGGCTGAAGGAAGGATGGCAGCTGAGGAGAGGGTGGTTTGGGCTGGCAGCACCAATGTGCCATAGATGCCATCCCAAAGTATTTGTACTGGCGTGAAAATGTGTGCCAGTGCCATTTGGAAGGCCTGATACCAGACATGTGGGACTCATACCTGTCCCTGCCATACAGCCACCATACAACACCTCAGACAAAATGTGTAGATAGCACCTGCACAGGTGTCATCCAAACTGGGCACATGGGGCACGTACAGACATGATGTGATACCTGCAGGTGGATATCCGAGGGGTAGGATGTGTCTGCATATACTGCAGAGATGTAATAGAGCCAAAGCTGTACAGTCATAGTCATGATGTCACACATGACTCATGTTGCCCAAGTAGGTTACAGCTGTATGTATGTAACTGCCTGTTAGTATACCGCCGTAGTAGTGCAGTCACATCGGGGTACATCTTGCCATCAATTGGTAATATCTGATGATAAACAGGGACTGTAGGGACCTGCAGTCAGCTGAGTCATGGGTGGGTTAAGTGATCTGCTAAGGTCACAAGGAGGTGTTGTCAGTCCATGAAAATTGTGGCAGACATAAAATGCGACAGTAACATATTCCGAAATATCACATAAGGAGTGTTAGTGGGCCTTAAACCGTGGTATCCGGCCCCCAAGCCATTGCCATGACCATCACACCATGCCTCCAAACAGAGGCCTGACATTTACAGGGTAAACATGTCTAACCCTCTGCAATGGACTGCAGCAGAGCCAATAAATCCATGCTCTCTGAAGGCCATGATGGGAAATAGCATGTTTGCTGACCCAAAGTGTGGCCAGAATGCATAAAAACATAGAAGGAATGAGTATCTGCAAGTCACAGCAGAGCCAGGACTCTTACAGGCAGGGAAATGACATGAGTAGAACACAGGCACAAAATGAACAAATGGGAATTGAACCCTTGTCCCCTGCTTATGGAGACATTGCACTAACCAGTAGGCTACATCTCTACACCTTGCTACACAGCAATGTCTGGATACAAAGAGCCCAACAGAAAAGCACGAATCCACGTGCAGCAAACGAACCCAGTACAAACCGTGGATTGCAAAGGAAGAGTATATTTTATTTATCAACTCCAGCCATTGGCCCGACACAGGCCGTGTTTCGTTGAGCCTTCCTCAGGGGCTAAAATGGCTGCTGTCACGATGTGTAATTTGATCCATTTCTAAAGCTACACATAAATGACACAAAAGGGGGTATAGACGTTCTCAAACCACAGGTCTTCAGAGTCTTTAACATTCAGAGGAAACGAGAAACCACCTTGTGTACCAAAATGTAGCAGTTTGGCGCCGCAACGGCTCACTAGCTTGTGTTTTTTAAACAGCTACCTGCTGAATGCCTGAGGAAGGCTCAACGAAAGACGGCCTGTGTCGGGCCAATGGCTGGAGTTGATCAATAAAATATATTCTTCCTTTGCAATCCTTTGCAATCCACGGTTTGTACTGGGTTCGTTGGATACAAAGAGCCTACAGGTCTCTGCCTAAACTGTCTGCTGTGTGTGCTGGTATAGGTTAGCCCCTCCAGTACCCATGAGACACTGCACATGCGGAATAGCAGTCTGCAGCTGATCACCACATTGAGGATGCACTGATCCAACACATCAGCTCAGTAAGACATACTGGCAGTATGTGGTACAAGCACATACCAGCTACAGACCATGCCACTGAGTAGTGTTAGTAGTCACCCTAAGGGTGAGGATGGGTGCCCAGCACCTGGTCCCTAGAACTTGCACTGCTAGAAATGGTCTTTGCTGGCCATTTGGCAGGTCCACATTACTGCCAGTGTGTCAGATTTTGTCTGGAGTGTGTTGTGCTGGTCACCTTGTTTCCTGCACAATTTCAGCATGCAGTAGGTGCCAGTCATGGCTGGGGCCTGTGTCCTGCCCCTGTTGGATAAGGACCCTCCTAGAGCAGTACATGTGAGTGCCCAGTGTTAAGCAGCTGATGCCATGGACGCCAAATGCAGTGGGGCTTCTAGGTTTATGTGGGGCTACTGCTACTGTCCTGCCATGACCACAGTGAATAGGCCAGGAACAAT
This sequence comes from Ichthyophis bannanicus, assembly GCA_033557465.1. NCBI lineage: Eukaryota > Metazoa > Chordata > Amphibia > Gymnophiona > Ichthyophiidae > Ichthyophis > Ichthyophis bannanicus. The sequence goes on from CM066031.1 coordinate 670,985,564, forward strand.
TACTATCCCAACCATCTAGGACTAACAATCCACCACAGCAAGTTCAGTCAGACTGCACCTGCTGCCCACCACTAGGCTGTTTCAGTCATGCACGTACCAACTGTAGCTGGTCAGCACACAAAGCATCTGTACAGAGCGTCTATGTGCACCCTGGCTTGGGATAAACAGCATTTGGTTCAGTGATTGGGCTCCCCAGGCAGAGATTTCACGAACCACATCAGTGGAGCCAGACATTATATAGCACTATGTGGATATGTAGCTGTGCCATGGTGACTGCTCGGTCAGAGTGAGAGTGCCCCTCAGCATGACATTCTGTGGCCACATTTTTATAGCTTTTTAGGAACCGAGATATAAGCCTTGGCAGCCCTTTGTCCTCTAATTTTGTCCTTTACATCGGATGTATTTTTGGAAATGTTTTTTCGAGAGGGTCCTTTTAATGATGATTGGGTTTTTGTTTTTCCCCCCTTTTCACTTTGGTATTTTAATGTGTTTTGTTTCTTAGAAGGGTTTTGCAAGTCTTGTTCTCCTCCCTAGGAGTGTATTGGGTCCTCTCCAGGAGGTGGGTCCCCCCTTTTTTCATTTTTTCCCTGCTTTGTTTTCCTAAATGTAATTTTGGTTATTTATTTATTGTGTTTATTCATGTTGCAGGTACATCTACCTTGTTTTAAAAATATGCCCCTGATGCAGGCTGGATGCTGAAACATGTTGGGCTTTTATATTTGTTAATATGTATGTGATATTGTTTTTATGATTTTAATGCGTGAGTGATATTAAATATTGTTTAAAGTTTCAGGATGTATCTTAAACGTTATTTTTATGATGAATGCATTTAGTCTTTTGTCAAGGTATTGGAGTGTTTGATTATTTTATGTTATGAGATGTTTTCAAGGTATTTATTTTTGGTTATTTCTTGTGTGCATTGCAAATCACTGAGAATTGTAGATTGGCAATATATAAATATTTTTAAATAAATAAATGACCAAAAGGAGGTTATGGATTCATGATGCTAGCACTGCACTAGAACTGTTTATACTGTAAATTAATCAAATGTACTGTTAGTTATTGAAAGTAGGGTGCTGCATGCAGACTCTGTCTATGATGTGAGACTTTTGTAGGGAGTAAATCCAGGTCTTGACTGATATAGGGAATCGGGGCCATTGTAATGATAACTTCATTACATGAAGAGTAGCCGTGATGCTGGCACTGCTCAGACTGTAAAACCCGAAGGTTACTCAGTTGTCCCTGAAATAAAAGAACTATAATATTAACAATAGGATCATCATTTTCAAGAGAGCAGATGAGTTCTTGATTTTCAAATCTCTTAGGCAGGATTGACAATGGCTGTTATATTATTTGCTTTCTTTCAGTTATAATCTGCATTTATGCATTTTATGGATGTTTTGCTCCTGCAACTTGTGTATGCCCGTTTATATTATATTTTGTATTGAGCTGACAGCCTGTAAGCTAAAGCATACTACTTACTGCTTTTGTCCTGTAATCTTTGTTCCTATAGATTAAGGGGGGTATTGCCAGGGGAGTGGCAGGGCGGGGACTGGGAATGGATGGGACAGGGTCTACACTGCAGACATAGATTCCCCATTTTATATAGTGAATCCACATCTGGATTAAAAATGTAGATTCATGCCCCCCTGGCATGAATAAGTGCCTACTGATGGACAGATGTGCATGCTGATGTCTGGCCCCTCACCCTCGTTACCAACCCTAGGAATCCTTCCCCTGGCTGCCCACAGACTTGGTAAGTAAACCCCCTTGGCTGAAGGTCTCCAACCAAATACCAATTTGATAATCCCCTCTTTGAAGACCCCCCTCCCCCACAGATCGGGGACCCCCAAATGCCAACCCCGGGCTTACCTGCTCCCACAGGCCACCTATGACCACGATAAGCCCGGGGTTGGTTAGTGGGAAGATGTTGGGATCCCAATCTGTGAGAGATGGTGGTCTTCGAAGGGGATTATCATATTGGTATTTGGTTAAGTGAGGACTTTGGGGTGAGAGAGATCGCTTGTATGCTTTGGGAGGAGGGAGCAAGGACTGAAAGAGCGCCTTGGGGAGAAGGGAGGGGATTACAAGAGTGCCTTGGGTGGGATTAGAAGAGTGCTCGGGGGGGTTTACTTACTGGGTCTGTGGGCAACCAGAGGAGGGATTCCTGAGGTCTGGTTTGCAGTGGGAGGGGCAGACCTGTAATGCTGCATCGTCAAGCTGTCTGTGCTGGTGCAGTGTATTTAAGAGGCTGCTCCCACGTCAAACTGTGTGTTTGGGGGGGGGGGGAGTCCATGGGTTTTATCCCCATGCAGCTTCTTAAAATCGCTGCTTCTGCCAGACATGGAGCAGCATGATTGTGAAATCTTGCCGCTATTTGACAAGGGGCTCTGTGTTTTGCAGAGCCTTTTCTAAAATACTGTCCTAATTTCCCACATCCTCGGATGGACTTGGGAAATCCCATCTCCATGTCCTTTCTAAAATGCCTCTTCACATGTTGGATATGACCCATTCTTTCCAGTCATTTTGAGACCTGCCTGGCTTTATGCCTTAACCCAAGGTACATTTAACCCTATTGGTATGAGGAAGCAGAATGTAAAGAAAGATGCTACACCATGTTGGCTTCTCCAGCTGTTGATCTGATTAATAGTTTCTTTGTTGTGGTAGATGCTGTTAGGCACTCTTGGCTGCTTCTGTGTTGGCATTTTAGCCAGGTTTCTAAGTCTGCTTTGATCCTGAGTTCTGGATTGCTTACTTTGGTTTTCTCAAAATGAAAGGGAAAGTCCTATCAGATTGCTGGAAGCACTGGGAAGTTAGGAGGGCATCTGCTCTTGATTTTTGACATCATGGACAAAGATCTATTTAGGAAAGTTTTATACCGCCTTGTCACAGTAGGTCAAAGTGGCTTACAAAAACATTCTTGCTAAAACACAAATCCATACATGACAAAAAAAAAATCAAATAATACACAATACAAAAATAAAACAAGCCGTACACATGAGCCAAAGAAAACCTACTATGCATGCTAATGCCTAACAAACAGATGTGTCTTTAGTATCTTTCTAAAGTCTTGCAAATGCCTAATCATTCTCTGCACATGTGGCAAGGTATTCCATATTTCTGGTGCATATAAAGAAAATACCCTCATATAAGTACATTGATTCTTATATATACCTGCAGTTGGAAGAACATACGTCTTCTGTAAGCCAGCAAACAAAGGACAATTAGAAACATGTTTTTGAAGTTCTGACTTAAACCTGTAGGCATGATGTTTCAAGTAATCTTAAATATGGTCATCAAAAAGTTTTCCTAATCCTAAAACCTCTACAGGAAGCCAGTGAAGCTGCTGTTCGAGGCTGCTTCAATATTAGGCTAGCAGCAGTATTTTGAGCGAGCTGCAGGCTCGAACCTTATTAGCAGATAAACCCTTGATATATGATGTCACAATAATTAAATGAAGGTACTACTAAAGCCTGAACCACACTATAAAACTTTCCATCAGATAGTAGAGGGCGAAGGCACCACATTACTTTCATCTTATATATATGGTCTTGACATTATTATCTTGTGATTGAAAAGTTACATTTTGATCTGTAAGTATACCTAAATAACAGACTTCTGACTTAACTATCAAATCAGCTTGGCGGACCTTCAATGAGGGAGGTGACCTGAAACACACATTCTGGGTCACAAAAAGCACCCCCGTTTATGTATAATTTACCTGCAGCCCTTGCTGCTGAAACCATACAACACCACCTCAAAACAATTTACTAGGGGGTTATCCTGAACATCATCAGTGATGACAAATGAGGCATAAATAAGGATGTCATCTGCATAAAAATGCGATAAATCTCCATGCGATCACAGTACTCAAAGGTTGTAAATAGATGTTAAATAAAAGAGCTGATAGAGCAGAACCCTGAGGAACATCGCGATGTAGAGTCTGGAATCCACTCTAATCTGCATCATGGTCAGATATGAGTGAAACCACCCTGAAACCATAGCATCCAGACCAACAAACTGCAAGTGTGACAATAAAATCTCCTGCTGAGCTGAGTCAAAGGCCGCAGATATACCCAAAGAGATAAAAATAGATAACAAATTTAGTTTATCCAGCCCTTTAAGTTATCAGGCGAGTCATTACAGGCTTTCTATTCCATAGCCATGCAGAAAACCATGTTCTTCCATATCAAGTGGGGCAAAATGATCTATATGGTACTGCAATTGTTGCAAGACAACCCATTTCATTTACCAAAACAGGATTCTGCCTTGCCTTCAGTTTTGCCAGCTATATCAGAGTGTGTTTCAGGGCCTCCTGGAGATTTTGCAGAGTTGCTGGCTCTGGTAACTGGATAGTACCATCAAGAGGACTCTGATTATCTTAAGGAGATTAAGGGGTATGTTTACTAAACCGTCTTAAAGTTACCGGTGTTAGTTGCAGTCTTACTGTGACGAATGCCATATAAGGTAGTGGGCATTCCGGTCTTAAGGTAGCATTTCGGGTTATCGCACAATAAAGTCCCTTATCGCGTGATAGAGGGAGCCGTGGCATGTTAACTCGCATTAGCCTTAATTAGGCGTGCTGACCTGCAATCACAGCAACAGCAGTGTAGCACACTGGTCAATACATTGACTGCTGATACAGTGGTCATGAGTTTGATCCCCCAGTGGGCTCAGTTAAAAGACTGTCTGAAGCAATCCCTTTTCCTGCTTGTAACAGTCAGACACATCCCAATAATTTGCACTGCCAGCCAAAAAAGCCTCACCCCAGTGCTGCAACTTAATGCACCTTTTAGGGCGCACCATAAGGCACATCATAAAGCACCACGTCATCCAAGGCAGGTCATAATGTGCCCCAGAGGGCGGCAGGAAAGATTGGCACCCTCCAAGGCAGCATATATGGTGCCCCATAAGCTGGCCAAATCTAAGGTGCCGCGAAAGATGCCCCAGGGATGCCAAGGTGACACAGGAGATGGTGCCTAGGGGCACAAAGGTACCCCAAAGTCACAAGCATGAAATGTATGGCCCAAACACAGATGTAACCATAACACTGCACAGAGCACCAAGGAAAGGCAATGAACAAGTGATGGAAGGAAGTAGATGACGGAGCTCATGGACCAGCCAAATCTGCGTGCCCATGTGGCAGCAGGTAAAGTGGACAAACATATCGGGGGCAGCTGTACCAATGTACAGGGTGATGGTAATGTACAGTGCAACAATGACAGTATGTGGCAGAGGATGGGGATAGGTGTCCACCAGAGGAGGTAGAGGTGGCAGGATAAGTGCAATGACAGGAGGACAGAGGAGAGCAGTGCCATGCAGAGCAGACACAGGAGAGGCAAGAATGAAGAGCCGCAATGCAGAAAAGTGTGCCAGTGCAAGACATGGGGTAGCAGCCTGCACATTAGGGCAGGACGCCACACAGCTGGCACACACACACACATAGACGGACAGAAGGATGGATGGCAACAGTGATGAGGGTATAATGTGGTGGCAGCACAGATCTGCACAGATATGACTGTTACATGAATGAAACGTAGTTGTGTAGGATAGCCATAAAAAAGGGGAACAGAGAAGAATTGAACCCATGACCTCTGCTACTGAAGTCATTGCATTAACCATTGTGCTACATCACTATGGGAGTTATCCTACCAATGGCTGGCTACAGAAAGAGTGCACGTCACCATACAACTGTCTGCTGTGGCTACCAGGATAGGATAGAACCAACAGTGCCCATAATGCAATTCACATGCAGAACAGCAGTCTACAGCTGCTCACCAGATGGGGTATGCACCTCTAAAGCACGTCAGCTTGGTAGGGGGGAATGACCGTGTGTGTTACTGGCACAGAGTACCCACAAGCCTTGCCAATGTGCATGTTCTGTGCTCACCCTGAGGGTGAGGGGGAGTGGCCAGCACCCGGGTTGGTTGAGGTGGGCTGTGCTGCAGGTCTCCATCAGTGCCAGTGTGTGACAGGTATTTGTTGCAGACACCTTTAGGAGGTCTTTGTGTCCGTTTGTAATTGCCAGTCATGTCCGGCCCTTGTGGAACATGATGCACACAACATCGTGCATATCCACTGTGCTTGCTATGGTCACCTGTTTAGGGAGCAGGGGTGTGTCAGGGCTCACATGGCGACAATGTACGTAGCAAACCGCCCTCTCTGGGTCAGGGTGGGGGGACATGATCTACCCCCAACAGACCTGCAACTCTCATCCTTTGCAAGGGGGGCAGTGGAGGTACATGAGGACAGGCTGTGGGACCAGCAACCTCAGTCCTGGTGACAAACAGACAGCTGCTGAAGATCTGCACTTGGGACAGGGCCAGGGCCAGAAAGGTAGTGGGCCCAGTCAGCTCAGCTGCCCCCCACTATGATCTGACATTCACCAGCAGAGAGCAGTCAGTGTGCACCTGCTGCACCCTGCAAGGTGGTGCAGCCATGCAGATGCTAACTGCAGACAGTCTGCTAGCTAGTACATAATGCATGTTGCTGGAGGAACTGTGTGCACCCAAAACTGGGATGTCAGTACACACACCACGCAGGTATGTCAGTGATTGGGCCCCAGAAAAGAGAACCCATAAATATCACTTGAGAGAAATACTGTATAGCACTATGGGGAAACCTAGCCATGCCGTGGTCATTGCTCAGTCAGGGTGAGAGCGACCTCCCAGCATGACATGCTGTGGCCACTCTGTCCGTGCAGGTGGTGGTCGGGCACTACAATGTCCCAGCTATTGCCCTATACCATGTGCAAATGCATCCTGCCCATGCCACCCTGTCCGGGCCATACCCACAGTACCTTGCTCCTCATTATGCACATTGGCAGGCTAACACTGGAAACAGTGCAAGCAATGTGGGCTCAGTAAGGTGTAGGCAGCAACAACACACTGGATAGACAGACACACACTCCCACACCTATGCCAGCATTGTGCAATTATAGAGGTTTGTGGCAGCCCTGGCCGCCACACCAGTCCTGGGCACAGTGCGGGCATTGCTATGGAACACAATACTGTTAGGGTCACTCCCCGGGGTCGTAAACACTGTCAGAATCAATAACTGAAACGCACTCCACAGATATCAGAAAGGTTGCTATGATGAATCTCTATGAACAAATTGTGTTTAACTTAGGATTTGTTAACTGACATTAATTATAGCAACCTTTTGATATTTGTGGAACGTGTTCCCAAGTTTATGATGGCATTGCTAAGGTATGCAGGTGCCAGTATTGGGAGATGCTGCTCCGCGCAGGGCCCAATAGCCTAACTCTCCATGAGGCTTTGGATAGTGGAGCCTGTGGGTGTGGGTGTTTATGCCTCTGTTGGCCGCTGCTCTATGGCAGAGTTTCCCAACTCCAGTCCTGGTGGGCCAAACACTGTTCAGGTTTTCATGCTGTCCCTAATGAATATGCATGAGATACATTCGCATATAATGAGGGTGGCGCATACTAATGCAGCACAGGCATATTTATTAGGGACAGCATGAAACCTGAATGCTGTTTGGCCCTCCAGGACTGCAGTTGGGAAACTCTGCTCTAGGGATTGCACATGTTTATGGTTTCTGTGCTATGTAGGATAAAATATAGGCGTTTCAGGCATGTTTATTTTATCTGAAATAAAGGTTCCGTCTTTATTACCATGGTTTAGTACTGGGTAAAATATGGGGACAGTGTTGGCAGGAGCCACAGCTGGGACTTGAACTTGTGACCTTCTGCTCCTGAACACACTGACTGTGTGTACTGCACCACACTGTTGCCACAGAGACAGATCATTCCCTGGGGATACCATGACTGTTCGTCAGACAGACCCTGTCTGTTGCAGTGCACTGCACCCACCTAAATGGGGCTTGGCCATGGTCTGCTGTGGGCAGATGCCACTGCCCCCTCCGCTACCAGCACCCCTCCGCCACCATGCTGCCATGCCATTATGCTGGTGGTGTTGGTGGTGCACAGTCCAAGGCCATCCAGTGTGCCGGTAGGCAGCTGCCTATAGTGTGGGTTCTCGTGTAGGGGTGCCTCCATGGACACGCGTGCTTTCCCCCGGCACCGCCTGACAATGTTATGTGCCCTTGGGGGTACCTGCTGGGTAATATCCCCTATGACACTGTGGGACACACACTCGTGCCCATGTTGGACCCTCGTCAGTTGCTGTCTTGCTACTTTACAGTTTCAGCATTCCTATGTACCACATAGGCATCTGCCTAGCCCGCACTGTGCCCCATCTGGACCACAGCATGTGCCGCCTGCAGCCCCCTGTATCCCATTTACAACATCAGTACAGTTGCCCTTTCCTACGTGCCCACTCAGCTGTTGCTGCACATGTGCACGCCATAACAAACCTGCCCAATCTAAATGACAGAAACCCTGATCAGCGCTATTTCAATGTGGGATCATTCACTTTGTAGGGGGAAAGAGCATAGACCCTTCCAAACATGATATCTTTTTTTTTTTTCAAATCTGTTTATTAGTATCGTACCATACAACAACCAAACAAGTCAGGCAAACAATTGTCATTTTTTGTATAAGATCCCCTCCAGGGCGGGAGCTGTGTCTGGTCACCCCCCTGGATTGTAACAGCAAACAGAGACATCGTACAATACAATTTCAAACCATATAACCCAAGCTTCCCCCCTCCCTCCTCCCCAACCCCCCTCCCCCCCTGGATCCAGAAACACCACAGTATTATAATACCAAAGGGAGCCATACGCACTCAACAATCACTGTCCAACCATTAGCACCTCACTGTGAGTTCGAGGCCCCAGGCTCTGAATATAAGGCATCCAGACCAGAAAAAGGTAGCCCACCTCCGGGGGTGCCGTTGCGCACTGCACCGCTCCATAAGCATAAGCTGGTGCCAGCAGTTACGCCACTCACAAAAGGTGGGAAAGACCGCCTCCTGCCACCGGTGGAGAATGGGGCCCTTACCCACCAGACAAGCCTTCCGCACCAGAATTCTCTCCCATCTTCCCTTCGGGTGGAGTGGTCCCGTCTGATCCAATATTACCAGCAGCCCAGACCAGCAGATCCGCTGCCGCAACAGACCACTAAGATACGCCTCGATTCGCAGCCAATACCGACGAATGACAGAACAGCCCCACCACATATGACCCAGGTCCGCCAATGTGCAAGAGCATTTGGGGCACCCTCCATATGTTGTAATGCAGCTTCTCATCGCCCGCCTCGGAGAGAAGTAGGCCCGGACAATGCATTTGAACTGAATCTCACGCCACCGGGCCCCCTCCACCAACTGCGCAATCCGACCCAGCGTGTCATGAACAGAACCTGGAGCTATCTCTCGACCAAGTTCTCTCGCCCAGGAGGTTTCCACCGTAGAATGGTCCAGAGGCGGAACAAGTAGATCCAACCGCTGCTTTAAATCGGCTATAGTCGGGGGAGATTCCGACCCTAGACCAAAAAATTAAAGAATCCGCGGTGAATGATCCGCATGTAGCTCCCGCTGCGATAAGGAACCGATATAATGAGATACTTGCATGTATGCAAAAACAGACCTCCCGGGGTTCAGGCCGTATTCCCCACAGAGGTCACCCAAGGCCTTACATCTCCCGTCCTGGTCTACCACATGTCCAAGACGCCGTATTCCCAACTGTTCCCACTGTCGAAAGGGTGACGAGTCATATCCCGGAGCAAAACAAGCATTGCCCCGTAAAGGCAGCCAACTGGAAACCTCAGGACTACTACCCCAATACTTATTTAACTGTTGCCACGTTCGCCGTGTCGCCTGTATCAAGAAACTCCTTGCCAAGCGAGCCGGTAACGCTATCCGCTTCAAATGCAAGACCGCGTCCAATGCTTGTGGTGCTACAAAAGCCTCCTCCACCCCTCGGGGGGGTATAAACCTCTGTGTCCCCCAACCAATCGGCAAGGTGTCTGGCTTGACACGCCAAAGCATACTTCCAAAGGTCCGGAACCCCAACTCCTCCCGAGCTCCACCCCCCTCGCATCCTAGTCAGCGGTATACGTGCTCTAGCCTCCTTCCAGAGAAAACTGCGGATCTCCCGCTCAGTACGCACCAAATCACGTCTCAATAACCACACCGGAAGGGTTTGTATCCAATAAAGCACTCTGGGGAGAATCACTATCCATCCCTAAAGCAGCCACTCTACCCAGAAGGGACAAAGGGAGAGGAGCCCAGGCCAGCAATTGTGCTCAGAGTTTAGAAAAAACACGCTCAAAATTAATTTTGTATAATAATGCTGGCGTCCTAGTCAACAAAATGCCTAAGTAAACAAAAGACTCCTCGGCCCAACGAAGCGGAAATCGCCCTTGCCAACTCTCCTTTAACTTCCCCCCGATGTCCAGAGCCTCTGATTTATCAGTATTAATGCTCAATCCTGCAAATTTGCCATACAGAGAGAATTCCTCCAGCAGCCGAGGCAGTGACCACTGGGGGATCGTGAGATGGACCAGCATATCTTCTGCAAAGGCAGCCATTTTAAAACCATGAGACCCAATACGTACTCCACATATAGCCGAGGACTCCTCTATCCTCCAGATCAGCGGATCTAAAATCAGCACATAAAGCAGGGGGGAGAGCGGGCAACCCTGACGTGTGCCCCTTTCCAAACTAAATTTCTCCGATACCACCCCGTTACAGAGAATCCCAGCCGTGGGGTCTGCATAAAGCAACTCCACCATTTTACAGAAGGGGTCCCCCAGCCCATAGTAAGGCAAAAGATGCTTCAAGTAGTCCCAATGCACCTGATCAAACGCCTTTTCCGCATCGAAGCTGATTAACAACGATAGCAGATCTCTTTCACGTACCCACTCAAGGGAAGCCAATATTTTCCGCAGGTTCCGAACAGCATACCGTCCCTTAACAAATCTGACCTGTGATTCATGCACCAAGTCCTCTAACACAGAGGCAAGTCTATCCGCCAAAACCTTAGCCAGCACTTTCAAGTCAAAATTCAACAGAGAAATGGGTCTATAAGATGCCGCTTGAGTAGGGTCCTTTCCTGGCTTAGGTATTAAAGTAATATATGCATGATTAGTCCCCCACTCGAACTTCCCCTGCGCCACTCTTTGGTGATACATCGCCACTAATACTGGGGGCACTAAATCCCCCAACAGCTTATAAAACTCTGCCCCAAACCCATCAGGTCCGGGCGTTTTGCAACAACTGGCGCTCTGAATGACTCTACTAACTTCCTCCACCGTCACAGGGGCGTCCAAGTACGCCCGTTGGTCCGCCGTCACCTTTGGCAGTTGGATCCCACTCAGATAACTCTGCATATCAGAAAGAGACCCCGCCCTACGCGCATACAGCTGCCGAAAAAAGGAGCGAAACAGTCGGGCTATAGCTGTACTGTCCTTATGCAAACATCCCTGCGTATCCCGTAGCACCGCTATCGACCGAGCCCCCCGGCTGCCTTGTAGGCAGCGTGCCAGAAGTTTCCCGGGCTTATCCCCAAAATGGTATAATTGATAACGGTAATACAGGTGAGATTTCTTCGCCCTCTGGTGTAACAGTTCATTAAGAGACGTTTGGAGCTCCCACAGTCTCCGCTTATTAGCTCTGCAGGGATCCCCCGCGCATCGCCGCCGAGCACGTACTACCTGCTTCTCGAGCTGGACAATTTGCGTTGCCATCAGTTTGCGCTTCCTAGCAACATATTCAATGATATCTCCCCTTAACACTACCTTAGCCGTTTCCCAGAGTAACTCCGGCTCGTCTTTATGCTGCTCATGATGGGTCATAAATTCCTGCCAACACTGTCCAAGGCGCTTACGAAAATCAGCATCGTTATAAAGTCCCATGGGGAACCGCCAAATTCTAGTCGGCGTGGTCAGGCCCCCCCATGCTAAGTCCACCCAGACCGGGGCATGATCCGACACCACCGTGGGGCCTAACTGTGCATCCCGTACCTGTGCAAAAAGCCGCTCTGCAATCAAAATGTAATCAATTCGGGCACTGGAACCATGGGCCCTCGACTGATGGGTAAAATCTTTTTCTAACGGATGCAGCAGGCGCCAGAGGTCCACCAACCCCAGGCGGCTGCACAACCCCCGCAGAGCTTTAGTACTCGGAACTCGTCCTCGTTCACCCCCACCTCCCAAGGTATCCAGTTCTATATCCAGCACCCCATTCAGATCGCCAGCCAAAATCAAGGGAACTTCCGGCAGCTGTTCCACTCTGGAGGCCAATCGGGCATGAAACGCCCGATCCAACACATTAGGGCTATACAGGTTACCCAGGACAATAGGCTTGCCATCAAGGCAGCCATACAGTAAGATATATCTACCTTCCGGGTCCGAGTACTCCTTCTCCAGCTCAAAGCGAACCTGTTTATTAACCAAAATGACCACTCCACCCTTCTTTCCTTTAGCCGGGGTGCCCCAGCTCTGCCCCACCCACTGTCTCTGCAATTTGGCATGTTCAACGGCCGTCTGGTGAGTCTCCTGTAACATAGCAATGTCACATTTCAGCCTGGCTAAGGCTTGCAGAACTTTATATCTCTTAATAGGGTTGCCTACGCCACACACATTCCAGGAGATAACCTTCAGGTTGGACAATGATTGAGCAGGATATACCAATCAGCCTGACAAGAAAAATAAGGATGGACCTCCCCAGCCTGAGGCCCACCCGCAGACAGCAAGATGCTCCCATACTCCATTAGCATAATAAAGCTATATTTCCATTGTGTGACCTGGATCCCCCAATCCCCATCCCCCCCATCACCTACTCTCCCACCCCCGCCCCCCCTTGCCCTCCCCCTTCCCTATCTTCAACCGCTAAACTCCGATTCCCTCCCTTTCCCTGCCCTTCCCCATCCTCCCCTAACCCCTCGTCTACCATACCCTACCACCACCCAACCCCCTACCCCCTTTAATCCGCTAACCTTAGGCCTCTCTCCCCTCCCCTCCCCCCGAGAGAGTCAACTGAGGTCCCACTGAGCACAACCTGCTCCCCCCCTCCACCCATGAACTTCATAGCCTGAGCCAATCCCCCCTCCCCCCCTCCCCACAAGGTAATATGCCCACTCCTAACCAACACCCTTAATACAAACCCACAAGCCGCAAGACCCCGCACAGCTCCAGCAAACAAAACCAAGACCCACCAACCCCACAAAAACTACCCCCAACCAAGCTATTAAAGCACAAGAGTAACAAAGGAGAAAAACAAAGGGGAAGCCTCCGAGGAACAAGCCTCAATGGCTGCCCCTTCATGCACATCAACCGACAATCCGCCAGTCGGCGGGAGCAGTTGCGCTGTCCATGCTATGGACAAACAGGCACCCCAACTGTAGCCTCTCTAGAAGAGCGGCATAGCCAAGCTCCACAAAACTTAGCTAGCAGGGATTCAGGGAGACCCCCACCTCCCCCCCCTAACCATCAATTTCTGTTGCCACCCCCAGGCAACTAAGTATGCCGGCCTGCCACCGTCAGATGCATGGGGCAGCCATATCCTAAAGACTTAAGTCCATCCCGGAGCATAAATTAGTACTGTCCCATGCTCATTAGGGGGACGTCGATGCTGCCATCGCCTGGTTCACGACCTGGTCTACATAGGCCCCGGCTGCTGCAGCAGACTCAAATACTCGATGTGCTCCGTTGTGTACTACATGCAATCTGGCAGGGTATTGTACGGAGAAGCGAATCTTTGCACCAATAAGTTTCTCACACAGAGGCGCGTAATCTCTTCGCTGCTGACTCAGCGCAACAGAGTAGTCCTGCGCTATGCGGATTTTCACATTATTATACATAAATTCGCCCTTCTGTCTAGCCGCGCGCAGAATCTTTTCCTTCAGGGGGAACCGCAAAATCTTTGCAAGCACAATCCGCGGTCTGCGATCCCGGGCCTGGTTGTTTCCCACACAGTGGACCCTCTCAATGTCCATCTGCTCCCCAGTCTCCGTATCTTCCAGCAGTTGATTGATCAAGGCTTCCAAATATCCTCTGAGGTCTTTATCAGCCACGGTTTCAGGAATCCCCATTATTCGCAGGTTATTCCTGCGTGAGCAGTTTTCCAAGTCGTCTATTTTGGCTTCTTGTAGACCGACTTGAGCTTTCAGGCCTGCCACCTCTTTAGCCAAGGCCTCTGCACCATCTTCTGCTTGTCCGAGACGGTCCTCGACCTCCCGAAGCCGGCTTCCCAAAGTATCCACAGATGTCTGCAGCCCATCCATCTTTTCATGTAATGCCGCAAACTGGGCGGATAGAGCCGCTGCCACCGCCGCCGACACTTCGTCGAGGAACGCAGAGGATTTTGGTGAGTTCGGCGCCCCCGCTATTTCTGCCATCTTGCTCGTGCCCGCCATGCGCTCCTTGTCTCTCCGAGCTGCTTTTACAGCCGTCGCCATGCCAATCGCCATTCACCGCAACTTTTTTAAACACTGCAGGCCCTCAGACACACTTAAATCAGGAGGGCACCAGGATTTCGCAGGTTTAAGACGGTCCAATTTCGCCGGTTTGGGCTAAGGGGAACAGAGCACACTCAGGATGCGACCACTACCCTGCCCGCATCACGTGACCTCCCCAAACATGATATCTTAATTTTTACGCTTTGTCAGTAGTGTTGCTTTATGTTTATCATTAATATCACTATTGGCCAGCTTGGTTATTGGGATTTTAAATATGGTTCTGGTCCTTTTATATGTTTATTTGCCTTTTTGGTTCCTGCACATGTATCACAACTATCACTTTTCTGGGTTTCCCTGCCTTTACTGCACATTGCTGACTTAAATGGTTTCTCCTTCCTGCAAATGTACCTAACGAGAAGGTTTCACTGGTGTTAGTGTTCAGACCCGGATTTCACAGTGTTAGTGTGCCTGGAGCCTCTCCCCTCCCACTCTCCGCCCATTGACCCCTTCTCTCCGCCCTCTGGGAAGCCTTACTCCACCCTTCAGACCCGGATTTCACAGCGTTAGTGTGCCTTAACGCCGCCGCATTATTGCGCGATAGGTGACGTTATCATGCGATAATACCACCGCTGCGACGTTAAGACGGTTTAGTAAACATACCCCTAAGTCTGCTTTTTCATCGGAAAGTGGCAAATCTGATATTGTGAAATCTGTGTTTTTCTTTCTATTGGTTAAAGATTCTTTGTGGCTTTTGGCTGCGACTGCGCCCATTGGTAAGAGGCAACCTTCTAAAGAGATTTTTCTTGAGATGCTCTGAATGGCAGTTTCTCAGCTGTCATATTTAATTTCTCTTTGAAAATTAGCTTGTAAGTCTTGCAGACTGCCCTTGATCTCTGAAAATTGCCCCAAAATAGTACTAAAAGATGTTTAGATTTTGGAAAATAGAAGTTTGTGATTCATTGCAGAAATAATCAGAGAATCTGGAAAATAGAATTAATAACAAAAAAACCCTCAAGATTTTTCAGCTTTCCTAAGCTGGAAACCGTTAGCCCACAGGAGGCCTTTCATCATTATTTGACAGGTGTTAAAAATACCAGAAAGATTTTTGACTACTATAGTTGCAGCGTTGTAGGTTAGAGAAATGTATTTGGGAAGTGCAGGGGAGAGGTGGTAGTGAGGATATGTTTCTATTATCTATTCCATTAGTCTTGTTCTCTTTTTAATGTATTCAAGATATTCCCAATATTGTCATATGATAGAGCTACTGAATTAACTAATAGAGCAGATGAATTAACTTTTTAAGCAGATAACACATTTAGGAGCCTACACGGACTAAGCATAATGATGCAATTAATATAGAGGCATTCTTCTTTCTAAGATACCCTGCCAAATACCTTGTAGCCTTCAAGGACTTTAAGTATATTTTCTGCAATACAGAACATCTTGAGACATGCTTGATTACTTGTAAATCTGATCTTACTTGACATGCTTTGAAAGGATTTATTTCTTCTCCTTCAATAGAGAAGAAATTAACTTTAAAATCTCTGTAATTTAATTTATTGGTATTTTGAAGATTTTGTGTGTTAATCGGTTAATTCCTGTTAATTTGAGTTAAGAGCAAATAGATCCTATTGAGAATATGTAGCTTGTATTATTTAACGTGTTAAATTGTACTGATGTGCATTAATGTGGCTACACACCTTAGTAAATGAGGCCAATAATGCATACAGAATCAATATCATTGGAAATTTTGATAATATTGGTATGTATTGCTTTTTGGGCCTGATTTTTATAACAGGGGGCCTATATGCAATGTGAAGGTGTTTATTTTAAAATAGGCATCTAAAACAAGCCCCAAGAGTGCACAAATCCTTTTGCACAAAGTTGCACCTGCTCTCAGTCAGGTGTAACTGTGTGTGCTTGTATATTCTGAGTGTAATTGTATATTTACAAAATACATGTGTATATCACAACTTCAGCTCTGCCCAAACTGCATCCTTGTGAATGCCTATGCGACATACTCATAAAAGTAGGGATACTCTTTTCATGCATCTACTTTTATGCTTGTCTACCCTCATGCAGCTACAGTAATAGGGAGGAGTGGCCTAGTGGTTAGGGCAACCACCTAAAGCTAAAAAAGACCAGGGTTCAAATCTCACTGGTGCTTCTTGTAGCCCTAGTACAAGTCACTTAATCCTCTATCACCTCATGCATTTGGGGACAGGGTAATACATACTGTACCTGAATATAACTCACTTTGATCTTCTCCTGGAAAGGCATGAGCTAAACACTAACAATTTTCTGCATGTAAAAAGTGTTTTACATGCAGGAAAAGATTTATAACATTACCCTCCTCATGTGTAACTTTTTTTCCATTTTGCCTTCCCTATTTATTACTGGAATGCAGTGGTACATGTGTATTGTTATTTATTTGGATTTAGCTCACACTTTTTCAGTGGTAGCTCAAGGTGAGTTATATTCAGGTACACTAAATATTTACCTGTCCTGAGAGTGCTTGCAGTCTAAGCACTGGCTTTACTATCATGTCTTATGGTGTTAATGCAGGAGGAGGAGTGGCCTAGTGATTGGGTCAAATTGCCTCAGGCCAGAAGGTCAGGGGTTCAAACCCCACCAGAGGACAGCAACCTTGGGCCAGAAGGACTGGGGTTTCCAGTCCCACAGGGGCTCCCCATGGTCTTGGGCAAGCCACCCAACCCTCCATTACCCATGCTCCACCCAAAAAAAAAAAAAGTTATCTCCAAGTTATAATGCCCTGTTCAATGTAATTTTAGCTTGTTCAATATAAACCACTTTGATATCATGAAAGGCAGTATATAAGAAATGTCAAATAAATAAATATCCAATACAAGTCCCATTTTTCTCAGTAGGATCCATTTCCTGAGCATGTAACTCACATTGATATATGTTAAAATGTTAAAGCACGTTAGCAAGGATGCTAGGTACTATAAAAGGGGGTGTTTGTTATGAAGGTACCACCATCTTGGCAAGTATGTAAATTAACTGTCTTGCAAAGGATTGTGGTTATTGAAGTCCATTCACACTAAGCTTGCCTTTTAAAATAAATGAAAACTCTTGTAGTTGGTCGAGTGTAAGGCAAAATTAGAGTTTATTTATGGGGTGAATATTCCACACACAGATATGCTTGGTAACACCATCCAGATAACTTCTCCAGGGTTTATTCAACACAAAATAAGGCAACTGAAAATCTTATGCAAATAGGAATCAAAGTCCTTTATGGAACAGAAAGGCTTTCTTACAGCCACTGCTAATAAACTCCTTAGCAGTGCTGAGGTAGAAATAAATCACAAAGGAAAACTTCTTTATACAAAAACATAGCTCACTTTCTCCATACAGAAAAGAACTTTTAAATCCCACGTGTGCACAGCTTGTGCTGGGCTCTCCTCTACCAACAGGTGACAATTAACTGCAATCAGTAGCTTGATTTCAGCACACATGCAAACTTTCCCACAAGCTTTTTCTTTTCAACAAAACTTTATGGGAAGCCAATATTTAGAATGTTTCCTTTTGATGTTTGCTCTTATATTTAGGATTTTCCTAAAATAACAATCTACTCAAAGAACAGTCCATATAATCATCCTCTGTATCAGATATTAAACCTTGCTC
The DNA here is from genome assembly GCA_033557465.1 of Ichthyophis bannanicus. Classification (NCBI taxonomy): domain Eukaryota; kingdom Metazoa; phylum Chordata; class Amphibia; order Gymnophiona; family Ichthyophiidae; genus Ichthyophis; species Ichthyophis bannanicus. The sequence goes on from CM066031.1 coordinate 671,003,525, forward strand.
TTGAAATTGCATAGATTCAGTTTCTCCGTCTGACTCAGAGGGCTTTAGGAACTGACCTCTACACGGAGAGAAACTGTTTCCCTGCTGTTTACACTGCTCAAAGCTAGAGAAACGTTCACAGTTCCTACCTGAATCCAGGCAAGCGTCAGGCTGCTTCTTCTGGTATTCTGGCCAGCATGCAATAGAGCTTCTGTGTGCTGTCCTCCAGTTGGTATCTCTGGACCTCAGGATCTTTTCTCCAGACGTCCTCCAAGAGGTATTTGGGCTCCTTTCCTCCTTAGCTGCAACAGACCTCTTCCTAGGTGTTGCTTGAGGGTCCCTGGCTGTGGCTCTCCAGACCTCTGGCTTTTTCCAGTTCTCTGAAGGTTCTTTCCCCCCAGGTATCTCTCCAGGCATACGTATTGCTCTGAGCTCCTCTCTTGGACTGTCTGCTTCCTTGTCCTTGTTCCTTCAGGTTCCGGTTGTTCTTCCTTCTGTTCTTCTGATTCCCCTTCTCCTTCTGTCTTCCTGAAGATTCCCCTCTAGTTTTAAAGGGCTTAGATTGCAACTCCTCCCTTGCACTCTTCAGGTGTTTTGGATTAAGCTTTCTCCTGGAGGCTGTTTGATTAGGGATGACATAATGCTTTCTCTGATTAGACTCATGCTTTTCCACTCTAGCTCCCCTAGGGACTTTCTGCATACTGGTGCATTCTGGAACATGTAGTCTTTTAGGGAAACAAGCTGTCTTATTTCTATAACCTGCCAGCACAGGTTCCTTGATCAGAGTAAATTCTCCTCTTTTGTCATTACTCCCTGAGCTTTGATAAGCTTCCTTATCACAGTACTTATGACCTAGATTGGCCACTGTTGGAAACAGGATACTGGGCTTGATGGCCCTTGGTCTGACCCAGTATGGCATATCTTATGTTCTTATGTATTGACTTTACCAAGGTCACAAGAAGCTGGTTTTGATTCCTGGCTTTCCAGCCTCACAGACTGCTGCTTTAACCTCTAGGCTGCTTATTTCATTGCTTTATTAAAGGGTAAACACATTCTTCCTCTTCGTTTCTCCAGGCCAGTCCAGGCACCATAGGGTAGTCAGCCTCCTCCAGCAGCTGAGGACTGAAAAACAGTCTTCCTGACCCTATATCTAGCTACCCCTAGCCTTCTCACCTCAGTCTTTCAGTCCTCAGCAGCTTGGAAGGAGTGAGGTTGGTTAGGCTCCTGGGTGTTACGAGATTAGGCATTGGAAAAGAGAAAGGAGAAAAGAGGAGAAGAGTTCTAGCAGAGTGAAATCGGCAGCGGGGAGATTTTTGTGGCTTGCTCTAGCAGAGCAGTAAACCCAGAGCATTGAGTGCTGATATGCCGACAGCCGATGGGGAGGGCAGAGAGGCAGAGCCTGTCTCAAAGAGGGAGTGTGGCTCTCTCACTGCCCCTCGGAAAAAGTACCTGGGAGTCCCAGAGCACTTCTTCCTGCCTCCGCAGCCAAACATTCAGTTCCGCTAGCAGCGGAACGTGGGAGAAAAGTACCACTGCCAGGGCAGCAGGTAGGAAGGCCCGGGGAGAGCGATCACAGTCGCGTTCAGTGTGCGGCGGTAGTAGGCTTCGCGGCCTAGGTGCTCTTCGGGGGGGCTTTTTTCCTGGTGCATGCGGTCAGGTTCAGCAGTTTGTTTTCAGTGCGGCAGCAGCCGGGGGCTATCGGGACCGAGGCTGTGCCGTCCGTGCGTGAGAAGTTGCAGCAGGGTTGAGAGGAGTTTTGCCGGCATGATGGAAGACGCAGCGGAGCAAAGCGAAGGAGGCAGGTTGGTAGGAGCTCCGGAGAAGGCAGGAAAGTCAGCCATTTTGCCAGAGGCAGAGGTTTCTCCCGCACTGCAGAAAAGGCAAGGTAAAACTAAATCAAAATCTAAGAAGCCGGCTCAGACTCGGCAGGAGCTGCAGCTTGGTACTTTGGGGCTGCAGGAAGGATTAGACTCCTTGTTTTCAGCAGATTTTATTTTGGCCATGCACAAGGCCTACAAAAGGAAACAGACTCAGGATCAGGGGCCTGATCCTAAGGTAGCAGCCAGATCAGGAGCAAAGAAAACATTGGTAGAAGACCCGAGGGAAGGACCTTCCCAGAAAGGTTTGCCAGTAGATGCGGGCTCAGAATGATTAGGTCCGCAGGTCCCAGTGCACCAGCCCACAGAGGACGGGGAAATCCTCTCAGAGTCAGGGCTGTATCTGTGGGCAGTCAAGCTGGAAGAGGGGGAGATTGTCCCAAACGACAATCCTAATGTGTTTAGGGTCTTTCGTAGGGAGAAGTTGGGAGCTCTCATTGCGCAGTCGCTGACTGCGCTAAATTTGGCCTTACCGGTGGTTCAAGAAGAACCACTGGAGGATCCCCTTCTCCAGGGGTTTAAAGCAGAACAAAAGTGCTTTCGGGTTCATAGGGTGATAAAGCAAATGACAGAATCGGAATGGGAGTGCCCGGAAGCTACCCTAAGAGATTGGTGATCAATGGGGCATTTATATCCATTACCGCAGGACGAAAAGGACCTAATGCGAATGCCTAAGGTGGATGCCTTGGTCTCGGTGGTGACCAAGAAGACCACTATTCCGGTGGAGGGGGGCGCGGCCCTCAAGGATCTTCAGGACCGGAAGTTGGAGTCTATACTCAAACAGGCTTTTGATGCGAGTGCTCTGGCGCTGCAGGCTTCAATTTGTGGGGCTTATGTTTCCAGGGCCTCCATCAGGTGGCTCCAAGGGGAAAGTTCGGAGGGAGAAGAGTGTGCTCCCACAAATGGAGCCAAGTTAGAGTCAGCGGCAGCTTATTTAGAAGATGCCTATTATGATTTGGTAAGAAATTCAGCGAAGACTATGGCGTCATTGGTGGCAGCCCGGCGGTTTATTTGACTGAGAAACTGGGCGGTGGACGCTTCTTCGAAAGCGCGCCTGAGTAAACTACTCTATAAGGTTAAGCTTCTCTTTGGGGAAGCCTTGGAGAAGATTGTGAAGGATTTGGGGGATTCTAAAGGGGGTCGGCTCCCTGAGGATAAACCTAGAGATCAAAGACTAGGAGGGCTGCAGAGAGGTCAGGCGAGAGATTTCCAAAGATTCAGATCTCCGCGGTATGGGCCATACCAAAGGGGTTGATTTATGTCAAGAGGGCAGCCGTTTCGAGGTGCGTGAGGATTGGGTCGTGGGTATTTCAATTCCCAGCAGACGCAATCCAAAAAGTCACAATGAAATCAGGAAGGCCCAGCTGGAGGTGCCTGTAGGGGGTCGCCTACAGAGTTTCTACTCCGCCTGGACCGCAGTCACGACAGACCAGTGGGTGTTAGATATTCTCTGCGAGGGTTATGCGCTGGAGTTTTGCAGGCCTCTGGGGGACGCCTTTGTAGCGTCTCCATGCAAGGCGCCAGGAAAACAAGAGGCAGTGCACGAGAGGCTGCAGCAGCTGCTAGACCTGCACACAGTGGTGCCGGTGCCCCGAGATCAGTGCAGCTTAGGTCGATACTCCATTTATTTTGTAGTACCCAAGAAGGAGGGTTCCTTTCGACCCATTCTCGATCTCAAGCATGTCAACAGCAGTTTAAGGGTACCGAATTTCTGAATGGAAACGCTGCGGTCTGAAAATTTAGCAGTAAAGCCGGGCGAGGTGCTTTCATCGATAGACCTCACGAAGGCTTATCTGTACATTCCGATCAGACCAGAGTATCAGAAGTACCTGCAATCCGCGGTTCACAAGGGTCATTTTCAATTCAAGGCTGATATCAGAGCAATCCAAGACCTGCTACAATTCCGGAAAGCAATAAAGCACCATCTCTTTCTTCTCCACTTCTCTTAAGCTACCCCCCTACCACCAAGAAACATCCCCGATCCCCCACTAAATCCCTTCACACAACATAACGCTCAAATCCTAAGGTTCCGCCCCATCCTGGAAACTTCTCACATTCTCCCATACCAACAATTAGCGAATATGACACACCAGCATGTATATAGTTTATTTTATTTCAACTTGTTTGGACTTATGTTATTCTGAAAATTCCCATGTTCCCCAAGTTCTATTACCTGTTTAATGTAAACCCAATCAGTCTCCTCTGATCTGAGTATTCTTTGTTATTTGTAAACCGCGCTGATAAAAATAGTGCGGTATATAAGAGCTGTTAAATAAATAAATAAATAAATAAATAAGGCGATGCCATTCGGGCTGGCCACAGCGCCGCGCACATTCACCAAGGTGATGGTGATGGTCGCAGCGGCCTTAAGACACAAAGGTATTCGGGTACATCCTTATCTGGATGATTGGCTTATTCGGGCAGGGTCCGAGGAGGAGTCGGTACAGGGTATCGGTTGAGTAGTGGCGCTTCTGGAGCAGCTTGGTTGGGTGGTCAACCGGGCCAAGAGCCAAATGAACCCAGTGCATCAGTTGGTGTTTCTCAGAGCCCTGTTCAATACAGAGGCTGGTTTGATGTCGCTGCCAGAGGTCAGAGTGAGGAAGATTTGCAAGCAGGTGCGTCGCTTTTTGCGAATGAAAGCGCCAACAGCGTGGCGGTACATGCATCTCCTAGGCTCTATGGCGGCCTTGTTGGACCTTGTTCCGTGGGCCAGAGCGCATATGCATCCGCTGCAACAGTCTCTGCTCTTGAGGTGGTCTCCTCAGGAGCACCCATTGTCTCAGAAGTTGGTGTGCCCGGACACGATAAAGGACAGCTTACAGTGGTGGATGATAAGCAATCATCTTCGAGCAGGCATGGCCTTGGAGCAGCCTGATTGGGTTTTGGTCACCACGGACGCAAATCTCTATGGCTGGAGGGTGCATTCTCTCTCCCAGGTGGTGCAGGGCTGCTGGTCGGCGGGAGAAGCCGAGTGGTCAATAAATCGCCTGGAAATGCGAGCAGAGAGATTGGCATTGCAGCATTTCGAGGACTTGGTGGAAGGAAAAGCAGTTTGTGTTGTCTCCGACAATGTGGTGACGGTGTCATATATCAACCGACAAGGAAGCATGGGCAGTGCGGCTCTAGCAGAGGAGAGCCAACTGCTGTTGCGATGGGCAGAGAACTGTCTTTTGGTCTTGTCGGCAGCTCATGTAGCAGGAAAGGACAATGTGCAGGCTGACTATCTCAGTCGGCATGCTCTGGATCCCAGTGAATGGGAACTGAACACGGCAGTATTTCACAACATCATGGTGCGTTGGGGGCAGCCGATCATGGATCTGATGGCAATGTTTGCCGACACCAAGGCCATGCGGTTTTTCAGCAGATGCAGAGAGCATATGTCAGAGGGGCTGGATGCGCTGGCGCAGCCCTGGCCGATGCAGGGGTTGCTGTACGCTTTTCTGCCGTGGCCAATGATCGGTTGGCTATTGCAGAGGGTAGCAGTGCACAACAGCCCAGTGATTCTTGTGGCACCGGATTGGCCACGGAGACCTTGGTATGCGGATCTAGTTAGACTTTTGGTGGATCAGCCGAGGCTTCCCAATCAGAGCAATTTGTTGAACCAAGGACCGGTCTTGATGCCGCAAGTGGATTGGTTCTTGCTTATGGCCTGGCTCTCGAGAAGCAGAGCTTCTGATGCCGGGGATACTCGGGGGGCGGTAATAAATACCATGTTGAGATCCAGAAGGCATTCCACCTCGTTGGCTTATATCCAGATATGGCGTATATTTGAGAATTGGTGTGTTGAGGGCCACGCTGCCGCATATTTAGCTTTTTCTATAGGGTGGTCTGGAGAAAGGGCTAGCTCTGAGTTCATTAAAGGTGCAAGTGGCGGCGCTGACTTATTATAGAGGACGAGTTCAGGGTCACTCGTTGGCTTCGCACCAGGATGTGGTTTGTTTTCTTCGGGCTGTGAAACAGGTTCGTCCGTCCGTTCAGCCAGTAGTGCCTCCGTGGGATCTGAATTTGTTGCTGGAGGCGCTGTCGGAGCCACCGTTTGAGCCAGCAGGGATGGCAAGCTTGAACATTTTGTGGAAAACAGTTTTCCTGGTGGCTTTGTGTTCGGCCAAATGGATTTCAGGTTTACAAGCGCTCTCGTGCAGGGAGCCTTTCCTGCAGTTTATGGCAGAGAAGGTGGTTTTGCGTACGGTCCCGTCCTTCCTGCCAACGGTGGTCTCACGTTTTCATTTAAGTTAATCAATTTTGCTTCCAACGTTTTCGAACATTGGTGGAGACGAGCTGGATCGTAAGCTGCGACGGCTTGATCTCAGAAGGGTGCTTCGCAGATACCTCAAGAGGACGCAATCTTTTCATAAGACAAATCAGTTGTTTGTTTTGTTTTGAGGTGCCCGTAAAGGAGAAGCGGCTTCCAAGGCCTTGATTGCACGATGGGTGAAACAAGCCTTTGGGGAAGCTTATGAGATACGTGGAAGGCCTCCTCCTGGGGGTCTGCGAGCCCATTCCACTCGAGGGCAGGCAACTTCCTGGGCAGAGAATTCCTTGGTTCCTCCAGCGGATATCTGTCGAGCGGCCACGTGGTCATCGCTTCATACTTTTTCGAAGCATTATTGCCTGGATGTTCAGGCTAGGGGGAATTCCAAAGTAGGGGCTTCAGCTATTGTGGCTGGGCTTTTGGGTCCCTCCCGTGTTTAGGTACTGCTTTGGTACATCCCTATAGTGCCTGGACTGGCCTGGAGAAATGAAGAGGAAGGCGAAATTAGACTTTACCTGCTAATTGTCTTTCCTTGAGTTTTCTCCAGGCCAGTCCAGGGCCAACCCGATCATTGTTGTGGCTTATTGCAGTTGGAGGCAGGGCATATGAGATGGCAGGTAGTACCCTGGGATGGCTCTGCTTGTCTGTGCTCTCTGTATTAGGGGAGAAGTGGGGCTCATTCAGAGTTAGTGAAAAAGAAAAAAAAAAGAAGAAGAAGATTAAGAGCATGGAAAGAGTTTCCAATAGAGTTCAGCAGAATTTAAGTAGGGCTTGTTCATGGTCCCTCTTAGGCTGCTCTAGTTGCATGAGAATTACTAAGATAGTAGCTGGTTCAGTTTGTAGTTTTAGCGGCTTTGTCAATAGAAGACTGAGGTGAGAAGGCTAGGGGGAGCTAGATATAGGGTCAGGAAGACTGTTTTTCAGTCCTCAGCTGCTGGAGGAGGCTGACTGCTCTATGATGCCTGGACTGGCCTGGAGAAAACTCAAGGAAAGACAATTAGCAGGTAAGGTCTAATTTCTCCTTTCAACACAGTGGAGCCTATTTACTAGTTTTCAGTAAGGTTTTGTAATTATTCAGTAGTAATTGCCAGAATGAATACACATCTTGTGAGTTAACTGTTGGGAGCATTCCTGGCAGTTTCTCATTCAACACAGAGAAAAATTACACAGGTCTGCGATGAGTAGAGTTATATTGCAACAGATTTGCTGCACGGCAGCGCTTGTGGTGTTAGATCAGCTTGGACCACTCCACCCGAAAGGGAAATGGGAACGCCTCTTAGTCAGAAAGGCATGTCTGGTAGGTAAGGGACCGATACTTCATAGATGGAGGGAATGACTGGTCCCACCTTTTGGGAATGGCGTAACAGCTTTCACCAGCTGATGCTCATGGAGAGGAGGGGGGCTAGAGGAAGTACTCAACGCTGGACTGTATTCCTGCTGATATGGGAGCCATATATTCAGTTATTGAGGCCCCGTGTCCGGAATGAAGTGCTTCAACTGGGTTAGGATGGGGAAAGGGATAGGAGGAGTGGGATACTTTTGGAACAAGAAGGGTGTTGTAATCATTATGTATGTTCACTGAGGGGGGTCTGATGCCAAAGAGAGAGGCTGCGGGGGTTGGGGGTTGGTGGGTGGGGGGGGGGAGGTGAGGAGGAGGGGGGAAAATTGTGAATGCTGTATTTGTGTAATTGATCTGTTGAGGTTCCTGGTTTGTATATTGTTTTGTATGATTTGTACTGTGTGGACTTTAATAAACAGAGTTTAAAAAAAAAAAAGCTGTTTGACTATTTTCATCTAATTTCCATGTATTTTGGTGTGCTGAAAACAAATAAAATATTGAAAAAACTCCTAGACGTCATGATTTGCCACAACATGCAAAATTTGTCTTCAAATTTATCAAATTTTTTCAAATTATTATTAATTAATTCAAATTACTATTAATTAATTCACATAAGTGCATTTAAGATATAAAATGCCAAAAAAACCTTAAAGGGTTTGTCCGAGTTATGTAAAAAAAAATATAGCACTGTAAATATGATGGTCAGCAATATATACATAAGCTAAGCAAGTTTTAAGTCCGTGCTTCTAATGGTAGAAGGGGTTAATCTTTCCTGAAGAATCCAGTGGGAAGGAGACACAGGGCAGATAGCAGCAGCTTTGGTCAGTGCAGGGGGACGTGGCCAGCACTGTGACGTCTCGTGTACAGACACAGAGCTGCTCTCTCCTGCATGCCACACTTGTGCATGAATCATCATCAGGTTCTTGGTTCTAGGCTGTTCACACTTTTTCATCGCAATTCGTGTTAGCTCGTCATTCTTCAACCATTATTTTATGGCTCCGCGAAAGTGTATTAATTCGCCAGACAGTTTCTGTTTCATCTGTGGTGAATATACAGTGTTGAAACAACAGCAGAATATTACAGACTTTGTGAAAAAAGTATACTTTGCATACTTTGGACTAAAAATTGGAGATCAAGATAAAGTCTGGGCGCCTCATAAAGTGTGCAAACGGTGTGTTGAGGACCTCCGAAACTGGTTCAAGGGTAAGAAAAAATCTTTCCGTTATGGGATTCCTATGGTATAGCGAGAGCAAAAGAACCATAGTGACGACTGTTACTTTTGTTCATGTGAAAGGGTTTAATTCCAAATGGAAGCATTCCATTTCATACCCCAATCTTCACTCGGCATTTCGTCCCATCCCCCATGGTACAGATATACCAGTACCCAAGCCCCCTGCTACCTTGGAAGAGATACCTAGCTCCGATGAAGGTGAAGTCATACCTGAACCAGATGACGAATCAAGTTCTGACTTTGAAGATGATACAAGACCAAAATTGTTTTCTCAGGAGGAGATGAATGATTTGGTAAGAGACTTGAATCTTCCCAAAGATGCCGCTGAGTTACTCGGATCAAGGCTGAAAAGCAGGAATTTATTGCTGCCAGGAGTGTCATCTTCATGGTTCAGACATCGTGAAAAGGAGTTCGTTCCTTACTTCGCCCCGGAAGACAAGTTGGTTTATTGCATCGATGTCGAAGGTCTGATGGGTCAATTTAAAATCCAATATGATTCAGAGCAATGGCGTCTTTTTATAGATTCTTCAAAAAGAAGTCTCAAAGCAGTTTTACTCCACAACGGTTTTTACGCTTCCATACCTGTAGGTCATTCCGTACACTTGAAGGAAACCTACGAGAACTTGGAATTGGTTCTTCGTAAACTTAAATATGAAGACCATGGTTGGCAAGTGTGTGGGAACTTGAAGGTCTTGTGCATGCTGCTCGGGCAACAAGCTGGGTATACCAAATATCCTTGTTTTCTGTGTCTATGGGACAGTCGAGACCGACAAAATCACTGGACCAAGAAGAGTTGGCAGCCGAGGGTGCTAACAATCGGTGAAAAAAATGTCCTCCGAGAAACTTTGGTACATTCCCATAAAGTTCTTTTACCACCTCTCCACATAACATTGGGATTGATGAAGCAATTCGTAAAATCACTTCCAAGAGATGGAGAATGCTTCAAATACTTGGTCACCAAGTTTCCAGGCCTGTCGGAGGCAAAATTGAAGGAAGGTGTGTTCGTTGGACCAGACATTAGAAGGCTTATAGTTAATCAAGAGTTTGTCAATACCATGACGGATCATCAAAAAGAAGGGTGGATTGCATTTAAAGAAGTCGTACAGAAACCTTTAGGCAATAACAAAGATCCTCACTACAAAAAGATCGTCGGACGAATGCTGAAAGCATTTCAAGCTTTAGGTTGCTTGATGAGTTTGAAAGTGCATTTCCTCCAGTCCCACCTTGACTACTTTCCTGAAAATTTGGGAGCTGTGAGTGAGGAACAAGGTGAACGATTCCACCAAGACATTAAAGAGATGGAAAGGAGCTACCAGGGAAAATGGAGCATTACAATGATGGCAGACTACTGTTGGATGCTTCAGAGAGACATTCCAGATGCTACTCACAAGCGTAAATGCACCAAGAGGAGCCTCACAAGGAAGAAGAATCGAGTTTAGTGTGTGTAGGTGAGCTCATTTCAGTTCTAAAAAGGATTTTCATGAAAATATTGTAATAAAACTTTAATTTTATAAGTCTATTTCCATTTATTTTGAGGTATTGCCTTATTTAACATAGTTACCTAAATTGTCAGGAAACGTGATGTCCTATGACAAAATGGAGGTCATTTTCAGATTCAGCGCACCACAAAACATAAAGATTACGTGGAATAACCAAAACAGCTCTCGAAAAAAATTTATTTGCAGACCTGTGTTATTTAATGTGTGTTAACTGCAATGCAGATAATGTGATATGGTTAGCTACTCCTATTGAGGTGATGTTAATATGTAAGATAATGTAGTGCAGTAAACCGTTAATGTGCATTAACTATAGGTGCAGACCCCACCCATTCCCTGCCCCCTTCTAGATTAGGTGGTTAATGTGGATATTGGCACATGCTAACTTTAAAGGTGCTGCATTAATTGCTACTATGTGTCAATTGCCACATTAATGGCTAACACATCTTAGTAAGTAGGTTGTAAAAGGTTGTACATTTCTGTGCACTATTTGGGTATGCAGTAGGTAGTTTCTGCTTGTAGACGGTATGCAGAGACCCCTGAAGGGGATGTGCTAGTCTGAGTCTTTAACTTTTTGCATGCAAGAGGAAAGTATTCACCTATGCATTCAGCATGTGTGCAGATCAATGTTTGTATGGGAAACCAGATCCGTCGGAATACTGTGAATAGTTGGCAATTTTCTACTGGCACTAAGACACTAAAAAGTGAAGTGACTAAGTTGCGCTGAAATATTGCTTTCTACTGCAGCCTAATTTACTGTGGGTGTCACTAACCTGTGGTAACTAAGCCCACAGGTTAGTAACTCCCATGGCAAATGAATAATGCAACTTGTGATCAACCTCAAAATGGCTTATTTTTCTCCCCAGGAGAATCAGGCCGCTAACTTGCATCTCCATGTTCGCAGGGAGCTGCCTTAAAGGGGCTAGTACTTTATAAAATGAAGTGAGGACTTGCCTCCCCTTCCCCCTCCCTCCCAGCAAAGACCCCCAAAAGATCTTTCCCTTGAACAGACTTCTGGATGCCTTTATTTGGCAGCTGGAACCTCTAGTGGTAGTTCTACAAGTCTACTGCTAAGGGTCACCCGGCATTATTTTAAACCTGGAGGCAGAAGTGACTTGGCATTATTGCTGTCCCATACCATTAGACACCAGGAATTGTAGAAGTAGGCCTGGGCAAGCTTATGGGAATTTGGGAGGTTTTGGGGGGGGGGGGGGGGAGCATCTCTGTCTTCTGGAGAGGGGAAAGGTTCTCACAGCACTTTTTATCCAGTGAATCTTTTAAGATAGCACCCAGAAGCACTGGGCCATGGGTTAGTTTGATGCTCCCAGGAGGAAAAATAATGGCATTTCAGAGCGGGGATCAGTTTTCCACAAATAATGTAGCTTACGACATTCACTGCAAATTGCGTTATTCAATTTGCATAAAAATGAGGTGCTTACCATGGATTTGTATGCTTTGCATCTCATTATTATGTTACATGCATTACAGTAAAATAGTTCATGATTTTTCTGCTTAATGTGGGTTAAGGTAAATATTGTGCATTATTCCCTTAATGCACATTAATAATTTACCTCTTAAATAGGAAGTTGATAGAGATTATGATTGAGAAACATGAAACATTCCTATTCAAACTATACCTTCCTTCAAAAACATGCCCTCTAACAAAGAAGTCCCTTCTAAGCCATTCACCATAAAACATCAAGTAGCACAGAACCGCCAAAATGTCCTGCTATAAGCCACTGCCCTTGATGCGATTGGCTGACTAAAACAAACACGTCAGTCTCCAGAAACACCAGAGGCCAGAGAAATCCCCATGACAGAGGAGATGCCCTTACTCAATTGGAAGAAACCTAAAACAAGCTCAACCAATCATTTTCCAAGTTCAAACCCTTGGGGCTAACTGTCCAAATGAAATATCCAACATGGTTCTGCATATTGCAATCTATAAAGTCTGTCGCCACCCCGAGGATCTCTTGAAACATGGTCAAAGATCCACCATCTTAGAACATCAAATTCATGTTTAAAAATGCAATGTTCCACAATCGGGGTGGAACGGATGGCAGTTCTAACACGGAAGGAATGTTCGCCCAAATGTAATTTCACTGGGCGAGTAGTACGCCCAATGTATAATAGATTGCACAGGCAACACAAAGGCATACACAACGAAATTTGAAGAACAGGTGGTGTGGAACCTCATATAATAAATACGTCCTGTGATGGGGGTCTGTCAAGTGGTCCCTTGGAAAAGAGGTTAAAGACATGAAGGGCAAATCAAAGGGCTCTATGGATTCTGGGGTTTATCAGCAGCAGATGGATAGATCATGGAAAATCTATCTAGATGGAGGCCCCACAACTTCAGTATAATCATTATTATCAGACACTTCTAGCTAACCCCATCAAACTCACCGGACAATGGGTTTCCCAACTGGGTCCACCAAGGACTTTTGCACCTTCGGGACCATACAGATAGTATTTTTGGACAAGAAACACCCAAAAAGGACCTTTCCTTTTCAGTAATCCACCCCACCGAGCAAGCAGTTGTAAGATTCTTTATCCGAGCTTGTAACACTGGAGTGGGGTTGGCTAGAAGTGTCTGATAATAATGATTATACTGAAGTTGTGATTTCAAGGCAGTGTGATATTTATTCAAAGTTTGGACAACCACTCCCCCCCCACACCTCTTATCTGCACTCTGAATGATTCATCCCTCACCTGTCAATAGTTGGGTCAATGCAGTTCTCCCTGATCATTTAATATTATTGTCTTAGCAATTCCAAATCCGATAGAATCAAGTCCTGTAAAGTGGAGACCACCAGATCAATGACCCTTGGGGACATCCATCTAGATAGATTTTGCATAATAGACACATCAGCTGAAGCAGGCTTGTCTGCAAAAATTTTATCACCTGTAGTTGCCTGAAAAGCTTTTGTAAACCTACCCGTATCTTATACAGGTCGTAAGATACAGTGGGTATAAAAGATAATCCCAAATTCAAAATGTGCTCTTGTTCCAGCATTAAAGCTTGTCCTGTGAGTTTTTTGATGTTGTCTCTGCTTTGTTTTTGACTTGGTATTGGGGGAGTCCCCCCATTGGTCGATCATGTGCTCCCGTCGTGGACAGCGGCCCTGAAACTGGCCTTCCCGAAAAACCTGTTGCCCTCATGTGGCATGGTCATAAGATTTCTGAGGTCCCCCTCTATCATAAAAGCCATTACATTTGTCGGTATCATCTGAGGAGCGATCAAAGGAAACATGTTTGGAAGATGACACCTCCTTTTCATACATCCAGTGATAAAAGTGCTCAATGTCATAATCAGTCTTATCACAATTAAATTTTATAATCATAAAATTGCAGAGATTTTCCCGAAAGCCCCTAAGCTGTTTCTCCATATCATCCATCTGCTGCTGATAAAACCTTATCAAAGTTTTGTGATCATTTTTTAAAACAGGAGGCCATGCAAGTATGGTCTTATATTCGAGACTCATCTCAGTTTCTGTTTCAGTTAGGGCAATTGCATGAATCAATGGAAGATGTGGTATTGATAACACTCGATGTTAATGCTCTGTACACCAATATCAATCAGGAGGAGGCTCTTCAATTGTTGGAGATATGTTTCACGCAGGATATGTTTCACGCATCCTTAAGGCATTTTTGCTGTATCTGATCCATTTGATATTGACCAGTAATTATTTTTTGTTTAATGGGATTTTCTTTGTACAGATTTTTGGAAAAGCCATGGGGGCTACCTTTGCTCCATCCGTAGCAACTTATATATGGCTGAAATGGGGGAGACTGCCATATATGTATCTGCTTGGTTTAAATATGTGTTATTTTGATGGTGTTTTTTGGATGATGTTTTCTTTTTGTGACCAGAATCTATCGATGAGCTTCAGGTTTTCCTCCAATGGTTGAACACGATCAAACCTAACATACAGTTCACTGCTCACATTCATACTCAACAGATTGATTTTTTGGACATTACGGTTTATAAACACAGTTCAGTTGCAGACTACGTTATTCCAAAAATTGGTACAATGCAATAGCTTATTACTTTACTACAGTCATCATTCAGGCCTCTTACGTAGGAGTCTTCCTTATGGACAGTTTTTGAGGCTTCGTCGTATTTGCTCCACTGTTGAAGACTACTACTGTCAGGCAACGGCCTTACAGAAGCATTTGCTGGATAGAGGTTACCCAATGCAGGTGATCAAGAGGAATTGCACCTGTGCCTGATACACCCATCCCGAATGATTATTGTCAAAGAAAGCCTCTTCGAGGTCATTGGCATTCTTACTTTCATGCAGAATAGACCTTGTATGATACGTATGTTGAAAAAACATTGGACTGTTTTGAAACTACAAAACTACATCCCTGTTTTGACAGACCTTTTAACCATAGTCCACACTAGAGGCCCGAATATTAGGGTGAGATCGGCCTTACCTGCTGATCAACTGGCCAATTGGGTGGTGGATCCAGGGAATTTTGCTCTTTTTTTGCTACCATATTGGAAGGGACCACTTGGACAGACCACATCACGGGATGTATTTATTATATGAGGTGGCATACCACCTGTTCTTCAAGTTTTTTTGTTTATGCCTTGTGTTGCCCATGCAATCTATTATACATGGGGCATACTACTCGCCCAGTGAAATTATGTTTGGGCGAGCATTCTTCCTGCATTAGAACGGCCATCCATTCCGCCCTAATTGTGGAACATTGCATTTTTAAATATGAGTTTGATGACCTAAGGTGGTGGATCATTGATCATGTTTCAAGAGATCCTTGGGGTGGCGACAGACTTTATAGATTTCAATATGCAGAACAACGTTGGATATTTCATTTGGACACAGTTACCCCAAGGGTTTGAACTTGGAAAATGATTGGTTGAGCTTGTTTTAGGTTTCTTCCAATTGGGTGAGGACATCTCCACTGTCATGGGGATTTCTCTGGCCTCTGGTGTTTCTGGAGACTGACGTGTTTGTTTTAGTCAGCCAATCGCATCAAGGGCAGTTGCTTATAGCGGGACATTTTGGCGGTTCTGGACTCCTTGACGTTTTTTGGTGAATGGCTTAGAAGGAGCTTCACTATCCCTGCTGCACCTGAACCACAGCTAGATTACAACTCGAAACGTGCACGTCATGTTTGGAGTTCCTTATTATAGGATTGGATTTGATTCACACCTTGGTTGAGCTGCCGAGCCATGAACAAGCAAAGAGATAAGTCTGAGGTGTTGTCCTGGGAACTAGAAAGTGAGTATGTTGCAGTCATGCGACAGTGATGTTTTTCTCTTGTGACTGTTTATCCGACAAAAATATTGTACGGGTATGCAATTCTGTGGGGTCAGTCTTTCTCCAGGACCAAGCAGGAAGTCAGTCCTCACATATGGGTGACGTCGGCGCCGACGGAGCCCTCGCGAAGCAATTTCCCCAGCTTTCAAAGAAAGCCTTTGGGAATTGCAGCGCGCATGCGCGGTCCCCTTCCCGCCCAAGGGTGCCATCTTGCTCAGTCTTCTTTTTTCCACGGAGCCCTACAGACGCTGTTTGTGATCGCCGCTGAAAAAGTTGATTTTATTTACTATTCTTTTCTCGGTTCGAAGCCGGATCCTTTTCCCGCCTGGACCCGATAACGCCGTATCGAGTCCGTTCTTTATTTTTTCGGTTTTTGTCCTTCCTGACTGGCGTTCCTGCCATTTTTTCTTTTTTCACTGGCAGCCCTGTCTTTTGACCTCGCATGGGCCCTTTTACCCCCGATGGCTGCCAGCGGGTTTAAGAAGTGTGATCGGTGTAAGAAACTTATGTCTCTTACCGACACACACGACTGCTGCCTCCGCTGCCTCGGACCTGATCATGACCCGATGATCTGTGGTCCGTGTGGCAAAATGTCCTCAAAAGCGTTGAGGAGTCGGCAGCATCAAAGAGAACGAATCTTCTCTGACTCCGCGTCCGGCCGGGCCTGGACCTCGTCAGAGGCTTCGACGTCCCGGGACTCCGGTCCTGAGCATCATCGGAACATCATAGGAAGAAGAAACCCGCGAGGGCAGCATCGGTGGATGCTCCTGGTTCCTCGAGGGCCAGGTCGCATAGCCCCGATAGCCGTCCCGAGTCCTCCGAGTCAGAGAGGCCTTCGAAACATCCTCGTCTCGAGATGGAGTCTCCTGGACACGTGAGTACTGTAGTCCTCGTGGACTCGCCTCCGAAGGAGCCGACGTCGGGCCCTACGCCGTCGGGGCCTGAGTCGGGGTCTGCTGGGTCTCCTGAGCTCGGACTCAGGTTGACGGCCTTGGAGAGCAGTTTTGCTGCCTTCATGGACCAGCAGCGGGCATTGATCGCTGGCCTCGCCGGTGCATCTGCCCCGACCACCGGGACGTCGACGTCTAAGTCGACCCCGGAGACCGAGCCGATCCTCGAGTCCATGCGAGCTCGAGTCGATCCTCGGTCGCGGTCTCCCTCGGCCTCCCGTTCGCCTAGACTCCCTCGCCTCGGCGTTGGGGTGGGGGGCATCGGTGCCCGCCCGACCGGAGCCGCTCGATTCCTCCACCGAGGAGTCGGGCTGGGAGACGGAGGACGAAGAGTCCCCAGGTACTTTTTGGACTCGGTGCGTCCCATCGGACTTGCCAGAGTCCGAACCTTGGAGACGGTCCCCCCCCCCCCCCCGGAGGACACCCAGTTCTCGGACTTCGTGCGGGATATGGCCAAGGCCTTGGCATTCCCCACGGATCCTGAGGAGGAGCCTCGAGCCGAAGAGCTCGATGCCCTCCAGTATGACTCTCCCCCGAAGGAGGCCTTTACTGTACCGGTTCCTCCGATGCTGGAGCGACTTCTCTTCCGCATGTGGGAGAGCCCGGCGTCGGCGCCGGTGTTAAGCAAGCGGGTCGATTCCATTTATCGAGTCCACAAGAGCCCCGGGTTCCAAAAGGCACAACTACCGCACCATTCCATGGTGGTGGAATCGGCCATGCATCGACTCAAGAGTCAGAAGATGCACTCCTCGGTGTCTCCCGGCCGGGAGGCCCGGAACCTGGATGCCCTCGGTAGGAAGTGCTTCCAGGGCTCTATGCTTGCTTGTCGAGTCCAGACCTACCAGCTTTACATGGGCATGTATCTCCGAGACCTGGCAAAGGAAATTGCCGGGTTCTCTGCTGGTCTCTCCGAGGAACCTTTGCAGAGGTTCCAAGCCTTGTCCACTGGTATTCGGGAGTGCTCGAAGTTTATCTCTCGAGCAGCCTACGATGGCTTCGAAGCATCGGCTCGGGTAGCCGGAGCCGGCATTGGTGCCCGCCGACAGGCTTGGCTTCAGTCATCCAACCTCGAGCCATGGGTACAGGACAAGTTGGTCGATGTCCCCTGTAGAGGTGAAAACCTCTTTGGCAAGCCCATGGCTGAAAAGGCTGCACAGATCGAGACTGAGACTCTGACCAGGACTCGGCTGTCCAGAAAGACCTCTGCCCCTTCTCAGAAGAAGAAGGGCTCAGGGAAAAAGCCCTTTTACCCGAGGAAGGTGGCTGCCTATAAACACTAGCCTCATTATCAGGCCTCAGCAGCTCCCCAACAGGGTCAGCAGGCCAAGGGACGGGGTAATGGGTCCCGTAGGCAGCAGGCCCCCAAGCCCACAACTCCGGCCCCTGCTCAGCAGGGTGGGGGTTTTTGACTCCGTCAGCATAGTCTCTTCCCCTCTGCTGGTTTCTCTCAGCACAGGAGGCCGGCTGGTCCACTTTGCCCACAGGTGGTCGGCCATCACCTCAGATACCTGGGTGCTTCATATAGTTCAGAAAGGCTATCTTCTACACTTTCACCAGGTACCTCCCTCCTACTTTCCAGGGGAGCCTCCAAGACTCCCTCTGCACAGGGACTTACTCCTTCAGGAGTTAACAAGTCTTCTTCAGGAACAGGCTGTGGAACCGGTGCCCCACCACCTGAGAGGTCACGGCTTTTATTCCAGGTATTTTCTGATACCAAAAAGAACAGGAGGCCTCAGACCCATCCTGGACTTGCAAAACCTCAACAAGTTCCTGGCAAGGGAAAAGTTCAAGATGCTTACCCTTGGAATCCTGATGCCCTACCTCCAGCAGGGAGACTGGCTATGCTCCTTAGATCTAAAGGATGCCTATACTCACATCCTTATTCATCCAGACCACAGACAATATCTCAGGTTTGTTGTGGGAGGAAATCATTACCAGTACAGAGTCCTGCCCTTTGGCCTATCCTCCGCCCCCAGGGTGTTCACCAAATGCCTGGCCGTGGTGGCGGCCTATCTAAGACTTCAAGGCCTTTTTGTGTTTCCATACCTGGACGACTGGCTCATCAGAGCCCAGTCTTCCCAAGAGGCCACTCAGGCCACTCATCGCACCGTGACTCTACTCCAGCACTTGGAATTTGTCATAAACTTTGCAAAGTCCACTTTGCTCCCCTCTCAAAATCTTGAATTCATAGGCGCCAGGTTGAGCACACTTCAGGCGCGAGCCTTCCTGCCTCTAGACTGGGCCCACAGGCTCATGGATCTCGCCAGCCACTTTCACAACAATTCCCTGGTCTCTGCAAGGCAATTTCTGAGACTGCTCGGTCATATGGCTTCCACGGTCCATGTGACCCCCAATGCCCGCCTGAACATGCGACCTGCTCAGTGGTGCCTTCGCACTCAATGGCATCAGGCCACGGGGAGCCTGGCGGACTCAGTACAGGTGTCCGACCTGCTGGTCTCTTCTCTGCGGTGGTGGCTTCATCTGCCAAACCTGGTGCTGGGAGTGGATTTTCAATCTCCTCCACCTACTCAGGTGCTGACAACCGATGCTTCTCTCCTGGGTTGGGGAGCACATTGCCAAGGGACATGTACTCAAGGTCTCTGGATTCCTTGGGAATCTGCTCAGCAGATAAACTTCCTGGAGCTCAGAGCCATCCGCCTAGCTCTGAGAGCCTTCTCCCACCTCACTTCTCACCAGTCTGTGCTGGTCCAGACGGACAATCAGGTTGCGATGTTCTACGTCAACAAACAAGGGGGCACAGGGTCCTTCCTTCTCTGTCAGGAGGCACAAAAACTGTGCTCTTGGGCCGTCCTTCACGGCATCCTCCTCCAAAGCTGTCTATCTCCCAGGTCAAGAAAATTACCTGGCAGACAAGCTGAGCAGGATCCTCCAACCCCACGAGTGGAGATTGGATCCGTTGGTGGTTCAGCGGATCTTTCTCAAGTGGGGCCTCCCCACCATGGATCTATTTGCCAGTCCTCTGAACCGGCAGCTTCCCAAATTCTGCTCTCGACAACCGCATCCTCTCCGAGTAGCGGCGGATGCTTTTCTGATCCCATGGTCCACAGGCCTCTTGTATGCCTTACCTCCCATGCCACTGGTGTCTCGGACGCTCTTCAAGGTTCTCAGAGACAGAGCCTCGATGATCCTAGTGGCTCCCCGGAGGCCGAGACAGCCCTGGTTCCCGCTTCTGATGCAGCTGGCGGTGGACACTCCTCTTCCTCTGGGGTTTCAACCCGATCTCCTGTCACAGGATCAGGGGACTCTCCTACACCCCAACCTCCGGTCCCTTCATCTGATGGCCTGGCTGCTGAAAGGGTAGTCCTTGCTCCCCTCCTGCTGCCTCGGGAGGTGGAAGAGGTCGTCTTGGCCTCCAGGCGGCCCTCCACCCGGAAATCCTACGCTCTTAAATGGTGTCAGTTCTCCGTGTGGTGTGCTCAGCAGTCTGAGAATCCCTTCTCCTGCTTGGTGGCAGTGGTCTTGCAATATTTGCTTTACCTCTCCAATCTGGGCCTTAAGTCCAACTCTGTCAGGGTCCACCTCAGTGCTCTTTCTGCACATCACGCACCGGTGGATGGCAGGCCTCTTTCCAACCACCCTTTGGTGGCTCGTTTTCTCCCAGGCCTCCTTCTCCTTAAGCCTCCTTTGCACCCTCCAGCCCCTGAATGGGATCTGAATGTGGTCTTACAGCGGATTACCTGTCCGCCCTTTGAACCTATGGCTACCTGCCCTCTTCGTTTTCTTTCCTGGAAAACCTTGTTTTTGGTAGCCCTTGAAGAGCTTACTTAACCCTCTCCGCACCAGCAACCTTACTGGGTTCTTGGAGCTACAGACTGCTACATTCAGAAACAATAGGAAGGTTATCAAAAGACAGCAATAAATACTACACAGTTCTATAGAAAATACACCAAAGCTTTCGTGGAGAGAAACTGAGAGAAGCACGTTCTCCCTGTTTACTCTAACTTACTAGCCATGGTTCACTTTATTTATAAGGCTCTTTTAGATGATACAGCATAATTTCACTTTATCATTATACGTCATGTATTTATCATATCGTAGGTCAACTTTATTCAGTGTGGGTCAGTGTGGAGACATACATGGAGCCTAAGACATAACTGTTTACTGTTACATATGTCATTAGGAGGAGACATACACATATTCCAAGCCACAATTGACCTAATTGACATAATTGTTTACTACTGATAACTTGATATCTGCTAACCCTGAGCACTTTTTGATATCTACTAACCCTGAGAGTATTTTAGCTAATAACCCTGAGACAGAGAGGCTAGAGTACAACCTGCCCTTTTCTTTATTTATGTAAACCTTCACTTAGTAAGCAAATATATGAAGTTTTATTTCTAAGCAAGGTTCTGAACAGAATTAACTCTTTCTCAGGTTTAGTCAGTCTAATAGTGTATGGTACCCTGTACCAATATACATGCTTTCAGCCCTTACCTCTGCTAGGCGCGTTAGTGAACTGCAGGCCCTAGTGTCTGATCCTCCTTACACTAGGTTCTACAGGAATAGGGTAGTCTTACGGACTCACCCTAAGTTTCTTCCAAAAGTGGTTTCTCCTTTTCATCTCAACCAGAAGGTGGTTCTTCCGACCTTCTTTCCCAGGCCGCACTCCAGCCGGGCTGAAATGGTCCTGCACACCCTGGACTGTAGGAGGGCCTTGTCCTTCTACCTTGACCATATGCGGGAGCATAGAAGGGCTGTTCAGCTCTTCGTTTCTTTTGACCCCAATAGATTGGGGCTACCTGTCTCCAAGCGTACTTTGTCCATATGGGTAGCTGACTGTATCGCCTGGGCCTATGGGGCAGCCGGCCTCTCGTTGGAGGGTCGAGTCACGGCTCATCGTGTCAGGGCGAAGGCTGCGTCAGTGGCTCATCTCCGCTCTGTTCCGTTGGCAGACATCTGCCGGGCCTCTACTTGGTCTTCAAGCCAGACTTTTGCGGCCCATTACTGCCTGGAGAGGGAGTCCCGCAGGGACAGTGCTTTCGGTCAGGCAGTCCTCCATAATCTCTTTGAGGTTTAGGCAACTCCTACCCTCCGGCCCTGGTGTTGGGCTACCGGTCGGGGGCGTTTTCAGAGAAGATTCCTTCCTTCTGTGCTACTGAGCTAGAGGGAGCTCATTTTTCCGCTTGAGGTCTCCGGTAGCCTTAAGCTAGGGAGTCCCATATGTGAGGACTGACTTCCTGCTTGGTCCTGGAGAAAGAGTAGTTACTCATCTGTAACAGGTGTTCTCCAGGAGCAGCAGGAATCAGTCCTCACAACCCTCCCTCCTCCCCTTGGAGTTGCAGTCCTATCATTTCGTTTTTGCTAATTTTTTTGCTGTCTTTTAGCTATGTCATCAGACTGAGCAAGATGGCACCCTTGGGCAGGAAGGGGACCGCGCATGCGCGCTGCAATTCCCAAAGGCTTTCTTTGAAAGCTGGGGAAATTGCTCCGCGAGGGCTCCGTCGGCGCCGACGTCACCCATATGTGAGGACTGATTCCTGCTGCTCCTGGAGAACACCTGTTACAGGTGAGTAACTACTCTTTATTAAGGATGGCATATCTGTGATTACCTCAGTGGGTTTTTGATTGGGACTCTAACAAAGAAGAGCAGAGGAACTTGTTGACTTTGTCATAAATACTTATCACCAGTGGACATGAACCTGATAACCATCTGATGTTAAAATAATGAGCCAGAGCTACACCTCTTGGGGGTCAGTTAGTCCTTTCTTGTTGAGAATTTTTTTTTATTATTGCTGATTCTGAAGATAATGTTTTTGTTATCTGTGCAATTATGTTGGAAAATGATAAATTAATAAGAATATATATATTTTTTGTTTATATCTACATACTATTTCAATGCTAGGGTAATGGAGGAGTAGCCCAGTGGTTAGAGCAGTGACCAAGAAACCATGGTTCAGTCTCCTCTGGCACGCCTTGAGGCCTTAGGAAAGTCACTTTAACTTCTATTGCCTCAGAAGAAAGGCCTCGTAATCTACTTCTAGTCACACCTTGCCAAGATAACCCAAGGACAGCTGAATCACCAAAACTGCGGGTTCGTGCAGCATACAAACTCCTGTGTGCATTAGTACCTGGCTGGTCCCCCCACCCGATGCAATGCAACGTCAGAGGGGGCGGAACCAGCCAGTCCTTCATGCAGACAGGAGTCTGGCTGCTGCATGAACCCTTGGGATTTTTTTTTTAAAAATTGATCCTTGGAGGACTACCGCTGCCGACACCCAACAGAGGAAAAATGATAGACGTATCGGTAGACGACAGCAGGTGGGGGAAGGTGCTGACAGGGAGATGATGGAGTTGGACACATGTTGAGGTACAGAAAGGGGGACAGAGGGCAGATATTAGACACAAGTGGGGGAGTGGAGGACAGATGCTGGACACAAGTGGGTGGGTAAAGGGTAGATGCTGGACACAAGTGGGGGGGGGGGGGGGTGAAGGGTAGATGCTAGACCAAAGTGGGAAGTGGAGTGCTGATGCTGGACACAAGTGGTGGGTTGGAAGTGGGGTGGAGGGCTGATGCTAGACACAAGTGGGGGTGGAAGACTGATGCTGGATATGGAGTGAGGGGCATAAGGGTGAATATGGTACTGCGTGGGGTAGTGGGGGTAGATGCTGGATAGGGAATAAGGAAGATAGAGAGATGGAGAGTAAATGCTGGACATGGGGTAAGGTGGCATAAGGCAGATGATGGACATGGGGTGGAAGAGTGGAGAATAGAGGCTGGATATAGAACGAGGGGCATAAGGGGATGGAATGCAGATGGTGGATATGGAGTGGGGTTTGGAGGGTAGATGTTGGACACAAAGTAGTGCTCATAGAGGAGTGGAGGACCAGGGCCAACCCCAGAGCTCATTCAAATGTTGGCACCCTAGGCAAATGTTAAGCCAGGCCTTAATATGTTTTATTTGGATTTAGGAGCTAGCCCAAAATCTTAGGAGCCAGTGGTTGTCATCCCCCTTTCTGCCCCATTGTCTCTGTTTCTCCATTTACAAACTCCTTCATATATGATGAGAGTGAAAGAGTTTGAAGAGAGATGATAAAGTGTGTCTTTTTCTGCTAGCAAAGGCTGAATGAGGCATCTTTAGCCAGAAATATATAGATAGAAAGTGTAGTGTGTGGTGCAAGAATGGTTTGCATGGGATGTGACGGTGGGTGCCTTTGTGCAGGTGGGGTGCAGGGCTGTGATACCACGATGAACGGCCTTTCCCTCCTGTTCTGCTCTCAGGAATGTGATCTCCCACAGGCAGGCAGAAGGGGATTTTACAGCCATTGTAGCTTACTTCTCTTCTGTCCGCAGGGGATGGGATCCCCGCGGCAGTCTCTTCGGGACTGCGATCGGAGAGTCTTCTGCCCACGGGGGATGGGATCCCCAAGGGCTGCCAACTCTCTCTAAGCCATGATCACAGGCCTTTCCCCCCCCTGCTCTGCCCATGGGGATCCGATCTCCTGTGGGCAGACAGAAAGGGATTTTGCAGCGATCACGGCTTACTTCTCTTCTGCCCGTTGGAAATGGGATCCCCGTGGACAGCCTGCTCTCTTCAGGGCCGTGATCGGAGCTGCTTCTTCTGCCCATGGGAGAGTGGATCTCTGCAGACAGCCAAAATCTCATGAGGAGGGGGGCGGCAAGAAAATCCCAGGCGCCAAGTGCAATTTTCTGGTCACCATGGTAACTTGGTGCCTGGAATTTGTCGAGTCCTGCCTTAAGCAATATGACCCCTCCAGCTGTCAGAATCTTTTGTTTAGGTTTGAATGCCCTGCTCTTTGCCAAGAAGATGACACCCTAGGCAATTGTCTAGTTTGTCCGATGATTGAGCCGGCACTGTGGAGGGCAGATACTGGACACAAGCTGAGGTGGGGCATAAGGGATGGAGGGCAGAAGCTGGACACACGGTGGTGATAGAGGTTAGGTGCTGGATATGGACTGAGAGAGAAGAGATGCTGGACCTGAGGTGGGGGAAGATAGAGAGAGGAGATTCTGGATACTGGGTATAGGGGGAGA
Organism: Ichthyophis bannanicus; assembly: GCA_033557465.1. Classification (NCBI taxonomy): domain Eukaryota; kingdom Metazoa; phylum Chordata; class Amphibia; order Gymnophiona; family Ichthyophiidae; genus Ichthyophis; species Ichthyophis bannanicus. The sequence goes on from CM066031.1 coordinate 671,027,954, forward strand.
TAGAGAGTAGATGCTGGACATGGGATGAGGAAAAAGAGAGAGAGAGAAAATGCTGGACACAGAGTGGGGGGAGATGGAGTAATGCTGGACATAGGGAAAGGTAAAGAGGGGAAGTACTGGACATGGTGGGGTATATGATGCTGGAGACAGGGGAGGGTAGAAGAGAAAAAGAGAAAGATGAGCGTTAGTTAAAGACTGGGATGCTATATAAATGAGTAATAGCAGTAGTAGAATAAGTGGATGGTGGAAGAATACAGAGACGGGGAGTAAGAGGACTTTGTTAAAGGTTGAAAAATGATAGGTAGACACAGTAAAAGAGGGAGATTGAGAACTGGATGGTAAAAGGGGAAGTGAAATCTGAGTTGACAGAGAAAAATAAATGGAAGAAAGCTGAAAGGAAAAGATCAATGTTGGAATTGGAAGGAAGTAAAGAAGACAGGAGGGGAGAGAAATGACAGATGGACCAGAGACCCTAGAGGGTGAGTTGAGAGAAGACCGAGGAAAACAAACCAGAAGCTGAGATCAACAGGATTAGAGAATAAAATGGCCAGACAGACAGCAAAGGTAGAAAAATTAATTTTATTTTCAGTTTAGTGATTGAAATATGTCTGTCTTTGAATTTTATAGGGCCGATATTCAACCTGCGACTGGATATTCAGCGTTGTAATCCGGATATCCTCCGGTGCTAATGATCTGGTTTCAGTGCTGACTGGCACAACTCATCGGACAATGGCAATATTCAGCTGCTGTCCGGATAGCTGAATTGCATAAAGTTAGGACAGCTATTGAGACGACCTGACTTTATATGGCGCTTAGCCAGGTAGTGGACTGAAAATTGCTGCTAACCAGCCAAGTGCTGGGACTACCCTCACCCTGCCCATGGACTGTCCTGGCACTGTCAGATGGTGACGCGGAGTTTAGAGGTGATATTCAGCAGCATTGGCCAGTTAGTACCCTCTGACTCTCTCTCTCAGCAGGGTTTATCCAGTTAGCAGATCCTTCTAACCAAATAAACCCCTTTAAATATTGGGTCATGCATGTTTTTTCTTCATACTTTGCACAGTACAGGAGTTTCTATGTGGAGATTTGTAGTAATCTACCATACTCTAGTCCCCAGTTTCGCTATGTGTTCTGTCTTGATTAGATTGTAAGCTCTGATGAGCAAGGACCGTGTCTTACAACGCTGTGTACACCTTGTAGCACTATACCAAGTGAATAATAGAAGTAGTAGCTTGTTCAGTTTTCCAAATAGGTTTATCTGTGTTCTAGGCCCACTGAAATATTTGCAGTGTGGCTATTTTATGAGTAGGCTCCTGGTGTCAGTTTTAGAAGTTGATGTATTTTGGTATGATAGATTTTCTCTATAGGTCATGAGTGATTGTTAGAGTTTTGTATTATGTCACAATATACCTGTGATGGGGTCCATAGGGTGTTGCCCATCCTCGTCCAGAAGGATTATCAACAGGCTCCTTTAAAAGAGCCTGCAGCCCAGAGTTCAAGGCTGGGAGGGCATGGCTCACAAGGGGAGGTTAAAACCCAGCAGGCTGCAGGAGGGAGAGAGGCCTGTGGAGCAAAGAATCCTTTCAGGGCAAGCCAAACAAATGTAGGTGTGGTAGGCTCAGGCCTATGATCCATGCTGATTGAACTAAACAGGCAGGCCTGAGTAGCTTGACCTGTAAATGAAGCTTATGGTTAGGCCCAGAGGAATGGAAGCACCCCCCCCCCCCAATATTGCCTCCATAGAATTGAAACTTAACTCAGCTTAACTGAATATAGCTAAGCAGAAACGAAACTTAGCAAAGACAGAAAAACAGCTTTAATTGATACTGATAAGACTGTGTGAAGCTTCTATGGAATTAGTTAACTCTGTTGAGAGAAAGGTTACAGTGCCCTGCTTTCCCACATATTCCAGCTGGTTAGCGACCTTGGAGGAGAAAAGTATCAAAGTTGAAGAACTGACCATTGTAATTGGGACTGTAAGGGGGGGAAACAGGTGCTGAGCCCAGTCAAGGGCCCTCATTGGATAGCTACGTAACGATACAGGGACCAATAGATGGTGAAAGAAGGGTTACTGGAACCAATGGAAAGTTTGCCTATGTCCAGAATGGGAAAGAACAGTATAAAAGTTGTTGTTTTACTAACAGCCATTGCTCAGCCATTTTGAATGTGATTCTGCTTGAGTCTTGTGCACAAATAAATGATTTGGACCTACTGAACAGACTCCTGGTATTATTGGGTTGTTTGCGCTCTGCTGCTACATAGGAACTTTAACTGGTCTGGAGGAAGGGGCGGGAGACCAGCTTTGTGAATAAAAACAAGTTTTGTTTTCCCTGAACTGCTGTCTGGTGTTTGAACAGAAAATCCCTTCCCAAAACACGCCACACTACCACATATGGTGGTAACTTGGGGATTTTCTCTACCACATGACTGAGGGCAAATACTCAGTCGTCTAGAGCTGGGCCTCTACAACAGGTCAGGATTATTTTGTTTGTTTGTGTGGGCTAAGAGTGCTAGCCTCACTCTAGTTGGGGAGCTTTCAGAAGGTTTAGTCAGTGCCGTTTGGCTACTAGAGTCCACTAAAAATTTGCTGGGAATGGAATACTGCAGGGTTAACTCATCTGTAGAAGGGAAAGCTGTAATGGTGTTGCAAATGAGCAGTGACAAGCCAGGATAGAGCAGCACTCTAGATTCTGGCAGAAGGTCAGCAGCAACAGTAACAATGTCAGCAGCAGTTTCAACATGCCCTGTTGGAAGGGCAGCAACAACATGAGCAGCAGATATAGGATTTTTTTCGAGTGCAGGGGGAGATACAGACAAGTTCCCTAGCTCAGTTGACCCAGACCCTGCAAAGGCTGCAACTCCACCCTCCAGCACAAGTGCTTCTTATAATGATGGCAGAAGATGAAATGGACTATTTCATGGTGAAATTTGAATGAACTGCCTGCCTGGCTGGGTGGCCCGAGGCCACATGGACTGCCTATTTGGGAAACCTGCTGATGGACAGCAGTCAGGCTGCATTCCAGGACGCCAGCTCAGAAGGGCAAGCTACGTATGCAGCTGTCAAGGCCGCCACACTGGATCGTGCTGGCTGTACCCCAGAGGCTTACCGCTAGTGACTTCAGAAGGTGTGTGTGGGGGGGGGGGGGGGGGACACCAGATAAAAGAAAGCCTTTGGAGGTTCCTCTGTCAGTTGAAGGATGTTGCATGGAAGTGGCAGCAACCGGAGGGAAAGACCGGGATCAAGCTAGCAAAGATTGTGCTGTTGGAGCAGATTTTGGAGGGCTTGACTGCCCCAGTGAAACAGTGGGTATATCAACATCCCAAGCTTACACTGGAGAGTGCACTAGAAATAGCTGAGGAGTATTATGAAACCTAGCCGGTAACTGAAGTGGACAGCGAGAAGGGGAAGAAGTCACCCGTCAGCCCAGGAGGACAGAAAGGGAAGCTGGAACGGATGTTGGCTCCCATGTTCCATCCCCCAACATCACCTCCTAAGCCAGGGCATGGCCCCATTCATGACGCCCTCACCTGTTTTAGGTGTGGAGTTTGGTGACACTTTGCTTGGGAATGTCCCCTCTGTGCGGAAAAGTTCATTGAGGGCGACCTAACCACCCCTCACACCTGTGTTTTTGTGGACAGTCTCCACCCAGGGACACAGAACTTTGTGATTTCTGTGGAGCTTGAGGAGACCTGCCTCCAGGCCTTTATAGACCCTGGAAGTGTGCAAACCCTTATTCATTGGGAAACCATAACCCGGTTTCATATTGACTATGCAAAGGCAGTAATACTGGCCCCTGTGCATGGAGACCAGTGGCAGTATCCAACAGCACAGGTCTCCAGCAGGGCAAGTCATGGTCAAGGTCGTGGTGCTGCCTTGGCTACCATATCCAGTGGTGATTGGTTGAGACTACCCAAACTTCGGAGTGATATGGGCCTGGCTGAATGATTGCTCTGCTAAGTCAGACCAGGAAGATTTCCTGGAGATTTTCCCCTGGAAGACCCGGCTCTATATGTCAAGACTCCCAAGCCTGCTAAGTCTCGAAGTCAGCATCGCCAGGAAAAGCTATACTACCAACAGAATCTGGGGGCGGCTATGGGGGAGGGATTTTGGGAGGGAGCGCCCAGGAAAGAAACTCCTGGGGATAACTCAGGACTCAGTGGTAGTTACCCAAATACAACTGTCCCCTTCCCAGAGTGGGGGCAGGGGGAAGAGCCAGGGAGTTTCAGGAGGGCCCAGCAAGAGGATGAGTCCCTTAAACATGCCCGAGAGTGGGTTTTGGAGGTGAGTGGGGTTCCAGTAGGTAACAGTCCACTGCACGAACCTTCCCTTATTTTGTGCTAAAGGGAGATTTATTATACTGAGTAGCCAAGGAGACCCTAGAAGGAGAGGAGGTAGAATTGATAATTCCATGGCCCTATCATCAGCAGGTGTTATCGCTGGCTCATAACCATTTATTAGGAGGACACCTGAGAATGGAGAAACACTAGAGCGTGTTTTGGCCTGATTTTTCTAGCCCGGGGTCCATAACTAGGTGCAGTTATATTCCAGTCATGCCGCACCTGCCATCTTCATAATCCTTCCAGAGTCCGACCTGTCCATCTATTATCTATGCCTATTATTGAAACCCCATTTCAAAGATTGGTCATGGACCTGGTAGGTCCTTTGGAACGCACTGCCCAAGGTGACAAGTATATTTTAGTCATATTAGACAGCGCTACCCGGAGGCTCTTGCTCTAAGGAATATGAAGACTACTATGATTGCAAATGCCCTATGGGAAGTATTTTCATAGGTGGGAATACCCAATGAATTCCTCACAAATCAAGGAACACCCTTTGTATCCAAGGTAATGAATCAAGTTTGTACCATGGTGAAACTCAGGATTCTGGGAACATTAGTATATCACACCAGACAGATGGCCTTATTGAGCAGTTCTGGCCTTATTGAGCAATTCAACAAAACTGAAACAGATGTTAAAAGAAATTGTGCAGGAGGACAGGAAGAATTGGGATGTTCTCTTACCCTATCTGATGTTTGCCATCCGCGAGCTACCTCAGAGTTCCAGGGGTTTTTCTCCTTTTGAGTTGCTCATCAGAAGACAGCCAAAAGGCATATTAGATGTGATGAGGGAAACCTGGGAAGAAGAACCCCATGCCGGGTGTAATTTGGTGGAGTACCTTATACAAATGCAAGATTGGCTGAGGAAAGCCAGAGAGGTGGCTAAACTCAGTCTGGAAAAAGCCCAAGCTGAGCAGGCTAGGGGCTACAATTGGGCAGTGTCATGCACCGCACCTTCACCCAGGAGACAGAGTTTTAGTCTTGCTGCCTTCATCCAAAAGCAAGTTCCTCTGTAAATGGCAGGGGCCCTATGAGGTCTACAAAGTTGCCCGGCCAGATAAATGGAAGAAAGCCAAAATGTACCATATTAACCTACTGAAAAAGTGGACCTCAGTGCCGTCTATGATAATACCTGGAAATGAATTTGGAACGAAAATTTCATCCCTGTAGGATCCAACTCAAGTCCCGATTGGAGACTGGCTATCTGCTGCCCAGAGAAGAGATATAGAAGGGTTGATCCACCTGAAGCTGAAGGCCGCCTTCACCTGCCAGGGCCGAACCTACCTCTTTTTCAAATATCAATACTGACGCTGGCGTGGTTATCCGGCAACGACCCGATCAGATTCTGGAAGCCCGGCGACAGGCCATCGCCAAGGAGCTGGAAGAGATGCTTAATTTGGGAGTTATAGAAGAGCCCTGTTCATAACCCATTGTCTTTGTTCCAAAACCAATGAAAGCATCAAATTCTGCATTGACTTCTGGAGGGTCAATGCATCTTCTAAACTGGAAGCGCACCCCATGCCCAAGGGTAGATGAGCTAATCGAGCAATTTGGTGGAGCACACTTTTTATTAACTTTGGATCTGACCAAGGGATACTGGCAGGTACCCTTAACGCTGACTGCCAAGGAGACAGCTTTTTCATCACTGCAAGGTCTGTTCCGGTTTAGAATGCTGCCCTTTGGATTACACGGGGCTCCCATCACATTTCAATGCCTAGTCAACTGCCTGCTGTGACCGCACAAGGAGTATGTGGCTGCCTATCTTGACAACATCATCATCAACAGCAGATACTGGTTTACCCATTTAACCCAAGTACAAGCCGTGTTGACCAGTCTGCAGAAGGCAAGGCTGTTGGCCAACCCCAAGAAATGTTTAATACCTGGGGTATTTAATCAGGAATGGACAGATATAACCTCAACTGCAGAAGGTGGATGCCTTTGCCCAGGTCCCCAACCCGAACTCGAAAAAAGAGGTTCGTGCCTTCCTTGGACTGATTGGCTATTACCACCGGTTCATCCCTAATTTTGCAGAGGTGGCAGAGCCTGTTAACCAGTCTCCTCTGGAAGAGAGATCCCTACCGGATCCAGTGGTCATTGGACCTGGACCTGGCCTTCCAGTGTCTCAAGAAGGCCATGTGCCTTGAACACATCATGAGTAGCCCTGATTTCTGTCTACCATTTATTGTGCAAAACAATGCCTCTGAGGTGGGCCTTGGAGTCGCTCTGGCCCAGGAAGTTGAGGGTGAAGAACATCCTATAGCATTCATCAGCAGGAAACTGCTTCCTTGGGAAAAGCATTATGGATTGATCGAGAAGGAGGCCCTCATTGTCAAGTGGGTGCTCAAGACTTTTAAATACTAACTGCTCGGCTGTCCATTTTATGCTAATTATGGACCACCAACCCTTCAAGTGGCTAGCTCGGCATAAAGAGTCCAATGGCTGTATTATGCGGTGGTTCTTGAGTCCCCAACTCTATCTTTTCCAGGTCTGCCATAGCACTGGTCGGACTCACTTGAACGCATTTGCTTTTCCCTGGTGAGACAAGCACTCAATGAGGCATGCTTGAGCTGGGGAAGGGTGTGTGATGAGGTCTTAGATAGTGCTGGGGAGGAGTCTGCTGTATTGGTACATGTCGGTACCAATGACATAGGAAAATGTGGTAGGGAGGTTCTGGAGGCTAAATTTAGGCTTTTAGGTAGGAAGTTGAAATCCAGAACTTCCAGGGTAGCGTTCTCCGAAATGCTTCCCTTTGCACGTGCAGGACCCAAAAGGCAGGCAGAGCTCCGGAGACTCAATGTGTGGATGAGACAGTGGTGCAGAGATGAGGGTTTTGGATTTGTTAGGAACTGGGGAACATTATGGGGAAAGGAGGGCCTATTCCGAAGGGATGGGCTTCACCTTAACAGGGATGGAACCAGGCTGCTGGCATTAATCTTTAAAAAGGAGATAGAGCAGCTTTTAAACTAGATAATAGGGGAAAGCCGACAGTCGCCCAAGAGCGCATGGTTCAGAAGAATGTATCCTTGAAGGATACTACCAAAAGCTGAGAGGTTCCAAAAAAAGAGTAAAGTAGCCCAAATGTGCTCGAGTATGGAGCAGACAGAGCTTACAGATCCCAAATTACCCATGCCTACCAATAGCCAGATTAATATGAATAAAATACAGTCTCTAAAATGCTTGTATGCAAATGCTAGAAGTCTAAAAAATAAGATGGGAGAGTTAGAATATATAGCACTAAATGAGAGGTGAGATATGATTGTAATATCAGAGACATGGTGGAAGGAGGACAACCAGTGGGACACTGTGATACCTGGGTACAAACTATATCGTAATGAAAGAGCTGATCAAATTGGTGGAGGGGTTGCGCTCTATGTTAGAGAGGGCGTTGAGTTAGAAAGGATTAAAGTTTTGCAGGAAACAAAATTTGCTGTAGAATCTCTATGGATTGAAATTCCATGTAAAAAGGGGAAGTCAATGGCAGTGGGGGTGTACTATCGACCGCCTGGCCAAAATGAACAAATGGATGATGAAATGCTCAAAGAAATCAAGGAAGCTAACAAAAGTTACAGCGTAGTAATAATAATGGGTGATTTCAATTACCCCTGTATCAACTGGGTCAGTGTCACAGCAGGACATGCTAGGGAGATAAAGTTCCTAGATGAAATAAATGACTGCTTCTTGGAGCAGCTGGTTCATGAACCGACCAGAGGGGGAGCCATATTAGACCTAGTCCTTAGTGGAACACCAGATCTAGTGCAAGAGAAAAGGGTGTTGGGGCCACTTGGCAATAGTGATCATAGCATGATCGTGTTTGGTTAATTAGTGGAGGAGGGATAGTAAGGAAATCCACAGTACTACCTTTTAACTTTCGAAAGGGAGACTATGATAAAATGAGGAAAATACTTAAGAAAAAACTAAAGGGAGCAGTTGCAAAGGTTAAAGACTTACATCAACCTTGGGTGTTGTTTAAAAATACTATCTTGGAAGCCCAGACCAGCTGTATTCCACGCTTTAAGAAAAGTGGAAGGCAGTCCAAAAAACTGCCAGCATGGTTTAAAGGTGAGGTCAGAGAGGCTGTTGCCAAAAAAGCATCTTTCAGGAAATGGAAAAAAGAGCCAAACGACGAAACCTGGAAACAGCACAAGCACTGGCAAGTCAAATGCAAGGAATTGATAAAGCAGGCAAAAGGAGAATTTGAGAAGAAGCTTGCTGCGGAAGCAAAAACGCGAAATAAAGAGCTTTTCAAGTACATTCGTAGCAAAAAACCTGTGAGAGAGTCAGTTGGTCCATTAGATGATAGAGGGGTTAAAGGGGCACTAAGAGGTGACAAGGCGATAGCAGAGAGACTGAATGAATTCTTTGCTTCCGTCTTTACTGAGGAAGATGTAGGGATGTTATCCATGACTGAAGTGGTATTTAAAGGTGCGGAAGAATTGAAGGAAATATCGATACATCTGGAAGATGTATTACAACTATTAGATAAACTGAAGAGTAGCAAATCATCTGGGCCGGATGGTATACATCCAAGGGTGTTGAAAGAACTGAAATATGAGATTGCAGACCTGCTATTAGTAATCTGTGAATGTTCATTAAAATCATCTGTAATACCTGAAGACTGGAGGATCGCCAATGTAACGCCAATTTTTAAAAAGGGTTCCAGGGGTGATCAACGAAACTACAGACCGGTGAGCCTGACGTCAGTACCGGGAAAAATGATAGAAACCCTCATAAAGAACAAAATTACTCAGCATGTAGATAGTCATGGCCTAATGAGAGACAGCCAGCATGGCTTTAGACAAGGAAGATCTTGTCTTACTAATCTGTTTTTTTTTTTGAAGGTGTGAATAAACAGATGGACAAAGGTAAGTCGGTTGATATAGTGTATCTGGACTTTCAGAAAGCCTTTGACAAGGTCCCTCATCAGAGACTTTTGGCAAAACTAAAGAGTCATAGGATAGGAGGCAGTGTACTACTGTGGCTCAGGAACTAGTTAAAAGTTAGAAAGCAGAGGGTAGGGCTAAATGGCCAATTTTCCCAATGGAGAAAGGTGAATAGTGGTGTACCCCAGGGATCTGTGCTGGGTCCGCTGCTTTTTGAGATATTCATAAATGACTTGGAAAAGGGTATAACAAGTGAGGTTATCAAATTTGCAGATGACACAAAACTATTTAAAGTTGTTAAAACCCAAGAGGATTGTGGAAAATTGCAAGAGGATCTTGATAAACTGGAAGAATGGACATCAAAATGGCAGATGAAATTTAATGTGGACAAGTGCAAAGTTATGCACCTAGGGAAGAACAACCCAAACTATGGTTACACGATGCAAGGTTCCACAATAGGAACCACCACCCAGGAAAAAGATTTAGGCGTCATTGTGGATACCATGTTAAAACCCTCGGCCCAGTGTGCAGCGGCGGTCAAGAGAGCAAATAGAATGCTAGGTATCATAAGGAAAGGAATGGAAAATAAAACAAAAGATATTATAATGCCTCTATATCATTCAGTTGTGAGACTGCACCTTAAATTGTGTGCAATTCTGGTCGTCGTATCTTAAAAAGGACATAGGGTTATCAGAAAAGGTTCAGAGAAGAGCCCCCAAAATGGTAAAGGGGATGGAAGGATACTCCTATGAAGAAATGCTAAAAAGGTTAGGGCTTTTTAACCTGGAAAAGAGACAGCTGAGGGGGGAGATATGATAGAAGTCTATAAATTAATGAACGGAGTGGAACGGGTAAACGTAGATCGATTGTTTACGTTATCAGAATATAGAAAGACTAGGGGACATGCAATGAAGCTACAGGGTAAACTATTTAAGACTAATAAAAGAAAATATTTTTTCACTGAACGTGTAATCAAACTCTGGAATTTGTTACTGAAGGATGTAGTAAAGACTGTTAGTGTAGCTGGGTTTAAAAAAGGTTTGGAGAAGTTCCTGGAGGAAAGGTCCATAAATCATTATTAAGAAGGGACCCAGGATATCAATGTTTGACCCAGTACAAGCATTGTGGAACCTGTGTCTTTTGGGGAAACTGCTAGGTACGTATGACCTAGATTGGCCACTGTTGGAAACAGGATACTGGGCTTGATGGACCTTGGTCTGACCCATTATGGAATATCTTATGTTCTTATGATCTCGAGACTTGCCTTTCCCTCTCCAGAGGGATTATCAACAGGCCCCTTTAAAAGAGCCTGCAGTCCGGAGTTTGTTTGGGAGAGCGTGGCTCACAAGGAGAGGTTAAAAGCCAGCAGGCTGCAGAAGGGGGAGAGGCCCATGGAGCCAGGAATCCTTTCAAGTCAAGCCATACAAAGGTAGGAACTTTAACTGGGCTGGACGAAGGGGCAGGAGACCAGTTTTGTGAAGGTGTAACAAACTGGATCTGATTAAAAGTAAGTTTTGTTCTCCCTGAACTGCTGTTTTTTTGGTGGTTGAACAGAAAACTCCTTCCACTGCATTCCACACTACCATAATACCCAGTACTGGTGAGGGTTTAAATTGCTATTACCGAGATGATATCAGAATCAGAAATTGTTTTGTGCATCTTGAGTTCAGTGGGGAAATGCTCCCTGCACCATTGTTTGAAGAAGGATTATTTCTGAAGACCTATTTGTACTTTGGAGTGGGAGAGTAACCTAGTGGTTAGAATACTGGCTTGGTAAACAAGAGACCAGGGGTTGATTTTCCACTAGCACTCCTTGTGGCTTTGGCAAGTCACTTAACTCTCTATTGCCCCGGAAGAGTTTTCCCCCAGCTCCTCCCCCTCCAGTCTCCAACCCTACATCCTCTTGCATGCCTCCAACACGTACAGTGAAACATATCTGGAGTTCTTTCAATCCCATTTCCTCCGCCCCCCTGTCCAAGGCCCTTGCCACTTCTCTAAAGACTACTTGTAATTTGGACCCCCTCTCATCATCCTGGCTTTCTGATAACACCCTGGCGCTCAAACCAATTATCTTCTCTTTAATTAACAATAGCCTTGCTACTGGTGTCTTTCTCCATGCATGAAAAGAAGCCCATATTCGCCCCCATCTTAAAAAGCCTTCCTTAGACAAGTTTGTCCTGACTAATTACTGTCTAGGCTCGAACCTATCATTCCTCTCTAAACTGCTTGAGAAGCTCGTCTCTCAACAACTAGCCACCCAACTTGAACTTTCCATTGTTTTGCACCCCCGTCAGTCTGGATTTCGTACTGGTCATTCCACTGATACTATTCTTCTGTCTTTCTTAGTGAAGTTCACCATTCATTGGCCTGTGGGAATGTCACAATCAGTGTTTCACTTGATCTGTCTTCAGCATTCGACCTCGTCAATCACAATCGTCTCCTCTCTCGGTTGTACGACCTTGGGTTTCATGGGATAGTTCTTCAGTGGTTCACTTCTTTTCTATCACAGCGTCCCTTTCACATCATCAAGGGCACGTCTGTTTCCTCCTCTCACTCTCTTTCGTGTGGTGTTCCTCAGGGCTCCATACTAGCACCTGATCTTTTCAATATTTTTCTTTTGCCCCTAGCTCTTATGATCCAAAGGCTTGGCATTTCAACATACTTTTATGTAGACAACACTCTTGTTCTGTTTCACACGGATCCATTTCTGCCGGCTCTCTCCTCCTTGAATAGATGCATCACTCATGTTGAGGCCTGATTGTCTACCAATCACCTTCTACTTAACTCTGCTCATGTCTCCTATATTTCCCATGTTAACAATGAACACTGACAGAGAATGAGGGCTCATGTTTTAGTTTCTACGCCACTGGATGTCCCTTTATATGAGCTTGCATGAGATGAATGTTCCCACCCCATGCTTTCCTAAGGGGGACTTCTATATGGCCACTGGCATGGACGACTACATCAGGGATGTGTATGTTACTAAAATCAGGCGTTTCTCGACATGTTCTGACATGGATATCTTCAATTTAACCAAGATGTCCTTTCTATGATACCACTTTTTATGTTCAAAAATAAAAAGGGAGAACCACAAGCACAGTTTATAAATTAACACCAAAATAAAATCAGCTGTGGTTCTCACTTTTTCATTTAGCTCCTTGGTATGTGACCACCTTGCATCTCCTTTTGTTTTTGCAGAATATATATTTACATTTAATATTATTCTGGTTCAGTGTACAATGTCAGAAGTTGGTATGTTTTGCATTAGATTCCCAGGTTACATAATAAACATGATACAATTTTTGCTGCATAAAAACAGCATTGCAAAGTTTAAAAAAAAAAATATGGCCTGGGGATATATTGTTTCCTTTCTTCTTGAGGAATCCCTGATTGGTGTTATGAGTGAGAGGACCCTCTGATTCCTGACTAGAGCTCTGAGCAGACACTTCCATTTTGGCGGCCGGAAGGGTGGGGGGGGGGGGGAAGAAAGGGCACCAGCACATCTCTTGCTTCAGGCAGCAGATTGTCTTGAGTCACCCCTGACTGCAGTGCTAAGCTGCTGAGTGCCAACTACTGCTTCATTACCGTGAGTAACAGCAGGCAGCACTCAGCAGGTACCCACCACCTACGTGGTTTCAGCTTGTACCATGGCAGGGTTAAAGGGATGCAGGGACTGCCTTGATACATCTGTGCATTAGGGATTCCAGGTCCTGTCTCCTCCGACGTGCTTTTTCCTCCTTCCTCTCTTTGATGCGGGTTTGTTAAACTCACTGGTGGCCGCTACAGATTGTTCCTGGGTTACTGGTGTTATAGGATGGATTGGGAAGGAGGGGTGATGATGTGCTGGACTAGATGGGACTGTGGGAGAGAGGGATAATGGGCACAGATGGGGGAAATGATGGACTTGGGGAAGGAAAGGGCTGATGGAGGGGGTGCACTGGTCTGCTGGATATAGCGGGGTTCAAGGCCTGTAGGAAGGAAAATAGGGACACAGATGGGCAAATGGTGGACTTGAGGAAGGAGGGGGAATATGCTAGATATGATGGGTATATGGGAGGGAGAATAGGGACACAGATAGGGAGGTGCTCGACTTCAGGGAGAGGGATAGAGAAGTTGAAGAACAGAGACACAGATGAGGGTGATGTGGGATTACAGGGGTGGGATGAGGGGGGATAGGGACAACAATGGGATATGTTGGATCACCTGGGCAGGGAGTCTAGGGACACAGAGCGAGATAATTGAAATAGGAGGGAGACTAGGGGAACAGGGAGTGGATGCTGGATGTAAGACATTGGATAGAGGGAGGGGAGAGAAAGAAATAAGAAGCTGGACCAAGTGAAGAGGAGAAAAGGGAGATGCTGGACCTGGAGATGAGGAGATTCTGGGTATGGGGAGCTAATGAGAGGTTGGAGAAAGAGTGAGCAATAGGAATGCCAGGGAAAATTATAAGTAGATGCAGTAAAAATGAGGAAGATTGGGATCTGGTTTGTAAGAAGGGGGAGTGAAACCTGGATAGTGAAGCAGAAAAATGAATGGAAGAAAGCTGAAAGGAAGAGATCAATATCGGAGATGAATAAAGGGGGGGAAGTGAAGACAGGAAGAGACAGAAATTACAAATGAACAGGAGACCCTGGAGCAAGTTAAGAGACGATAGAAGAAAGCAGAAACTAGAGCCCTGGGATCAACATAAGAAGAAAACTAAAATGGTCAGATAACAAAAGTAGAAAAATAATTTTATTTTCTATTTATTGATTGGGATATATCAGTTTTTGGAATGTATATCTGCCAGGGGCTGGGTAATCTGTTAGCATGGAGTTTACTGTGTATGTAAGAATGTGTAGTTATTCTGGCTTGTTCAGTTTTCCTAATTGGTGTACTGATGCTCTAGAGATCACTGAAATATTTACAATATTACCTTTTTGTAGGTAGGGTTCTTGTGTGAGTTTTGGAAATTAGTGCTGGCATGGTAGGTCCTGGTTGACTTTTTTTTTTGTAGAGTTTTGTATTTCATAGTATTCTTGGTACTGAAAGGGTGTATGTTGCTGTTAGTGAAATGACAAAAAAATCAGGATTTTTTTTGTATTATGGAGAAATGTCCTGGCTTTGCCATGCACCCGTTGTTGGGGGAGGGGCAGGGGATTCTGTGGATGCAGAATATATGTTTGGATTTAATTCCATATGGAGGAGCATATATGTGTTGGGGGATTAAGAAAGGGACTGTAGCTTAGAGGGAGCTGAAGAGTGCAACCTTTTGTACCCCATCTACCCTATGTGGCCTACAGGACCTAAAGCTGTATGTCTGCGGTCACAGCAGATATTGTTGGGATGGGGTGGAGCAGGGGGTGGAACTCAAGGCAGCAACTGGTGGCAGGTTTTTCTCTTTCATAAAGTTGACAACCCTAATTGCATTGCATTTCAATGATAGCTTATAGTGAGATAATTATTATTATTCAGTGACCTAATATGTTAAAAATATTAATACATGCAAATGCAGTAGCTCACATTAGTAACTCTAGGGGGTATGTTTACTAAGCAGTCTTAACGTGCGCTCGGCGATAGTGTGCAGGCTGCCATAAAAAGGAGTGGTCGTTTCGGTCTTAAAGTAGCAAAACAGGATTATCGTGCAATAACGCGCTGCGCACATTATCGGGCGAGACGCCACTAAGCACGTTAACGCGCGGTAATCTTAAGTAGGCGCGCTGACATCTAAACACAGAAACAGAAGTGTAACACAATGGTTAATACACTGACTGATGGTACTGGGGACATGAGTTTGATCCCCCAGCGTGCCTAATGAACAAGGTTGGCTGAGGCATCTCCCTTTATGTTTAAGTAGTGCTTTTTGAGGCATTGTAGTTTTATGTTAATTAGTGCTGCCAGCAAACACAACCTCACAGTGGCGTAACCTAAGATGCCTCATAAGGCACCCTATAAGGCACTCCAGAGGGCACATTATAAAGTGCACTGTCCGCCAAGACACCCTACAATGTCCCCTATAGGACACCTTATAAGGCGCTTTATAGGGCGCCCTATAAGGTACCTTATGGGGCGCCTTATGAGGCACCTTAAGGTTACAGTACTCTGAGGGTGTTTTTGCTGGCAGCACTAATGTACATTAAAAATAGACAATGCCTTGGACAGCCCTATCAAATAACCCCACTGTGGGCTAGAACCCATGACCTCTGGCTCCACAGGCAGTGAAGTAACCAGTGGGCTACAGCTCTACAGCTGCTAATGAACCCCTGGCTGGCTACAGAAGGAC
Source organism: Ichthyophis bannanicus (assembly GCA_033557465.1). Taxonomy (NCBI): domain Eukaryota; kingdom Metazoa; phylum Chordata; class Amphibia; order Gymnophiona; family Ichthyophiidae; genus Ichthyophis; species Ichthyophis bannanicus. The sequence goes on from CM066031.1 coordinate 671,043,433, forward strand.
TGCACGTCACCACACAAACAGTCTGCTGTGGCTACCAGGATAGGGGCAACCCACCCGTACCCATGATGCACAGCACATGCATATCAGCAGTCTACAGATGATCACAAGATGGGGTATGCACTCCACAGCACCTTAGCCTGGTAGGGGGTGCCGACGGTGTGTGTTAATGGCACAGAGTAGCTACAGACCGTCACATTGCGTGGGTATTGTGCTCACCCTGAGGGTGAGGTGGGGCGGCCAGCACCAGGTCCGCAGCACCTTCAATGGCTGAAATAGGCCATGTTGCAGGTACCCATCAGTGCCAGTGTGTGTGATACATAGTTCCTGCAAACACACCTAGGATACATTAGTGTCTATCTGAAGTTGTCAATCAAGTCTGGCCCTTATGGGCTATGTTGCACCCAGAATAGTGCATATTCTGTCTTCATGCCATGGTAACATGATGTAAGTGAAGGGGGGTGTTTGGACCCATAGGCGGATTATGTATCACCACCCAACCCACCCTCTGTGGCTCAGGGTGGGAGACAGGATTCCCCCACAACAGATCCACATTCTACCTCCCTGCAACAGTGGCAGTAGAGGGGGGCCATCAACTCCAGTCATGCTGGGGAACCTTCACCCTACAGGGCAGCCAATGTAGAGCTGTACACATCCCTAAGGCAATGGCAGGAAGACAGTAGGCCTGGAAATGCTCAGCTGCCCCCCACCATGATCTGACATTCACCAGCAGCAAGCACAGTGAGTCACCAGCCACTGCACCCTGCAAGGTGTTCCAGTCATACACATATAACTTCAGACAGTCTGCTAGCTAGTCCACAGCGCATGATCCTGGAGGAGATGTGTGCACCCAAAAGCTGGGATGTGAGCACACCCACCAAGCAGATAAGTCGGTGATTAGGCCCCAGAGAAGAGAACTCATATATTTCACTGAAGAGAAATACAATATAGCACTATAGGGGAGCCTAGCCATGCCGTGGTCACTGCTCAGTCAGGGTGAGAGTGACCTCCCAGCAGGACATGCTGTGGCCACCCTGTCGGTGCAGGTCGTGGCCGGGCACTACAATGTCCGAGCCATTGCCCTGTGCTGATGCATCCAGGCCAGGCCACCCTATCCAGGCTATACCCACAGTACCTTGCTCCTCATTATGCACATTGGCAGGCCAATACTGGCAACGGTGTTAGCAGTGTGGGCTGAGGAAGGTGTTAGCAGCCACCACACACTGGATAGACAGACACACACTCCCCACACCTATGACAGCATTGTGCAACTATAGAGGTGTTTGGCAGCCCTGGCCACCGCACCAGTCCTGGGCACAGTGCAGGCATGGCTATGGTACACAGTACTGTTGGGGTCACTCCCCAGGGTGGTAAACACTGTCAGACACCAGGCCTGAAGCACACTCCACAGACATCAGAAAGGTTGCTATGATGCAGCTCAATCAGCAAATTGTGCTTAACTTAGGAATTGCTATCTGCCAGTAATCATAGCAACCTTTTGATAGCTGTGCACCGTATTCCCAGGTTTAGGGTGGCATTGCTAAGGTATGCAGGTGCTAGTATTGGGAGATGCATGCAGGGCCCAACATCCTGCCTCTCTAGGAGGCATTGGATAATGGAGCCTGTGGGTGCGGGTGTGTCTGCCCCTATTGGCTGCTGCTTTAGGGCAGAGGTGCCCAACTCCAGTCCTGGTGGGCCAAATACTGTTCGGGTTTTCATGCTGTCCCTAATGAATATGCATGAGATACATCTGCATACCATGGGGGCGGTGCATAGAAATGTAGCACAGCCATATTTATTAGAGGCAGCATGGAACCTGAATGGTGTTTGGCCCTCCAGGACTGCATTTGGGAGACTCTGCTTTAGGTAATGCGCATGTTTATGGTGTCTGTGCTCTGTAGGGTAAAATGTAGGTGTTTTGGGCATGTTTACGTCATCTGCAATAAAGGTTCTGTCTGTATTAGCACATTTTAGTAGTGGGTAAAATATGGGGACTGGGTTGGCAGGAACCACAGCTGGGACTTCAACCTGTGACCTTCTGCACCTGAACACACTGGCTGTGTGCACTGCACCACTGTGTTGCCACAGAGACAGTGCATTCCCTGGGGATACCATGACTTTTTGTCAGACAGAGCCTGTCTGTTGCAGTGCATGGCACCCACCTACACAGGGCTAGGCCATGGTCTGCTGTGGGCAGCAGCCACTGGCCCCTCCACCACCAGTACCCCTCTGCCACCATGCTGACATGCCCTTCTGCTGGTGGTGCTAGTGGTGCGTGATCTCAGGCCATCCAGTGTGCGGGTAGGTGGCTGCCTATGGTGCAGGTTCTGGGGTAGGGGTGCCTGCATAGCTGTCCATGCTTCCCCCCAGCGCTGCCTGCCAATGTTCTGTGCCCTTGGCGGTACCTGCTGGGTACTATCCCCTGTGACACTGTGGGAGACACACTCGTGCCCATGTTGGGTCCTCATCAGTTGCTGTCTGGCTGCTCTACTGTTTCAGCATTCCCATGGGCCACCTAGGCATCATCCTAGTCCGCACTGTGGCCCAGCTGCACCACAGCATGTGCCGCCTGCAGCCCTCCGTGTCCCCTTTTCCAGCATCTGTCCAGTTGCCCATTCCGATATGCCCGCCCTGCTGTTGCGGAACATGTGCATGCCATAGGAAACCTGTCCAATGGAGAGGGAAAACCCTGATCAGCGCAGTTTCACTGTGGGCTCATTCACCTTGTATGGGGACGGAGCATAGACCCTTCCAAAATTCATATCTTTTTTTTGGAGCTTTCTTGGGAGTGTTTTTTGATGTTTCCCATTAATATCACTATTGGCCAGCTTGGTTATGTTTTTTTTCCATTTTCGTCAGGTCATTTTCAATGTTTATTTGTCCTTTTGTTCCGTGCACATGTATCACACTTATTACTTTATGTAGGTTTCCCAGGTTTTGCTGTACATTGCTGACGGAAATGGTTTCTTTTCCCTTTAAATCTGCTCTAACATGAGGGTTTCACTGGCGTTAGTTTTCAGCCCCGGATTCCACGGCGTTAGTGTGCAGGAAGCCTCTCCCTCCCACTCTCCGCCCATTGACCCTCTCTCTCCTCCCCTGGGGAGCCTTCCTCCACCTTCCAGGAGCCTTTCTCCGCCCTCAGCGCTCATTTGCGCCGCTGCGCGCGTTACCGCGCGCTAAGGTACCTTAGCGCCTGGTAACGCACCTTCATCGGGCGATAAGGTACCTTATCGCCCGATAACGTCGCCGGGCGCACGTTAAGACTGCTTAGTAAACATACCCCTAGGTGTTAGCTTCTTAAGTTTAATGAGGCAGTACTGAATATCAGCACTGTCCTGATAAACTAAAAAGGCAACCCCAGGAATGTCCTATGGGCTGCCTTTCCTTAAATTTATTCAGTTAGAGGGTGTGATGGAGAGAGATTTTCAAAACCAGATAACTTATAAGGTTACTGGGGATAACTTCTGAATATTGCTACAAGACCTAATTGAACATTCAGAATATCTCTATATATTTAACTGGCTGCCCCACCAGATGTAAGTTCCTAAAATATGCTACCACCATCTCTGAAACATCTTCATCTCATTATTCTTTGATGCAGTGACTCACCTGGTTTGTTATATGCCCCTTTCTTCTGTTCCTCCAAATGGTTTTGATGCGCAGAAAGACCTTTACCTAGGGCATTACTAGGTCATTAATGCGTAGCAGGAGTTTAATTGCCTGAAGCTGAAACTTGGTGCCAGGCTTTCATCCATAAATGAGCCTACGGAGATGCCACATAGGTGCATGCTTACTGCAATTATGCATTTTCCTAAGACACAGTGCTGCTCCCATATGCTAGGAATTATTTCAAGATACACTCTAGAGCAGTGGTTCTCAACCCAGTCCTCGGGACCCTCAGGCCAGTTAGGTTTTCAGGATATCCATAATGAATATGCATGAGAGAGATCTGCATACAATGGAAGCAGTGCATGCAGATCTATCTCATGCATATTTATTGTGGATATCCTGAAAACCTGACTGGCCTGGGAGTCCCAGAGGACCACTGCTCTAGAACTTCATGAGTTGATTTCCAGTTGCTGGATGCTCTCTATATAAGTATTACTGAGCAGTATTATAGATAATGATATAATTGAATATGATTTGGATAACTCTCTGTGGGCTTAGAAATGCCATTTCAACAAATATTAATGACTAAAGTGATTCAAAATGTGGTCCTAGCAGTATAATCACATTAAAAAAGACAGCAAACGTTACAATTCAGCATTCGTTTTTATTCTTCCTTTTTTATTGGATTCTTCATATACTAGAAGCCTTTCCCAGATGCTAAAGTGTGAATACATTGCCAGGATGTGCTAATGCGAATGGCTTTGAGAATATGGTAAAGTCTAGAGGTTAATAAAAACCCATCAGCTTCACAGTGTTTCCCAAATAAACAGAATGAAGGAGCAGATAGTTTTCTCAACCATCAAATGTTTCACTGATTCACTTGGTGTTTGTTTCTGAGGTATATTTTATCCCATTTGGAGGGACTGTGAAAGGAAATGTGCTTGCCTTTTGGGACAGGAAGAATAAGATTCCTGCTGAGATGTTAGATTCATTTTTATGGTGATGCAGAAGTCAGGGAAGGGCTGTTAAAGGATGGCCTCATGCCATAGGGTGGAGGTTTGTTTTGGTATCCTTTTAGAGTCTGCAGGTGTTTGGCATGGGCTGCAGGACGGGCCAGCTGTGGTATCTCACAGCTGATATTTCCCTCCCAATATTCCTCCAGAGTGATGCATCATAGTAATGCCTTACACCTGATGTGCTCTACTTGTGCGGTAGAAATTTAAGCATCCTGCTTGGTAATATGTTTTGATTTCCTCCTTTTTTTATTTTATTTTATTTTTTTTGCTAGCTCTCAGCAATTAGCTTGATACATAGCATTGCTGTTTTAGTCTGGTTAAAAGTAAAGCAGCATTGCAATAGTGCTTTGTGGCCAGGTATGAATGAGCTATGTTTTAGGCTGCATCCCACTCCACTCTCTTTCCTGTAAGCCACCACCTAGTCTGAGATATAAAACCTTAGGGCCCGATATTCAAAGGGATTAGCATGGTTAGTTTATCTGCTAACTGTTTTAATCCGCTTGTTTGGAATATTCAGCAACACTAACGTGATTATTGTTGCTGAATATCTGTGAGTGCGCCCAGGACCGGTGCAACCCACTGCAAACTGTGCACTCACACAGGGCAGCAGTCACAGGAAGGTGGCACAGTAAGCCGACCGGGCCCAGCTGTAGGATGAATGGCAACAAGAAATGGACAGAGGAGAGGCAGAACAAAAAGCAGCTTTGGGGTTTTGGAGCCCATGTGCATGCAGCATTTTTGATGCATCCCTGCCCCTCAGTAACAAGAAGTTGCATCAGAGGAAGTGGGGATACGTCAGACATGCAGCAAACACATGGACTTCAAAGACCCATGTGCTTTCTTCTTTTTCAAATTTGTACCAGTAAAAAGTTAACGTCATTAAAGAAAAGTGGAATCAAGGCCAGGCAAGGTGAGGTGGGAGCCATTGGAACCAAGTGAGGCTTGGCTATGTTACTGTATTCAGAATAGCAGGAAGTAGGTCCTTTAGCTATTCTTCTGTGGAGAGATGGCAAAGGCTGCACTGGGAAGATTTCTGAGAGGCACTAGGGAGCAAAATAGCAAGTCCCACTGCATTCTTCATAGGCCAAGGACAGTGCTGAACTTGGCCATGTGAATTAACTGAGGTTATCTATCCTGTTATTTTATATTATTTCCTGCTTGTTGTTCCCTCAGAGCCTTTGCCTTAATAGAATCTGCAACTTTTAATTTCTATTTCATTATTCCACATAGGTGGTGGAATTTCTGTAGACAGTATATTTTATTTCACAAAATAAAAATAAAGTGAGCTCAGTCAGCTCCTGTCTTTTAGATTTTTGGGATGGAGGGGAAGTCTGTGTTCTGCTCACGATTGGATTTCAGAGAAAGAGTATGTAAAATGCACCTGAGCTGTGGAGTAGCCAATTTGAAAGCAGTAATTAGGGAACCTGAAATTGTGTATGTTGTGCACTCGCTGAGACTTTTTTTTTCTCAGTGGTTGCACCCATAATTACTTTACACAGAGGGCTTCATTTTTATTCTTGAATGGAATTTTCTTGAACTTAGAATATGGTAGTGCCCACTCTTTTCTCTCTAGTTCCTACCTTCAGTTTATCTAGGAAAAAAGAACTAAAATTAAACAGACACATAATGTGTTATCTTTTTATTGCACTAACTGGTAAAGTGTGTTCACCTTTATTTCTGCAAATTCAAGTGGACTACTATGGCCGCCATCCTACTTTATTTAAGAAAATGAATCATGAGGCTCAGAAGCAGACTTTGCATAGACACTTTCAAAACTATTTTTATCTATAATGGCACTGGGTCATTACACAGGGAAAGGGATGGAAGACCATCAAAGCTTAAACGATCTTCCCACTCGGACACATTTTTTCTTGGACCAACCAGATGTATAGGAAAGGACATACTTTATCAGTAAAGTTAAGACAGATCCCAGAGTTATTGATGACATGTATAAACCTTATAGACTAACCAGCTTACTAGAGGCATGAATCTTTGAGGGCAAGAGTTCACTGTGATGTAGACTCTTAACCTGGAAAGTTCATATGTCAATAAATTGCTTAGTGTAAAAGATGCCACCTGCCTCTATCATTTTTGCTTCTCCAGACTAACACGGTTACCATCTCAGAATTTTGAGTATGTTGGGACAAAAGGGAGGCTTGTGAAGGGCTCCATTGGAATCTATATGGTTGGGGATAGATTGGGGGGGGGACGGACAGCACAGTAATCATTTGCACAGAGCAGCAAAAAAGGTAACGCCAGACCTGGATGCGCCGCTGCATGCCCCAGTGCTAATCGATGAGCGTTGGAGCATTCTGGGGGCGAAGCAGGGGCAGCACTCGGCGATAACGAGCCACTGCCTGTTTATCGTAAAGTGGTGAAAGTCAGGCGCAGTAAAGGCTGGCCTGTCTTATGCTGCTGGAGCTAACCAGGCAGTGGCTGAATATTGCGGCTGTCTGGTAGGCTTCATCTCTGTCCATACAATCCGGATATGGCCCTGGAATTGAATATCTGGGTCTAATATTCAGAGGTGGGGGCTAGCTGCTTTAGCAGCCACTGCTGAATATCGATCCTTTAGTATATTTTATTTCCAATCTGTACTGGAGACATCAGAAGTGATGCAAAAGGAGAACAAACCGAGACTCTAACTTTTGAGTTTTGGTTGCAGTTCTAACCATAGCCCTGGCTGTCAGACCGGCTAGGCCAGTTTAACCATCTTAGAACAAATATAAAGCGAACCGGGTGCCCCAAGCAGGCATTTTCCTGAGTCCTGGCTTCCCAGCACCATTCCGTCTATGTAGTCCAGCCACGGATGGGTTCTGCTGCCGACTAGTAGCTTCTCTTTCCTGGTCCTTTTCTCCTCCTGGCTTCGCAGTCTTCCTTCTCTTCTTAGGCCAACCATCCCTATCCATGCTTTGCTTTCAATTCTCTGACTCTTGCCAAGCTCCACATGGAAAGTCCCTTTGCATGCTTACGGCCTGCCTTTTTCCCTAGGTTAACACTGCCATTTTTCCCATCACTGCCTGTTCCCATGCTCACTGGTGAAATGTAGTGTGGCTACAAATGATATCTCACAGCACGTGATTACTACGATGTGCTCAGCTCATATGAGAAAACTATTATCTTAACGAAATATGAAATGAAATAAATACATTTCTTATGGTTGAAAGACAGTAAATATTGATTCTTCTGTTTTTTCCCTATAGTACATACTGTTTTTTCCTGTGTTTTGTTTTTTTAGTCATTTTAACAGGTTATGTAAAAATGATATTTTTGTTAAATTTATTTTATTTGAAAATCCTCAAATGACATTGTATAAGAACATAAGAACATAAGATATGCCATACTGGGTCAGACCAAGGTCCATCAAGCCCAGTATTCTGTTTCCAACAGTGGCCAATCTAAGTCATATGTACCTAGCAGTTTCCTCAAGGGACACAGGTTCCACAGTGCTTGTAGTGGTTCAAGCATTGATATCCTGGGTCCCTTCTTAATAATGGTTTATGGACCTTTCCTCCAGGAACTTGTCCAAACCTTTTTTAAACCCAGCTACACTAACAGCCTTTACTACATCCTCCGGTAACAAATTCCAGAGTTTGAAAACACGTTGAGCGAAAAAATATTTTCTTTTACTAGTCTTAAATAGTTTACCCTGTAGCTTCATTGCATGTCCCCTAGTCTTTCTATATTCTGATAAGGTAAACAATCGATCTACGTTTACCCGTTCCACTCTGTTCATTAATTTATAGACTTCTATCATATCTCCTCTCAGCCGTCTCTTTTCCAGGTTAAAGAGCCCTAACCTTTTTAGCCTTTCTTCATAGGAGTATCCTTCCATCCCCTTTACCATTTTGGTGGCTCTTCTCTGAACCTTTTCTAAAATCGCTATATCCTTTTTAAGATACGGCGACCAGAATTGCACACAATATTCAAGGTGCGGTCTCACCATGGAACGATATAGAGGCATTATAATATCTTTTGTTTTATTTTCCATTCCTTTGTTATCATACCTAGCATTCTATTTGCTCTCTTGGCCGTTGCTGCACACTGGGCCGAGGGTTTTAACATGGTATCCACAATGACGCCTAAATCTTTTTCCTGGGTGGTAGTTCCTAATGTGGAACCTTGCATCGTGTAACCATAGTTTGGGTTGTTCTTCCCTAGGTACATAACCTTGCACTTGTCCACATTAAATTTCATCTGCCATTTTGATGCCCAGTCTTCCAATTTATCAAGATCCTCTTGCAGTTTTCCACAATCCTCTTGGGTTTTAACAACTTTAAATAGTTTTGTGTCATCTGCAAATTTGATAACCTCACTCGTTATTCCACTTTCCAGGTCATTTATGAATATGTCAAAAAGCAGCGGACCCAGCACAGATCCCTGGGGTACACCACTATTCACCTTTCTCCATTGGGAAAATTGGCCATTTAGCCCTACCCTCTGCTTTCTATCTTTTAACCAGTTCCTGATCCACAATAGTACACTGCCTCCTATCCCATGACTCTTTAGTTTTGACAAAAGTCTCTCATGAGGGACCTTGTCAAAGGCTTTCTGAAAGTCCAGATACACAATATCAACCGACTCACCTTTGTCCACCTGATTATTCACTCCTTCAAAAAAACATAACAGATTAGTAAGACAAGATCTTCCTTGTCTAAAGCCATGTTGGCTGTCTCCCATTAAATCATGACTATCTACATGCTGAGTAATTTTATTCTTTATGATGGTTTCTACCATTTTTCCCGGTACTGACGTCAGGCTCACCGGTCTGTAGTTTCCCGGATCACCCCTGGAACCCTTTTTAAAAATTGGTGTTACATTGGCGATCCTCCAATCTTCAGGTATTAGAGATGATTTTAATGATAGTTCACAGATTACTAATAGCAGGTCTGCAATCTCATATTTCAGTTCTTTCAACACACTTGGATGTATACCATCCGGCCCAGGTGATTTGCTACTCTTCAGTTTATCTAATAGTTGTAATACATCTTTCCGATGTATCGATATTTCCTTCAATTCTTCCGCACCTTTAAATACCACTTCAGTCATGGGTAACATCCCTACATCTTCCTCAGTAAAGACCGAAGCAAAGAATTCATTCAGTCTCTCCGCTAACAACTGTTGTAGTTGTTATGGAAGGACAGACTAGATAGGCCATGTGGTCTAGATAGGCCATGTGGACTAGATAGGCCATGTGGTCTTTTTCTGTCGTCATATTTCTATGTTTCTATAGTAGTGGATCCGTGGAATAGTCTCCCAGTGGAGGTGGTAGAGATGAGGACAGTAACTGAATTCAAGAAAGCATGGGACCAACACAGAGGATCTCTAAAGGCAAAAAGTGGACTGTTGTAGTTGTTATGGAAGGACAGACTAGATAGGCCATGTGGTCTTTTTCTGTCGTCATATTTCTATGTTTCTATGTTTCTATGTTTCTATCGCCTTGTCGCCTCTTAGTGCTCCTTTAACCCCTTTATCATCTAATGGACCAACTGACTCTCTCACAGGTTTTTTGCTACGAATGTACTTGAAAAGGTCTTTACTTCGCGTTTTTGCTTCAGCAGCAAGCTTCTTCTCAAATTCTCCCTTTGCCTGCCTTATCAATGCCTTGCATTTGACTTGCCAGTGCTTGTGTTGTTTCCAGGTTTCGTCGTTTGGCTCTTTTTTCCATTTCCTGAAAGATGCTTTTTTGGCAACAACAGCCTCTCTGACCTCACCTTTAAATCATGCTGGCAGTTTTTTGGACTTCCTTCCACTTTTCTTAAAGCGTGGAATACAGCTGGTCTGGGCTTCCAAGATAGTATTTTTCAACAACAGCCAAGCCTGATGTACGTCTTTAACCTTTGCAACTGCTCCTTTTAGTTTTTTCTTAACTGTTTTCCTCATTTTATCATAGTCTCCCTTTCGAAAGTTAAAAGGTAGTGCTGTGGATTTCCTTACTATCCCTCCTCCACTAATTAAATCAAAGGCAATCATGCTATGATCACTATTGCCAAGTGGCCCCAACAACCTTATCTCTTGCACTAGATCTGGTGTTCCACTAAGGACTAAGTCTAATATGGCTTCCCCTCTGGTTGGTTCATGAACCAGCTGCTCCAAGAAGCAGTCATTAATTTCATCTAGGAACTTTATCTCCCTAGCATGTCCTGACGTGACACTGAGCAAGAGTGTTGATGACACAGGCGCTTTTATTGGGATCCCCAACGCGTTTCGGCAGTTTGCCTTCCTCAGGGGGTTATAAAAACTTACAAATATAAAATAAACACAATATATTAAAAACAAGTTCACTACTCGAGTGGAATTATTTAAATTCTTTCGGAAGCTTAGGATTATGGATTTTTTTCCACAGTGCACAAGATAACACACCAGATCCCTCAGTTATTAAGAGACCCTCCTCCTGGATGCCTCCATCCAATGTCAATCCACTGCTCATAGCATATGAGAAGGCGGTATTATCAAAAGTTGACCAGTTATATCAAAAGAAAAGCAAAGTTTATTACAATTTTACAAAGGAGGAGAAATCTGCTATTCGGGACCTCCGTGGTAATAATTTCATCATAATCAAGCCAGCAGACAAGGGCGGAGCGTTAGTTGTACAGAATCGCGCATCATATGTCACTGAAGTCCTACGTCAACTTAATGATAGTCAATTTTACCTAAAAATCTATGACGATCCCACACACAACATACAACAACGGATAGATACACTTCTTTATATACGTCAGGAAGCAGGTTACTTAACACCTAAAGAGAAAGCCTTCCTAACAGTTTTGCATCCAATCATTCCGACAATATATATGATCCCCAAGATCCATAAGTCTTTACATAATCCACCAGGACGTCCGATAGTCTCCGCCCTTGGATCACTTCTCGAACCTATTTCAAAATTCCTCGATGTTTTCCTGAGACCTTTTGTCACTAAAATTGATTCGTACGTTCAAGATTCTACGCACATCATTAATATTTTACATGATTTTCCACATTATCACAACCAATTGCTTTTAGTTACCTTAGACATCAACTCCCTCTATACCAATATCCCCCAAAAAGAGGCCTTAGATGTTCTAGCAGATACTCTCATTCAGAGACCAAAACCCATCCGTACACCTACATTTTTTCTGACACAACTGGCAACCATAGCAATGACTGAGAACTATTTCGCTTTTAAGGGCATTTTCTACAAACAGATCAAGGGGGTGGCCATGGGGTCTTCTATGGCCCCAGATGTCGCCAATTTATACGTGGCAGATTTCGAAAGAAAGTATTTAAAAACACATCCATTTCAATCCAACATCCGACTCTGGAGGAGATATATTGATGATATCTTAGTTATATGGGAGGGCACTGAACAAACACTTTTAGTATTTTTTGAGTGGCTCAACACACTGGACTCTAACCTTCAATTTGATGGTACATTTAGCAATAATCAAATATCATATTTGGATATTAAAATTAAAAAAGGAGAAACAGGATTCCTGACGGAACTCTATCGGAAACCCACAGACAGAAACACATTGTTACAGTATAACAGCTTCCACAATGCGTCCTTGAAAAACAACTTGCCAATAAGTCAATTCCTCAGAGTCAGGAGACTCTGTACCATGGAAGAGGATTTCAAGAGACACGCAATAGATATGCAACATAGATTTCAACAGCGAGGTTATCCCAAACGTTACATTAAGGAGGCGTACTATAGAGCAAGCACCACAGATAGGGCATCATTGCTACATAAAAAAGAATGTGCAAAACAAGACAGAATTGTGTGCTCTTTGACCTTCACTAACTATACCAAAGATATAACTAACATCTTAAGGCAACAATGGGATCTACTTTCACCTCTATTACCTTTCGTAAATAAGAGTGTTATGGTAGCACACAAACGGAACCCAAACCTGTCTGATTTGCTAGTATCATCTGCCCTTCCGCTGCACAGACCTACTCCGACACTAAAGGGCCATTTCAAGTGTGGCGGATGCTCAGTCTGCACTCATGTTATCACAACAAAAGAGGTATTTACCCACCCAGTTACACATCATAAAATATATTTACAGTCTTTCTCTAACTGCAAAACCGAGCATGTTATCTACGTAATAATCTGTCCCTGTAATCTACTTTATGTAGGGAAAACCAAAAGACAAGTGCGTACCAGAATAGTGGAACATAGGAGTTGTATTCATAGAGGAATACCCGATAAGCCCTTAGTAGCCCATTGGAAAGAAAAAAAACCATACCATTAGTGATCTAAAATATTCAGTGCTGAGAGTAGTTACACCAAATTGGAGAGGAGGAGATATAGATAAGGCATTACTGAAACTGGAACAACGGTATATTTATGAATTAGACAATTTGGAGCCTAAGGGGTTAAATCAAGAATTTGACCTTTCGGTTTTTTTGTAAACTGGTTTTTGCAATTATAAAGTAATTATAGATGTCCCATACATCTCCCATTCAAGATTACCCCAGTAATTGATTCCACATAACATGTGTTTACCACTCTTTCCTGATTTCCAGGTATTGTTTATTAAATAGTAAGCTTGGCAACCATTCCATACTACTGATGTATTGCTCTATTTTATTTCTAGGGCACTTTCCCTGTGACATGGTCTATACACTGTTTTCAATATCCACACACATTGCCTCTGTGAAGGCAACTCTGCTCTGTAATTTGATGCTTGCCACGCCCCCTTTTTTGGCGCGAGGTTCAGCATCTTGAAATACTCAGTTTCAAACTCAGCTGTCCATTTGCAATTTTCTCGGAGTTAGTGCTGGTATCATACTCACTCTGGTTGGTAAGTATTCAATCCTCCCGATTCATTTTACCTTTCTGTAAGCATTTAATTAATCACATTTTGCCATAATAATCCACTTTATTTGTTTCATCATCACCTTGTTTCTTCCCATTGCACATTCGCCCTAAGAAAATGTATGTACTCACCATGTCTTCGGAATAGCGGCAGGAGCCCCATAATACTTTTAACTTGACCCTCTGAGCCGCGATTTTCGCATGGAAATGTCAGGACTTAACATTTAGGAATACCTCTATTTCAAATCCTTAGTTTTTTGGATGGGCATTTGCAATACCATTTCTCCTAACACAATTAGTTTTGTGTTTTTACTTCAACCGCACAGTTTTCCGACATCGGGGATGTTGACTCGGTTAGGCAGTTCTTTTGCATCAAAGGGCTTGCTCTATATATATTTTTCTCTCTATAAGTGCAGTACATTTCTTTAAACTAGGAGAATACACCGGTTTTCACTTTTTTACCATTATCAAACCCGGTTCTGCAGGTCTCTTGTACTGGAGGGCTTGTTGTATATTTCTTTCTACACAATACAGTACATTTGTATAAACTAGCAAAGTTCACCATTTACATTGCGTTTAACTATCGTCGTTCTTCCTTACTAGTTACATTGATTTTTTTACTATATCATCCCATCACTGCTGTAATCTGACATATGGGATCGTGACTACTATATAAAAGATTCTTCTTGGGGCTGTGAGTATCGTTTTATGTTTCAATCTATTTTATTAGCATTTTGGTAACCCAAACCACTACCAGTACAGTTATCAAACACTTCAACAATTCAACAAAGCAGTAATGAACATTAGAAAAACAGTGCGAAATAATAAATACAGTATAAAACAGTAGAAATCGCCGGCATGCCAGCACAAAAGCTCGCTGTGTCATATAAGTGAAAGCCAATAATACATAGGAAAATTGCATAAGAGTCTCTAAAAAGATCAAGTCAGCTCAAAGGAAACCACAAAAGAGAGAAAACAAAGCGCGCCAATGATCATCTGCAAGCACCCCGGCACATAAGTAACAACACGTGGTCAGTACTGCACACTAATCACCTCTGTACGCTCCCCCCCCCCCCCCAGGGCAAACAAGCAGACAAGTAAACCCATAAGGGGGTACCACCCGGAGTGCCAAGCTGTGGAAAGTAGGAAAGAACCCACGAGCTCGGGGTGGACTCTGCTCCCAAGCCCGTCAACGCCGATGATCGGCACTCAGGGGACCCCCCTCACCCCCTCCCTCCCTCCCTGATCCCCCTCCCCCCCGCCCCCCCTAGCTGCACCTACACTACCCCCTCCCCCCTCCCCCCCTAGAGCTACAAAGCAATCCAATGTATAGGGTTTACATACACCTAAGGGTAGGTCGCTGGCTGTCTGGGAACATAGAAAATGAAAATTAGAAATAAAGAATTAAAATAAAGTGAAGACCCTCCCGGAATGGGACAGGGTCTCAAGGCATACTGAGAATCCTACTACGTTCGTTCCAGGTTAAAGATTGTAGATGGGGTCCCCAACACTCTAAGAAGCACCACCAACGCCGCGCCACCCCACTAGCACGCATCTTTTCCATGAGCAGGACTCTGTGTAAACGAACTCTCCACAGACCGCAGGTCGGCCCCTGCCCTGCCAGCCACTGTTGCAGCACCATCGCGCGAGCAGTCACCAGCACTAAACGCATCCAACGGAGCCTCATAGATCCTAATTCAGTCTCCCACGAGTCCTCCCAAATATCCAACACCAGGTTCGCAGCAGTCAAAAGTATAGTCCGCTGTAAGCAAGTCGTCAAGTAACCCAGTACCTGTGTCCAAAAAACTTGGACCCGCGGACAGCCCCAGAACATATGACCCAACGTCGCCCTAGGCTCCGCACAGCGAGGGCTACAAGAGGAATCGCCTACTCCGGCCCGCCAAGCCCTAGCAGGAGCAAAATACAGGCGGCGGATTATTTTATATTGGGTGTCGCGGTGAAGCACCAACACACTCAGGGAGGGAATACCGGCTAAACCACATAGGATCCCCTCAGTCGTAATCTCTTCACCGAGCTCCGCTGTCCATGCCGCAGCCAACGCATTTACAGCGAGAGGCGGGACCGCCTCCCACAGCATCTTATATAACCAAGATACCCGTGTCCCAGCCTCACCCCCCAAGATCGCCAGTTCAAGAGTGGAACAGATCTCCCCCTTCAAAGATGTCGCGGGGATCGTGCGGATATAGCTACAAAGTTGAAGATAAAGATAAACATCTCGATCTCCCAGGGGATAGCGTTGTCGAAGTGCAGAAAAGCACTCCACCCCACCAAGGGGAGTTAACACATGCTCCAGATTGATCAACCCCAGCTGCTCCCAACGGTGAAAGCTTGTTCGTCCCATTCCTGGTTCAAAATCAGCATTACCCCTAATAGGGAGATAGGGTGAGAAATATGCTGAGATCCCCCGCCCCACACAGAAAGCCTGCCATGCTCTCCGCACGGATTCCAGTATAACCTCCCGAAACGAAGTCTCCAATCCCCTGGGCGTTTTAGCATGCAAGAGATACCGCAGGTGGAAGGGTTGCGCCACAGCCCTGAGCATCCCCAGGGGAGAGTAATCATCCAAATCCCACATCCAGTCCTGAGCGAAACTCAACAGACAGGCTATGTTATATTTCCGGATATCTGGGAATCCCATGCCGCCCAACGCCCCAGGCTGCTGTAGAATCTCAAGACGCACCCTTGGCCGACGCCCCTGCCATAAAAACCTATTCAGCAAACGCTCCAGACGTTTAAGGTCTAGGCGCTTAAGAAGCAACGGAAGAGTCTGAAGCGTGTATAAAACCTTAGGGAAGATGGCCATCTTGCATAAGGCGACACGCCCCCCAAGGATAGTGGTAAATCACGCCATTTGTCCACACAGTACGTCACTGCCTGGAGCACCTTAGAGACATTCAAACGGTAAAGGTCCCGCGGGTTCGCTGGCAAGTATATGCCCAGATACTTAAAATGTCCTTCCACCCACTTCAGTGGGAAGGCGCCTGGCCAACCACACTGCCCTTCCCCCCCTATCAACATGGCCTCAGACTTATCAAGGTTAAGGCGGAAGCCCGAGGGCTGTCCATACTCTTGAATGAGGCACAGCAGTTCAGGGAGCCCCGCACAGGGATCTCCCAGGTGAACCAAGAGATCATCAGCAAAAGCTGCCACTCGGAATTCTTCCCTCCCCACCGAGACACCATGAAACCGTTCAGCGGAGCGGATCTGGATCAGAAGAGGCTCCAGGGTCAGGACAAATAAAAGAGGGGATAGCGGACAACCCTGACGAGTCCCTTTCTGAATCGCAAAATCAGCGGTCATAACCCCATTAAGCAGCAGAGCCCCGATCGGGTTAGAATATAAGAGGCGGATCACATCAACAAAGAAACCAGTGAATCCCATTGCGTCAAGTACCTGGTACATAAAGCCCCAATTAACTCTATCAAACACTTTTTCTGCATCGAAGCTGATAAGCAAGGAGCGCGAGCCCACCACCCGCCCAGCACAAAGAGAAAGTAAAACTCGTTGGAGACTATACGCAACATGGCGGCCGCGTACGAAGCCGACTTGGTCGCGGTGGATCAGACTCGGTAAATAAGTAGCTAACCGATCAGCCATAATTTTGGCCAAGAGCTTAATGTCCACGTTAAGGAGTGAAATAGGACGATATGAGCCCGGAAGAAGAGGGTCCCGCCCCGGCTTAGGTAAGATAGTAACGAGAGCCTTATTGGCTTCAAAGGGGAACACCCCCCTTCGTACCAAATCTTCAAAATAGCCCACCAAAGGTGCCACTACCACATCACCCAGAACTTTATAAAACTCGCTGCGGTACCCATCCACACCAGGGGCCCGTCCAGTTTTAAGACTGCGAATGCCCGCCTGCACCTCCTGTCCCGAGATAGGCTGATTAAGAACCTGTAGCTGTTCTTCACTGAGCCTCGGCAGAGTACAACGGGCCAGAAAGGCACAACCCGCCTGTTCCCGATCATCATCACTAGCATATAGTTGCCAGAAAAAGTCGGTAAAGACGCTTTCGATGTCCCCTGCGTTTCTACGAAGGCCCCCATCCGGATGCCTGATGGCCCCAATGTGTCGGGACCCCCCAGGGGGCTTCAGCAACGAAGACAACAGCTTACCAGCCTTATTACCATGTTGGTATAACCGATAACGATAATACAGCATCAACTTTTGAGCTCTCTGGTGAAGAAGCATCTCCAACTCAGTCTGAAGCTCACGCAACTTGCGCTGATTTTCCGCGGTCCTGTGTCTGGCCACCACCCTCCTCATCCTACCCAGGTCGTGTTCCAACCGTAATATCCGCTGAAGGAGCCGTTTACGTTTTTGGCTATGGAAACTGATGATCTCACCGCGAAGGACAGCCTTGCCTGCTTCCCAAAAGAGGGCAGGAGAGATCTCCAGCCGATCGTTAAGGGCCTCATAGTCCGCCCAGCGCTCACGAAGAAACGCCTCGAATGTCGCATCCCCACTGAGTTCCAGCGGGTACCTCCAAAGACGGTTCAGACTGGGGCCACCACCACGAAGTTCCAAAAGTATCATAGCATGGTCTGACAAAACGACTGGCCCAATCTCCGCACGAGAAACCCCACTGAACAACGATTCCGAGATCAGGAAAAAATCTATACGAGACCACGTACCGTGGGCTCGAGACATATGGGTATAATCTCGATCACCAGGGTGCAGGACCCGCCAGACGTCCAGAAGTTTGTGTGCTTCACAGATCCCCCGAAGTTGCCGCCGAGCTCGCCGGTTGCCCCCCCCCCCCGGACCAGAACGATCCACGTCTACCTCTAACACCTCGTTGAAATCTCCACCCATAATAATCTGGTACCCACTGGTGTCCGCCAAAAAACGAGTGAGAGCGTCATAAAACCCAGCTTCATAAACATTGGGTCCATAAGCTGAACACATTGCCACTTTTTTACCGTTTAACAACCCCCATACACAGACGTACCGGCCTTCCGCGTCCACTACCACTCTCTCCTCGACCCAGCTAGCTGATTTGGCAATTAAAATGACTACCCCCCTCTTTCTTCCCACCACCGGCGCCCCGTACACATGGGAAATAGGACCCTTGCATAGCTTCTCATGCTCCAACGTCGATTGATGCGTCTCCTGCATCATGATAACATTCAGCCGCTGGCGCTTCAAATGCTGCAACACTTTATAACGCTTCATTGGGGACCCCAGTCCACAAACGTTCCAGGAAGCTATTCGAGTAGTAGCACTATCACCTGGTGTCGAAAACCCAATAGAGCAGCCAAAAAACGATAAGCCACCAAACTATAAAGCGGAAACCCCCCCAGCCTAGGGTTCCCACTTCCATCCACCGACCGCCAAACCCAGACAGCCATGCCCACACAGCACACAAACAACCAACCCCTTACACTTGCAAACCCCTTCTGTATTGGTGATAGCCCTCCCCCCCCCCCGTGAACCCAAACCCTCCCCTGCAGTGATCCCTGAACGCCCTGAGCCCCACCCTCCCCCTCTATCAACCCCCCCCAATCCTGCCCTCCCTCCCAGTCACCCCATCCTCCGCTAACCGCCAAGCAGCCCGCTCGGGCCCCACCTCTATTTCGTAGGCATGAGGGGCCCGCCCCCCCTCCCATCCACCGCAACCTGATCAACCAACCTCCCTTCACTCACCCAGAACTCCAGGAGCAAACCCCCTCCCCTCCTCCTCTGCATCCCCCACCAGTACCCCCCCCTACCTCCAGAAGCGTTTCAGGGCCGTGTGACCCACCGGGGCCATGGATGCCATCATCGAATCTTACCCCCTACGCAGGGAGCCTTAGCAATACTGCCCTCCTGCATCCAGATGGAAATATACGGGGGGAGGGAGTTTCCTCCTCCACCCCCACCCGTCAACAACCCACCTCCCCGCGCCCGTCGTCCAAACGGACCGGGCGAACGTTGATATGACACCCTTGACAAGTTACAGCCCCAGGGGCAAAGGAGAGGCAAATGAGACGCCTACCCCACATCTAGGCCACGCAAACCCCGTAGGTAAGTCGGGGTCACGCCAAGGACAGCACATCTCGCAGAGACGTGCAGTGGCGGGAAAGTCCCTAAATCGAGACCTGCCACATCCCCTCACACTCCAGACATTCCTAGCACAATAAACACAGAATAACATTGTTTTTAAAAAATAAAAAATAAACAAACGAAAGTGCACAACTTAAGTGAAATAAAATGAAATAAAATAAGTTAAATTACAGGAAATGATACAAAATGAAATATAAGGAAGTTAAGTTAGATTAAGTTAAATTAAAGGGACTTTAAATTGCAGTAAAGTAAATAAATCCAATCTTATTGAATGAAATGACATGGATGGGAGCAATGTCGGCCAAACTTAATTAAAATTGAAAATTAAAAATGAAAGGTTAAACATTTAAAAAAATTAAAAAAGGGAGGAAGAGGGATCGGGGGACCCAGCAAAGGAGGTGAGAGGCCAAGAATGAAGTGAGAAGGAGGGGCGCGGGAGCCAAGGCAAACAAAGCTTCTGAAAGGAACAAAAATGGACCAAATTTGTTCACCTTCGGCCTCCCGCCCCTAAAAAGAAAAGAAAGAAGAAGAGTAAAAGGATAATAAAAAGAAAGAGAGAAAGGAAAAGAAAGGAAAAGAAAGCTCCCCAGCACCAACTGGCTCAACCTCCTTCCAACAACTATAATCAGGAAGGGCCCTGGGGAGAGCAACGGAGACTTAATGATGGACATAATGCCACAATAGAGAAAAAGAAAAATTACAGAGATACACAAACACTACAGCAAGGCAACACTATTCTCAGTGTGCATCGGTAAGACTCGGTGCAGGTCAAGAGACAAGAAAGGTCAGATAGAAGAAGAAGTCGGGGACTCCCCTGAGAGCCCGGCCCACACTCCAACATCACGGGGGCCTCCACTCCCACCAGGAGAGACGAAAAGCCCCTTCCAGGCCCGAAAGGTGACGCTCGCACTACCCAGACCACAGGATCCCCAAGCACAAGGGCCATATACCCTGCACAAAAAGGGGGGTAAAAACAAAGATCCAAAAACAAAACAAAAAAGAGAAGAAGGGAGAGAGAAAAAAAGAAAAAAAAAAAGGAAAAAAGGTTAAAAATCAAAAAATAGTCTAAGGAATCCCATTGCACGTGAGCCCATCATTATCCAGACAAACTCCTCGTATTCCACAGCCAGTTCCAGCAGCGATCAGTCAGCCGAGGCTGTCGCAGTACACCAACGCTTCTTCCGGGGATGTAAACACTCGCCGACCGCCTTTGCAATCCACTCGTAGCAGCGCAGGGTAAGCCAGAGTGAATCGTAGGCCCTTCTCCACCAAACGCCCACAAGCTTCCTTGAAGGTCTTCCGCCGCGCTGCAACCCCAGCCGAATAGTCTTGGAAAATCAGGATCCGGCCTGTGTTAACTCCTGAGCGTCTCGCCTGCCTCAAGGCGCGCAGAACCCCCTCCTTCTGCGCCGCGTTCAAGAACCGGGCAATGACAGCCCGGGGCCGGTTTTTCTCCAGCGCGATGGGGTCCCAGCCGGTGTGCCCACTCCAGAACAATGCCACCGATGCCATCCTCCAGGGGTAGGTGTTCCGGGATGCATTTCTCTAAATAGGCGCGAAGATCTTTATCTGGCACTGATTCGGCGATGCCAATAAATCGAAGGTTGTTCCGTCGGCTTCGATTTTCCAGGTCCTCTAATTTGTCCTGGTGCTTCGTTAGGGCTTCCTCCAATTTTTTAATCCAGGCCGAATCTTGGACACGAGTGTCTTCCAGGGTGCCAATGCGGCGTTCGGCATGTTCCACCCGGCTGGCAAAATCAGACACCGCCTGCGTTAAGGCAGTAATTTGTGTCGCCAAGCCACCCAGTCGATCTTCTAGGGCAGTCACCACCGCCTTGGACACCTCTGCCACCATCGTGGCTGTGGCCGCCGGCATCGAACTGTCGGAGGTCCCGTCCGCCATTTTAGATTCCCCACCACGTGGTTTCTCTCGCCTGGGGGTTTTCGTCGCCATGTGGACTTACTCTCCAGATCTGGCACGTATCTGGGGTGAGCTCCGGTCAGTAGAAGATTAGGCCCCCACTTCTAGACAAAAATTGGTCATTTAAGGCAATTAATTAGGCGGGGGAGGGGGATCGGGCCCCGGAGCTAAGAGGGATGCGTCCCACTCAGCTCACCATGCCACCGGAAGTCCGTGAGTATCGTTTTAATCAATTACCATGAACACTCAATCCGAGAGGTTTTGTCTTTATAGTTAAGCAGCATGTTTTTTAAGTTCCAGTCTTACTCGGCCTTTTTTTTTATATATCTTATAACACACACATAGATTTTAACCCCTTTGGGACTTTAACATCAAGGCAGGAGTTATTGTATTTTACTTTTTACACCAAGAGTGATCCTGCCATTTAGCTTCACCTTTATGGTTTTTTTCAAGTCTGTATTGAGACCTTTTTTCCTCATCTATTTTTTAATTTATTGTGTTCTCATTTGGGAATTCGACAGTTGGAGGCTTTAGCCATCTGTCCCCCTCAATTTCACCAGCTGAAGATTTGCTGTTGTGTGCGCATTGAGTGAGTACGACTATGTTTCTTGATTCACTTAACCCCCCCCCCCCCCTTTTTTTAAATGTTTTTATATGGATTAGCCTCCATGGCATATTTTTTCAATTATTGGTTTTATTCTCTGCTTCTGCCCTGCAATGTTTACAATACTGTTTTTAGATGTTTTTGTATAATATTTATTATTTTATACACACTATCCATGTTCTTATTAATATGTTTTAACTATCGTAGATCTATATTTGTTTGCTAGTGGTTATATTATAATGCCATCATGATTGGTTATTAATAAATGTGTATATATGTTTATAAGTATTTATTATTTTATCATGCTTTTAAGGATTTATTTATTTATTTTGAACATCATAAACTATGGATACGTCATTACCAATGTCATTATCATCATCTCTGTCCTTACCATGCTCAGTTAGCTTTAGTTTGTTGTTGTCATTTTTATCATTATTATATTACTATTAATTTTATTACTATTTTTATGTTTCCTTGATAAATTTTGTATTATTGTTTTTAATATATTGTGTTTATTTTATATTTGTAAGTTTTTATAACCCCCTGAGGAAGGCAACCTGCCGAAACGCGTTGGGGATCCCAATAAAAGCGCTTGTGTCATCAACACTCTTGCTCCGTGTGTTTCCTGCTCAGCTTTGCAAGAGCTGCTGCTCTTTTTGTGCCTGACGTGACACTGACCCAGTCGATACCGGGGGAGTTGAAATCACCCATTATTATTACTGTGCTGTAACGTTTGTTAGCTTCCTTGATTTCTTTGAACATTTCATCATCCATTTGGTCATTCTGGCCAGGCGGTCGATAGTACACCCCCACTGCCATCACCTTCCTCCTTTTACATGGAATTTCAATCCATATAGATTCTACAGCAGATTTTGTTTCCTGCAAAATTTTAATCCTTTCTGACTCAATGCCCTCTCTAACATAGAGAGCAACCCCTCCACCAATTTGATCAGCTCTTTCATTACGATATAGTTTGTACCCAGGTATCACAGTGTCCCACTGGTTGTCCTCCTTCCACCATGTCTCTGATATCCCAATCATATCTAACCTTTCATTTAGTGCTATATATTCTAACTCTCCCATCTTATTTTTTAGACTTCTAGCATTTGCATACAAGCATTTTAGAGAATGTATTTTATTCATATTAATTTGGCTATTGTTAGACATGGGTAATTTGGGATCTTTAAGCTCTGTCTGCTCCATACTTGAGGGCATTTGGGCTAGTTTACTCTTTTGTGGAACCTCTCTGCTTTTGGTAGTATCCTTCAAAGATACATTCTTCCGAACCATCCGCTCCTGGGCGACTGTCGGCTTTCCCCTAATATCTAGTTTAAAAGCTGCTCTATCTCCTTTTTAAAGGTTAATGCCAGCAGCCTGGTTCCATCCCGGTTAAGGTGAAGCCCATCCCTTCGGAAGAGCCCCTCCTTTCCCCAGAATGTTCCCCAGTTCCTAACAAATCCAAAACCCTAATCTCTGCACCATTGTCTCATCCACGCATTGAGACTCTGGAGCTCTGTCTGCCTTTTGGGTCCTGCGCGTGGAACAGGAAGCATTTCGGAGAACGCTACCCTGGAAGTTCTGGATTTCAACTTCCTACCTAAAAGCCTAAATTTAGCCTCCAAAACCTCCCTACCACATTTTCCTATGTCATTGGTACCGACATGTACCAAGACAGCAGATTCCTCCCCAGCACTATCCAAGATCTTATCTAGGTGGCGCGTGAGGTCCGCTACCTTCGCACCAGGCAGGCATGTTAGCAGGCGATCCTCATGTCCACATCGCATCCTCACGTCCACATCGCATGTTACCAGGCGATCCTCACGTCCACATCATAGTCACACACTTGTTACAAAAGATGACATTACAAAGGACTGGACTGAGTTCATCCATTACTTTAATGTATGGTCTTGGCAAGATTAAAGGAACATATTTTGAGAGAGAGAATTTGGAAACGTTTTTATTTAAGAGGGTTGGGCAGATAGCCAGTTCCTTTGCATGTTATTAACTTATGTAAACATACCATTACAAAAATAAAATGGCCCTCCCAGAAAATGACATTCCTCATGGAAATATTAGCTGTTTTGTAGGCTTGAAGCATTTACACCACATGTAATACTGATCTGAAATCAGTATTACATATTTTAAAAACAAACATATGAATGCTTTTAAAACATAGTCTGTGCATGCTGTAGTTAAGAATTTCAAGAAGGGTGTGCCAGGCATGCAAGGGCTTTCACTACTCTCTGTTTTTTCTTTACTCTTGGGGGCATGCTTACTAAACTACTCCATCAGGTAGCACGGGGTTCAGCACATGCCAAATGTGCCACGGTAAACTCTACCAGGCACCAAAAATGCGTCTGCGCTAAAAATCCAGTGGCACCCAAATAGCATGGGTTGGGGGGAAGATTAGGCAGTTCAGGGGTGGATAATGCATATCACGGTTCGCGTGGGCATCTTTGGTGCGTGCTCACTGGCAATGTTGCAGGGGTATCACAAAACCTACACTAGCTACATGGAGACATGCTGGGCATGCCTCCATTTTTTAGTGTTGGGACAGAGCCACCGCCATGCTCATTTTTGGAGGCAATAGGCATCAGTACTTTAATAAACATGTCCTTTGGGGCTCCTGTTCCTTGTTTTCTTTCTCCCATCCTTGACTGACTTGCCAGGAGCAATTTTTGTGCTGCATTTGGGCCTTTTTTCTGAGAACGCTCCACTTTTCATGAAAAACATCTCTGATCTGGAAAGAGGTTTGTCCTCATTCATACGCATCAAAACTGTGACAGCATATTAGGCACATTCTGCATATTGATCATACACAAGCATTCATATAATTTCTATCATCTTGCTATGATGTGACTGTGACTGATGCTCATTTTGCCTATTTAGTCTGTCAGTTGGTCTGTCTTAAAACAGAGGAAACAGTAGAATCTGTAATTAAGTAAAAATGTGTATTCTAATTGGAGAACAATTGATGTATTGAAAGTTGGACCTGAAACTAAAGTTATTTTTAGTGTATGAGCAGGAGATCATGGAAATAACTTATGTTATCCACGCTGCGTGTAATGCCATAGTTCACAGTATATAATTGTTGTGGTTTTTTAAACAATTTTGGAAATTACAATTTCCAATAAATAAATCTTGGACAATAAGGAAACACAAAAAGGAAATCAAACGAACAAAAGCCCTAAACACTAATGCCTGAAATTAGAAGGATTCAACAAAACTGCCCCCTAAATTGCTGATCTTATAGTTTTTCTAATTGTGTGAGGTCAAAAAATGTGATTAGATCCCTAAAATCTAACTAAGGATTTGCATGAAAACTTAAAAAAAAAGGAAACACAGCTCCCAGTGCAAGTATCCAACCTTCTAGTTGAAAACCTTTCCTCCAAGTCTGTGCAGCTCTCTGTGCATCTGGAAAAGCTTGTAATTTCTGACCCCAGTACAATAAATCATTTTTATTAAAGAACAGTATGCTTTCAACACAACTGTTATCATACTGAGAAAGAAAGGTAACAAAGAGATTTGCCTTGATAGTGATATTACCTTGCGAGGCCTCCAGGAGCTTAGTTATTCTATTGTACCATCTTGTGATGCTTTACAGTGGCATACTTGATTTGTTGTTTTCAGCTAGATACCTTAGAAAAAATATAGTCAAATCTTGTACAGAGGATCTTTTAATGCTGTTGAATAGCTGTTTTGAAATTTAATTTTACTAGCAAAAAGGTTAAGGCAATACCTAACATTCTTAGACAGTGAACTATTTAAGAATATAAACCTGGGAAGCCAAGAAAGTCCACGTCCCTTTTTGGCGACGTGCCTGACTTTGTTTGTTTATTGCAATTTCATATGGAGCCCGATTCCAATAGCATTTCCGCGCCATCTGGACATCTAAAAAATGGATGGCTCCAAATTGCACCTGATTCTTGCCACGCTTGCCAACACTTTAACCAGAGGTATAGACAAAACGGAAAATAGGTTTGTACTTACCTTCCTTGATATTGCTGCTGCATTTGACTCTGTTAATCATGATCAACTCCTTATCCGACTCCAGGAAAAGGGAATTCAGGGCTTGGCTTGGGAATGGTTTAAATCCTATCTAGCTGACAGATGGCAACATGTTCGGATAGGATCCTCAACATCTGATCCATTCCAGCAACAGCAGGGAGTACACCAAGGCTCCTCCCTGTCTGCTTTACTCTTCAATGTATATATGCAACCTATATGTGACATCATCCGCTCATTTAATATATCCAGCCTGAACTACGCAGATGATGTCTTGCTGTTCACTCCAATCAAAATTATGCATCCTGACCTCTCCCCACTAGTAGATTGCTTCAACACAATCACCGACTGGCTCCTATCTCAGAATTTATGCATAAACTTTAGTAAAACTGAGGTCTTATTTATCATAAAGAACAATAACCTCTCTCCCCCCACTACCTTGAAGGTGAGAGATGCAGAACTCCCATGCAAATCTGTGATACGCTACCTGGGGGTCACGCTCGACCAACAGCTCAAATTCAAAGAACACATAAAGAACACCACCAAATCTATTTACAATAAAATCATGACGTTAAGGCACCTAAGACCTCTGCTAGCTCCAGATGATTTCAGAACAATATTCCAGATGCTTGTAACACCACATTTCGATTTCGCAAACATCATTCTGCACGGTCTCCCCAAGAGCACCCTCAATCCACTGCAAATGGCGATGAATGCAGCAGCCTGCATTCTCTGCGGTTTATCCAGAAGAGATCACATCACGCCCATACTTATGGATTTACATTGGCTACCTTTGAGCAGCAGGCTCTCCTACAAGGCACTACTCCTAACCTTCAAAGCAATCAACCTGATAGCCCCCTCATCTCTCACTGCTCTCCTCACTGCCACCCCCAACAACAGGCTGAGAAGGTCAATAGCTGCCAATACGCTCATTATACCATCGGAAGCCACAAAATACACACAAACAACCAGGAATAGATCCTTTGCCTTCTATGCCCCGAGTTGCTGGAACAACCTCCCACCACATATCAGATCAATCAGGGACCTTTATCAGTTCAGGAAAGCTCTTAAACATCACCTGTTTCTCCTACACTTTGCCCACCCTAACCCAACACAACCACCCCCCACACCTCAACCCACTCATGCAACCCCTAACACACCCATAACATGACTTATGACAAAATATACAACAGAACCTTCCATCAGGTATTATAAATTGTAAATAGTTTTACTGTTTATAAATACTGTTTGTACATATATATAGTTATCCCAGTTACAGTCCCAAGTTATCTATCCTGTTACAATGTAAGCTTAAGGCCGTTTGGTCTATTGCAAAAAAATTTTGTTATCTGTAAACCGCACTGATACTAAAAAGCGCGGTATAGAAGAGCTTGTAATAAAATAAATAAATAAATTCTGCAATTACGGGAGCTAGACGGTCCTGCAGTTGCAGGATCGGGCACTTAGATGGCCCGGCGTAACCCCGATTTAGCGGCGCAGGATGTCCTACCTACAGCCTGTCCAGCCCGACCTGTGCTCCTGCTGGTGTGTCGGTGTCGGTGTCAGTGCCTTGGCATCCCGTTGCCATGGCACCAGGAGGTGGAATAAGTCCCATGTCTATTTCTCCCCTGCCGATGTACAGGGCCATGACCTGAATAAGCCCTGTATGTCTGGGTGCTTCAGCCCACCCCTGCTCTGCCCATTCCCCACCTCCGTCCCTCCCCCTCCCACCTCCATCTAGCGCTCCCCGAACTACCCCTCAGTACATGCAGGGAAGGCTGGACTCAGGATTGAGTGCCAGGCCAGATTGAGGGTTGGACATTCCTACCAGGACGTCCAACCCTGCTATTTACATCTCTGTATCTGGTCCATAGTGCCTTTCTTTACAAAGGCAAGGTGTTTTACAGTAATTAAAATGCTAGTTAAAAACCAGCACAGGAATTCCATAAAAGGCCTGCTGAAATAAATAAGTTTTAAGTTGACTTTTAAAGAAATAGAGAAAAGGTTCTAAACAGATTTGATGTGGCAAAGAGTTCCAGAGTATAGGGCCACAGAAGAAAAAGATTCAGATGTAGATGAACAAAGGTATTGAAAACACTTTGGCATTGCTTAATGATTAAAGTGGCATTGTTCATCTTCTATCAATGTGAATATTGTAGGATCCCAATTGCATAAAATTGTGCAGCTGAATATATCCACAAATGCATGCAGGAAGAAGGTTGTGTATCATCCTGGGGGTACCACATATACAGTAGATATTCTTGGGGAGGGGGTACAGTTCTAATGGAGCTGAGGTGGCATTGCAATGTATGCATGCATTTTATGAAATATGTGCAATCGTTTATAGAATATATGTACAAATTTACACCTTTGAAGCAGATGTAAACTCTTGTGTGAGGATTTGTGTGTTACTAGCGCTGGTTTTAGGGTCTCAATTTCTAAAGGCACCTAGGTGCCTATGTTGCCACTATAACATAAGTATTAATGGGCTATTCAAAGGCAATTATCAGGATAACAGCACAGGATAATTGCCCTAGGCAGCACTATCTGTTAACTTTCAGGGACACTATACAGAGAGTGCTGCTAAGAATTGTTACAGACTGCCTCTGCTGTATCTGTATAATGCTGGGTCGCTACTCGATTTACTTCGTCATCCCCAAGAAGGGCAGAGGCGTTTGTCCGATCTTGGATCTCAAGGGCGTGAATCGCTGCCTCCGCGTTTCCCATTTCCATATGGAGACGCTACGGTCGGTCATTGTAGCGGTGCAGAGTGGAGAGTTCCTCACCTCGCTGGACTTATTGGAGGCTTATTTTCACATTCCCATAAGACAGGAGCATCACAGATTTCTCCGGTTCGCAGTCCCCTTTGGTCACTTTCAGTTTCGAGCATTGCCCTTCGGCTTGGCGACTGCACCATGGACCTTCACCAAAGTTATGGTGGTGGTGGCGGCGGCGGCTCTCAGAAAGGAGGGGATCGGTGCATCCGTACCTGGACGACTGGCTGATTTGGGCGAAGTCCAGGTCGGAGAGCCTCTCAGCCACGGCTCGAGTAGTGGCCTTTTTGGAGGAGCTAGGTTGGGTCGTAAATCTGGCAAAGAGTCACTTGGTTCCCTCTCAGATCTTAGAGTATCTGGGAGCTCGCTTCGACACCAAGGTAGGAAAGGTGTTTCTGACGGAGGAAAGGGCGCTGGGACTTTGGAAGTTGGTGGCCCGTTTTCTTCAGTACAAGGCGCCTTCGGCGTGGCATTATCTTCAATTGCTGGGTACGATGGCTGCGGCAATAGGGACAGTTCCCTGGGCGAGAGCTCACATGCGACCTCTGCAGAGGGCGTTGCTTCACCGATGGTCGCACCAACAGGATCCACTGTCCAGGAAGTTGCCCTGTCCGGAGGAGGCTCGACAGTCCCTGCAATGGTGGTTGCTTCCCGAGTCCTTGGCAAGAGGAAGGGAGCTGACTACACCGGTCTGGGTGCCCGTAATGACAGACGCCAGTCTTTTGGGCTGGGGCGCTCATTGCCAAGGTATGTTTGCGCAGGGACAATGGACGGTTCAGGAGACAGCGTGGTCCATCAACAGACTGGAGTTGAGGGCGGTAACGCTAGCGCTGCAGAAGTTTCAACAGCTGGTTCAAGGCAAGGCGGTCCGCGTGTTTTCCGACAATGCCACAGCGGTGTCCTATGTCAACAGACAGGGAGGAACCGGCAGTACAAGGCTGGAAATCGAGGACGGAGTCCTGTGCAAGTGGGCCGAGGCGCACCTCCTGGACCTCTCAGCAGTGCATGTCGCCGGAGTGGACAACGTGCAGGCGGATTTTCTCAGTCGAGTACGGGTGGATCCCAGGGAATGGGTCCTACATCCCGAAGTCTTCGCGATGATAGTGCGCCGTTGGGGAGCGCCGGTCATGGATCTCATGGTGACCTTTGCCTCGGCGAAGGCCAGCCGCTTTTACAGCAGGCGAAGAGAAAGGATGTCGGAGGGCTTGGATGCGCTCGTTCAGCAATGGCCGGTAGGGCAGCTGCTGTATGTGTTCCCGCCGTGGGTTCTCATTGGCAGAGTTCTGCAGCGGATCGAACGGTTCAGAGGTCAGGTCATTCTGATCGCTCCGGACTGGCCTCGGAGGCCGTGGTACGGGGACCTGATGAGGTTGGTAGTGGCGAAGCCTTGGCGGCTTCTGCTGCGCCCGGATCTTCTAGCGCAGGGTCCTCTGTTCATGCCGCACGTGGGTCGATTCTCGCTTACGGCCTGGCTCTTGAAAGGGCAAGGATGAAGGCAAGGGGCTATTCATCGGCGGTTATTTCTACCCTTTTAAAGGCTAGGAAGAGGTCCACCTCGCTAGCATATGTCCGTGTCTGGAGGGTTTTCAAAGCCTGGTGCCTGGACAGGAAGTTTGAGGCTTTGAGATCCTCCATTCCGCAGATCTTAGATTTTCTGCAGGATGACTTTGCTAAGGGTCTAGCAGCGACGTCGTTGCGAGTTCAGGTTGCGGCCTTATCCTGTTACCGAGGTAAGATAGGGGGTCAGACGCTTGGTTGCCATGCGGATGTCAAACGTTTCTTGCGGGCGGGTTCCTTACTACGCCTGCCGGCGCGGCCGTTCGTCCCGAAGTGGCATCTCCCGTCCGTTTTAGACGCGCTGGAGCGCGAGCCCTTTGAGCCACTGTCCCGGGCATCGCTCAAGGACCTCACCTTAAAGGTTGTGTTTCTGGTGGCCATCTGCTCGGCTCGGAGGGTCTCGGAGTTGCAGGCGCTTTCCTGCAGAGAGCCTTATCTGTTCTTTTATCCCTCGAAGGTGGTTTCGAGAACGGTGCCGGCCTTCCTTCCTAAGGTGGTTTTGCCTTTCCATGTGAAGCGTAAATTTCTTTACCGGTATTTTCGCAGTCTGCAGAATCCTCAGGCTCGCGAAGGTTGCACTTGTTGGATGCCCGGAGGGTGCTTAAAAGGTATCTTCGGCGTACGGCCAGTTTTCGTAAATCTGACAGACTTTTTCTCCTCTTCGCGGGACCCAGGAAAGGGGAGGTGGCATCGAAAGGGTCCATCGCGAGGTGGGTCAAGGAGGCTATTGCCTCAGCCTATGTCTTGAGAGGTCGGCCGGTTCCGGAAGGGCTGCGAGCTCATTCCACTAGGGCGCAAGCTTCCTCGTGGGCCGAAGTACGTCTGGTGTCTCCGGTGGAGATTTGCAAAGCGGCGACGTGGTCGTCGCTGAACTCTTTTGCAAAGCATTACCACCTTGATGTGCAGAGGGCGGAGGAGACCGCTTTTGGATCAGCAGTACTTCAGGCTGGTCTCCCGAGGCCCTCCCAGCTTTGAATCTCTCACTGCTCTGGTACTTACCCAGAGGTCCGGGACTAGACTGGTTACATGATCAGGAAGGTGAAATTAGACTTACCTGCTAATTGTGTTTCCTGGAGTGTAGCCAGTCTAGTCCCGTATCCCTCCCCTAGGGTTGCACTTCTTCAGGAGTCTGAAGTACTCAGGTCATTTACAGGTAAGAGTGTCTGTTCACGTTTTTCTATGGCAGATTGTTCTGTCCATTGGAGAAGGGAGAAGCCTGCGTAAGTTTAAGTCACAGTTGGTTGTCAGAAATTTTGGTTTAAGGGGGTGTACTACTTGCATAAGTGCGGGGGTTGACTTTTAGTTGAATTTTTTGCTTGTGTCTCCGGTGAGTCTGCTTTGTCAATAGGTTACTGATGGCAAGAGGCGGATCCTGGGAGGATATACCTGTGACATCATAAAAAGGAGGAGTTTCTCAGTCTCCAAAGCTGCTGGATGAGATAGGGAACCCAGAGGTCCGGGACTAGACTGGCTACACTCCAGGAAACACAATTAGCAAGTAAGTCTAATTTCACCTTTATTCTGGACTGTGCTTTGGAGCACTTCGAGGAGATGGTTTTCATTGAACTCAGGTTCTTTTGCATAGGAAGTGTTTTTTTGTGGAACTTTGTTGGGGAGCACTTGCTAAGGGTGCAACAAGAAAGGAGAATTGGGACCTGCCAGGCAGGTCCATGGCTGAAAGGCAAGGTGACTGAGGGGAGGAGATGGGAAACCTGGGAACCCCATTTGCACCATTGGATTCAATAAAGAGAGAAGAGAGCACTGGATAGTGCCAAGAACCGAGAACTCTAATTGCTTTGAGCTTAAATGACGTTTCTTTCCCAAGTATTTATCGTATTTTATCCTGATTGTTTCGATCATCTGCCTGTATATACTTGAATTTTGGGCAATACCCATTAACGTTTTTTTTCCTAAGTATAAAGAGAGTTGAGTATCCCTATGTATTTTGGCTGCTTGCTCATATTTTTTCCCAGCTTTGGGCCTTGAGAGTAATCTTTTTCTGTCCACTGGGACCTTGACGTGTGAGATGTGTGAGCGGAGAGAGTTTGGTGCTGGAGTCTTTTAAAAGCCATAGACAAACAGATGAATTATTGGTTCTGTAGCTCTTCGAGGGGATCCGTCACCAGGTGACAGAGGACCGGCTACAACCTTCAACACTAAAAATGTATTTTGTTAATTGTAGTTGACCTTTGCTAAATTTGGATCCAGGAGCATGATTTCATGTGGTCAGATATAAGAATGAGCTCATTTTACCTATTTCAGTCATCATTTGTGCCCATGTTTCCACTTCTCCCCAGGTCATGATCTTTTATGCTTATTTATTTGTTTTTATGAAAACTATCTAACAAAGACGGGTCTATTTAAAATCATCTGTTTAGTCTTGGATATAACTTTCATATCATTATAGGTGCCTCTGTACTAACCACTGTCAAAACCAGCATAGTAATGTACGCTGCCAGATGGTTTGAATTGTGGTAGTATACTGAGCATTAATGCTCTATATATGAAGCTGGTGATGCAAGGTATGCAGCATCAAAAATAGTTTGACCTTTCTAATGCTGCTGTGTTCAGCATTGCAGGTTTTCTCAGCATTAAACAACCTAAAATGAAGGGCCTGTTAATGTAGTCAATTTCCCTTATCCCCCATGCCCTCCAAAAGGGGCTCTCTTCAACCCTCCCAGCATACTCACATCCTTATTCCTCCTTGTCACCTTTCTTGCATCCCCATCTCCCCAGGACTTTAAGGGTCTCTCAGCCAACCTAATCACTTTCCTTCTGCCTAGATGAGGATCTTTGTGGCCCATGGACCGCTGTTGCTTTCAAGGCATATTTGGAGCTCCGGCCCTAGCCCTCATGCAAATAACAGCCTCTAGGCTCCCTTCCTGCATCAGATAAGCATCTCCAGGCCACCCACCCCTCATCAGACACCCCAACCTCCTGCGCAAAAGAACTACTCCCTAAATCTTCAACATTTTTGCTGGCAGGAGGGAGGCTGAATCCCTTCTGCTAGCTGGGCTGGCAAAATTACATAGTCCTGCTGATACTTTGATTCACTAGTGCTGCCTTATTTGTCTTGGGGGAGCAATACTGAGGGATGAAGGCTAGATGGGCCTAGAGAGCCTTATGTACCTGGTGGATGAGGATGAGGGGTTCATCTTCCTACTTGGGGGACTATTATATACTTGATGGAAGTCGTTGTGTCTTTGTGGTGTTGAGGGAGGGGGATGGTTGTTTAATGCCTGTAAAGGCCATTGTCATCTTTAAGTTAAAGGATGGTGGTGGGGATAGGGATTCAACTTAATCACTACTCCTGAAATGTGCACTTTGTATATGGACATTAGTTAACACAAGTTAATGCAGATTTAGGAGTAATTTTGTAAAGGATTTTTTGTGGATATGTAACCTGGCTGTGTGTGCTTTCCTTTAAAGCAGACATGCACATGGCTTGGCAGACTAAGGGCTGAACTTCCAAGAGCAATGCTATCCTTTCAGTCTCTAGTTTTGAGGATAATTAGGTTTCTAATAGCGACCAGTATACAGTTGGAAGCAGTGGCGGGACTTGATCTGAACAGGAACCGGTTCGGATCGATCCCACCACTGACAGAACCGAGCAGTTGGCAGCACGGCATGCATTTGTGTTGCTGGCGCCGCTCACTCGGGCTGCTGATGGCCACTGCAGGGCAGCAAATCCCTGGTGGCCCAGCAGCCCAATTCCCCCCCACCCACCAGTGGTTTGGTGCCATCAAACCACTGGTGGGTGGGAGGATTCATGCCAGTGCAGCCATGGCATCGGGACACCATTTTCAGTCTGGTTTGGCAAATGCGACCGTGGTAGGAACTGGTTCATGTTAACCAGGTCGAACCGGCCAAATCCCACCACTGGTTGTAAAGCTTTGGCATGTTCAGTCCACTCACTCCTGTTCCCTTTCTCTCAATAACAGAATCCAGGTTAGAAATTGTGTTCTGAACCAAAGGCTTTCTTAAATAAAGCGGAAGATTTCTGACGAGCAAAGCAAAATATAGTTAATGGCAGAGACAAACTATATTACAGCAGTTACACCCTTTCACTCCTTTCTCTGTGCTGAAAAGTTTTTCCAGTCTATTCCAATCCTTTCCTTTTCCTTGCTCTGTGGTTTCTTCCTGATCGGAGAAATCCTCCTCCTGCACTATATTCTTGCAATGTATCTTTTGAGCTGGTAGCTGCTGTATGTGCAGGTCCCCAGTCCTGCACGTTGGAACTCCTGGATCTGGTATCATTGCATTAGTTCTTTTCTTTGGATCAAGGGCTACCAGATATTGTTTCTTTACTCCGTCTCCTTTTCCCAGGGCTGGCCCCAGAGTTGGTTCAAGGTGTTGGTGCCCTTGTCAAACCTTAACACTTATGCACCCCCTGGCT
The DNA here is from genome assembly GCA_033557465.1 of Ichthyophis bannanicus. Taxonomy (NCBI): domain Eukaryota; kingdom Metazoa; phylum Chordata; class Amphibia; order Gymnophiona; family Ichthyophiidae; genus Ichthyophis; species Ichthyophis bannanicus. The sequence goes on from CM066031.1 coordinate 671,078,178, forward strand.
GTCAGAATCTATTGTTTAGCATTGAATGCCCTGCTCTTTGCTGCCCCCAGTGAAGACGGGGATGTTTGGACCTGATTCTGGTGCGCGAAAACAAAATGTTCCCACAGGAGCCAGAATTGGGCCCAAAGACAGCCCAGCATGCCCCTTCTGCCTGCGGGGATGTCCTCCCCACAGGCGCCCCAGATATCCATGGCTCTGGTCCCCCAAATCCCCACCGCCCGACCCACGGCTGGCCTCCCATGGCTTGGATTGGGCAGCAGGGACCTTCCCGCACCTGGCCACGGCCCCGGGGTGACTCACTTGCCCCAATCCTCCCAATTGTGCTGCTTTATACCACCTCTGAGGTGGTATAAGCAGCACATCCCAACAGGCCTGGCAGCACATACAATTGCCGTGACCTGAATCGGCCCTGCACATGCTGCTGGGCTGGCCCACCTCCACTCCACTGCACCCCACCCTGATCCCTCCCCCTCCTGCTCCCTGTCTGATCTTCTCGTCCTGATGCATAGGATGTATAGGGAGAGTCAGAGGGGGAATAGGGTACAGGTGGCTTGCGGGGGCTGCACATCCCAGTGAGACGTGCAGCCTCCGCAACCCGCCATTCATAATGACCTCCTATGTCTTCAACTGAAAAAACTTATAGCATGTTTTTGAAAGCTCCCTCAATTTCTCTGTGATTTAATTTCAATAAAGAACTCTTTGTGAAACTCTTGGGTCCAGGAAAACAGGATAGTGAAATTTATTAATTAATTATTTATTTATTTATTTAACATTTCTTATATACCGCGCTATTTGTCATCAGTGCGGTTTACATTGTAACAATAAAACACATTGGCCAGATAAATTGGTCTTCGTTTACAGATAACAGGGGAATTAACATGGAGGTAAATCAGGGGAACTATATACAATCTTTGAAACTACCTGTTGGTACATATGTCAGTTCTATGCATTCATATAGGATAGATATGGGATTGTGAGGGTAAGGGTGGCAGAGGGGAAGGTGTATCTGAGATTGGGGTGTAGCAAGGACCCCTGTTCCTGGGTCAAGTCGTCGGGCTGCACCCCCAGTGGGAGTGGAGTTTCATATTATTGAACAAACTGGCAAATGAAACCACTATAATTCAATTACAGGATACCCTAGGGATCTCTATAAAGACATTATAAAGTTCTCTGAAGTTTGTGTCATGGATTTTAACCTCCAAATTAAGAAACGGCTTCCCAACTGACAGTTTGAATGGAAGAGTTCCACTGTTCAGTGGACGGTATGCTGCCTATATGCAAGGCTATAAATAATGAGCTGTTAAGCCAATTGTTAGAGAGGAGTATGGGAAATGTGAGGTATGTGTATTCTCATGAGATATGTTTATGTAATGGAGATGTTTAGATATTAGAGTGATGTTTCCCCAAAAAATGTTACAACCTCTCTGCACAATAATAAGATCACATAACCTCAACATATACATCTATGCCGACAATATCATGATTTATGGACCAATCAACACAAACCAACCCACTCTATCTGCCCACCAAGAATGCTTCACCAAGATAGCCAACTGGCTAAAGGACAGCAACCTTCAAATAAACTGCAACAAAATGGAGGCACTCTATATAATGAAAAACAACATCTTCACCCCCTCTCCCTCAATAATATTGAACAACATGGAAATTAAAGTCAAGATTGAAGTAAGGTACCTTGGAGCCACTCTTGATCAACACCTCCATTTTCAAGCCCACATCAATAAAACTGCCCAGACCATATATTACAAAAACACTTCAATGCCTCCAACCACTCCTGGAGCCAGCGGACTTTTGCATTGTGCTACAAGCCTCCATTATACCCCACATGGATTACTGTAGCACTCTCTATCAAGCCTAACAAAATCCACATTCCTACCCCTTCAAATGACTCTTCACTCAACAGCAAGGACCCTTCTAGCAGCAGCAAAACATGACCACATCACGCCTCTACTAAAGCAGTTCCACTGGCGCCCACTACAGAGCCAAATAAAATTCAAAACTATAATGTTCACCCACAAAGCAATCAACTCCGACCCCCCTACACACCTCCACTCACTACTTCAAACCTCTCAGCCACACAGGTCTAGATGGACCTTAATGAGGAACACCCTCAACATCAGAACCAAATCTAACCAGTAAGCCTGTAAACGAGCCTTCCAATTATAAGCACCCTCTATATGAAACACTTTACTGGCCCAGTTAAGGAACATCACAGACCTCAAATGCTTCAGAAAACACCTAAAAACACACCTCTTCACAGAGCATTTCAACCCTATCATATAACCCCCCACAGTGGGAACAGTACCAAATGTCTATCACTAACACTATACATAGTTATAATATTTGTTGGTCACTGTTGACAGAACGCTCAGCTTAACCCCTCATATAAAGCAAACTGCTAAAACTATATTCTTTAAAATAAGGACAATCCAACAGCTCAGACCGATATTAGACAGTAACGACTTCAGGACTGTGGCACAAACTCTGATAGCACCACATTTAGGGGCTTGTTTACAAAGCCGCGGTAGTGGTTCGCGATCGCGATCGCAGCCGCGGCCCCATTGAAATCAATGGGGCCGCGGCTCCGATTACGATCGCAAACCGCTAACGCGGCTTTGTAAACAAGCCCCTTAGATTATTGCAATGGCATACTTCAAGGAACCTCTAAGAAAAATCTGCATACTCTACAATTGGCTCAAAATGTCGCTGCAAGGATGATCTTCAAAGCAAAAGTATCTGACCACATCTCTCCTATTCTTTACAACCTGCACTGGCTCCGTTTCATGTAGAATCCTATACAAAATAATGGTTACCACATTCAAGCTCATCAATAATATAGCCCCGTCATATCTTGCAACACTAATCCATACTCCCCAGGAAAGTAGGTCAAGAAGAAGAGCGAATCTCCACATGTTGCTAGTTCCCGATTCCATTCGAAAATCAGGGCAGAAGACAAGCAAAGCTGCCTTCTCGTTCATTGCACCTACTTTGTGGAACATCCTCCCAGTTGAACTCAGAGAGATTAAGGACCTACAATCATTTAGAAAAGATCTAAAACCTTATCTATTTACCCAGCATTTTTACAATCTACAAAACAATGATGTCCTAAGTTCACATGTCAACACTGATCAGCATCCATACAATGACCCTACTTAGACATAACAAAGACACATTACACACACAAATGCACACATGCACAATTCCCCACATCTTTGTACCACCCAGTCATTCAGCAAATGGAAACATATACATTACCTTCTGTAAATAGTTCAGTTGTTTAATAGTTTTATAAGTTTAAAAGTTTATTATATATTTAACTAAATTGTTCTAAAATGTTCATTGTAAAAATAATAATAAGTTCATCTGTTATATGTAAACCGCATCTGATCTCTGGAAGAGGCAGTATAAAAGAATGTACAAATAAATAAATAAATAATTGTGAAGGAGTAGCCTAATGGCTTGGGAACCAAGAGACCAGGGTTCAATTCCCACTAGCATTCCTTGTGGCCTTGGGCAAGTCACTTAACCTTCCATTGTCTCAGAAAATTCCAAGTTATCAAAGTCCCTGTTCAATGTACATTGCCAAGTTTAAGTTACAATGTAAACCACTTTGATTGAAATAAGAACATAAGATATGCCATACTGGGTCAGGCCCAGATCCATCAAGCCCAGTATCCTGTTTCCAACAGTGGCCAATCTAGGTTACAAGTACCTAGCAGTTTCCCAAAAAGACACAGGTTCCACAATGTTTGTACTGGGGCAAGCAGTGGATATCCTGGGTCCCCTTTAATAATGGTTTATGGACCTTTCCTCCAGGAACGTGATAAAGCGGTATATAAGACCTGTCAAATAAATAAATGAATAAATAAATAAAAAATAAATAATTGTATTTAGCACTGTTTTAATATATTATCAGGTTTGTTCCCTGTTTACCGCCTTGACCTGGTGAAAGGCGTGTTATAAATATTGCTAAATAAATAAAATAAACATATGTCAATCTTCAAAGGTGGTATTTGTGGAAAGAAATATGACACAATGGCAGGAAGGGGCTTAGGTAGTGTGGCATGTGGTGGAAGGCTACATTATGAAAGTTAAGCACATGCAGTTTCAAGCTTCATTTGCTTATTACATGCTAGTATGTTCCCTCGGAGGATCATTTAAAAAGGTTTAATCATGATTTGGACGTGCATGCAAGTGAACATCGAAATCATGGAGACATCTTTCCATGAGGTTCCACAAATGTCTCCACAAATGACGTTCGCAAATGTCTCCGGTGCAGGGATATCCAAATAGGCAAGGGGATGTAGCAAAGGTGTGTCTGGGGAGGAGCAATGGACTTACACATCCCTATTCGATCTCAGAAACATCTCAGACATCTCCACGCATGTCCATTTTTATACTTGCTCCTATCACGAATAAGGCATCAGGAAAGCACTTATTTTCACCTTAAAACATCCAGAGAGTGTAGAGAAGATGGAGAATTAAGTAACTAGCCTTAGATCACTAAGGCTCACACTCAGATTTGAAGCCCAGCCACCCTGCTCTTAAACAAAAAGTACAAGACTCCTCGCCAAGTCCAAGAGCCACAAGTGAGCTCTCCAAATGATGTTTTGTTAAAGACCACAATAAGAGTCTAAGAACTGCAGGAATACCACAGCACTTAACCTCACATGGCTGTGTTTTGGCGTGGCCTTCCGCGGGAATTAAGACTAAAGACAAACAAACCTATAAAAACTGTTAGAATAATTGTAATACATACATAAAAGTGTAATATATAAACCATAAATAATTATAAAAGAGGACATAAAGGACAATATAATGATCATGACGCCACGGCTCCATTTAAAAGCCCTGACTGAGTTAGCCAGGCTTTTCATGTACATGCAGGTCGGACTGAATCACAGTCCCGGCCTGCATTTACATGACTGTTCGCGATTTTGATCCTGCGGGATTAGACGTGAAGCGCAGGATCAGAATTGCAATCCCCTCTGTATATCTGGCTCAGAATGGACATATAGAGGGAGATATACATGAGGGATGGAATCAGGCCCAGAGTATAGAGCTTCACAAATGCACTCAATTAATTACAGTAAAATCAAAAAACTGCAGGTGAACAGAGCCAGCCGGGGAGAAATAGCCCCAAAAAGCAAAAATATGGCTTAAGAATATAGAATACAGACAGTAATGATGGTAATAATAATACCAATCAGAAAATGGGGGTCGAGGGAGGGGCGGGACATGTGTACTTTGAATGGTATTATGAAACTCACCAATGGTATTGAATGATATGTTAAGTGATATAGATTCTTAATTAGTGCTGCTAAACAGCTGCAAAAACAAGGAAGATTGAGTATATTAGACACAATTATATGTACACACGTTCACATAACATTGACTCCTCTTGCCTACAGTGCCAAAAAATTGATATGATGCCACCCTGGGCTCTATTACTGGATAGACTTTAGACAGGAATATTCAAAAGTGAATAAACCAACTGATCTTGTAGCTATCTAAAAATATAGAGATAAGAATTAGTTGGCCATATGTAGAGTAGTTAATTCTCTGGGAACAAGCAGGAAGTCAGTCATCGGTGTCATCGGTACCGACAGAGCCCTCATGGAAGCATCCCCCCAGCTTTCAAAGAAAGCCTTTGTGAGATGCTACCAGGCATGTATGGTTCCCTTCCCGCCCAAGGGTGCCATCTTGCTCAGTCTCCTTTTTTCCACGGAGACCTTCAGACGTCCGTCTGGCTTGCCCCTGGAAAACGTTTATTTTTCTGCCTGAGTTTCATACTCGCCTCCAGTACTGCACCGCTACTCTTCCTGCTACCCGGCCTCACTGTATCTGCATAGAATTTGGGTCCTTTTATAATTTTTCATTTTTTGGCGCCTTTGCGCCTTTTTTCCAACTGGCAGCCCAGCGAGTCTTCAACCTCGCTGGAGTACTTTTTTCCTCCACGGCTGCCAGTGGCTTCAAGACGTGTGATCAGTGTACCAAAATTATGTCCTTGACCGACACACATGACTGCTGCCTTCTCTGCCTTGGGCTGGAACACGACCCCACAGCATGCGGACTCTGCAAAAAGATATCCAGCAAGGCCCTCAAGAGCTGCTAGCAGCAGCACGATAGGTTTTTCCCTGAGTCCCTAGTACCTACAAAGTCCAGGGCCTCATGTGAAGCTACAGCATCTCGGAGGGCCCTACCGAACCCAAGCAGCACCGTGGTTCTTCAGAGAGGAGGACTCCCTCGAGCGAACCCAAGAAAAAGAAGAAAACGTCAAAGGTGGTGTCTCTGAACAGATCCGACTGGCCGGGTACATTCCTAGCTAAGTCCCATAGTCCGAGACGCTCGTCCGAGGGATCGGAGAAGGAGCGGCCTGCAAAGGTCTCCCAGAAGGACTCGACCTCGGACCGGCCTTGATCGTCAGACACCATCCTTGTCGAGGATTCCCCCTTGGGGGAGCCGGAGTCAGGCCCGATTCCTTTGGTGCCTGCGCCAATGGCTGCGGAGCCTTTTGGCCTGGAGTCCAGAATGGTGGCCCTGGAGCATAGTTTGTCTGCCTTCATGGACCAGCAGTGGGCGCTTTTGTCCGGCATGACCAGTTCATCTGCCCTAACCACTGGGCACTCAACATCGAAGATGTCCCCTGAGGCTGAGTCGATCCTCAACCCTTTGGTTTCGAATTGATCCTCAGCCGAAGTCTCGATCCGGTTCCCACTTGACGGGGCCACGATCGTCCCTAGCCAGTGCGCTTGGCACCTTCCACGGTGCCTCAGACGGCCATGGGCTGGGATTGACCATGGGACCCGCAGACCATCCTTCCTTCACGACAGACTACTCTGAGTTGGAGATGGAGGATCTTTAGCAAAATCAAAGGCAGAGGAAAAGATGGCTAAAGATATGAAGTGTGGCGACAAAACTTTCTTCAGGTATATTGGGGAAAGGAAGACGATCAGAGATGGAATTGCAGGACTCAGAAGTGCTGGGAACACACTCGTGGAAAGTGACATTGAAAAAGCGAAATTGCTAAACAAATACTTCTGCTCTGTTTTTACTAAGGAAAGTCCTGGAGAAGGACCACCTGTGACTCCCAAATATAAAACTGGGAATGAAGTAGATACCACACCATTCACAGAAGATGATGTGTTAGAACAACTTGCAAAACTGAAAGTGGACAAGGCCATGGGACCGGATGAGATACATCCCAGGATACTGAAAGAGCTCAGAGAGGTTCTTGCAGGGCCGTTAAAGGATGTTTTCAACAGATCCTTGGAAACAGGAGAGGTTCCTCAGAATGGCTGATGTCGTACCTCTACCCAAAAGTGGTGACAGGGAAGAAGTGTCAAGCTACAGGCCTGTGAGCCTTACCTCAGTGACAGGAAAAGTAATGGAGGCGCTCCTGAAAGAGCAAATTGTGAACTTTCTCAAAGCCAACAGGTTGCAAGATCCGAGGCAACATGGTTTTACCGAAGGACAATCTTGCCAAACAAATCTGATTGAGTTCTTTGACTGGGTGACTAGAGAACTAGATCAGGGGCATGCGATGGATGTCATCTACCCGGATTTCAGCAAAGCCTTTGTTACTGTTCCTCATAGGAGGCTTATCAATAAACTCAGTAGTTTGAGGATAGATCCCAAGATGGTAAATTGGATCAGAAATTGGTTGACTGACAGACGACAGAAGGTGATGGTACAAGGAGCTCACTCGGATGAAAGGAAGGTGATTAGCGGGGTACCCCAGGGGTCTGTCCTGGGCCCGGCACTGTTCAATGTATTTGTGAGTGATATTGCTGAAGGACTGCATGGAAAAGTCTGTCTTTTTGCAGATTCCATGAAAATTTGCAACAGAGTGGACTCCCCCGAGGGAGTGGTTAACATGAGGAATGATCTACAAAAGCTGGAAGAATGGTCTAATGCTTGGCAATTAAGATTTAATGCGAAGAAGTGCAGAGTCATGCACTTGGGAAGCAGAAATCCAAGGGAAATGTATGCGATAGGGGGCGAGAGATTGGTGTGTACAGATCAGGAGAAAGACCTTGGAGTGATTATTTCTGAAGATCTCAAAGTGGCAAAACAGTGCGACAAGGCATTGGCAAAAGCCAGGAGGATGTTGGGCTGCATACGAAGAGTAATTATCAGCAGAAAGGAAGAGGTACTTATGCCACTGTACAAGTCGCTGGTGAGGCCTCACTTGGAATACTGTGTTCAGTTTTGGAGACCATATGTTGCAAAGGATGTAAAAAGTCTGGAAACTGTTCAGAGGAAGGCGACCAAAATGATTTGAAGCCTGCGTCAGAAGCCTTATGAGAAGAGACTTGAAGACCTAAACATGTACACTTTGGAGGGGAGGAGGGACAGGGGAGATATGATTGAGACCTTTAAATACTTAAAGAGAAATAATGAACAAACAAACCTCTTCCAAAGACGGAGAAGCTGCAAAACTAGAGGGCATAACATGAAGCTACAAGGTGGTAAATTGAAAGGCAATGTCAGGAAATACTTTTTCACGGAAAGGGTGGTGGATGCTTGGAATGCGCTCCCGATGGAAGTGGTGGGGGCAAATACGGTGACGGAGTTCAAAAGGGCATGGGACAGACACAGTGGATCCCTTTACAGCAACAAGAAAATATCAAAACAATCTGAACCATCTAATTCCTTAACAAATAGGGGTGTCCTACATGGAGTGGTGAGATCACCCTAAACAAAGACATGGGGAAGGGGGGCCTGCACAGAGCAGCAGGTGTACCTACTCTTGACACCGTACTGGGCAGACTAGATGGACCATACTGGTCTTTATCTGCCGTCATTTACTATGTTACTATGTTATCTTTATTAAACACTTGATATACTGCCCTAGTAGGCAATGCCTCAGAGCAGTTTACAATATCTATATAATTAAAAAGAAAAATGAAAGGAATGCCAGAGTTTTGACAGGACAGAGGAGGACTGAAATCAGAGAGGGTCGAGAAGGTCTAGAGGGTGTCTTAGCTCAGATGGGGAAAGGGGCGAGTGGCAGGTGACTTGCTGAGAACTGCTGCAGGAGAGGTCAAAGGCAATCTGAAAAAGATGTGTCTTCAGTAGTGTTTTGAATTTGACAAATGTGGTATCAGAGGGGAGAGTAGGATGTAGAGAGTTCCATAATGCAGGACCCAGGTAAAAGATGGCTGACTTCAGAGTCTGTTCAACATGTGCCTTGGTAGCCAAAGGAGGATTAGACGGTTGATATGGATGGCTCTGAGGAGGCAGTGGGGGGTATGAAACTGGAGCAGATCAGATAAATACTGTGGGGTTCCAGCGTAAAGAGCTTTGTGAAGAGTAATAAGAATTTTATAGCTGATACGGTATTAATGAGGGAGCCAGTGCAGATGAATTAGGAGAGGGGAGATGTGATCATGACGAAAGGAGCGAGTGAGAACACGTGCGACAGTGTTTTGTATAAGCTGTAGGCGATGTAGCTGATAATGAGGAAGGCCTGCAAGTACACCATTACAGTAGTCCAGTCTTGAGATGACCAGCAAGAGAAGGAGAGTTGTGAGGGAGGAGGTTGTGAGAAAGGGACAGACCGCACGAACCTGTTGGAGAAAAAAGAAGGAACGTTGGACCAGTGTTGTCACACGATCATGGAAAGAGAGAGAAGAATCCAGCAGGACCCCCAGGTACCGGAGAGAATGGACAAAAGGAACAGGAGTGGAGGCAATGTAGGGCGTAAGCAATGGACGGGTTGTATGGAAACTGAATCAGATGGCAGCTGATTTGGTGGGATTAAGATGAAGACGATTCATAGACAACCTAGAATGTATACTATTTAAACATAAGTTTATGGTGGAAAGATCTGGTGATTGGGGAATTGGTACGGTATATGCCAGACTGTTGAACGAGCAGTGCCAACGGTGCCATAAAGATGTTAAAGAGCAATGGGGCCAACATCGAGCCCTGGGGCACACCGCAGGTGAGAGAAAGTGTAGAGAAAGAAACCAGCACATGAAACAGAAAAGGAGCGAGCAGAAAGATAGGACTTGAACCAATCCAGTACAGCACCCTGGAGACCATATTCCTGAAGACGTGCAAGCAAGAGAGTATGACCAATCAAGTCGAAAGCTGCAGAAAGATCTAGTGAGACAGTAAGGGAAACATAACCTCATTCGTGCTATATGTGAATTTCATTGAGAAGTGCAAAAAGGATAGTCTCAGTACTGTGTCCAGTTCAGAAACCTGATTGTCGAGTGTGAAGAGCATGCGTAGAATCTAGGTGGGAAGATAGCTGCGTAAAGACAAGTTTCTACAAAACCTTTGACAAAAAGGGTAAATTGGATACAGGGCACCAATTAGCAAGTACAGAGGGATCCAGACTGAGTTTCTTCAATATGAAGTGGATAATGGCATGTTTCCATAAAGAGGGAAAAGTACCGGAGGAGAGACTGCAATTGCATATTGTTAGCACGGACAGTAGGAGGGCAAGAGACTGTTCTAAGAACCACTGTAGGGGAATAAGATTAGAGGGACAAATGGTCTTGTGGGATGAGGTAATAACCGTAACATCCCCTTGGACTCTCCCCCTTCAGAGCCTCAGCGGCGGTCTCTGCTGGAGCACATGGGGTTCCTGGACTTTGTCAAGGACATGTCCGAGGCCCTAGCGTTCCTGACGGAATCGGAGGAGGACCCTTGGGTGGATGAGTTAGAAATCCTCCAGTATGAGGCCCCTCCGAGGGAATTGCTTATGGTACCATCCCTCCCATCCTGGAACGGCTGATGCTCCGTATATGGGAGACACTGGTGTCAGTGCCTGTGGTGAGCAAGCGGCTCGACTCGATGTATAGAGTCCGCCGGAGCCTGGGCTTCCAGAAATCACAGTTGCCGCTCAATACCATAATGGTGGAGTCGGCCATGCGTTGACTGAAGAGTCAGAAGATGCACTCCTCAGTGTCCTCCATCAGAGAGGCATACACCTTGGATGTCCTCGACAGACAGTGTTACCAGGGCTCGATGCCTATCAGCCGCATCCAGGCCTACAGGTTGTACATGAGCATGTACCTGAGAGACTTGGCGAAGGAACTCGCCGGATTCTCAGCTGGTCTGCCTAGAAACCCCTGCAGCGGTTTAAGAACTTGGGCCAAGGCTGTCTGTGAATGCTCCATGTTTGTCTTGGGTAGCCTATGATGGCTTAAAGTTGGTGGCTCAAGTAGCAACGGCAGGCATCGGTGCCCAATGCCAGGCTTTGCTACAATCCTCCGACCGTGATCAATGGGTTCAGGAAAAATTGGTTGATGTCCCATGCCAAGGAGAGAACCTCTTTGGCAAGCCCATGACTGACAAAGCTGCAGAGCTGGAGACTGAGTTCATGATGAGGACCAGGCTCTCTAAAAAGACTCTGCCCCTTCCCGACGGAAGGGCTCAAGTAAAAAGCCCTTTACCCAAGAAAAGGGGCTGCTTACAGAAACTACCTACCTTTTCAGGCCTCCCCAGCTCGTCAGCAAGGTCAGCAGGCCAAGGGATATGGGCATGGCCCTTGTAAGCAGAAGGCTCCTAAATCTCAGTGGTCTGCCCCGGCCCAGCCAGGGGGGAATTTTTGACTCCTTGGACATAGCCTTTCTACCCCAAGGAGGTCAGCAGCCCACAGGGAGATGTCTGATCCACTATGCCCAAAGGTGGCTAACCATCACTACATATTCAGGTTGTCAAGGAGGGCTACCTTCTCCATCTGACTCAGAGACCTCCCTTATTTTCCGGGAGAGCCCCCCCCCCCCCCCAGGTCTCCCCTTTACTCCGGTACCTTTTATTGAAGGAACTTGAAGGTCTTCTCAAGGACAAAGCAGTGGAACCAGTGCCCCACTATCTCAAGGGCAAGGGGTTCTACTCCAGGTTCTTGTGCCAAAAAGGACAGGAGGCCTAAGGCCATCCTCAACCTGTGCAACCTCAACAAGTTCCTGATGAGGGAAAAGTTCAAGATGCTCTCCCTTGGAACATTGCTGCCTTCCCTCCAGCAAGGAAATTAGCTATGCTCCTTGGATCTGAAAGATGCCTATACCCACATCCTCATCCACCCCAACCACTGGCAGTACCTGCAGTTCATGGTGGGTGGTGGACACTACCAGTACAAGGGTATACTGCTTTTTGGCTTGGCTGCCGCCCCCCCCAAGGGTCTTCATAAAATGCCTGGCAGTCGTAGCCACCTTCCTCCACCTCAAGGGGGTCTTTGTCTTCCCCTACCTTGACGACTGGCTCACAAAGGGAGGCACGGTCTTAGAGGTGCAGAAGACGACTGCACGCACCATCCAGGTCCTGCAACACTTCAGATTTGTGATAAACTACCCCAAATCTCACCTCCTTCCGACACAATGTCTGGAGTTCATAGGGGCAAAATTGGCCATCCTCCAGGCAAAAGCTTTCCTGCTCAGAGATAGAGCTGACCGTTTCAGGGCCCTGGCCCTGAACGTACAACACCGCTCCTTGGTGCCTGCACAGCTCCTCCTGTGCCTACTTGGGCACTTAGCCTCCACAGTCCACGTCACCCCAGATGCCCACCTCCACATAAGGGCCATGCAGTGGTGCCTCTGGGACCAGTGGACACAGGCCACAGGGCGCCTCTGGGACAAGGTTTCAGTGACCTGCCAGTTGTCAGACTCTCTGACCTGGTGGCAGACTTTCCAGTACCTCGAGGTGGGGATGACTTTTCAAGCCCCGAGCCACTTGAGAGGTCCTCATCACAGAGGCCTCCCTGCTCAGCTGGGGAGTTCACTGCGAGGAACTCCGCACCCAGGGCAGCTGGTCACAGGACGAGAGCAACCAGCAGATCAACCTCCTATAACTATGGGCGATATACTTAGCCCTCCGAGCTTTTTGTCACCGCCTACGTCACCAGTCAGTGTTGGTCCAGACAGACAACCAGGTGGCGATGTTCTTTGTGAACAAACAGGGGCAACCAAGTCTCATGCCCTCTGCCGAGAAGCAGTGGTCCTTTGCTCCTACGCAGTCCATCAGGGTATACTCCTATGGGCAGTATACCTTCCTGGCCAGAACAACTTACTGGCTGACATATTGAGCAGGGTCCTCCAGCAATGTTCCCTCTAATTTTCTGTAGGCTGTGTGCACATAAAATATCGGCTGTGCAGCTTTTGAAGGAAGGTTAAATTTTTGTGCAGCACATAACGACACTCGGAGTTCTATACTTTAAAATGTGACTACACGTCAGAATACAGTATGTACACCACATTGATTGCACTAGATAATATTGTAGAACTTGTGAAAACCGTAAATACACAACAACTTTTAAATTTTAAGATGTCTGTGTTGTTTTCTATCAGAATCAGAACCGTAATTTTTGTGCGCTCTGTTATAAAGTATGTGCGCTCGCTCGGCGAGGTGTGTGCGCGCGCACACGCGCACAGCTTAGAGGGAACAGTGTCCTCCAGCCACACCTGTGGCAGCTGGACCCCAGGCTGGCTGACCGGCTCTTCCAACTCGGGGGGGAACCTGTGATGGACCTGTACACTAGCCTGAACAACTACCAGTTGCTCCGCTTCTGCTCCTGGCAGGCCCATCCCTCCAGGGTGGCAGCAGCCGCGTTCCTCATCTCGTGGTCTAGGGCCTCATGTATGCCTTCCCTTCCACACCGCTAATTGCCAAGACACTGTTCAAGACCCTCCTCAACAAGACTTCACTCATTCTCATAGCCCCTCAATGGCCCAGGCAATCATGGTTCCCGCTATTCCTCCAGCTATTGGTGGAGACTCCCATTCCATTAGGGAACATTCAAGGGCTCTTCTCTCAGGAGGGGGGCTCTCTTCTGCACCCCAACTTGGTGTCCCTGTCACTGATGGCGTGGCTGCTGAAAGGGTGACCCTAGCACCTTTCAACCTCTCGGGTGAGGTAGAGGAGATCCTGCTGGCCTCTCGTAAGGCTTCCACTAGGAAAGCTTATGCTCTCAAACAGTTTTCAACTTAGTGTGCAGAGCACCGGACCGACTTGTTTTCCTTCCCGGTGGGACTGGTGCTACAGTACCTTTTCCACCTCTTGCAATCCGGGCTTAAATCAAACTCCATCAAGGTGCACCTCAGTGCCCTGGCGGCGCACCACCACCCGGTGATGTCAAACCCCTCTCAGTCCAGCCATTGGTGACCTGCTTCCTAAGAGGTCTGCTCTTATCAAAGTCCCCGGTTCGCCCTCCGGTAACCGAGTGGGACCTCATTGTGGTGTTGGAGGAGCTTACACACCTGCCCTTTGAGCCTCTTGGTCATGCTCACCTCCACTGGTAGTGCCAGCGAGCTTCAGGTCTTAGTGGCGTAGGTGCCATATACCAGGTTCTACAAGAACAGGGTGGTGCTCTGCACACACCCTAAATTCCTTCCGAAGGTGGTATCGTCCTTCTACCTCAACCAGGAAGTGGTATTTCCCACCTTCTTCCCAAGACCTCATACAGGTAGGAGTGAGACTATCCTTCACACTCTGGACTGTACAAGGGTCTTAACCTTCTACATCCAACATACTCAGGGCGACTGCAAAGCTGCCCAGCTTTTCATCTCGTACGAACCCAGTTGTCTGGGGGAGGCGGTGACCAACCATACACTGTCCACCTGGGTGACGGACTGTATCACCCTCACCTATGAGCAGGCTGGGCTCCCGCTGGAAGGCCGTGTCACGGTGGCAAACCTGCGCTCCATCCTGATGGTGGACATTGTCATGTAGAAGACCCTTCTGGCCCCATAGAGTTCAGTGAAGCAGAGGAATTGGCTTCACAAGCTGACAGGCAGGCAGACCACATGGCTCAGGGTTGCCAAGGGAAACGTAAACAGAATGAGTCATGGGAGGAGAAAACACACCCCTGCTGCAATGGTTCCCCGGCATCAGGAGTTAAGGGAAAACACCTGGTTGGGGGAGGGGCGGAGCTGAGCCCTAAGAAGCAAGGAGATAAAAAGTGCTCATTAGATTTAAGCAGCAGCACCGGGAGGAGTAAGAAGGAAAGCACCGGGAGGAACGAGAGAGAAAGCACCGGGAGGAGCTCAAGCACAGACACCGGGAGGAGCACGAAGGAAGGCACCGGGAAGTGCACTAGCACTGGGACGAGGACAGGAAGTGAAGCAGCAGCCAAGAGGACAGTAGTTGAATGATTGCCTGAGAGGTTAGTTTGGAAGCACGCTGAAACTCCAGAGAGAGAGAGGTGCTGGCCTGACGACATTTGTATGTCCGAGGAGAAGGAGAAGCTAAAAGGCAGGAAAACACATCCAGTGTTTAGGTTCTTTGCTGACCCAGCAGTGCTGAGAAGGTCCTCTTTTCAAAAGCCAAAAGTAGGCTGCCCAAGTGGTATAGAGGGGAAACTAAGTGCCAGAGTTTTCCATGTGTGTGCCAAGATGTGCTGGACTCTCCTTATATAAAATCCCATATATACGGTAATTCTCCACCCTGCTCATTAGAGTGCTGTGAAGGGAAGCCTCGGGAAGAGAGAGGGCGAGTGTGCTTTGAAACACCATATGATAGGGTGAAAACTTACTCAGCTGATAGTGATTGTGAAGAGATGCAGACGGAGCCTGCTATTGAGGACATAGCAGGGGAACAAATGGACTGTACTTTAACTATAGCTGATCATATAATTTCACTTTGCTAACTAGGCTGTTTATAAGGCTGTCTAAAAACAGCAGAAGAAAAGCAGAGTGTGTCTTTTTGATATAAAAGAGACTGTTACCTTTGAGCTTGTGTTAAGCTGCATGTTTGAAGTTTTGAAGCAAAAGAAGCTGTTTTCCTGAGTTCCTGTATTTTCCTTTATGCCAGAAGTGTATGGCTGTTTTTGTTCTGTGTTTCAACTGCATTTAATCCACCCAGAAGGGGAAATAAAAATCTTGTCCCTTTTGCCTAACCCACTCGACTACAATTGCTTCTTGTTTGGAAAGTAGGTGGAAACTACAACTCCCATGAGGCAGTGCATGCATAAAAGCCTTGCCATGCTTTCTAAGTAAGGATGCCCAGGCTGACCAACCCTAGGTGCTACCGGCTCTGGGGTGGTTACTGGTGACAAGTTGGCATAGTTTTTCGGATGTTTGCCTGAAATACAAGGACATTTAAAAGGAAGAAACACCAGGAGACACCAGTTCACTAAGGGAAGGGAAACTGCTATCCTGTGAACAGAAGACGGACAGGAGATTCGCTGGCAGATCGGCCAGGAGGACCAGGACTCCTTTCTCAATGCCTGAGTTTACACAGTGCCAAGGTAAAGGTAGCTGGGCACGGGTGTAGGTGGATAAGAAGTGAGAAAGGGAGCTTCTGTTCTGCAGTTTTAGACAGGTTAAAAAAAAAAAAAGAAAGCTGTAGTGTGCCGCACTTGGTGGGCCCTTTTTCTTTCATCTGTCTCTGCAGGAACAACAGCCATCGGGATGGATCCACAGGATGTGATGAGATGGATGTCCACCCAATGGGAGAAGCAATAGGAACTGGCGCGTCTTACACAGGAGCAGAGTGCCGCAGCAATGTGTGCGCAGCAGAGACCCCTTATTGAGCTGCTGGAGGCTTTGCTGAAAAAGCCGAAGGACACTGAAGGAGCTATTCCCTCGTTTGCAAAGGTGGTAGGACTATCCGACTGTAGCGCTTTAGCGTTTGGACAGTTAAACGCCAATGATAACCTTGATGATTTTATAGAGGCATTTGAGAGAATTGCAGAGGCAGTCAAATGGCCAATAGAACAGTGGGCAGTGAGGTTTGCCATGTCCCTCACAGGAGAGGCTCTGGCCGCTTATAAGACCATGCCCGCTGCTCTAGCATCAGATTATGCAGAGGTTAAAAAAGCTGTTAAGGACAGGCTGGGGTTAACACCATTGTTTTATAAACGCACGTTTAGAGAGGCTAAGCTAAAGCCTGATGAAACTCCAAAGGCTTTGTTTCAGAGGTTAAAAGAGTTGGCATGGAAATGGCTTGCTCCAGAGAGAAGGACTCTCAAGTCGGTGATTGACACCATCATCCTGGAGCAATTCCTGGAAGCCGTACCACCTGAGGTTAAAACTTTCTTGATGCTCCAAAGTTGCCAGACCACTGAGGAAGCAGCCAACCTCACAGAACGCTACTTTGAGGCCGAGTTGGCTGGCACCTCAAGAGGGGGCGTTCTGAAGGTGGCTGGGGTCGCTAACTTTGGGAGATCGGAAAGGAACCCAAGAGTTAAAATACCAAATGAAAATGCTGATTTACCCTTGGTAAAAGGGAAATGTTATAATTGTGGCAAAGTAGGGCATTTTCGTAAAGAATGTAAGGTGCGAACAGCACTGGTGTCTGGGAGCGAGAAACAGGTACATGAAGGGTTCCTGTTGAAAGTGCAAGTAGAAGGCATTGAAGTCCAGGCCCTGCTTGACTCTGGTGCAGACCAGAGCATGGTCTCGCAGAAGCTCTGGCAGGCCATCGAAGCCTGCCTGCGATCTGCACCGAGTCAAGCAGAGGGGCGTGTCAAAATACGTTGCGTGCATGGGGCATCTTTGTATTACCCCCTATATAGGCTATCTGTAAGAGGGCTGGGAACCGAAAAGGAGGTGCGGGTGGCCATAGTCCCAAGGCTCCTGCATGATATTATCCTAGGGAGAGATTGGCCCCCATTCTGCCAAGGGATGGAGAAGCGCCTTAGTGTGAAGACAGGCCTAGTATCCACCCGGTCTCAGGCAGGAACCTCAGGAACTTTCAGAAAGCCTTTGACAAGGTCCCTCATCAGAGACTTTTGTCAAAACTAAAGAGTCATGGGATAGGAGGCAGTGTACTATTGTGGATCAGGAACTGGTTAAAAGATAGAAAGCAGAGGGTAGGGATAAATGGCCAATTTTCCCAATGGAGAAAGGTGAATAGTGGTGTACCCTAGGGATCTGTGCTGGGGCGCTGCTTTTTGACATATTCATAAATGACCTGGAAACGGGAATAACGAGTGAGGTTATTAAATTTGCAGATGACACAAAACTATTTAAAGTTGTTAAAACCCAAGAGGATTGTGGAAAATTTCAAGAGGATCTTGATAAATTGGAAGACTGGGCATCAAAATGGCAGATTAAATTTAATGTGGACAAGTGCAAAGTTATGCACCTAGAGAAGAACAACCCAAACTATGGTTGCATGATGCAAGGTTCGACATTAGGAACCACCACCCAGGAAAAAGATTTAGGTGTCATTGTGGATAACATGTTAAAACCCTCGGCCCAGTATGCAGCGGCGGCTAAGAGAGCAAATAGAATGCTAGGTATCATAAGGAAAGGAATGGAAAATAAAACAAAAGATATTATAATGCCTCTATATTGTTCCATAGTGAGACCGCACCTTGAATATTGTGTGCAATTCTGGTCGCCGTATCTTAAAAAGGATATGGCATTAGAAAAGGTTCAGAGAAGAGCCACCAAAATGGTAAAAGGGATGGAAGGATACTCCTATGAAGAAAGGCTAAAAAGGTTAGGGCTCTTTAACCTGGAAAAGAGACGGCTGGGGGGAGATATGATAGAAGTCTATAAATTAATGAATGGAGTGGAACGGCTAAACGTAGATCGATTGTTTACATTATCAGAATATAGAAAGACTAGGGGACATGCAATGAAGCTAGAGGGTAAACTATTTAAGACTAATAAAAGAAAATATTTTTTCACTCAACGTGTAATCAAACTCTGGAATTTTTTACCGTAGGATGTAGTAAAGGCTGTTAGTGTAGCTGGGTTTAAAAAAGGTTTGGACAAGTTCCTGGAGGAAAGGTCCATAAACCATTATTAAGAAGGGACCCAGGATATCAATGCTTGACCCAGTACAAGCATTGTGGAACCTGTGTCTTTTGGGGAAACTGCTAGGTACGTATGACCTAGATTGGTCACTGTTGGAAACAGGATACTGGGCTTGATGGACCTTGGTCTGACCCAGTATGGCATATCTTATGTTCTTATCTTTTCGGAGTTTAGGAAACGCCTACCCTCCGACCCTTCTGTGTTCAGGCTACCAGAGTGCTGGTCTGCATTTGATACAGGGGTCCTACTGTAGTCTGTAGCCACGGACTCAGTTGCTGCTGCTCAGAGCTCTCGCTAAGGGCAACCATGTTTTTTTGCTATGGGCTTTTGGTAGCCTGTAGCTGGGGAGTCCCATATGTGAGGACTGAATTCCTGCTTGTTCCCGGAGAAAGCGTAGTTACTCACCTGTAACAGGTGTTCTCCGGGGACAGCAGGAATTCCTGCTGTCCCCGGAGAACACCCTCACACCTCCCCATGGAATTGCTTCTTTACCATCTTTTCTTTTTTGTCATTTTTTTAAACTATGTCATCTGACTGAGCAAGATGGCACTCTAGGGCGGGAAGGAGACCACGCATGCGTGGTAGCGTCTCCCAAAGGCTTTTTTTTGAAAGCTGAGGGATGCTTCCATGAGAGCTCCGTCGGTGCGATGTCACCCATATTTTAGGATGATTCCTGCTGTCCCCGAAGAACACCTGTTACAGGTGAGTAACTACGCTATACTGCCCCTGATATAAACTTAAAGAAATAACCATAAAAGTATGTTAGCTTAAGAAATTGTCCACAGCGATTCCTTGTCGGTACATATGCTAGTAGCAGCAAGACCAGGTAAGTTTGGAGAGTGGAGGATGCCGAACCGGCGTATTTGAAACTGCTTTGGTGCCAATGTAGGTAACTATAGAAACCAAGATGCTATTAAGCACTGTCAGTCGGCCCCATTGCTGATATGAGAATGGTGCCGAACCTAGTGCACTTCCTTCCTTCCCCCCTCCACCCTTTCCTCCTTGTCCTATGCATATACATTTTTACCATCATTTTATCAGGGTTGCTTTTTCTCATTATAAGTGTTTATCTTGATACTATAATGGTCGCATTTTACCAGTTATTTATTCATCTTTTTAATTTAAATATATACGTTTTATCCCCCTGCCACCCCACCCCCTTTTTTCATGGTTCTTTTAACATTATTCATGTTTTATGTTGGCGGTTTTACATTTTTTGCTCCTGTTTTGTACTTTTATGTACCTTTTTATCTCCCTTTTTGGATAGTTTTACTCTGGATTGGTTGAGTTATTAAATACTTTAAATTAATTTAAATATATAATTTTATCCACCTGCCACTCCCCACCCTCCTTTTTTCATGATTCTATTAACTTTATTAATGTTTTATGATCATGCTCTTATATTTTTAGCTCCCGTTTTGTACTTTTAAGTTCCTTTTTGTCTCCTTTTTGGGTAGTTTTACTCTGGATTGGTTGAGTTATTCAATATTTTTCCAGCCCCGCGAGCTTGATTTCCACTTGGCTGTTGCCACATATTTCCATTATTATTATTATTATTATTTTTCTCCCTCTTTATGAATTTTTACATACATATCAGATGGCAATTGCTTATGTGAACTCACACTAGTATTTGCCCTACCCAACATACAATAATTCTTGCAGTGACTGTTTGTTTTGTGGTCTGTAACATCTGTAACTATTCTATGTTTGACCATCTTCAGAAAAGATCAGTGTTTAAATGATGCCATTCTCAGGACTGTTCTTTAGGCACTTAGGCTGGTATTCTGTCACGCGAATAGAGGGGTTGGACATACGGACTGGACGTCCAACCTATGCTCAGTCCCGAGACCCAATTCTGTCGCCAGTGCTCCCCGCACGTACACAGTGTTTATGCGGGGAGAGCTGGATGGGGGCGGGAGGGGGTGGAGCGGGGGAGTGGCCAGCTGCTGGGATGTACAGAAGCCATTCAGGTCAGGCTTTTGTACGTTCCTTGGCACCTGCTTGGACGCCTGGCTTATTCCACTCTGGCGGTGGAATAAATGCTGTGTGCTACACAGTCTGCTGTCTGCAGCCCCTCGCTTACACTGGTGATGGCCTCTGGGAACCTTGCTGCCACGATCCAGCCCATCTGGGCCACCAGGGCCGAAAGGTGAGTGGGCAGTGGGGACTGATGTGGCTGATGGCATTCTGAGCAGCCGGATAGACAGCCAGTTGCCATGGTGCTCGGATGCCACTGCCCACTAGCCCCAGCAGTGGCGTTCGAGCAGGGGGATGGGTAGGCTCCTGTGCATTCGCCCCCATGGAATCTGGGGAGTGCTAGGACATACATCTCCCCGATTCCGCCATCGCGGGTACGTCCGGGCCCCGCGGTGGCAGAATCGGGTGTATCATGGCCCCGGCTAAGTTCTGTGAATGCACGGCGGCCATGCGTGCATGGCACAGAATTGGCTCATAATGTTTATACCATACAATATATTTTGATATTAGGATTGCTCCCTTATGCCGGATAATACACATGGTATTGATCAATGTTTTGTGATCAATAATCAAAAAACATCGGCTCATTTGTTTGGCAGTCATTAAAGAAAATCTTTTTGATTCAAAAAGCCGCTTTGTTTTAAGCTATTCTCTACTATTCCGATCTTCTTTGATTCAATTTTGAGACAGTGAGATTTCGGCAAGCAAGTGCAATAAGTTCGTCACCATTCTCACATCAGCAATGGGGTCTGACTGATAGTGTTTAATAGCGTCCTGGTTTCTCTAAATACCTTCATTGGCGCCAAAGCAGTTTTAAATGCACCGGTTCGGTGTCCTTTGCTCTCCAAACTTGCCTGGTCTTACTGCTATTAGCGTATGTATTGACAAGGAATCGCTGTGGATATTTTCTTAAGTTAACAATACTTTATGGTTATTTCTTTTAGTTTATGTCAAGGGTGGTATTTATCTATTATACACAGGGCCGACTAATTCTTATTTCTATGTTTTTAGATAGCTACAAGACCGGATGGTTTATTCACTTTAAAACATTCCTGTGTAAAATCTTCCTAGTAATATAGTCCAGGGTGGCATCATATCAATTTTTTGGCAGTCGTAGGCAAGAGGAGCCGCCATTATATGAACATGTGTACATATAATTGTGTCTAATAAACTCAATCTTCCTTGTTTTTGCAGCTGTCTAGCAGTGCTAATTAAGAAGCCATATCACTTAACATATCATTCAATAGCATTGGTGAGTTTCATAATACCATTCAAAATACACATGTTCCTCCCCTGCCCCTACCACCATTTTCTGATTGGTACGATTATTCCCATCATTACTGTTTATATTCTAGATCCCTAAGTTATGTTTTTGCTTTTGGGGCTATTTCTCCCTGGCTGGCTCTAATCACATTCTCATGAGTAACCTGCAGTTTTTTTATTTTACTGATAAGCACAGAAACTGTAAATAATTGAGTGCGCTTGTGAAACTCTGCACTCTGTGTTTTTACGAACAAAAGATCTTTTTAAAGAATACTGGTCACAAATTATAGTCATTCCTCATTGCACAAAATTTTATATTTTATGGCATGCTTTTTATTTTTAATTTGTACTACTCACAGATTTTCCATGGTCATTAAATTGTCCTTTTATGTTTTCATTTACAATTATTTATGGTTTATATATTATACTTTTATGAATGTATTACAATTATTCTAATAATTTGTTTGTTTGTTTGTCTTTAGTCTTAACCCCTGAGGAAGGCCATGCTGAAACATGGCTGTGGCAGGTTAAGTGTTTTGGTATTTGTGCGGTTTGTAGACTCCTATTGTGTCTTCAATAAAATGTTGTTTGGTGAGATTACTCACTCTTGTTTGTGGCTCACCTTGCTCTTAAGCCACTACTACTAACCATTATGCTATTTGATGTCTTGGTTTTGAATTGCTGTCCTGGGGACATCTATATAAACGTCTGATAGATGTCCATATTGGGCACGTCCATGTTTCCAATGCCTGAACAGTCTGGCTTTGATGTCCCAGATTGCACATGGCCGTCCCAATGTGAATTGTGCCTCTAGGTGCATAATTAGAATGCGTTTCTGTCTGTTTCATGTGATAATATAGAATAGCATTGACTAGGATGATCAAATTTGGGACATCTCTAAGTGAGAAGCAGGGACGTGTCCAAAGACCTCCAAGATAAAGTGTTGTTATGCATACATTTTATTTTCAGGACAAAGGAAAGAAGTGCATGTTTTTTTTAAATGAAAAGGGAGTCCCTACTATCATTGACCTTCTGGTCAACACCTTGCTATCACTTGGACCAGTCCCCTGAGGGGGATTCTGATATGGTGACAGGGATTTTACCCTACATGTCAAACTCATCACGGGTGGTAGGCATATTAAAGAAACACTGGTCAGTATTGTCTTTACATTCTAGTTTGAATAAACCTTTACGGATTGCTTATACACGAGGGGCTAATCTTCGTGATAAACTGGTATGCTCGGCCACACCTTTTGACCGTCCATTGATTCCTCAAAATCGGATTGGGACTCACGAGTCGTGTGGGGAGTGTCGGTTTTGTGCTACTACTGTTACTGGGACTACCTGGAGTGATTTACACACGGGCCGGATTTTTCATCGTCGTTGGCAAACGACTTGTACTACAACTCATGTGGTCTACTCTATTGAATGTGATTGCCCCTTACGGTATATTGGTAGCACTACCCGGCAGGTCAAGACTCGTTTGACTGAACATGCCAGTCGGCTCCGTTTAAAGGTTCTTACAGCTCCGTTGGTTTCACACTGTTTATCATCACAACATGAGTTTCAACAACTACGATGGACGGTGATCGATCATGTTCCGGTTGATCCTAGAGGGGGGGATCGCACCCTGAAACTCCGGACAGTGGACAGGGGAATTCATTCCAGGCAATACAGAATATTTATTATCGGTGTGCACCACCTGAAAAACTGAATTTAAGTGTTTACCCATTCCTTTTATAGTGAATACTTGTTTGATTTCTGTGGCCTGAGGACTGTTTCCAGATGCATAGCTAACAGGTTTATTTTTCATTTACTAATTTGCTATGCATAGTTCTGTTATTGAATGTTGGTTGTTATCTTTTGTTTATGTCCTTCTATATACCGGTATTTCTTGGTGAAGTGTATCTTTTAAGTTTATACCAGTAAAGCAAAGTTTGTATTTAAATACTGTTTGCCTTTTGTACATTCTTAGTAAAGTACACCATATCACAGGGCTCAGTGCCTACTATCTCAGTTAAATCTAGCCAACCTTATTATAACAGGCACACATCCCTTGAACACCGAATTTCAGGTGCTGGAGGACTTATCTAAAGCACATAAAACTGCAGCATCCTGAAGTATCAGGGGCCTGCTCCTGTGGGTTTCAAGACACTGCAGGACGAATAGGGTGGACCCTGGGTTACACAGCTAAGAGAAATACAAGAAATTAGAACAATTTAGCATACTGAGAGTCAAAGGAAACTCTTTATCGAGGCATGACTTGCTTCTCTCTAAAGTCCACAATGTGAAGAGGAATGGAGAGTAAAATCCAAAAGAAAAAAAATTGTAGATGTGCTATATATATATCATACCATCAAAAAGCAAAACAGCAACTAGCAGACAGTTTTTTTAATTTGAGGAGAAAGCAAGGGTGCAAATTATGCTATGGACTCTCTCCCCAAAAGAGAAACCTCAGTTGGTTTGTCTTCTAGAAAGGCAGTCATATAGTAATATAGTATATGATGGCAGATAAAGACCAGTATGGTCCATCTTGTCTGCCCAGCAAGGCAGCAAGAGTAAGTGTACTTGCCACTCCATGTAGGTCACCTCTCCCCATGCCTTTGTTTAGGGGTGTACCCACCGCTCCATGTAGGTCACCCTTATTTGTTCAGACATAAGAGCTAGTTATGGTTATATTGATTTTATCCTGTTGCTGTAAAGGATCCACTGTGTCTGTCCCATGCCATTTTGAATTCTGTCACTGCGTTTGCCCCCACCACTTCCATCGGGAGGGCATTCCAAACATCCACCATCCTTTCAGTGAAAAAGTATTTCCTGACATTGCCTTTCAGTTTACCCCCTTGCAGCTTCATGTTATGCCCTCTAGTTGTACAGCTTCCCCATCTTTGGAAGAGGTTTGTTTGTCCATTAATATCTTTAAGAATTTAAAGGTCTGAATCAATATTTAGGTCTTATATAAAGGTTTAAACCAAATTTTAAGGTCTTGAAGTCTCTTCTCATAAGTCTTCTAACACTGGCTCCAAATCATTTTGGTTGCCTTCCTCGGAACCTCTTCCAGGCTTTTTATATCCTTTGCGAGATACGGTCTCCAAAACTGAACACAATATTCCAAGTGAGGCCTCACCAGCGACTTGTACAGTGGCATTAGTACCTCTTCCTTTCTGCTGGTAATTCCTCTCTGTATGTAACCCAGCATCCTTCTGGCTTTTGCCACTGCCTTATCACACTGTTTCGCCACCTTAAGATCATCAGAAACAATCACACCGAGGTCTTTCTCCTGGTCCATGCACATCAATCTCTTGCCCCCTATCGCATACAGTTCCCTTGGATTTCTGCTTACCAAGTGCATTACACTGCACTTCTTCACATTAAATCTTAACTGCCAAGCATTAGACCATTCTTCCAGCTTTTATAGATCTTTCCTCATGTTATCCGCTCCCTCAAGGCAGTTCACTCTGTTGCAAATTTTGGTGTCTTTTGCAAAAAGATAGACTTTTCCATTCAGCCCTTCGGCAATATCATTCATGAATATATTGAACAATATCGGGCCCAAGATTGAACCCTGGGGCACACCGCTAATCACTTTCCTTTCATCCGAGTGAGTTCCGTTTACTGTCACCCTCTGTTGTCTGTCAGTTAACCAATTTCTGATCCAGTTCGCCATCTTGGGACCTATCCCCAAGCTGTTGAGTTTATTGATAAGCCTCCTATGAGGAACAGTATCAAAGGCTTTGCTGAAATCCAGGTAGATCACATCCATCGCATGCCCTTGATCTAGTTCTCTGGTCACCCAGTCAAAGAACTCAATCAGATTTGCTTGGCAAGATCGTCCTTTGGTAAAACAATGTTGCCTCGGATCATGCAACCTGTTGGTTTTGAGGAAGTCCACTATTCACTCATTCAGGAGTGCCTCCATTACTTTTCCCGCCACCGAGGTAAGGCTTACTGGCCTGTAGTTTGTCACTTTTTCCCTATTACCACTTTTGTGGAGAGGTACCACATCAGCCCTTCTCCTGTCCTGTGGAACTTCTCCTGTCTCCAAGGATCTATTAAAAACATCCTTTAAAGACCCTGCAAGAACTTCTCTGAGCTCTTTCAGTATCCTAGGGTGTATCCCGGGGTGTATCCCATCTGGTCCCATAGACTTGTCCACTTTCAGTTTTGCAAGCTGTTCTAACACATCATCTTTTATGAATGGTGTGGTATCTACTCCATTCCCATTTATATATTTGTCAATCACAGGTGGTCCTTCTCCAGGATTTTCTCTAGTGAAAACAGATGGGAAGTATTTGTTTAGCATTGTCACTTTTTCAATGTCACTTTCTATGAATCAGTCAATTGAGAAGGATAAAAAATGTATACTTTGCATTCTCATATTTCACAATGCACTTACAATAAATTTTAAGAAAAAATAATGCTCCAATTTGGAGAACATGAGGATGCATAAACAAAACGATTTCTTTCTACTCTGAGAGGATCTAGCCACATCAGGAAAAAACATTTCCGATAAAGTATGAAACAGCATTCCTATGTTTGAAATACAATCTAAAGATTAAATCCCTGTATGTTTCAAATACAAATGACACAATCAAAATGGACACCACAAGCAATTCCTTTGAAGATTCCAATATTCCAGTTAAATCCAACCTATCTGGGAAGCCTCCATTTGGTTTCCCAGAGAAGGACCACCTCTAGAAACCGGAATATAAAAGTCCTATCGGGGGATGAAAGAGCTTCTGATGACAATTTTAAAACTTCAATCATATATTGGTGATGCATTTCCCAGGCTGGACTCGATGAATTTTAGGAAAGTTAATAAAGTGAAGATTCTTTCTTCTGAGGATATTGTCAACATTTTTCAAAAGTTCTATGCATGAACTGATTATCTTCCTCACTTCCTATTTTGTGCAAATTACAGTGCGATGGGAAAGTCTCTCCGCAGTGAGTGCTGTGTGCGAACCGGCTGCACACTGGCTACTGCTGTTGTTTTTCTTTACGTAGCTAGTGTTTGACAGACATCGGATGGATGGACATGGAAGGGCTTATCAGATGTCTGATGTGTCTGGAGTTGTGGTGTGATTCCTGAGCCTTTCACAATATGTTAACCTTCAAAGAACAGATATTTTTAGTGGAGCATATGTTTAGATCACGTGACAAATATACAGAGGTGGCGAAGCAGAAATTCTCCAGAAAGTTTCCATAATCCACTGTTCCACACCGCAATAGTGTTCAAGATGTAATAAGTAAATTTCAGAGTACTGGTTCGGTGGCAGATGATGCCAGAAGTGGTCAACCTAGTGTTCTGTCTGAGACAAAGCTTCTGTATATCTCTGATAAGTTGATGGCCAGCCCATCAAAATCACTGAGAAAATTGGCACAGGAGACTGAAATCAGCTATGGATATGCACAAAACCTTTTAGACAAAAACTACAGTTATTTCTGTTCAGGTATTAAAATCTGCAGATAATTTAAAGAGGACTTACTGTGAATGGTATCAGAAATTCATTTGAGATAATGGAATTGGAGTGCTGGATTTAACATTCTACACAGATGATCCCTGGTTCCTTATTTCCGGATACATTAACCCACAAAACACTCGTTTATGGACCACAGAAAACCCACTTGCAATTCATGAAGCATCCTTGCATGACAAGAAAATCAGTTTGTGGTTAGTAATGTCAAGAAAACAAATTGTGGGCCCCATTTTTTTTTTGAACACTATAAATGCAGATCAGTATTGCTCTGACATATTGTACCCGTTCATTGCACAGCTTGAGGAAGATGACATCATGAATGCCTACTTCCAGCAAGATGGTGCCACTGCACACACTGCTTGTTCTTTGATGACACTATTGCAAGATGTTTTCAGGAATTGGGTCATTTTGAGGGGTCTGTGGCCTCCACGATCTCCTGACCTTTTACTACCCAACTTTTATTTCTGGGGAGCAGCAAAAGGAGTAGTGTACAAAGACCACCCCAGAACCATCAAGGAGCTGAAAGCAGCAATATCTGCTTACACTGCTACTATTACACAAAAGACATTAATTAATGTCTTCATAAACAAGACTAGATGAGTAGCATTGTGCCTGGAAAACAATGGACAACATTTCCATACTTGATGTAAATGTGTGTAATAAGTTTGTTTTGGACAAATAAATAACAATTCAGTATTAAAAGTTTTCTCTTTTCTTATAACCTAGTGTAGGACCCATAATACATACTGCGGAGAGACTTTCCGATCGCACTGTATTTTCAACATTATCCAGTTTCTGTTTAATAGTGATTATCTTAGAAACATGTTGAACAATAACAGTCTCCATTAAAAAGAAATTGAAATGATAATGAACCAGCTAACACCAAAGGGATACAGCCTTCAACACTGCTCCCGGACACATGCCAAGGGCGGAGGCCTAGCCATCATTGCCAAAGACAACATCCACCTGCGGCTCCACGCCTCAGAAACCTCCAATGAAGCAGACATCCTCACCCTCACCAACAAACACCTCTCGATATGCCTGATCTACCGTGCACCCACCACAACCATCGACCTACCACAGATACTACACCTCATCTCCGAAAGCACCAGCCCTTCGAAGGAACAAATTATCCTAGGTGACTTCAACCTCCCATCACTCCAGGAAAAACAAGCAGAAACCTTCCTCAACGCCATGACAGCAATGGACCTGACACAGATCATACAAGAACCAACACATGAAAAAGGAAACACACTTGACCTCATATTTCTAAACTCCCAAACCGCCTCCTCATACAGAAGACCGACAATCTCACCAGTACCGTGGTCAGACCACTACATCATCAACATATCCCACACCTATCAACTCAAAAATAACAGAGAAAACGAACACCACCCAAGGAGATTCAAAGCATTTAGCAAGGAAGACTTCCTAACGCAAACCCTGCCTAACCTACACACAACTCCAACAATCTTGATGACCTGATCCACAACTGGAATACCACAATCTCCTCAGCAGCCAGCACAACTAGAAACAACACCAATACCAGACCCATCTCCTCAAAAGCCCGATGGTTCACCCCCAGCCTCCGAAAACTGAAAACCAGACTTAGAAGAACCGAAAGGAAATGGAGAAAAACCAAAAGCGACAGAGACAAAGCAAAATACCTCTACGAACTCAATGCGTACCATTCAGAAATTGACAACGCCAAAAAAACCTACCACACCAAAATCATCACAACAGCCATAAACAAACCTCGAGAGCTCTTCTAAATTGTCAAAAAACTAACAAGGGCACCCACTAACTCCAACCAGCTGCCAGATATCCCCCCTGACCTTCTAGCCTGACAATACAAACAGCTTCAGCAACCACAAAGCTCACATCACTATGCTGAAACAACCAAGACAAATTCATACCCCATCCTGAACAGAGACTGGAATACATTCGACACAATCTCAAAAGAAGAAATATCTTCCACCATCTCCTGCTTGAACACTACCACCTCCCCGCTGGATCCCTGTCCCACACGACTGGATAAAGAAAACCAAAGAAGACCTCAGTGCACCACTAACCCACATCGTAAACGAATCCTTTACCCAAGGACACATGCCAGACGCCCTCAAGACCACAATCATTCGACCAACCCTAAAAAAGCACAACCTAGATCCCCTAGACCCCACCTCCTACAGACCAGTAGCGAGCCTCCCACTCACCGCAAAAATAATCGAGAAGATAGTCCGACGTCAGCTTCAAGAACACCTAGACGTCAACAACATACTGGACTCGCAGCAACACGGATTCCGACCATTACATGGGGTCGAGACCCTCATGACCACACTGATGAACACCCTCATCATAGGAACCCAAGAGAAACACTCAGGATACATCCTAATTTTCCTGGATATATCAGCGGCCTTCGACACCATCTCCCATAACACCCTTATCCACAGACTCCAAACAATTGGGATCAAAGATACTGTACTCCAATGGTTCAGGTCCTATCTAACCAACTGACAGCAACTGATCCGTACCAAAACCTCAACCTCACCCCCCTTCCAGCAACATCAAGGAGTACCTCAAGGATCCACATTATCAGCCATGCTTTTCAGCATCTACCTCCGTCCACTCTGTTCAGTCATACGCACTCACAATGTCAACTTCCACATATACGTTGACGACATAATGCTCTACACCCCAATTACAACCTCAGACCCAACAAACGACCAGCTATCAGCCTGCTTCACCGACGTATCCAACTGGCTACAAGAGAACAACTTATCCATTAACATAAAGAAGACCGAAGCTCTTATAGTGACAAAAGACCCAGACTTCAAACCACCCACTCACCTCACCATGGGAACCACGCAAATTCAAATACAACCACACATAAGATATCTCGGCATTATCATTGACCAAGCCCTAACCCTTAAACAACAAATCAACAAGACCACTAGAACTGTATTCCACAAGGCGAAAACGGTACAACGTCTCCGACCTCTCCTCGAACCACAAGACTTCAGGACAGTAATGCAAGCTCTGACACTCCCTCATCTGGACTACTGCAACATAATCTACCATGGCCTACCTGCCACACAAACCAATCTCCTCCGAACTGCCCTAAACACCACGGCGAGAATAATTCACAATGCAAAGAAACGGGACCACATCACCCCAATTCTGAGAGACCTTCATATTCTCCCCATTGAAGCAAGAATCAAGTACAAAGCTCTTCTACTCACCCACAAAACCATCCACCAAACACAAGGCACCCCACTCCGCACCCTACTGCCTCGCCCAACCCACAGCAGAACAACCAGACAATCCTCCAGCAGCTCCATTGCCGTCCTCCACAAAAGAACCAAGGCAACACAATGGACCTGCAACAGAGCCTTTGAACTCTATGCCCCATCCCTCTGGAACTCTCTACCAAACCACATCAGGAACAACGGTGATCTCCCATCATTCAAAAAGCAGCTAAAAACCGTCCTATTCCAAGAACATCTCTGAATAGGAATCCCCCCTATTTCTCTTCAAGAACTCCAGACCAGTAACTCTGCTATCCTGTCAGTCTCTATGTTCATCCCAAAATCATCAATGTTGAGCCCCCGGTGATGGGCCCCCCCCCCACTATTGATCCCCCCCCCCCCTGTTATATGTCCCACCGCTTTGACCCGGTGAAAAGCGGGATATAAATACAGTTAAATAAATAAATAAATGATAGCTGAGATATTTGCCCAGACAGGACCTTACCAAGGCTCTTAATGGAAGGCCAAATTGAGTTCAATGTCACCGTAAATGTTTGACAAAGAAAGATTCTGATAGCTTCCAAACGGGATGACAAGTATCCACAGGATTCTTTGCCACAATCATGCTGGATATCCACAATGGGCCCTCAGCTCCAGCCATGTCGAGCATAACTCCTTCCTCCAAGGAGTAGGGTAGACCTAAATTCGGTGTCTCCTACCAAACCTCAACACTGGATCTGGAAGTTGCCTCCTATCTTTGGGCTCGAGAGGTCTCAGCTGCTGAAGAGGATACCAATCTGCTTTCTGTCAGGTCTCCCTCAGCCGGAACATACCCGAAGCAATCTTGCAGTGCAACTCCATGCCAGACAAAAACTCCATTGGGCCAATAGAAGGGGTAGGAACTGGGCCAGGAACCTTACTGTGGTCCCTTGCTTTGCCCTTCTACTTCACCATACTTTATTGAGCTTAGACAAGCACTACTGCGGAGCACATTTACTGCTTGTCTGCCATCTTGGGTAGTATGGATTGTTAGTTGATTTAACTTCTGGATACAGCATATGGTGGTGAAATTATATGGAAAAGGATTGGAGAATAGCCTTGAAGTTAGAGCAGTTTACTGAGACTTAAAAAAGCCAGGGTTCAAATCCCCCTGATGCTTCTCATGCCTTGGGCAAGTCACTTCATGCTCCATTGTTTTTTATAACTAACTTAGAACATAATATAGACTTAGATGTCTATTTACTAAGTAAGCTACAGTATGGCAATAATACATTTTATTGGCCAGTTAATCAAGCCGATGCAGAAAGTCTAATGTGCCCTTTGCGCGCAGATAGAGCAAATTATATGCACAAGTCCCGACATGCCAAATGCAGAAAAGAGATTGACGCATGTGTAAACAGAAAACAAAAACTATGCGCACACAGCAATGCAAGCGTGTTTAAATTATACACCAATGAACTGTGCATATTAAAATGGTATGATAATATTGTTTGCGCCTGATGTAGAGAAACATGTAGAGGATTACATTAGCAGCCAAAGCACCAATATTTCTATGCCTGATCTGAGGTGGCTTAAATGTCTTGCGTGTAGGGAAAAAAAATCCCTGGTGGCCCAGTGGCCCCGATCCCCCCACCCACTCACCCACTTACTCACTCACCCATCCACTCACTCACCCATCCACTCACTAAAAATAAAAGTCACTGGTGGCCCATTTGCCCCAATTTCCCCCCCCCCCCCACCCACTCAATAGAAAAAAACCCTGTTGGCCCAGTGGCCCGATCCCACCCACCCAATAACAAAAAGGATTGGTGGCTCCTGAACCCCCCACTCCCCTCCTGGTATCTTTTAGCTGGAGCAGGAGTGTTCCCATCGCACCCCCCCCTGCGCCACCATCTTGAAAAATGATGGTGCCTGGCCCAGCGCGGTGCATTCTGGCAGCCTGACCCCACCCGATGCCTCCCAGGATGTACCGCATAGGGCCAGGCACCACCATTTTTCAAGATGGCTATGCAGGGGCGGGAGCACATGGGCAATGCTTCTGCTCCAGCTTAAAGGTACCTCAAGGGGAGGTGGGGGGTTCAGGGGCCACCAGGTCATTGGACCTTTTTGTTATTGGGTGGGTGGGATTGGGACCACTGAGCCATCAGAGGCTTTTTTTATTGGATAGGTGGGTGGGGGGATTGGGGCCACTGGGCCACCAGGGTATTCTATATCGGGTGAGAGGGCAGGGATCGGGGCTGCCAGGGATTTGGTTTCTGTTGGGGGGTCAGTGTCAAAGGCACCAGCCCCTGATAGTATTTTGACAGTATGCTAGTTTGGTAGATCTCTGGGCACCAAGCAGAGTAAAATCACTGCTGGAGAGTAGTCCTTACATGCTACAGTCTCCTTTTAAGAGCCATGCCATAAGCGAGAAGGGAGATGGATCCTCCAGGATGATCAGTCCTTGCCACAATCACCCCCAAATTGGAGGCAGCCAAAGAGGGAGGCACCTACAGGAGCAGCATTAGGTCTCCAAACAATACTTTCCACGGCCAGTCTGGCACTACCAGAACAATTCTGCCCGGGTGGCATGCTATATGACGAAGCACTTACCCCACTAGGGGCCATGGAGGAAACACAAACAGCAGCTGCTGTCTTGGCCAAGGCTTGGTCAGGGCATCAATGCCCTTGGATCCCATCCTTGTATGGCGACTGAAGACGCGACAAACCTTAGCATTGGAGTGGGTTGCCATCAGTTCTATTTCAGGGCGACCCCAGTGATGCAGAATCAGCTGAAAAGTCTCCTGACTCAACGTCTACTCTCCAGGATTCAGAGAGTGCTGGCCGAGGAAATCTGCTTCCACATTGTCTATCTCGGCAGTGTGCTGGGCCGACAAGGCTATAAGGTTGTTTTCTGTCCAGGCAAACAGGAGATCCATCTCCAGAACCACCCCAGCACTCCTTGTGCCGCCTTCTCTAATTGACCTAGGCCACCGCCATGGCATGGTCTGAAAACACTTAAATTGCCTGGCCCTCGACCAGGGGCCAGAAACGCAGAAGAGCCAACCTGATGGCCCTTGTCTTGAGGTGATTGATGGACTACACCGCTTCCTTTCAATTCCAGTGACCCTGGGCCATATAGTTTTGGCAGCGGGCTTCCCAGTCCAAGAGACTGACATCTGTCATCAGCAGGATTCAGGAGAAATTGTCCAGCAGTATACCGTTCCTAAGATGACAATGCTGCCGCCACCACCGCAGGCTGGCCTTCACCATCAATGGGAGCGGAAGCCTGCTCTAAAACTCTTGAGAACTTGGGGCTCATTGAGTCAACAAGGACCATTGGAGCGGTCACATGTGAGCACGCGCCCACGGCACCATCTCTATGGTTGCTGTCATCAGTCCAGGGAGCTGAAGATAATCCCAGACTCTGGGGGCCTGCTGCGCACAGAACAGCATCAGGCAATCCAGCGGTCTTCTGACCTTCTCCTCTGGTAGGAATCTCTGTCCACTTGAGTGCTGAAACATGCTCCCAGAAACTCCAAGGATTGGGAAGGCAAAAGCTGACTCTTTCCCTGATTGATAACCCAGATGAGGCTTTCCGAAAAGGACACCACTTGGGACGATACCTGAGATGCTTCTGATAGAGAACGGACTCGAATGAGACAGTTGTTTAGATCGGGATGGACTCAGATCAATTGACACCGTAGCACCGCAGCCGCCACCACCACCGTGCCCTTGGAGAATGTCCTTAGGGCACCAGATAGCCTGAAAGGGAAGAACGGCAGACTGATAGCGAGAGTCAAACCCTCCTATGCACCCCCCTTCCCGTGTTGTCCCTCCTAGGGTCCCATATTAAATTAAAATCTCCCCCTACAATAAGTATGCCTTCCCCCAAGGCATGCAGCTGACTTCCCACCTCCTCGAAAAAAGAGCCTTGCGCTCCATTTGCGGCATATACGGTCGCTACCCTGTACCAGACTGAGTTGATCTTTATATGTGCCAGCAAATATTTTCCTATCTTATCCAGAACCACTTCTCCTATTTCCACCTGAGCTCCCTCTGCCACAAACATTGCGACCTCTCCTCTCTTCTTTTCTATTGTGTTGGAGGTGAAGAGGCGCAACTGTGTGCCTTTTGGGGCTACTAGGCATTCATGTATTTTCAATAAATGTGTTTCTTGCATAGTCTTATAGTAGCCTCCCTATCTCCTTATATAGTTTTTAAGTGGAGCATTTAAACCCTGCACATTTAGGGAGATTACTTTAAGTGCAGCCATTGTATGTTTCTAATAGCTTCCCCCCCCCCCCCACGCTGTCATCTAGCCCCAGTCCCTTTCCCCACTCCCTGCCCTCTCCCGCTTCCCCCCTGGCCAAGTTGGGTGCCGTAAGGTTGCCGTCATAGAGACAAGACAGTGAGCCTACCCCCCTAACCTTTGCTCCCACCCCTACCGTTGCTTCCTATCCCCTACTCCCTCCCGAGCTATCTCTCCCTCTTCCCCTCCTCCACTCTCCTTCTCCTCCTCTAACCCTCGGCAGTCAGAAAATCCTCCATGCACACTGTCTTCCCATGCATTCCCCTCTACAGGCCCCCTTCCCCTTTCCCCCATCCCTCCCTCCTCCCCGGCCTGGATTCATTTTTACTTCCCTTTATATAGTCCCAGTCCCCTCTTGGGTTGAGCAATTTCTGTCTTGTGGGCATTGTCTCTGCAGCCGCTGAGGTAGTCCACTGACTCATGGCCCTCTTCATGCCGCCTCATGTTTGCCTATAGTCCCTTCCTGCGCTTTGGGTCTCAGCTTGTCTGTGTCTTCTTCCATGCCCCGGGGGACTCTCTGCCAAAGCGGTTGATCTCTCCTAATAGTCCTAATAGATAGTCCAAATGGGAATGTCCAGCCTTACCGAATGCTCTCACTTCGCAGTTTTTGCACAATATCCCTCAGATTCTGTGATTTGCACCAAATCCTTGTATATTTCTACAATGCAGGTTTCGCACTGAAGAGGACTATTTCCTCTGGCTTTGTTCCCTCAGTTCTTTTAGTCCATTGTCATGGAAGCACGCAGTTATATTGCGTGATCTGTTCTTATCTAGGCCTGGCAGTCCCATTGCTTGATGTGCCCTATCTATCCAGTAATCTCATCCTTCCAATTAGAGTCCTGCATTTTGTAGTAAAGTTGTTACAATGTTCTGGACCACTGTCCCACAATACTGGGTCTGCTCATTTTCAGGCAGTCCTCGAAAATGTAAGTTATGGACCTGGATCTATTTTTTAGATCCTCTAGCTTGCTCTCTAAATCCTCCTGCTGGACTAACAGGCTTTGTTTTGGCTACTAGAGACCACTAAAGGTTGTTTATTTATTTATTTATTTAGACAGTTTTGTATACCGCCTTATCCTTCAATCAAAGCGGTCACAGCACAATTGGGGGATACATTTAACACGTGGGGATATGAGACACATACACTAATACTTATAGGGAACATGGGCAATGGAGGGTTAAGTGGCTTGCCCAAGACCACAAGGAGCATCTGTGGGACTAGAAACCCCAGTCCTTCCGGCTCAAGGTTGCTGTCCTCTAGTGGGATTTGAACCCCCGACCTTCCGGCCTGAAGTACCTTGCCCCAACCACTAGGCTACTCCTCCCTCAGGTTGTTGGAGCTGGAAAACTGCAGGGTTAACTGAGCTGCAGAAGAGAACAGTGACAAGCCAGGATGGAGCGACTCCTCCATTTCTGGCAGAAGGGCAGCAGCAACAACAGTATCAGGCGTGAAGCAACAACTTCAATGCGCCCTACTGGAAGAGCAGCAACAACAGTAGCATCAGTTGAGTCAGGTCTTAGAGAGACCGCAACTCCACCCTCCAGCGCAAGCGCTTAAAATGACTGCAGAAGATGAACCGGACCAATTTTTGATAAACTTTGAACGAACTGTCCACATGGCTAGGTGAACAGAGGAGAAATGGACTATTTATTTGGGGAATTTGCTGATGGGCAATAGTCAGGCTGCATTCCAGGACACCAACCCAGATGGGCGAGATACATACGCAGCTGTCAAGGCTGTCATACTGGAATGGGCCGACTGTACTCCAGAGGCCTACTGCCAGCAATTCAGAAAGGGGGGGCTCCAGATAAAGGAGAGCCCTCAGAGAGTCCTCTGTCGATTGAAGGATCTCACATGGAAGTGGCTACAATCAGTGAGAATGACTGGGCCCAAGATAGCCAAGATTAGAGCAGTTTTTGGATGGCTTGACCTCCCCAATGAAACAAGTGAGTACGTCAGCACCTCAAGTTTACACTGGAGAGTGCACTGGAAATAGCTGAGGGGTCTCTTGAAGCCCAAGTTATGACTGAAGCGTTAGTGAGAAGGGAAAGAAGTCACCCATTAGCCCAGGAGGACAGAAGGGGAAGCCAGAACAGATGTTTGCCCCCCTGTTCTGACCCTTGAAGTCACCTCCTAGGTGAGGGCATGGCCCCAGCCATGACTCCTTCACCTGTTTTAGGTGTGGAGCCCAGGGACACTTTGTTCGGGAATGTCCCTTGGGTACGGAAGAATCCATGGATGTCAGTCTAGCCACTTCTCACGCCTGCGCTTTTGTGGAGACTCCCCTCTCAAGGGCCCAGAACTTTGTGATTTCAATTGGAGCTCGCGGAGACCCGTCTCAACTTGTCTGTGTCTTCTTCCCCACCCCTGGGGTGCTCTCTGCCAATGCGGTTGATCTCTCCTAAGGGGGAGGGAATCTTTAGGAAGTTCTCTTTCCAATCCCGTTATGCCCCCTTCTTCCAGTGCATGCACTTTCTCCTCCTGATTTCTTACTCACCAGTGTTTCCCAGTTTTTGCACAATATCCCTCCGATTTCTCCTCTTCTGTAGAGTGATTTGTGCGAAATCCTTGTATATTTCTACAGTGCAGGTTTCCCACTGAAGAGGACCATTCCCTCAGCTTTGTTGGCTACCAGTTCTTTTAGTCCATAGTCATGGAAGCACGCGATTATATTGCGTGGTCTGTTCTTGCCTAGGCCTGGCAGTCCCATTGCTCGATTGTACTCTGTCTGGTAATCTCGTCCTTCCAATTCCAGTCCTGCCTGTTGTAGTAAAGTTGTTAAAATGTTCTGGACCACTGTCTCACAATCCTGGGTCTGCTCATTTTCAGGCACTCCTCGAGAGCGTAAGTTATGGCACCTGTATCTATTTTCTAGATCCTCTAACTTGTCCTCTAAATCCTCCTGCCATTTGATTGTCATGCTCTATTTTTGTTCAAGTGCGGATGTTGCTTTGCCCTGCTCCTCTACTCTTTCCCCCAGCTCCTCAACTCTTCACCTGAGGTCCTCCAGGTCGGCCCGCATACTCGCTATACTGTTCAACACTTCTTCCCGCACCAGGGTAAGGTTGGATTTTAATTCCCAGAACCATGTGTGCATCTCATTCTGCATGTCTACTTCACTCTCTGTTGTCATTGTGATAGCCGGTGTTATATTCTCCTTCCCTTTGTTATTGTCTTTTTTCCTGCTGTTGCTGACCTCTTCGCCGTCGGCTGCTTTCGATGTCCCCGCTGCCATTTAATCTCCCTGCTTGTGGGTGGATGTCATCGTCATGGTCAATGCATACTCCTGGATATCCACTTTATTCTCCCTCTGTGCCATCTCTCTAGGCAAACGGGCTCTCTTCTCTATTCAGAGGATGCCTGGGGTTTTGCTGTAGGGGGTGAGTTTACTAGTTAGTTCTACTTCGGCCCACCGGAGGTCTTGCTTAAACAGCCATCTTGCGCTATGACGTCAGCAGCCCCTCAGCTTGTGGAGGTTTAACAAGCTCAGACAGAATTAAAAACTGCTTTTGTTTTCCCTGAACTATTGTCTGGCCTGTCTTGTAAACAAACCCCCTTCTCTCACCGCACGCCACACTACCACATATGGTAGCAGCTTGGGGATTTCCTCTAAACATGTGACTTAGGGCAAATCCATGTACCTCCAGGGCTGGGCCTCAACAGCAGGTCAGGATTTATTTTGGTTTGTTTGTGTGGGCTAAGAGGGTTAGCCTCACCCTAGTTAAAGAGCTTGAAAGTTAGTCATTGTCGGACCAGCAGGCTTTGTTTTGGCCACTAGAGACCACTAAAAGTTGTTGGAGCTGGAAAACTGCAGGGTTAACTCAGCTACAGAAGATAACAGTGACAAGCCAGGATGGAGCAGCTGCTCCAAATTTTGGCAGAAGGTTAGCAGCAACAACAGTATCAGGAGTGAAGCAACAACTTCAATGCGCTCTGCTGGAAAAGCAGCAACAGCAGCAGCAGCAGCAGCAGCAGTAGTTGAGTCTGAGAGACCACAACTCCACCCTCCAGCGAAAGCGCTTCTTAAAATGACTGCAGAAGATGAACCAAACCAATTTTGTGAACTTTAAACAAACTGCCCACATGGTAGTGTGGACGGAGGAGACATGGACTTTTTATTTGAGGAATCTGCCTACGGGAAACAGTCAGGCTGCATTCCAGAACACCAGCCCAGATGGGCGAGCTACATATGCAGTTATCAAGACTGCCATACTAGAACGGGCCGACTGTACTCCTGAGGCATACCCCCAGCGATTCAGAAAGGAGGGAGCTCCAGATAAAGGAGAGCCCTCAGAGATTCCTCTATTGGATTGAAGGATCTAACATGGGTGGCTGTAATTAGTCAGAAAGTCTGGGCTCAAGATAGCCCAGATTGTGCTATTAGAGCAATTTTTGGCTGGCTTGACCGCCCCAATGAAACAAGTGAGTACGTCAGCACCTCAGGTTTACATTGGAGAGTGCACTGGAAATAACTGAGGAGTATCATGAAGCCCAGGTTATGACTGAAGTGTCAGTGAGAAGGGAAAGAAGTCACCCATTAGCCTAGGAGGACAGAAGGGGAAGTCAGAACAGATGTTTGCTCCCCTATTCTGACCATTGAAGTCACCTCCTAGGTGAGAGCATGGCCCCAGCCATGACTCCTTCACCCTTTTTAGGTGTGGAGCCCAGGGCCACTTTGTTTGGGAATGCCTTGTTGGAGTCGGGAGTGGTGCCAAAGGACTGGAGAGAGGCTCATGTGGTGCCTTTACACAAAAGCGGAAGTAAGGATGTGGTTGAAAACTACAGGCCGGTTATTTTAACTTCGGTGGTGAGTAAATTATTGGAAACGCTGCTGAAAGAGAAAATAGTGAGGTTTCTGGAGTCCAGCGGATTACAGGATCCAAGGCAGCATGGATTCACCAGAGGCAGGTCTTGTCAGACCAATCTGATTGATTTCTTTGACTGGGGACCAGGGAGTTGGACCGAGGGAGAGCCCTAGATGTGTTGTATTTAGATTTCAGTAAAGCCTTTGACACTGTTCCTCACAGGTGACTTATAAACAAACTGACCACCCTAGGGATGGACCCTAAAGTACTGCTTGGGTTAGAAATTGGTTGGGTGGGAGGCGACAAAGAGTACAGGTAAATGGAGCTCACTCTGAGGAGAAGGATGTTACTAGTGGTGTGCCCCAGAGATCTGTCCTTGGTCCGATTCTTTTTAACATCTTTGTTAGTGATATAGCGGAAGGACTGTCAGGTAAGGTTTGCCTTTTTGCGGATGATACCAAAATTTGCAATAGAGTAGACACCCAGGAAGGTGTAGATAACATGAGGAGGGATCTAGCTAAGCTTGAAGAATGGTCTAAATTTGGAAGCTGGGATTTAATGTTAAAAAATGTAAGGTCATGCATTTGGGCTGCAGCAATCCAAGGGAGCAATATACTATATGGGGTGAAGTACTTTTGTCCACTAAAGACCTAGGCGTGGTTGTGTCTGATGATCTTAAAGTAGCTAAACAGGTAGAAAAGGCGATGGCAAAAGCTAGAAGAATACTTGGGTGCATACGGAAAGGAATGGCTAGCAGAAAAAAGGAGCTGATAGTGCCTCTGTATAAGTCTTTGGTGCGACCTCATTTGGAGTATTGTGTGCAATTCTGGAGACCGCACCTTCAAAAGGAGGTGAACAGGATGGAGTCCGTGCAGAGGGTGGCTACTAAAATGGTTAGTGGTCTTCATTATAAAGCATATGTGGACAGACTTAGGGATCTTAATATGTACACCTTAGAGGAAAGGCGGGATAGAGGTGATATGATTGAGATGTTTAAATACCTCCGTGGCATAAATGTTCAGGGTAGAGCCTCTTTCAATTGAAAGCAAGTTCTGTTACGAGGGGACATGGGATGAGGGTGAAGGGGGATAGATTCAGGAGTGATATGCAGAAATATTTCTTTATGGAAAGTGTGGTGGATCCGTGGAATAGTCTCCCAGTGGAGGTGGTAGAGATGAGGACAGTAATTGAATTCAAAAGGGCATAGGACAAACACAGAGGATCTCTAAAGGAAAAAAGGGGACTGTTGTAGTTGTTGATATGGAAGGACAGACTAGATAGGCCATGTGGTCTTTTTCTGTCGTCATATTTCTATGTTTCTATGTCCCTTGGGTACGGAAGAATCCATGGATCTCAGCCTAACCACCTCTCACGTCTGTGCTTTTGTGGAGACTCCCCACCCAGGGGCCCAGATCTTTGTGGTTCGATTGGATGTCGAGGGGACCTGTCTCCAGGTCTTGATAGACTCTGGGAGTGTGTGGACCCTCATTTACTGGGGAACTGTAACCAGATTTCAAATTGACTATGCAAAGATGGTAACACTGGCCTGTGTGCATGGAGACCAGAGCCAGTATCCCATGACATAGGTTTCATTTAAGACTCCAGCAGAACAAGCTACATTCGAGGTTGTGGTGCGGCCTTGGTTCCAGTATCCAGTGGTGATCAGCTGAGATTACCCAAGCTTTGGAGAGATATGGGTCTGGCTAACTGAAGGCTCCACTAAGTCAGAGCAAGAAGATTTCCCAGAGATCTTCCTGTTGGAAGACCCGAATCTGTATGTCGAGAATCCCAAGCCTGCTAAGTCCCAGAGCTGGCGTCACCAGGCAAGGCTATGCTACCAGCAGAATCTGGAGGAGGGATCTGGGGAGGGAAAGCCTAGGGAAGAAACCCCTGGAATAGGTCAGGGCTTAGTGATAGTGACTCAAATACAATGATTGCTTTCCCAGAGTGGAGGCTGGGGGAAGACCCAGGGAGCTTCATGAGGGCCTTGCAAGTGGATGAGTCCCTTAAACATGCGAGAGTGTGGGTTTTGGAGGTGGATGGGTTCCAGTAGGTTACGGCGAGTTTCCTGTAAGAATCTTTCCCTATTTTGTGCCAAAGGGAGATTTATTATACAGTGTGGCAGAAGGTACCCTAGAGAGGGAAGAGGAAGAACTGAGTTTCCCATCCCTGTCATCAACAGGTGTTAATGTTGGCCCAGAGCCATTTATTAGGGGGACACCTGGAGGTGGAGAAAACAGTAAAGCATGTTTGAGCCCGATTTTTCTGGCCCGGTGTCCATAAACATGTGCAGTTATATTGCTAGTCATGTCCCACCTGCCCATTTCATAACCTCATCAGAGTCCGACCTGCCTCTCTAGTGCCTATGCCTATCATTGAAACCCTATTTGAATAAGTGGCCAAGGAAATGGTAAGTCTCTTGGAGCAAATCACCATAGGCAACAAGTATATTTCAGTTATACTAGACTACACTACCTGATACCCAGAGGCCATTGCTTTAAGGAATATGAAGACTACTACAATCACAAATGCTCTCTGGGAAGTATTCTTGTGGGTGGGAATGCCCAATCCTCACAGATCAAGGAACACCCTTTGCATCCAAGGTGATGAAGCAAGTGTGTACCTTGGTTAAGGTCAAGATGCTGGAACATCAGCATATCACCCACAGATGGATAGCATCATTGAGTGATTCAATAAAACTCTGAATGCAGGAGGATGGGAAAAATTGGGACATTCTCCTACCCTATTTGATGTTTGCCATCTCGAGGTACCTCAGAGTTCCATGGGGTCTTCAATTTTTGAGTTGCTCTTTGGGAAGATAGTCAAGAGGCATATTAGACATTGTAAGGTAAACATGGGAAGAAGAACCTTGTGCTGGGCGTAATTTGTAGGAGTACATTATACAAATGGAAGCCCAGCTGAGGAATGTTGGAAAGGTAGCCAAACTCAGTTTGGAAAAAGCCCAAGCCGAGCAGGCCAGAGGCTACAATCGGACAGCTGTGCACCATGCCTTCCAACTGGGAAACAGATTTTTTTTCTTTTCTCCATCATCCAAGAGCAAGTTACTCTGTAAATGACAGAGATCTTATGAGGTAGAAGAGATGGTGGGGCCTGTTAACTACAAGATTGCCCAGCCAGATAAACATAAGGAGACACATAGTTGGAGAGCAGGAGACTAAGCAGATCAGGATCCAAAAGCAGCCTTGAAGTGGTGAGTCTGGATTTGAAAAGGGCCAGAGATGGAGCCTTACATACCAACTCAGGTAGTTTGTTCTAGCATAAGGAGCAGTAAGGTGGAAAAATCAAAGTCTGGAGCTGGCAGTGAAAGAGAAGAACATAAAGCGAAGAGATCTGCAGAAGAGCGAAGTTCCCAGGAAGGGGGTATAGGGAGAGATAAGAGAAAGATAGTGAGGAGCAGCAGAATGAATGCACTTATAGGTCAGTAGGAGAAGTTTCAACTGGATACAGAAATGGATAGGGAGCCAAGGGTGGAGAAAAAGGTTATATGAGTATAGTGAGACTGGCAGAAGATTAGCTGCAGAGCTGAATTTTGAACACATTGAAGGGGAGAAAGATGATTCAGAGGGAGACCAGCAAGGAGGAGGTTGCAATAGTCTAGGCAGGAGGTAGCTAATGAGTGAATAAGGCTCTTAGTAGTGTATTCAGAAAGGAAGGGGCAAATTTTGCTGATGTTATAGAGAAAGAAGTGACAGGTTTTAGCTATCAGTTGAATGTGCATAGAGAAGGAGAGGGAGGAGTCAAAGATGACCCCAAGGTTACGAGCTAAGGAAACAGGGAGGTGTAGAATATTCTCCACAGAAAGAGAGGAAGGAGGAAGGGAGGAGGTGGGTTTAGGGGGAGATAAGAAGCTTGGTTTTGGCCATGTTCAATTTCAGATGGGACATCCAGGCAGCAATATCAGATAAGCAGGAAGAGATACAGGCCTGGATTCCTGGGGAGATTCAGTTGTAAAGTGGTAGATC
Organism: Ichthyophis bannanicus; assembly: GCA_033557465.1. Classification (NCBI taxonomy): domain Eukaryota; kingdom Metazoa; phylum Chordata; class Amphibia; order Gymnophiona; family Ichthyophiidae; genus Ichthyophis; species Ichthyophis bannanicus. The sequence continues at coordinate 671,121,957 of CM066031.1, forward strand.
TGAGATTCATCAGATAATACTGAAAACCATGGGAGGGGATGAGTGCACCAAGAGACTGGGTGTAGAGAGAGAAAAGGAGAGGTCCAAGACAAGACCCTTGTGGTGCACCAACTGGTATAGCAATAGAGGAGGATCCACCAGAACATGCAATAAAAGTGTGATGGGAGAGATAAGAAGAACACCAATAAAATAAGGATTCCAAAAGAGTTCACAAAGACTAAAAAAACAACAAATAAAAAAGTGTTTTCCCATGCAGCCCCTATACTCTGGAACTCCCTACCTGATGAAATAAGAGCCCTAACTGATCTTAAAGAACTACGCAAAACATTAAAAACTCACCTGTTTAGCTCCCACTACGGTCCACTTGTGAATTCCCAATACCAAAATGAAAAGGGATAATATATAACACATTAAGCTTAAATACCATAATGTCCCATGAAAATAAGACCATTAACACAGTTTATGATGCTTGTAAATAGCTACCTTTCTCATTGAACCCAACATCCGTTGACTGTATATAGTTGATTGTACATAGTTCTCCAAAGTTTAATTGTTAAAGTTAAGATGTACATAACTCAAGCAATGTTTAATGTAAAAACAGATATGTTATACTGTTTCTTTACCTGTTTTATGTAAACCGCACCTGATCATAGGAAGGTAGCGGTATATAAGCGACTGTTAAATAAAAATAAAATAAATAAGAAGAGAACCAGGACAGAACAGAGCTCTTAAAATCAAGCAAGTATAGGGTATCAAGGAGAAGATGGTTATCAACAGTGTCAAAAGCAGCAAAAAGGTCAAGAAGGATGAGGATCAAGCAGGTGCCCTTGCATTTGGCCAGGAACAAGTCACTGGAGGCTTTGGCAAGTGCTGTTTCAGTAGAATATAGAGAGAGAAAAGGAGTAGACTCAAGAGCACACCCTTGGGGTATACCAACTGAGAGCAGGATAGCAGTAGAACAAATAGTAAATGTGTGTTGGGAGAAATAAGAATAGAACCAGGATAGCACAGAGCCTTAAAATCAAGTGAGGACAGGGTATCAAGGAGCTGTTTCAGTAGAATGTAGAGGATGAAAGTCAAATTGTAATGGCTCCAGAAGGACTTGAAAGGAGAGAAAGTGAAAAAAATGATAATGAACCATATGCTCAAATAGTTTAGAAATAAAGTGGAGGGTAGCTATGGGTTGCTAATTAGAATGACAGGAGAGGTCTAGTCAGGGTTTCTTGAGGAGAGGTGTAACCACAGCATGCTTGAAGGCTGCAGAAGTGGTTGCAGTGGAAGGCAATAGGTTGGGAATATGAGAAATGGAAGGGATGACAGCGGAGGAGAGTTTAGTGGATGGGTAGAAATAGGATCAGAGGAACAGGTAGTGAGTTTGGAGGATGAAAGATGATGTGTGATTTCCTCCTCAGTGATCTTAGAAAAAGAAGAAAGGGTGACAGAGGTTGAGGGAAGGAATTGGGAGTGAGAAGGGGGAAGGGGGGATGGAGATGACCCCATGGGGAAATCAAGAGAATCTTGTGGAATTTATCATGGAAATAGTCAGCCAAAGTCTGGGCAGAAAGGAAAGGAGGATTGGAGAAGGAGGAACTTTAAAGAGAGAATTGAAAGTTGTAAAGAGAAGGTGAGGGTCAGAGGCAAGAGTTAGATTGACATAATAATTTTGCTTGGCAAGTGTTATAGCTGACTGGAAAGAGGCTAGCATGAATTTCAAATGTAAGAACTCTGCAAATTCGCTTAGCTGAGCGGCCATGGGAACGTAGGTAACACATTTTAGAAGACAGCCAGATATATGAGGTACAGTATGCCTCACATGATGTGGCATGGAAGGAGCAAGTGCATCCAGAGCAGAGGAGAATGCATTATTACAGGAAAATACTGCCTTATCAGCAGATTCAGAGGACATAGTGGAGGAAAAAGGTGATGAAACAGCAGTGGATAGAGCTGAAGGGTCAGTAGCATGAAGATGTCTAAAGAGGTTGGAGGAGACTGGGATGAAAAGTGAAGCTTAGCAGGTGATAGTCAGATAATGGAAGAAATGAGGTGCAGACGTTTGAGGGCAAGCAATTAGAGAAAGAAACAAGGTCAAGGTAGTGGCCATGCTGGTGAGTAGGGGCAGTAGAACACAGCTGGAGGTTAAATAGTAACATAGTAAGTGACGGCAGATAAAGACCAGCATGGTCCATCTAGTCTGCCTAGCAAGATGGCAAGAGTAGGTGCACCTGTCGCTCTGTGCAGGCCACCCCTCCCTATGTTTTTGTTTTTGTTTAGAGGTGAACCCACCACTCCATGTAGGACACCCTTATTTGTTGAGACGCTAGATAGTTCAGAAGTTAGATGGTAAGGAGCTTTAAGACATAAGGGTCAGAGGGGTCATCAACATGAATTTTAAAAGTCCTAAGAGTAAGGGAGGAGAAAGAGGCATCCAGAAAGAAGGAAATTCATGAGTCAAAGTCAGGGAGAAATGTAGAGGTGGGCTTGTCAGGGGGTTGATAAATGAGAGCTATTCGGAGAGGTAGTGAAGTACCTCTCCGAAACAAAAACCGCTGCTGATTGCTGGAAGTAGCGGTATACAAATGTATACTAAATAAATAAATAAATAAATAAGTAGAAAAGTGGATGGAGTGGACTTATAAGGAAGGAATTGAGTGCGACTGAGGCAGAAGAAGGGGTTGAAATTGGCAGGAATGAGAGAGTAGAAACCCAACACCACAACGACCAATGAGAGGAGGCATATAGGAAAATTGTAGCTGCCATGATAGAGCACAGCAACTGAAGCTGAGTCTTCAGGGAAAAGCCAGGTCACTTTGAACAAATAGATGGAGAATATTAGAGATAAAGAGGTCATGAATAAAGGCAAGTTTATTTCAGATGGCATGTGCATTCCACAAGGCACATGAGAAAGGGAGATGGGAGAGAGGAGGTGGAAGGAATAAGATTTAAGGAGTTGCATGTGGATCTGCCCTGAGAGTACCCCACCAATATTTTATTCCTTTATTTTGAAGAAGGTGTATTAGTGGGTGAAAATTGCATCATTTATCTAGTGTATAGGGTGACAGGTTTGGATAGAGTTGCAAGTTATGTTCTTGAAATTCAGTCACACACTTTCCTTTTATATTCTGTAATAGAGTTTGCTTGTCTTCAAAATAGTGGAAGCATATAATTGGTCTGGGAGAATTCTGTTTCTTAAGTCAGATGGACAAGCCTTTGTGTGCTCTGTCAATCTGGACTTCAGTTTTACTCCAGGGGACACAGAAAGTAAATATTTCTTGCATAATTCTCACCATGTTCTCTGTTCCCTCGGTGGGCTCTGGCCATCCAGATATCCCGAGGTGGCATCTTCTCTTCCTGCTCTTGAAGTCATCCTGTCATTCTCTGGTCTCCAAAGCCAAAGCTTCTAGTTTTTTGAGCTTAGTTTGGAAAACCACTGTGGCTTTTATACTTATGCTCACCAATATTTAGCTCATTTTGTGTAACTCTCTACTCAAGTGACTTAAGTTCTTTCTTGATGTCCCCAACTGCCTTGTAGAGGTCCCATCTCAGAAGCTGTAATTCTTTAAATAATTCTACAAAATGTGGTTTCCACATAGGATTTTCTTCAGGCCTTACAGATTGTGTTGCAGGAGTGGCCAGGCATTCCATTGCAGGATCAGCTATATTGCTACTGAACTTTGCAAGAGCTTCAGCGTAACTGGCTTTAGGTTCTGTATCTAGTGCTTCAGAGTGACACCAACTGCCACCAGTTTAGTCACTAGCACTCTAGTCAAAGCTCTGATTTCACCGAGATTCACAGTGCATATTTGCACAATATCAGACACACTGTTCCCAGAAAGAGGAACCTTTCATCTTCAGCTGCAATATTTCACATATCAGCCCTTACCAGTCCAGAACTTATCAAATCAGATCTGTAGCATCAATGCTTTGGCCAGTGTTCACTGAAGTAGAACCACAGCACTGGAAATGCTAATTCTTTTCATCAAACCAACCACGCTTTGAGGTGAGCCTAGTTTATGAGTCTTATGCCTCTTAAGGCCTTTGAACGTTTTTAGGATCACCACTGAGAACATCCAGTCTTGTCCTCTTCAGGCTTACTCAATGTAAATATATCTGCTGTCTTGTGAAGAGCAAACTTGATTATTTATCTATTTATTTAAAGTTTTTTATATACCACCTTTCTACAATTCAAGATGGTTTACATGGCGCTCAACAATAACAGTGTGGATACATCTGTTTTACATAGAACAAAAACTTAGGGGGAACTTATCTAAGAAAAGCAAAAGTAACAGTTGGTTATAATGCAGGATGAGGCCCATTCACATTGGTAACTGCAGCCGCTGGTTTTTCATTTAGTCATCACAAACTCAACTGTAAATGAGCTGTTCCCAGCTTACTTTCTGTTTTAGTTTCAACAACATCCAAGTGCTAATTCAAAGCAAGATTCACGTTTGCTGATCCTGATTTTGCTCTGCCTGCCCTGCTCCCTTCACTGCTTACCATCTCTGTGGTCAGTGCTGCCTGGCTTGCTGTCCGCCATGCTCCTGATAGGCCTCACTCCACGCTGCAGCATAACTCCATTCCAAGGCCACAGCATTAGAGGCTTTTACTGTTGAGCGTTCTTTGTGGTTTCTTGTGTCCTCCGTCAAGTCACAGCAAGTTGAGCACTCTAAGCCTTACCCTCCAAAGATCGAGAGATAGGGAGGGCAGCCCACGAAGCAATGTGCCAATGCTCTGAGTGTGAGGGTTAGGCAACCATTTTCTATGGGATTAGCAACTGGCCTCCAAGATTTTATTTTAGAATGGAAACTGACAGAAATAGAAGAAAGGCTAGGATGGAAAAAAACTAGAAACAAATAAAAATGGGAACTAATATACAAAATCCATTTCTGATCTAATTTCCAGTCAGGATACTGACATTCAAATTTTTTTTTATCATGAAAGACTAAACTTTAATTTCTGAAGTGGAAGTGAAAATAAAATGAACAATATTTTCCTTTTTTTCTCAGTAATATGAGGTTTTATATAATTATGTGGATTGGAACTAGAGTGAATGGCCTATTATGTAGTGCATCCTATCTGCACAAAAAAAATCTTCAAGTAAATGTTTCATTTAAAAGAAACCGTACACTTTGAACAATAATAATCATAGCTGACTGGAAAGGAACATAGAGAAAGGAGGAAGGGAAATGCATAATATATTTTAGATATGTTGTTGCTTGGATTGCCTGGCCTGGTTCTTTTTAAATATCATGACTTATGAACTGCTTTTGTGCTTTAAATAATGAGTCGTAAGTTAAAACTTACTTCTTTATAAGCAAGCTTTTTTTCCTTTATGATATATAGAAGATGGAAATGTGTTTGACAGAGGTCATAATTGGTACAAGCATTGCAAATAAGGAGAAAATTAGTTTTTTGTAACAAGTCATGACTCATTTAATTCTGTGTTACATGGCTGTGTGATTCTGTTACAGTGAATGAAAATTCAGGGCTCTGGTGGGCAAGGGGGGGGAGGGGGAGGGAACAACTCCAAAACCTCACTGTCCGACTGGCACAAGCTGTCTTTTAAAATGTTTCCCTCCAGAACACAGCCCAAACAATGTGGGGGAAGGGGGGGAGAGAGGGTAGTATGTTTTCATAAAAATCACCTAGGTATAATCCCCTAAAGATTTATTTACAAGAATCAAAAGTAATGAAATGAAGAAAAAAAGAAAAAAATCATAGTAATCTAAAATACTATTATCACAAGAAGAAAGGTCTAAAGTAGCAGACAATATCTTTTTAATTACTCTGACAGCACTCTACTTCTGTTCTCAGCCTTTCCACCAGCTTGTAGCCAGACTAATTGTCATTCTCCAATTTTCTCATTTAGGATACCTAAGAATTCCATTTAGAAGGGTTGCATGGCCGTTACATATGTATATGGCATATGCATGTAAATACTAATTTTACAATGCTGCTCTTTAAATGTGTAGATGCCTAGGATGCACAGATTTTAAGGGAGCATATTCTGGACAAGGGTTGGATAGTCCAAAGAATTATCAGGTCAATATTCAGAGACAACAGCAAACACTATCCATGGCATTTAAAATTTATGTATGTATATTCAGTGTCACTAAAAAAAAAACCAAGTGGAAACACCCTTCCTGCAGTGTCAGCAGGCACAGAGAAAACAGGACAAGAGACCAACCATGGAAAGAGATTTTTATTGAAGACTATGAGGTCAACCTGACACGTGTTTCAGTCGGGAAGCCTTCTTCAGGGGTTAATGACTTCTATAAATGATAAATAATAAATAATTAAAATAAAGACAATTAAAAATTCTTACATGCGTAATGAAAACCATAAAACCCAACAAAAGAGGAAATAAAATCATTAAAAGCAATAATAAATAGTAAATAGTATGAGACAATAAAACCTTGAAAGCAGAACCTTAGCACATAAAAAAAGTGTCTATATACAAATCTAAAAGGACAAACACATTCAAAGGACAGTACACAATGGGACAACATAGTGTAGCATACAAATTAATGTTGTGGTAACATCAGGACAACTAACTTAAAAAATGGTGAGTGTAGAGCCAATGTAGATGGTCCATCTAAAATTAGACTATGTTGAGGACATCCATTTATCAAGTTTCAGTGTCACTCTCTAGATAGACAGTGGCGCTGAATATATGTGGAAAGCACTTGCTGCTGTTAGCTATATGTATAGCGACAATATTTGGCCACTATATGTATACCTAAATAGTTTAACTTAGAACTGCTTTTTCACAGCTCTAAATTAAACCACTTAATGAATATTACCACTATAGGTTTAGTTAGGTAGAGCACTCTTGATCCTCTCTAATTCTGCTGTGGCACTATCCAAATAATGATGGCCTGGTGGTTAAAAACCTAAACAGTGACACATCTGCATCAGGGCTCCCGAAATCATGGGAACAACTGAGCAGAGTGGCAATTGCAATCCAAAACAGTAGGCACATGATTTTGTCAGAGGTCTAAAAAGACATGAGGAGGACAACACTCAGAAGGACTGTAGCATAGATAGTGGAATAGGATGAGTCATTTGAGCCATAGTCCTACTAACCTTTTGCTCCAAATAGCATCAGATATTAGACTTGTGTAATTTTGGCTTGTGTAAGAAGTTGGACATCTGAAAATTAAGTGGCAAACAAACTGCTTGTAAATTTGAATGTATGCACGTGCACAAACAATTTGCATGCACAGTAGGTGTGTAGTTACAAGAAAAAAACAAACAAATTTGATTTGTTTGCATTGAAAACAACAAAAACCTTGGATCTGCATATGACTATCGGAAATTAGGGAGCTTGGGAGTCAGAGATGGGGATTGGTTGTTTGGCTCATCTCCCACAACCAAAGAGTATTCCACTAACCACAGGTTTTGGTTTTACTTGGGCCAGAGGTAAGAAGTTGTTGAGACGTCTAGTAGAAGACATGTATAAGAGTGAAACTGGTGCTTGGAAATTTTATATGCACATCTGTTAAGAGGATTATTCTAAAATAAGTACACGGGATGGGCCAATTTTGTTTTTATGTGCCATCATTGACTATTTTCAGCAGCGCTAGCTATATAATGTCACTGAAAACAAATGGATAGGAGATATGAGTTTAGTTGCCGCTGTTAAACTTATAAATAGTTTTGAATATTGGGCTGAATATGTGTATTTTCCATTTTGCACATATTTTAAAAAAATTCCTTGTCAGCATTTACATCTGCCCTGAGGCATGTGTAAGTGTCAGCTACCTACTTGTTTGGACCTGAGGTCTCCACCAACGATTGATGGGCAACTGTGCTAACTAGGCATGCACACAGGGTTTTGGATAAATTGAAAAATTGATGAAAATCATGATTTTCGGTTCATTCTGAGACCAAACTAACTGACTGCATTTACTCGGGAACAATTTCCCAAATTACCATTCAGTAACTGTTTTTGTCAAGTGCATAGCACTTCCCGACACAATAGAGCCAATCCTAGGGGGGAGGGAGGGGGTCAGCATCAGCCAGCAAGAGGCACTTTAACCAAGCCTACAAATCCTTCACAGACAGCCTCAGTTCTGCAAGTACCTTGAGACCGCACCTTGAATATTGTGTGCAATTCTGGTCGCCGTATCTTAAAAAGGATGTAGCGATTTTAGAAAAGGTACAGAGAAGAGCCACCAAAATGGTAAAGGGGATGGAAGGATACTCCTATGAAGAAAGGCTAAAAAGGTTAGGGCTCTTTAACCTGGAAAAGAGACGGCTGAGGGGAGATATGATAGAAGTCTATAAATTAATGAACGGAGTGGAACGGGTAAACGTAGATCGATTGTTTACCTTATCAGAATATAGAAAGACTAGGGGACATGCAATGAAGCTACAGGGTAAACTATTTAAGACTAATAAAAGAAAATATTTTTTCACTCAACGTGTAATCAAACTCTGGAATTTGTTACCGGAGGATGTAGTAAAGGCTGTTAGTGTAGCTGGGTTTAAAAAAGGTTTGGACAAGTTCCTGGAGGAAAGGTCCATAAACCATTATTAAGAAGTGACCGAAGATATCAATGCTTGACCCAGTACAAGCATTGTGGAACTTGTGTCTCTTGGGGAAACTGCTAGGTACATATGACTTAGATTAGCCATTGTTGGAAACAGAATACTGGGCTTGATGGACCTTGGTCTGACCCAGTATGGCATATCTTATGATCTTATGATCTTACTGTGATGAGTTCACAGTAGGGCTGCGAACCCTGCATGCACAAGCCCCAGAGAACTATTTTGTGTCTGACTTTAAGAAATTGAGAAAAGAAGGGGTACTGGGGATTAGGACTGCATAGAAAAAGAAAAGGATTGAAAAAAACCAGCAGCTTCAAGTCTGTCTTAGAGGGAGTGGGGCTTAGGACTCGAAGGCAGAAAAAACAGAGAGCTTCAAGTCTGACTTTGAGCCAGACTAGGGGACACACAACATAATCCATTTAAGCTACAACATAATCCATTTAAGACTAATAAGAGAAAACATTTTTTCACTCAATGTGTAATCAAACTCTGGATTTCGTTACCGGAGGATGTAGTAAAAGCTGTTAGTGTAGTTGGGTTTAAAAAAGGTTTGGACAAGTTCCTGGAGCAATGGTCCATAAACCATTATTGAGGACCCTGCTTGTCCCAGGTCAAACATTGTGGAACCTGTGTGCCTTTTCAAAACTTGCCAGGATCTTGTGACCTGGATTGGCCACTGTTGGAAACAGGATACTGTTGTTGAAGGATCTTGGTCTGACCTAGTATAGCATTTCTTATTTTCTTATGTTCAGTGAGGGTGGGTTGTTGTTTTTTGCTTGAAAGCATAAAATTAAAAAAATACCTGAACCCTCACCCCCCACCAACTTGAAGGGAGCAATGTTCTTGTCTCCCTTAGTGCTGTGTTGTCTGACTGCCTTTACAACTAGATGGTTAAAGTTTTATTAGACTTCCTCCTCCTCTGTGTTCTTCCAGGGAGTGTGTCATTAGGATGGGGAAAGGACATCAGGAAAGTCAGAGAGAGGATAGGAAAATCCTGTCTTTAGAGTTTCCCAGTTGCTTACTGTCCTAAGCATTGGTGGAAGGTGTGCAGTGCACTTTATTTGTACAACATTGCCAGTAGCAGTGGGGAAGGACAGGTTACTGTATCAAATTTATCTATTCGATTGTATGACCAGAATGTTTAGTGAAATATTTAGTGTTCAACTATTCACCTTATTTCTCCTAATGCACCTCACTACCTTTCATCTCTTTTCTCTTCCTACACTCCTCTTCAATAATTCTGCTCCTCTGGCAGATCCCTTTTCTCTGTGCCCTGCTCTTCCATTGCCAATTCCAGACTTCATCGATTCCATCTTGCTGCTCCCTATGCCTGGAACAAACGACACAAGTCAGTACGCTTTGCTCCTTCTCTAGCCCTATTGAAATCCAGGCTAAAACCTCACCTCTTTGAGGCTGATTTTGGATCCTGATTCCCCTCACTCTTTTGTCACCACTTACGTGTATCTTACTGTACTCTAGGCCCCAGTTTCATTATGTTTTTGCCTTGATTCGATTGTAAGCTCCGATGAGCAGGGACAGTCTCTTACATCTATATGTACAGAGCTGCGTATCTACGCCTTGTAGCGCCATACAAATGATAAGTAGCAGTAGTAGCTGCTGTGGGGGTTATCTATCTATTCCATCTTAAGTTCATAGAATACAGTTAAATAAAGCAAAAAGTTAAATAATAAATTAAATAAAATCTAAAAGACATGCAGTCTCTTTTTTAGTGTTGGGAAGCCAGTCTGATAGGAGCATTAGGCTGGACAGGGTTTATACCACTGCAGGGCTTATACCAGGCTGGGTGGGTGACACCAGGGCTGGACTCTGAGGCAGCACACTTGGGGTGCCAATACTCCATGGTCGCACAGGCCTGCTGTTGGTGCAGGATGCTAAAAGAGGGGCCGTCCTTATCTCAAAGAGCTCGGAATCCAGTCTGATAGGAGCATTAGCCAGGCAACACATTCCTCTCTCCCCAGTCTTTTGAAGAGTGTGAAAAGGCAGGCAGCATAACTGGGCAATGCAGAGCCTATGCCAGATTGGGCATTAACCGCGGGGCCAATATCTTAGGCAACACATTTCAGATGAAGGTACTCTAGGATTGCAGATTGGCACAAGGTGCTAAAAGAAAGCCACTGAGCAGAACAGCAGGCACACCATATTTCCAGCTGAAAAGTATGTGAAACTGATTTTGGCAGATACAGAATCTGAGTGATCCACAGGGGATGAGATTTATATCTGAATCATCAGCTACTGAAAGTGTACTGGCTGAAGATGTTGTTGTTAGCATGCCAACTAGTGAGGCGGTAGAAAGCAATCCTGGCAGTGTCAATGCCAAGAGCCCTGCACAGGTACAAAGATTAGGAAGGATATCACTGACCTTTCATCCTCTCCTCTGTCCCCAGCCACACATCCAGCAGTAGTACTAAGAGCAGCAGCCCCTCCCAAGTAAGTAGAGGCATAGAGTCACAGGTGTGGAGGCACTTTCAAGTGGACTGCAGAATTCAATTATTGTAGGAAGCATATTAGTAAAAGGAAGCTGATGGGTCCTCTTATGAACAATGGCATGCTGCATCATTTGGAAGGACACAGATCCTAGGTTGGAGACTTCATCCGGAAGTGGAAATAGGAGTGATAGGAAACATACAGAAAAACAAAATCACTCTCCCAAGCGGAGCCCCTAGCCTGTTCTGTCAGTTAGATGCCATGGCAGCAGGCCTGATGCTCATCAAAGCAATTCACCATGGAAGAGATGTGGTAGTGTTGAGCAGTATTGTCATGGGACAGGAAGCAGGCAGCATCGATAGCGGTGACATGGTGCATCAGGGAAATGATAGTCCTGGATGACCATACCCTCAAGATGGTTGAGAAGGTAGGGTTTAAGAGGCTGACGCATCTCTTATCTCCCAATTACTGAGTGCCCTGCAGGACATTTTTTAGTAGGCAGGTGATCTCCAGCCTGTGTAATAGTTATGTTACCAGCTGCAGGCAGAGCTGGAAAAGCAGAGGCTGGTAGTAGCAAGCATTTCACCACTGACATCTGGACTAGTCAGAATGGTATACATGCCTGTCTCTCCCTGAAAACACATCGGTGGCAGCTGGATGAGGCAGGAGCAGGCTGTAGGTCTAATGGGGAACAGTAGGAGGAGGGTACTTATGAACTGTGATGCACAGCCAGGTGATGGATTAAAGGCATACTTGGACCCATATCTTAGCAGAAATAAGGGCAATACTGCAGAGCTAGTACATAGGGCAGAAACAAAGCATCATGCTTCCAGTTTCCCTGTAACAAATAGTAGGGTGAACATCGTCAAGGCAGTGAAGTACAGGGGCTTTTAAAGATCAGATGCTTTGCATGCTTGTTGCACCTGGTTGTCAGAAACTTCCTAGGCCTGGATAGTCCTGTCCTGAGGCCACCAATCAAGAAGTGCCTTAAAATGACAGGATATTTTCACCAGAGTATGAAATGTGGGTGTGTGCAGCAGGAAACAACAGGAGCACCTGCACAGGTAGAATTTACTTATGAAATGCTGGAGCGGTTAATGGAGCATCAGGCATCATAGGAGACTAAAATGGGCATCTACAGGCCCCTGGGTCACCAGGAGTGGGCAAATATCATGTAGGTGATAAGTCCTAAAGCATTTTTAAGAATGCCACAGAGGAATTAAGTTCCACAAAGACTACCCTGAGCCTTCTCATCCCAGTAGTGAATATATAGCAGGCAAAGTTAGAGAGTTTTCAGCTGTGACAGAGATTCACAGCAGAGGTTTTGGTGATGGTGGACTTCTTGCATGGTCAAGTGCATAAAATCTTGCAGTCCCATTGTGAAGGCAGATGGTCGTATGCTAGCTGGTCCCTGTTTCTCTCAGATTAAAGAAAGTATCATTCTGCACTATCATTCACAGACTTACTGGAAGGAAAAGCTGGTAAATGAGGTGGAGGAAAGGGAGCACTGGGAGGGGAGGTGGGGGGATTGTGGTGATGATACAGCAATGGAAATAGTAGACATGCCTGCAAGTAGCACTGGTGCCATGAGCACCATTTTGTCAACTACCATTCCCTCAGCTGACTTTCTATGTCAATTGCTCATGAAACCCAACCAGGAAAAATATTTGGTGACTGAAACCCTAACTACCGTACTAAGCCGCAGAGATAAGCCTACCACAAGTTGGATTCCTGCATTGATTTCAGTGGCACGCTACCTTGCAGAACCCATTGAGGCCATACACCCATATCTCATGGCCTATTGGGCACACAAGTGAGTAGTCTAGCCAGACTTGGAAAAGATTGCACAGAATTTCCTGTCCTATCCTCTAACCATTGTGCCCAGTGAAGATCTGTTCTCAGTGGTAGGGACATCGGGGCTCCCCATTGTTTAAGGCTAGCACTAGAGTGATGGAAACGCTAGTATTTCTGAAGACAGATTTCCCCTTGCTTAGTTTCCCTTCATTTTGCTGTGACAGGGGAGGAATGAGTGTGAGGTTGTTCTAAAGGGCAGTTGCCCATACTCTCTGCCTTTAATGTCTTGATGGTTTTTGACAGTTTGCATTCTTTGATGGTGCCCATTTCCAGTAGTTAACTTAATGCATAAACAAAAGCCAAAACCAAAACAAATGGAAAGAAACTAAAACAAAAAGATCTAAAAAATTCTCTCTCTGCTGCTGGTAGCCGTCTCATTGTCCTGCCATTTGTGTTATGGCCTGCCTCTTTGTTGCAAGACCTGCTCTTGAGATCCGAACCACAGCTGTATTTCAGTAATTGTAAATTCCACACCCTCTTGCACAGCCTCTGCAGCCTGCTATCATAATTCCACGGAAGTCCATTTAGGCCCAAATGATAAAACAAAAAATAAATAACCCCCCTCAAAAAAAAAAAAAGAAAGCCCTCCTTTCTCCTTGCCTCTCTCTACTACTGCTGCTGTATGTGTCATGCTGTTGGCACTGCTCTCATGGCTTGCCTCACTGCTGCTCTTCACCTCTCCCCTGCCTAGCAAGCCTGATAGCCAAATCAACCCTGACTATCATGAGATTGCCCTCATGTCCACCATACTCCATAACTGTGCTTGTTGACCCTCAAACTCCTGCTACAAGTTTAGCTTTTTATTATAGTGGTTTCCAGCCTATCTTGCTGCAGCATTGGTCTTCCTCACCTCTTTTGAGATATCGCTGCAGTGCTGTAGCCCAACTCTTGCTGTTTTTACAGCCTACGCCATGCATTATCTTATGATTCTTATTTAAATCCCAAGGAGGAGTGTAGGGAGAGATTTGAGAGGAAAGGTTGTAAGGAACAATAGAATGAGTGCACTTATAGCTCAGTATGAGACGTTTGAACTGAATACGGAAACGGATAGGGAACTAATAAAGCGACTTGAGAAGAGGAGTTATATGAGTATATGAAGTCTGGTAGAGGATTAGCCGCACAGCTGAATTTTGAACAAATTGAAGGGAAGAGAGATGATTCAGAGGGAGACCAGTAAGGAGGAGATTGCAATAGTCTAGACGGGAGGTTACTAAGGAGTGGATAAGTGTCTTAGTGGTGTGCTCAGAAAGGAAGGGGAAAATTTTGTTGATGTTACAGAGAGAAGCAAAAGGTTTCAGTTATCAGCTGGATGTGTGTAGAGAAAGAGAGGGAGGAGTCAAAGATAACCCCAAGGTTACGAGCCAAGGAAACAGGGAGGAGTAGATTGTTATCCATAGAGATAAAGAAAGGAGGAAGGGGGAGATGGGTTTAAGGAGAAAGATATAAAGCTTAGTTTTGGCCATGTTCAATTTCAAATGTCGGTGAGACATCCAGGAAAACAATGTCAGACAGGCAGAGATCCGGGCCTGGATTCACAGAGAGAGTTCAGGGAAAGAGAGGTAGATCTGAGAGTCATCAGTGTAAAGATGGTACTGGAAACAGTGAGAGAAGATGAATACACCAAGGGCACTGGGTATATAGAGAGAAAAGGAGTGGACTCAAGAGCAGACCCTTGGGGTATACCAACGGAGAGCCGGATAGCAGTAGTGGAGGATCCACTAGAACAAACACTAAAGTGTGGTGGGAGAGATAAGGAGGAGAACCAGGATAGCACAGGAGAAGGTGGTAGTCAACAGTATCAAAAGTAGCAGAAAGGTCAAGAAGGATGAGGATCGAGTAAAGGCCCTTGGATATGGCTAGGAACAAGTAACTGGAGACTTTAGCAAGAGTTGTTTCAGTAGACTGTAGGGGACAAAAGCCAGATTGCAATGGATCCAGAAGTGCTTAAGAGGAGAGAAGGTCAAGGCAACGGCGGTGAACTGCATGTTCAAGTAGTTTAGAAATGAGGGGAGGAGGGAGAGGGTTGATGATTAGGGCAGGTAGGGTCCAGTGAGGGTTTCTTGAGGAGATCAGTAACCACAGCATGCTTGAAGGCTGCAGGAACAGTTGCAGTGGAAAGCAATAATTTGAGAATATGACATTTTTTTGGACTAAGCAGGAAGTCAGTCCTCACATATGGGTGACATCACCGACTGAGCTTTCGCGCAGGTACTCTCCCCAGATTTCACAGAAAGTCTTTGGAAGATCCAGCATGCATGCGTGATCGCCTTTCTGCCCAAATGGAGCCATCTAACCTCAGTCTTCTTTTTTCTGCAGAGCCCTCCAGATGTTCGTCTGTATCCTGGAGAAAAGCTGTTTGCCCTGTCAGTAGTTATTGCCATTCTCTTGATTCACATTTTTTTTTTTTTGCCTTCCTGAACTTCATGGTATTGTTGCTGCCTCTGCGCCACATTTTCTTTTTTGGGTCTGCATTTTCTTCTTATTTTTTCAGGATGCAAGTTTTTCTCGCGTCTTCCTGGTTGGGGCATTGGAGGCTTCTGACTTGGCTGAAGCCATCTTCCCCAACATGTCCACCCTGACCAGTGGCTCTACATGAACTCTCTGCTTGCAGATGACACGCAAGAACTGTGAAAAGCAGCGGGAATCGGCTCCAAAAAATCAACATTAACCCTGGCATCGATATTGGAATCGACATGCTCGAAGGGCACTGCCGAGGACTCAGCCTGACATGGTAACAGGGCCCTTTTGGAGCTGCAAGGTCACGAGGCTCTGGAATGGTTACTCTGCTTTGAAGAGGATCATTCCCAGAAGGAACGGACTCCATCTCAGTCATCGTCAAAGGGCGATGCTGAGTCCAGGGTGAAAACCTATGGACACCACTATTGAAGACCTTTTTTGTGACTGCGAGACTGAAGGCCAGGAGCGGCCTTCAAAGCTGCCCCAGCAGGAGGGAGGTGTCTCCCATGGCCTCGAAGGGCCGGCGTGGGACTCACAAGGCTGTTACCATCGAGGAGTCCCCGCCAAAGGAACCGACATCGGCATCGAAGAATACAGTGCCGGCAGCTGTGGAGCACTCCCTCCTAACAGAGCAGTTGTTGACTCTTGAGCGCAGCCTGGCTGCCTTTATGAACATAGCATAAGAACATAAGAAATGCCTTACTGGGTCAGAACAAAGTCCATCTAGCCATGTATCCTGTTTCCAACAGTGGCAAATCCAGGCCACAAGTACCTGGCAGGTTCCCAAAGAGGCACACAAGTTCCACAATGCTTGTCTCAGGGCAAACAGTAGATTTCCTGGGTCCTCCTTAATAATGGTTTATGGACCTTTCCTCCAGGAACTTGTTCAAACCTTTTTTAAACCCAGCTATACTAATAGCTTTAATTACATCCTCCAGTAACGAATTCCAGAGTTTGATTACGCGTTGAGTAAAAAAATATTTTCTCTTATTAGTCTTAAATGGATGGGTTGCATTATAGCTTCATTGTGTGTCCTATAATCCTTCTACTTTTTGATGGTGTAAACAACAATCTGTGTTTACCCATTCTACTAATTTTTACACCTCTATCATAATCCCCCTCAGCCGTCTCTTTTCCAAGTTGAAGTGCCCCAACCTTTTACGTCTCTCCTCTTAGGGGTATCCTTCCATTCCCTTTGCCATTTTTGTCGCTCTTCTTTGTACCTTTTCTAATTCAACTACAGTATATTCTTTTTAAGATATGGCGACCAGAATTGCACAAAATATTCAAGGTGCGGTCGCACCATGGAACGATACAGAGGCATTATAATATCCTTTATTTTATTTTTCATTCCTTTCCTTAGAATTCCTAGCATTCTTTCTGGGTGCCGCTGCACACTGGGCAGAAGGTTTCAACATATTATCCACGATCACACATAATCTTTTTCCTAGGTGGTGGTTTCTAAGGTAGTACCTTGCATCGTGTAACCATAGTTTGGATTGTTCTTTCCTAGGTAAGTAACTTTGCACTTGTGCACATTAAATTTCATCTGTCATTTGAACGACAGTCTTACAATTTATCAAGGTCCTCTTGCAATTTTTCACAATCCTCTTGCATTTTAACAACTTTGAATAATTTTGTGTCATCTGCAAATTTGATCACCTCACTCATTCCTATTTAAGAACATAATAACATAAGATATGCCATACTGGGTCAAACCAAGGTCCATCAAGCCCAGTGTCCTGTTTCCAACAGTGGCCAATCTAGGTCACAAGTACCTAGCAGTCTCCCCAAAAGACACAAGTTCCTTAATGCTTGTATTGGGTCAAGCAGTGATATCCTGGGTCTCTTTTAATAATGCTTTATGGCCTTTCCTCCAGGAAGTCGCCCAAACCTTTTTTAAATCCAGCTACACTAACAGCTTTTACTACATCCTCTGGTAACAAATTCCAGAGTTTGATTACACGTTGAGTGAAAAAATATTTTCTCTTATTAATCTTAAGTAGGCTACCCTATAGCTTCATTGCATGTCCCCTAGTCTTTTTATATTCTGATGATGTAAACAATCAATCTACGTTTACCCATTCCACTCCATTCATTAATTTATAGACCTCTATCATATCTTCCCTCAGCCGTCTCTTTTCCAGGCTGAAGAGCCCTAAGCTCTTTAGCCTCTCTTCATAGGAGTATCCTTCCCTCCCCTTTACCATTTTGGTGGCTCTTCTCTGTACCTTTTCTAATAATGCTATATCCTTTTTAAGATACGGCAACCGTAATTGCACACAGTATTCAAGGTGCGGTCGTACCATGGAACTATACAGAGGTATTATAATATCCTTTGTTTTATTTTCCATTCCTTTTAATTTCCAGGTCATTTATGAATATGTTAAAAAGCAGCGGGACAGCACAGATCCCTGAGGTACTCGACTATTCACCTTTCTCCATTGAGAAAATTGGCCATTTAGCCCTCTCTTTTAACCAGTTCCTGATCCACAGTAGTACACTGCCTCCAGTCCCATGACTACTTAATTTCACCAAGTCCCTCATGAGGGATCTTGTCAAAAGCTTTCTGAAAATCCAGATAACCTATCTGGCTTACTTTGTCTACCTGTTTATTCACACCTTCAAAAAAAGATAACAGATTAGTAAGACAAGACTTTCCTTTGCTAAATCCATGTTGACTTTCTCCCATTAAACCATGGCTATTTACATGTTCAGTAGTTTTATTATTTATAATGCTTTCTACCATTTTGCTCAGCATAGATGTCAGGCTCGCCAGTCTGTAGTTTCCCGGATCACCCCTGGAACCCTTTTTAAAAATTGGAGTTACATTGGCCACTCTCCAATCCTCAGCTACTACAGATGATTTTAATGATAGTTCACTGATTACTAACAGTAGGTCCGCAATCTCATATTTCAGTTCTTTCAGTACTCTTGGATATATACCATCCGGTCCAGGTTATTTGCTACTTTTTCAGTTTATCAAACAGTTGTAATACATCCTCCAGGGTTATCGATATTTCCTTAAATTCTTTCTCTACATCACCTTTATATACCATTTTAGTAATGGGTAACTTCCCTATGTCGTCTTCAGTAAAGCCCAAAGCAAAAGAATTTATTCAGTCTCTCTGCTATAGCCTTTTCCTCCCTTAGTGCCCCTTTTACCCCTCTATCATCCAGTGTTCCAACTGACTCTTTCACAGGTTTGTTTGCTATGAATGTACTTGAAAATGTTTTTATTATGTGTTTTTGCTTCCATGGCAAGCTTCTTTTCAAATTCTCTCTTTGCCTGTCTTATCAATGCCTTGCACCTAACTTGCAAGTGCTTATGTTGTTTCTGGACTTCGTCATTAGGCTCCTTTTTTCATTTCTTGAAAGATGCTTTTATGGCAACAACAGCCTCTCTGACCTCGCCTTTAAACTTTGCCGGCAGTTTTTTGACTTTCATTCCACTTTTCTTAAAGCGTGGAATACATCTGGTCTGGGCTTCCAAGATAGTACTTTTAAACAACTCCCATGCTTGATGTAAATCTTTAACCTCTGCAGCTGCTCCTTTTACTTTTTTCTTAACTGTTTTCCTCATTTTATCTTAGTCTCTCTTTTAAAAGTTAAAAAGTAATACTGTGGATTTCCTTCCCGTCCTCCTTCCATTTATTAAATCAAATGCAATCATGCTATGATCACTATTGCTAAGTGATCCTAACACCCTTATCTCTTGCACCAGCTCCTGTTTTCCACTAAGGACAAGATCCAGAATAGCTTCCCCTCTTGTCAGTTCATGAACCAGCTTCTCCACAAAGCATAATTTATTTCATCTAGAAACTTTATCTCTTGAGCATGTCCTGCTGTGACAGTAACTCAGTCGATACTGGGGTAATTGAAATCACCCATTATTACCCTGTTGTAACTTTTGTTAGCTTCTCTGATTTCTTTCAGCATTTCATCATCCATCTGTTCATTCTGGCCAGGCAGTCAGTAGTATATCCCCCACTGCCATCGCCTCCTTTTTATTTATTTATTTATTTATTACAATCTTTTATATACCGCGCTATTTGGTATCAGCGCGGTTCACATACAACAACATCAACAGAATAACAGGCTATTCCGTGTTTACAGCAAACAGGTATATAAACTTGGGTAACATAAGCTTAACTTATTACAAACATGATTATATAAAAGGTATCATGACAACACAAAAGTCCTAGTAATCTTACTGAGAAAGTGGGATACATGGAATTTCTATCCATAGAGATTCTACAGTGTATTTTGTTTCCTGCAAAACCTTAATCCTATGTGACTCAATGCCCTCCTGAACATAGAGTGCAACCCCCTCCACCAATTTGATCTACTCTATTATTTTGATATAGTTTGTACGCAGGTATCACAGTTTCCCATTGGTTGTCCTCGTTCCATCATGTCTCTGAGATACCAATCATATCTAACCTCTCATTTAGTGCTATATATTCTAGCTCTCCCATCTTAATTTTTAGACTTCTAGCATTTGCATACAGGCATTTTAGAGAGTGTATTTTATTCATATTAATCTGCTTATCAGTTGATAGGTGTAATTTGGAATCTTTCTGCTCTGAACTGAAAGACATCTGGGTTACTTTTATCTTTGTTGGAACCTCTCTGTCGGGTTGCCCTAAGTTCCCTGTTTTGCTAGTATCCTTCAAGGATATATCCTTCCAAACCATACGCTCCTGGGTGACTATCAGCTTTCCTCTATTATCTAAATTAAAATCTATCTCCTTTTTAAAGGTTAATGCCAGCAGCCTGGCTCCAGACCAGTTAATTTGGAGCCCCTCCCTTCCCCAGTATGTTGCCCAGTTCCTAACAAATCCAAAACCTCTTCTTTGCACCATCGTCTCATCCATGCATTGAGACTCTGGAGCTCTGCCTGTCTTTTAGTGCTGCGCGTGGAACAGGAAGCATTTTAGAAAATGCTACCCTGAAAGTTCTGGATTTCAGCTTCCTATTAGAAGCCTAAATTGGGTCTCCAGAACCTCCCTCCCACACTTTCTCTGTTATTGATGCCAGCATGTAGCAAGACATCAGACTCCTCCACAGCACTGTCTAAAACCTTGTCTAGGTGGCATGTGTGGTCAGTTACCTTTGCGCACAGCACAAGCCTTGGGACCCAGGATTCTCCGGTTCCTTAGGGCCAATGATGGCACTGTCCACCGTGGGTGCCTCATTGGTGAAGGTCCAACTGATTCTTGAAAAAACATGCTGTTTCCTCTGGTTCCCAGGACCATTCTTGGTCCTGCTCAGTGCAGCAGATCTCCCTCCCAAGCGCATTGGGCTCTGAGCGCAGGGAACCAAAGTCGCCTTCAACTCCACCACTGGGCATCGACGTGGTTTCCATTCCCATCCATACTATGAATTCTCTCGAACTCAGATTCCGAGTGGGAAATCAAGGAGGAATCCCTGGAGACCGTGCAGCACTGAGATATCCCTTCAGATCCCTTGCCCCCATATGTGCACTGGAGGTCCCCTCCTGAGCACCTTTCCTTCTTGGAGTTCATCAGGGACATGGAGAAGGCTTTATCTTTCACAACTGAAGCTGAAGAACCTCTGGCAGTAGAGTAGGAGATCCTCCAGTATCCAACCCTCCCCCACCCCCCCGAAGGAGGCATCACGATCCTGGTGCACCCTGTCATGGAAAGGTTGCTACTGAGGATGTGGGAGACCCCTAGTTATGGTGCCAGTTGTGAGCAGGTTTCTTGATTCCAGAAGAAAGGAAGAGGTACTAATGCCACTGTACAAGTCGCTGGTGAGGCCTCACTTGGAATATTGTGTTCAGTTTTGGAGACTGTATCTCGCAAAGGATATAAAAAGGCTGAAAGCAGTTCAGAGGAAGGCGACCAAAATGATTTGGAGCCTGCATCATATGACTTATGAGAAGAGACTTGAAGACCTAAATATATACGCTCTAGAGGAGAGGAGAGACAGGGGAGATATGATTCAGACTTTTAAATACTTAAAAAGGTATTAATGGACAAACAAACCTTTTCCAAAGATGGGGAAGATGTAAAACTAGAGGGCATAACATGAAGCTGCAAGGGGTAAACTGAAAGGCAATGTCAAGAAATACTTTTTCACTGAAAGGGTGGTGGATGCTTGGAATGCCCTCCCGATGGAAATGGTGGGGGCAAACACAGAATTCAAAATGGAATGGGACAGACATAGTGGATCCCTTTATAGCAACAGGATAAAATTAAAATAAGCATAACTATCTCTTATATCTGAACAAATAGGGGTGACCTACACGGAGCGATGGGTACACCCCTAAACAAAAGCATGGGGAGAGGTGACCTGTACGGAGCGGCAAGTGCACCTACTCTTGCCGCCTTGCTGGGCAGACTAGATGAACCATGCTGGTCTTTATCTGCCGTCATATACTATGTAACTATGTATCGAGTGCACAAGAGCCCAGACTTTGAAAAAAAACAACTGCCTCACAACTTCATGGTTGTGGAATTGGCCATGCGCTGTATCAAGAGTAGGAAGACACACTCCTCGGTGCTCCCTGGTAAGGAGGCATGCACCATGGATGGGTTTGGCAGGAAATGTTATCAGTGCTTTATGCTAATGGCCCATAGCCAAACGTACCAGCTGTACATGGGCATGTAATTGTGAGATCTGGCAGGGGAGCGTTCCAGGTTCTCAGCTGACTTATCTGGAGACTATCTTCAGAGCTTCTGGAGCCTGATAGCTACAATGAAGGAATGCTTCAAATATATGACTCATGCAGCATATGACAGCTTTGAATCAGTGGCTAGAGTGGCTGCTTTAGGCATTGGTACCTCGCTGCCTGCCATGACTACAGTTACCGGACTTGGAGCAGTGGGTTCAGGACAAGTTGGTCGATGTTCCATTTCAGAGAGAGAACCTCTTTGACAAGCCTGTATCGTTCCATGGTACGACCGCACCATGAATATTGTGTGCAATTCTGGTCGCCGTATCTTAAAAAGGATATAGCGTTATTAGAAAAGGTACAGAGAAGAGCCACCAAAATGGTAAAGGGGATGGAAGGCTACTCCTTTGAAGAGAGGCTACAAAGGTTAGGGCTCTTCAACCTGGAAAAGAGACGGCTGAGGGGAGATATGATAGAGGTCTATAAATTAATGAAAGGAGTAGAACGGGTAAACGTAGATCGATTGTTTACGCTATCAGAATATAGAAAGACTAGGGGACATGTAATGAAGCTGCAGGGTAAACTATTTAAGACAAATAAGAGAAAATATTTTTTCACTCAACATGTAATCAAACTCTGGAATTTGTTACCGGAGGATGTAGTAAGAGCTGTTAGTGTAGCTGGGTTTAAAAAAGGTTTGGACAAGTTCCTGGAGGAAAGGTCCATAAACCATTATTAAAAAGAGACCCAGGATATCAATGCTTGACCCAATACAAGCATTGTGGAACCTGTGTCCTTGGGGATACTGCTAGGTACGTATGACCTAGATTTGCCACTGTTGGAAACAGGATACCGGGCTTGATGGACCTTGGTCTGACCCAGTATGGCATATCTTATGTTCTTATAAGTCCATGATGGAGAAGGCTGCAGAGTTGGAGACTGAACAGGTCACCACGAACAGGCTCTCAAAAAAGACCGCTGATCCTTAGTGTGATGAAAGGCCTCTGGGAAAACGCCCTTCTATCCGAAGAAAAAGAAGGCCTATGATACGCATGTCCGTACCATTCATATCAGCCAGAAACAATGTAGGCCTGAAGCCCCAAGCAGTGCCAACGGACTGGGCCCAGCACCTCATTGCTCTGTCCCAGGATGTCCAGTGTGCCTCAATGATCTCGGCTCACCAAAGGCTTCCTCTTCTGGTCCACATGGTCTCCACCCGGTTTCAGATGTGGCAGGCGCAATGGATGCATTGTACACAGTGGTGTCAGGTGATGAACCGTCTCACAGACCAGGTCAGGGTGACTTCGCTACTGAAGGACTCCCTTTCCTGGTGGTGGCAGCCAATTCATCTTCTAGCAGGGCTTCCTTTCCAGGCCCCAGTGCACCAGCAGGTACTGACTATGGATGCCTCCAAACTGGGCTGGAGAGCCCATCTCAGTGGCCTACTTAGCCAAGGACTCTGGATGATGGGGGAAAGTCTCCATCAGATATACTTCCTCAAGCCAAGGGTGGTAGCAAATGCCCTTCAAGTTTTCCGGAAATACCCATCCAACTAGGTAGCCCTAATCCAGATGGACAACCAGATGGCAATACTCTACATCAATAAGCAGGGCGGCATGGGCTCATATCTCCTCTGTTGGGAGACAATTTGACTCTGGAGATTTGCCAGCAAGCACAGCATGCTTCTGCAGGCGGTTTACCTCCCAGCACAGGACAACACATTGGCAGACAGGCTCAGCAGAGTGCTGCAGCCTCACAAGTGGACTCTCAATACACAAGTAGCCCGCAGCATCTTCCAGAAGTGAGGCACTCCATCCATGGACCTTTTTACCACGCGCCACAATGTTCAGCTGCCACTGTTCTGCTCCATAATTCCCTGTCACAATCGGGTAGCTTCCAATGCATTTCTCCTGAACTGGGGCAAGGGCTTGCTTTATGCTTAACCATCAACTCCCTTGGTGGGCAAGACCCTTTTCAAGGTCCAGAAAGACAGGGCCACCATGATAATCATTTCCCCATGCTGGCCCACGCAACCATGTTACCCCCTATTGCTTTACCCTTCCCGGGCAACTCCTCTTCACTTTAGCAATGCCCTGGATCTGATCTCAGAAAGAAGGGACCCTCCTCCACCCCAGTCTTGTCCCTAGCCCTCACAGCTTGGATGCTGAGAGGGTAGCTTTTGTTCAGTTTCACCTGCCTAGGTACATGGAGAATATTCTCCTCACATTCCACAGGGATTACACTAGATGTGCATATGCCTTCAAATGACACAGATTCTCTATCTGGTGTATGGATAGAGCACTTAACCTTTTTTCCTGTTCAGTGGAGCAAGTTCTGACATACCTTCTACACCTTTCTCATGCTGGCATGAAGTCTAACTCAGTCTGAGTACATCTTTGTACTCTGGCAGACTAACATCATGCCCTAGATGGTCGGTCCCTTTTCGCTCACCCACTCATTGGCCGCTTCATAAGGAGCCTCTTGCTATCGCGTCCACCGATCTGACCACCACTGGTGGCATGGGACCTTAACATTATCCTCAGACAGTTTCTCACTTCACCTTTTGAGCTGCTAGCCACCTGCCCTCTCAGGCTTTTGTCCTGGAAAGTCATTTTCTTGGTGGCGCTTACTTCGCTGCGCAGTCAGTGGACTACAGGCACTGGTGGCACTTGCTCCCTATACCAGGTTCCACAAATTAGGGTGATCCTACACATTCATCCTAAATTTCTGCCTAAAGTGGTTTCGCCTTTTCATCTGAACGAGTCAGTGGTGCTCCCCACCTTCTTTCTTAGGCCTCATGCAAACAGGGCAAAGGCTTCTTTCCATACCCTGGAGTATAAGAGGACATTGGCTTTCTATCTAGAATGGACAAAAGCCCACCAATTTTCCTCCCAGCTCTTCATTTCTTATTTATTTATTTATTATTTATTAGAGTCTCTTTTATACCGCGCTATTCAGCATCAGTGCGGTTTACAATGAACAATAAAATACACATTTCCGATGGTACTTTGTGTTTACAGTTGAACAGGTAATGCAACTTGGATAACAGGGTAACTATTTACAATTTAAGACATAATTGGGAACTCTTTTGACTTCAGTCAAGGGGGTTATGAGAGGCTTGTGAGGATGGTGCAGCGTCCACATTGGCTTCTGGGTAAAACTGGAGGAAGAGGTGAAGTTTTAAGGCCTTTCTGAACTGAAATAAGTCCTGGATTGATCGGATGCCGTGAGGGAGGCTGTTCCAGTACCTTGGTGTGCAGAAATTGTAGGCCCTGCCTACTGTTGCCTTGGTGCATTGTGTTATTAATTTTGGGACTACCATGGTGTTAAGTGTTACTGACCTTCTGTCCCTATTGAGAGGAGTTGTCTGGATTAGTTCAGTCAATGATGCCGACGAAAGCCCTTTAATAACCTTGAAGGTAAGTGCAGGCTGGGCGTGGCTGTTTCTCAACGCACCCTTTCCATCTGGGTGGCTGACTGCATCTCCGTTGCCTATGCCATGTCACAGCGCACAGTGTCCATGCCATAGCAGCCTCTATGGCTAACCTGCACTCAATCTCCTGGAGATCTGTACAGCTGCGATGTGGTCTTCTGTCCACACTTTCGCAGCCCATTACTGCCTGGATGAGGATGCCTGGCGTGACTGCACCTTCAGCCAAGCTGTACTTCGGCACCTCTTTGGGAATTAATGCAACTCCTTCCCTCTAGCCCCTCTGTCTGTCCAGGCTACCGGAGAGTCATTGTCTTGCTTGATTTCGGAGCCATATGTCAACTCTCGGAACCTTTCAGCATCTTTCCCACTGTTCTTCATGGTTCAGTTTTTCTAGTTGCCCTGTTGAGCGATTTAGAGGGTTTCTTTGGTAGCCGATAGCTGGGGAGTCCCATATGTGAGGACTAACTTCCTGCTTGGTCCCAGAGAAAGTGTGGTTACTCACCTGTAACAGGTGTTCTCTTGGAGCAACAGGAATCAATCCTCACTACCCTTCCTCCTCCCTGTGGAATTGTTTTTCTATTTTGGTTCAGTTAAGCTGTGTGATAATACTGAGGTAAGTTGGCTCCATTTGGGCAGGAAGGCGATCACATATGTATGCTAGATCTCCCAAAGGCTTTCTGTGAAAGTTGGGGAGAGTTCCTTCTCGAGGGCTCTGTCTGTGACGTCACCCATATGCAAGGACTCATTCCTGCTGTTTCTGGAGAACACCTGTTACAGGTGAGTAACTACACTGATGGAAAGGATGACAGTGGAGATTGAGCTTAGGAGATGAGTGGGAATAGGATCTGAGTATCAGATAGTGAGTTCGAAGGAGGAAAGAAAAGGATCTTAGAAAGGGAAGAAAGAGTGGCAGAGGTTGAGGGGAAGAAGTTGGGAGTGAAGAGGGGGAAGAGAGGATGGAGATGACCTCATTGGGAATTCAAGTGTAAACTTGTGGACTTTTTCTTGGAAATTGTCCGCCAAAGTCTAGGCAGAAAGGAATGGAGGGGTCGGGGCAGAAAGGAAAGGAGGGGACGGAGGCGGAGGCACCTTGAGGAGAGAGCTGCGAGTTGTAAAGAGACTGCAACATCAGAGGCGAGAGAGCTGGTGAGGTGGACATAGTAGTCTTGTTTGGTGGTAGCTGACTGGAAAGAGGCTAGCATGAATTTGAAGTATAGAAAGTCCACAAGGGTTCAAGATTTGAGCCAAGGGCACTCAGCTGAGCAGGCACAGGAACATAGGTAGCAGGTGATAGAGGACAGCCAGGGCTGAGGAGCAATACACCTTACAGGACTGGCATGTCAGGAGCTAGAGCATCCAGAGCAGAGGAGCGTGCAGGAAGATACTGCCTATCAAAAACTCAGATGACATAATGGAGGAAAAGGGTGATGAGACAATAATGGCGAGAGCCAATGGGTTGCTAGCATAAAGATTCCTAAAGAGGTTGGACGAGACTGAGCCAGACTGAGGAGGAGGGTGATGAACAGTGAAGCTTAGCAGATGATGGTCAAATAATGGAAGAACTGAGGTACAGAGGTTTGAGGGTAAGCAGTGAGAGAAGAAGAATAGGTCAAGGAAGTGGAGGTTAAATGAGGAGGTAAGGGAAAGGAGCTTTAAAGCATAAGGGTCAGAGGGGTTACCAACATGAATGTTAAAGTCCTAGAGAATAAGGAAAGGGGGAAGATGAATCCAGAAAGAAGACAAGTCACAAGTCAAAGTCAGTGAGAAAGATAAAAGTGGACTTGTCAGGGTGTCAATAAATAACAGCTATCCAGAGAGGTAGTAGAGTAAAAAGGCAGATGGATTTGACTTCAAAGGATGGAAATGAGTGAGACTGAGGTAGAATGAGGGGTTGAAATTGGCAGGAATGACAGAGTAGAAACCCAACACCATAATCAAGACTAACAGGACGAGGTATGTGGGAGAATTGATAGCCGCATGACAGAGGGCAGGACAGTTAGAGCAAGAAGATGGCGAGTATTAAAGATGAAGAGGTCATGAATGTAGAAAGGGACTCGAAGGGAGCTAGGGCCTCATGAGGAAAATTTAGATTGTGAGAATAGCTCTGAATATGCTGACAGTTTCACAGGGGGTGTTTATGTACAGGTATGAGTGAGACAGTCACAGTTGCATATTGCAAGATAGGGAACTTCTGTTTGCAGGAAGCTGGCCTGATTAAGCATGAGCAATATGTTTATGCTTGGTTTGACCTGAAACATGTAGTTTTTAGCTTGACCTGTAACATGTAGATATAGGCAAAGCAAAAAGCACGATGAAGCGATAAGGCAAAAGAATGTATAATGTGGCAGTTTTTTTCCTAATAAAAAAAATGTGCTGTGGACAAGCAAATTATAGGAGTTAGGGGAGACTCCTCAAGTTTGTGGACCCATGGCTGGCTTCCTAAAACTTTAGGAGACTTTGTTATAGTATAATTCTGTGTGTGTTGTGTTCTCTATTTATAACACTTGCTTCTGGGACCAGAGATAGGAAACCAAGGGCCGAGGAAGGATCCCTGTGTTTGTTGTCCCTGGCTAGGAATTCGTTACCTGTTTAATTTGTATACCAAAACATCATGAGCGAAGCTGGATTACAAAACAACGGACATGGATTCAAAATCAGTGGAAGAAACATCAACAACCTCCAGCATGCCGATGACACCACACATGTAGTGGAAAGTGAGGAAGATTTAATGGTCCTCCTAATCAGAATCATAAAGAAAGTGAAAGAATGGGATTGTGACTAAATCTAAACATAAGAACATAAGAAATGCTATACTGGGTTAGATCAAGGTCCATCAAGCCCAGGTATCCTGTTTCCAACAGTGGCCAGTCCAGGTCACAAGTACCTAGCAGTTTCCCATAAAGAGAGACAGTTCCAAAATGCTTGTATTGGGGCAAGCAATGGATTACTTGGGTCCTCTTTAATAATGGTGTATGCACGTTTCCTCCAGGTACTTGTCCAAACCTTTTTTAAACCCAGCAACGCTAATAGCTTTTACTACTTCTTCCAGTAGTAAATTCCAGAGTTTGATTACGTGTTAAGTGAAAAAATATTTTCTCTTATTAGTCTTAAATGGGTTATGTTGTAGCTTCATTACGTGTTCCCTAGTCTTTCTACATTTTGATGGCATAAAGAATTGATCTACGTTTACCCGTTCCATTCTATTCATTAATTTATAGACCTCTATCATATCTCCCCTCAGCTATCTCTTTTCCAGGTTGATGAGCCCTAACCTTTTAAGCCTCTCCTCATGGTGGTATCCTTCCATCCCCTTTACAATTTTGGTGGCTTTTGTCTGTGCCTTTTCTAATTCTTCTATATTCTTTTAAAGATATGGCGACCAGAATTGCATACAATATTCAAGGTGCGGTCGCACCATGGAGCAATACAGAGGCATTATAATGTCCTTTGTTTTATTCTCCATTCCTTAACTTAGAATTTCTAGCATTCTATTTGCCTTCTTGGCTGCCGCTGCACACTGAGTGGAGAGTTTCAACATGTTATCCACGGCGATGCCTAAATCTTTTTGCTGAGTGGTGGTTCCTAATGTGGAACCTTGCATCCGTATAATCATAGTTTGGGTTGTTCTTTCCTAGGTGGATAACTTTGCACTTGTCCACATTAAATTTCATCTGCCATTTGAACATCCAGTTTTCCAATTTGTTAAGGTCCTCTTGTAATTTTTCACAATCCTCTTGGGTTTTAACAACTTTGAATAATTTTTTGTCATCTGCAAATTTGATCACCTCACTCATTCCTATTTCCAGGTAATTTATGAATATGTTAAAAAGCGTGCACAGATCCCAGGGATATTCCACCTTTCTCCATTGGGAAAATTGGCCATTCAACCCTACCCTCTGCTTTCTATCTTTTAACCAGTTCCTGATCCACAATAGTACACTGCCTCCTATCCCATGACTTTTTAACTTTTCCAAGAGTCTCTCATGAGGGACCTTATCAAAGGCTTTCTGAAAATCCAGATCTCCAGGAACAAGCAGGAATGAGTCTTCACATATGGGTGTCGTCGGTACCGACGGAGCCTGCGCGGGAACGCTCCCCAGCGTCCAGAAAGAAAGCTTTTGGGAGCATCCCACAGCGCCTGCGCGCTGCCTTCCCACCTTTCCCAACCGCCTTTCTCCAGTTCTTTTCCGTGGAGCCAGCAGGTCGTGTTCCTGTCACCGCTGAAGAAGGTCTTTATTTTCTTTTATTTCTTTGGTCGTGCGTCTGCCTTCTTCGACGTCGGACCGGTACCGCTGGTCTTTTCTTCTTTCTTCTTTAAAAAAAAAATAATAATAATAATTACCGTTTCCCACTTCTGTGCTTTTTTTGGGGGGCCTTAGGCCTACAAAAATTTTCCTCATGGAAAAGCCCGCTTCCGGGTTTAAAAAGTGCACGAAGTGCAGCGGTACTATTTCTATCACCGACACCCATGAATGGTGTCTAAAATGTTTGGGTCCTGACCACTCCATCACTGATTGTGATTCCTGTTCCATGATGTCTAAAAGAGGTTGACAGAATCGAGCGGCCAAGCTCAGTACCCTGTTTCCCTCTGATGCTGCTTCGGTGGCATCGACATCTTCCAGGGCTGCTTCTTCTTCCCATGGATCTCAGGTAACCAAACATAAGTCCAGCCGGTCCTCGAAGGGTAGATCTCCCTCTAAGTATCGAGATGCCTCCGGGCTTGCTCTCGAGGATCCAGCACCTGCAAAATTACCCCGGCGGGAAGCTCCGGCTTCCAAAGCTCCGCTCTATGGGGTCACAGGTTGACATCGATGGCACGGCCTCGACCGATCACCTGTTGCCATGCTCTGGGGTACCGGTGGTTTCCACTGGTACCGACATCCAGACATTGGTTGCGTTGATGGATCAGAATATTCTGACCATGCAGCGTGCCATCATGGCATTCATACAAGCTGCGACGCCTCCGGTACCGCAACAAACTCCGTTGTCGGTACCGGTTCCGGTGCCGGTACCGATTGCATCGACATTGGCTTCGGTGTCGACTGCAGCGGTACCCTGTTCTGTGATGCCCACGGTACCGAATCGGTACTGATCACTCCCGATGTCGATACCACTCGGTACGCATATCGGGCTTTGCAGGAGCATCCAGACAGGCGATACTTCGATTCCTCCAAAGACTCTGATGAATCAGAGGCTTCTGTCGAAGCATCGGTACTCCTTCCTCAGGAGTCCTCTGCTCCAAAAAGAAGAATGTCTCCTCCAGAAGACTTGTCTTTTCAAGACTTCATTAGGGAAGTGGCCAGGGGCCTCTCCATTTCAGTGGCCCCTGAAACAGAGCCTAGAGCCAAGAAATTGGATATTTTACAATATCCTAAGGCTCCTAAAGAAGCAGCTACTTTACCAATTCATGAGATCCTTTATGATCACATATTGGGCATATGGGAGACACCTCTCACTATCTCCCCTCATTCTCGTAGGTTGGACACCATGTACCGGGTTCCTCCTTGTCCTGGCTTTCTTAAGACTCAGCTTCCTCACCACTCTATTGTGGTGGAGTCTGCTATGAAGAAGATAAAGAGTGCAAAAAGACACTCATCTAATCCTCCAGGAAGAGAATGCAGAACCTTGGATGCTTTTGGCTGGAGAATTTTCCAGGCCAATATGCTTGTTGCCAGAATCAACTCCTATAGTCTCTATATGGGGATGTTTCTAAAGGAAGTTACAGATCATCTGCAAACTTTATCTCCTTTTATCTCAGAAGATAAAAGGGAGGAGTTTCTCACCTGGCTTAAACATGCCCAGGATGTTTCCAAATTTTCCAGTCGTGCAGCCTTTGACTCTTTTGAGTGTGCCAGCAGAGCCTCGGCTATTGCCATAGGTGCACGCAGACTTGCTTGGTTACAAGCTTCTGATTTGGAACCCTGGGTCCAGGATGGATTAGGAAATCTTCCTTGTACAGGTGAAAACCTTTTTGGCAAGGATTGGCAAGCAAAGGCCACTCAGATGGATGCTGAGAATTCTGCCTTAGATAGACTTTCAAAGTCTACTTCTGCTCCTGTTAGAAAAAGGTTATTCAAAAAGGCTTTCTTTCCCAAAAAGGGGAAATATTATCCTGTTTATGGTCAGCAGGCATCTTCTGCAGGTCGTTTTGCTGCAAAGCGTCAGCAACAACCTAAACAAGCCAAACCTAAGGTTGCAAGGACTGCTACGGCCCAACAGCCTCAGTCTCCTCAGGGCCTTTGACTTACATCTAGAGAACTTAGCCTTTCTGGCTCTAGAAGAACCAGAGCCTCTCACCATTCCAGGAAGGTTAGCTCACTTTGCTCCCAGATGGGAACAAATCACAGCAGAGCAATGGACCCTCTCCATCATAAGGGAGGGGTACAAACTTCATTTCTTAAACCTTCCTCCTCACACCATGGTGAGACAGTTCAATTCTCCAACATCTCTCCTCGACCTTCTGGGTCAGGAGATTGCTACCCTTCTTGCCCAAAAGGCAATAGAAGAAGTACCCCTTCTTCAACAGGGCTCAGGGTTCTACTCCCCCTATTTTCTTATCCCAAAGAAAACAGGGGGCTACAGACCCATTTTAGATCTCAGAGAATTGAACAAGTTTCTATGCAAAGAGAAATTCAAGATGATTTCTCTCGGTGCTCTCCTGCCATACCTTCAGAGTCAGGATTAGCTTTGTTCTCTAGATCTCAAGGATGCGTACACCCATGTCCTCATCCATCCCACACACAGAAGGTTCCTTCGGTTCCTTTATCAAGGAAAGCACTATCAATACAGAGTGCTTCCCTTCGGTCTGGCCTCTGCACCAAGAGTGTTCACAAAATGCATGGCAGTAGTAGCTGCATTTCTACGCACTCTAGGAATATTTGTATTCCCATATCTGGACGACTGGCTCATCAGAGCTCCATCCCAGTCAGAGGCCCAGGCTTCCCTAGCCTGCACAAGGCGTGTTCTTCAGTATCTGGGACTTGTGATAAACATCCCAAAATCCCATCTCACCCCTACTCAATCATTAGAGTTCATAGGGGCCTTGCTGGATACCACAACTGCAAGGGCCTATCTTCCCCAGGCCCGTTGCCTACGCTTGGTGCAGTTAGCCTCACAAATTCAGTTAAAGTCCCATTTAACTGCTCGAGAGATGTTACAACTGTTAGGCCACATGGCATCTACCGTGCATGTGGTTCCTTACGCTCGCCTTCACATGAGGGCAGCTCTGTGGACTCTGTCCACCCAATGGACCCAGGCATCAGGGTGCCTGTCAGACGAAATAGCAACCTCCAGTCGCCTCTTTTGGTCTCTCCAGTGGTGGAAGTCCACTCAAAATCTGTTGCTGGGGTCCCCCTTTCAACAGTTGCTACCCCAAGCAACCCTTACAACAGATGCCTCTCCAAGGGGTTGGGGAGCTCATCTACAAGATCTCTCCACCCAGGGCATCTGGTCTCCACAGGAGACATCTCTACATATCAACCTCTTGGAGCTCAGAGCAATTCTTCTAGCTCTCAGAGTCTTCCACACCCTGCTCAGCTACAAGACAGTCCTCATCCACACGGACAACCAAGTAGCCATGTTCTACGTGAACAAGCAGGGCGGGACTGGCTCTCTGTCAGTTTGCAATGAAGCTTTGAGATTGTGGGCCTTCGCCAGAGAGTATCAAATTCATCTCGTGGCAGTGTATCTTCCAGGGGTTCAAAACTCTTGGGCAGACAGACTCAGTCGAGTTCTGCTTCCACACGAATGGTCCCTCCATGGGGACCAGATAGCCAGGATCTTCCGAGTTTGGGGAACCCCGGACATAGACCTGTTTGCAAGTCCGTGGAATGCCAAACTTCCCCGGTTCTGTTCCAGGATTCCGTGTCAGGGAGTTCAGGCCAGGGATGCCTTCCTTCTTCATTGGGGGCAAGACTTCCTCTATGCCTTTCCACCCATTCCCCTAATTCCCAAGACACTGTTCAAACTTCAGAGAGATAAGGGGTCTATGATCCTCATAGCACCACATTGGCCACGCCAGGTGTGGTAACCTCTACTTCTACATCTCTCTCAAGCTCCCTCCCTGGACTTGGGATCTGCTCCAGACCTCCTATCCCAGGAGGAGGGAACGTTGTGGCACCCAAATCCCCAGTCTCTTCATCTCAGAGCCTGGTTGCTGAAGGCCTAGACCTTCAAGATTTGCATCTTTCTCAGCAAGTGAAGGATATCCTTCATGCTTCCAGAAAGCCTTCCACTAGACGTTCCTATGCTTTTAAATGGAAAAGGTTTACCATTTGGTGTGCACAGAAGGGTCTTAACCCTCTTGGAATACCTCTGAATTCTTTACTAGAGTATTTGCTGCATTTATCCCATGCAGGCCTTAAAACGAATTCAGTAAGAGTCCATTTGAGTGCTATTGCAGCATCCCTTAAGCCTCTCAATGGACAGCCTATTTCCTCTCATCCTCTTATAGCAAGATTCATGAGAGGCCTTCTTTTAACTAAACCTCCCATTAGACCACCTCCAGTGGCATGGGACTTGAATCTGGTTCTTGGCCAGCTTATGAAGCCACCCTTTGAACCCTTAGCCACCACCTCCTTGAAATTCCTTTCCTGGAAGGTCATTTTTCTTATTGCAGTCACCTCAGCTCGCCGCATCAGTGAGCTGCAAGCCTTGGTGGCTAATCCTCCTTATGCAAGGTTCCATCATGACAAGGTAGTCCTCAGGACTAATCCACACTTTATGCCTAAAGTGGTCTCACCTTTTCATCTGAACCAGGAGGTGTATTTACCTGTCGTTTTTCCAGGACCTCATGCATCAAGTGCAGAGAGGAATCTCCATACCCTTGATTGTAAGAGAGCACTCGCTTTTTACTTGCAAAGGACACAGCAACATAGAAAGTCCTCTCAACTCTTTGTTGCTTTTGATCCCTCTCATTTGGGACTTCCAGTCTCTAAGTGAACTCTGTCAAATTGGATTGCTCAGTGTATTTCTTTCGCCTACCAGAGTAAGAACCTTTCTCTGGAGGGCCATGTCACAGCTCACAATGTGAGGGCCATGGCAGCCTCTATGGCTCATCTAAACTCTGTGTCAATCGACCAAATCTGTCGAGCGGCCACCTGGGCCTCGGTTCATACCTTTACAGCCCATTACTGCTTGGACAAGGACTCCCGCCGGGATTATTTATTTATTTATTTTATTTATTATACATTTGTATACCGCTACTTCCAGCGATCAGCAGCGTTTTTTGATTACAGATTGGAAATTGTCAAATCATGACAGGAAATTTTTGAGGTATAAAGACATTGATTAGACAGGAAAGCACAGCACACAGAGAACTATTTTACAGGGGACATGGGCTATGGAGGGTTAAGTGGCTTGCCCAAGACCACAAGGAGCACCTGTGGGACTAGAAACCCCAGTCTTGTTTGGTCAGGCTGTTCTCAAACACCTGTTCCATACCTAATCAACTCCTACCCCCATCCCCGGTTGGATGCCTGAGATCCATAGGGGCAGGTAGAGCCCTTCTCAGGGACTCACAACCTTGGAGATCTCTCTGGCATCTCTAGCTGGGGAGTCCCCATATGTGAAGACTCATTCCTGCTTGTTCCTGGAGATAGCACAGTTACTTACCTGTAACAGGTGATCTCTGGGAACAGCAGGAATAAGTCTTCACAACCCACCCACCTCCCCTAGGAGTTGTATCTCTCTATCTATCTTTCCTTTCCTCTCTCTCTCTCTTTGTCTCAGCTTAAAACTCGAACTGGAGAGAGGTGGTTGGGAAAGGCGGGAAGGCAGCGCGCAGGTGCTGTGGGATGCTCCCAAAAGCTTTTTTTCTTGACGCTGGGGAGCGTTTCCACGCAGGCTCCGTCGGTACCGACGATACCCATATGTGAAGACTTATTCCTGCTGTTCCCAGAGATCACCTGTTACAGGTAAGTAACTGTGCTATACACTACATCGACCAGCTCACCTTTGTCTACCTGTTTATTCACACCTTCAAAAAAATATAACAGATTAGCAAGTCAAGACCTTCTTGGCTAAATCCATGTTGGCTTTCTCCTATTAAATCATGGTGATCTACATGTTCAGTAATTTTGTTCTTTATAATGGTTTCTACCATTTTGCCCAGTACTACCATTTTGCTGGTCTGTAGTTTCCTGGATTACCCCTGGAACCCTTTTTAAAAAGAAGACAAAAGTGCTGACAATAGGTCTAACAACCAGTTTCAGAACAGAGACAGAAGAACCGTCACCTCAGACACCCTCCACGTTCCAACCGATATCAGATCTGTCAAAGCCAGTACTAGCCACCGAGCATACTCATACTCTGCCCCAACCCTCTGGAACCAACTACCACCTGAGATACGAGCAATCAAAGACCTAATAGTTTTCAGAAAAAAACTCAAGACACATCTATTGCAGTGTCATTACAATTTGATGTAAATCCCAGGGGACTCCAAGCTGCCTCACTACGAAACATAGGAACTGTTATGTGAAAATGTAAAAATGTAGATATGTAAATTCTGAATCCACTCCTTTTAAACCATCTTCCTGTGTGCTGTGCTTTTCCCTACAAATCAATGTATTTATACTCCAGATTTTCTGTCATGATTGACAACCTACAATCTGTAATCAAACCGCTACTGATCGCTGGAAGTAGCGGTATACAAATGCGGTATATACTAAATAAATAAAATAAATAAAATAAATCAAAGTTATGGACAGTTTCTTCCTCCAGGAATCAATGCTCAATGAAATGGACTCTAGCGGTCAAGAAACGGCTTAATGGTTAAAGCAGCAGACTAGAACCTGCGAAACCAGTGCTTGAATCCTACTTCCACTCATTGTGATCTTGGGCAAGGCAATTAACTTTCTATTGTCTCAGGTATAAACTTAGATCATAAGACCTCTGGAAATAGGAAAATACCAGCTGGCCTTGAACTTCTGAGATAAGGTGTGACCTAAACCCAGTTCCCAAAATATGAAACAAACTAGCACCTGGCAAAGCTGCAATGAAGGGTTTAGAGACATTTTTCAAAATCACTAATACGTGTTTACAGGCAAAGATTTGAATTGTTCAGGACATTTTTTTGTGACGCTATATGGATGTGAAAGCTGGGTCTCAAAAAAGCAGGATCGGAGGAACATTGGTACATTTGAATTGTGTTGTTGGACAGCCAAGAAGACAGACAAATGGATTCTAAACCAAATTAAGCCCAAACTTTAATTGGATTGAAATTATCTTACTGCCCATGTGTAATTACAAAATTAAATAAATGGGAATGGTCAGGCATATAAGACATTCCATAGGACACAAAAGGAGGCCCAAATACCATTCCCAAAAACTGCCATCCCATAACTTGCTTGCCTACAATTTAAAAGCTGTATGTTATAATAAATGCAGATAAGAATATCTGATCATATAGATTAAAAAATATTATTGCGATAGAAAAGAAGAGCCAGAAAAAAGCATATGGAATAAAAGCCAGCTGATGCTGAATAAAGCAGTTATGACTAGTTCTAAAAAAGATGGATGGATTTACATATGCAGAATGAATTCACCATGAAAATGTGACAAACTACATTCCACCTGATCTACAAAGAAGTACAACTTGTATTCTTAACATCAGGATCCAGTGAGGAATATTTCAGGGAGATTCGTTGTCACTGCTCCTGTTCTGTCTGGCACTGAATCCATTGTGTAGTCTTTATTAACTCATTGAGCTGTTGATTTTAGCCTTAATCCTAGAGGCATTGATAGCCTCAGATAACTGCATACCTATAATTTATGAATGATCTGAGTAATATTTGAAATAACAATTCTAAGTGGTAAAGCATTTCTCAAATGACATCAGGATGACATTTGATCTGGACAAATGTGCAAATCAGCCTTCCATATTGGAAAACTGAAAAAGTCTCTGACATAAGATTGTAGTATAAAAGAACTTGAGTAGTAAATTGTATATGCATACCTAGAGGTAGAAGAGGAGGCAAGATTCCAGTACAAATTACTGAGAGAAAAGGTCAGCAAAGAATATTACAGAAGACTGAACCTGATTTTGAAAACAGCACGGAATAAGATACAAGCAGCTTTGGAAATGAAGGATGGCACCAAAAAGATCTTGAAAATTTTCATATAAGAGCCAGAAAATTCCACCATGATCACCATGTAATCTGTAAGAATTAGTGTATACCACAGTTGTATATCACAAGTACTGAAGGCGATATGGACCTTAAAAAAACAGTGCTGATTTTATAAGGAGCTGCATAATGGTACGCACCATTTATGCTTGCAAGTAACCTTTCTTCAAAGACATGTGAACATTAGGCATTTCCTATTCTGTAAGCAGGTATGCAAGTCCTATTGCATGTACCTTCAGCATTGGCATGCATGGGGTGGAATTTGGATGGAACATAGACAGAGCCTAAATTTATGTTTATAAGTTATAAAATACTAAAACTTATGCAGGCATAATTGCCATGACTAGTTTGACATGCATTCTTGCATCCCTATTTTATAAAGTGGGCATGTACTTCACTTTATAAACTAGGCCCCAAATACGTATGTGTTAATGTACGTTGATTACATGGGAGTTTATAAAATCACCCTCATAGAGTTACCATGATAAGCTTTCAGGCATAGCATCATCAACAGACCCAAATACTCAAAACGTACTGAGTAAATAGTCAGAGTCCCTTTCTATCCTTAAACTTGGACAAGCATTCCATCAAACAGAAGAAATGAGTGAGCACAACAGCACACGGAGGAAAGAAGCAACAGAATTTGCAAAACAAGAAAAAAACCCGCTTTAATTAATTAGATCTGTAAACAAGGAAAAACAATTGACTAAAGCACAAATACAGTGAGAAATATGAGTTACTTAGGCAACCACAAGTAGGTCAAAACTTGGCACATGAATGGCCAAGGAGAGTTGAATTTAAACCTAAAGATGAGTGATTGCTAATTGCTGCACAGGATAGTGGACTTTGAACAAAAGGGTTGAGAGGAAATATAGGAAAAAACAGTAAAACTGATAAATACGGATTTTGTGGTACTGAACTGGAAACATTCACACATCTTATCTCTGAGTGTGCTGTGTTGATGAATGAAAAACTCTATACTGAAAGAAAGACATAAGTAGCATGTCTCATCTATAGGAATCAATGTAAACACTAACATTGTTGTGCTAGAAAAATACTTGGATCATGACCCTGACAGAACTGTAAAGAATGAAGAAGTTGTGTTCACCTAGGACATTCCCATTCCCATAGAAACAAAGCTTGATGAAAGAAAACAACACATTGTGGCAAGAAGAACATACAAGAACAGCATTATTAATAGAAGTGTCAGTACCAAATGACTGTTCTGTACCATGTGTGGAGAAAGAGACCAAGAAATTATGGCAGAAAGATACAGAAATTGTCCCAATTATGTTTAGTACCATTGGTCTGATTAAAAAGAATTTCCAAGCACATCTTGATTTGTTGTCTGTGCGTATGCTGTAAACCTTACAAATTCCAGAAGGAGACTGTCTTTGGAAAAATGTAAGTGCTGAGATTAGTAGACTATCTGAGAGACTGATATCATCTCCAGCATACCCTTGTATAGGGGTGAGGTTCATTCCTGTCATGGTATGTACTAAATTAATCCATTTGGAGACATTGCCCCTAGAGAATGCCTTAGGAGATCCTGGCAGCACTCATAGTAACTGATATCACACAGAATGTCTAAGCAGTTTGAGCAATGCGTACTTACATTGGGTGGAGACGAAAATGTCAGTGGTGTCCTTTACTAAAGTGAATCCCCTCCTCCAGTATCACTCCTATTCCCCTCTCCTTTTATCTGTTACTGTTAGGTCTCAGAT
Organism: Ichthyophis bannanicus; assembly: GCA_033557465.1. Taxonomy (NCBI): domain Eukaryota; kingdom Metazoa; phylum Chordata; class Amphibia; order Gymnophiona; family Ichthyophiidae; genus Ichthyophis; species Ichthyophis bannanicus. Next base: position 671,161,182 of record CM066031.1, read on the forward strand.
GAACATGACCTTCCCATAAGGCCTAATGTTTGTAAAGAAACTCTAAAAAGGAAGGAGGATACAGAAAATTAATTTAAATGCCAAAGCACTTTACAAGTCTGGGTGTACCTGAAACTTGAAACTGAAGTGGAAACATGTTTCTGCTGTCATCTTTATATCACCTTTTAATCACTTTCTAAAGTAGCTTTGTAATAAAAAATTGATTTGGTATGGAATCCAAAGTTTATTTCTTGGCATTGTCTAAAGATGTCACTATGAAAATACTCTGAGTACCACTGTTTTTTTCTTCTGTAATAGATGAAATATGATAAAAGAACTGGAGCCAGTAAACTGAACGGATTTTCATGACAGGCTGATCCAGTTCTAATTTTGCCACCATGGACTTGTTGTCTTGTTTTTCCTTAGACAAATCAAAAGAGACACTAGAACTCCACAGATCCTTGTGAGCAATGGACTAAAACCAGGACTTGATTAGCTTGTCATGAAAATCTGGAACCAAATGGCAACCATACTTGATGATCTTATGTTTATGTTTATGTTTATTAATCATTTGATATACCGCTTAGGCCAGAAGGCATTAAAGCGGTTTACAATAATATCATTTGAGGAAATAGGAAAAGAACGCCATTATCAGATAGGACAGAATAGAAGACAGATAATGAGGTGAATTTTAAAGACTGAAGACTGCTTTGGTAACATACGCCTTTCATTTCATTTATTATTTATATACCGTCTTGCCAGAAAGAATTCTGCCTAAGGCGGTGCATAATAAAATACAAAACTCTCAACAATTAAAATCCTAATGCAAACCTCTCTATTAAAACAGATCCATCCTGGATCTCTATTAGCTTTAGCTCAATTTAGAAGGCAGAAGGATTGCTTCTGCCCTTAAAGACTACAGATGGAAAAAAAAGAAATTGAGTGGAGATGGAATTTGGGGGCTAGGGCTTGGGTAACAAACTGGGAGCGCAGCTCTTCTCAGGTTTGGGGGTAACATTGTTGTTGGGGGGTGAAGAGGTATGATGGAGCTTTGACTTAGCTCCTTATATATATGACACCAGGAGAAGAGGAGTGTTTGGAGGACACTTCATTCGGATCTTGCACCTCCTCAAGATCATGGGCCTGAGAGCCATTGCAGGAACATTAGCTTGCTGAAATTCTCAGCAAAAAAGTAACTGCATCTCTTGAGGTATAGTTAACTTCCACAGGGTAGCATGGCTTGCAGGGCTGGCCCTTACACTAGGCCAATTAGCATCCACTTAAGGTGGAAAAATTCAGAGGGGACATGGCAGCAGGTCCGGCCCAACCATTAGGAAAGGGAAGGTGATCGCCTAGGGCAGTAGCTTCTGAGAGACAGCAAAGAGCAGCCGGCAATCAAAGCAAACCAGTACAAGATGCAATCAAAAAGTAATGAGACTTGTACAATAACACAAGAAGTATAACGCTGACAGTTATTGCATTCAGTCTTCTTCAAAGTAATCCCCTTCAGAGTAGTCCCCTTCCAATAAAACACACTTCCTCCAGCATTACTGCCACTGCTGGAAACAACTTTGAAATGCTTCTTTCATTATGCTGTGAAGCTGCTTTGTCAAATTTTACTTAATGGTCTCCAAGTCATCGAATCTTCTTTCTTTCAGTGGTAATTTCAGTTTTTGAAACAAGAAAAAGTTACAGGGTGTGGGGTCAGGTGAGTACGGATGCTGATGGACTTGCTTGATTTGGTCAAGAACTGTTGGACAAGATGTGATGCGTGAGCTTGGGTGTTATCGTGATTAAGCAACCGTTTACCATTCCTGTGCAACTCTGGCCTCTTACGACAAACTGTATCTCTCAAATTAATCAGAACTTGGACATAGTACTCCTTATTGATGGTTTGGCCTTTTGGAGCATACTCTTGATGAACAGGACCCTGGTAATCAATGAAAATTGTGAGCATGACCTTGACATTGCTTCTTACTTGATGGGCTTTCTTGGGTCTGGGAGAGTCTGTAGTCTTCTATTGTGAGAACTGAGCCTTAGTTTCCGGGTCATAACCATAAACCCATGATTCATCACCAGTAATAATCTTTTTGATGAAATCTCAGTCATTTTCAATGCATTCCAACAACTCCCTGGCTGCAGACAGTCGATCTTTTTTTTGGTCAGGAGACAGGAGTTTCAGCACGAAATTTGCACACACATGTCTCATCCCCAAATCAACAGTAAGAATGGACTGTACTGACCTGAAACTGATGTCCATGTCCTCAGCAAGTTCCCTGATAGTCCAGTCTACGATTTGAGCATATTACGGCACACACTGCTTCAACTTTGCCTTCATTCCTGCTCGTAGATGGTCTTCCAGAAATGTTCATCATTGTCAGCCCTTTGGTGGCCCTCTTGGAAACGTTTGTACCAGTTATAAACTCGAGCATGACTCATGCATTCATCACCACACTCTTGCTATAACTTGTCACAAGTCTCTTTCCATGAATCTCCAAGTTTCTGACAGAATTTAATGCAAATTGCTGTTCAGTTTTTTCACTCATCGTAAATCTAATGAACTGCTTTTACATGATACCAAACATCATGTGATTAAAAAAAAGTACAGGTGTGCTGTAGCCATGCTACACTCTGCACATGCAGAGTACATAACTAAGTCACTGCATGCTTAATAGCATTGTGGTGCGACATATTATATAGCTGCACAAGTCTCAATACTTTTTGTTCACACTTCATAGATCCCAATAGACACACAAACTCGAAGACGCATCAGCACATTCTTTTATCTGCTGGGAGAGTGGACACACACATACATACAAAGCAAAGTTTAATATTTGAAAGTGTGCAGGGGAATTTTAGAAAAGATGTCCATAATGGACGTCTAAGCCAGAATGTCGGGTAAAAAAGCAGACACTTCACAAATGTGGTCATGCCCGATATGGTCACCTGTAGGGGCATCCATACAGATGTTTTGAGAATAGTATTTCAGAACCTGGATGTTTAGGATAGATAGAGTAGTGGGCTAGGAACAGGGTAGCCAGGGTGAAAATCGTACTGCTGCTGTTATTGATATTGTGTTGAGTACTGGGAATGATGGAGTGCTTTTTCCTCTACACCTGTTGTTTATCCACCAAAATGAGCATTTTTCAGATGCTTGTTTGTGCTTGGAGCAGATCTAAACTTAGATGCATCCAAACAGCAAGAAGGAGGATACTTCCGCAGAAATACCAATACAAACACCAAAGGCGGAAGGCAGCAATGAAGCAACCAGATTTTATTAAAGGGCCCTCTGGTAAAGCTGAAGAAATGAACATCTCTCTCAAATCTTTGTCCCAACTATATGCGACAAGTAATCTTTTACCTTTAAAACATTGATGGTTTGTCAAAATATGCCAATGTTTTCTTAAAATTTTAGAAATATGATTGGATAGATGAGAGAATTTTAATGTACACACCTTGATGGTATAGTATCTTCCTTTTCAGTAAGGAGACTATTTCGACTATCCTGTAGAAATACTTTTCTCGGGATATCCTTTTTCCTTAAATTTATTACTCATATCCCTTGCCTGCCTGTCAAATTCACCAATTGTAGTGCATAGCCTTCTCAATCTAAGAAACTACCTAAACGGAAGATTTTGTCATCTTTTGAAATTAAAATATCCAAAAATGCAATTTCTCTAAAGCTATATTAAAGCATAAAATGAAGATTATTATTGCGTTTATTTCACCAACCATGAAATGCTAAAAGTTTGGCATATTTTGACAAACCATGAATGTTTTAAAGGTAGAAGATTACTTGTCGCATATAGTGGGGACAAAGACTTGAGAGATATGTTAGTTTCTTCTGCTTTACCAGAGAGCCCTTTAATAAAATCTGTTTGCTACATTACTGCCTTCCGCTTTTGCTGTTTGTACTAAACTTAGACATGACACTGGATGTCTGGGACATTTCTAAAATCAGGCAGGGACATCCAGGTTCCTGGGAACACCCCAGCCACATCTCCACCATGTCCCATTCAGATTTGGACGTCCTCACACTGGGGATATCCACAGACCCAGCTTCTAAAATGGCTCTGAAGACATCTCTGTGACCATTTTTGGATGTTCAGAGCATGAATAGGGTTTCCAAAATAACCCCCACAATGGCCAGTTTTGCATTTTACAGGATTGTTGTTCAAAGAGTGGTGTTCAGATGATCTTGACTGGTGATTTTAATTATCAAAATCTTGGGGAGATTTAGTCTAAGGCTAAAGGTTTGCCTAGGGCTCCCATTACCTTGCATCAGCCTTGGGGCTGGCCCTATGTGGCTGGTGAGGCAGAACAGCAGATAAGCATTAAAGCTGTCCGCGCTGGCATGAGGCCTTGAGTACCTGCCACGCTCAAGGCTGCCTGTGCCTTGCCCCTTCTGACAGAGGAAGTTTGCATCAGAGAAGGCAGAACATGACAGGCCTTAAGAACAGGCATGTGCTCAAAAGCCCCATATCACGCTGATAGGTTTGGGCAGAAGTAAAAAAGCAGCACCATTGCAGTAGCAATGACAAGAGTAGGAGGCAGGCCCAGCAGAGGGAATGGAAGAAGGGCTGATGCTAGACACGGGGAGGGAAGGAAAGAGAGATCACTGCTTGACCCAAGAGAGGGATAGGAAAGTAAAGGGGAGATTTATTTATGTATTTAGCTGTGCTTTTATACCGCTTTTCACTGGGTCAAAGCGGTTTATAAACAACTCAATAATAGCATCTGTTACAATGTGATCAATATGTTTGATGTAATGTGCACCACTGTTTGACGTGTTTCCTGTTATCACACTGAGTTATTTGTAAACCGTCTTGACTTGTAGAAAGACGGTATAAAAAACTTGTTAAATAAATAAAATAAAATAAAACTCAAGGTTTCAATAAAACAGGGAGCATAGACGTTAACTATGTACAAATAACTAGTTACATTGATTAGTATTTGTTGGGGTGCATGGAAGTGTGGGTTGAAGCATTGTAAAGGTGAAGCATAGGGAGGACTGATGAGTGGTGGCTTGGTTAGATGGGATTATGTTACAGGTCCAGGACTGATGGGTGGTGGCTTGGTTAGGTGGGATTATGTTATAGGTCCAAAGTGATCAATGAACAAATGGGTCTTCAGATGCTTCCTGAACGTGGAAAGGTCTTTGATGCTCCTGATTGTGTCGGGGAGTGAGTTACATAGGGTTGGTGCATATAGTTTGAATGCTCTTGAGCATACCTGTTGGGTGTTCTTTGTTTTTGAGTGAGGGACGATCAGGGTGTTTCTGTTGGATTGAAGGCTGGCTCTTTTGGGTTAAAAAGTGGAGGAGGCTGTGAAGGTGGGGAGAGGAGAGGCCAGTTAGCAGTTTGTGGGTTGTTGTCAATGTTTTGTATTTGATGCGACTATTGAGTGGAAGCCAGTGGAATTGCTTGAAAATGGGTGTAATGTGTTCTTGTTTGGGGAGTGCCAGAAGGGTACGTGTGGTGGTATGAAAAGTCATACGTAGTGGGAGGATGGTTGATTATGGGAATCCTTGATAGATAGAGTTACAGTAATCAAAGATTGGGAGGATTGCTGCTTGAAGTGCTGATCTGAAGTCGGGGGGAGGGGGTGGTCCAGGATTGGGCAGAGGCATTGGAGGGTGCAGATCTTGTAGTAGATTGAGTTTGCTATTTTCTTCACTTGTTGTTTGAAGGTGAGGTTATGGTCTAGAATGATACCGAGGTTTTTTTTTTTCTTGCTGTACCTTGATGTGGGTGTTTAAGATTATGGTTGCAGGGGGAATAAAAGAGGTATCCTTAGTGATGAATAGGGCTTTGTTTTTCTTGTAATTGATGGAGAGGTGGTTACTAGTGAGCCATTGTGATACTTCGGAGAAGCAGTGCTGTAGCTTCGCATAGGTGGGTTGAATGGCGTCAAAGGGAGTGTAGATCAGGATATCATCAGCATAGAGGTGGTAGAGTAAGTTCTTGAATTTGATAATCAAGCAAAGTGGTTGTAAATATATGTTGAAAAGCAGGGCAGAGATGGTGGAGCCTTGTGGGACACCTTGAGTTTGGGTAAATGGTTTGGAGAGGATGTCTCCCATCTTGATTTGCTGCTGACGATTGGACAAGAAGGACTGGAACCAATTCAATACTGTATTCTGAACTCCGATGGATTGGGGTAGTTTACTGAGTCAAATACAGCTGAGATATCAAGAAATGCTAAGATAAATCCTTGTTGTGCAGTCTGGATGCCTTGATTGAGTTTGTTTAGAAGGGAGAGGAGGAGTGTTTCGACTCCATGATAGGGATGGAAACCATGTTGTTGGGGGTCAAGTGGAGCATGATTTTCAACATGTTCTTGGAGCTGTTGACATGCCACTTTTTCTATGATTTTGGCCATGAACGGAAGGCTGACGACGGGTCTGTAAGATGTTGGGTCCATTGGGTCGAGGTTGGGTTTTTTGAGGATTGGGCGAATTGAGGCAGATTTGAGGCTGGTGGGCATAAGTCCTTGGGTGAGAGGCGCTTGAGTGAATTTAGTGATGGTAGGACTGAGTTCCATGTTGGTTGCCTTGATTCAAGAAACTGGGCATGGATCAAGGGGGGAAGTGGTAAGTTAAGTGAGGAGATGATGGTTTCAATATGATTGGTGCTTATAGGGAAGGGAAGGAAAGGGGAGATGCTGGACACATGAATTAGGGAAGGGATGGTGAGATGCTGGACTATGATAGGATAGAAAATGAATGAAAGATGCTGGGTACTGAGGGGGCTACGAAAGGGAAGGGAGGGTGATGGAATACAGGGGGAGGTGTGGAAGATGAGGAGAAATGCTAGACACAGGGCATAAGGCAAGGGAAGAGAATGGTAGTTAGTGAGAGGCTAAGGGAAGGAGAGAGAGAGAGATGGGGAATGAGGGAGCTGAGGTGAAGGAATAGAAAGCTGTAGGTAGATACAGAGAAAACAGGAAGATTTAGGAGCAAATGGTGTGACGGAAGGGTAAAATTTGAGTGCGTAGAGAAGTAGAAAAATAAATAGAAGATAGCCAAAAATGAAAGATCAGTATCTGAGATGGATGTAGGCAAGAAAGTGAAGGCAAGAAAAAAGAAGTAGCAAATAGGAGAGTGGAAACAGAGGGCCTCTTCTATTAAAGCCCATTAAGAATTTGCAGTTTAAGTGCTGTCGGGTGCACGTGTTTGGTGAACTCGCGTTAAGAGCTGATAAATCTTATCTACAGAGCTCCAAACGCTCCTGCTGATGACTTTTCAAACATTATCGATCTTGCTATCAACCCTAAAAACCCTGACAAACCCAATTGGCTCCTAGGAGATCTCAACTTGGCATCCACAATGCCATCAGTATCTAAATCCTTCCTCGATGCCATGGACAACCTACATTATAGGCAAATTGTAACAAACCCTACTCATAAACAAGGAAATCTCCTTGACCTCATCTTCGCACCACCCTCAGCTTCTTCATCACTAAACCCATTTAAGCTCTCAACAACCCCCGTCCCCTGGTCCGATCATAACCTTATAACATTCTGCATACCATCTGAGGAATCACCAAGCAAACCACCTGATTCCAACTCTCTCTCTAAACCCTCACGATTCAAACCATTCAACAGAGATGCAATCATTTCCCAAACCATCCCAAAACTCTCTCAAACACATGACAACATCAATGAAACTGTCTTGAACTGGAACAGCGTCATTGGATTATCCGCCCAGAATATCATCACAAACAATCAAACCTCTGTCAAATCACTCAGACCCAAGAAACAGAACGCGCCATGGTTCTCTGCCGAGCTAAGAGCCTCCTTACACCAGTTGAGGAAACTAGAGAGGAAATGGAGACAATCCCAGAATCATGATGACCAAACCACTTATTTAGCTCATTTGAGATCCCATCGTCAGCTAACCTGGGACAGGAGAAAAGAATATCACGCAAAACTCCTTAACCGGTCTCTTAATAAACCAAGAGATCTCTTCCAAATAGTAAAATCCCTCACTGGAGAACCTACTCCACCACAGCAGGAACATGTACAACCTCATCTATATGCTGACTACATACAATCTAAGATGATCAAAATCACAACAACAATCTCAAATGAACCCACACAACCTCCCAATGTTCAATTTATACTTGATAAATTCTCATCTCCGTCTTCGAAAACAATTGAAGAAATTATAACTTCCATCAATGCTACCACCGCCCCTAACGACCCATGCCCAGCCCATTGGATCAAAGCAATGAGAACAGAACTTAGCCCATACATAGCAGCCATAGCGGACCAGTCACTCAGCACGGGGATATTCCCGACTGCCCTCAAACATACCTCCATCCGTCCCTTACTGAAAAATAATAAACTTGATCCAAAAAAGGTAGACTCTTACCGTCCAATTTCAAGCATTCCTCTATTAGCCAAGATCCTAGAAAAGATTACACTAAGGCAGATTCAACAACACATTGACTCTGAAGCACCACTAGACCCAAACCAGCACGGATTCAGAGAAGCGCACGGAGTCGAAACTCTCCTAGCTTCCTTAATGAACATGCTCATCAACACAATAGACAACATCAGAAATGGAGTTGCATTGGTCTTCCTAGACATAGCAGCAGCATTTGACTCTGTCGACCATGATCAACTGCTAGCCCGGCTCCACGAAAAAGGGATACAAGGAACTGCCTGGAACTGGTGCAAATCTTATTTGGAGGATCGCTGGCAACAGGTACGGATTGGTAACACTACATCCCAGCCTTTCCAACAGCAGCAAGGAGTACCTCAGGGTTTCTCCCTCTCTGCCTTGCTATTCAATATTTACATGCAGCCAATCTGCAACATCACTCGCTCATTCGGAATCTCTTGCCTCATTTATGCTGATGATGTGCTCCTATTCACACCAGTTAATGTTACAAATCCCGACTACACACCTTTAACCTCCTGCTTTAATACTATATCAGATTGGCTACTCACACAAAATCTCCGTATCAACTTTAAAAAAACAGAGGTCTTGATTATCACAAGGAATAAAGACTTCTCTCCTCCACCAACGTTAAGAACAAGAGATGCCGATCTACCGGTTAAAACCACGATACGTTACCTAGGTGTCATCCTGGATCAACGGCTGGAATTCAAAGATCACATAAAAAATACAGTAAAAACCATCTACCATAAAATCAAGACTCTACGACTCCTTAGACCCATGCTTGAACCAAACGACTTCCGCACAACCTTCCAAGCGTTAGTCACTCCGCACCTCGACTACGCTAACATTGTTCTCCAAGGCCTTCCCAAGAGCACATTGAACCCACTACAGTTGGCCATGAATACAGCAGCAAGAGTGCTATACGAGGTTCCTAGAAGTCAACATATTACCCCCATTCTGTTTGAACTGCATTGGCTCCCAATAACATGCAGGATCTTATACAAAACCCTCCTCTTGACCTTCAAAGCGTTCCATCAAATCTCTCCATCCTCACTATCAGACATCCTCCATCACCCCCAAAATATCAGATCTAGAAGATCGGTAACAGAAAACACACTCATAGTCCCAAAAGACTCAGCAAAAGCCACGCAGATGACTACCATGAGAGCCTTCTCATCCTTCGCCCCCAGGTGCTGGAACATGTTACCATCCAAGATCAGATCACTAAAAGACCTGTCCCAATTCAGAAAAACTCTAAAAACACATCTCTTCACTCAACACTTCCTCCAAGACACTACCTCATCACCTACCCCTCTTCCAACCCAAACTAGTGAATATGGTTAGACAAATAAATTCCAAAATCCCAATCCTTCCCCCAACTCAAAATCTACTCATGCCTATCCTACGAAGCTCTAAGCCTATACTAATTTATTGTAAATAGTTGTAAATTATTTGCTGTTGTTATATTGTCTTTAACCCCAGTTATCCTTGTTCCATTTCCTGTTATCTGTAAACTTGGCATACGTTTTTATGCTTAAGTACAATGTTGTTAAAATGTAAACCGCACTGATGATGAATAGCGCGGTATATAAAAACTACTAAATAAAATAAATAAATAAATAAAAGAGCCATATTGTAACTGAGCATGCAGAACTATACCTGGTGCTAGCGATAATGCACTCTTTATGTCCAAACTCTGCCCATTCCCCTCCCCATTCTGTGATAGCCAATTAATGTACATTTAGCGTGTGGTGGTGAACACGCTCATGTATTAGTTTTCCTGACTGCCAGTTGCCACATGTTAAAATACACATTAACCAGCTAATGGGGTTTAGTAAAAAGGGCCCAAAGTTGAGAGAAGACAGACAGAGGAAAACAGAAAAAAGAGACTGGGAGTAAGATGTTTAGAAAAATAAAATGTCAGAATAACAAAGATAGAAAATAGAATTTATATTCAATGCAGTGATTTGGAATAGGTCAATTTTTTGGAGTGTATCACTGTTTCTGTTTCTGTGGTATTGCACTGTATGCAGAATATAGATTCTTGGGGTTTCAGTTTCGATTTTGTCTACATATTATTATTGTTTGTGACAATTTATTCTGTTCTTGGTGAGGGTCTACCTGTGTTCAGCTGTGTGTGACTGAGACCAGGTATTCTGTTAGAATGGAATTTATATGAGGTTTCAGTATTAATATGGCTTGTTCAATTTTCCCACTAGTTGTACTGATGTTCTAGAACCCATTGCACTATTTAAGGTACTGCCCTTTTCTGAGTAGAGTACTCGTGCGAGTTCTGGTCCTGGTTATCTTACTGAAATGAAACCAGAATCTGGCAGTTTTTTGTATGGTGAATTCTGTTTTGGGTGAGGGAGACTTCTATGGCTGCAGGATATATATTTAAACTTAACACCATGACGATCCATTGTTCAGGGTCAGTGATCAGTACTTTTTATATTAGAGTCCTGTGCTACATAATTTAATTGCTGGGCTTCTCATACCTGTCGTTCAGGTTTTCAGGTTATCCTTAGTGATTCAGTATATGTAGATTAATCCCCCCTAGCTATGGGTCCCCAGGAGAGGTTTCAGAAGCCCTTTGTTAACCTGATATCTCTATTTAATGAAGAGTTCTGGCTAATTTTTTTATATGCATATTCAGTATGAAAATCCTAAAAATACTAGTATAAAACAATCCAGGGGTTCAGAAGAAGCAAAATAGTTGCAAAATATTGCAGCCTGAGTATGTCTATTTATCTGCACGAAAACAGATGTTTTATGGGCGCATTCCATTCTCAAATAATCCTTCAAAATGACCTTACTTGATAGAACTTTTGCCAGCTGGAAAGTGCGCAGATTTTATTTTTTTACTTTCAGGATATGTTAATAGCACAGATTTCTAAAACATAAATGAGTAGAAAATGACAGTAGATAAGCATCGCAAGGGTCATCTAGTCTGTTCATTCTTGATGCAATAGTCAGAGCCCCACCACTCTCAGTCTTCACGCTCATGTCATCACACCTAAGGAATTCTCCAGGCTTTTTACCTACGGACTTTGCAATTATTTTTTTCCGTAAAAGCATGTATGTACTTTTACTTTGCAAATTGTCAAAAAAATAATTGCCCACACACACTTGCACCTCCTTTTAGTGCAGACACTGTTTTGAATAAAAAGAGTGTGCAAGCTTTTGAAAATATGAAAAATGCATATTGTTTCAGTCCTCTCCCCATCCCCATCCTCATCCTGGCAACACCTACCTCGACATACAGGTAAAAGCACTAAGCAGGTACTTCTACCTGTATGCTGGGAAGGCGAGTTTTAAAGACGAATTTCTGTGTGCAGAGCATTGTTTGACTTGTGGAAATGGCTTTGAAAATTGCCCACTTGATTCTGAAACTTTGGGTGGACTTTTTTTTCAAGCATTAGTGAGTATTGTTCCAGGAAGTGGTGCAGAAGATGTCATTCTCCTTGCCTCTGAAAAAGGTATTGGAGATCCAGGCTGTGGGTTGTTGTATGCCTGCATTGCACACCGTCATTGATGCCACTTCCACATTCAACTGTCTTCTTTCTCCTTCTGTTGTCTTCCCTTTCTCCTTCTCTTGTCATCCCTTTCTCCTTTTCTCTGCCTCCTCGTCTGTCTTTTGCCCTCTTCTCATCTTCTTCCTCCTCCTGCATTGAACAGTGCTGTCTTCAACTAACTTTGGGCCCTGTTTACTAAGGATCTTCTATCAGTTCAAAAAATGCAGGGACCCAGTTGAAAACAACTGCTCTGTTCAAGTATTGTGCTTTAATAGTCAATGTGTAGTGCTTGTAACTTTCTTTATTGCAATCACCAAAACTTTTCAAACGCTCCTATCAAAGGCTGCTCACGACACAATCTTCTTAGTGAGAAAAAGGGAGCTCAACACAATGACTAATGCTTGTATATCACATGTGAAACTTTCATCATTGCTCCCAAAATACTCACACTCCAAATTTTTTATATTTTTTAAGTTTGCCACAATAAATTGTCCATAATCCCAATCTTCTTAAACATAATAAGGCAAAAAGCTCAGTCAGATACTCATAGTTCATAAGGCATAAAGCTTCAATCAGTATTTCACGTCCACATCTCGGATGTGAGAGAAATTCTTTAACAGCTCCTCATCTTGACATCACACCATACTTGGCCACGGGTTTCACCTGCTGGTCAAAACAGTCAGTTTGATTAACCAATTCATCCCTTCTAGTATATAAATCCTCTCAATGTGAAAGTGAAATTCAGACCAGAAAATTTGTCGGTCAGTATTTTTTAAACACCAGATATTCAGTGTCAGCATCCAGATAGTAACTGGCACTGGATTCAGAGCTAACCACCGCGCACTATCTCGGTAGCTATTTGTATTAGAAAAGGTACAGACAAGGACAACCAGAATGATAAAGGGGATGAATGACTCTCCTACGCGGAAAAGTTAAAGAGGTTATGGCTCTCTGGCCTGGAAAAGAGATAGCTGAGGGGATATGATAGAGGGCCGTAAAATCCTGAGTATTGTAGTACGGGTAGACGCAAATTGATTGTTTATTCCCTCAAAAAATACAAGGATTAGGGGACTTGCCATGAAGCTACAGAGTAATATATCTAAAAGATATGAGTAAATATTTTTTCTCTCAACATATAATTTAGTCTTTGCAATTTGTTGTCCATGCATGTGATAAAAGCAGATAGCATAGCTGAGTTTAATAAAGTCCATGAACAAGGTAGTCTAAGAGAAAACGACTGCTTATCCCTGGGAATAAGTAGCATGGAACAGGCTACTTTTGGAAAATGTGTGATATTGAGGAAAGCATACACACTCACAGCTCAATTGTCAGGTAAACAAGAGCGAGGTGAACAAGGGTCCAAACCATACAGTTAAGTCAAAGGGTATTTATTTCTTCAAAATAACTGTATCCCACCCTACACAATTGTTTCTTCCATATAGAACTTCTCAGGGGTGTTTAACTCAAAACACATAACCAATTATAGTTTAAAAAAAAGAGTAGATAAAATAATAAGCAAATATACAATGTAATATTAAAATAAAATACAGTAAAAGATGAATATGTAAAATACATCTTTATGTTCAACAGACATAAATTGCATGTGACATTAAAATATGTATGGCAATGATATTTCAATCAAAGATCTATTTCCACAAAACACATCTATAATGAAATGGCAGACAGAGAATACATAATAACAATTAATGACACTGTTAGAAGCCTATAGGCTGCTCCTTTGCTTGTTATAGAGTGTCTTGCCAACTCGGAGGTTAACCATGATGAAGAATAACAATTATTGACATTGTTAGAAATCTTTTGTCTGTTATAGAGCCTGTATTTTTATTATATGCACTGTCTTGATATTTTTTTAATACCCGTGATTTGACATTTCCTCTTTTTTGTCTTATTAAAATTCCATCAGTTGTGCAAATATAAATATGTATAAACATATATATATAAAATATGTTTTTCATTGGAATAGGAGACCCTACGGTATAACCTTTTTGGGTGAGCATATAATTGGATTTCAACAGTTTGATTTTTCTGCCTAGTGAGTTTTTATTTTTTAATTATTTCTCATTATTATATTTGTGTCCCTTATATTATTATTGACCTTAATTATTGTTTCTTTTTTGTGTTGATGTTCACCTGTCTCTGACAAGTTAGTTATTATGGGTTTTGGCATAAGTGTCATCCTTACACATATCTTCTTATTAGTCGTCATAGCGAATCCCTAAATAGGTAATATTCTATTTTAAGACAGCATAGCAAAAAAATAAAATAAATTGTACTCTCGTGCTTAAAACAAAAGGTATGCTCAATATACTATTGTGCGAGTAGTGTAGAGAGTTATTAACAATAATGACATAAAAACCCTACCATACTAAATAATAGCGTACATTTATAGAGGCAGGGCAGATTTTCCTCTTTCTAATGAAGAATTCTCCTTTGTTGTCATTTTTAAACAAAAAACGTGCGAACAGTGACGTCATAGGAAGCTGAACTGCATTCTTTCAATTTCTTGTTAATAAAAACTAATGTTATGTGCTTCTGATGTGCTTTAAGAGATGGAAGTACACTGAATAACATAGACCTTTTAAAAAAAAAAAAAAAAAATCTTCCTGGGTTGAAAGGGAAGAAAAGAGTAGTCCAAGAATTGTGGTTTAGAATGGGCTACTTTGTCCTGAATGCTGGAGTGGATATATTTATAACTGGAGGTCCTCTCCACCCACCAAGGTCATCGCCACTGATGGAGACAAGACCCCCTACACCTTCAGGCCCCTAAAGCCTTTTAGATTAAGCACACCAGGTCCTGGGATCAGATTTCTGGGAGCTGAGCCAGATGGAGCTGGGATTTTCTATGCGCACTGGGGTTAATTGCCCAAATGCTCCTGTGATAAGCCCCTCAGGCAAAAGTTATGTACTCCATCTTCTCTCTCGGACCCCTCTGTAATGAAGGGACTCACCAGTCTATAAGCAGTGCTTAACAGCAAACACAACATTACTAGCAGCTATTGGTTAGACATAACATACAAGTCTAAACTCTAGCCATATGTACTAAATAAATATAGCATTGTGGTCACTAGGGTTAGAGTTGTTGGCAGAACCTAGTCAGAGAGTTAGGAGCCAGAGCATTTTCTGTGCAAGCTTCTTTGATGTGGAATTCCCTCCCTGTTCAATTACGGTTGGAACAGCATTTGAAGATACTTAAACAGAAATGGAAAACGTATTCATTTAGAGGGGCATATGGGAGTGGAATGATATCAACGTATGTGTATTTTTTTATTGTAATGTACTGTATTTTAACATTCTTGTTCACCACTGAGAGCTTCATAGAAATGTAGCTACAAATGTAAATAAATACATACATACATAAGCTAGCATTTGGATATTATGTACAGGATGTCAGGCAGCAATTTACTGCATAAACAATTAGGTGGTAATTTTATAAGGAGCTGCATAAAGATACGTGCCATTTATGTACATAAATCATCTATTTCCATGGACTTATGCGCCTAAAAGGGCATTTATGTGCCTACCTTAGCCGGAGACTATTCTCTAAATACACGTGTAAGACCGATTGCATGTATTTTCACTGTGGGCGTAGTGTAAATTTACACACAAGTTATGAATTACTATAACGCGCATTCCTTAGACATTTAGGTATGGGCATTTACAGCAGCCCTAGGGACTGTTCTAACTGCTTGTTCTTAGATTTAATGTGTGTTTTCAAACCCTTATGCCCCTAGTTTATAAAGAAAAGTGGATGCCTGCTTCTCTTTATAAAATGGGCTCAAAATGTGCATGTTCTCAGTGCCTAAAACTAGGTGCCGCTTTATAAAATTATCCTCCACATGCCGATTCAAACAATAGAAACCTGGCCAAGCTATGGTGCTATAACTATAGTACAATGTCAAGTCTACAAAATGAAGTACCTCAGAGGAGAAAAAAATAACAGATCTTGCAGCCAAATTGACAGAAACTGTTCAGAAAAGAAACACTGCGGTGTTGGTGGCCACTGGTTGTAACTGAGTATAGAAGTAGTCTAATGGCTAGATCAGTGGGACTGAGATCTATACTGCTGTTCCTTGTGATCTTAGGCAAGTCACTTAAACCTCCATTGCTTCAGGTACAAAATTAGATTGTGAGCCCTCTGGAGACAGGAAAATAACTAATGACAAAATGCATGGGCTAAATCAAATCCAATTTTAGTTTTCATAACCGGGTAGTCGGACCCGGCGCTCCCCCTTCATTTCTTGAGCCCCCCCCCTTCCTTCCCCTCACCCCCAAAAATTCCACAGACAACAATTCTTGGTAACAACTGGTCGCAGCTTTATTTCCCAAAACAACATACGCAACATTAAACAGTAATTCTGATCGAACCAAACCCCAGCAAAGCGATGTGCCGCCAGCCATGCAATTAGCAAAGCGACCACACCTCCGCTCCAGCCATGGTCACACCAACGACCAAGCTCCTGCCACCTTATCCAACTTCGCCATATTACTAGCAAAAGTCTTCCAGGGGTTGTCCAGGTCGAGGGCACCCCGCCCCAAGTCGCCAAAGGCTCCGGACCCCGGAAACCTCCGGGATCCCGCTTTTAACCCCCCCTCACTGCGGCACCCCAACTTCATGCCCCTAGCCATTGCCCTAATGGGTGGGCGGGTGGGCTGCTTGCTCTCCTGCCCCGTCGCATGTGCTCCAGCCACGCCAAAATCGCTGGAGCACATGGCCAGCCTCGTCTCCGATTGGCTCTGCTCAACTCAATCCCAAGCAGAGCCAATCAGTTCAAAGGACGCACACCGCGTCCAGACGCAACAAGCCTTCGCCACCTCCTCCATGCCCGCGTGCAGGGTCCTGTGCCGGGCCGAGCACCCAGTTACGCGCTGGCGCCAGGACCCTGCCCGTGCCCTGGTACTAACCGGGTAGTCGGACCCGGCGCTCCACCTTCATTTCTTGAGCACCCCCTCCCCCCTTCCTTCCCCTCACCCCCAAAAATTCCACAGACAACAATTTTTGTTAAAAACTGGTCGCAGCTTTATTTCCCAAAACAACATACGCAACATTAAACAGTAATTCTGATCGAACCAAACCCCAGTGAAGCGATGTGCCGCCAGCCATGCAATTAGCAAAGCGACCACGCCTCCGCTTCGGCCATGGTCACACCAATGGCCAAGCTCCTGCCATCCCTATCCAACTTCGCCATATTACTAGCAAAAGTCTTCCAGGGGTTGTCCGGGTCGAGGGCACCCCGCCCCAAGTCTAACCCCGTTACCTGTGCCGCCCCCCCCCATCCGTAAGCTGCGACCAGTGTGGCCCACCTTGCACAACTCGTTCCACCGCTCCTGCCAGTCGTTCAGTAGCAAGTCCATCCCGACTGGAGATAAATGCACCCCATCCTCCCTATACAACCCAGGACAGGCCACGTCTACCCAGTCATGGAGAACTTGAAACCTCCCCTGTTCACCTACCCACCTCCCAATCTGTCTATTAATTTTAGTCAGTCCCCGGGACCAGCGCCTCTGACCCCAGCACGCTGGCCTTGGGATAATGTCTGACCATATTAACTTGACACCGACAAACATACAGAGCACTCCAGCAAAGTCCTTCTTGGCGGCCCTGATCATCTGCTTGCAAGACCAAGCAGCCAAATCGTTGCCCCCCAAATGCACCAATAAAATCGCTGGCCAGTTCCTGATGCGTCCGTGGTGACGAAGCAAAGGCATGATCTGTGCCCACCACAGTCCACGCTTGCCCAGCCATGATACTGCCACGACCTCTGGATCCAGACCAAGATTCAGCCCGATAGGCCGCTCCGCCGCTCTCCGCCCAGCCCAAAACACGAAGGAGTGCCCCAAAATCCAACAGCCCCGCAAACACTGACCCCCATCTGTAACAGAAAAGAACAGCAATAACATCCTCAAATCACAACTGGTGAATCATATGCGCACATAGCCCTCAAATGCTCGCGACCGCCATCTGCCGATACTCTGAATCTGTTCTCCCGACAAACCCGCAGCCGCCGCACTGGTTGCCACCCCAATGCGAAACAAGTGAGCTGAAAAAAGCCACGAATCCTCATCCAACCGCCGCAACACCATGTGCAAAACTGCCGTTACCTGAAATCTATCACGCCTCCCGCTCCCTAACCTTGAGGGTTTAAGGAGGGGTTGCCTTGTGATGCCCTTGAGGCAATTAGTTGTAGTTGTGTTAGTGCTTCGAGCAGTAAGGCATGGCAAAGAGAAATTTATTTTCATGAGGTTTATTTGCCAGTTGTGCAGTTCAAATGCAACAGACGGTGCAGAAGTTATAAGTCCCAAAACAAGAGTAAAAGAAACTAGATAAACAGGCTTGCAATGCTGTGCTATCTTCAGGAATTCACATTCACGTCATGTGATCCAATCATGAACTGAAGAACAGAAAGGTTCATTCAACAGTAGTGCTTCTGCTATACAAATCAGTTGAACTTTAACTCATTCACTTTTTACCAACTTCTTTGTATAGGAAGAGTCAAGTACATCTGCTATATTACCTCATACAACAGGTAAAGCTTTTTCCTCTTAATTGTCTTTCTCAATTAAGCAGGTTGAACAGTCCATTAATGTGTCCTCCTCTGTAAATGGCAGAGAATTAGAAAAAGGCATTTCTTCCTCACAGCCAGCAACTGGTTCTGGGGCACTGTAATTAAAACTTGCCTTACGTTCTAAAAACTCTCTAAACTCTTGGAGAAGTGATTCAGCTGGTGACTTCCCTTCACTTAGCTGATGTCCCTTTTCTCCCGTGAGCAATTGTTTGCTGAGGGTCTTTATCTCAGGCTGATTAGCATACTTGTTTGTATTAGGAAAACAAACATTCAACGTGCTGCTAACGTTATCTCTCCACCTCTCTCTACATGTGGGTGCTGTGCTTAGATATTTGGCAGTACGGGGAGAGTCTTTAAAGAGAGATTTAAAAGCATGGATGTCAGCCCCTTCCTGGCTAGGTACTTCAGCTAGCTGGTAAGAATATTTACTGTTATTCAAACCCTCTCCTTGCTGAAAGCAGCTGCCAGCATTTTGTCTGACTTGGCTTTTAAAACTAGGGCACACTCCCTCTGGCTTTAGAGCATAAAACTTATCAACTATTTCTCCCCCACTGGGTACCTTAGATAGAAGTTTTCCCTTGGAGAATTCTTTGTCCTTCTGCCTTTTATTCCATAGCTCTGCCTGGTCCTGCAGCCTTGGATCTCTCAGTGTTTTGAAAGTCTTCTGCCCCCAGCAGTTTCTTTCAACCTCTGAGCCTTCCACCACGCTACCTGCTAGTTGCAGACTATTTGAGGAATCACAGCAGCAAAGATGCTTCCTTCCAGACTTCCCCTCTGAAACTCTTATTTCTCCTTCTGGAAATTCTCTCCGTCTCTGTTCTTGCCCTTGTTCTCGTTGCTCTCTTTGTTTTCTTTGCTCCCGTTGCCCTTGTTGCTCCTCTTCACTTCCTGGCTTCTGACTATTTAACCAGGTGCTTCTAGCTTGCACTGCCCACCTCCTCTTAGGGCGTGCCCAATCAAGAGCTTTACTACTCCTCTCCCCCGAGGTGAGCTGTTCTGCTTGATTAGTTCTGAGTTTTTTCTTTCTGAAGAGAAATTCCTGCTTTCTCCTGCAGTACTGGCTTCTACCACCGGATGCTTATCTGTGTCCATCGGTTCCTGGGGAGCTACCGCGTCACAGATCCCCCCCCCCCCTTAAGATATCACAGGCTGGCTTTATCTTGACAGCACAGCACGTGATACCCCTTATGGACTCTGGGATGGTAAGCTTCACTTGAGGCATTTGTCTTGGAGAGTCTATCGTGGCTATCTGGGCTAAGGCTACCCTGTCATGTCATGGCTTTAGCAGGTTAACGTGGTAGACTTGCCTGCGGCCTTTCCTATTCTCCACTAAATATGAGACAGGTCCCACAGGATGCACCACCCGACAAGGGCCCTTCCAATGGCTCTGGAATTTTGGTTCCGTACCCGACACCATCACAATGACTTTCTCTCCTACATTTAACTGACGCTGTTTTGTGTTCCTATCATAGTAGGATTTTTGTTTGGCCTGACTACGTTTTAAGTTTTCTACCGCTACCTGTGAAGTTCGGCGGAGCCGTTTCTTTAAATCTTTAAGGAATTCGGGCACCTCTACTTCCCTTGGATCCGGCTCCACCCATTGTTCTTTTAGGATATCCAGAATGCCGCGGGGTGACCGGCCATATAGTAGCTCATATGGTGCCGTTCCTAATGAGGCTTGTTTCCTTTCTTGGCATGCATAAAGGACAAAGGGAAGCATGGTATCCCAATTGTCTATGTCCCCCTCCAAGCTCCTACGTAACATCCTCTTAAGCGTTTGATTTTGTCTTTCGACTAAACCATTAGTTTGGGGATGGTATGCTGCTGTTTTGATGTGATTAATGCCAAAGGCATCCCACACTTGCCCTAAGTACTTTGAGAGGAAATTGCTCCCCCTGTCGGTGAGAACTTCCTTCGGGAAACCTATTTCACAAAATAGCTTGATAAGTTCCGTAGCTATTACTTTGGCTGATGTGCTCCGTAGTGGCATGGCCCACGGAAATCTTGTGGCGTGATCTACTACCACTAGGATATAGCGGAATCCTCTCGGAGTCTTAATTAGGGGTCCAACTATGTCTATCCCTATCCTTCGAACTGGGTCTTTAATCACAGGAGATGGTATCATTGGGACCTCCCTGGGATGGGCTGCAGAGACTCTTTGACAAGTGGGGCAAGCCTCGCAGAACTTGGCCGTCTCCTTAAATATACTTGGCCAGTAAAATCTAGTGAGGATCTGGTCAAGGGTCCCCTGACTGCCCTTATGTCCCCCAACGGGATGGTCATGTGCCAGCCGCAACACTATGTTTTTGAAAGTGGTCGGTACCACTAACTGCTTCCTAGTATCTCCCGTAAAAGGATTTTTACTCTCCCTATAGAGTAGGCCGGCGGTGAGGAGAAACCTAGGCAGTGTATCCCTAGTACTCTGGGTCCACTTAAATGCCTGAGTAAGGGCAGGGTCTGCCTGCTGCTCATGCGGAAACGAGGGAAACTTGTTCATCAGTTCCTCGGGCACCCACGGCAGCTCTTGCCCGGCCTGTACCTCCGCCTTGTTTCTAGAGCGTAATTGCTTCTCTTTACGCTTTTCGGCCTTTTCCTTTTTATCTTTAGGATCTGGAGGTTCTATTAAAGCATCATCAAAGGGAAGAATTTCTCCGAGATCCTCGGTGCGGTCTTCCTTCCTTTCTAAGGCTCCCTCCTTATCCTCTGAGGCTGTGGACTGGGCCCTTGTGGAGACCATCACGCCTTTCTCATGCAACTCTCGCTTCATCTCTTGATAAAACTGAGGCCAATCCCTGCCTAAAATGACAGCGTGAGGAAGACCTGGGATAACTGCTAGGGGGATAGTCCTACGTGTACCTAACCCTTTTATGTGTAGTTTGTACACCGGGTAAGTGGAAGTTCCACCATGTACGCACCTTATCTTCACTGAAGTAGCGGGCTGAATCACTTCTCCGCCTTGCTTGGCCTCTATTTCCTGCCACAACTCCTCAGAGAGCATACTCAACTCCGCTTCGGAGTCCAGCAAAGCCTGGGCGGTGATTTCCTGTACCTCTATAGAAAGAAGAAAACCTTGCCTATCTCTCATAGCACTACCCGCTATTAATGCAGTTTTCACATGACATTGTCTTTGCAAATGCCCTTCTTGGCCACATTTGTAACATTTTTGTCTACCTTTTCCACCTTCCCATAAAGGCATGCACATTTTTACAGGACCGCCCTCCTCCTTTCGTGCCCTTTCTGATCTGCAATAGCCAGACTCCTGGGAAGTAGAGCCACCTCTCCGAGCAGTAATCTCGGCCTCAATGTACCTTTCAGAGAGTGCTACTGCCTCCTGAGGGGTTCTGCAATTCTGCAAGATCAGAAAAGTACGAATACTATTTGGAAGAGCGTCCATGTACTGCTCTAATACTAAGTCATTCAAGATAGACTCCACAGCTCTCCCTTCTGGAGTTAACCACTTGTTAAGTAAGCTGCATATGCGATGACATAGAGATTTTGGAGTCTCACTGGGCTTCAATTTCACACTCCTCAGGCGAGCGCGATAAACCACCGGAGTGAGCCCCAATCTCTCCCTGATTGCTCTTTTGATCTCATCATAGCTTCCCGCTAAATCAGGTGGCATGGCACGGTAAGCGGCCAGCGCTTCCCCTGTAAGGGATGCAGCCAGTCTTAGCGGCCAGTGCTCTTTAGGCTACAAGCTAAGATGTGCAACTCTTTCAAAACTTTCCAAATAATCATCCACATCATCCTTATCTGTAAGCTGTCCAAAATTGAACAAAGTTCCCATCTGTAAGTTAACAGGGTGTACACTGTCTGTTAGTATGGAACCTGTTGTTGAGGCCGGGACAGGTGCTTGCTTCTTCTCTCGCATCCACTCCTCCATCAATGCTAGCAGGGGTTTTTGCTGCTCATAGAAGCTAGCATTAGCTCTTGCCTGTGCCTCTAAAGACATGTCTCTCTGGCGTTCCAATTGCGTCGCCATCCATCCAAAGACTTCTTTGGCTTCCAGTGCCATCTTGGGACCTGAAACAAAACAGAAACACAGACCAAAGTGCGATACCACTGGATACTGAGTTTTCTATTCTCTTTGAAAATATATATATATATTTTTTTTTTCCTTTCCCCCCAGTCACCACTAGGAGACACCCCTGGCCCTGGTATCCTCGGTACCCTGGGTGGATACCCTTTACCTGGCTCAGGAGTTATACCAGCACGTCAGCAACGAAGTTTAGCAGCTTCCTGCAGTCCCCTTCCACTGCTGGGCTCGGCAGCACCTCTGCTGGGCTCCACTGGAAGTCTGGCCTCTGCAGCTCCTGCTATGGTAACTCCTTGCGCCTGCGGAAATCCTCAATACTACGCCACTCTTATCACGCCTCCCGCTCCCTAACCTTGAGGGTTTAAGGAGGGGTTGCCTTGTGATGCCCTTGAGGCAATTAGTTGTAGTTGTGTTAGTGCTTCGAGCAGTAAGGCATAGCAAAGAGAAATTTATTTTCATGAGGTTTATTTGCCAGTTGTGCAGTTCAAATGCAACAGACGGTGCAGAAGTTATAAATCCCAAAACAAGAGTAAAAGAAACTAGATAAACAGGCTTGCAATGCTGTGCTATCTTCAGGAATTCACATTCACGTCATGTGATCCAATCATGAACTGAAGAACAGAAAGGTTCATTCAACAGTAGTGCTTCTGCTTTACAAATCAGTTGAACTTTAACTCATTCACTTTTTACCAGCTTCTTTGTATAGGAAGAGTCAAGTACATCTGCTATATTACCTCATACAACAGGTAAAGCTTTTTCCCTCTTAATTGTCTTTCTCAATTAAGCAGGTTGAACAGTCCATTAATGTGTCCTCTTCTGTAGATGGCAGAGAATTAGAGAAAGGCATTCTTTCCTCACAGCCAGCAACTGGTTCTGGGGCACTGTAATTAAAACTTGCCTTACGTTCCAAAAACTCTCTAAACTCTTGGAGAAGTGATTCAGCTGGTGACTTCCCTTCACTTAGCTGATGTCCCTTTTCTCCCATGAGCAATTGTTTGCTGAGGGTCTTTATCTCAGGCTGATTAGCATACTTGTTTGTATTAGGAAAACAAACATTCAACGTGCTGCTAACGTTATCTCTCCACCTCTCTCTACATGTGGGTGCTGTGCTTAGATATTTGGCAGTACGGGGAGAGTCTTTAAAGAGAGATTTAAAAGCATGGATGTCAGCCCCTTCCTGGCTAGGTACTTCAGCTAGCTGGTAAGAATATTTACTGTTATTCAAACCCTCTCCTTGCTGAAAGCAGCTGCCAGCATTTTGTCTGACTTGGCTTTTAAAACTAGGGCACACTCCCTCTGGCTTTAGAGCATAAAACTTATCAACTATTTCTCCCCCACTGGGTACCTTAGATAGAAGTTTTCCCTTGGAGAATTCTTTGTCCTTTTGCCTTTTATTCCATAGCTCTGCCTGGTCCTGCAGCCTTGGATCTAACAGTGTTTTGAAAGTCTTCTGCCCCCAGCAGTTTCTTTCAACCTCTAAGCCTTCCACCACGCTACCTGCTAGTTGCAGACTATTTGAGGAATCACAGCAGCAAAGATGCTTCCTTCCAGACTTCCCCTCTGAAACTCTTATTTCTCCTTCTGGAAATTCTCTCCGTCTCTGTTCTTGCCCTTGTTCTCGTTGCTCTCTTTGTTTTCTTTGCTCCCGTTGCCCTTGTTGCTCCTCTTCACTTCCTGGCTTCTGATTATTTAACAGGTGCTTCTAGCTTGCACTGCTCGCCTCCTCTTAGGGCGTGCCCAATCAAGAGCTTTACTACTCCCCTCCCCCGAGGTGAGCTGTTCTGCTTGATTAGTTCTGAGTTTTTTCTTTCTGCAGAGAAATTCCTGCTTTCTCCTGCAGTACCGGCTTCTACCACCGGATGCTTATCTGTGTCCATCGGTTCCTGTGGAGCTACTGCGTCACAAATCGCGTAAGCACTCTGGCGTCTCCATGCACAAAAAGCCCCTCCCCCCCCCTCCGGGCGCACCGCCAAGTAATCTCTCATATTGGCCACCGGGCATGTAAGCCCGCCCATCACCCTCAAGGCCACCCATAACCCTTTCCCTTTCTGGTCCGTTTTGGACTTTGCTAACAAGACATGCATACGCGCCTTTTCCATCCATACATGATGACGGCGCAAACAATTCCCCAGACCCGACTTCCCTGACTCCGCTGCCAATTCACTGACCCTAAAGGCCCCAAAAAAGGCCAAACAGAACACTGCTCGAAAGAGCAAGTATTCTTAGTGCGAGATCGCAACACCAGGCAGCTCCCGACACAACTTCGCCAATAATTTGTGCGTAATCGGCAGACGGCAGACGGTGATCCCGCGGGGACAACTGAGATCGCTCCCATCCTTGGAGTAATCGCCTCGCCAGGAACTCTCGGCCGGATAACTCCCAACCCACCGCCCTGGCAAAAACCCCAAACCCCGCCAGATGACTCCGCACCGCTGATCTCGTGACCCCTTGCTCCTTCGCACACCCGACATATCTGTCCAGCAACTGATCTAGCACCGCCCCCCCCGCCCAACCACTCCCTTGCAAAAAGTCCAGCACTCTCTCACAACCCCCCGATAGGTTTCCCAGGTATGCTCCGCCACCGAGCTCTTCAGGAGGCTTCTCATCGCCGCAGGCCACTGCTCCACAAGCTCCAGGGTACCACGAGCCCCTCCTCGTCTGCCTCCGGGGCCAACTTCCGGAATCACTCCCACTGCAAACGGGAAAGAGCATCAGCAATTTCATTAGTATGCCCAGGTATATGCCGAGCCTTCAGATCTATGTTCAGACGAAAACATGCTAATATCACCCGTCGCATTAGTGAAGCCACAAGCCCACAGCGGGGCGAATAATGATTGATGACATGCACCACCGCCTCATTATCGCACCACCACACGACTCTACGGTTGACCAACTTCTCCGGCCATAACTCTAGCACCACCAATATCGGAAAGAGCTCCAAAAAAGTAATATTAGTCAACAACCCCTCATCAACCCACTCCTGTGGCCATCTGTCCGCACACCACACCCCACCAAAATAAATTCCCAGCCCCCCCCCCCCCGCGGCGTCCGTGTGCAGATGCAAGTCCTCACTGGAGATCGCCTGCTCAGGCAATACGGACGTCCCATTAAAATTCTGTAAGAAAACATCCCAAACCTGCAGGTCCTCACGCATTCCCTTAGACACGCGGATGCGGTGATGAGGCTTACTCACTCCCGACGTCGCCGCTGCCAATCGCCGATTGAAAACCCGCCCCATTGGGACGACTTTACAAGCAAAATTGAGGGATCCGATAAGCGCCTGTAGCTCTCTCAATGTCAGCTTGGATGAAGCTAAGGCATTAGCCACTAAGACCCGCAGTTTCACGACCTTTTCCCACGGCAGTCACGCTACCATGTTCAGCGAATCCAACTCGACCCCCAAGAAAGTAATTGTCGTCGTCGGGCTCACCGTCTTACCCTCAGCCAGTGGCACCCCCAGCTCTCGAGCCAAATCGACAAACCCTTCCAACAGCTCACTATAACACACCGACTTGGCCTCGCCGACAAACAAAAAATCGTCCAGATAATGCACCACCCCTAAGTGCCCTACTCTCTGTACCACCATCCAATGCAAGAGGGTGCTAAACTTCTCAAAGTAAGCGCAAGATACTGAACAACCCATCGGCATACACTTGTCATAGTAGAAAGCATCCTCAAACTGGAAACCCAACAATCTGAACGAGGAAGTGTGCACCGGAAGCAAGCCATTTTTGCCCCTCTACCAGCCTTCGCGACTAACTCCACCGCCCTGTCAAACGATGCGTACTTAACAGTACAGAGCTCCCGAGGGATAAGGTCATTCACCGAGGCCCCCAACGGAGAAGACAAATTGTGGATCAACCGAAACTTCCCCGGTTCCTTCTTAGGTATCACTCCTAAGGGGGACACCACAAAATTCGGGAACGGTGGGCGCTGGAACGGCCTCGCTATTCTTCCCAATTGCAACTCCTCCACTAATTTCTCACATGCCACTGACGCCCATCACCGCACGCTTGAGGAATTCCGTGCCATCGCGCCCGCTACCACACCCTGAACAGGAATAATAAAACCAAACTGAAATCCTAATTGCAACGTTAACCTATCCTTTTTCTTCAGATACCGGAGAAGCCAATCGTGCAGCACCGACACCCTTATTGGAGAGGGGGCCACCTCCCCCATCACACCCTCACTTGGGACCCGGCACCAAGGGTGGCATGGCCCCTTTCGTAACGCATTTCGTTGCCGCATGGGGCCCCCCGCAGACCGAGCATGCGTGCCGGAACTTACAGTCCGGAAAGAGGCACATGGACTTATTATACCGCCAACAAACATCACCCGCTCCCCCCGTGCTCGGCTTCGTCTGCCCTGCGGAGATTCTGCCACGAAAGGAACAACCTGCCCCAGCTGTAAACCCTTGCCCAACCTTCTCCTCGCCCCCACCTCCTTCCACCAGCCTTGACCGACATCTGAGTTAACCACAGATTAATGTCTTGCTTTCTCCACGTCAAGAACTTGTTCTTCTCCATTTTGTCCCTAAATTTTTCGTCGTAATTAAGCCACGACCAGCCCTCATGCGCCTGCAATGCCTCCAGAATTGCATCCGCATAGGACAACAAACTGCCATACTGGTCCGGAAAATAGTGACCCCAAACGCTCGCCAACCGCAAGAAAGATCGGACCCAATTGACTACATTCCGTGAGATCTTGCGAACACGCCCGGCCTTCTCGTCCTCCTTATGCTTCTTTTTACTCTCCCCAGAACGCTTCCTACCTTCCAGCAAGCGAAAAATAGCAATATACCTCCTTTCCCGAATTTTGCGGCGCAACATTTTTGGGACACCTTCCCATAATTCTGATAAGGCCGCCAATGACGCCGAACCCGCGCCTACCTGACCGGATGCTCAACCCTCCGACGCCACCCCCTTCCCGTCAACCCCCCCTGAGGAGGACTCCGACAACTCCAAAGACGAAGAGGAGGACGATTCCAAACTATGCCGATGCCTACAAGCATGCTTCCGTTTCCGACGCACCTTCCCGGACCGCTCAACTCGCGACCCACCCCCGTCACGCTCAACTACCTCCGTCGCCGGCAACTCACCCGTCCTGCTTCGAGCAGCCTCACCATCTAACGCGGGTGGCAACCCCGCCCAAGGATCCTCTGTCCGCTGTTGTACACCTGCTCCTTGCTCCCGCTCTCCCACACTCGTAGCCGCCCTGGAAACGCTGGCTCCTGGATACATAGCCTGCAGTCCCGATGAATCCACCGCAGGGGGCACACCACCAGGCAGAGAAAGAAAAGGCACCTACGGAGACAAAAATGGGGAACACAGAGGAGAGAAACCCGGAGGCCAAGATGGCTGCCACGCCCCCGGCCATTCCGCCCTGGATGAGCCTAGCCCCCCCACCCAACCACTGTTCCCAGAGTGCCTGCTGTCCTGTTGGCACACTGCCACCAGGCACCGCCCCATGCCCACCTGGAGGGAAAATGCCACTATGCCCACCAAACGATACCCCCGCCCCCTGCCTATTCCTATTCCGACCACCCCATGGGCCTGATCCCCCCCGCGCCCTTGCCCCCACTCGCTCCCCTCCCCCGCCGCTGAGACCCCCACAGTCTCGCCACCACACAGCTCCACCTCACTACTGGAAGGCTCAGGCTGCCTCGCTGCTGACCCCCCCGCTATCCGCTGGGCCCCCCCCTCCCCAGCCCCGAGCATTGGGCCTCCCTCGTGCTCTTCCCGCGGAGGCAGGAGCCCCCCCGCTACCCCTGGCAGCACCCTGCACTCTACCCGGCCCCCTACTTGTCGCTCTCCCCCTTAACCTGCTCCGCTGCCCAGATCTCCCCCCCCTGTCTGACCCCCACCCCCCTAGTCCCCTCACCAGCCTAGCCACATCAACCCTACCAGCACCATGACCTCTACCTGCTAGCCTACCCACCATAACCCTGCAGCCCCCCTCCCCTTTTGCAAGCCCACTCTGGTAAGTTACTGACCTTCTCCTCCAACCTCCAAATAATTGTTTCTGCTTCTTTATTCTCGGTTGAATATTATTATTGTTGTTTAATTTATTTATTCATTTCTTTTTTTTTTTTTTTTTTAATATCCCAACCCAGCACACACTTCCTTAGCCTATGATAATATCCTGGCTTTACAACTTGCACCCGGCACTCAACCTCCAAAAACACTCGCCTGCACACTGCGCTCAGCTCCGCCTCTCAACAACCCCCAGCCGACGATCAACTGCTCGGCCCTGGTCCACCACAAGGCCCGGTCCCGCAAGAAGGCCCGAAAAATGCTCCGACGCCGCAAATGAAGCCGCTGTTTGCTGCTCTCCTGCCCCGTTGCATGTGCTCCAGCCACGCTAAAATCGCTGGAGCACATGGCCAGCCTCGTCTCCGATTGGCTCCGCTCAACTCAATCCCAAGCAGAGCCAATCAATTCAAAGGACGCACACCGTGTCCCGCCGCAACAAGCCTTCGCCACCTTCTCCATGCCCGCGTGCAGGGTCCTGCGCCGGGCCGAGCACCCGGTTACGCACGGGCGCCAGTACCCTGCCCGCGCCCTGGTACATAGTGATTGAAATGGCAGCTAATAAACCTAAAGAGGTATTTAGGATTACTAAGGGGCCCTTTTATTAAAGGGCACTAAGATGTTAGCATGGGTTACAGCACATTGTAACCATGCTCTGTGACCACGAGGCCAGCACGGTTAGCATGGCCTGATTTACACAAACTGTTTCGCGCTTTGGGGTGGAGAGTGGACAGGGTGAGCACCTTGCAGTCAGCACATCCCACACTAATTGCAAGATGTGTGTTTAGTGTGGATGGACTTACCACCACCTCCATAGGTGGAGGTAAGTGTACCCACACTAATTTTAGACCGCATTAGGGCAGGAGCACGTTTTCATGCCCTCAACAGTTAATGTGGTGGTGGTGCACCTAACGCACTATGGTTTTGAGCACTGTTGTCATGTGAGATGCAGCACTATAGCGCTGTTTAATAAAAGGGCCTCTAAGTGTTTATTAGAGATGAAAAAACAGAATTTGGATGACCATGAGAATCACCTAAATACTGTGAAGTTGGCAGACCATTTTGTTAATATAATCCAGTTGATTTAGGTTGATTTTCTTCTATTATATCAGCACTGCCTCAGACTCCAAGGACAAGAAAGTTGGTGCTAACGAGAAGATAGTCTAAACTTCTCTCCTCGCAATTCCTGTAATTTGACGTGATTGTTTTGGATAGACATTAGGTTTTAATTCAGTCCATGCATCCCACTTACTGCTCACAAGATCTTCTTCCCTCGATTTTAGTTAAGAATTGCCCACTAGAAATTTTGCATTGAATTGGGGAAATGATTAAACACCCTAAATGCAGGGAGTTATACCTTTACAACTTAAAGAATCTATTAGTACAACTGTTTTGAAGAATGGTGGTGTGGTGGTAAGAAGTGTGCTAATTATCACCCTATAGCAAACTTACCATTTTAATATAAACCTTTGGAAAAGAAGGTTACTGAACAATTCATGATTTTTTTTGAAGGCATGGGGGGCGGGGAGGGGGGGGGGGTGGTCCTTGACAAAAACCAAGCTAGATTTTGAAGAGTTTCCAGAGTGGAATCTCTGACTATATTTATGAATTGAGTCTACAAGATTTCAACAAGAACCATTCAGTCTTGATTATCACATTAGATCTCTCTAGTGCCTTCGGTTTAGTGAATGGTAGTATTCTGCATGATAGATATTGGGCTTTAGAGATTTAGGGAAAGACCAGGACTGGATTGATTCTTTACTTGGCAAAAGGTGGTTTAGGGTTAAGACGGATGTTGAATTGTCTGCGGTTTGGGATCTGAATTGCAGAGTCCCCCATGAGTCTCTCTTTATCTTTAGCATTTTTTTGTAATCATTGAGTAATTTAATCCATTCTTTTGGATATTCTTCCTTCATGTGTGCAGATGACATTCAGCTGTTAGTACCACTGAAGGGCTTAGTTGATGAGACTTAATGTATGTGTATCTGCAGTTGTCCAGATGATAAAGGCCAGTAATTTGGCATTTAACCCACCCGGAATTTGGAAGTAGTGTGTAGTGGGGATTTAAATTGGTCCCAAGTCATTATTAGAGCCAGCATTGATGGCACTGCTATACTTATGAATTAATCAATTACGGATTTTGGAATAAGCATAGATTCTAAAGGTTCCTTAGCACTCAAATTAAACAGTTGTGCAGTGAGCTTATTTCAGATTAAGGTTGGTGAAACAGTTTTCCTTGTTTTTGGATTTGCCAGCTTAGGTTTTTATTTATTTTATTTATTTATTTAACAGCTCTTATATACCGCGCTATTTGACATCAGTGCGGTTTACATTAAACAAAATACACTCAGATTTAGAGAACTTGTCCAAGTTACAGGTAACAGGGGAATAAAACAAGGATTAACTGGGGAATAGCATATAAATAATTAAATAAAAGCAATTACATAAGACTAGAGATCTTGAGTGGGTATAGAGACACATAGAGATCCCTCAGACACATACGCCCCCTACTCGATCCAAGCGACTTCCGCACCGTATATCAAGCCCTCATCATCCCTCATTTCGATTATGCAAACGCCATCTTACAAGGACTACCTCAAGCAACCCTACATCCCTTACAACTCGCCATGAACAGTGCAGCACGAATCCTTTTCGGAGTACCAAGAAGAGAACACATCACACCCCTCCTGAAGCAGCTACACTGGCTCCCCATTCCAGCTAGGATTATCTTCAAGACCTTAGTGATGACATTCAAGGCCATCAAGGGGCTCTCCTCTTCTTCACTATGTGACCTCATTCAACCACCCACTACCACCAGGCTAAGAAGAACCTCAGTAGCCAACATGCTAGCAATACCGAGAGACATGACAAAATGCTCCAAAGCAACATCAAACAGAGCCTTTAGTCTAAGCGCCCCAAGCCTCTGGAACTCCCTACCACCAAACATCAGAGCCATCCCCAACCTGAGCCAGTTCAGGAAGGCCTTAAAACACTTCCTCTTTATTGAATACCTCACAGACTCCACTGAACCCCAACCACCATAAATGATCTACGCACAATAACTCCATCTCACATGTACATAGTTATCTATTTCAAATTTCTGCACATGTAGATAGTTTCCCCTGTTATCCAAGTTAATTGCTCCTGTTCTTTGTAATGACCTGACTCTTGTTTATTGTCGGATACTGTTTGTTCTATGTAAACCGCGCTGATCGCAAATAGTGCGGTATAGAAGAAATGTAAATAAAATAAAAAATAAAATAAAATAAATGTCATAAATAACATTTAACAGAGCAGGTATATACAGTGAAATATCATAAGGTGGAACGGTCTAACATCATCATTTAACTAATATTGCTGAGTTGAGATAATGGGGTGAGAGGGGGGGAAATATTGATGTAAGAGAAGTGTTGTAAAAAAAGGTGGGTTTTTAAAGCTTTTCTAAATTGTGATATATCTTTTATCAATCTGATGTTTAATGGAAGCTTATTCCAGCACCTTGGAGCAAAGGATGAAAATGATCTGCTAATGGTAGTTTGAGTACATTTTACTAATTTATTTGGAATCACTAGAGTATTTTCAGTTGTAAATCTTCTTGATCTGTTGTTTTGGGTATGAATGAGTAGATCAGAGATTGAAGGAGGTGAAATATTATGGAACGCTTTGAAGGTCATAAGAAGTGTTTTATAAGATAATCTGCAAATTATTGGGAGCCAGTGAAGCTCCATTAGAATGGGGTTATGTGTTGTCTCCTTGTAATTCCGCA
This sequence comes from Ichthyophis bannanicus, assembly GCA_033557465.1. Classification (NCBI taxonomy): domain Eukaryota; kingdom Metazoa; phylum Chordata; class Amphibia; order Gymnophiona; family Ichthyophiidae; genus Ichthyophis; species Ichthyophis bannanicus. Next base: position 671,193,498 of record CM066031.1, read on the forward strand.
TAGTGATCTAGCTGATGCATTCATAGCAAGCTGTAATGGATTAAGCGTAGATTTAGGTAGGCCTTGCAGGATAATATTCGCATAGTCAAAATGTGGGGTGACTAGCGCTTGGAATGTTGTGCGGAAATCATCGGGGTCTAACATGGGTTTTAGGTGTCGTAGAGTATTAATCTTGTGATAAATGGATTTTACTGTGGACTTTATATGCTCATTAAATTCAAGTCGCTGGTCGAGAATGATATATGTATTGGATTTTTCCCATTGTATTTTGGCCCTCCTCGGAAAATTATATGAAAGTGCAGGTTAATCAAATTATTGTGGCCTAAACAATTTATAACTGTGAGAAACATAGAAACATGACGGCAGAAAAAGACCACATGTCCTATCTAACCTGCCCTTCCATATCACTCACTACAAGAGCCCCCTTCTTTCCTTTAGAGAGCCTCTGTGTTTGTCCCATGCTTTTTTGAATTTAATAGAAACATAGAAAGCAAGACTGCTTGGCCTTTGCTGTCTAAACTGCATTAGTTATCTCTGTTACAGCATGTGCAATTTAAAATTTTAGTTTTAATCACCTAGCATATCTCAGGGATTCACTTCAGTGGTAACTTCCTTAGCTACCTTTGCATTCTGTCTGTTAATGATTCCTCCTAAAGGACTAATTGGGAAAATGACAGTGGCAGAACAGGGCATGCTCGATAGTGATTCCCAGTTTGTTGAATAAATTGCCATTTGATAAATGGAGCAAATTGGATCTGATGATTTTTACAAAGAAGTTGAAAAGTTTCCCTTTCCCTTCTATTTAGCTGACTTTGGCCATCTTCCTGATGGCATTAGGATCATTTTTATTGATCTATTGTACTGTATTTTTTATTTTATTTTTTTTTAAACTGTGAACTCTTTTGGATGCTTGCAGAAAAGAAGACAGAGAGGGGAATAAGTTTATAAAATGAGTAGGTGGGACCATTAAATAGCAAATGTTTTTTTAACCTGTCACACAAATTGAAAACAACTTGTAGAAAGGTATTTTTCACCCAGTGTATAATTAATCTGCGGCATCTGTTGCTGGACAGTGTTGTCAATCTAGCCAACGTAGCGCGATTCAAAAGAGGTTTCGGCAAGTTCCTTGAGGAAATTCCCTAAAAACGATTAGCCAGTAGACTTGGGAGAGCCATTGCTCATCCCCGAAACATGAACTACAGTATAAGAAATAGATCTACTTTTTGGGATCAGCTGGTACTTGGTGATTTGGACTGACCACTGTCTGAGACAGGATGCTGAGCTCGATGGACTTTGGTCTGATGTAGAGAGCTTTCTTTCAGTTGTTTTTTTCCTGTAAAAGAGAAGCTCATCTGTACATTAAACAAATATGTATTTGAATCATAATGACTTTTTCCATTTTCCTTGCTCCCATAAGACAAAGTTTATGAATACATAGCTTTGTACAATTGCCAGACACAGATTTGCTATTCAGTAATTACTGATTGCATGTTGGCATAAAAACTTTGAATAATGTTGGATTGAGATCTGTGATATATACTCAAGGATGCGTGACACCATGAGGTTCATATTCAAAAAATGTGGGTAGGTAAAATTGGCTTTATCTCACTGTTTAAATATTTTCTCGCTTTTTCCAGGTAACTTGCACAAAATGCTAAGATAAAAAGAGTATGAACTAGAGGTGTGGCACAAACTGACTTAAATATTTAGCCAGATCGTACCATATTTAGTGCTATCCAGCTAAGTAGGTCTAGAGTTGAAACAAATAATAGTCCTAAAGTTATCCAGGGAAAACCACCCAAATAACTATACCAGGATATTCAGTTGCATCCTTATACAGATAAATTCTGTTCAGGATCTGAGTAATGTTACAATTAAATATTCCCCTCTAATCTATGGGTACATGTGCAGTTTTATTTGGCATATATTTGTCTAATGCTGTATATATGAGCTTTTCTTTTTCTGTTTTATGTATAGAGGGGAGGGTTGTAGGGGGGGGGAGAAATTGGGGGTGGGAGATGCAGGAGGTAAGAGCAAATGAAACGTAATATAGAGCAGTTAGGGAGTGGGGAACATTGATGGGGAGTATGCGCGCACACACACACACACATCCTCCCCCCCCCCCCTCCCAAGGACCATTGGAATTAGCAGGACAAAGGTCTGAGGTTACTTGTGGTCACATTGAAGGCAGACATATTAGTCGGCAAATAATATGTAGAGGAAGTCTCTCTTATTGGATTAACTTAATACATCTAAGCTATGGGTGGGGTATATATATGCTGGATAGGATTTAAGATTTAAGCAACTTTAAATAATTGAACAACTTTAAATAGCTAAACAAATCATTAAAACTGATATGCAGACAAGAGTCTAGCAGCAAGATGGGGACTATCTGGTCTTTTGCACTGACTGTCACAAGTATGATTATCTCCTGGTTGGTGAGACATCTTATGCGTGCACTAGGTGCAAGGAGCTCTGTGCTCTCAGGGAACGTGTACGATTTCTGGAGGCTAGAGTAGCAGACTTGGAGGAACTGAGGCAGTTAGAGAAGTATATAAAGGAGTCCTTCAGGGCACAGTAGAAAAGTTCCACCTCCAAGCCGGCAGCCTCTCTGCTGCCATGGATGAGAGAGGTCATGTGAAAGGAGAGCATCTCCCTGGTGTGGCAGGACGTGATCCTGTAGCTAGGACTACTCCTCCAGGTGATGCAATACCTTCTCACACTGAGTGGGTGTCTCTGGGCCATGTGCTCATGAGAAAAGGGTTAGGCCAGCTGTGATAGTTGGTGATTCGATAATTAGGCTTTTTGATAGCTGGGTGTCTGGTAATTTACTTGACTGGTACAATCTGGTTTTCGTCCCAACCACAGTACCAAATCCATTCTGCTTTCCCTTCACAATGACTTGCATATTGCCCATGATCACGGCCTCATCTCTATCGCTGTCTCCCTTGACTTATCTGCTGCTTTCGACCTTGTGGATCATCACACCCTTCTAGATCGTTTACATAACATTGGGTTCTCTGGTTCTGTTCTCTCCTAGTTTTGCTCCTATCTTTCTCATAGGTCCTTTTCCGTTTCCTCGGGTCTCTCTACCTCTCCTCCGACCCCACTCCCATGTGGTGTCCCCCAGGGCTCTGTCCTTGCCCCTCTTCTGTTTAATGTCTTCATGGCCCCCCTTGCCCTTTTGGTCCAGCAGCACAGCATCACAGCCCATTACTGTGCAGATGATATTATTATTCTTCACCACACCGACCCCTCTGCCCCAGATCTCACCCCCCTCAATTCCTGTTTGGCTTCGGTGGCCACCTGGTTCTTTTCTAACTTCCTGCATGTGAACCCCTCTAAAACCTCTGCTATATTATTATTTATTTTTTTATTTATTACATTCTCTTATATACCGCGCTATTCTGCATCAGTGTGGTTTACATTGAACAAACTGAAATGACATTGAACAGAGCATTATAACTTGGAGAAAACTATTTTACAGGGAACATGGGCTATGTAGGGTTAAGTGGCTTGCCCAAGACCACAAGGAGCACCTGTGGGACTAGAAACCCCAGTCCTTCCGGCCCAAGGTTGCTGTCCTCTAGTGGGATTTGAACCCCCGACCTTCCAGCCTGAAGTACCTTGCCCCAACCACTAGGCCACTCCTCCACTTTCGGTGCCCCAGCCCCCTCCATCGCCCCTCTTCTGTCCTCCTCCCCTCTTCCACTTGTTTCCTACCTGCGTTACCTAGGGGTTATCCTGGATTCTGCTTTATCATTCAAGGAACACATTTCTTCTGTGGTATAACGGTCCTTCTACACATTGCGACAACTTCGTGCAGTTCGTCCCTTTATTTCACCCTCTTCTATGACTACACTGCTCTTATCTCTTGTGGTATCTCGTCTAGATTATTGTAATGTTGTTCTCGCCGGCCTTCGCCAAGTACAATTACAGCGATTGCAATTAGTTCATCACACAGCAGCATGTATTGTGATGCATGCTTCACGCTTCGACCATATCACCCCCATCCTAATTCACCTGCACTGGCTTCCACTTGTCTATCGTATTCATTTCAAAGTTCTCATCCATGTGCATAAAACCATTTACACCGGTGTCCCTCTCTATCTTGCAGATCAGATTCACCTTCACTCCTCCCACCGTTCCCTTCGGTCAATCCATCTGAATCGTATGTCCCTTCCCTCTCCGTCACAGGCTCATCTTGAATCTACACGTTCTTCTGCTTTTTTCTTCTTGGGTCCCCGACTCTGGAACTCGCTTCCCCTTGCCCTCCGCCTCGAACCCTCTTATAAAACCTTCAAGACCATGCTGAAGACCCACTTATTTTCCTCTGCTTTTCACCTTCCTCCCCCCCTTCTCCCCTATCTCCCCCACCTCGTTGAATGTTAATGTTTCCAAACCTTCTGTTTCTTTTGTATTCCATCAAATGTGTTAATAAAGATAAAGATAAGGTGGTGGACCCAATGTGCCACCTAGATAAGGTTTTAAATAATGCTGGGGAGGAATCTGCTGTCTTGGTACATGTTGGTACCAATGACCAAGGAAAGTGTTGGAGGGATGTTCTGGAAGCCAAATTTAGGTTTTTAGGTAGAAAATTGAAATCCAGAATGTCCAGGGTAGTGTTCTCAGAAATGCTTAATGTTCCACTTGCAGTCCCAGAAGGCAGGCAGAGCTCTAGAGTCTTATTGCGTGGGTGAGACGATAGTGCAAGGAAGAGGGTTTTAGATTTGTTAGGAACTGGGCAACATACTGGGAAAGTAGGGGAGCTTTTCTGAAATGATGGGCTCCACTTTAACCAGAGTAGAACCAGACTACTGGCATTAACCTTTAAAAAGGAGAGAGAACATTTTTTAATCTAGAAAATGGGGAAAGCCGACAGTCACCCAAGAGTGCTGTGCTTGGAATGATGTATCTTGTAAGGATACTGGCAAAAGAGGGAAGCTAGGCCATCCCGATAGAGAGGTTTCATGAAAGGTAAAGGTAACCCAAATGACTTTAAGTAAAGAGCAGACAAGGTCCCTCATGAGAGACATTTGGCGAAATTAAAAAGTCATGGGATAAGAGGCAGTGTACTATTGTGGCTGAGAACTGATTAAAAGATAGAAACAGAGAGTAGGGTTAAATGGCCAATTTTCTCAGTGGAGAAAGGTGAATAGTGGAGTACCCCAAAGATCTGCTACTTTTTAACATATTTATAAATGACCTGGAAATCGAAACAGTGAGCAAAGTGATCAGATTTGCAGATGACAGAAAATTATTCAAAGTTGTTAAAACACAAGAGGATTGTGAAAAATTGCACGAGGTCCTTGAGAAATTAGGAGACTGTGGGTCCGATTCTGGGACGCAGATTGTGGGGCTGCATGTCCTGGCGGGACGTACAGCCCTGCTAGCTGTCCGGGCCTGATTCCCCCCTCCAGCTCTCCCTGTATGTCCTGAGCTGCAAGACGAGGAGAGCCAGTGGGGAGACGGGAGAGGGCAGGATCTAGGCAGAGTGGGGGGCGGGCCAGCTCGGAAGGATGTACAGGGCCGATTCAGGTCACGGCCCTGTACGTCCTGCTGGGTCAAAGAGGTGGAATAAGCAGCATTGACCGGTGATTGGGCCCAGTGATCCCATGCCAGAGCTGGGTGCAGGGGGGGGGGTTCTCGCTGCCCGATCCATACCCCCCCCCCTGGCAGGCCAGCCATGGGTCGGGCGGTGGGAAAGAAGGGAGACCAAGCCAATGGAGTCGGGGGGGCGTTTTGTCCCGGCAGGCCAGAATGGAGTCCTAATTGGCCCGTCTTCCTCAGGGACATCCGGACGGCCCATATGTCCCTCTCCCTGAATCGGGCTCCACGTGTTCAAATGGCAGATGAAATTTAATGTGGGCAACTGCAAAGTTATGTACTTAGGAAGGAACAACCCAAATTACAGTTAAACGATGCAAAGTTCCACATAAGGAATCACCACCCAGGAAAATGATCTGAGCTTTATTGTGGACAATACATTGAAACCCTCTGTCCAGTATGCAGCGGTGGCCAGGAAAGCAAATAAAATGTTAGAAATCATAAGGAAAGGAATGGAGAATAATCCAAGGATATTATGGGGTATGTTTACTAAATGGCGCTAACATCGCAGCGGCACGTAATGTTATCGTGCGATAACGCAACATCATTGTGTGATAACATTACATTTCGCGTGATAACGGCATCGGTGGTGTTAAGGTACACAGAGGGCGGAGAGAGGGCGGAGAGAGGGCAGAGAGAAGGGGTCAGTGGGCGGGGGTGGGCGGGGAGAGGTGCCTGCTACACTAACGTCGGCATCTGAAGACCAGAAAATTAGCGCCATTGAAAACCTGGCGTTAGAGGCACATGTACAGGAGAGAGAAACCATTTCAGTCAGCAATGTACAGCAAAGGCAGAGAAATCCAGAAAAGTGATAGTAGTGATACATGTGCAGCAACCAAAGATGCAAAAACCATATAAAATGACCAGAACCAGAAATGAAATCAAAAACACAAAGCTGGCCAAGAGAAACAATATAGAAAAAAATGAAATCAGCACCACATATAAAGAATAAAACGGAGGATTGCAATTCCGGAAGTGTCAAGTCACATTCCTCCCCACAAAGTGAATATAACATTATTGAAACAGTGTTGAGGAGGGGTTAGTGTTGTGTGCATTGGGCAACTTGCAGATTGGCGTACACATCTGCAGCAACAGCAGAGTGTCCACGTAGGAAAGGGCAACATGGTGTTGATGTAAATGGGGTACAGGGGGCCGTAGGCGGCACATGCAGTGGTTCAGCTGGGGCACAGTGCAGAATAGGCAGATGCCTAGGTGGCACATAGCAAGGCACAAACCGAAAAGCAGCAAGACAGCAACTGACGAGGGTTGAACATGGCCAGAGTGTGAGTGCCACAGTTTCCCAGGGGACGCCAACCAGCAGTTACCCCAAAGGGCACATAGCAGTAGCAGATGGTGCTGGGGGGAAGTGCAGATGTCCATGTAGGCAGCCCTACCCCAGACCCCGCACCATAGGCATCCACCTACTGGCACACTGGATGGGCCGGGAATGCGCACCACCAGCATAGGGCCATGCCAGAAGGGTGGCGGGGTGGTGCTGGTGGCTGAGGGGGCAGTGGCATCTGCCCACAGCAGACCAGGGCCAAGCCCCGCTCAGGTGGGTGGCGTGCAGTCCAGCACACAAGGTGTGTATGAAGAACAGTGCTAGTGGGAATCGAACCCTAGCATTCCTTGTGGCCTTGGGCAAGTCACTTAACCCTCCACTGCCTCGGAAGAAAGGCCTGGCAATCTACTTCCGGTGACACTGCCAAGAAAACCCAGGAGCTTCTGGGTTGCCAGGAGTCAGGACTGACTCGAAGGCACACATTGCATTTGCCTTTCCTTTAAAGTATACATATGGAGATCTTTAAGTCTGTTCCAATATGCCTTATGACAAAGGCCACTGACAATTTGGTAGCCACCCTCTTCACCAATTCCATCCTGTTTATATTCTTTTCAAGGTGTGGTTTCCAGAATTGCACACAATACTCCAAATGTGATTTCACCAAAGACTTTTACAGAGGGACTATTGCCGCCTCTTTCCTGCTGGCCATTCCTCTCCTTATGTACCCAAGCATCCTTCTGGTTTTCACTATCCTCTTTTCTACCCATTTAGCCATCTTAAAATCATCAGAAACAGTCACCCTCAGGCCCCACTCTTCTTTCATGGACAGCAGTACTTTACCCCTATACTGTACCATTCCCTTGGATTTTTGCAGCCCAAATGCATGACCCTGAAACGTTAAATCTCAGGTGCCAAATTCTCAACCATTCTTCAAGCTTAGTTAGATACCTCCTCATGTTATCTACCCCTTCCTGGCTGTCTATTGGAGATTTTGGTATCATCTGCAAAGAGGAAAACCTTACTCAACAGCCCTTCCACAATATTACTAACAAAAATGTTAAAGCGAATCGACCAAGGACAGATCCCTGTGGCACACCACTGCTAACATCCTTCTCCTCCATTTAGGAACTGATGGGCAGAGCATCTATAAACTAGGGGCTAGGTATGAGTAAGTTATGCAACATATAATTTCGAAATGAATCTTAGTAGGTGGCAGCATGTGGAGAGGATCATATAATATATGAAGGGAATTAAAAAAAAAAGAGCTGGTCAGAAAGAAAGATAGACCAACTGATATGAAGGACCACTGAAAAATACCTTTTGCATTTAAAGATTTGAGAGTTTTATTTTAAATATGGGAAAGACCCCTCACTTGGTTTGCAGCTTGTCATGCTGTGGGGGCTTGTGTGCATCAGTGATGCTGAGGGCTAAGCTATCAGCAGTTTAACTACTGGCAGGGTCTCCCAAGATGGACAGGTCTCAGCTGAGGTGCCAGACAAGAACAAACCACCCATTTCAGCAGCAGCAGAATGGGATGGTGATGGCGGCCGAGGATCACATTTCTGTGACAATGGCAACAACACTAAAATTAAACTGCGTGAAAGAAAGGCCTGGCAATCTACTTCTGTATCTTGCCACAAAAACCCAATGGATAGTCACAACAAAGGAAATTGCACAATAGTGCTGGAAGATGAGACCCCCAGGTCAGAAGGCATTCAACTGACTACTGGGAAGGAGCTGAAGACTTTTCAGAGTAAAGCCAACATTTGTGATGTGGTTGGATTAAAGCCCTCGAGACGTCTGACTGCTGATGTAGCTGCGCATGAAATGAGAGTCAGAGGCTGCAAAGATGTCTTACATATTGGGACATGGGACATATGAAGCATGAACTAAGAGAAGTTGGAGGTGGTCAAGAATGAAATGAAATGTGTACAACTTGATCTGTTGGTGTCAGCAAACTGAAATGGACTGGCATCGGGCACTTTGCATCTGATGATAACTTTGGGCCCGATTCCGACATGGCCATGTCGGCCCTCTGTGTGCCCGGTCGGAACCAGATGCACAGAGGGAGCCGGGATTCTGATCCTGCGGGGCACACCTAGCCCCACGGGATCAGAATCGTGACCAGGTCTGTACATGCAGGCCAAGATCCCAATTCAGTCCAGCCTGCATATACAGGCCTTGCCCAGATAGCTCAGTCAGGGCTGTCCATTGAAAAGTCGCGATCCCCGGCCGCCGGCTCCAAAGGTGCTTTCCCCGCAGCCTGACCCCCGATCTGACCTCCTAAGGGGATGGATGTTGGGTTGTTGGGCTTCCTAATGGGATGGACGTCCATCCCCGCTATTCATGCCTTGGAATGACCCCAATAGTTTACTATGCTGGAAATGAAAGACAAAGAAAAAATGGTGTTGCATTTATAATTAAAAAGAAATTTGCAAGAACTGTAATGAAATAAAATGCAGTCAGTGAATGCTTAATTTCTATCTGTCTATGAGGAATGCCCATCAACACAACTATAATTCAAGTATATGCCCCAACAACAGCTGCAGAAGAGGATGAAGTTAATGAGCAAGTACAAGCTGAAATTGACAGAACATGCAGACAGGATATCCTGATAATCGTGGGTGACTGGAACGCAAAAGTCGGCAACAAAGAAGAAGGCAAAGTGGTTGGAAAATATGGACTTGGCAACCGAAATGAAGCCGGAGAAAGACAAATAGAATTCTGCAAGACCAACGATCTGTTCATCTCAAACACCTTCTTCCAGTAACTGTACACATGGACTTCACCCAATGGATTGTAGAAAAATCAAATTGACTACATCTGTGGAAGTCAAGGATGGAAAAGATCTATAACATCAGCAAAGACAAAACCTGGAGCTGACGGTGGTACAGATCACCAGCTACTACCATGCAAACTCAAGCTAAAATTGAAAAAGTGCAAACTACTCATGAATGTAGCAAAATGTGACCTTGAGAATATACCATTGGAATTTAAAGATTGCCTGCAAAATTGATTTGCTGCTTTAGATACAAATGACAGAGCTCCAGAAGAGTTATGGGATGACATCAAGAAGGTAGTGTTGGAAGAAAGTGAGAAATCTCTACAAAAGGTGAAAAATCAAAAACATCCAAAATGGATGACGGAAGAAACTCTGAAAATTGCCCAGAAATGCAGAGAAGCTAAAGTGAGAGGAGAAAGAGAGGCAATCGCAGAACTCAACAGAGATTTCTAATGTGCAGCAAGACAAGACAAGGAAATAGAAGCAGAAACTATTAGAGGAAGAACAAGATCAGCTTTCCTAAAGCTACGAGAATTAAAGAAAAGATTCTAGCCTCAAATTGGAATGTTACAAGATGCTCAAGGATCCATGCTGAATGATGCTGAGCAGAACAAGAAAAGGTGGAAAGAATATACAGAGTTATTATATGATAAAGATGAAGTGAACCAACAGCCATTTCAACCTGTACCTTATGATCCAGAACTATTGGTGATGAAAGAAGAAGTTGAAGCAGCATTGAAAGCCTTATCAAAGAACAAAGCACCAGGCATTGATGGTATTCCCATTGAAGTATTACAGCTTTCTGATGCAGCTTTTTCCATACTTACAAGGCTCTGCCAGGAAATTTGGAAGGCAACATCATGACCAACTGACTGGAAAAGATCTGTGTTTATACTAGTACTAAAGAAAGGTGATCCAACTGACTGTGGAAATTATCGTACAATTGCTGTGAATGCACATGCCAGAAAAATTCTACTGAAGATTATTCAGCAAAGACTACAACCATACCTGAAACGAGGACTGCCTAAAGTGCAAGCAGGATTCAGGAAAGGGCAAGGAACAAGAGACAACATTGCGGATGTGAGATGGATCCTTGAAAAGATAAAAGAACACCAAAAGGATATCTATATGTGTTTTATTGACTGCAACGAGGCTTTTGACTGTGTAAACGATGAGAAACTCTGAGTCACATTAAGAAGCATGGGTACCAGAACACCTGATAGTTCTCTTGTACAGCCTTTACATTGATCAAGAATCAACAGTTTGAACAGAACAAGGAGAAACAGAATGGTTTAAAATCAGCAAAGGTGTATGACAAGGCTGCATGCTTTCCCCCTACCTGTTTTATTTATATGCAGAACAAATCATCAGAGAAGCAGGACTGTATGAAGGCAACAGAGGTTTGAAGATTGGTGGGAGACTCATCAACCACCTTCGCTATGCTAATGATATCACATTACAGGCTGAAAGTGAAGACAATCGGAAATATTTGCTTCTTAAGATCAAGGAAAATAGTCATAAAATGGTCCTGCACCTTAATATAGAGAAGACAACGATCCTGACAACTGACAAAATCAATAAGTTCATTGATGGAGAAGAAATTGAAATAGTGGACAACTTTAACCTACTTGAATCAACTAATCAATAAAGAAACCACAAGCAGTCAAGAAATCAGATGATTCATTGCTCTTGGCAGAATGGCTATGAAGGACCTAGACATAATTCTCAAGAGTAGAAATGTCTCTCTTCATACAAAGATTCGACTTGTTTGAGCCATGGTATTTTCAATAACGTCATAAGGATATGCAATTTGGACATTAAAAAAGATATGAAGAAAATTGATACCTTTGAATTATGGTGCTGGCGATGAATACTGGTATATCATGGACTGCCCGAAGAACAAACCAATCAGTACTAGAGGAGATCAAACCTAAACTTTCTTTAGGAGCTTAGATGACAAGACTTTGACTTTCATACTGTGATACAGTAGCCGGTGTAGAGCCCATGATAATAGGTGAAAAAGAAGAATTTACCTTGGAGTCTGATAGGCAGCAAACACACTCAGCTCACAGGAGGCAAAAGAGCAATAGAATAAGTTTACCACACACTAGTCCTGACGTAGCAGGAAGGTTAAAAGCTAATCAGGATCACATGTCCATGAAAGCACAGGCAGCGTGCAAAGGACAGGAGGATAAAAGCTGCTGGGTAAATCCAGGAGAAGCCAGAGGGGGCAGCAACCTGGGAGGAGTGAGCAACCAGGCTGAGAGCAGACGTCACACAGAAGGAAGCCTGCTCAATCAAGGAAGCAGTAGGTGTGGTCCGGTAGCAGGAAGCAGCCGGGGAAAAACTTCTCAGGAACGTGGCCATAGCACTGCTCAGACTGCTGGTAGCTGGAGGTCCCGGGAAGGAGCTGTCTGTAGCCCAGAGAGAGGAGCCAGGACAACAGAGAGAAGGTGGGAACCTAGCTTTAAGAGAGAAAAAGCTAAGAACTCTGTTTTGTCTGGAGGTCCAGGGCATGGCATAAGAAGTAAAGTAAATGCTGGGAGTTATGACGTAATTCCACATTACTGGGGAGAAAAGGAAAGCCAGAGGGAAACTGCCACAATACCAGGTATTCAAAACCCTGCTTGCCTAGAGCAGTTTCCTGATAAGCTGACCAGTGCCTCACAGAGAGGGTTTTACAATGAAAACAGCTATGAGGATTTTAACCCACCTGGATTGTGAACTAATGCAGTGGGAAAATAATAGCTGTAACCTTGAACCCACACCAATGGACTGTACGTTATGTTTCTCTGATGATATTGAATCATTGTGCTAAACAAGTGGGCAGAAGCTCTGTAAAAAAATACCAAAGGGAAAGAATATATTTTTCTTTGAAGAAACTGTTTTTGTTCTTGGCTGTTTCTTTGAAGAAGCTGTTTCTTTGAAGAAGCTGTTTTTGTTCCTGGTTTTTGTTGTATAAAAGGAGATCCTTAGGGGAGGGGAAATAAAGCCCTATTCTTATTTTGCCTTAATTACTCGACTGCAGACTGTTATTGTGCTAGAAGGCAATTTGATCCTCAAGGCCCTAGGCGGATGCCTAATAGGGACTGGGAGAGGAGTCACAATACTTTGGACACACCATGTGAAGAGAGAGATCATTAGAGAAAGACATCATCTTGGCAAGGTAGAAGGTCAACACAAAAGAGGAAGTCCAGCATTGAGATGGATCGATACAATAGCTGCAGCTATGAGTTCCACTCTATCAACAATGAGCCGCCTGACTGAAGACCGAACACAATTTAGAACAACAATTCAGAGGGTCGCCATGAGTCGACATCGACTCAACGGCATATAACAACAACATGGGAAAGGCTGTTAAGTTTCTTTTAAATGTGTACAGCAAGATGAATGGTTCTTTTTTTTAAATCATATATTGTTCTCATAAGAAGTAGTAGGAGCTGGATGTTGTGGTAATACCAGACTTAAAGCAGTTTTGTAGGCAAATTAAAAATATCTGTACTTGGATGAATCAGTGTTTGTGGGTCTGTCTATAAGCATCTATGGCTCTTTAGTGGCGTCTTCCCCTGCTGAATTCTCTTTTACTTACAGTTTGTGAATAATTCATTTTTTTTTGCAGAATATATCTAGAATATCCTTTTTATTTAATTTGCCTTGTGTTTTTGTTAGGAAAAAGTAGAATATCAAATGCAAATAAGTAAATTAAAGAATAAATAACTAGACAATTTGCTGTTCAGATGGTCACTATTCACGTGTTTTCCACTATTAATCTTTCAAATATCACAAAAATTAGAGGTGAATCTAGTCTAAACATTCTGTGAAAATTGTTCCCTCCCCAGCACTCTGTATTTGAATTTACATCTAAAATGGAAAAAATAGAAAACACACAATTTAAATGATGTCTGTGCTGTGCTGGAAATTAACTTAGACGCAGATGTTCGTACTTCTGGTTTGATTGTTCATAATATATTCATTTTATAGTAGGTATTGTTTTTAGAAACATTGATGCCTGAGAATAGCACTTTGGTTTTTCTATTGTTTGTGAAACATTTGGTGCTTTTTAACTTGGCCTTAGAGCAGTGTTTGAGGAACACAACAAATCCTAATTTTATTTCAGCTTTTGGCCATAAATGTGTCTAGTTTTGTCTTTAATGATAAAGATTTTTGTGGTGTACAGTATTTTTTTTTTTTTACGGATACTTGTTAGTCTTTGTTCTTTGGTTCCTCAAAGATGAAGTGATTCAACACCGTTGATTACTGTTTATTTCCTGACCACACTGTAACCATTAAGACTTCTTAGATTCTTCTTAAGAAGTCCTTTAAATTATTCATGCAATCCAAGTGCATTTTGATTTTATCTTAAAACAGAAATACATTTATTTCTAAAATTAGCATGCATTGATGCGCAGGTAGTTAAACTGTCTTCAAGAGCTTGATCTATGGAGCAGACTGTGGTTAATTAAATAAGAGCAGTTAAATATCACACTGGTGGAGATGTATAAACGAGGGACTTCAGCAATGGTGAATGTCGAAAACCATAGCAGGCTGCCTGCTGAATGTCGGCTGTTCCTAAAATAAATCCCAGCAAATTTCATTTGCCTTTTCTTTGACATGACAGATGGTGATACACTTGATAAAAAGGGAATCTTTGAAATCATCGAATAATAGGGCTGCTATGGAGCTCGGATCCAAATGTTTTTTCATTCATTTCCCTGTTTTCAGGCAGGATGCATTAGATCTATATCATCGCAGGCACGTAGTATGGGGTTACTTTTATAAAGTATTTTCCAAGTGTAAAGCATGTTCTATATGCAAAAGAGGGATCTTATAACACTATGGCTGAATACTCATGCATAAATACATGCCTCACAGGCATAGTTTGGGTGGAATTGAGGTGGCGTTGTAATACAGGTATGTGTTGTATAATACATGTGAGTACATACACGTGCGGTTGTTTGCTAACAGTGGGCAGTAATAGCATGAGCATGTGCTATCTGTTGCACGGCCTACAGGAATAAAATGGGTCCTGTGGCAGGAAGTGTACCAGTGCTGCCAAGTTGCCTAGTTCAAGTGGAGATTTTAGGGCAATTCTGGATTTCAGGCATTATGGGACCTGCAGCACTGATTTCAGTGGATAGAATCAGGGACTACAAATAGCAAACTGCTCTTAGAATGTAATTCAAAACCGGGATTGGTCTAAAAATTTCCCCTCCTGGAAATAGGTAACTTGGCAGCTCTGGTGTGTGCTAATTGTTTTCAGATTACCCCCATAGACTAGGTACATACATTTCTACCTACTTTGACGGAGACGTGAATTTGAGTGCTGCTACAAATCTTTGTAGGAGCTTGTTTTATAAAGGCATATAGGTGCCTATGTTGCATTTATAAAATACCCCAACAAGTCAATTGTCCCACTGATGGAGTGATATCATAACAATCAAATCCAATGAACCCTATCCTTTATAATTAATTCATTCTTCTTCTACAATTTTTTTGTAATGGAAGTGGAATGAATAAAGGATAGGGCTAATTGGATTTGATTGGCCATTATAAAATAGGCACTATTTTGGACTTTTCACTTGGGTGCCCTGTTATATAATTAGGCCCTATGAGGGTGGTTTTATAAAAGGACATCTAAGTAAAAGACAGGAAAAGGCACCTATTTGAAGCCTATTTTCTAAAGGTGGCATAGGCATTTATATTTATTTATTTATTTATAGCTTTTCTATACCGCGCTCTTTAAAATCAGTGCGGTTTACAAGTAACATTTATATGTACCATGCAGGAGGTAACCTGCATTGTACTTACATTGAACGGGTATTGTAACCTGAAATAGAACTGGGGTAACTATATACAGGCTGAGCAATGTGTCGCTGAATTGTTATAGTGGCATGGCGTGCTCTAAAAACTATATACAGGATTGTCGATTATTTACAAATAGACAATTTACATTATATGCCTTCATTTTTAAAATAGGCACCCAGCTGCACAAAAATTCTCTCGTAGAAAGTTACACCTACTCCAAAGAAGGGATGTCCAAGTGCATTCTGGGACATCTAAGCCAAAAGGTGTGAAAGAAAAAGCAGGTGCATCCAAGTGCAGACATGATTTCACAAACGTGGACTTGCCTGATATGTACGTCTGTGAGGGCATCTACATAGACCTCCCCAGAATAACATTTCAGATCCTAGATGTCTAGGAATAGCCTGATGGTTAGAGTAATGGCTAGGCACGGGGACGCCAAGGTTCATATTCCACTTTTCCTATCATTGAAATTGTGCTGAGTACTGGGGATAGTGGAATGCTTTCTTCTTTATACCATCTGGATGGTTTTCAGCTAAAATGAGCACTTAGATGCAGCTCTTGACAATGGCCTCAAACAGCCCTGCAGCGCCCACACTGGAGGTTTGGGGTGGATGCTGTGGGGCTGTTTGAGGCTATTGCCATCGCTGTGGGTCCTGGAGAGGGGCGTCAGAAATGGGCTGCCCCTGGACCATTGCTACTCTAAATGGTTGCCTAGTTCACCTAATGGTTGTGCTGGCCATGCTTATGATTTGGACTGACCACTGTTGGAAACAGGATATTGGTGGACCTTTGGTCTGACCCAATATGGCATACCTTATGTTCTTATGACATCTAGGATGTTTCAGAGATCATGTGGGGATGTCTAGCCATGCATCCACCATGCTCCAACTCAGACTTGGATGTCCTCACACTGAGGACGTCCACAGACCTGACTTCTAAGATGGCTCAGGAGACATCTCTGAGTTTTGGACATCTCTATGCCCATTTTTGGATGTCCAGAGTACGGACAGGGATTTCAAAATGACCCCCTATGAGAATACCCATATATTTTACATGCCTATAATTAGGAAATTTGTTTAGAGAGAGAGCATTTTCAGAAAATTGATCCCCTCGGCTTTTCTTCTATTTTGTGCCTTGGCCATTAAAAAAAAATTAGTCAATCTGACCCGTATTGCCAATTTTTTCCTAGTAAATACCATAGTATATGTGTCTCACTATCATGGTTGACCTGCATAGTA
Organism: Ichthyophis bannanicus; assembly: GCA_033557465.1. Lineage (NCBI taxonomy): Eukaryota > Metazoa > Chordata > Amphibia > Gymnophiona > Ichthyophiidae > Ichthyophis > Ichthyophis bannanicus. The sequence continues at coordinate 671,210,212 of CM066031.1, forward strand.
CATGCAGAAATGCAAACAGAGTGAAAATGCATAGTGAAAGTCATTCTTATCCTACTGTAAAATATTAGATGCACCCTTCAGTACACGTTAAGGGAGTAATTTTAAAGGGGGTGCACACATTTGAGCACCAAATATAAGCCTAACTGGGAATTTTTTAGTCCTTAACATGTATATATGGTCACATATATGTATTAATGAGATCTTATAAAATTCCAGCCAGTGCAAAAGTACACAGGTTGCTTGACAGTGCCTACTTTGCCCCAGGGCGTGCACATGGCTGGAGTTTGAGCAGAGAATGGACAGAGCATACGATTACATGCATAGATTATTATTATTATTATTATTTTAATTTATTGTAATACTGTTTTAGCAGGTCTCCCACAATATCAGCTTCGGCGCCTCCAATTATTTCAGAATACGGCTGCACGTTTGCTCACTTATTCCTCCCCCCGTGACCACATTACTCCCCTACTTCTCCGTTTGCACTGGCTTCCACTTAACTTCCGGTTTCATTACAAAATACTTATACTCACCCACAAAGCATTACACACTGGCTCTCCTCAGTATCTAGCCGATTCCATCCGTCTACAACCTTCCCCCCTGTCTTCTTTGCTCAGCACATGGTTACCGTCTCTATCTTCCTGCCCCATCTTCAGCTCACTTAGAAACAACACGTCACTCTGTCTTTTACTTCCTGGCCCCAGCCCTCTGGAATTCACTTCATTTGCCCTCCGCACCGAGTTATCCTTTCAAAGATTTAAGTGCCTGCTCAAGACCCATCTGTTTCAGCAGGCCTTTGATCTCCCAGACCCTTAAGACCGGTCTTTCCATCAATACCTTCCTTAACTTATTTCTTTCCTGCTCTTGCCTTTTTCTGCTTCTTTCTGTCCTGTCTAAATAATGGCGTTCCTTTCCCTTTCCTGCTTTTGTTGATTGATTATATTGTACACCGCCCTGACGCACATGCTTGGGCGGTATATCAAGCAGTAAATAAAGATAAAAGATAAAGATATTAGGTATTTTTACAAAATTCACAAAAATTGCAAGCAATTAAGAACACATTGCATTATCCAAACTCAAAAAGAACAAGAAATAAATTATACTACATGATGCAATTTACAACCCACATTATTGGAGAACAAAGATTAACCGCTTTGATTGAAGGATAAGGCGGTATAGAAAACTGGTTAAATAAATTAATAAAAATAAAATAAATAATTCAAAGAAAAATAGTATACAGAAATAAAAGGGGGGGGTCAAAAGGGGAGACTACCCAAAATCCACTAGGCTACATAAAATTACTTGGACCCTACCTCCGGCGGTGACTTACTTAACAGAAAAACTTCTAACTGAGATGGATCAAAAAGCAATATGAATTTGAACGCAATGTGACCACATATTTACATGGGAATCGCAACAAAAGAAAGTTGCATCGATCTGCAATACCCTCGATTTTAGAGCCAAAAATTGTTTCTTCCTAAGTTGAGTGTCCTGGGAAACATCCGGGATATCATTCAACTTCTGCCCACAAAAGATCTGATCCTTATATTTAAAGAACAGTTTTAATATTCTAATTTTATTGCTTACAGAAACAAAAGACACTACCGATGTGGCTCTTTTAATCAGAGGAATCTTCCAAAACGTTAGTCAAATCTTGACTAATATTTGGAGTCAAAACATCCACATCCTCCGCACCCAGGAGCCCCGACTGCAACTTAGAGGGTAAATAATATTTTTTGAATAGAAACAGAATCAATAAGTAACAAAACTTCTTTAAAGTATTTTTCTAACAAAAGTTCAGGCGATAACAAATGAGTAATAGGAAAATTAAGAAAACGTAAGTTGGTAGCCCTGAACATATTTTCTAAGGCTTCTAACTTATGATGGATTACTAAGCAATCCTTAATTGCCGAAACATTGGCCTGCTGTATTAACTACAGCTGGCCATCCATCTTAACCAAATGGTCATCAACCCCCCCAAATCTAGAGTCGAATTCCTGAAACTTCTGCAATGCTTCTTGTGAAACTTTACATAAGAACACCACCATATTGGAGAACTTAGCATTCATCTTTGTAATAGCCAACCAAAGATCTTTTAAAGTAATATCCTGTGTGGGTTAAACCAGGCTCTGGCAGTCCTCCTGCAAAACAACCGGAGCCGTAACCAGCCCTGACTTGAAGGATGCTGTCGAGAGTTCTGGAGATCTCCCAGTCACCGTTGAAGACAACTGAGGGTTTGGAAATGGTGGAGGGGTCCAATCTGCTGGGCTGAGAGTTATCCCTTCAAACGAAGGTGATTGACTAGCTTGAACAGCAAAATGTTTATCCAAAGGGCCTTCAGGTTGAACTGAAGCCTGGGCTACTACATCAATTTTAGAGCCAGTCTTAGCCTTCCGATTCCCCATGAGGACCAACAGACATTAAACAGCAGTACCTGAATCTCCAGTGCCAGTTCAGTAAAGTTGATCCCCCCAGCTGACAACACCGACGGTAGGCTAAAGGGGCGCCAAAGGGTCATGTCTTGCTCTTTTGTACATGCCCCTTCGGACCACAGTCCTGCAGACCTGTGGGCCAGATGATATAGCGCCCTGAGACCTGGAGTGGCTGACGTCACCAGGAGGGAAAGGGTAGCTGGTTTCAGTGCCTGCTGACACTCACCCCCACTGGCGATTCCCCTCTCGCACACGACTCAGCAGCAGAGTGAGCAGCCCAAGAGCAAACAAGCTCCGTCCTCCACATGCATAGGTTCTAAAATACTATTATTTATGTGCGATCATGAAAAATATTGGTGCAGGGATTTATACTCCGAGGCTGGTGTAAATGTTCACTCCTTAACTTAAAAATACATGTCCAACATAAACAATAAAATGCCTCTACAAGTGGAAAACCAGAAAAATATATTTTTCAAATATTGGAGGAAAAAAGACTTTAGGGTATAACAGAAACAAACACAATGGCTCACACATGCAGATATTTATGTCTTAATTTGTATTCTGCTTACAGTATTTTAATATGTTTGTAATGTTTCAACATGTAAGCTGCTTTTATGTTATAATATGTTCAAAAAGATTTATAATAATAAACTGCCAATCTGCCATAGCTGTCTTCCAATGTAACACAGCAGAATAGGTACCCTTAACATCATAGGTCATAAAAAACCTCCAATATAACTGATTATTTATCCAAACAATCAAGGCATGCATCACAAACCTCAGGACAAGGTATTGGAGGTGTTAGAGCAGGCTTTGGGAGGCAGGGCAAATGTAGCTCAGTACCAATTAGTATTTTTGATGCGGTTGGCTTGCCTAGCAGTTTGTGAAACATCTTTTAGCTATGGGGGATGGCTGTATCAACAATGCTCAGATGTTGCGATGGGGGTCACAATGGCCTCCTTAATAGCTAATTTATTTATGTCACAATTTGAATTAGCATGGCCTCTAGATTGTGAGTATTGTGAGCATATGCCCATGTGTGCCCACTACATCGATGACATATTTATGTTGTGGAGCGGCCCCGAATTAGATCTTTTTTCATTTCAGAATTTGTTAAACCAATAAAATCCTTGTATACAGTTTTCAGTGGCACATGATAAACATTCAACAGCTTTTTCAGATGTGCAGATTTCCAGAGTGCTGCAGGATGATTTTGAAACATCTGTGTTTAGGAAGAGTACCAATAAGAATGCCCTCCTCCAATATGATAGTGCACATCCTGTGCTTTACAGGATGGCCTTCCATTTTCCCAATTTCTGAGATATCGTAGGAATTACAGTTTGATGCCTAAATACATTGATCAGTCATAGGGGTTGGTTAGAACTTTTCAAGACAGAAGTTATCCACCCCAGATTGAAGAGAGGGTCCGGAAGCGTGCTCTCTACAATGGTAGAAGTTGACTTTTGGCCTCTAGACCCCAGAAACCTAGGAGTGGTGCATCCCATTTTGTACAGTTTGGTCACCCAGTATTCACCACTAAGTTGGCAGATACGACTTACTGTAAATTCCCATTTTCATATTCTTTCAACTGTACCTGGGCTTTTGGATCTTAAGTCCAGAGTGGTACATACAGGGGGGCAGAATTTACGTGACATTTTGAGTCCAACATGAGCTACCTTCTAGCCCTGGTCATGGCACATGTGGGTCTTGTTTATTGTGCCCTATAATGGTGTTGGCAGATGCCTTTATACATCATGGGCTGCAGTGGCGATTACTTTGGCGGACCACTTGTGTATTAGAGTTGGTAGTATATGGAGGGAGGAGTGGCCTAGTGATTGGGGGTTCAACTCCCACTGGAGGACAGCAATGTCAGGCCGGAGGGACTGGGGTTTCTAGTCCCACAGGCGCTCCTTGGCCTTGACCCATGAAAAGTGGTATATAAACATTGCTAAATAAATAAATATGCACTTTTGTGGACTTCTTTATATTGGCAAAACTGTTAGACAACTATGAACCCGTTTGATAGAGCATAGCAGAAAGCTTAAAGGGAAGATGGAAGGAGCCCTGCTGGTTCAACATAGTTTGTCAGCAAACCACATGTTTGTGGATTATAAGTATGTGGTGTTGGACCATGTGCGCCCATTACGGTGGGGTAGTGATAGGGCACGACAGCTATTATGTAGAGAACAGTACTATATCTTTTGTTTTGCTATGCTGAGGCCAAATGGTTTGAATGAGTATATTGACTGGAGTGCCTGCTGGTGAGTGGTAATGTTGGGTTGATCATGGGGTTAAGGTGGGTGGGCTGCTTGTATTGCATATACTGTATGTTTGTAATACTTAGGTTAGTATTGGGGGATTTTAATAGAGTTGAGGGAGTGATGCGGTGGCTCTATTGTAATGCTTTTGATGTAATGGGGTTTCCCGGTGGGTGGAGAGTTCCCGAGTTTTAAGAAGCATGCAGCTGTGACTTTTTTTGATCTAATTGCATCACGGTTTGGTGTGACTCCAGGGCAGGCATATCTTGACTTGGGCTTCCGACTGTAAGTAAAATCTTGGGGGCAGGAGTGCTGTGCTTCTGTGTTGTGTGTGATTAACAGTTGCAAGTGGTGTATCACAGATAAGTATTTTGGCATTCTTACTGATGATTTGGGCTTCAGATTGTGATGAGCTGTGTGAGTCTGATGTGACTCCCTGAAGCAGCCTAGGCAAAATGCCTGGTGTTGGAGTCCGACCTGGTGTTGCTCTGCTTTTGAAGCTACTGTAAGTAATACTGTTGGTGCTATTGCCCGTTTGGGAGTTTGTGATGAATGCCTTGATTGTTTGGATAAATAATCATTTATATTGGAGGTTTTCTTAATGACCTATTTATGTTAAGGACATGTATTCTGCTGTGTTAAGCTGGAGGACAGCTTTGGCAGATTGGCAGTTTAAATATCTGCATGTTTGAGCCATTGCATTGGCTTTTGTTATATATACCCTGAGGTCTTTTTTCCTCCAATATTTGAAAAATATATTTTTCTGGTTTTCCACTTGTAGCTGGCATTTTATTGTGTATATTAGACCTGTATTTTTTTGGGATTGAATTGTTTTGAAACAGGTTCCTGGGGAAGCAATTTTTGAGCTTCAGGATATCACTCCTTAACTTAATACAAAGGAAAACCCCCACACCCCCTTTGACCAGCAAATTAATTAAATAAATAACAAAGAGGAGGCATCTAAAATGCCAAACCCTGAAGACCTAAAAAAAATTCAAGGCATTCCAACAATTCTAAAGAGCCAAAGAGGACCTGATACAGACAATGCGGATAAGGGGATAAGAAACCTCAGATCGGGGCTAACCGCTGCACTCACCGTGACACAAGCTGCTGATATCAGCATGTTAGTAACACTTCATTCATCGACTTTAATGGTGCGGTAAACTCTTTTTACAGTTTTTAAATGCATTTAAATAAATTGAATAAACCTCCACCAACAATTAACTTAAAGTGAAGTCCCATATAACTCCAGACTCCCAGGAATGCCACCAAACGGCAAACTGTGTAGTCGACTTGAGTTTCGCCCACTTTTAAACAGGCTGCATCAGGACATGCCTTGCGGTAATGATGAAGAAGGTCTAACAGGAAAATGCCAGCTCAAAGCTTGAGCCATTTAAATGGAAACAGTACTCAAACAGACCAAGCAGCATTCGATCAACAATTGCTCATAGGGCTGTGAACCAATCCAACGATTCGGTTAACCCCATTTGACGAACAGTGTTCACCGTAAAAATCCATTGTTGCTCAAGCTTTGTAAGACGCTGTTCAATGCGGCCACACTTTGAATCCTGTATACCATCAATCACTAACCACTGCTTTAAGTGTTGGTGGAGGTTTTTTCAATTTATTTAAATGCATCCATTTCAGGCAAGCTAGCAGAATGGGATGTATATAGAGAAGCGAAAACATGAACCCCCATTTCACGTTAGTGTTCGTTGACATATGCTAAAGTACAGGAGGCTCCACACCTTCAGATATTGTTTTTTGTGGCATGTTTTGCATGTTTCTCGATGCTCTCTGCTCTTACTTTTTAAATACTGTTACTATCCTATCTTGTATATGGAGTTCTTTTCACTCAATTGATTTTAATTATTGTGAACTGCATAGACTGCGTGTACTGTTGGGTATATTAAATAAAATTAACCATAACCATAACCATTGTCCTGACAAAACAAGCATTTTTCAGATGCCTGTTCGTAACAGGAGCAGATTTAACTTTTGATGGGATTCAGGACATCCAGGGATTTCTGAGATCAGGCAGGGATGTCCAGGTTCTTAGGAATGCCCTGGCCATTCAGACTTGTGATATCCCCGCGCTGGGGACGTCTACAGACTTGGTTTCTAAAATTACAGCCTCAGAAGTAAGTCAAACGAAACTGGAACAACAGCATGGAGGTAAGCTCCTCCCATGCTATTTACATCACTCACCAGGTGTCTAAGGACTCTTGGGAAGGGACCTCAACAACAACCGGCCAAACCCACCCCAAACCTTCACGAACCAGACCACAAAGTTCGGGGACACATCAAATGAGAAGCCATTTATCCCTACAACCCAAACTGCATACCCTGCCAGGTAAGTAAGGACCTCCAGTGAAAAAGCACCGCACCAAGCACAAAGATTCATGGACATACCGCAACCATGCTGCCAATATACGTAACCCTATACACCCTGCTCACATTCATTATATTTGCCTCCACCACAGTACCTACCCACTTCCTACACACCAAATGGCACCATGGAGAACCCGCTCCCACCACCTGACAAATACACCTCATATCCGCACTAAGCAGTGGATTGCACAACACTTCATAACCATACAAACTGGAAATGAACACACCCACACAAGCACAGCAGTCACAATGGACTCCAAATGGATACGACTTCTTCCACTGCCCAAGATCACACAGAAGAGAAGGAGGAGTCCTAATTATAGCTAAATCGCACCTCCATTTCCACTACAACTCCACTGAAAGCACCGATAAAACAGACACTCTCACCTTAACAAATAAGCAGCTAACAGTATGCCTAACCTACAGAACCCCAACCACCTTGACCACAGATCTATCCAGCCTGCTGGAAACAGTGCTTGAGAACACCAAACCGAACAAAGACTTCCTCCTATTAGGTGATTTCAACTTTCTCTCAGTCCAATCCAAACATGCCGCCTCCTTCCTGGATGCTATGTCGGCCATAGATTTCTCTCTAATCATACAGTCACTCACACATGACAAGGGGAACACGCTTGATCTAATATTCATCGGCAACCATACAAACCACACATGCACTCAACGCACTGCAAACCCTCCCAGTACTCTGGTCTGACCACAGACTAATAACCTTCTCTCTGCCTGTCAACACACCAACAAAGCACTCCACCCACCAACAAACAAGGAGACAATTCAGGCAATTTAAAAAGAAAGACTTCCTCAGCCACATCCTCCCCCAGCTGGAAACGGAATCAAATTATATCAGCTTATTCACAACAAACTGGAACCAGATCATCAGAAAAACAGTGACCGCAACTATCTCCACATGCCAAAACACTAACAAACAACTGAAAAACCCCATGGTATACCCCAGCCTCAGAAAACTTAAAAAGCAATTGCGTAACCTTGAGTGGAAGTGGCATAAATTCAAACTTAACACTGTCTCCACATGGAGCTACTGACAAATACCATGCTGTAACAGACAATGCCAAGTAAACATACCACACCAAACTAATCAATAGGGCTCTCAACTGACCTAGAGAACTCTCTGACCTCAAAAAACTCAAAAAGCCACCCGCTAACAACACCTCAAGCATCCTCATCAGCCCCATCACCTAGCCAACCATTACAAGCAACTTCACCCACAGCCTACCCCCCCTCTTCACTCACCCCGCACACCCAGCTACTCAATGCCCCCCCCCTAGAACATGGTCCTCCTTCGATTCCATCAGCAGATACAACATAGAATCCATCATCTCATCCCTCAACACAATCTACCTCTCCCTTTGACCCCTGTCCAGAAAGCTGTATCAAGGCAGCCAAACAAGAACTTAGCCCCATACTCACAAGAATCACTCAAACATCCCTGCTCCAAGGACTAATGCCGGACAGCCTAAAACTCTCCTCCATTTGTCCCACCCTAAAGAAGCCTAACCTTAACCCCACAGACCCAGCATCGTACAGGCCAATCACCAGTCTCCCCTTTGTGGCAAAAATCATTGAGAAAACTGTCCAACAACAGCTCCAGGACCACAACAACAAACACGCCCTCCCTGACCCCCAGCAACATGGATTCTGCCCCCACCATGGAGTAGAAACACTAATGCTATCCCTCTTAAACATGCTCATAAAAGGAACTCAAAACACTCATCAGGGATATATCCTGATCTTCCTAGATATCTCTACCGCATTCGACACTGTCAACAATACCATCCTCCTTCAATGGCTACAATCCACCGGAATTCAAAACACTGTCTTACAATGTTTCCAATCCTATCTAGCAAACAGACAACAACAAATAAAACTAGGAGCCACCATATCTTCCCCCTATCATCAAAGCCAAGGCATAGCACAAGGATACACCTTGTTATCACTCCTCTTCAACCTATATCTGCAGCCACGCTACCCAATCATCAAATTCTGCAATGTCCACTTCCACATCTATGCCAATGATATCATGCTCTCTGCACCATTCAACACGAAGCAACCTACCTACACAATCCTACTACAATGCTTCTTGGAAGTATCCCAATGGCTAACAAGAAACTACCTGTCAGTTATCTACAACAAGACGGAGGCCCTGTTTGTTATCAAGGACAATGCTTTCATTCCCCCTACCTCCATTACACTGAATAACATCCAAGTAAAAGTCCAACCTGAAGTGAAATACCTTGGCATCACCCTGGATCAACACCTCTCCTTCACACTGCAAGTAAATAAAACTGCCAGAGCAATATACCACAAAGCAAAAACCCTGCATCATCTAGGCCCACTCTTTGAAGCACCAGACTTCCAATCAGCTCACCAGGCCATAATACTACCACCTGCCACAATCCACCCTACTTCCCCTACACACTGTGCTGCATACAACTGCATGCATCCTACAAGGAGCATTGAAGCATGACCACATCAGACCCATCCTGAAGCACCTGCACTGGCTCCCCTTGAACAGTCAGATTCTGCTTCTGACCCACAAGACAATCCACTGCCACCCCTCAATCCATTTAAAAACCCTACTCCAGACTCTTCCATCCAGCAAAGCCAGAAGACAATCCACAATGAACAAACTCATTATCCCACATGAAAAGGCAAAAAGCAACAAACAAACCTGTGCAAGAGCCTTTGAACTATATGCACCTACAATCTGGAACATGCTTTCTGATAAAATCAGAAACACCACAGATCTCCTCGACTTCCACAAATAGCTGTTCATTGACCACTTTGTCCCCACGGCATAACCCTCCATTCCCAACACTACCAAATGTACATAAGCACACTGCAAAGTGTAACTAAGTACCAAATTAAAGCACCCACTCTACCACCTCCCTCAGTTGTATATAAATTAAGCTGAATGTACCTAACCCAATCTCCTATTCTACCACTGTATATAATGCAACCCAATCCCATTTATATGATCTATGCACTATGGGGGTCATCCAGAACTGAAAATAGAGGGGATGGACTTCCAGCTTGGACGCCCAACCCCCGCTATTTGCAGGGACCCTATTCTGGACCTAGAGCACGCCGCACATACAAAGCCTTTGTGCGGGGAGCTCTGGACAGGGGTGGGACGGAGAATGGGTGGAGCGGGGTTGGGCGCATCCCGGATGTACAGGGCCAATTCAGGTCATGGCCCTGTATGTCCTGCATTGTCACAGTGGATGTGGGACTTAATCTATCTCGGAGGTGGAATAAGTCCCATGCCAGACGTGGCAGGAATCAGGCCACACTGGGCAGCCGAAGACAAAGGGCTGCTAAAGATAAGTTCCTGCTGCCCGGTCCTGGCCCTGGCTGCCCCCGCTGAGGGCCAGGCAGCGGGGAAAGGAGAGCAGGGGGTGTTGGGCTGTTCGGCACTCCGGCATTGTGTCCTGGTGCCATGGTGACGAGACACCATGGCAGTGGGGCTCTATGCAGGAGCGGAGACAGGGCTAGCCAGGGACAGCACTGCACGTCTCGGCTGTCAGAATCGAGGCCCATCCATGTGCCCCAATTCTGCTCCCGTGGGAACGTCTAGCTCCTGCGGGTGCAGAATCGGGTGCAAATCTGGCCCATCCATATTTTGGCTGTCCAAACATGCCCAGATTAGAATTGGCCACCTCATATATAAGTTAGCATTTTTATAGGGAGCAGGATTGGAGACTCCCCCTGCTCCCTGCACTGAAGGCCAATCAGGCCACAGCAGAACAATTTAAAAATGAGCAGCAGAAGGGCGCACCTGCACCTGGCGGGCCTGCGCTTGAGGGCATTTGGCATGGCTCTTAGGCATTGACAGTAGGCACCACCACAAGTCCAGTCCCGGCAGAATACAGCGAACTGAATTGAGCCTAACACCATCCGGAGAACACCCTGAAGCCTCCAGCCCATCCACCAGGGAATCAAAAGCTTAAAACAAGACACAGAACGTGAAGAACTGTGAGTAAACCTTGCATACAGCACTCAGCTGAACAAAGCAACCATACATAACTCAATCACACACAAAGTTAAACCAACTGTACCTGTCGATTAGTCCCTGCACAATCAACCCTAACCTATTGCCACTCACACAACACACGCAAAGACAAGTAAAATGGATAAAAAGATATTACTCACACTACTCCTTCTCCTCCTACTCCTCAAAAGTGGATACACACATGCTGGAGAAGCCAAATTACCATCACACACACACCAGATACCAATTATACAAACAGGCAGATATGCAATTTGCAAGATACATACAGCTATGAATCAAAAACTCCACAACAGACCACAAAGAGTAATACATATAACTCCTACCAGCAATGAAGAAATACCTCCTATCAAAATACCACAAGATACCACACTCTCCTGTGCATTAGTCAATGCCCATTCCATACGGAACAAATTCCACACAATAATGGATTACATACAGAACCAGGATATAGACATCATGTGCAACACCGAAACATGGCTCTCCGATACTGACAGTGTACTCATAAATCAAATGACCTCCCAACAGTATACAATACACAACTCCACAAGACCAACACGTAGAAGCGGTGGTGTGCTAGTTATTGCAAAGTCACACCTACAATTTAATACCACATCCAACATCTGAACCACGGGAAGTAGCATAATAGCAATCTCAAATAAGCATCTAGCACTCTGCCTCCTCTACAGAGTCCCAAAATCAAATGAAGACGAACTTTCCACCATACTGGAATAAATCTGCTCCCTGGCAATCCAAAACAAACCACTCATAGTCCTAGGGGACCCCAACATTCCATAATTATCCACCCAGAATCAAGATACATTCATGGAAACAATGGAAGATCTTCAGTACACCCAACTAATAAATACCCCAACCCACAAGTTGGGAGGAACCCTCGACCTTGTATTCACACCAAACCAACACTACATCAAGGACATGATAACACACATAACAGTCTCCCTAATCCCTTGGTCAGACCACCACATGATCAACTTCTCCATAAACCCACCCATGATGAGCCGAGCACTTGAAACAAACCTCAAGGAAAAAAAGGAGATTTCAAACCTTTCAGAAAGACAAATTCCTGGAAGAAGTACTACCAGAACTAGAGCAAAGCATAATAGACCTTGATACCACCATTGCCAAATGGAACAAAGCTCTACATAACGCAGCAATCGCACCAAATAAACCAACCAATGACAACAAAAGAAAACACTACGCCCTCTGGTATTCAAGTGAAATCAACGAATATAAAAAACGCCTAAGGAAAATGGAAAGACAATGGAGAAGAACCAAAAACCATAACATCTTGACAAAATATAGTGAAAGGCAAGCCACATACCATAGCATGATAAACAGTCACAAGAAGGAATATCACTCAAACCTGATAATGAAATCAATTAGCAAACCAAGGGTTCTCTTCTCTATAGTAAGCAATCTCACGAAAGAACCGACAGAAACAGATGATCCAAACTCCATTCCTCCACAAGACCTAGCCGACTATATACAACACAAATACACACAGATACCACTCAAGAAACCAACCATATCTAATATAGAGCATATAAAGGATGAAACTTGGGACACATTCCACATCCCATCAAGACAGCAACTCGACTCCATCATAACCAACATAAACACAACAACTTCACCCATTGACCCATGCCCAGTTACCTGGATCAAGCAAACAACAGAATACCTAACACCCCATCTACAAATGATCATTGAATCCTCACTCACTCAAGGATACCTCCCCCAGCAAGTCAAGAAAGCATCCATCAGACCAATCCTTAAGAACAATAATCTTGACAAAAATGAACCAAACTCCTACCAACCAATATCCAGCCTCACCTTCATAGCCAAGATAATTGAAAAATGTGTACAGCATCAACTATAGGACCACATAGACACCTACGCTCCACCGGACCCCCACCAATATGGCTTTAAACAAAACCACGGCATAGAAACATTTATTACATCTCTCTTGGACACCCTTGTAACAGGCATGGACAATACACACCGTGGCTTTGAATTATGCTTCATAGACATCACTGCCACCTTTGATTCAGTAAGTCACAACACTCTGTTGCTAAGACTCGGAGACATGGGGATAAATGGCACAGTGCTAGATTGGTTCTTCTCATACCTCTCCCACCGTACACAGCAAGTAAGAAGCAAAAACCAACAGTCTGAACCCTTCACCCACCACCAAGGCATCCCACAAGGCTCAGCTCTCTCAGCACTACTATTCAATGTCTGCATTCAGCCAATATGCAACATTATAAAACAATTCAACAACCATTACAGAATATATGCAGACAACATCATGATATTCACCCCCATAAACATCAAACATCCAGACTACACACAAATCACAGCATGTTTTGAATCAATGTCAGAATGGTTCAACAGTCAAAGCCTGTTCATAAATTACAGAAAATCTGAACTGATGCACATTACCAGGAGTACTATATTCTCACCAGCGGACTCAATAAAGATCTTTGACCACACCATAAGCAATAAACAGTAAATCAAATACCTCAGAGTTACCTTCGACCAGCAACTCAGCTTCCAGTCTCACATCAAAAAGACTACCAGATCAGCCTACCACAAACTAAGAATGCTACGCAAACTCAGACCACTACTCGCCGACAACAACTTCCGAACTGTATGTCAAGCCATAATAATGCCTATAATAGATTTCTGTAATGCAATTTACCATGGCCTTCCAAAGAAAATAAACTCTTCCCCTACAACTGGTGTAAAACACTGCAGCCAGAATCATTACTGGAACAGCAAATACCCCACACTCCATCAGCTACACTGGCTCCCTGTCTCTGTACACACCAAATACAAAAACATAATAATAATCTTCGAAACATTAAATAACCTCTCTCCAGCAACTCTCCAACCACTGATCAGGAAGACACCCCCAAACAGAACAAGAAGAGGAGCAGACAACAACACCCTAGAGCCCCCACTAAACTTCAGGAAAGCAAATCAATCTACCTGCAATACAGTCTTCTCCATGTATAGCACCCCAGCTGTGGAACGATCTCCCCACCTCAACACGTGCAATCAAAGACCTAGTGCACTTTAGGAAAGCAATAAAAACCCTCCTTTCCATAGAACACTTTGGAGCTACCCCAGAAGACTATGATCACTGATGAAATGGACAAAACATTGCAACAGTTTCCTTGTATATAGTTAGCAATTATTAATTGCTTGTTAACCCCAACTAACCTCCAAGTTGTATATCCCTGTTCTTTGTAAAGCTCGTTGCTGTAACTGTTCCATGTGAACCGCTTTGAATGTATGATAAGGTGGTATAGAAGACCTGTTAAATAAGTAAATAAATAAAAAAACATTGCTAAATAAATAAATAATAAAAGAATAAAATGGCTCTGAGGATGTCTCCGTGATTTGGACGTCTGCATGCCTATGAACAATTGGGAAAAGATGGGGAAAAGAACAAGCAATCTTCAGTATCAGGAAGTCTCCTTGTGATTGGGGAACACCCAGCTATGAGAGTGAGTGGAGTGTTGCCTTTAGAAGAAGAGGAGAGGCTAGGCCATAGGATCACGTGATGAAAGGACCAACTGATGAAAAGGATTCTGTTAGAGCAGACTATATATATAAAGAACCTGGACGGCAGAATTGAGAAGACTTCATGAGTCAATTATCTAGCATCTATTTTTTGTTTTATATTTTAATTTTTTTTCTTTTATTGTGATTTGGGTATGCAAATTTGCTCAGTAAATTATTGGCTCAATATTCACTATGGATAAATGCCCTATCTGTGAATTTTCATTAGCAGTAAATTGCTCCTTATTTGGCATATTGTCCTCTAGCAGTAGTACCATAAGACTAACATTAGGAGTCATCTCTGTCATTTTGATCTTGGGCAGCAGTGGAATTGTAATGGAGAAGGACCACTTCTGGCCCATCCACTAGAATACAAGGGCTAGTCCGCTAAGTACCTGGAGGGAGTTGTAGGGGCCAGGAAAGGTCTCATTGTGGTCTTAGGGTAGGTTATGTGCAACAAGGCAACAAGTGTGTGTGGGGGGGGTCTGTCTTCGGGGAGGAGGGGGGCTGTATGTAATTGGTGAACGAGGGGATAAGATTTGGGTGGTGCAAGGTGACTTTTTTTTGTTACCATGGCCACGCTAAACTGATGCTGATAGCACAGGTACACCTAAGGACACCTGTTAAAGTGGCATTAAGTGCAGTGTTTGCTAATGTACTGCATGTGCTATTAGCGCTGTTCACACCCCATCTCCATCTGTATCCCACCCTGTTCCTGGCCCAACTCGCACTAAGCAGTTAGCAGGGGATTTTCACTGCACAGTTGTTTTTAGTGCATGGTAGCCATTGAGTGGAAGAGTAGCCTAGTTAGAGCAACTTGCCTAGTACCCAGAAGGTCAAAGGTTCAATTCCCATTGGCACTCCTTGTGACTTTGGGCAAGTCACTATACCCTCCTTTGCCTCAGAAGAAAAGGCCTGGCAATCTACTTCCAGTGATAACATTGCCAAGAAAACCCAGAGATAGCTGGGTCACCAGGAGTCAGCACTGACTTGACAGCACTAAAAAAATAAAAGTCATTAGCACAGGCCTGCACTAACAGTTGGTACATCAAATCCTATGTGGATTGCTACACTTTAGTAAACATTTCCCTAAATGCCAGCAAAAAACCTATTTACCTTGAAAATCGTTAGTGCATGTGCATAACATGTCAAATTATCTTTCAGTCCTTTGAAAAGACCATACTTTTTAACACAGCTGGTGCTTCATAGCAGGACCGTACCAAGCTAGCAATACGCCCTGTGCGACTGATGAACCTGGTGCCCCCTACCCCCCAGCTGCGTACAGGAACTTGTTTTTGTCGGGCATCTTAGAAGCTCAATGATGACATCAGTGTCCCTTCTGTACTTGCGACCTATGCGGCCACACCGCTCGTACAGCTCTTGGTATGGCCCTGCTTCATAGCCATGTTATGTAATATGTTTACATAGAGCAGGTATGACCTCCCTCTTTCCCCTAGTGTTCAGTCCTTGAATCTACTGTTTTTACTCTTTCACTCTTAACTGGGCTAGGGAATTGAGGCTTGCCAAGACTTTTTTGGTTTGTTAGTCTGGAAACAATTCACCTCATTTCTTGCTGTCTTCTGTTCATACCCTCCCTTATCGACAGACTAATTATTCTTGCATTAATGTGATGTTTTCCAAGAACATTTAGCATTTACTTTTAAGAAATATGTTTCCCATAGTAAAGTAGAGGCTTTGCTGTGAAGCATGACTGATTTTGCTGATTAGATAAACTATGGTTCAGCAGTTTCTTCTCCCTTTTTATGGATTTACACTTCAGATTTTATCACCATTTGTTTCTGGATTGCTACAATAGCATTGACTGTTTTTCTCAAGTGTCTCATCCATTACTCTTCTGCATATTTCATGTGGGGAGGGGGAACAGCTGAAAGATATTGGACAACAGTAGAATAAGAGGTGATTTTAGGGGTATTTCATCTAGGGATGAGGATTACAGATGGAGTGATATCTGCTGCCAAGCTCATGAGTCTCCTTTAAAGATATCTTCTGTTATTTTTAATGGTAGGTTTGATGATCCCCGAATTCAACTTTTCTGCCACTTCCATGTTCATTCGCCAAGCTCTGTAGGCATATAAAACAGAAAATTCTACTCTCACCTGTATCCCTCTAAATCAAAGGTGGGAAAGCTATGGCCCAAGGGAAAGAAAAGAACTGTAGAGACCTTTCATGCTACCCCCTTGGCGTTTTAAAATTTGCATGTTTAACATCGAGCAGGAGGCAAGAATATCCTCTACCATGGCTGCTTGTGCTCTTTATCTAGCCTTCCCCACTACCTCAGTGATGATATTGAGCTATGAATTTAAACTTTTATTTTGTTTAAGGTTTTAATGTATTAATTGCTGAGGTTATTAGCAACAGTGTGTGAAGACCTTTGTGGTTCGTAAGTGTCTTTTTGAGTCCTATATGTTTAATAGGGAATTTTCCATGTATGGGAAGATTCATTCTACTACAACTACTAGTGATCATTTGTATAGCGCTACAAGGTGTTTGAAGTTTTGTACAGACACATGTAAAAGACAGTCCCTGCTCAACAGAGCTTGCAATGTTGTCAAGGCAGACAGCTGACATAAAAGACATAACATCTAGGGGAATGGTAAGAAAACATATAGGAGACTATATGATGAAAGTTTGAGGGAGCTGCTGCCCATTCCCAAAAGGTCAGGAAGAATTATAAAAAAAGGACTTGGTGGGACCTTGAATATCACCAATCAGTGGAAGCAGTAGAAGGCAGCCAGGAGGAGGGCTGAAGACTCAGGGAAGAGAACAGCTCTACCTTCCCATCTGGTGAGAGTCTCTCTCCTGTGAGCAATTTGAACAAGTCAGGAGGAAAATCATCAGAACAGGAGATCTGCAAGGCAGGGTCCCTATGCCTCAGGTACAGAATCCTTCTTCTGGGACATTGTTCTCCAACAAGGTATTGAAACTAATTTTGTATGTGAAAAAGCATAGAAGACCTTTCTTCAGTTTTCCTGGCATCAAAGGAAAAAGGCTCCAGAAGGAACGATGGGGAGGTCCAAGGTTCCATTCAATGAGTGCATAAAATTTGTTCGTTGAATCTGTTTTCTACTTCAGTAGCGAAAAATTGCTGAAGCTCTGGATTGGTTTTGTTTTCTTTTATTTTCTCAACTTTTACAAATTTTTTGCTGAGTGGTTTGTCAGTAGAATTACGCTTGGTTTGGAACAAATACCTGGAATGTGGACAGTGGGGCATCTTTACTAACCTGCGCTATCAGTTAGCATGAGACCCTGAGCTAAAAATCCCATGCTAATTGGGCAGCATGCAATTGGATGGAGATTGGGTATGTTAGGGGCGGAATGTGGATATTTAGCTTCATTTCATTTTTTTGTGTCCTGACTATATGGGTGGGTTGGTTGGTGGAATCCCTTTGCCACTTTTTCACACATTTTTTTGTATGTTTTCTATATATTTTATCTTTTCATGTTTAATTCACTAAGGTTGTTTTTGTTTTAACTGATGATGATATTAAGTTTGTCTGTGTCTGGTACTTTCACAGTATCCTATTAATTGTTTATTATTTATTGGGCATGTTTACTAAAATGTGGCAGTGCACCATGGAAAAATTGCAAGAGAACCTTAATAAATTGGATGTTCAAATGACAGATAAAATTTCATGTGGACAAGTGCAAAGTTATGCACCTAGGAAAGAACAACCCAAACTATGGTTCCACGATGCAAGGTTCCACATTAGGAACCACCACCCAGGAAAAAAATGTAGGTGTCATCGTGGATAACATGTTGAAACCCTCTGCCCAGTGTGCAACGGTGGCTAAGAAAGCAAATTGAATGCTAGGAATCATAAGGAAAGGAATGGAGAATAAAACAAAGGATATTATAATGCCTCTATATTGTTCCATGGTGCGACCGCACCTTGAATATTATGT
This sequence comes from Ichthyophis bannanicus, assembly GCA_033557465.1. Lineage (NCBI taxonomy): Eukaryota > Metazoa > Chordata > Amphibia > Gymnophiona > Ichthyophiidae > Ichthyophis > Ichthyophis bannanicus. The sequence goes on from CM066031.1 coordinate 671,228,844, forward strand.
GCAATTCTGGTCGCCGTATCTTAAAAAGGATATAGCATCATTAGAAAAGGTACAGAGAAGAGCCACCAAAATGGTAAAGGGGATGGAGGGATATCCCTATGAGGAGAGGCTAAAAAGGTTAGGGCTCTTCAACCTGGCAAAGAGACAGCTGAGGGGAGATATGATAGAGGTCTATAGATTAATGAATAGAGTGGAACGGGTAAACATAGATCGATTGTTTACGCCATCAAAATATAGAAAGACTAGCGGACACACAATGAAAGCTACATTGTAACCTATTTAAGACTAATAAGAGAAAATATTTTTTCAATCAATGCGTAATCAAACTCTGGAATTCGTTACCGGAGGATGTAGTAAAAGCTGTTAGTATAGCTGGGTTTAAAATAGGTTTGGACAACTTCTTGGAGGAAAGGTCCATAAACCATTATTAAAGGGGACCCGGGAAATCCACTGTTTGCCCCAGTATAAGCATTGGGGAACCTGTGTCTCTTGGGGAAACTGCTAGGTACTTATGACCTAGATTGGCCCCTGCTGAAAACAGGATACTGGGCTTGATGGACCTTGGTCTGACCCAGTATGGCATATCTTATGTTAAGCCTCAAAACTTAGCTCAGGGATGGCACCGGACCTGCACTAAAAAATGGAGGTATGCCCGGCATTTCCTCATGTAGTTCATGTGGATTTCATGCTACCCCCATACTAAGCAGTTTGCCGCTATTACTGCAGCTGCACTCAACTCTGCCCATTGAGGTGGCAGTAAATGCAGTCACATTAAGTACAACATTGATGGGTAAAAGACACCTTTGTTAACTGTAATATGCATCCTCCACTCCCAGACCACCTAGTCTGAACTCCAACCCATATAAGAACATAAGAAATGCCATACTGGGTCAGACCAAGACCCAACAGTTTCCAGTCTAGGTCACAAGTACCTAGCAGTTTCCCTAAAAGACACAGGTTCCACAATGCTTTTATTGAGGCAAGCAGTGGATATCCTGGGTTTCCTTTAATAATGGTTTATGTGACCTTTCCTCCAGGAACTTGTCCAAACCTTTTTTAAACCCGGCTACACTAACAGTTTTTACTACATCCTCCAGTAATGAATTCCAGAGTTTGATTGCACGTTGAGTGAAAAAATATTTTCTCTTATTAGTCTTAAATAGGTTACCATGTAGCTTCATTACAAGTCCTCTAGTCTTTCTATATTTTGATGGCGTAAACAATCGATCTACATTTACCCATTCCACTCCATTCATTAATATATAGACCTCTATCATATCTCCCCTCAGCCGTCTCTTTTTGAGGTTGAAGAGCCATAACCTTTTTAGCCTCTCTTCATAGGGGTATCCTTCCATCCCCTTTACCATTTTGGTGGCTCTTCTCTGAACCTTTTCTAATAATGCTATATCCTTTTTAAGATACAGTGACCAGAACAGCACACAATATTGAAGGTGCGGTCGCACCATGGAATGACACAGAGGCATTATAATATCCTTTGTTGTATTCTCCATTCCTTTCCTTATGATCCCTAGCATTCTATTTGCTCTCTTGGCTGCCACTGCACACTGGGCGGAGGGTTTCAACATGTTATCCACAATGATGCTTAAATCTTTTTCCTGGGTGGTGGTTCCTAATGTGGAACCTTGCATTGTGTATCCATAGTTTGTGTTGTTCTTTCCTAGATGCATAACTTTGCACTTGTCCACATTAAATTTCATCTGCCATTTGAGCATCCAGTCTTCCAGTTTATTAGGTCCTCTTGCAATTTTTCAGAATCCTCTTGAGTTTTAACAACTTTAAATAATTTTGTATCATCTGCAAATTTTATTACCTCACTTGTTATTCCCATTTCCAGGTCATTTATGAATATGTTAAAGAGCAGCGGACCCAGCACAGATCCCTGGGGTACTCCACTATTCACCTTTCTAAACTGGAAAAATTGGCCATTTAGCCCTACCCTCTGCTTTCTAGCTTTTAACCAGTTTCTCATCCAGAATAGTACACTGTCTCCTGTCCCATGACTAATTTCGCCAAAAGTCTCTCATGAGGGATCTTGTCAAAGGCTTTCTGAAAATCCAGATACAGTATATCAACTGACTCACCTTTGTCTACCTGTTTATTCACACCTTCAAAAAACCGTAGCAAATTAGTAAGGCAAGTCCTTCCTTGGCTAAAAAGCAACCAAAGGAGCAAGCAGATTGTGGGTCTCTTGTGCTTTATTGAAAACCAAAACCCCGACGCGTTTCGGCGAAAGCCTTCATCAGGGGGCTAGAGGACTGCAAACAAATTAAAAACAATATATCTCAATAAAACATAATAAATACATAGAAGTATAAATATAAACTCAAAGGTATAAAATCAACATAAATAATTTAAAAAGGACAAACATCAAAAATATGTATATCATATTATACTCACACAATGTGTAAAACCAATACAGTAGATGAAGCGCATAGGAACATATAACCAATAACGTGGTTAATAATGCTGAAAAACAACAGACATATTAAAATACAAATACCAAATCAGGTGCAAGTAGTAACCAAACCATACAGTAAAAAAGAAAAAAAGAAAAAGAATGGGAAACCCGGACCAGGACAAGCAAAAGTACATACACTTAAAACTACTAAAAAATACTAAAACTAATACATATATGTAATTAAAACATAAAAACTTAATGACACATCGCATATCCATAGTAAGTTCTAAAACAACAAAATAAAATCAATTACAAAATTGAACAGAATTGGAAATGAGCAATTGATCATAAAAACAAGAAACCATGTTGTGAAAATGTCATATATAAAAAGGGGGTAGTAAATCTAAAAATTAGCTACCCTATCTGGACAAACAACTCTTGTTAAAAGAGTGTCGTACTGAACAGACATCAAATATGTGAAAAAAATAATAAAAAAGCAGCTACATTCAGAATCAAATGCTTGGCTGATAAAACAGCAAAAAATAAGCATCACTTAATTATACCATATGAACAAAAAGTTAAAAAGGTTAAAAAAAGAGTTAAAAAACAGCGATACATGCTCTAACAGCACTGACAAAAAACAACCCTTCATGATGTGCTAATTATTGGCGTACTTAAAAACATAAAAATAAATGGAATAGAATATTCCGTAGTGATATCCATATATAGTATGGCCAACCCGGCCCAAAAAATCGCTAGGCTATAATATCTTAGAGCATCACTCAAAAAGGGGGGCCGGAACCCGTCAAATTCGGCACAAGGAAACTGCTAGTATTGTGTATATAAAGTAGCCAGCATTGCCCGGCTGTGAGATCAAAAAACACAACTTAAGGGGACAGAAAAACAGCCAGACCGGCAGATAGCAACTGCTCGTGTTGTATTCTAGAGTGTCACTCAAAAGGGGGACCGGGATCCGTCGAATGCAGCAAAGGCAACTGCTGGTGTAGTGTAAAAAGAAAGTGGTATGTTACAAAGAAACGGTTTAAAACAAGGCACATAATAACCATTATGCATAGAAACCTAACTTTAAAACATTGGGAAATTATAAATAAATACTAGGAAAAAACCAACAAAACAGTGCTGTGATCTAAAACGCGAAAAAATGAAAGCATGTTGCAGCGTGGGAGAGAAACTAAATTCTGCCAAGATGAAGCTGCACATATCTTCATCATAATCAGTGAAAGCAAAAATTAGCGCGTGTTTAAAGGTCAAAGAACATAATTAACATAAATACATATGTATAAAACATAAAAGCGCTAAAAAAGAGAGAAAAAAAAAGAATTTGTACTTAAACAAATGCTGAGCTGATTAAACAGCCAAAGATTAGCATATATTCATTATACCATATGGATCAAGAAGAGGAGACAGCAAATCGAAGATCAAGTGAAGAAAACCCAACTGAGTAAAGCTGAAGTAGAGTCCAGCGCTGCGTGCTGTTTCAGCGCTGACAACAAAAATAAATAAAAACGTTCATGATATGGTAAATGTCAAGTGTCAAAAAACAGAGGACCATGAGAATCCATTTCAAGTACTAAACCTAAACAGTTAAAAATTGTATAGTGTACCTGCATAAAAATGAATAAATAAATAAATAAATACTTAAAAATACTTAAAAAACGAAGGCACACAACGAGACCATGTAACAGCATTGAGCGGGACTGCGGGGCACAAAAGCAAGCAGCTGAACAACTAAAATGAAATTGCACATTCCTTCAACACAGTCAGTGAAAATAAAACAAATCTTGCATGAAACGCCGAACAAGGCGCGTTTTAAAGGTCAGAGACCATGGTAACCATAAATACAATTGTATGAATCCTAAGGGTGCTAAAAAAGGGGGGGAAAATTTGGACCAAAAAAGAGCCCGCCAAAACGGCAAGAAGCAACTGCTCGTGTTGTAAAAACGGAGGACCGTGAGAATCCATTTCAAGTACAAAATCTGAACATAGTTAAAAATTGTATAGTGTGCCAGCATAAAAATGAATAAATAAATAAATACTTAAAAAACCGAAGGCACACAACGAAATCATGTTACAGCATTGAGCGGGACTGCAGGGCACTAAAAGCAAACAGCTAAACAGCTAGAATGAAATTGCACATACCTTCAACACAGTCAGTGGAATGAAACAAACCTTGCAGGAGACGCCGAAAAAGGCGCGTTTTAAAGGTCAAAGACCATAATTACCATAAATACATATGTATGAATCCTAAGAGTGCTAAAAAAAGGGGGGGGGGAAATAGGAACCAAATGACAAGAAAAAATGTAAAGGAATACACAGGGTACTGTCTAAGAACAAAAACTATTATACTCATTAATCAGCAATAACATATGGGCCAAAACTCATACAATCAAAGGAAGGGAGGGGGGGAAGGGGGGAGGGGGGAGGGGAAGGGGAAAGGGGAAGGGAACCGGAAGGGGGGGAGGGGGAGGGGGAGGGGGGAGAGAAAGGGAAAACAGGGAGGGAAGGGGGGAAAAGGGGAAAAACCCAAAACACATTAAATGAAGGCTAGGGCTCATAAAGAAAAAACTCTTTAAAAAAATATATAAACCATAAGGGCACCAACCCTAATATTGTTCTTACAAAGGAGAAGATAACCCACAATTAATCCAAAATTGATAAAGAAACAAGATTATAAAAACACAGATAGGTTAAACTCCTGATTTAAACCACATGGTTCAAGGGACTGTAACTCATAGATGAAGCGTTGTTCTAGCCGAAGAAGAATCTGATCTAAGTTGCCACCCCGCCAATGTGGATGCACAACCTTGATGACGAAAAACTTCAGATCAGAAACTAAATGCCCTTTATTAATCCAATGCTGGACTAGAGGTTTATCTTCAACCCGTCTGCTTAAACAACTCTTGTGCTCAATAATACGCGTCTTAATGGGACGGGTGGTTTTCCCAACGTACAAAAGCTTACAGGGACACATCACCACGTATATAACATTGCTCGTAGTGCAATTGGAGTAATGGTTTAAGAAAAATCTCTTGGCAGTAGTTGGATGTACAAAGACATCTTTTATAGACAATCCATTCAAACATACCGAACACCGTCCACATGTGAAATGGCCTTTTATTTTAACGGCTGGTCTAGGTTTAACAAGAGCGGAAGGGACTAGAATGCTTCTAATATTACGGTTCCTTTTATATGCGACCATGAGAGATTTTTGTGCCATTATAGGAAGAGGAGAAAGGAGATGCCATTCCCGTCTAAGAATCTTTGAAATTTCTTTAGAGAATGAAGAAAAAGTTAAAGCACATACTATACGGTCTTCTTTTGGCAAAATCCGGTTTCTTAGAAAGAAGCTCATTCCTATTAGAAGACTTGGCCTTACCGTATGCCTTCTGAATGACCTGGGCAGGGTAGCCTCTTTCTTGGAACCTATTGATCATATTACCAGCATGATGTTCAAAATCTTGATTTAAAGTACATAACTGCTTCACACGTAAAAACTGTCCATAAGGTAGATTATCTTTTAAGGATTTATTGTGGAAGCTATCATAGCGTAAAAGGGTATTGCGATCAGTGGGTTTACGAAAGAGATCTGTGTGAAAACCATCTTTACCTTTCTTAATATTAATATCCAAATAGGAAATCTGTATAGAGCTGAAAGACCCTTCGAATTGTAAATGCTCATCTTTGGAGTTAAGCCACTGAAAAAACGCCTGTAAACTATCTTCCGTTCCATCCCAGATAAGAAGGACATCATCTATATAACGAAGCCATAGCCTAATATACTGTTTAAATGGATGATATTGAAGGAACTTATGTTCAAAATTAGCCACATATAAGTTTGCAACGTCTGGCGCCATGGAGGAACCCATGGCCACACCCCTTACTTGCTTATAGAAGATGCCTTGGAAGCAGAAAAAATTTTCACACATTGCTATTGCCACCATCTGAGTTAAAAAAACTGGTGGGAATGCGAACCGGTGGTTCTCTTCGAATTAAGGTATTGGCAATCACCTCCAGAGCATCTGCTTGCGGAATATTGGTGTAAAGTGAATTAATGTCTAATGTGGCCAAAATCAGTCGTTCATGGTAATTGGTAAATTCTTGCAAGATATTGATCACATGTGTAGAATCCCAGACGTAAGATGGAATTCTAGGCACAAAGGGGCGAAGAAAGTAATCCAAAATTTTTGATAATGGCTCTAATAAAGACCCTATGGCTGATATAATAGGTCGTCCAGGAGGATTATGAAGAGATTTATGGATTTTTGGTAATACGTAAATGGTGGGTGTGACGGGATGTGAGACGGTAAGAAAACTGATCTCATTGGGAGTAAGATACCCTGCTTGTTGTCCAATAAAAATTAATGTATCAACCCTGTGTTTAAGGTTGGCCGTAGGATCATCAAAAATTTTTAGATAAAAAGTGGGATCATTGACTTGACGTAGAACTTCCTTAACATAATCAGTTTTATTTTGAATAACTAAAGCGCCGCCTTTATCGGCTGGTTTGATGATGATAGATGGATTCTTCTGTAAGTCTGAGAGAGCTAACTTTTGAGTAGAAGTGAAATTACGAAACACGCAAACTTTTTGAGTATAAAGTGCTTCTACCTGTTATAACACAATTTGTTCAAAAGCATCAGTCAACACATTTGTGTGATTAGGTGGTACCCAAGTGGAAGGTTTCCGAAGAACGGAATTATCTGTGGAAGCTGCACATTGATTAGAGAAAAAATCAATAATTTTAAGTTTTCTAAAGAACTTATAAAGTTCAACACGTGTGGTAAACCGATCATGTCTCGCAAAAAGCACGAAAGAAAGGCCTTTTTCTAAAACCTCAGTTTGGGCCTTACTAAGAACTACATCGGAAAGATTAAAAATCCCACTGTTAGCAGTTAATCCTGAAACCACTGACCTCTCCCCCTGCCCCTGCCTCTGGGTAGTGAGGTTGGTCGAGCTTCCCAAGTTTTGTATTGATGATATGGTGATTTCACTTGATTGTGTGGTGGAAACTTCTTCTTGCCGCCCCCCTTCCAGAGGGAGTCCATAGAAAAACTCGATGGGTGTTGAACATTTACAGCAGAGGAAAATAGAGGAGCCGAGGAGTCATGTTCCAAAGTCTCGTCAACATGACTACGGCTTCTTTTATTAGCATGTTCTAAAAGGGGGTCAGGAGAAAAGAGTCTAGTTTTTGCTTTGCTCTTAACAAATTTAGGATTGTGAGTGCTAGGTCCTGGTCTTGGTGAATCTATATCCCATCTATGGGATGTGATACGTGGTCTGGGTTTCCCATTAATCCAATAATACACTGTATTGTTTTTATAATCATTATCATCGCGCTTGAATTTGTTCAACTTCCTATCTTTCACAATCTTACTGTATTCAAAAGTGTTTTTGTCAAAGTCCTTCTTTTGTTTTTCAAATTTGTGGTCATTGTTTTTCAAATATGTGATCTTTTCATCAACCTTATCTTTCAAAGATTTGTCAAAGTCCTTCTTTTGTTTTTCAAATTTGTGGTCATTGTTTTTCAAATATGTGATCTTTTCATCAACCTTATCTTTCAAAGAATTTGTCAAAGTCCTTCTTTTGTTTTTCAAATTTGTGGTCATTGTTTTTCAAATATGTGATCTTTTCATCAACCTTATCTTTCAAAGAATTTGTCAAAGTCCTTCTTTTGTTTTTCAAATTTGTGGTCATTGTTTTTCAAATATGTGATCTTTTCATCAACCTTATCTTTCAAAGAATTGTCTTCCTTGGCTAAAGCCATGTTGGCTGTCTCCCATTAAGCCATGACTACCTACTTGTTCAGTAATTTTGTTCTTTATAATAGTTTCTGCCATTTCTCCCGATACTGATGTCAGGCTTACCGGTCTGTAGTTTCCCGTATTACCCCTAGAACCCTTTTTAAAAACTGGCGTTACATTGACCATCCTCCAGGTATTACAGATGATTTTAATATAGTTCACAAGTTACTAATAGCAAGTCTGCAATCTCATATTTCAGTTGTTTCAACACCCTTTGATGTATACCATCTGGTCCAGGTGATTTGCTACTGTTCAGTGTATCGATATTTCTTTCAATTCTTCTGCGGCATCACCTTTAAATACCATTTCAGTCATGGGTAACATCTCTACATCTTCCTCAGTAAAGACTGAAGCAAAAAATTCATTCAGTCTCTCCACTATGGTCTTGTCCCCTCTTAGTGCCCCTTTTACCCCTCTGTCATCTAATGGTCCAACTTCTCTCTCACAGGTTTTTTACTACAAATGTACTTGAGATCTTTATTATATGTTTTTGTTTCCACAGCAAGCTTCTTCTCAAATTCTCTCTTTGCCTGCCGTATCAATGCCTTGCATCTAACTTGCCAGTGCTTGTGTTGTTTCTAGTTTTTGTCATTTGGCTCTTTTTTTCATTTCCTGAATGATGTTTTTTTGGCAACAACAGTCTCTCTGACCTCACCTTTAAACCATGCTGGCAGTTTTTTGGACTTCCTTCCACTTTTCTTAAAGCATGGAATACAGCTGGTCTGGGCTTCCAAGATAGTATTTTTCAACAACACCCAAGCTTGATGTAAGTCTTTAACCTTTGCAACTGCTCCTTTTAGTTTTTTCTTAACTATTTTCCTCATTTTATCATAGTCTCTCTTTTGAAAGTTAAAAGGTAGTACTGTGGATTTCCATACCATCCCTCCTCCATTAATTAAATCAAACGCGACCATGCTATGATCAATATTGCCAAGTGGCCCCAACCCTTATCTCTTGCAGCAGATCTGGTGTTCCACTAAGGACTAAGTCCAAAATGGCTTCCCTTCTGGTCGGTTCATGAACCAGCTGCTCCAAGAAGCAATCATTTATTTCTTCTAGAAACTTTATCTTCCTAGCATGTCCTGCCGTGACACTGACCCAGTCAATACCGGGGTGATTGAAATCATCCATTGTTATTACTGTGCTGTAATTTTTGTTAGCTTCCCTGATTTCTTTGAATATTTCATCATATGTTTGTTCATTCTGACCAGGCAGTCGATAGTACACTCCCATATTAAGCAGTTAGCATAGGATTCTTAGCACAGCTGCATATATGGCATGACATAATTGTTACTTTAGTGCACTCGGCATGCAGTAAACCCCACGTTAACCGTTACCGTAGTTTAGAAAACATGCGCTATCATTTATTGTTTTATATTTTATTTTTATTATCTTTCTCTGTGTTCTCCCCTTCGCTTTCTTTTTCTTGTTTTTCCTTTTCTTAACTATTCTTTCTATTTAAATGGTTTAATTGTCCTTTTTCTAAAATAAAGAGTCTTTATTTTAAAATTTGGTTAACGCAAAATAGTATCCCTTTTAATTTATGAAGTTTGCAGTCTGTTCTAGATGATGCTGAGCTGTCAGTCATCACACCAGCGGGAAACGGCAGCATTTTAAGCAGCTCTGCTGCAATCTAACTAGATGGTGCTGATTTCCAGAGTATGCCTATTTCAGGCATGTCTTTATGTGAGTACTTGGCTCGTTTTTTGTTTTTAGAGTTGGTGGATGAGTATAACACATTGTTTAGGGGTAATTGTTGGTTATTTCTGACATGGTATTGAAGTATGGCTAATATGCAATCTGTGATTTTCAGTGCCCCGCCTTTTTATTATGAGGCTTGCACCATATAGTATTTTTTCATAATAATTTTGTGGGGAAATTAGTATTTTATTTTTTTTTTTTTTTATACTGTGCTCTTTAGAATCAGTGTGGTTTACATGTATACTTACAGGTACTTTTTATTGCCTTGTCCCTGAAAGTCTCACAATCTAAGGGGTATGTTTACTAAACCGTCTTAATGTTACCGGCGCTAGTTGCAGCGATAATGTGAAGAATGCCATATAAGTAGTGGGCGTTCCAATCCTAAGGTAGCAAGAATCTGTATCGCGCGATAGTGGGCGCCGTGGCATGTTAACCCTAAGTACATGCCAGCGCAGTGTTAGCAGCTATAACGATGTAGCCCACTGGTTACTTCATAGGTCACATTATAAAATGCCCTGTCTGCCAAGGCACCCTATAATGTGCCGTATAGGGCGCTTTACAGGGCGCCTATGAGGCACCTTAGGTTACAGCACTGTGAGGGTGTTTCTGCTGGCAGCACTGATTGAAATGAAAATGAAATACCTCAGACAGCCTTTTTAGATTACACCACTGCAGGATCAAACCCATGACCTCTGCTTCCACAGTCATTGAAGTAACCAGTAGGCTACATCTCTATAGCTGCTGCCCTATTGCTGGCTGGCTACAGAAGGACTGCAGGTCACCACACAAACTGTCTGCTGTGGTTACCAGGATAGGGTAAACCCACCCGTACCCATGATGCACTGCACATGCAGATCAGCAGTCTACAGCTGAGCACATAATGGGGTATGCACCCCCACAGCACCTAGGCCTGGTAGGGGAAACTAACTGTGTGTGTTACTGGCACAGAGTAGCTACAGACTATGACATTGTGCGGGTCCTGTGCTCACCCTGAGAGTGAGGTGGGGCACCCAGCACCAGGTCCGCAGGACCTGGCTTGGCTGAGCTAGGCTATACTGCAGGTCCCCATCAGTGCAAGTGTGTGATAGGTAGTCCTTGCAGACACACCAAGGATACACCTGTGTCCATCTGTATTTCCCAGTCATGTCTAGCCCTTGTAGACTATGATGCACCCAGAATAGTGCATATCCTGTGTGGGTGCCATGGCCACATGTTATAGGTGAAGGGGGTCTTTGGACCCAAAAGCGGATTATGTAGCACCACCCAACCCCCGCCCTCTGTGGCTCAGGGTGGTGATGGGGGGGGAACAGGATCTCCCACCAGCAGATCCACATTGTACATCGCTGCAATGGTGGCAGTGGAGGGGACCATCAACCCCAGTCCTGTTGAGGAACAGGCACCCTACAGGGCAGTCAATGCAGATCTGTATGCATCACATAAAGCAATAGCAGACAAGCAGGAAGCTGGAGAAGCTCAGCTGCCCCCCCCCCCCCACCACTATCTGACATTCACCAGCAGAGGGCACAGTCAGCCTCCACCTGCTGCACCCTGCAAGGTGTTCCAGCCATATACATGCTAACTGCAGAAAGTCTGCTAGCTAGTAAATAGTGCATGTTCCTGGAGGAACTGTGTGCACCCAAAAATGGGATGTGAGCACACACACCAAGCAGGTATGTCAGTGATTGGGCCCCATAAATATCACTTAAGAGAAATGCTGCATAGCACTATGGGGGAACCTAGCCATGCCGTGGTCACTGCTCAGTCAGGGTGAGAGTGACCTCCCAGCATGACATGCTGTGGCCACCCTGTCCGTGCAGGTGGTGGTCGGGCATTACAATGTCCCAGCCATTGCCCTATACCCTGTGCAGATGCATCCTGCCCAGGCCATCCTGTCCGGGCCATACCAACAGTACCTTGCTCCTCATTATGCACATTGGTAGGCTTAAACTGGAAACTGTGCAAGCAGTGTGGGCTCAGTAAGGTGTAGGCAGCCACAACACACTGGATAGACATAAACACATTCCCAGACCTATGCCAGCATTGTGTAAATATGGAGGTTTGTGGCAGCCCTGGCCGCCACACCAGTTCTGGGTACAGTGGGGGCTTTGCTATAGTACGTAATACGGTTGGGGTCACTCCCCGGGGTGGTAAACACCGTCAGAAGCAATAACTGAAACACACTCCACAGATATCAGAAAGGTTGCTATGATGAATCTCTATCAACAAATTGTGTTTAACTTAGGATTTGTTAGCTGACATTAATCATAGTAACCTTCTGATATATGTGGAACGTGTTCCCAAGTTTAGGACAGCATTGCTAAGGTATGCAGGTGCCAGTATTGGAAGGTGCTGCTCCGCGCAGGGCCCAACAGCCTGACTCTCCATGAGGCTTTGGATAGTGGAGACTGTGGGTGTGGGTGTTTCTGACCCTGTTGGCCACTGCTCTAGGGCATAGGTTCCCAACTCTGGTCCTGGTGGGCCAAACACTGTTGAGGTTTTCATGCTGTCCCTAATGAATATGCATGAGATACATTTGCATACAATGGGGGCGATGCATACAAATGAAGCACAGGCATATTTATTAGGGACAGCAGGAAATCTGAATGGTGTTTGGCCCTCCAGGACTGCAGTTGGGAAACTGTGCTCTAGGGATAGCACATATTTATGGTGTCTGTGCTCTGTATGGTAAAATATAGGCATTTCAGGCATGTTTAATTTATCTGCAATAAAGGTTCCGTCTTTATTAGCACGGTTTAGTACTGGGTAAAATATGGGGACAAAAGTTGGCAGGAGTCACAGCTGGGACTTGAACTTGTGACCTTCTGCCCCTGAACACACTGGCTGTGTGTACTGCACCAAACTGTTGCCACAGGAGCTGATCATTCCCTGGGGATACCATAAGTGTTCATCAGACAGACCTTGTCTGTTGCATTGCACGGCACCCACCTAAACGTGGCATGACCGTGGTCTGCTGTGGGCAGATGCCACTGCCCCCTCCGCCACCAGCACCCCTCTGCCACCATGCTGACATGCCCTTATGCCGGTGGTGCTGGTGGTGTGCAGTCCCAGGCCATCCAGTGTGCCGGTAGGTAGCTGCCTATGGTGTGGGTTCTCGAGTAGGGTTGCCTACATGGACATGCGTGCTTCCCCCCGGCACTGCCTGCCAGTGTCATGTGCCCTTGGGGGTACCTGCTGGGTAATATCCCCTGTGACACTGTGGGACACACACTCGTGCCCATGTTGGTCCCTCATCAGTTGCTGTCTTGCTGCTTTACAGTTTCAGCATTCCTATGTGCCACCTAGGCATCTGCCTAGTCCACACTGTGCCCCAGCTGGACCACAGCATGTGCCGCCTGCAGCCCCCTGTATCCCATTTACAGCATCAGTACAGTTGCCCTTTCCTATGTGCCCATTCTGCTGTTGCTGCACATGTGCACGCCATAACAAACCTGCCCAATATAAACGACAAAAACCCTGATCACCGCTATTTCAATGTGGGATCATTCACTTTGTAGAGGGACAGAGCATAGACCCTTCTAAACATGATTATTTTTCTTTTTACGCTTTGTCAGTAATGTTGCTTTATGTTTATCATTAATATCACTATTGGCCAGCTTGGTTATTGGGATTTCAGATGTGGTTCTGGTCATTTTATATGTTTGTTTGCCTTTTTGGTTCCTGCACATGTATCACTACTATCACTTTTCTGTGTTTCCCTGCCTTTGCTGTACATTGCAGACTGAAATGGTTTCTTTCTCTTGCAAATGTGCCTCTAATACAATAGTTTCACTGGCGTTAGTGTTCAGACCCAGATTTCACAGCGTTAGTGTGCCTGGAGCCTCTCCCCCACCCACTCTCCACCCATTGACCCCCTACCTCCACCCTCTGGGAGGCCTTACTCCACCCTTCAGGGCCGGATTTCACAGCATTAGTGTGCCTTAACACCACCACTATCACACAATAACAGTATATATCATGTGATAGCTTCGCCGCTGCTTCGTTAAGACCATTTAGTAAACATACCCCTAAGTGTACCTGAGGCAATGGAGGCAATGGCTTGCCCAAGGCCACAAGGAGTGGCCCTGGGACTAGAGACGCCAGTCCCTCCGGCCTGAGGTAACCTGTCCCAATCACTGATCCACTCCTCCCTGCCATTAGTTTATGAATATATTTTTATTATGCCTCGTCTGTCCCTAGGCCCCTGTCTTGTGGCATCCCCCGAGGTTCTATTCTCTCCTCCCTTCTTTTCAATATTTTCCTTGCTCCCCTCACTCTCTTAATACAACAATCAGGTGTGTCTGCATATTATTATGAAGATGATATCACCCTCCTCCATTGCACATCCTCCTCGGTTCCAAATATCACCGCATCCACACCTGGATGTCTGCAAATTTTCTTCAGCTGAATCCATCCAGATTTTCTGCTACTTGGATCACTTTCAGCACCATCTCTCCCTCTCTGGTCCCCGTCCTTGATTTCACCCCTATACCCTTGGTTTTCTCTTTCAGATATCTCGGAATAATTATTGATTCTTCTCTTTCATGCACAGAACATATTCATTTCTCATCGGTCCTTTTATCACCTTCACCAGATTCGCTCAGTTCGTCCGTTTCTTTCCCCTGCTGCTTTGACTACTCTGCTACTATCTCTTGTCATCACAAGAATTGACTATTGCAATATTATCCTAGCTGGCCTTCCACAATACCTTCTTCACACATTCCAATTACTCCAAAACACAGCTGCACGCATCCTAACCTTTTCCTCCCTTCACTGGCTTCCGGTCTGTTTTCGGATTCACTACAAAATTTTCACATTTGTACACAGAACCATTCATACCTCCACTCCCCAATATCTTGCCGACCTCCTTCACTTCCATACTCCCTCTCGCCTTCTGTGCTCAATCCACACTTGTCGTCTGGCCCTCCCTTCTGTTTCCAAGGCTCACCTTGAACTCATGCGTCACTCAGCCGCCTTCTTTCTGGGTTCCTCCTTGTGGAACTTCCTTCCCCTCACACTTCGCTCTGAAGCCTCCTTCACAAAATTCAAGGCCGCACTAAAAACCCACCTCTTCAGTTTAGCTTTCAATACCACTAGTAAGTCATCATAATTTGCTCAGTTCCCGCCCCCTCTCTCCCTTATTCCCTTCTCTTTCTCCCTCTCTGCCTCCCTTGCTTTTCTCTACTTCTACTTAGCTCCCTCTCTCACTCTCTTTGCTGGCCTATCCAACAATGACGTTTCTTTCTCTTTCAACTTTCTGCAGTCCTTTGTATTGTACACTGCTTGTATGCTTCGGCCATAGCAGTCTATCAAAAGATAGATAAAGTAAAGCATGTGACTATGCCTGTTTGGGTGGCTTGGATCACATAGCCCATAAAAAGTTGCAATTTTTTTATTTAATTTGCTTTTTAAAATCTTTACTTATCTGATTTTGCTCTTGCATTAACGCATTTCGTACTAGTAGGTAGTGTTGGTTGATCTAACTGGCAATGTTTTGGTTTTTGTTATGCTTTTCTTGAGTAGAGGAGTAGCCTAGTAGGTAGAACACTGGCTTGGTAACCAAGAGACCAAGGTTTATGTTTATATTTATGCAATTTCTTGATATACCGCCCAGGCTGAAGGGCATCAGAGCGGTTTACAATCACTACAAGCAGGTACTGGATTCAATTCCCACTGGCACTGCTTGTGCCTTTGGGCAAGCCACTTAACCCTCCATTGCTTCAGAAGAAAGGCCTGTCGATTAATTGACTTCTGGTTACAATGCCAAGAAAACACAGGAGCTTCTGGGTCACCAGGAGTCAGCATTGACTCGAAGGCCCACATTGCGTTTGCATGTTTATCTTGGTTTTTAGAGCTCTGTTAATTTTCCATTTCCCTTCAGCTTTTAAGACATGTGGCATCAATATCTTCTTGCATATAAGATTCATGTAATGACTGTGGTGTGTTGTCCCTGAGATAATGATGCCCCTTTTATTTCTTGTTTTACTTTATTTGCACATATGGATGATTCACACATAAGGAGTTTTTATATTTTTTTATAGCATATCCTACAAAGGGTCACATGCTGGTTTCCTCTCTTTTCTTTATTTTTTTTCCTTCTATTTATTTTTCTTTTTATGGATTTTTCTGTTTGGTTTTGACTTTTTTTTAAGATTTTTTTTAAATAGCTTTTTTGAAGTAAGGTTTTCTGGGGTCCTTTTGCATGCAGTTACTGCTTGTTCAGTGTGAAAACTAATGTGTGTTAAGTGCAAAGCCTCCATGGTAACTGTTGGGGCATCATCAGCATGTTCCCAACAGTTGCCGCACAGATATGTGCTCTAACACATGGCATATTTAAAGTGGGTGCACCTAATGCCACCCATAGAGGTATCATTATGTGCCCAAGTGCTAACCGCCACATTGACAGTGTGTGATATGTATCCCTGTGCTAATTGCAATGTGTTTTCCATGCCCACGCTCCACCCATACCCTGCCCATTGTCGCGAGCACCGCCCTGGCGTATAAGCAGCGCTCGGACATAAAAATTATGGGGAGAAGATTGGCCAGTAATCCTGCAGCCTACTTCACTTTTGGCCTTATTTGTTTCCTGGTCCTTAATCTTCAAAGAAACATATGCACAAGTGGTGGGAAAATAAAGGCGTTTATTTCCCTTTACGCTAGGGTCCAAAGGATTGGTTAACAACAAACGCAAAAGTCCTTCATTCAGGTAAGAAAAGTAAAACAAAAAGCTTAAAGGAACACTGTTATCTTCACATTAGCGCTGGGCTTCATTCAAACAATATTCTAGGCAATAATTCATACAGCATACAAGTCTGGCACAGACTCCAGGCTTCCACTAGTACAGGGGTCTGCAACCTTTAAGACATAAAGAGCCACTTGGACCCGTTTCCGAAGGGAAAAAAAAAACTGGGAGCCGCAAAACCATTGCGACATTTAAAACAAATCTAACACTGCATATATTGTTTCTTACCTTAATGCTATATATGACCCCCTACATTTCCTGTTAAAATATAGGTGTTTGGCCTATACTCGCCGTATAAGACTACCCCTCTTCCTTCGCACACCAAAAAAAATACGCCAGAAAATATCACAACAACAAGTAACAATATTTGATTTCAAAATTATGATGATTTTGTAGTCAAATCACTAATATGAAATAAAATTATTTTTTCTACCTTTGTTGTCTGACCAATTTATTCTTTGATCATGCTGGTCCCGATCTGAGGCTTCTGCTTTCCTGTCTTCTCTTAGCTCTCTTTCTGTGGTCTATGGTCCATCTGCCATTTCTTATCTCTTCTTTCGTTTTCTTCACTTCTTTCCATCAGCCTATTTCCAGTCCCAGTAACCCTCCCCAATATCAGCCCCTTTCCAGTCCTCACTCCCAGTACCTTCCAATGTCAACTTGCATTCCCATGATTGCCACTGGTGTCCATTTCCTTCCAATCCCCCTCCTTCCCCACTGACCAGTCCCTTCTAGTACAAATACCATGGCAGCCTTAGCCCCCAGTTATCTTCCAGGGCCAGCAGCTCTATCCTCCCCTCCACACAATCAGCCCATGCCCATTCAAAGCCCCCCAATCAGCTCGCTTCCAGTGCTAATCCCCCCTCAACCCCATTACCAGTGCTAGCCTCCCCTAATCAGCCCAATACCAGTCCTACCCCCCATCAGCTCATTACCAGTCCTAGCCTCCCCTAATCAGCTCATTTCCAGTGCTAGTCCCCTCAACCCCATTACCAGTGCTCCATCCCTCCATGTCAGCCCCCTCCATCCCTCCATGTCAGCCCCCCTCCCTCCATCCATATCAGCTCCCTCCCTCCATGTCAGCCCCCTCCATCCCTCCATGTGAGCCCCCCTCCCTCCATGTCAGCCCCCTCCATCCCTCCATGTCAGCCCCCCTCCCTCCATCCATATCAGCTCCCTCCCTCCATGTCAGCCCCCTCCCTTCATGTCAGCCTCCCTCCCTCCATGTCAGCCCCCCTCCCTCCATCCATATCAGCTCCCTCCCTCCATGTCAGCCCCCTCCATCCCTCCATGTCATCCATCCATATCTGCTCCCTCCCTTCGTCTGCAGCCGCGGCTCCCTGCCTCTTATGGAACCGCGGCTGGGCTTGTAAACTCAGCTCGGAGCCCGTCCTGGCTTGACGGGCTCCGTGCAGCATTGTCCCGCCTCCAAACTTTCTTTAGAGGCGGGACAATGCTGCACGGAGCCCGTCAAGACAGGAAGGGCTCCGAGATGATTTTAAAAGCACAGCCGCGGTTCCATAAGAGGCAGGGAGCCGCGGCTGCAGAAGAAGGGAGGGAGCTTATAACACTATTGCCTGTCACCGGGCGGGCAGTGTGCTCCGGAGCCGCGGCAAAGGTGAGAAAGAGCCGCATGCGGCTCCGGAGCCGCGGGTTGCCGACCCCTGCACTAGTACAATATGTGCAATCCATTTCGTTATCCGAAGCCTCACTGGCCAGGTCCACTTGCATTTGCTCGTAGGTGGACACCTCGGACTCTGAGTCCCTGGGTTCAGGTATCCTATACTTAGGCTCTCTGTATAGCTTTTCCAGCACAGCCCAATGTTCTGGATTATTCTTAGGGCGTTGGCTTCGTGCTATTCTACATGGAGGAAAGTTCTCTCTCTTTGTAGCTTTTGTGGCAGTCTTATACAAACATCTATTATCCAAGCCTTTCTTATCATACAAGCTTTTTCTATATCTTGCTTCAATAAAAGCTTTACCTTGGGAGCTTGGCCTCTTGGACTCCAGCGAAGGTTGAGGCCTATACCAGTCTCTCCTTTGGCTGGCCTGTTTAGCACGTCTTAGGGCTTCCTGCTGTGACCCTGTGGATTCTGGACAACAACTGCAGTAATGCCTTGACCACTCTGGACAAACAGCTTTTACCTCTCTAGGAGCTGAAACCTCCTCCGGTTCCTCCTTAGCTCTCAGACCATCACCTTTCCCTTTAGGTGATCTTTTGGCAAGGGAATATTCAGGTTTGCATTCCAACCTTCCCTCTGTCTTGCCTTGCTTCCAGCTGTACACAGTCCTGCTGCATTTACTCTTGCTGTTTCCTCTCCAGCCGTCACTCCAACTGTCTTCACAGCTGCCTTTCCATCTGCTGCCACTTCCTCTCTTGCCCCTACCGGTCTTGTCACCGCCGCTCTTGCTGCCCTTGCCACCTCTGCTCCCTCTGCTCCCCTTCCTGTCTTCCAGAGCCTCCTTAAGAAGTTCCTCTGTGCACCTGGATTGGAAGCTGGCTGGCATTACATCATGCTCAGTGGGGCGTGGTTCTATAGTGGCTCTGGAGTCTCTCTGGCTCCCTCTACCTGGTTCCTCCAGATATTGCGGTTTATATGCACTTTTTCCTTCATTTAAAACACTTTCCCTTCTCTCAACCAGGTCTGCTGGGTGACACCATTCAAAGGACAATTAACATACAGTTTAGCGGACAGTAGCTGCCATGCTCACATGTTAACTGTCAGCGTGGGCCATAACCGCTCACTAAAACACACAATAATCACTTAGCGGGCTCTGGTAAAAGGACACCTTTATGTTTTCTGTGCTTGATTTTACTCTCAGGTTTGATAACTTCAAATTCTTATCTAATTAATATAATTTGAAATCACAAACAAAAGTGGTTACCATTGATTTAAACATGCATAAAATTGCCAGTGTTTTGTCACTTTCAAGGTAGCAGGCCACCAAAATGTCCATGCCTTAGAGGAAACAGGAGAAAAATTCTAGGTTCCTGCTCCAGAGAAGTTGCCACTAGAAGTAATGAGGGTTGGGCTTTCTGTTGGGTCCCAATAGTGAGTGCTCTTCCAGAATTGGAGGGAAGTATAAAAGTATGAGTTAGGGAGGGGTCAGAACTTCCTCCACAAGGAAACACAGACTGACGTGGAGACCAAGAGGGTTTCCCCCAAAGGGGGGAGGTGTCATCCCTATGATACCAGTAGGAGGAAAGGGGAGCCAGAAGAAAAGGTTTTCCCCTTGCAGAATTCCCAAAGGAGCTTAAGTGAACCCAGCTATAACAACCTCAAGGTACCTGAAGAGGTGGCACAGAGATCAGGAATCGAAATGCTGGAGTGCAAGTGAGAGTGAATGCAGGGCTTTACCACCCACCAGGCAAGCTAGAAAATCGCCTAGGTTGGCACAGTTTTAGAGGCAGCACCAGAGCACTCAGCAGTCGCCCAGATTTCATGGGTGCAGTGAGGCAGTGAAGGAAGAGCAGCAGTAGTAGGCAAACAACTCTGCCACCACCACTTTCACTGCTACAGGATGGAATACCTCTTTCCTTCCCTTCCTTCACCCCCCCCCCCCCCCCCGGAGTGGTCACTTCCTCAAACCTTCCAGCACAGCTCCTTGTAGTTGTGACCATGTTAACACTAAAAAAGAAAATGAACAGCTCAGAGCCTCATGCTGAAGCATGCTGGAAGCCCTGCATGTCCCGCCCCTTCGGATGTACACTTCTTGCTGTCGTGGGCTAGGACCGTAAGGGACTTAGAGCATGATTGAGCATGACATTCTGCAGCACATTCATTTTTCTTTCTAGTGCTGACATGGTCACAGCTATGAGAAGCCAAGTTAGAGGGTTTGATGGGGGTGGACCATTATGGGGGGAGGAGAAAGACGCTGAACACCTGGGGAAGGAATGGGGAGATGCTAAACTATGGGGACAGGAACAGTAAAGCCTTGAGCCACAAGGGGGACATGAGGGCATATGGCTGAAGATTTGCCTAAAGCGGCAGATATCCTTGGGCTGGCCCTGAATGGATGATAAAGAAGCAACTTATTAGGTTCCAACAGTAGCGGAGGGGTGCGTGGAGTTGCTGCCAGTGAGTGTCTAGGTGAAGGACCCAGGAGGTAAAAGGAGTCTCCGGTGCATCCTGCTGCCCTTTCCCCAAGAGTAGTCTGATGATGGGTGTGGACTGTGAAGTGGAGGAGCCCCTACAAGAAAGAGGGAGAGAGGGACTCTCACTGTTTTGGGAACTTTTGGAGTAACTGCACTGAAAAAAGAGAGGTGAAAGGTGGTCCTTTCTGGTTCCCAAGGACTTAGCTACACTGAGAAGCAGAGAAACTGGTCAGGAAGCTGACTTAAGGGGAAAGAGGAGCAATGTGCCTGAGAAGAGTCAAGCACCTATCTATTGGAAATGTTGCTTTCAAGGAGACTGGAGAATTGCAAAGAGTCAGTGGAAGAGCGAGCAGATCTGAACATTTTTGCTGTCATCTCATGTTTCTGTGGACAGTATGTTTGATTATCTTTATTGCCCCTTTCGCATATATTTTTGTTCGCCTGGTGATTGCCCAATAAATGTGTAGTTATATACAGACTGCTGCTAGACTCCCATGTTTTTGCCAGAGCTGTTGGCTTGCCTTTCTAGGTGGTGAGAGAGTGAGTTTCTGAGTCTTCATTGGGAACCTTTATATATTATCTTTGAGGCATTTGGTATACTGCCGTTAGCACGATAGCATCAAGGTGGTTTAAATACAGATTTAAAACAACTGTTGTTCTTACAAAAAAACAAATTAAGAAGTGACAAGAACACACACGGAAAAGGGTGGAGCAGCACAATTTTTATTTAACAGGTTTTTTTATACTGCTTTATCATTTCAGTCAAAGTGGTTTGCATTGTAACTTAAACTTGGTAATGTACATTAACGAGGGACATTGATAACTTGGATTTTTTCTGAGGCAATGGAGGGTTACGTGACTTGCCCAAGGCCACAAAGAGTGCTAGTAGGAATTGAATGCTGGTCTCTTGGCTTCCTAAGCCAGTGCTCTAACCATTAGGCTACTCCTCCACTCTACAACAGAATTTACCATAATACAGTATGTCAATTTACTGACCACAGTAGAGAATACAACAACTTACTTAAGATTGACATTAGTCGCCTGGAAAAGATTGCTCAAAAAACCAAGTTTTCAAGCCTGACTTGATGATAAATTTAGCATTAGAGTGCTGAAGGTGGAGATATTCAGGCAGGGCATCCCATAGCGATGGAGCTAAACAAGCAAAGCAGAATCTCCGCAGGGATTCATGACAGAATATCCTATAAGAGGGGATCACCAAGCAGTTTGCTATGAGGACCTCTGTGTTTAGCAGGAACATAAGGAATCAATAAAGAATCAAGATAAAATGGAACACCAGACTGAAGTACCCGGAATGTCAAAAAGATGATTCAAATTTAATTCTGGTTTTTAGTGTTGCTCCTTGAACTACAGAGTAACAGGATCAAATCTTTTTGCTCTGTAAATTAATTTGACAGCCATGTTCTGCAAAAATTGCGACCTTTTAAGCTGTGTCCATGGATCCCCAGCTAAAAGCCTTATAATAATAAAGCCTAGTAAGACCAACCAACATAACAGTGTCTTCAGCGCCCGTTTATCCAAGCAAGATCTTAGAGACCGAAGGGTCTTTTTAACAGTTACAGATATATATGAAGAAAATGGAGAGCTCACAGTTCACCCACATCCCCAAGGACCACACTGAACTTCAATTGGAATGGGCTGTATGATGGGAATGTGAATGAAGGAAGTAGTGTGTGAGGTTTGGCTGCAGCCACCTACAAATCTGTGTTCTGTGTGGTCTCTGGGGTCACCCTCAGGCCCTTCTCAGGCCAACCTTGTGGGAGGAACCACTACATTACTTTTTATGTAAATTGTGACTTTCAAAGAAAGTATTATTTTCTGTGTAAGTGCTCTATCACATTAAAATTTCCTTATTTTTTTAAACTGTGAAATCTTTAGAGAGCAATAGAGTTTGTTTCCAGATTTGTCAACTTTTTCCCAATTTTAGGACATATTTTTAGGCACATTTCGCTAATGTGATAATGCTTATTAATGAGGTCCCAGGTGTCTGTGTGTATTCATAAGTTTACGTTTTCACAGATAAATCCATACAGTATGTAATGACAAGCCACAAATGAATGGCGGTGTCTGATGCTGCAGACCTCATCCTTTACTGAGCAGTGGCTGAGGTCTAGAATGTTAAGGAAAAGCTGTAGATGTCCAACACACGTGCTCATACATGCATACAGCCCCTCACCCTACTTCCACCCTCTTGGGCAAACACATACACACACAGCCCTTCCCCTCCCCATCTCAAGCTTATATGCACACCCATACACACACATGGACAGACATTTACCCTCCCCTCCACCCTCTCATGCACACACATACACCACCACACCACCCTCTACTCTAATACATGCACAGTGTCTCCCCCACCCTGCACCCTCTCATGCACGCACACAACCTCCCCCCATTCTCCACCCTCTCACATAGGCATGCACAGATGCCCTCATCCCACCCCACTCTACCCTACCCTCTCTCTCACACACACACACACACACACACACACAGTACCCTACCCCACATCCTGTCACACACATGTACACACGATCACTCCATGCATACACTCGCGCGCACACACACACCTTCTAGGGGCATGTGCACACAAACTCCCATCCTCTCATATGCACACACAGAGCCCCTCATCCTATCTCACCCCTCATCTTCTGATGCATGCACATGAACATGCACAGACACCCACCCCATCCCTTCACTTTACCCCCCACATGTGTGCACCCCCTCCATTCCCCCACCCATACATGCATATACACCCACACCCATACACTGAAAATAGAAGTATACAGACTAAGAACTGCACAGTCCTTGCTACCCTAATGAGTCATAGTTTCCTATGTTTCTTAATACCAGCCCCTACAGGCATGCATGATTTTTGCCTTGATAGCCTTGATATCTTGAAAGGCGGCATATAAAAAATGTTAAATAAAATTTGCAAATGGAGGAAGGAGAAATGCACCATTTTATCACACTGCAGGTGTGCACTTAGAACTTTTTCACCTGCAGAAATCAGGGGGTAGTATGCATTGATTTTGCATGCACGCTAACAAATGCACATGCCTAAAGGGAAATCATTGGTCTCTGTGGCTGTGTTGAAACCCTGGAGATAATTTTAATCCAAAAGGTTTGCAACAATTATTAAAGAAAAACTGGGAGAGAGTAGTTCTCCAGGACCAAGCAGGAAGTCAGTCCTCACATATGGGTGACGTCGGCGCCGACGGAGCCCTCGCGGAGCAATTTTCCCCAGCATTCACAGAAAGCCTTTGGGAATTGCAGCGCGCATGCGCGGTCGCCTTCCCGCCCAAGGGTGCCATCTTAGCCAGTCTTCTTTTTTCCGCGGAGCCCTACAGACGTACCCGTCGTGTCCCCGCTAAAAAAGTTGATTTTTGTGAGTTTTACTCGTTTTTCAATTCGGTTCGACGCCGGTCGTTTTCCTGCCCGGACTCGCGACGCCGTTGCGAGTCCTTCCCTTATTTTTCAGTTTTTCTGATTTTGGTCAGTTTCGTTTTCGATTTTTCCCTGGCAGCCCGGTCCTTTGACCTTGCAGGGGCCCTTTTTCCCCCGATGGCTGCCAGTGGTTTCAAGCGGTGTGGTCAGTGTGACAGAAATATGTCACTCACTGACACACACGATAATTGCCTCCGCTGCCTGGGCCCGGATCATGAAGAAATGATCTGTGGAGCCTGTGGCAAAATGTCCTCCAAAGCGTTGAGGAGTCGGCGGCATCAGCGGGATAGAATCTTCGCTGACCCCAGCCGTACCCGGACCTCGTCGGAGGCCTCGGCATCCAGAGACTCCAGCTCTGAACATCGCCGAAGCTCCTCCGACAGGGGTTCTCCCTCCGGAGACCATCGACGGAAGACAAAACCCGCGAGGGCGTCGTCGGTGGACGCTCCTGGCTCCGCGAGGGCCAGGTCGCATAGCCCCGACAGCCGTCCCGGGTCTTTGGAGAAGGAGCACCTCCCGAAGCGACCTCGCCTGGAGTCAGAGTTGCCTGCTCGGGTAAGTCCTGTGGTCCTTCTGGACTCACCTCCGAGAGGTCCGACGTCGGGCCCGACGCCGTCGGGGCCCGAGTCGGGGACTGCTGGGTCACCTGAAGTCGGACTCAGGTTGACGGCCTTGGAGAGCAGACTATCTGCCTTCATGGACCAGCAGCGGGCACTGATCGCTAGCCTCGCTGGCGCCGCTGCCCCGACCGCCGGGACGTCGACGTCTAAGTCGACCCCGGAGACCGAGCCGATCCTCGAGTCCATGCGAACTCGAGTCGATCCTCGGTCGAGGTCACCCTCGGCCTCCCGTTCGGGACCGAGGTCGTCGCCGCCGACTCCCTTGGCGTCGGGGCGGCCGATGCCTCCGCCTGCCCGAGCCGACCCCACTGATTCCTCCTCGGAGTCGGTCTGGGAGTCTGAAGAGGAGGAGTCACCTGATTCCTTTCGGACTAGGTGTGTCCCCTCGGACTCACCTGAGTCCGAACCTCGGAAACAGTCCCCTCCGGAGGATGCCCGGTTCTCGGACTTCGTCAGGGATATGGCCAAGGCTTTGGCCTTCCCGGCGGATCCCGAGGAGGAGCCTCGAGCCGAAGAGCTCGACGCCCTTCAGTACGACTCTCCCGCCCGGGAGCACTTTACTGTACTGGTGCTTCCCATGCTGGAACGACTACTCTTCCACATGTGGGAGAGTCCGGCCTCGTCGCCGGTATTGAGCAAGCGGGTCGATTCCATCTATCGAGTCCGCAAGAGTCCTGGCTTCCAAAAAGCACAGCTACCACACCATTCCATGGTAGTGGAATCGGCCATGCATCGGCTGAAGAGCCAGAAAATGCACTCCTCGGTGCCTCCTGGCAGGGAAACCCGTAACCTGGATGGCCTTGGTAAGAAGTGTTTCCAGGGCTCTATGCTGGCTTGTCGTGTCCAGACCTACCAGCTATACATGGGCATGTATCTCCGAGACCTGGCTAAAGAGCTAGCCGGATTCTCTGCTGGACTGTCCGAGGAACCTTTGCGGAGGTTCCTAGCCTTAACATCTGGTATTCGGGAATGCTCCAAATTCATGTCCCGAGCAGCCTATGATGGCTTTGAAGCATCGGCTCGTGTGGCCGCAGCCGGCATCGGTGCCCGCCAACAGGCTTGGCTTCAGTCGTCTGACCTTGAGCCTTGGGTGCAGGACAAGTTGGTCGATGTCCCCTGCAGAGGTGAGAACCTCTTTGGCAAGCCCATGGCTGAAAAGGCTGCACAAATCGAGACGGAGACTCTCACCAGGACCAGGCTTTCTAGGAAGACCTCCGCCCCTTCCCAGAAAAAGAAGGGCTCGGGAAAAAAGTCCTTTTACCCGAGAAAGGCGGCTGCCTACAAACACTACCCCCAATATCAGGCCCCTCCAGCTCCCCAACAGGGTCAGCAGGCCAAGGGACGGGGTATTGGGTCCCGTAGGCAGCAAGCCCCCAAGCCTGCACCACCAGCCCCTGCTCAGCAGGGTGGGGGTTTTTGACTTCCTCAGCATAGCCTCTCCCCCTCAGCTGGTCCCTCCCAGCACCGGAGGCCGGCTGGTTCACTTCACCCACAGGTGGTCCAACATCACTTCAGATGCCTGGGTGCTTCAAGTCGTGCGAGAAGGATATCTTCTCCACTTCCATCAGGTCCCTCCCTCTTATTTTCCGGGAGAACCTCCGCGACTCCCTCTGCACAGGGATTTACTCCTTCAGGAGTTAGCAAGTCTTCTTCAGGACCAGGCTGTGGAACCGGTGCCCCACCACCTGAGAGGTCAAGGCTTTTATTCCAGGTATTTCCTAATACCAAAAAGGACAGGAGGCCTAAGACCCATCCTGGACTTGCGCAACCTCAACAAGTTCCTTGTGCGGGAAAAGTTCAAGATGCTTACCCTTGGAATCCTTCTGCCCTACCTCCAGCAGGGAGATTGGCTATGCTCCTTGGATCTAAAGGATGCCTACACGCACATCCTCATCCACCCAAGCCACCGCCAATACCTAAGGTTTGTGGTGGCCGGAAATCACTACCAGTACAGAGTACTGCCCTTTGGCCTGTCCTCCGCACCGCGAGTCTTCACAAAATGTCTCGCGGTGGTGGCGGCCTATCTCAGGCTTCACGGCCTCTATGTTTTTCCGTACCTCGACGACTGGCTCATCAGAGCGTCGTCCCCTCCGGCAGTCACCAATGCCACACACCGCACGGTGACTCTTCTGCAGTACTTGGGCTTTGTCATAAACTTCGCAAAGTCCACTTTGCTCCCCTCACAGGATCTCGAGTTCATCGGCGCAAGACTGCACACTCCTCAGGCTCGAGCTTTCCTGCCTCTCGACAGGGCTCAACGGCTCATGGACCTAGCCGGCCGTTTTCGCAGCCAGTCCCTGGTCTCCGCCAGGCGCTTCCTGAGATTACTCGGCCACATGGCTTCCACCGTCCACGTGACCCCCAATGCTCGCCTGAATATGCGGCCGGCTCAATGGTGCCTTCGCATGCAGTGGCAACAAGCCGCCGGCGGGCTAGCCGACTTAGTGCGCCTCTCCAGTCCGCTGGCCTCTTCCCTACAGTGGTGGCTTCATCGGCCGAACCTGGTGCTCGGAATGCCTTTTCAGTCGCCTCAGCCGACTCAAGTGCTGACGACCGATGCTTCCCTCCTGGGCTGGGGAGCTCACTGCCAGGGGGCATGTACTCAAGGTCTCTGGACCACGTGGGAATCTGCTCAACAGATCAACTTCCTGGAGCTCAGAGCTATTCGTCTGGCGCTCAAGGCTTTCTCCCACCTGACTTCTCACCAGTCCGTCCTTGTCCAGACGGACAATCAAGTTGCCATGTTCTACGTGAACAAACAGGGCGGCACGGGCTCCTTCCTTCTCTGCCGAGAAGCTCAAAAGCTCTGCTCTTGGGCCGTCAGTCACGGCATTCTTCTCAAAGCAGTTTATCTCCCAGGCCAGGAGAATTGCCTGGCGGACAAACTCAGCAGGATACTCCAGCCGCACGAGTGGCGTCTGGATCCCTTGGTAGTCTAGAAACTCTTTCTGAAGTGGGGCCTCCCCACGATGGATCTCTTTGCCAGTCCTCTCAACCGGCAACTTCCTCGCTTCTGCTCGCGTCAGCCACATCCCCTTCGGGTAGCGGCAGATGCATTTCTGCTCTCATGGTCGGAAAACCTTCTCTATGCTTTTCCTCCCATCCCGCTGGTCTCCCGAACTCTGTTCAAGGTTCTCCAGGACAAAGCGTCCATGATCCTGGTGGCTCCTCGCTGGCCCAGACAGCCGTGGTTTCCACTCCTGTTGCAATTAGCGGTAGAGGATCCGTTCCCTCTGGGGTTTCATCCGGATCTCCTAACACAGGATCAGGGGTCTCTGCTACACCCCAACCTCAGATCTCTCAATCTAATGGCCTGGCGGCTGAAAGGGTAGTCCTTGCTCCCCTTCTCCTGCCGGCAGAGGTGGAAGAGGTCGTCCTAGCTTCTCGGCGACCTTCTACCCGCAAATGCTACGCCCTTAAATGGCATCGCTTTTCCGTTTGGTGTGTACAGCAGTCTCAGGATCCCTTCTCCTGCTCGGTGTCGGTGATCTTGCAGTACCTGCTCTACCTCTCTAATCTGGGACTTAAGTCCAACTCAGTCAAGGTCCACCTCAGTGCTCTGTCAGCACACCATGTGCCAGTGGACGGCAGACCTCTTTCCAGCGACCCTCTTGTAGCACGGTTTCTCCGAGGTCTCCTTCTACTAAAACCACCTCTGCGCCCGCCAGCACCTGACTGGGATCTGAATGTGGTTTTACACGGATCACCTGTCCGCCTTTTGAACCGATGGCTACCTGTTCTCTGCGTTTTCTTTCGTGGAAAACCTTATTCCTGATAGCCCTCACTTCCGCTAGATGCGTCAGTGAACTGCAGGCCCTCGTGTCTGATCCTCCCTTCACTCGGTTCTACAAAAATAGGGTAGTCCTACGGACTCACCCAAAATTTCTTCCAAAAGTTGTCTCCCCTTTTCACATCAATCAGGAGGTGGTACTTCCAACCTTCTTTCCCAGGCCTCACTCCAGCCGAGCTGAACTAGTCCTGCATACCCTGGACTGTAGAAGGGCATTGAACTTCTACCTTGACCGTACGCGGGAGCACCGTAAAGCTGCTCAGCTTTTTGTGTCTTTTGACCCCAATAAATTGGGGCTCCCGGTCTCCAAGCGTACCCTGTCCATCTGGGTTGCTGACTGTATCGCTTGGGCTTATGGGGCAGCCGGACTCTCCTTAGAAAGTCGAGTCACGGCTCATTGTGTTCGGGCGAAGGCTACGTCAGTGGCTTACCTCCGCTCTGTTCCGCTGGCAGATATCTGCCGGGCCGCTACTTGGTCTTCGAGCCAGACTTTTGCGGTCCATTACTGTCTCGAGAGGGAGTCCCGCAGGGACAGTGCTTTCGGACAGGCAGTCCTCCAAAATCTCTTCGAGGTTTGAGCAACTCCTACCCTCCATCCCGGATGGGGGCTACCGGTGGGTAATAAGTCAGCGAAGATTCCATCCTTCTGTACTGCCGAGCTCGAGGGAGCTCATTTTTGTGCTTAGGGTCTCCGGTAGCCTTAAGCTTGGGAGTCCCATATGTGAGGACTGACTTCCTGCTTGGTCCTGGAGAAAGCGTAGTTACTCACCTGTAACAGGTGTTCTCCAGGAGCAGCAGGAATCAGTCCTCACAACCCTCCCTCCTCCCCGTGGAGTTGCAATCATCTGCTTAAGTTTTTTTGCAAATTTTTATGCTGTCTTTTAGCTATGTCATCAGACTGGCTAAGATGGCACCCTTGGGCGGGAAGGCGACCGCGCATGCGCGCTGCAATTCCCAAAGGCTTTCTGTGAAAGCTGGGGAAAATTGCTCCGCGAGGGCTCCGTCGGCGCCGACGTCACCCATATGTGAGGACTGATTCCTGCTGCTCCTGGAGAACACCTGTTACAGGTGAGTAACTACGCTTTCCTCTATTTTTGCCTAACAAAAAATTGCAGAGGAGAGCAGCGGAAGAAATGACCACGGCCTACGAGGTGGTAAATGAAATTCTTTATTGAGGACCCAACTTAACAAGTTTCGGCCGAAGCCTTCGTCAGGGGTCAGGAAACCACATAGATGAACACGTCTATGCGGTGGAGCAATCACTCTTCCCAATCTGCACACGGTGTGTTTTCCCGCCTCTCACACCATGTGCAGATTGGGAAGAGTGATTGCTCCACCGCATAGACGTGTTCATCTATGTGGTTTCCTGACCCCTGACGAAGGCTTCAGCCGAAACTAGTTAAGTTGGGACCTCAATAAAGAATTTCATTTACCACCTGATAGGCCGTGGTCATTTCTTCCGCTGCTCTCCTCTGGTTGTCTATTTGCGGAAGAATATCTTCTCTTTCTTCCCTAACAAAAAATTGCATGCAGAGATATGTGCTTGCTTTTTTGTCAGTAAATTTTCCTGTCAAAACAATATGTAGTTTTGAAAAAAAATTTTTTAACCTACTTTTTTTGTCACAACCACCGGGCACATTAGAAAGTACTATAAACCCTGCCCATTTAGAACCCATAGCAAACCCACCATATCATAACAGTATTACCAGGACTCACAAAGCACCAAACCCTACCTATCAAAAGGCAACACTGTAAATATTAAACCAATACATCTTCTACTGGGGAAAGAGAACAAGTGGCACTGTCAGATAAAAACTACATGAACAGAATACCTCAGCTCAGTTACACATGCAGAACATAGACCATAACCAAACAAAGAATAAGGGATCACAATTTAGAAATAGGAAGACAATAATTAAACTGGGAAACCTAAAATCCAAACTTGGAATGTACAACAACACTGGAGAAATAAAACTATAAATTAATTTCCTCTTGTACAAAACAAAACGCAAAGATGTTAATGATGCACATTTCCCAGAGCTGACATATTCCAGTTAAAAAATTCAAAATTAAAATATATTTTTTTACCTTTTGTTGTTTGGGCATTTGATTTTTCAGTTGCAATTGCTCCAGTCACTTTCTTCTGGTTTCTTTGTGTCTTCTGTAACTCTCCACTGTCTACTGTCCATTTGTCCTTTCTTCTCTCTTCCAGTTTTTTTCCATTCTCTCTCTACATCTGCTTTTGCCTTTTGCTCTTTCCTCCATTTTTTTCTTTATTACTTTTTCATCCACTCAGCTTATACCCTTCCCATCCTCAATCCTCACTTACTCTCCCAATACAAGTGGCCAATCATAGATTTTTCTTCCCTCCCACACAAAATATCTTTTCCTCTCTCCATCCTCACTCCCCCAGCCTCATCCCCTTCTAGTCCTCCCCCAACATCAACTCCCTTCTAGTTCCAGCCCCACCCAGCATCCGCTCCCTTCTAGTCTTTTTCTCCCATTCCCTCACATCAGCCCATTTCCGATCCTATCCCCCATCAGCCATTTCCAGCTCAAGTCCCCCCATCAGCCATTTCCAGTCCTATCCTAGCCCCCCCATCAGCCATTTCCAATCCTATCCCAGGTCCCCATTAGCCGATTTCCCATACATGTTCCCCCATCAGCCCATTTCCAATCCTAGCCCCCCATCAGCCATTTTCAGTCCTATCCTAGCCCCTCCATCAGCCTATTTGCAGTCATATCCTAGCCCCACATTAGCCCATTTCCAGTCCAACCCCCCCAATCAGCCCATTTCCAGTCCTAGCCCCCCCCCCCCCCAAAGCACCCTGTGTCTGTCAGACTGGCTTTAGAGGGAGCCAGAGAGGCTCCGGCTCACCTCTGTAGAGTTGCCGAAGTGAAGAGTGCCATTTTTATTCACTTTGGCAGCTGTGTTCTAGTATAGGCTGCTGGTGCACTGAGTGCCAAGAAACAGGAAATGCCCTTTAACCTCCAGCGCGCCAGTAGCCTACACTAGAACATAGCTGCCGAAGTGAAGAAAAATGCTGCTCTTCACTTTCGCGGCTCTACAGATGTGAGCCGGGGCCTCAGGTCTCCCCAGTTCCCTCTGCAGCCAGCCTTGCTGGGAGCCAAACAGCATGTGTTGGATATTGTTGGCGCAGAGTCTCCTGAAGCACAGGTCCCTGTGCAAACAACATTCTCGCACGATGGACGGGCTGGCTCTGGTTGCCTATGGAATGAGCTTTCATTGTTGTCGATGTCTCTCTTAGCAAGCAGAGCTTAAGGTTAATCTTCTCTCTGAAAAAAAGTGCACTACAGTTCCTCCTTACGGTTCTGAGACAACCTTGTATTATTGAGTCATCGTTTGAATTTGATGACCTGTGTCCTTTTGTAAAGATATAATACAGTACTCTATCTGTGAAAGAAAATATTGGATCATGTAGTCGGATGTCAATGGTTTAAATAGCTACTGCTTTTCTTGACATTATGGATCTCCAGGAACAAGCAGGAATGAGTCTTCACATATGGGTATCGTCGGTACCGACGGAGCCCGCGCGGGATCCCCAGCGTCCAATAAGAACGCTTTTGGGAGCATCCCACAGCACCTGCGTGCTGCCTTCCCACCTTTCCCAACTGCCTCTCTCCAGTTTTCCATTTTCTGCGGAGCCGGCAGGACGTTCTTCTGTCACCGCAGAAAATTCTTCTTTTTATTTTTACTTTTTTGTGGTCGCGTCTGCCTTTCCCCGACGCTACCGGTACCGCCGGTACTTTTCTTTCTTTTTCCTGAAGAATTTCTTCTTTCCTTAGAAATCTTTTTCCTCTTTAGTGCCTGACGGGTTCTAGCCCACTAGGCCTCTACCCCTCCATTATGGAAAAGCCAGCCACTATCCTTAAGAAATGCTCAAATTGTGGCGGTACAGATATTTTTTCTGACACTCATTCTTGGTGTCTAAAATGTTTGGGTCCTGACCATTGCCCTTTGGAGTGTCTCTCCTGCTGGAGCTCAAACAGAAGAGGTCTTCAGAATCGAGCACAACTCGATACCCAGTCCACATCGCTCTCGATGTTACCAGCTAGAATATCTTCTGCTTCACAGGATCAGGTAACCAAACAAAAGTCTGTAAAGACTAGCCAGTCCTCGAGTGGTAGATCTCCTTCTCAGTATCGAGATGGCTTCGGCCTTGCCCTCGAGGACATCTTGGCAATAAAGCCCTGGCGGGAGTCTTTGGGCTCCAAAGCATTAACGGGGCTCCGGGTTGTTCCTGGGGTTCTTACCTCGATGAACATACCTGGGCCATGCTCGGTGGTTGTGGCCGCGTCGAGCAGTACCGACACCCCGACATCGGCTATGGTGATGGACAAAACACTCCTCACCAATGAACGTAGTCTAGCACTCTCGGCTACTTTGGTACCACTAGAGTTGCTGCAGACCGTTCCTCGAGTATCGGTATCAACTCCGCTACCGGTACCCGTATCGGCATCGGTGTCGGTACCGTCCATGCTTGCTTCAACAGAATTGCTTCCCTCGATGCCGAGCCTGGAATTGATCTCTAGCATGGAGGATTCGGTACCGACTCGTCTCGGTACCGACCTCAGGCGGTACCAAAGACATTGCTTCATCCTTTTCAGTCTTCCGATCCCGATGACTGGGATGAATCCATCGGTACCAAGGCTGATCTTTCCACAAATCTAGCCTTTACCCCTCATTTTAGAGAATCCTCCTCGGGGGAAACTTCTTTTCAAGCTTTTCTGCTTGATATGGCAAAGTTACTTGCCATCTCTATACCTGGTAAAGAATCCCTACCGGGGAATTCTGAGACACTGCAATTCCCCTGCATTCCAAAGGAGATCATCATGCTTCCTTTGCATCAGATCTTGCAAGATCTACTGTTAAGAATGTGGGAAACTCCTTTAACGGTATCCCCACATTCCAAGACACTTGACACTATGTACAAGGTGCCACCTTCTCCAGGTTTTCAAAAGACTCAACTTCCTCATCATTCTATTGTTGTAGAATCAGCAATGAGGCGTATTAAGAGTACAAAAATGCACTCTTCTTATCCCCCAGGTCGTGAGTCTAGGACTTTAGATGCCTTTGGACGTCGATGCTTCCAGGCATCCATGCTTTAAGCAAGAATTATCTCATATATTTTCTATATGGGATTATCTCTTGAAGAGGTCACAAAGAACTTAACGTTTTTGAACCCTTTTCTTCCAGAGCATAAAAGAGCAGACTATTCCTTATTAGTCTATCATGCTCAAAATATCTCTAGGTTCCTTAATCGTGCTTCCCTGGACTGTTTTGAGTCTATTAGCAGAACTTCTGCTATAGCCATAGGAGCACGACGCATAGCCTGGCTCCAAGTTTCTGACTTGGACAGATGGGTTCAGGAAAGGCTGGGAAATACTCCTTGTACTGGTGAAAATCTCTTCAACAAGGAGGCTTTATTTCAAGCTAATCAGTTGAGCACTGATGCTGATACTTTCAGAGAATTGTCCAAACTTTCCTCTATCCCAGCTAATAAGAAGTCTCATAAAAAGCTTTATTCCCCCAAGGGGAAAAAGTTTTATCCATCTTCTATCCATTCTGCAGATGTTTCCAAAGATGGGCAACACCACACCAGGCTAAGAAAATCAAAACCTCAACAGGCTCAGCAAACCCAGCAATCGCAGGGTTTCTGATATTTTATTCACTTTTTCTGCGTGAGGTTTAGAACTTAAACCTACTTCTTTTCAACAGAAGCATCTAAAGTTCATCTCATCCATGCTGAGATATCAGTCATACATTGACTCAATCCTCGGCTCTGGGCATGAATCTCTTGCTACAAGAGAAATCTATCCTTCTAGCTAAGAGCTATTAAGGACTATCATACCCCAGACATAACAGGTTTCTCCTTTTAAAACAAAAGGAGAACTAACAACTAACAACAGGGTAAACTATACTTTTCACCTTGTCAGTTTCCTGTACGAGAATATCTCATACTTTTAACTGCAAAGGGACCCTATCCCTTCAAAGACTTACTAAATTGTAAGTCTTCTCAACTCTGTATTAATTTCTATCCCTCTTAGCCCAGACATTCAGTCTCTAAGAGTACTACTAATCAACTGGAGGACTTATCCTCTAAGCCATAGGATTTTCTTCAATACCTACTCCAGTAACTAGTTTCCATACAGAGTTTTCTCCCCTTTTGCAGTTCATCTCTTTCTCACATATCTTTTTAAGGCAGCTTTTCGGACAGAAATTGGGTATCACTACTCCAAATTATGTCTGTCGGTCCTCTCCAACCTTTGGGACCTAACTTTTATGCTGCCTTAATAATAGATAATTCCAAAGGAGATCCAGAACTCATTTGGACTATTTATTGTTGCAGGCATCAGGCCTGTCTGCTATTCTTAGCCATGTTCAGTTCTCTTTGGCTCCAACAGAATAGATTAGGTTGCACACTGGCAATTCAACAGCCAGATCTAAGCAACCTACAACATGCTCTCTGCAATTCTACAACAAAGCTCTGCAACTGTGGGCCTTTGCCAGAGAGCCTCAGAGCTACTCCTAATAGAGAGCTGCCAGATAGTTATTAAGGGCTTCAGCTGGTAGACTCTGTCAGTCATGTTCCTACATGACTGGTTTTTTTCCTTAAAATTTCCTTTTAAGAAAAGGTAACCAGGGTTTTAGACCACGTGAAAGTGTAGAAAATTGCACAATTCCCTGGTTGTTCCACATCTCACTGGAACTTCCTCAACAGGGATGCATTTTTTCACTGCAGTTGGTCCTTATTCACTACTTTCCTTCTAATTTCCTATACTTCATGGTAGCTTATGTTGAACAGGAGAACGCATGATACTCATATTGCCCTCATAAAGAAGCAAATATGGTATCTCCTTATATTGCGTCTTTTTCTCCAGCTACTATTTGAAATTGTAGAAGGATCCAGACTTGCTGTCTTAAGACTAAGGATCTCCTCTGCACTCATTCACGTACGTCTCGAAACCTGGTTATTCAGGGGCTAGATCTTTTCAAGAAGTCTAATCCTATCCCTGTAAGTGAAGAACATATTACAAGTTTCCATGAAACTTTCTCTATAGTTCTTCCATATTTAACCAGACAGAGATTCTCCATCAAGATTCTCAAGTAGGTCTTAATCCTTGTGTCAATCTCTATACAACATCTGATTTTGAAAGATTTGTCTACTGTCCATATTAAGGCTGCCCCAGCATACCATAAACTCAGTGGACAACCAATTTCTATGGTATTTTACCAAATACTTTCTTTTACCGTTACCTTTTGGGTTACGTCACATCTGAAGCTCTACATGTAAAGTCTTCATCATAAGTGACATCACTTACAAAGACTTTTACTGATCTTCAAAAAATTGGAGGCTCAACACCTAGTACAAATATCTTTCTCTTTCATTGGAATAAAGGGGGTCTTAAAGACCTATCCCCTTTTTTCTGCAAAGGGTATTCCTACCCTTTC
Organism: Ichthyophis bannanicus; assembly: GCA_033557465.1. NCBI lineage: Eukaryota > Metazoa > Chordata > Amphibia > Gymnophiona > Ichthyophiidae > Ichthyophis > Ichthyophis bannanicus. The sequence continues at coordinate 671,264,967 of CM066031.1, forward strand.
ATCCAAACCAGTCAGATTATCTCCACTCTTCCTAGGACCTTATTCTGCTCCAAAGACAAGAAGTTCAATTTTTTGGGCTTTACAGAAGCTTTAGCTATCTCTCAAAAATCCAACCTCTTTGAACTCCCCCAGTACTTCTTCTGGGGTTAGTCCTGGCCATGAGGACTTCTTATCTCTTCCTGTATTGCAAAATTATTTTTTCCCTCTACTTCACATTGGGGGAATTTCTTTGAGGATAATGATCTGGCTCTCAACCACAGACCCTTATTACCCTCAACAAATATTTTTGAGTGTGATCCACATTAGAAAATTAAGACTCAACTTTTTTCTAATATTTATGATTACACAAGGACTCCCCTCCGGATACCTTGTTAGTTAAGCTGTTCCACAGCATCTCTTTTTCTTTCTAGTTCAACTCCTACCCTCCATCCCTTGGATCCCTGAGGTTTTTGAGGGATAAGCATGGCCCATCTTTAGATTGCAACATGCTGGGGTCTCCTCCAGGCATCTTAGCTTGGGAGTCCCCATATGTGAAGACCACTGTTCCCTCTAAGCTGTGCGCGTGTGCATGCGCACTGTGACGTAGGAGACTCTTATGAAGCAATGGAAACTGATAGTGATCTGGTGGAGAGAACCGGTACTGCAAGGGAATGCAGGATTTTCTCTTCTGAGAGAAAAAAAAAACACAGAGCTAATCAGGAACCACAGCTCACCTCAAGGCAGGAGAGAAGCCAAGTCCCTGATTGGGCATGCCCAAGCAGGAGACGGGCAGTGCAGTACTCAGGCAGCTTGTTAAGAATGCAGAAACAGAAACAGTTAGATGAGCACCTGGTTCAGGACAGAGTCAGCGAGGAGGAGTCAGGACACAAGCACCTGGACGAGGACAGGTCAGATGACCAGGAACAGGAACCGTTGGAGAGAGAACCACTAAGCAGCTGTGATCCACGAAGGAGCAGACTGGACCTGGGAGACTCAGGGGCAGTGAAAGGCTTCTGTAACCAGAAGAATTCAAAGGCACTGAGACCCAAGGCTACAGCTCATGAGTTTAAAGGACCAAGCAGAACCTTGGAACAGGAGGCAGAGGGATAAAGAATTACCCTGGAAGAAGCCCCAGCACAAGGTATCTGGTGGGTTTGGAACGGCTAGCAAGCTTAACTGTGGGAAGCCAGAAAGAGTGAACTTTAACTGTGAAAGACAGGACAAAGGCAGAAAGTTTGGTAGTAACTGGTTAAGCCAAGAGAAGCCTGACTGTTTTCCTTTTAACACTCTGAGAGACTCTCCAAGCACAGCTGAAGCGTTTTACCCTGCACTTTCATTTGGAGATAGGTGGGGGAAGGGAAATGCTTACACGCTGAACTGTTGTCCGAGTAAAAGCACTGATAATTGCCAAGAGATAAGAACATTAAACAAGCATTTACCTGAAGGAGGATATTCTCAGCCCAGCTCAGAAAATACACAGGCTGAATTACTTCTCACTGAATTCAGGGAGTTCCTTAAGAGCAGAGCAGTTTCTCCCAATAACGTAGCAAAGCCCATAAGCAGCTGTGAGGAAGAAATGCCTTTAATTTCTCTGCCATCTACAGAGCAGGAAGTCCCGATGGACTGCTCTACTTGTATCATTCAGAAGGACATTTAAGTGATATGCTTGCCAAGCTTATGTAAAGGAATATAACAAAGTTTCCTCTCTGATTGCTATGCTAAAGAAGCTTATGTGAAGAGAATAAGTGAAAGCATATTGTGTGCAATTCAGGAACATTGCTGTTAACAGAGTTTTCTGTTACGTTAATGAAAGGAGGTCACATGACAACTGAAGGACATTTAGCCTAGCAGTGAAAAGCCTTGTTTAGTTAAGTTTCTCAACCTTGTTTTGTGCTACATTATTTCATTTACGTCTGCTGCACTTGAACTGCGAAAGCGGGAAATAAACCTCACAAAAGAAATTTTCTTTGCCTTGCCTTACTACTTGAGCACATACACAACTACAACCTTAACCCTCAAGGGCATTCAAGGCCAGCCCCTCCTGAAACCCTCAAGGTCCAGGGAGTGGGTGGGTGGCAGCACACACCTTGCCGAGCGAGCGCACATATTTTATAACAGAGCGCACAAAAATTACGGTTCTGATTCTGATAGAAAACAACACAGACGTCTTAAAATTTAAAAGTTGTTATGTATTTGTTTTTCACAAGTTCTACAATATTTTCTAGTGCAATCAATGTGGTGTACATACTGTATTCTGACGTGTAGTCAAATTTTAAGGTATATAACAACAAGTGTCGTTATGTGACGCACAAAAATTTAACCTTCCTTCAAAAGCTGCACAGCTGATATTTTATGCGCACACAGCCTACAGAAAATTAGAGGGAACATTGGTGAAGACTCATTCCTGCTTGTTCCTCGAGATAGCACAGTTACTTACCTGTAACAGGTGATCTCTGGGAACAGCAGGAATAAGTCTTCACAACCCACCCACCTCCCCTAGCAGTTGTATCTCTCTATATATCTTTTCCTTTCCCTCGCTCTCTCTCTCTCTCTCTCTCTTTGTCTCAGCTCTAAAACTCAACTGGAGAGAGGCAGTTGGGAAAGGCGGGAAGGCAGCACGCAGGTGCTGTGGGATGCTCCCAAAAGCGTTCTGATTGGACGCTGGGGAGCGTTCCTGCGCGGGCTCCGTCAGTACCGACAATACCCATATGTGAAGACTTATTCCTGCTGTTCCCAGAGATCACCTGTTACAGGTAAGTAACTGTGCTATTCTAATAGATGGCTGAACAACTTTACCCCATCCAGTCTTCTGTGGGTTATAATCTATTGAGAAGGTATTTTAATACAAAAAAGCTTAGGGGAAGCATTATTATTTTTAGTTCCTGTGGATGTATGTTATTGAAAACAAGGCAAAGTATTTTCTTTAGAGATGCCAGGTGTAAATGCAACTAGCTTGTGGATTGCCATCATTTCCCCTTTGCAGTTTACCTTGTGCAGAGAGTGTTTGCATAGTTGGTTCAATTGAGCTGAATGAGTTAAATATTCTCATCTTTGGCAGTCACCTAAGGAGATCAGTACCCACGCTTTTGTTTCCTCATGTGCTGGCCTATAACTGAGATCTGGCAATTGACTGAAACCTCATTGTATGCTGAAAGCACACAACCAAAGAACAAAGAGCGCGAGAGGACAGAAGGTCAGCGCAGTGACCTGGATTAAGACGTGTAGCTTGTTGAGCTAGTACACTAACTGTGCTGAATTTGCTTTGAATGGCACGTCATGCATTGTAGATGTCAAAGACTGCTCCCTATGCTGTGAAGAGAGAGAGAAGGATTAACTATATGTTCAGATTGTGATCTACTTCAAGATTATTTGTAGAATATGGAATATGAAATTTGACAATAAAGTGAATATGATGATAGCACTTGTTTTAAGGGAGCAATTGGAAAAATGTGTATGGCAGTCATATCTTCTATGATCCCTACTATGCTCAGTTTCACAGGATTCTTGTTCGTGGGCATATTCACACTGGTACTGGTTCTGCCTATAAAAATAGAATTCTTTCTTCTGTCTTTCTTAAGAGATTCTAGTATGAGGAGAAAAGCAGTAGAAAATATGGTTGAAATGTATTACCAAAGACTCAGCAATTATGTTACATATACTTGACCCATACTGTACATGGAGCAGGCAGTAGAACACCCTGAACCTCAACCTCTTTTCAAACATATCATTCAGGAAGTATAAAAGATTATGGTGCCAGTATTCAAAAAGCTTGTTGTTTAATGGGATTACACATATATATCTTACTTCTCACTAGTCCATACTGCCAACAGAACAGTGATAACTCTGAATTAATGGGAAATTTAGTGATTCCATCACATAGTAACATAGTAAATGATGGCAGATAAAGACCAGTATGGTCCATCTAGTCTGCCCAGTTTATTTTGCTTTTATCCTGTTGTTGTAAAGGGATCCACTGTGTCTGTCCCATGCCATTTTGAATTCCGTCACCGTGTTTGCGCCCACCACTTCCATCAGGAGGGCATTCCAAGCATCCACCACCCTTTCAGTGAAGAAGTATTTCCTGACATTTCCTTTCAGTTTACCCCCTTGCAGCTTCATGTTATGCCCTCTAGTTTTGCAGCTTCCCCGTCTTTGGAAGAGGTTTGTTCATTATTTCTTTTTAAGTATTTAAAGGTCTGAATCATATCTCCCCTATCCCTCCTCTCCTCCAAAGTGTACATATTTAGGTCTTCAAGTCTCTGCTCATAAAGCTTCTGATGCAGGCTCCAAATCATTTTAGTCACCTTTCTTTGAACAGTTTCCATTCTTTTTACATCCTTTGCAAGATACGGTCTCCAAAACTGAATACAGTATTCCAAGTGAGGCCTCACCAGTGACTTATACAGTGGCATAAGTACCTCTTCCTTTCTGCTGGTAATTCCTCTTCGTATGCATCCCAACATCCTCCTGGCTTTTGCCACCGCCTTGTCACACTGTTTTGCCACCTTAAGATCTACAGAAATAATCACACCAAGGTCTTTCTCCTGATCCGTGCACTCCAACCTCTCGCCCCCTATCGCGTACATTTCCCTTGGATTTCTGCTACCCAAGTGCATAACCCCGCATTTCTTTGCATTAAACCTTAATTGCCAAGCATTAGACAATTCTTCTAGCTTTTGTAGATCTTTCCTCATGTTCATCACTCCCTCGGGGGAGTCTACTCTGTTGCAAATTATCGTGTCATCTGCAAAAAGACAGACCTTTCCATTCAGTCTTTCAGCCATATCACTCACAAATACATTGAACAGTGCCGGGCCCAGGACCGAACTCTGGGGCATCCTGCTAATCACCTTCCTTTCATCCGAGTGAGCTCCATTTACCATCACCTTCTGTCGTCTGTCAGTCAACCAATTTCTTATCCAGTTTACCACCTTGGGACCCATCCCCAAGCTACTGAGTTTATTGATGAGCCTCCTGTGAGGGACAGTATTAAAGGCTTTGCTGAAATCCAGGTAGATGACATCCATTGCATGCCCCTGATCTAGTTCTCTGGTCACCCAATGGCAAGATCGTCCTTCGGTAAAACCATGTTGCCTCGGATCTTGCAACCTGTTGGTTTTGAGAAAGTTCACTATTCGCTCCTTCAGGAGCACCTCTATTTCTTTCCCCGCCACTGAGATAAGGCTCACGGGCGTGTAGTTTGACACTTATTCCCTGTCACCACTTTTGTGTAGAGGTACGACATCAACCATTGAGTGGAGTGGAGGAGTGGCCTAGTGGTTGGGGCAAGGTACTTCAGGCCAGAAGGTCGGGGGTTCAAATCCCAATAGAGGACAGCAACCTTGGGCCAGAAGGACTGGGGTTTCGAGTCCCACAGGTGCTCCTTGTGGTCTTGGGCAAGCCACTTAACCCTCCATAGCCCATGTTCCCTGTAAAATAGTTATCTCCAAGTTATAATGCCCTGTTCAATGTAATTTCAGTTTGTTTAATGTAAACCGCACTGATGCAGAATAGCGCGGTATATAAGAGAATGTAAATAAATAAATAAATAAACCATTCTCCAGTCTTGAGGAACTTCTCCTGTTTCCAAGGATCTGTTGAAAACATCCTTTAATGTGTAGTTGGGCCTGGAGCATACCCAGCCCCCTTAGAGGACTCGCCAGATATTCCCCCCAGGCAGGTAATAAATCTTGAAGAATACCATTGAGTCAGCTCCGGGTAAAACCAGAGCTTCCTTAAGGTACCTCCGTAACAAGACTTCAGGAGACAGCAAATGACAATAAGAAAAATTCAAACAGCGAATATTTTTAACCCTTAAACCATTCTCAAACATTTCCAGCCTACAATGAGTTATAAGACTATCCTTAATGTATGAAGCATCAATAGCCTGTAGAGATGAGCAGTGATCTTCACACTGAGCAGTTAACAGGGCCATCTGTTCTTCAACTTTACTCAGCTGTGTGACCGTTCCTTGTGAGAACACACACAGCTGAGAGATGGTATTCACCAAAGTCTGCTCAATCCTCGTCACCACCCTCCAAATATCCCCCAGTGAAACCTGCGAATCAGGGACATCCTGGATATGTAATGGAGGGGGGATGTCCAGACAACAGCCTTGAACTGTTCCAAGGAAACCATTGACGTATTCTAACAAATAGACTGAGAACTGCCCATTGTATCAGGTGTCATCATCCCAGAAGGGGGAACCGGTGGAGAGCATTCTGGAGAGCTCAAGGACACTCTCAAAACCTGTAGGGAAGCAGGTAGAGTACCTGAAGATGGTATGATTTCCACCTTGAGCTGCAAATGTTTATCCATGGGGCCACTAACAGCTCCCTCCAATGCCACCGGTTTCTTATTTTGCTTCCCCATGTCCAGCCACGCTCAGCTATTCACACACTTATAATCCTGTGGTGCTCCTAAGGGGCTCACAAGGGGCCAGAAATGCCCCTTGTGACATACCCCTTAGGACACGCCAAGACCGTGTGCCAACGGCCGTGTAGCTAACACCTTAGCAGGACTATATAGGTCCCCGATGTTGTCGGGGCAACCCAAGGATCAGCCTGCTACCGCCACCCAACAAAGAAGTAGCACAGGTACCTCCTGGTATAGCAAAGCACTCTGAAGATCTTTATGGAGGCCCCCCGATGATGTCGAGGCAGCCCGGGGATCAGCCTGCTTCCTCCTCCCAATGCGGCTGTAGCACAGGTACCTCCCCAGCTTTATGTCCATTTGAAATATAGAAACCAGGCTGATAGGGATTGCTCCTGAGTAGAAGGTTGGGGGCAACTGGAAACCATGGACCATTTTTTATCTGAATGTCCCTTTAACATTACAGTGCACAAGGTCGTCTCAGCTGCTCTCTATGTTTTTTGCTTTTTTTGTCTGATATACAGGAAGTACAGGATGCAACAGTGGGTTCCCTGACAGGACCATGGTACTCTGTTCCTAATCAGTGTTATAATTCAGTATTAAGCTGTGGAATGCTTATTATCAGGTCTTTTTTCATGCTAAGGAACTATCCTCTGATGTGGTTTCCCATGACATTTTACGTCTTTTGGGGGAAAGGGAAAGGGCTTTTTTTAGTGCATCTTGTAAGGATGCTTTATGAAGTCATGTTTTTTTGAAGCCTCTGTGATGCTTCTTTTCTTTCTGCCCCACCTTTCCCCCTTTATCCTTTGATTTTTCTCTTTGTGTGCTGCCTGATGATTTGATTTCTGAATTTGCCTTTTTGTTTTGATCTGCCTGTATGTATGTTACTCGACTATCAATAAAGCTAAATATTCAGCTCCAATAGTGTGTATTAAATATGCTGCAGTTAAAAAGCTAATAATTGGATCTTGCAATTGAGCTGGTGGTTCACCGCAAAGTGAACAACTACCTGTTCCAGGTCCTGCCTCTCGGCAGCTCTTTGATGCTGTTGATTGAGTATCCTGAGAATCAAAATCATAAGAACATAAGAAATGCCATACTGGGTCAGACCAAAGTCTATCAAGCCCAGTATTCCTTTTCCAACAGTGGCTAATCCAGGTCACAAATACTTGTCAGGTTCCCAAAAGGGTACACAGCTTCCACATTGCGTGTCCCGGGGTAAACCGTGGATTTCCCGGGTCCTCTTTAATAATGGTTTATGGACCTTTCCTCCTGGAATTTGTCCAAACATTTTTTTAAACCCAACTACACCAACAGCTTTTACTACATCCTCCAGTAATAAATTCCAGAGTTTGATTAAACATTGAGTAAGAAAATATTTTCTCTTATGAGTCTTAAGTGGATTACATTGTAGTTTGATTGCGTGTCCTCTATTTTTTCTACATTTTGATGGCGTAAACAACCAATTACGTTTACCTGCTCCACTCCATTCATTAATTTATAGACCTCTATCATATCCTTCCTTGGCCATCTTTTTTCCAAGTTGAAGAGCCCCAACCTTTTAAGCCTCAACCTTATAGGGGTATCCTTCCATCCCCTTTACCATTTTTGTTGCTCTTCTCTGTACCTTTTCTAATTCAGCTATATACTTTTTAAAATATGGCGACCAGAATTTCACACAATATTCAAGGTGCAGTCACACCATGGAACGATACAGAGGCATTATAATATCCTTTGTTTTATTCTCCATTCCTTTCCTTATGATTTCTATCATTCTATTTGCTTTCTTGGCCACTGCTGCACACTGGGTGGAGGGTGTCAACGTATTATCCACGATGATGCCTAAATCTTCTTCATGAGTGGTGGTTTCGAAGAAGGTACCTTACATCGTATAACCATAGCTTGGGTTGTTCTTTCCTAGGTGCATAACTTTGCACTTGTCCACACTAAATTTCACTTGCCATTTGGACATCCAATCTTGCAGTTTATCAATGTCCTCTTGCAATTTTTCACAGTCTTCTTTCAAGAACTTTAAATAATTTTGTGTTATCTGCAGATTTGATCACCTTGCTCGTTATTCCCATTTCCAGATCATTTCCGAGCAGCGGGCCCAGCACAGATCCTTGGAATACTCCACTATTTACTTTCCTCCATTGAGAAAATTAGCTATTTAGCCCTACTTTCTATCTTTTAACCAGTTCCTGATCCATAATACTACACTGCCTCCAATTCCATGACATTTTAATTTCGTCAAGAGTCTCTCATGAGGGACCTTGCCATATGCTTTCTGAAAATCCAGATACACTACATCGACCAACTCACCTTTGTCTACCTGTTTATTCACACCTTCAAAAAATATAGCAGATTAGTAAGTGAAGACTTTCCTTGGCTTTCTCCCATTAAACCATGACTATCTACATGTTCAGTAATTAAATTTTTTATAATAGTTTCTACTATTTTGCCCGGTACTGATGTCAGGCTCACTGGTCTGTAGTTTACTGGATCACTCCTAGAAACCTTTTTAAAAATTGGTTTTACATTGGCCATTCTCCAATCTTCTGGTACTACAGGTGATTTTAATGATAGTTTACAGAATACCAACAGTAGGTCTGCAATCTCATATTTCAGTTCTTTCAACGTCCTCGGATATATACCATCCGGTCCAGATGATTTGCTACTCTTCAGTTTATCAAATAGTTGTAATATATCTTCTCGGTTTATCAATATTTCTATCAATTCTTCCAATACATCACCTTTATATACCATTTCAGGCATGGGTATCTTCCTTAGACTTAGGCACGGGTAAAGACTGAAGTAAAGCATTTATTCATTCTCTCTGCTATGGCCTTGTCCTCCCTTAACGCCTCTTTTACCCCTCTATCATCCAATGGTCTAACTGACTCACTGTTTCTTTGCTACAAATGTACTCGAAAAAAATTTTAGTATTCGTGTTTGCTTCCATGTCAAGCTTCTTTTCAAATTCTCTCTTTGCCTGCCTCATCATTGCCTTGCATTTAACTTGCCAATGCTTATGGTTTTTTCCTGTGTTTGTTATTAGGCTCCTTTTTCCATTTCCTGAAAGATGCTTTTTTGGCACCAACAGGCTCTCTAACCTCGCCTTTAAACCATGCTGGCAATTTTTGGGCCTCCTTCCACTTCTTTTTCTAAATCATGGAATACATCTGTTCTGTGCTTTTGAGATAGTATTTTTAAACAACATCTATGCTTGATGTAAATATTTAACCTATGCAGCTGCTCCTTTTATTTTTTTACTTAACTATTTTCCTCATTTTATCATAGTCTCCCTTTTGAAAGTTAAAAGGTAATACTGTGGATTTCCTTGCTGTTCTCCTTTCATTTATTAAATCAAATGCGATTGTGCTATGACCACTATTGCCAAGTGACCCCAGAACCCTTATATCTTGCAACAGATCCTGTGTTCCACTAAAGACTAGCTCCAGAATAGCTTCCCCTCTTGTCGTTTATGAACCAGCTGCTCCAAAAAACAGTCATTTATTTCATCTAGAAACTATCTCTCTAGCATGTCCTGCTGTGTCATCGACCCCATCGATACCAGAGTAACTGAAATCACCCATTATTAATGTTATAACTTTTGTTAGCTTCCCTGATTTCTTTCATCGTCAATCTTTTAAATCTGGCCAGGCAGTTAGTAGTACACCCCCTCTACCATCGCCTTCCCTTTTTTACATGGAATTTCTATTCATAGATATTGTACAGTGTATTTTGTTTCCTGCAAAACTTTAATCCTATGTGACTCAATGCCCTCTCTAACATACAGTGCAACATCTCCACCGATTTGATTTACTCTGTCATTACGATATAGTTTGTACCCAGGTATCACAGTGTCCTCTTGGTTGTCCTCCTTCCACCTGGTCTCTGAAATGCCAGTCACATCTAACCTTTCATTTAATGCTATATATCCTAGCTCTCCCATCTTATTTTTTAGACTTCTGGTTCCATCCCAGTTAAGGTGGAGACCATCCTTTTGGAAAAGCCCCTCTCTTCCCCAGAATGTTGCCCAGCTCCTAACAAATCCAAAAACCCTCTTCTTTGTACCATCTTCTCATCCACACATTGAGATTCCGGAGCTCTGCCTGCCTTTTAGATCCTGCATGTGGAACGGGAAGCATTTCAGCAGTCCAACTGACTCCTTCATGGACTCTTTGCTTCAGATGTACTGTTCTTGAAAAGATTTTTAATATTAGTTCTTGCCTGTACAGTGGGTTACTACTTTCTAAATCCAACTTGCCAGTGTTTGTGTTCATTTCTGTTTTCTTCATTAGGGTCTGCTTTCTATTCTTTGAAAGATGCTCTTTTGGCTTTGACATCCTCCCACCTCACCATTAAACTAACTAATTTTATAACAGGCCACCCAGTTTAAGCCTTCTTTTCTTTATCAATTTCTAGCTCATGTGGCCAAAAATGTGCTTTAATTTAAGGTGTAATCATTTACACCAACCCTAGAGGTGAAGTAAATGATTGTGCCTACATTTTGCAAATACATATGTAAATTACAGTAATCATTGGGGGCTATTCAGAAGAATTAATGCAGTTAGCAGGCGTGGTAACTGTGCTAATTCTGGTGAGCAGGATATTCTGCATCACGTAGCCATTTTGTGCCACTGAATGTCCCCTCCCAACACCGCTGCATGCCCCAATTCTTACCATGTAGCATCAGGGCATTTTAGGGGAGCAGTGCTCATGTTAATCAGTCAGCGATGATATTCAGCCATAGGCTGGTTAACTTGTTGTTGTTGTTAAGTGCCGTCGAGTCGGAGTCGACTCATGGCGACCCTCTGGATAGCTATCCTAAATTGTGTTCGGTCTTCAGTCAGGCGGCTCATTGTTGACAGACTGGTACCTGTAGCTGCTGTTATTGTATCGATCCATCTCATTGCTGGCCTTCCTCTTTTGTGTTGACCTTCTATCTTGCCAAGCATAATGTCTTTCTCTAATGATCTCTCTCTTCGCATGATGTGTCCAAAGTATGAAAGTCAAAGTCTTGTCATTTGAGCTTCTAAAGAAAGCTTAGGTTTGATCTCCTCTAGTACCGACTGGTTTGTTCTTCGGGCAGTCCATGGTATACACAGTATTCGCCGCCAGCACCATAATTCAAAGGCATCAATTTTCTTCCTGTCTATCTTTTTCACTGTCCAGCTTTCACATCCATATGATGTTATTGAAAATACCATGGCTTGAACAAGTCGAATCTTTGTATGGAGAGAGACATCTCTGCTCTTGAGAATCTTATCTAGGTCTTTCATAGCCATTCTGCCAAGAGCAATGCGTCGTCTGATTTCTTGACTGCTTGTTGCTTCTTTATTGATAGTTGATCCAAGTAGGTTAAAGTTTTTCACAATTTCAATTTCTTCTCCTTCAACGATGAACCTGTTGATTATGCCAGTTGTCATGATCTTTGTCTTCTATACATTAAGGTGCAGGCCCATTTTGAGACTATGTTCTTTGACTGTGAGAAGCAAATGTTTCAGATCATCTTCACTTTCAGCCAGTAATGTGGTATCATCAGCATAGCGAAGGTTGTTGATGAGTCTTCCACCAATCTTCACACCTCTGTTGTCTTCATACAATCCTGCATATAAATTAAACAGGTAGGGGGAAAGTATGCAGCCTTGTCTTACACCTTTGCTTATTTTAAACCATTCTGTTTCTCCTTGTTCTGTTCGAACTGTTGCTTCTTGATCAATGTACAGATTGCGCAAGAGAACGATCAGGTGTTCTGGTATACCCATGCTTCTTAATGTGGCCCAGAGTTTCTCATGGTTTACACAGTCAAAAGCCTTGCTATAGTCGATAATGCACAAATAGATATCCTTTTGGTATTCTTTAGTCTTTTCAAGGATCCATCTCACATCTGCAATGATGTCTCTCGTTCCTCGCCCTTTCCTGAACCCTGCTTGCACTTCACTTAAACTGCCTAAAGTTAGGCACCAAAGGTCCGGCCAAACTTTAGCAGGTTTAGATATCCAGCTAGCAGCTAGATACTGCTGCTGCCAAGTTAGCTAGAAACTAACCGGGCAAACCGGATATTCAGTGCCGGTGGCTGGATATGACCCTGGCATTGAATATCCAGATCTAATTTCAACAGTGCTGGTTGCTGCTGTTGAATATTGACCCCAGTGTGTGTACTTGTGTGTTTTGCCTATGCTCTGCCCAAACTCTGCCCTACGCATACCCACACTGAAAGTAGATGCCGTGAAATCGACCACACTCACTCACGCAGCACACTATGACAATTCTCCCACTGCATGCTAATGACAACTCACCCTTCATTGATTGTTTGCTGTGCCAACCGCTTTGATTTCATGATAAGGCGGTATACCAAGTCCGTTTAAATAAATAAAATAAATAAATTTGTGTGCACTTTTATGCTAGGCATGAAAAAGGCCATTTGCATGCATAAATGACTAAAATACCCTTTTTAGGTGCCTACTTTCATGTGTAAAAGTAGAACCTCTCTATAAAATTACATCCCAGGAGAGTAATTTTACAATGGCGCACTTGAGTTATGCGCTGATCCTATAAAGTAACGCACATGCTTGTTTTACTTTATAGAATAGGGTGCAAATGGCCCTCGATGCACCTACACTAGGCATGAGAACTTACTTATACCTTCCCCTAGCTTTTGGAAGGCATGTACGTAGCTTACAGTATTCTATAACCTACGTACGTTTTTCCCATGCTTCACCTCTGCTCTGCCCCTGTGCCTTCCCACCTTGTAGGTACGTGTGATAGCACATATGCGTGTACTTACAGTTTAGTGACAAACTGGTGTACATGCATATGTGCCCATCAAATGCATAAGTCACTAGAATACTGTGACTTGCATGCATAGACAGCATTTACCATGGGTGCCATCATTATGAAATTTCCTTTTAGGTGTCTATCTGTGACTCCAGAAAATCATAGTAGAAGGAAAAACCCCCACATCCTCTCAATTTTTATAGGATAAGAAATGGAACATTTGCCTTGGAGCCTATCATTATACAATTTTCCTTGTTCAACTCATTTTAAAAGTTGATATTTGAAGTGCATATGTTTTGCAATTAATTCTTAATTTTACTTCAGATGAATTTGTAGTGTATTTCCTTCCAGCTCCTGATTGCTTTTGAAGTGGGGGCACCCATGATGCTAGTCTTCCCAAGTGCATTTGAAAGTCAACTAGAAGTTAATCTCAAACTCTGAAAATTAAATTTGTCTAGCACCTGGAAACAGCACAAGCACTGGCAAGTCAAATGTAAGGCATTGATAAGGCAGGCAAAGGGAGAATTTGAGAAGAAGCTTGCTGTGGAAGCAAAAACGCGAAATAAAGACTTTTTCAAGTACATTCGTAGCAAAAAACCTGTGAGAGAGTCAGTTGGTCCATTAGATGATAGAGGGGTTAAAGGGGCACTAAGAGGCGACAAGGCGATAGCAGAGAGACTAAATGAATTCTTTGCTTCGGTCTTTACCGAGGAAGATGTAGGGATGTTACCCATGACTGAAGTGGTATTTAAAGTTGCGGAAGAATTGAAGGAAATATCGATACATCGGGAAGATGTATTACAACTATTAGATAAACTGAAGAGTAGCAAATCACCTTGGCCGGATGGTATCCATCCAAGGGTGTTGAAAGAACTGAAATATGAGATTGCAGACCTGCTATTGGTAATCTGTGAACTACCATTGAAATCATCTCTAATACCTGAAGATTGGAGGATGGCAAACGTAACACCAATTTTTAAAAAGGGTTCAAGGGGTGATCCGAGAAGCTACAGATCGGTGAGCCTGACGTCAGTACCAGGAAAAATGGTAGAAACCAACATAAAGAACAAAATTACTCATCATGTAGATAGTCATGGCTTAATGGGAGACAGCCAACATGGCTTTAGACAAGGAAGATCTTGTCTTACTAATCTGTTATGTTTTTTTGAAGGTGTGAATAAACAGGTGGACAATGGTGAGTCAGTTGATACAGTGTATTTAGACTTTCAGAAAGCCTTTGACAAGGTCCCTCATCAGAGACTATTGATAAAACTAAAGAGTCATGGGATAGGAGGCAGAGTACTACTGTGGATCAGGAACTGGTTAAAAGATAGAAAGCAGAGGGTAGGGCTAAATGGCCAATTTTCCCAATGGAGAAAGGTGAATAGTGGTGTACCCCAGGGATCTTTGCTGGGTCTGCTGCTTTTTGACATATTCATAAATGACCTGGAAAGTGGAATAACGAGTGAGGTTATCAAATTTGCAGATGACGCAAAACTATTTAAAGTTGTTAAAACCCAAGAGGATTGTGGAAAATTGCAAGAGGATCTTGATAAATTGGAAGACTGGGCATCAAAATGGCAGATGAAATTTAATGTGGACAAGTGCAAAGTTATGCACCTAGGGAAGAACAACCCAAACTATGGTTACATGATGCAAGGTTCTGCATTAGGAACCACCACCCAGGAAAAAGATTTAGGCGTCATTGTGGATAACATGTTAAAACCCTCGGCCCAGTGTGCAGCGGCGGCCAAGAGAGCAAATAGAATGTTAGATATCATAAGGAAAGGAATGGAAAATAAAACAAAAGATATTATAATGCCTCTATATTGTTCCATGATGAGACCGCATCTTGAATATTGTGTGCAATTCTGGTCGCCATATCTTAAAAAGGATATAGCATTTTTTATTTATTTATTTTACATTTCTTATATACTGCACTATTTGACATCAGCACGGTTTACATCGAACACAAAAATTCAGCACAAAAACAAGTGTCTGAGTTACAGTAAACAGGGTCAATAAACTTGGATAACAAGGTAATTATGAATCACAGGAAGGTAAACTTGGATTGCAAAGTAAACTATTTACATCTTTAAATTATAGGACAAATGAAACGTAATTAATGGTAAGTGGATCCTTATAATTAATGATCAGTGGACCTTACTATGTGGGGAATTCTAGCTCACTAGGTGATTCGGAGTTCCTGTAACTAACGGAGAGGGGACGTGCCTCTGCACTTACCGGGAAGTATTTAAGGAATAAGTAATGTTTGAGGGCCTTTCTAAAATGAAGTAGGCTGGTGCTTGCTCTAATATCTAGTGGCAATGTATTCCAAAGTTTTGGGGCACGGAGACTGAAAGCCCTGTTTGCTGTTGATGAGGTGCTTCTTGTAAGTTCACAAGGAACCCTTAGCATATTTAATGCAGTTGATCTTCTTGATCTATTCGGGGTTATGGGTTTGATGAGATCAGTTAGAGAAGTGGAGGAGAGACTATTTACCACTTTGAAGGTAAGTAGTAATGTCTTAAAGATAATCCTGGCCTGTATAGGAAGCCAGTGTAACTGCTTCAGAAGGGGCGACACATGCTCACTCCTAGATGCACCATAGAGAACCCTCGCAGCGCTATTCATTGCAAGCTGTATGGGGTTCAAGATTGATTGAGGGAGGCCTAGCAAAATGACATTAGCATAGTCAAAGTGAGGCATGATCAGAGCCTGGTAGATGGTACGGAAATCCTCAGGTTCAAGAAGGGGGCGAAGATGTCTTAGTGACCGGATTTTGTAATATATGGCTCTTACAGTGTTGGCTATATGTGCCTTCATGTTCAGGTTCTGATCGAGTGTAACACCCAGATAACGTATTTTGGGTTTTGATTGTAGCTCAGCATCTTTCACCTTCAGGAATTGTGGAGGGGTAAAGTTTGGGTTCTTTGACATGAAGGGCACCTCTGTCTTCTTATGTTGTATCCTTAGGTTTTGTGACAGGAGCCATTCCGATATGGCATCAAAGCAGTTGCTCAGAGGGGATAGGTCCAATTTGTCTATGTTGAAAGGCATATAGAGCAGAACATCATCCGCATATACCATGCAACTTACATTGAAAGACCGGATGATCTTACAAATAGGTTGCATATAAATATTGAACAACAAAGCAGAGAGGGAGGAACCTTGTGGGACCCCCTGCCCTTGGTGAAATGGATCAGACATCGCTCCACCAGCACGAATGTGTTGCCATCTTTCAGATAAGTATGATCTGCACCATTTTAGGGCAGTTCCGCCAACTCCTTTCTCTTTTAGCTGTATTAGGAGGAGGTCATGGTTCACAGAGTCAAAAGCTGCGGCTATGTCCAGGAACACGAGTGCAAAACCCTGCCGGATGTTGTTGATACCAGAAATTATGTTATTGAGGAGCGATGTAAGGAGTGTTTCTACACCGTGTGACTCTCTGAAGCCATGTTGGCAAGGATCCAGGGGAGCAGCGGCATCGATATGGTCTTGCAGTTGACATTGAACCTCCTTTTCTATTAACTTTGCGAGAAAAGGAATACTTGAGATGGGTCTGTAGGAGTCTACCTTTTGAGGATCTAACTTACAATTTTTCAGGAGTGGTCTGATGGAAGTTTGCTTGAGGGCAGAGGGGAATGTACCAGAGTTGAAAGACAGGTTTATTATTTTAGTTATTATTGGGCTGAATTCAGAACGCAATTCCTTTATCCAGAAAGCTGGGCAAGGGTCCGTCTGAGCAGTTGTGGAATTAAGAGACATGATCAGATCTTCAATTCGCTTCTTGGAGGGCGTAGAGAAAATGGTTAGAGCTGTTGGGCAATCTTGAGCTGTGGGGGCAAATTCTAATGGAGGTTTATTTGTTTGTGTAAGCTTGGATTGTAGGTAGACTGCAAAGTCCTGAGGATGGATCTCACATTGTTTTTCAGGGGCTGGTTCTTTAGATAAGGTTTTTACTAGGTTAAACAAATCATGAGGTTTGTTTAGGGCACGCTTCAAAGTGTCCGTGTGGTACCGCTTCATTTTCTCTGAGATGGCCTTGCGGTGGATGGATAGTTGATTGAGGTAGGCTGCCTGGTCTACCGTGGAGCAAGACCGACGCCAGCGCTTCTCGAGGCTACGTAGTTGGGATAGTGATAGTCTCAGTTTGTCTGTGTACCATGGTGCAGAAGCTCTTTTTCTAGGCGGTCTGTTAAGTGGAGGTCATAATGCAATCGCATTAAGACTGCTGTTCCAGCAGGTGATTAGATCTTCTATTTTTAAGGAGGTCTCATTGCGAAGTGAGCATGTTCCAGCAAGGATGCGATCTCTGTTGAAAGGAAAAAAGCTCCTGGCCAGAGATTTAGGGCTGTTATATGGAGCACTGTTGGACTGTGAATGACTTTTGTGAGTAGGAATCTGGAAAATAATGAGTTTATGATCTGACCACAGTACAGCAGTTATAGATATCCCAGTATTGTATGGTTGGACGTATACAGACTGTGGAGCAAAGATAAGGTCAAGGGTGTTTCCCTTCACATGGGTAGGTTCATGAACTAATTGTTGGTATCCAAGGTATTCAAGCGCTTCGAGGAAGGCGGATGAATGGCAATCTTGGAGAGCTGGCAGGTTAAAATCACCAGCAATCCAAGTTGGGGTATTAAGATTCTGGACGTTGGATGCCAGATCAATAATGGTTGGAAGGACGTCTGGGGAGGCTGAAAGTGCTCTGTATAGAAGGTTTATAGCGCATAGCTTGTTGGAGATAGAGACTAACTCTAGGTGGTCGGAGCTAGGAGCGTCTATCAGCTGGAACTGAAGGTCTGATCTGGAGAGTATGAGCACGCCCCCTCCTCGCTTGTTATGTCTGTGACTGGTAAACACTGAGAAATTTGGTGGAAGGAGCTGATTAAGTAGTACATTGTCTTCTGCGGAAAGCCATGTTTCAGTAACCATGAGAATATCAAGGTTATGGAGGGAAATTGTGTCTGCAATCACCGGCCATTTCTTACGAATTGAGCGGGCGTTGATGAGGGCACATTTTAAACTATGTGAGTAGAGGCTTTCCTCCTGTTTGGCTCTCATCGAATGTTGGAGTGGAATGTATATTAGATGCTTGTGATGTGGATGAGAGTTCCAATTATAACTGAACTTGGGTATACCTGTCCATCTTTTTCCTTGGCTATATAAAATAGGTATCCGGTAGACCTCAAGGGATAGAGCTCGGGAGAATGAGAGGCAGAAGGAGAAGAGTAGGTAGCAGCCAGTTAAGGTGATAGGGGAACCCATCTTACTCAACAGAGAGATATTAATAGTGAGAGGGGGAGATTTACGAGAATTCTGTAGGGCTGCTTCTCATTGGCATCGAAAACAAGCAAATCCAATTATGCTAGCTATAAATTGGTTATGGAATGCAGATCTATTATCCCAAGTAACACAGTTTAGACAGGCAAGTTGTAAATTAGTAGACTAGACTGACCCAGCTGGTTTACAAGGCTACCTGCAGGAATGCAAAATGAAGTATCTATTCAGAGTGGAAAAAAGCAAATCCTATTGATCTACGTATAGATTGGTTATGGCGTGCAGATCTATTATCCCAAGTAACACAGTTTAGACAGACAAGTTGTAAATTAGCAGACTAGACTGATCGAGATTGTTTACAAGGTTACTTGCAGGAATGCAAAGTGAAGTATCTATTAGAACAGCATTATTAGAAAAGGTTCAGAGAAGAGCCACCAAAATGGTAAATGGTAATCAAACTCTGGAATTTGTTACCGGAGGATGTAGTAAAGGCTGTTAGTGTAGCTGGGTTTAAAAAAGGTTTAGACAAGTTCCTGGAGGAAAGGTCCATAAACCATTATTAAGAAGGGACCCAGGATATCAATGCTTGACCCAGTACAAGCATTGTAGAACCTCTGTCTTTTGGGGAAACCTCTAGGTACTGTCGCACCCACCACCGCCCAGGCGGTCACCTAGGGGCGGGGGCGTGCCCTTGTGTTGTCCCTTTCAAGCAGGGGGTCCAGAGCCGAGGCTTCTGGAGGTTGTAGGTGTGTCAAATAATAGTGAATGCCGAGGGTTTTAAAGGCAAGAACAGGAATTTTTATTTACTTCCTTTCCAATAGAAACTTCTTTGAAGTTCAGCGCATGACAACAAAAGTAGGATGCTTCTCCAACACAAAACCTCTTCACAAAAAGGATTCTTACAGTGACATAACGTTACAATGGCTTCACTCAGGTTGTTACACAGATAGGTGCTTCTTCTAGACTTCCTTCAGTCAAGAATATGGCGTTTACTGTTCTTTCCAACTACAAGAACGGGAATCTGCTTTTCCCACAGTGTCCAACATTCTAAGCAAATCTTAAAAATGTTTCTGTCTGTTTTACTCTCAGACAGCAGCTTCTTCTCAAAGCCTCAGATATTCAAATTAACCCTTTAAAACGTTTGCTCTTAGCTTTAGGCATTGGCAACTTTCTCTCTCAACTTTTCAGCTTTCAAGATATAACTCATTCAGGTAATTAGCTTCTGGGTTTTTCTTTTCTCCTTTTTAAAAACCCAACACTTCTCTACGCTGTCTTCTTACAAAGGGAACAATCCATTAAAGACTCTACGGACTTCCATGGGATCCGGGCATCTTCTTATTTGGGGTTGCTGTGCCCAGGGCCCGCAACCCCCAGCTGGCTTTGGTTCGCCACGGTCTGAATGCGGCTCGGCTGTCTATAGCTTTGGCTTGGAAGCAGGCCCTCCCGCCGTCCTTGTCTGTCTGGTTGGAATGGATGTGGGATACGTACACAATGGAGCGAGGGGTGGCAGTCGGTAGGATGCGTTTGACGCATTTTGAGCAGGTGTGGGAACCCTTTGTCCTTCGTTATGGATCCTGATTGCTTGAGGACGTGGTATGCCCCCCCAAAAAATGTGCGGATCGCCTGCTCTGTCGCGGGATGACCTTCTGTTATACCGCCCTTTTGCTTCATATGCGTAGATTGGACTGCCTTGCTTTCTTTATTACTGGCTGGTATAGAGGTTCGTGGGTGGGGGGGTGGGGTGGGGGTGACAGGATAGGGAGGTTTGGGGGCGAGAGGGGGAGCTGGAGGGTGGAGGGATAGACATTTTACTTTAAGGGTGCTTTTTGTGGTTCGCTGCTGAGTGAGAGGGGGCTGGGGAATAGGGGACGGGGTAGAGTAAAACAATCATAACACCAAAACAAATGAAGGCGTTTCATTGGCTCGCCTTGTGTTCCTTGTTAGTACCTTTGGCTTTGTTATCCTCTGATATTGTAATATGTTTATGGTTTATGTTCTTTTGTATTGCGTGGCTGCCTTTCAATAAAAAAAAAAAAGACTCTACGGCAGGGGTTCTCAACCCTGTCCTCGGGACCCACCTAGCCAGTCGGGTTTTCAGGATAACCACAATGAATATGTATGAGAGAGATTTGCATACACTACCTCCATTATATGCAAATCTCTCCCATGCATATTCATTGTGGTTATCCTGAAAACCCGACTGGCTAGGTGGGTCCCGAGGACTGGGTTGAGAACCCCTGCTCTACGGACTCTTGCTCAGAATCACAAACTTCTGTCTGCATATCTTCATAACCAGGGTTTGTTATTTCTGGGGTTGAATCAGCTTGTATAAACGTAGGCTTAATTTCTTCTAACAGCTCTAAACGTTTTTCCCATTGAGACCTCTCTTTACACTCATGGCTTTTAGTAGGGCTGTAGAGATCCTTATCTTTCATTAGACGGCTCAGGGCCTCTAACTGGCTCACATTATTCTTAGTAACAGGTCTATTCACACACCTTTTCACAGCTGATGATTTTCCTGCAGCCTCTTGCACTGCTGCTCTCGTACCTTGCTTAAGGTCAGCAACTTTCTCAGGCCAAACCGTCCTATCTCCAGACCTAGCTGCAATTCCTCTGCAGCCCAGGCTTCTTTCTGGACTGTGGCTTTCTGTGTGTTGGCTGCTTTGGGACTCCCCAGTGAGGCTGTCCCTGGAAAACCTTTCTCCTTCAGCTCTCCTGAAGCTTCTTTTTCCTTCCGTTCCCTCAGAAGTTCTTTCTCCTTCCTTTTCCCTGGTGGACTCCCCTCCTCCTGTTCCCTGGAGTTTAAATGAGTGTGGCTGCACTACCGGTTCCAACTCCTCCCCCAGCTGTCTCCCATTACCTCCCCAGCTTGCCTCAGAGCTTGGGCGTGGCCTACACTCAGCAGCTCTGTGTGTGTGTTTTTTTTTCCTTGGCTGCAATTTGAAACCTACTGCTCTCTGGGCTATCCCTCTGGTTGAAGGTAAATGTTTGTTTTTCCCCTAGTTCCATGGGTTCAGATGCACTTTCTTCATCACAGTACGTATGACCTAGATTGGTCACTGTTGGAAACAGGATACTGGGCTTGATGGACCTTGGGCTGACCCAGTATGGCATATCTTATGTTCTTATGTTCACTGCACATACAGGGCAGAAAGTCTAGAGCACTGAAGGCAAAGATCTGAACCATATATTACTCCTTATTATTCAAGCTAGCCCATCCTTGATCTTCCTTGGTCATTCTGTAGTATCTGTTGTACTTTCTAACTCCATCCTAGCCAAGCCTTTCCTTCATGTGCCAGATGAGTCTAATCAACCTTTGCTCTAGTCTAAATGATGACGCTATGTCCCTAAAATTAGGCGTGCCCTCTACTTTGGCCTTTCTTATTTTGAGATACATGCATTTGTTTGTATTTTTCAATGTTAAAGGCTAATTTTGGGTATAGCATATTATCTCTGCTCCTGATGTAGATTTTTCAAATAGAAAAGTCTTTCCAAGATAGTTTTGTTTCCAGCTTTAATGACTGGTCGCATGCTGAATGATTGCTACCAGATAATTTGTGTCCTCAGAATATTATAATTGCTGTAAACAACTGCTTATAGCACAGCTGTCCTTTTCTACAAGGTTCAAAGTTAAATGTCGATGATTTATAAAATAAATTAGCTGGTTCAGCAGCAAAACAATGTGTTTTAATCCAGAACATATCCCGAAATAAGGGCTGGTCACTGATAATTGAATGCAAAGTTCCTTTGAAGAAATGACTCTTGTCTTAATGAGTGAAATTATCTCCTGTTACTGCTCTTATTGTATAAAATATTTTCTGTTGCCTGGAAAAAGTTTAAAGTTACAAGTGAAATGATGAGTAATGTAATACTGTCTGTGCCAACATTTCACAATAGGTAGCTGTTTTGTTTAAAGTGCATGTAGCTCATGGTTTGCATTTTACTGGAAAAAATAATTACTTTGAGTATTGCTCGCAGCTATTTTTCTCCTCCTGAATCTTGTTGGCACAAATAATTTTCAAGAAAGTTTTGCTGAACAGACTTTGTGTAACACTGTGGCATAATAAAGGTTTTTATTAAAAATTTTTGCTGATTGCATGATAGTCCTTGCATTAAGCCGAAAAGCACACAAGCTACTTTACAACTTACCTGAATGCTTTATTGATATATTTTTAATGGGGAGACTCAGCAGCGTACTGTAAATCTCTTTACGCACGAATATTTAAGCACTTGATAATTTGTGTTTTTCATGCAACAGGGACTTTGTTTTAGGTCATTTCCACAGATAAACTTTTGGTCGGTTCTCCAAACATTCAAAGATTCATTGAGGATTATGGTTTTACCACATGCAACCCTGGGGCCAAAGTATGAGTAACAAGTGATATTTTGTTCCATTTCATGAACAAACCACTGTTTTGTGGCTTAACATGGAACATATCTAACTATTGCAGATCCCTATCCAGCATTGTGTCTTTAGCTTTCCAGTTTTTGTCATTACTCAAAGCTCATTAGAGGTAAACATTATGGCTTTAGGGAACTGGGCCTAAAAATCTTTCTTTCCAAAATATAGTTTAATAGATTAGTGAAACCCATTTTGTTGTGCCCGTGCCAAAACAAATACGATCTGTAAATTAATGCTATGGCCTGAGAAGAGCGATGTTAGGGCTTGATTTACTAAGGCTTTTTTCACATTTTGTGTCTTTGGGAAACAGGCTTAGTAAATCATACCTTTGGTGAGCTCTTTTCATGGAGGTATCAAAACCAGAATGTCAAAAGAAAATCCATTTTCAAATAAATATTGCATAAGCTTGTCTAAAGAGGCTTCTACTATGCAAATTATGTTGTAAATGGTTTTATTTACAGTGGAGTGCAGGGCGGGCTGCCCTAACTATTGGGCAAGATTAGACAGTCACCTAGGGTGTCAATTCCTTG
This sequence comes from Ichthyophis bannanicus, assembly GCA_033557465.1. NCBI lineage: Eukaryota > Metazoa > Chordata > Amphibia > Gymnophiona > Ichthyophiidae > Ichthyophis > Ichthyophis bannanicus. The sequence continues at coordinate 671,288,319 of CM066031.1, forward strand.
GGGGAGAGGGGGGGGGGGGAAGGGACACAGCAAAAAGCAGCTGCAGTCAAAGCCAAACATTAGGTTTGACAATCATAGAAACGCAAAGAACCATCAGCATGTGCTTTTAACTATAGGAAGGCTAGACAATTTTCAAATAGCCCATTTACTTGTGTAGATGACATTTGTAAATTAATATTGTGGAGGGTAATGTAAAAGGGGGCACCCAGCTTAAGAGGGCAATAGGTACCTACTAAGATACTATTTACACTGCTTGAGATAAATGTAGATACCTGCCTCTAGAATATTCACTTAACACGTGTAACATAGTAACATAGTAAATGACGGCAGATAAAGACCAGTATGGTCCATCTAGTCTGCCCAACAAGGTGGCAAGAGTAGATGCATCTGCCGCTCCGTGCAGGTCACCCCTCCTCATGTCTTTGTTAAGGGGTGAACCCACCGCTCCGTGAAGGGCAACCTGTTAGTTGAGAAATTAGATAGTTAAGTTTATTTTGATTTTATCCTGTTGTTATAAAGGGATCCACTGTGTCTTTCCAATGCCATTTTGAATTCTGTCACTGTATTTGTCCCCACCATTTCCATCGGGAGGGCATTCCAAGCATCCACCACCCTTTCAGTGAAAACATATTTCCTGACATTGCTTTTTCAATTTACCCCTTTGCAGCTTCATGTTATGCCCTTTAGTTTTACAGCTTCCTCGTCTTTGGAAGAGGTTTGTTTGGTCATTAATACTCTAAGTATTTAAAGGTCTGAATCATATCCCCCCTATCACTCCTCTCCTCCAGAATGCACATATTTAGGTCTTCAAGTCTCTTCTCATAAGGCTTCTGATGCAGGCTCCAAATCATTTTGGTTGCCTTCCTCTGAACAGTTTCTAGTCTTTTTACATCCTTTGCGAAATATGGTCTCCAAACCTAAACACAGTATTCCAAGTGAGGCCACACCAGTGTTTTATACAGTGGCATTAGTACCTCTTCCTTTCTGCTGGTAATTCCTCTTTGTATGCAACACAACATCCTCCTGGCTTTTGCCACTGCCTTGTCGCACTGTATTGCCACCTTGAGATCCTCATTAATTATCACACAAAGGTCCTTCTCCTGGTCCATGCACACCAACCTCTCACTAGATTAACATATTATAAAATCTATGTTCCTGTTTGCAAACTCCGCACCAAACAAAGTTGTGTCAGTGTGCATACTTTTATGCTGGGTGGAAATTGATAATGGGTCATTAACACATGTATGTGGCCACATATGCACAAACATAGCTATATAAAATTACCTGCTATTATGGGTGTGTGTGTATATATATCTATATATCTATCTATGTTCCCTGTAAGTATTAGCATATGTGTCTCATATCCCCTCGTGTTAAATGTATCCCCCAATTGACCGCTTTGACCCGGTGAAAAGCGGGATATAAATACAGCTAAATAAATATAGATAGATAGATGTGTGTGTGTGTATTTCCTCTGTTCCTCTCTTCCAGCATCATATAATGACTCCTTGTCCTTAAGCTTATTTATGGAAAATGCTAAATATTTGAATATTGCAGTTGCATCTTCCTTTTCCCCATTTTCTTGTAGAGTATATTAAATGAATCCACCGAGTCCACTAAACTTTATGTAAAGCAGACTGCTTCTATCTGTGCCCTTCTCTTCTACTGCTAACTCCAGACTTCGCTCCTTTCACCTTGCTGCGCTTTACGCCTGGAACAAACTACCTGTGTCTACGCCAGGCACCTTCTCTAACCCTCTTCAAATCCAGGCTGAAAATCCACCTCTTCGATGCTGCTTTTGGATCTTGACTCACCTGATCTCCTTTTTCTTTCCTCTTGCTTTATCCCTACCTACACCTTCTGTGTTTGTCTTGACTAGATTGTAAGCTCTGATGAGCAGGGACTGTCTCTTACATGTCTGTGCAGCGCTGCGTACGACTTGTAGCGCTATACAAATGCTCAGTAGAAGTAGTAGGGATGCAGGTCCTAATCTATTCTGGCAGCTTTCTTATGGATTACTTCCATTTTATCTGTGCCCTTTGAAAGAGGGTATATTAATGATATGAAAGAAAACAGAATAAGTGAAATCTAAAAAGACTGTACAGAAATGGGAAGAGAAGATCTCCAAACCACCCTTCTCCCCCTGTTTCCTCAGGGAAGCCGCACTCTTTTAAAGCATCAGCTTCAAAAAGCAAAATGACTGTACTGATTTTCTATTATTCAGCCTCAAAGAAGTTTGATTCTAATTCCATATCCCATAGCCTGATAATCTTTTATTATTTGGATAACAAAACTGACACTACCCTTTAAATATTTAATCTTAAAATTAGTTCTCGTTCCTTGTCATGTCTATTCATCTGCAGTATTATTCAGTAAGTTCTCAAATATATCTATGTTTGCCCATACAGGATTGCTGTATATGGTGCTCAGATGGAGGCCCTAGGTATCTGAATTTAGGAGCCTATTTTTATTAGGTGCCTACGTTTATGAGCTTATAATGTAGGCTGGGGAGAGGTGCCAGTTGACAGAGAATAAAGTTAGGAGCTTGGCACTGATATCCAACTTGGATACCTAACTTAAGTGCCTAAACTTAGGAAAATCAATAGCTGGTATAATATTAGTACCTCCATTTTAGGCATCTAAAGTTAAAATGAAGTACCTATTTTCAGCCCCAAAACGTAGGAGCCCATAAATGACTGAAAATAGCCACCTAAAGGTACTTAGTCATTTTTAACGATTGGCCTTTAGGTATTCATTCACAGGACAGATTTATTTGATCTTGATCACAGTCCCTGATGATAACAACTGAGAAAATTGAGGATCTTGCAGATATTTCCCGAGTCCTTTTTTATCATCATCACAAATCTAATGAACCCTATCCCTGGGTAAAATCTCACATTGTAGATTATTCTAGATCAATTTCTTGTTTTTCTTTGCCTCAAATTAAACTTAGTTCAATATGTAAGTGGAGTAGAGGAGTAGCCTAATGGTTAGAGCACTGGCTTGGGAACCAAGAGATCACTCCTTGTGGTCTTAGGCAAGTCACTTAACCCTCCATTCCCTCAGAAAATTCTGTTATCTATGTCCCTGTTTAATGTACATTACCAAGTTTAAGTTACAATGTAAACCACTTTGATTGAAATGATAAAGCAGTATAAAAGACCTGTTAAATAAATAAATATAATAGGCCAGATTTTCATCAGAATGGTGGAATATGTATACTGTGCAAAATTCAATCCATTATCTATAAAGTGCAAAAGAATTCAAACTTATTTTCACTGACATTGATTGTATCACTGCTCATGGCAGCAGATAGGGAAGTTCCCTTCAACATAATGTAATGTTTGCACTTAAATAGTATGTCTGAATGCAGGCATGTAAAGGCACGTGTTTGGGTTAGATCGAGTGCACTTGTGAAAGTGACTGAGAGAAAGATATATGAATGAGGGGAGCAGAGAGGGTATGTGTAGTCAGTGTGTGCTGAAATTTGTGCAGTAGATAGATATAGCAAAATTGTATTTCAACAGAAAACCACTGGCATGTCAGTAGCCATGTCTCTTGCAAAGTGGCAACAAATGGTTTCACAGGTGACTTTTGTGCTTCTTTTTCTGATTGTATTCCATGGAATGGATTAAGTAAATGGAAATAGTGTGGCATAAGCCAGATCAGACAATTTTCGCATAGAAGGTAATCAAAATAGAGAATGCATTTTACATCTCATAGGATATAGAATGGGAGCTAAGCAGTAAAGAGATGCCATCCAGACTTTACTTCTGAGCAAGAGCAATACATTTAAGTTAGAAGCCCCAGAAGAAGCAAATAAAATTGTATATCTTGGTGGATCAAAAAACCTTTGGGACAGGAGCAGAGCAGGGAGTAACCTGACAGCTGAAAGAAAAGGTAGGCTCTGCCTTCTGCTTGCTCTGAATATCTTTATTCAGGCCCTTAGAAATGGCACCTTTTGGAGAATTTGAAACTACTCCAAATAGTAGCTGAATATCCCCTTTTAAAAAAAAACAAACATGTGGGAAAACCTGATACGCCATCGCTCTTTGCCTCCAGGAAGTCACCAAGGGTGACTTGACCCACTTGTTAATAATTTCCTTGCAGGTTCTATGGACATGATGTACTATAGTTAAAAATAAAAATTCTCAAATTCCCATGTGTTTTGAGGTTTGATTCTTTTTTTTAATGACTGCATGCAGCATATAAAACAGAAACAGAGCTATTTTGTACTGAAAATCTGAAAACAATCAACTAGAGCCTGTTCAAAGTAACAACAGATTAGCTTAAAATTTATTACTGAATTCAGTGTTCTTTGTTTTGCCAGATACGTACCCATTGTAGTGTACTCCATAATGGTTAGCTGTAATATTATCAAGGGTAAAACTGTAGTATACTTTCTCCTCGTTGGCTTTTAGGTTGTCTCATTTCAAGGAACACTTGGCTAATGCTGTTTCTTTTTTTTGTCAAAAATATAGAAGGATCATTAGCAGAATAAATTTCTCCCGTTACAGAAACAGACACATGATTGCTAAAAAAGACCACAGGGCCTATCTAGTCTGCCCTTCCATATCAACAACTACAACAGTTCCCTTTTTTCCTTTAGAGATCCTCTGTGTTTGTCCCATGCTTTTTTGAATTCAGATACAGTCCTCGTCTCTACCACCTCCACTGGGAGACTATTCTACACATCTACCACTCTTTCTATAAAGAAATATTTCCACATATTACCCCTGAGTCTATCCCCTTTCACCCTCATCCCATGTCCCCTCATAGCAGAACTTGTTTTCAATTGAAAGAGTTTCTCCTGTGCATTTATGCACAGAGGTATTTAAACATCTCAATCATATCACCTCTGTCCCGCTTTTCCTCTACATATTAAGATCCTTAAGTCTGTCCTCATATGCTTTATAACGGAGATCACAAGCCATTTTTGTAGCCACCCTCTGCACCAACTCCAACCTGTTTATATCCTTTTGAAGGTGCAGTCTCCAGAATTGCACACAATACTCCAAATGAGGTCGCATCAAAGACCTATACAGAGGCACTATCACCTCCTTTCTTCTGCTAGCCATTCCTCTCCCTATGCACCCAAGCATCCTTCCAGCTTTCGCCATCGGCTTTTCTACCTGTTTAGCCACTTTAATATTATCAGACACAATCATGCCCAGGTCCCGCTCTTCTTTTGTGGACAGAAGTACTTCAACCCTTATACTGTATCGCTCCTTTGATTGCTGCAGCCCAAATGCATGACCTTGCATTTTTTAAAATTAAATCTCAGCTGTCAAATTCTAAACCATTCTTCAAGCTTAGCTAGATCCCTTCTCATGTTACCTACATCTTCCTGGGTGTCTGCTCTATTGCAGAGTTTGGTATCTTCCGCAAAGAGGCAAACCTTACCCGACAGCCCTTCTACAATATCATTAACAAAGATGTTAAAAAGAATCAGACCAAGGACAGATCCCTGTGGCACATCACTGGTAACAACCTCCTCCTAAGAGTGAGCTCCATTTACCTGTACCCTTTGTCAACTCCCACTTAATCAATTTCTAACCCAAGCAGTAACTTTACAGTCCATCCCTAGGGTGATCAGTTTGTTTATAAGTCACCTGTGCAGAATGGTGTCAATGGCTTTACTGAAATCTAAATTCACCACATCTAGGGTTCTCCCTGTGTTCCAACTCCCTGGTCATCCAGTCAAAGAAATCCTCTGGTGAATCCATGCTGCCTTGGATACGATAATTGGACTCCAGAAAACTCACCATTTTCTCTTTCAGCAGTGCTTCCAATAATTTACTCACCACTGAGGTTAAACTAACCAGCCTGTAGTTTTCAACCACATCCTTACTTCCACTTTTGTGTAAAGGGACGACATGTGCCTCTCTCCAGTTCTCTGGCACCACTCCCGACACCAAAGAGGCATTGAAAAGGTCAGTGGAGCTGCTAGAATGTCCCCAAGTTCCCTCACCATTCTCTGATGTATCCCATCCGGTAACATAGCTTTGTCTACTTTTAGTTTAGCTAGTTCCTCACGAACACAGTCTTCTGAAAATCGTTCAAGATGTCCCTCGCTTCTGTTCCTGTTTGTGGGTGTTTTCTGAGGTCCTGCTCCTGGCCCTTCGTCTGTGAACACAGAACAGAAATATTTGTTAGGCAATTCCGCTTTATCCTCATCAGCTTCTACATATTCGTCCCCTTCACCCTTGAATCTGACAGTACCACTTTTGCCCTTCCTCCTCTCACTAACATATCTGGAAAATGACTTATCCCCCAATTTTATTGCATTGGCTATTTCCTCCTCTTTTTGAATCTTTGCTTTCTTGACTACTTTGTCAGCCTCTCTAATATTTTCCAAATATAAATGCCTGTCTTCCTCTCTCTGTGATCTCTTGTATTTCATGAAGGCCTCCCTCTTTTTTTTCATTTTTTCAGCTTCTTCTTTTGAGAACAATAGTGGCCTCCTTTTCCTTTTACATTTATTTACCATTCTAACAAAATGATTGGTTACCCTTAAAATATCCCCTTTCAGTTTTGCCCACTGTTTTTCTATATCCCCCAGCTGTTCCCATCGTTAATGACTCCTTAAGGTATTGGCCCATCTTAGCAAAGTTAGTTTTCCTAAAGTTGAAGACCCTCGCTTTTTTTTTTTTTAATTGTCATTTTCAGTCAATATACATAACCAAAATACAGTGAAAGGTCAATCCAAAATGCTACATGCATAACAGAAGAAAAGTAAATAAAGGCAATATATCCTAGGATAAAGTCCACATTATGGGATCAGTAATGTCCATAGTAATTACAGATACAAACATAGGAAATCTAGAGATAATAAATCCAAACACTGGAGGCAACATTTAATTAAACATCAATCCTGTCTACCACCTGCCGTCCTTCCAAAATATTTTCAAGATGAGACACCTCCGTAAAGGTATACAACGCATCCTCCAAACCAACAACACATTTGCCGGGAAAGCGGAGAAAAAAGGAGGCACTCACTGCCAAAACACGGGGCTTAAGCTGTAAAAATTGCCGCCGCCGCAATTGAGTGCTCCTTGACACGTCAGGAAAAATGCTAATCGCTTGCCCGCAAAATTTTACAAATTTAACCTTAAAAAAGGCCCTGAGGATGCGCTGTTTAACCTCAACGGAGGAAAAAGTAACCAACAAGGTGGCACGCGTAAAGATATTATCCTGAGAGTCCTCGAGAAAGGCAGTCAAATTATCCATTGTAGAGGCAATTTGATCTAAGCCCCCTTCAACCGCATTAATCTTTTTAACAGAAGAGGGAATATAATACAAATGTGAAACATTTAAAGGATCTGAAATGGCTAATACCTCCTTAAGAAAATTTTCAAGCAAAATTCTGTGAGATAGCAAAGCAGAGTAAGAAAAGTTCAAAAACCTCAAATTACAACTACGATAAGAATTCTCCAGGGCTTCTATCTTAGCATGCAGAGATAAAGAATCCTTTATAGCAGCAACACTCATTGTATGCAAAGAGAGAACCTGTGATTCTAACTTAGTAGTAGCCAAATCAACTTGCGCAATTTTCTCGTCAAGATGCCCTAAAGCATTCAAAAGCGAGGGTCTTCAAGCTTTAGGGCATCTTGAAGACCCTCACTTTTGATTGGGTTTTATCAGCCCTAGTCCTAATATTGAACTACACTATCTGGCAATCACTGGGTATGAGATGATCTCCCACTATAACATCAGAAACACTTTCACCATTGGTAAGCACCAAGTCCAGTATGGCCCCTTCACGTGTGTTCTGTTACCAGTTGCCTGAATAGTTCTTCCCGTAAACAATCCAGGATCTGCTTACTTCTAGATGATACTGCAACAGGAATGCAACCAATCAGCATCTGGCATATTGAAATCCCCTATCAGTAGCACTTCCCCTTTCCTGGCAATGCTGCGTATATCTTCTATTAAATCTCTGTCCACCTCTTCTCCCTGTGAGGGAGGTCTGTATATCACGCCAATGCAAATGGATTTCTCGTTTTCTCTATTTTAACCCACAGTGCCTCTCTCTCCCTTTTAAGCCCTGTATTTCCATAGCTATAATATTATTTTTTACATATAGTGCTACTCTACCTCCCTGTCCTTTCTGAATAAAGTATAGCCTGATATAGTTACATCCCAGTCATGGTTGTCCGTGAACCATATCTCTGTTACTGCCAGCAAATCCAAGTCAGCCTCTTCCATTAAAGCTTTAAAATTTGGGATCTTATTTTCCATGCTACGGGCCTTTATACACACTGCTTTCCATATGTTGCCCCTTTCACCCATTTCCATAAAGATATTTAATGTTTCACTTACCTTGGAGCTTTCATTTACCTGGGGGCTTTCTTCACCCATCCCCAAAGAATTTAGTTTAAAGTCTTCTTCAGTATGTTAGCCAGTCTGCAGCGGAAGACACTTTGACCCTTCCTGGACAGATAGATGCCATTTCTGTTCTGCAGCCCTTGGAACATTATCCCATGATCCAGGAAACCAAAATGCTCTTGATTACACCCAAGCACGCAGCCATGCATTTATTTCCAGGATGCAAGCTTCTTTGCCTAAGCCTTTTCCCTCAACAGGAAGGATTGAAGAGAACACCACCTGCACACTTTTCTATTTTACCTTGTGTTCCAGATCCATGAAGTCACTTTTGATACGCTCAGAGGGATACTTAGCAGTGTCATTTGTGCCGATATGGATGAATAACATTAGATAATAGTCAATAGACTTGATGAGTCTTGGCAAACTCTCTGCAACATCTGGAATTTTGGTACCTGGCAGACAGCATACCTCTCTGGACATCGTCTGGTCTGCAGATGGACGCCTCAGTACCCCTCAGAAGAGAGTCACCAACCACCGCTATCCTTTGCTTCCTTGTAGTCACTGATTCTGCAACTTTGAGGTCCTTGAGCTCTGGGTTTTCCCTTTCCTGGAATGTTTTCTCCTCCTCTACTTCCAGGGCTGCATACTAATTCTTCAGTTCAACGGCTGGAGGAGTTGAATTGTTAATTCTGCAGGCTCTGGTGACTCGTGTCCACTTCTCTTCATTCTGTATCTTCCCATCTTCACCTCTGTCAGGAAGCTTGGATGTTTCAAGAAGCATTTCATCAATGTACTTCTCACTGTTTTGAATGCTTCTCAGCCTCACCACCTCTTCTTTGAGCTTCTCCACATATAGACAATTTTAATGATAGTGTATACATTTCTAATAGTAGGTCTGCACTTTCATTCTTGAGCTTTCTCAGCACCCTGGGATGTATACCATCTGGTCCAGGTAATTTGCTACTCTTCAGTTTATCAAATTGCTCTATTGCATCTTCTCAGTTTTTCAAGATTTGTTTCAATTCCTCTGATACATCACCTTTAAATATCATTTCTGGCATGGGTAACTTCCCTACATCGTCTTCAGTAAAAACTGAAGGAAAGAATTCATTCAGTCTCTCCACTATTGCTTTGTCTTCCCTTAGTGCCCCTTTTACCTCTTTATCATCTAATGGTCCAACTGACCTTCTCACTGTTTTTTTTCTATGAACATAAGAGAGGTTTTATTATGAGTTTTTACTTCCATGGCAAGCTTCTTTTCAAATCCTCTGTTATGTTACTTGCTAGTGATTCCTGTTTTCATTTGACCCCTTTTGCCATTTTCTGAAAGATGCTTTTTTGGCCATAGCAACCTTTCTGACCTAACCTTTAAACCATGTTGGCAGTCATTTGGCCTTCCTGCTACATTTCTTAAAGCATAGAATACATTTGGTCTGGGCTTCCAATATAGTGGGGTTTTTTTTTAAATTTAAACTTTAAATTTTCACAACAAAGAAGCATTACATCTTCATGAAAATTTGGGAACAGGCAGAAAATAATAACATATTGACATTCTCAATAATTATGCAATAAACATGCAATATCAAAATTCCCGACCCAACTATAGCCCTCCATACAGGGAAGATCCTATTCATTAATTAATAAACAAAAGGTAATATATAAATAAAGTGAACAAAACAGTCAGGCCTAAACTAATGGCAGTGGATCTGAGGACCCTTCAAACGGACGCCGAGCACTCAAGAAAACAACTAACTCCGAGGGATCAAAGAAAATATAAGAAGCATTATTCAATTTTATCATACATTTGCAAGGATATTTCAAAAAGAATATTCCCCCTAACGCCAAAACCCCAGATTGCAACAACAAAAACTCTTTCCTACGTTTTTGAGTTGCCTTGGATAAGTCAGGAAAAACACAAATAGTTAAACCATGAAACTGTAACCTCCGCTTCTGAAAAAACATGCGTAAAAACCAATCCCTATCAGATGCCAAAAGAAACGTAACAATCAATGTAGAAGAAGAAACAGAATCAGTTAATGATGATTCCAACATATCCGACACATTTGATACATCTGCTTGAACACCACCATCTATTATCACACCAGGGGAAACTTTCCTCCCCGAAGGGAGATAATAAACTTTAAACATAGGAGGGTGAGATTCAATCGGTACCTCTAATATTTCCACAAGATATTTCTTGAACATTTCTTTAGCAGAAATAACAGAAGATTTAGGAAAATTAATACAACTCAAATTACAGTATCTAGAGACATTTTCCAAATTTTCAATACGTGATTTTAAACAATATAGTGTTTTTAAACAATGCCCTGACCTGATGTCAATTTTCTCATCCCTAACAGTAGTCTTATAGTACTACCACTAGGGATTAGGTGTTGTGATTTGTGGGGAGGCTTTGGGGGCAAGCTCGGGGGGGAATTTGAGTGAAGGGGGCTTGATTGATGCCCTGAGAAGTTTGGTGGGGAGCAGCTGTGACTTCTGCAACTACTGAAATGGTGGACAGTGGCCACATTGCTGGACTGCCATAGCATGGCTCTACTTAATGCCACCTCTTGTGGTGGCATTAAGTCCACCCATGCTATCAGCAGTCATGACAGCTAACACAAAGCAAGATTTCCCACACTAGCTCTAACAGGCAGTTATGCCCACTCTTTACCCTGATCCCACCCTGTATTGCAAAAGCAGTTAGCATGGGAGTTTTTACTTTACTTAAATCTTTTCATTATGCACGTTGCTGCTTTCTCTTGCCCTGAGCTGCCTCACCCCCTACAGGGACTTGCAGTCCTTGCAGTTCGCCCCTCTGTTTCAACTTAAAGGTTCTATGTCTTGTTGGTATGTCTTTTCCATCTGTCTTAGATTGTAAGCTTCAAGAAGCAGAGATTATTTCCCATTTTATTTATTTATTCCCACGTGTCTATAAAACATTGCATACACCCGGATGCTCTGTATAAGTGAGAATAATTATTATTATTCATTTATTAAGCGCTGCAAGGCATACACAATGCTGTGCAAACACAGAGAAAGACACTCCCTGCTCAAAGAGTTCACAATCTAAAAGACACGTGACAATACAAGAAGCATGAGGTCAAAGGGAAAAGGAGACCCAAGGAAAACAAAGATCATGGTCTGAAAGCGGTCTCAAAGAGTTACATTTTTAGCATGAATTTGAAAAGGGAGAGAGAAGAGACTTGAAGTAGAGATAGGGGAAGTTTATTCCAGGCATAAGGAGCAACAATGTGAAAGCATCAAAGTTTGGAGTTAGCATTAGAAGAGAAGAGCATAGAGAGACCATAGGAGTAACAGAGTTAATAATAATAGTAACTAGTATGCATTAATGTAAATACTCTAGGCCATATACCATTTTGGCTTTAAATGCTAATATTAATAGTTTAACGTGGCAGCAGTATGTCACTGGGAACTAATGTAGTCCTTGAAGAACTGGAGCAATATGGGTTCTGAAAGAAAAGATAGGAACCTGGCCATTACATTTTGCATGTTTTGTAATTTCCAAAACTTGGGAGGCCAATTACAGGTACATTGCAATAATATTCATACCACTAAGGCCTATAATAAAATCATTAGATCTACTGGACAGAAGAGAAAGTATAATTTCCTAAGCAATCTTAACTGGTTAACGGCCTTATTTACTAAGGGGTATGTTTACTAAACCGTCTTAATGTGCGCCCGGCGTTAGTGTGCAGGATGCCATAAAAGGAGTGGGCGTGTCGGTCTTAATGTAGCAAAACGGGATTATCGCGTGATAACGTGCACTGCGCACATTATCGGGCGAGACGCCGCTAAGCACGTTAACGCGTGATAATCTTAAGTAGGCGCTCAGACATGCAAACACAGAAACAGAGGTGTAGCACAATGGTAAATACACTGACTGATGGTACAGGGGTCATGAGTTTGATCCCCCAGTGTGCCTAATGCATAAGGCTGGCTGAGGCATTAGCTTTTACGTGTAATTATTGCTGTTTGAGGCATTTTAGTTGTATTTTAATTAGTGCTGCCAGCAAACACACCCTCACGTGCCGTAACCTAAGGTGCCGCATAAGGCACCCTATAAGGCACTCCATAGGGTACATTATAAAGTGCACTGTCCGCCAAGGCACCCTATAATGTCCCCTATAGGGCACCCTATAAGGCACTTTAGAGGACACCTGATAAGGCACCTTATAAGGCGCTTTATAGGGCGCCCTATAAGGCGCTTTATGATTACAGTACACTGAGGGTGTTTTTGCTGGCAGCACTAATGTACATTAAAAATAGACAATGCCTCAGACAGCCCTATCAAATATCCCACCATGGGTCTGAACCCATGACCTCTGGCTCCACAGGCAGTGAAGTAACCAGTGGGCTACAGCTCTATAGAGGGAGGAGTGGTCTAGTGGTTAGGACAAGGTACTTCAGGCCGGAGGGCCGGAGGTTCAAGTCCCACCTGGGGACAGCAATCTCAGGCCGGAGGGACTGGGATTTCTAGTCCTATAGGCACTCCTTGTGGTCTTGGGCAAGCCACTTAACCCTCCACTGCCCATGTTCCCTGTAAGTTTTAGTGTATGTGTCTCATATCCCCTCGTGTTAAATGTATCCCCCAATTGACCGCTTTGACCCGGTGAAAAGCGGGATATAAATACAGCTAAATAAATAAATAAGATAAATATAGCTGCTAAAAAAAACCCTGGCTGGCTGCAGAAAGACTGCACGTCACCACACAAACTGTCTGCTGTGGTTATCAGGATAGGGTTAACCCACCCGTATCCATGATGCACTGCACATGCAAATCAGCAGTCTACAGATGAGCACAAGATGGGGTATGCACCCCCACAGCACCTCGGCCTGGTAGGGGGTACTGACCGTGTGTGGTACTGGCACAGAGTAGCTACAGATCGTCACATTGTGTGGGTAATGTGCTCACCCTGAGGGTGAGGTGGGGCGCCCAGCACCAGGTCCACAGCACCTTTCATGGCTGATATACGCCATGCTGCAGGTCACCATCAGTGCTACTGTGTGTGATAGTTAGTTCCTGCAGACACACCTAGGATATATCTGTGTCCATCTGTATTTCTCAGTCATGTCTAGTCCTATGGGCTATGATGCACCCAGAATACTGCATATCCTGTGTTGGTGCCATGGTTACATGAAGGGGGGGGGGGTTGTCTGGACCTATAGGTGGATTATGTACCACCACCCAACCCACCCTCTGTGGCACAAGGTGGGAAACAGGATCTCCCACCAACAGATCCACATTCTACCCCCCTGCAATGGTGGCAGTTGAGGGGACCATCAACCCCAGTCCTGCTGGGGAACAGACACCCTACAGGACAGTCAATGCAGATCTGTACACATCCATAAAGCAATAGCAGACAGACAGTAGGCCTGAAAATGCTCAGCTGCCCCCCACCACTATCTGACATTCTCCAACAGCAAGCCTCCAGCAGCTGCACCCTGCAAGCTGCTCCAGCAAGACACAAACTAGCTGCAGACAGTCTGCTAGCAAGTCCATAGTGCATGTTCCTGGAGAAGATGCGTGTACCCAGAACTGGGATGTCAGCATACACACCAAGCAGATAAGTCAGTGATTGGGCCCCAAAAGGGAACCCATAAATACCACATGAGAGAAATACTATATAGCACTATGGGAGAACCTAGCCATGCCATGGTCACTGCTCAGTCAGGGTGAGAGTGACCTCCCAGCAGGACATGTTGTGGCCACCCTGTCCGTGCAGGTGGTGGCTGGGCACTACAATGTCCGAGCCATTGCCCTATGCCCTGTGCAGATGCAGTCAGGCCAGGCCACCCTATCCAGGCTATTCCCACAGTACCTTGTTTATTTTATTTATTTTATTTAACTATTTCTTTTATACCGCCCCTTCCAGAGATCAAGGGCGGTTTACATATAACAGATTAACAGTCTTGTACACATTTGTATACATTTTACATAGAACAATAGAAATCAACTATTTACATTGAACAATGAATTTAAACTTTGTAGGTATTAATGCAAAACAAAACAAAACATCAAACTTTTTACAAATGTATATTTACAGCGTGTGGTGTGTGTGGTGTATGGGGTAGATATTGGTGTAGGTGCTGGAATTTAATTCCTTTTTTGTCGTCTTTAGGGCGTGTAAGGGGAGGGGGACAGGCTTTTGGTTACATTGTTGGGATTAAGGGAGTTTGTGCATGTGTAACCACGTTTGTTGTGGAGCTGGCTTTGGGGGAGTAGGGGATTTCGAAGTGTTCAGTGAACAGGTAGGTCTTTAATTCTTTCCTGAATTGGATGAGGTCTCTTTTGGTCCTCATTATGCACATTGGCAGGCCAATACTGGCAACAGTGCTAGCAGTGTGGGCTGTGGAGGGTGTTGGCAGCCACCACACACTGGATAGACAGACACACACTCCACACACCTATGCCAGCATTGTGCAACTATAGAGGTGTTTGGCAGCCCTGGCCACTACACCAGTCCTGGGCACAGTGCAGGCATGGCTATGGTATGCAATACTGTTGGGGTCACTCTATCAGACACCAGACCTGAGGCACACTCCACAGACATCAGAAAGGTTGCTATGATGCAGCTCAATCAGCCAATTGTGCTTAATGTAGGAATTGCTATCTGCCAGTTATCATAGCAACCTTTTGATAGCTGTGTACAGTTTTCCGATGTTTAGGGTGGCATTGCTAAGGTATGCAAGTGCTAGTATGGGGAGATGCACGCAGGGCCCAACATCCTGCCTCTCCAGGAGGCTTGGGATAATGGAGCCTGTGGGTGAGGGTGTGTCTGCCCCTGTTGGCCGCTGCTCTAGGGCATAGGTTCCCAACTCCAGTCCTGGAGGGCCAAACACTGTTCGGGTTTTCATACTGTCCCTAATGAATATGCATGAGATACATCTGCATACCATGGGGGCGGTGCATAGAAATGCAGCACAGCCATATTTATTAGAGGCAGCATGGAACCTGAATGGTGTTTGGCCCTCCAGGACTGCATTTGGGAGACTCTGCTCTAGGTAATGCACATGTTTATTGTGTCTGTGCTCTGTAGGGTAAAATGTAGGTGTTTTGGGCATGTCTACGTCATCTGCACTAAAGGTTCTGTCTGTATTAGCACGTTTTAGTAGTGGGTAAAATATGGGGGCTGGGTTTGCAGGAACCACAGCTGGGACTTGAACCTGTGACCTTCTGCTCCTGAACACACTGGCTGTGTGCACTGCACCACTGTATTGCCACAGAGACAGTGCATTCCCTGGGGATACCATGACTGTTCGTCAGACAGGGCCTGTCTGTTGCAGTGCATGGCACCCCCTACACAGGGCTAGGCCACGGTCTGCTCTGGGCAGCTGCCAATGCCCCCTCCACCACCAGTACCCCTCTGCCACCCTGCTGACATGCCCTTCTGCTGGTGGTGATGGTGGAGTGCAGTCTCAGGCCATCCAGTGTGTGGGTAGGCGACTGCCTATGGTGCGGGTTCTGGGGTAGGGGTGCCTGCATAGTTGTCCACGCTTCCCCCTAGCACCGCCTGCCAATGTTCTGTGCCCTTGGGGGTACCTGCTGGGTACTATCCCCTGTGACACTGTGGGAAGCACACTCGTGCCCATGTTGGGCCCTCATCAGTTGCTGTCTGGCTGCACTACTGTTTCAGCATTCCTATGGGCCACCTAGGCATCATCCTAGTCCGTACTGTGGCCCACCTGCCCCACAGCATGTGCCGCCTGCAGCCCTCTGTGTCTCCTTTTCAAGCATCTGTCCAGTTTCCCGTTCTGACATGCCCGCCCAGCTGTTGCGGAACATGTGCACGCCATAGGAAACCTGCCCAATGGAGAGGGAAAACCCTGCTCAGCGCAATTTCACTGTGGGCTCATTCACCTTGTATGGGGATGGAGCATGGACCCTGCCAAAATTCATATCTTTTTTTTGGAGCTTTCTCGGGAGTGTTTTTTGATGTTTCCCATCAAAATCACTACTGGCCAGCGTGGTTATGTTTTTATTACATTTTCTGCTGGTCATTTTCACTGTTTATTTGCCCTTTTGTTCTGTGCACATGTATCATACTTATCACTTTTTGTAGGTTTCCCTGGTTTTGCTGTACATTGCTGACGGAAATGGTTTCTTTTCCCTTTAAATCAGCTCTAACGCCAGGGTTTCACTGACGTTAGTTTTCAGCTTCGAATTTCACAGCGTTAGTGTGCAGGGAGCCTCTCCCCTCCCACTCTCTGCCCATTGACCCTCTCTCTCCGCCCCTGGGGAGCCTTTCTCCACCCTCAGCGCTCATTTGCGCCGCTGCGCGTGTTATCGCATGCCAAGGTACCTCTGCGCCCGATAAAGCGCCATTATTGCGCGATAAGGTGGCAGAGCACACATTAAGACGGTTTAGTAAACATACCCCTAAGAGTTTTTTCTTTTTTTTTTTTTTCTTCATTAGGATTTTATAATAACACTCAATTAAGTACAATAAATGAGATAAAGAAATACGGGATATACACATCTTATGCTTACATATAACCCACACAGAAGAAATAATTCATCCCTATAATTAGCCCACAATAAGAATGGGGGGGCTACAGGAAATATCAAACCCTAATTAGACCCTTTTACAGGAACACAACTAAGGTACAAACATAAGGAAAAAGAAAATATACATTCCAGCAGGCCAAGACTTAAGCGTCAGCTGTAATGGGCCCAACCTCCACCCTAATCTCTTCCCTCACACAAAGAAAATCTAAGAGCTGTTTTGGGTCAAAAAATAGGAAAGTTTTCCCCTAATAAGCAACATAACACCTAGATGGGTATTTTAACACAAAAGAAGCACCCAATGAGGTGGTCCTGGATCGAAGAGCCAGGAAATCCTTCCTTTTTAATTGGGTAGCACGTGATAAGTCAGGAAATATACAAACTTTTGCTCTCAAAAACAACTCATTAATATTTTTTAAAAAAGATCGAAGGATTAAATCTCTGTCAGCTTCCAGAGCCAGAGTTACAAGCATGGTAGTCCTCTCTGTAACTACATCCAGAGAGCTTTCCAGAAAACCTGTTAAGTCCCCCAGTCTGCTCACAGAGGCCTCAGCATGCTTCCTCATCCTCCAAGATATTAACAGACAAATATTGTGTCCTCGTAATTGGAGGTAGATGTTCCATGGGAATTCTCAATACTTCCATCAAATATTTACGTACTATCTCCACTGGTGACATAAGAGGAGATCTCGGAAAGTTAAGCAGACGAAGATTATTCCGACGAGGGAGATTCTCCAGATATTCAGTTTTATGTGATAACATGGTCTTTTCTCTCATTAGAGCAGCATGCTCCTTTTTAAGGCGAGAAATCTCCTCATTAACTTGAAACAGAGAGGCAGTTTGTAATTCATGGCTTTTGGAGGCTTCCAATTTCACACTAGCCATTTCAGAACTAACAAAACCCACAACCATAGATAAGGCATCCCACAGCGCATCCAAAGTAATAATTGCAGGCTTCTCCAGCACTAAATTTACTGGCTTTTGCATACCTCCAGGCTCCAGATGCCATCGAGAATCCACCCCCACAGACAAAGCTGCTAACCGAAACTCAGGCAATCTCTCCCCTCCGGAGTCCACAGCCAGCCGCTGAACCGTTTGTTTCTCACCTTCGGGTAGTGGAGTACTCTCCCGACCTCCCGGCAGCTCCCGAGCACAAACTACAACCGGCAAGATGTCATTTCCGGGTTGAGCTGGAGGAGACCGCTGGTCAGGAGACAAACTAACTCCTGAAGCACCCAGCACAGATTCCAAGTCTCCAACCCGTGCTGCCGAAGACGCTGCTTGAGACCTGTCTGCTGCAAATCCACAATGTTCAAGGGTCCGCTGAGTCGAAAAGGAAGCCTGCGGTGGAGAGACGGGGAGACCAGCCTGCTTCCTTTTTCTCCGCCCCATGATGAACTAGGCAGAGATTCAGCAACAGCCCAAAACACTCGAACAAACTCAGAGCACTGCAGCCGCAGGTCAGTTACCTGCCGCCATCTTGCCCCCGTAAGAGTTTTTTCTATAATCACAAAACAGGAGAGAACGTCTAGTAAATAGGTTTCTAAATGTCTTCTTGGTGGCTATCACATTTTGAGAGTCAAGAGACAGTGAAGAGTCTAACCAAAAACCCAAATCACCCACACTGGTATTCCAAGGCAAAGGAATAACGTGGAAGCTACTCAGAGTAGCTTTTCCTATCCAGCTGGCTTTAGTTTGCTGGCTCTCAGCCATCCTGTTACTGCTAGTGAACAGTGATCCCTTTCAGTAGTCCCAGTTGCATCCATCTCTAAAAGAAAATAGAAGTGTATGCCATCCGCAAACATGATAATCTTCTACAAATTGTTCAATGATGTCTACTAGAGGTCTCATATTCACATTGAACAGTAATGATGAAAAGATGGAACACAGTAGGTCAATAAATATGTCTCTGAATTGAATTTACCAAAGAGAACTTTGTGCTTACTCCTGAAGAAAAGAGGTGTGCCACTCTATAACTCTTCCTGTTAATCCCAGACTTCTTTTATTTTATTCTATCCTATTAAGGCATTTATATACCACCTGTCTGTGAACGCATTCTAGGCGGTTTATGAGCAGGTACTGTATATATTCCCTCGTCCCCAAAGGGCTCACAATCTACATGCATACTTCTTAAATGCTGAAGTGGTAAACTATGATTTACACTATCAAAGGCTTTAAATAGATTGATTGAAATTATTCCATTCTCCCTACCAGAGTGTCTTATGACAGACTATCCAGCAGAGCTCCTAATACTGCTTCACTTCACTTTGACCTGAATTCTCCAGGAACAAGCAGGATATCAGTCCTCACATATGGGTGATATCATCGCTGATGGAGCCCCGTGGAAGCATCTCCCTAGCTTTCAAAGAAAGCCTTTAGGAGATGCCACCATGCATGTGTGGTCCCCTTCCTGCCCAAGGGTGCCATCTTACTCAGTCTTCCTTTATCCGCAGAGCCCTACAGATGTCCGTCGTCTTCCCTTGGAAAAAAAAGTTAATTTTCTTGTACATTAAAGTACCAGTCCCTTCCCTGCCTCCGAGCCCGTCGCCTCGGCTTTGAGTCTCAGAACCATTTTAGTTTTTTTCTCCAGCACAGTTTCATGCCTTTTCTAACCGCTGGCCGTGTTGAGATTCTTCGACCTCGCAGGGGACATTTTTGCTCCAATGGCCAGTGGCTTCAAAAAGTGTGATGAGTGCACAAAAAACATGTTGCTGACCGATACACATGACTTCTGCCTCCGGTGTCTAGGTACCGACTATGTCCCAGAGATTTGCACCCTGTGCAAAAAGATGTCCACTAAGGCCATCCAAAGTCGCCAGCAGAAGCAAGACAACATCTTCCACAGGTCATATTCAGCCCTGGTGGCCACGGTAACCTCATGCTCTAAGGCCCTCCACGGATCCTCGGAGTCATGTAAAGTCCCCTTGGCGTCCAGTCAGATCTATGGACACTCTGACAAGGTTTCTCTGGAGTGGGAGAGCAAGAAGAAGAAGAAGAAGAAGAAATCCTCGAGGACCTCATCCTGGGAAATGGACATACACAGCAAATCCCAGCAAGGTCCTACAGTCCCCGGAGGGTATCCGAGGGTTCGGAGTGGCCGGCGAAGGTGCCCAGAACATTCACCGAGGCCTCCGGCAACGGATCATGGACTCTCGTGGCCTGTCCTATCAAAGACTCTCCATCGCCTGCTCCCCTCCGGCCCAGCCACTGCTCTCCCGATCGGGGAAGAGCACGCCGGAGCAACGACACTCCCACAGCCTGCTCTGCCCAATCGGGACTGAGCAGCCAGGTTTGAAAAGAGAGCGCTGGCAGGATCTCAGGCCTCTCCATCGCCTGCTCCCCTCCGGCCCAGCCAATGCTCTCCCGATCGGGGAAGAGCACGCTGGAGCAACGACACTCCCACAGCCTGCTCTGCCCAATCGGGGCTGAGCAGCCAGCTTTGAAAAGAGAGCGCCGGCAGGCGCACCCGCGCCTGGCGGGCCCGCGCCTGAGGGCCTCGCCAGAGGGCCCTTTGGCATGGCCCTTAGGCAGTGGTCCTTCCACTGATCAGCTAAAACAGCTACCTAGAAGCCTAGCCCCCTCATCATAACATCCCGAAGGAAGTCTCCCGGCGTGGTTCGAGCAACAGGGGGAACAGAAGAGCCGCCGCCTCCACCTCGCTGCCGAATCGGGGCAGGCAGCTCAATCTTAAAATCACACAGCTGCCAGGCGGGCCACCAGAAAAACTTCCATCGCCCATTCAAATTCCAACATCAAGGAGCAATTACTCTACCAACTGCACCTGAACCATTAGAGCTGGGCTCAAGTCTCATCAAAAGGTACCCATTACGCTGTTTCATTTACTTGCACAAGCATCTTGCTTCTGGAGACACTATTATTAGCTACCTAAACGGTCAGACTCAGCCAAGAACCTTTAGCTTAAACCACACTTTTCCGCAACCTATATAATTTATACTTTGCCTGTTGTAATACTCAACGTGCACTATCTGTTCATTGTTTCAACCATTGTTAAAACCCTCACAGGCGACCCTACCCTTTCCCAAGACCAAATGCCCCATCCACAAACCTACTCGAATTACCTTCAATCCAAAATAATCCAAACCAACATTAACATCTCTCCCACACCCCCCATCCCCGCAGACTTTATTACGCAATCAACTGTACTATCACAATTCCATGAAGTCTCCAGCAAACAAGTCAAAGAAATCATCTCTTCTATTAACCTTACCACAGCACCCAATGACCCTTGTCCCTCCAGCTGGATTAAAGAGCTGAGATCTATCCTCAGCCCAACCATAAGTAGGATCCTCAACCAATCCTTTGCAACAGGCTCCTTCCCACAAAGCCTCAAATTCACATCAATCCGCCCACTGCTAAAAAACTGCAAACTTGACCCATCCAAAGTCGAGTCATTTAGACCCATTGCAAGCATCCCTCTTCTGGCAAAAATTATAGAAAAAGTAGTTCAACTACAAATTCAACACCACATCGACACCGAAGCACCACTAGACCCTTCACAACACGGATTCAGAGAAGCTCATGGTATAGAAACCATCCTCACTACCCTATTCAACAACTTAATCATGGGAATTGACGATTCACACCAAGGATTCATCCTAATATTCATGGACATTGCAGGCACATTCGACTCTGTGAACCACGAGACACTCTTACTCCGCCTCAGAGACAAAGGTATACAAGGTCTGGCCTTAGCATGGTGCAGATCATATTTGAGCGACAGGCTACAACAGGTCAGAGTAGGCTCCAATACATCTGATCCATTCACACTCAAACAAGGAGTCCCCCAAGGTTCATCCCTCTCATCACTCATGTTTAATATTTATATGCGACCCGTCTGCGACCTTATCCGCTCGTTCAACATCCAGTGCTTAGCATACGCAGATGATATCCTGATGTACACATCCTTCAAGCTTGATCAACCGGATTTCTCAGCAATAACAAAATGCTTTGAAGCAGTATCTGAATGGCTCCTCACCCAAAACTTACGCATCAATCACAGCAAGACTGATGTCCTATTTGTCTCACGAAATAAGAACTTCATACCACCGCCATCCATTCGAGTCAACAACTACGACCTCACAGTCAAACCTACCATCCGGTATTTGGGCATCATCCTTGATCAAAAGCTGGATATGTCCCCGCATATCAAGAATATCACTAAATCCATCTACCACAAGATACGGTCTCTACACCACCTCCGCCTGCTACTTGACCCCCCTGATTATTGCTCCATATTCCAAGCTCTGGTTACCCCTCACCTTGACTTTGCCAACATTATCCTCCTTGGGCTCCCGCAAGCAACACTAAACCTGCTCAGGCTAGCCATGAACTCAGCAGCAAGAATACTCACTGGAACATCTAAGTCAGACCACATAACTCCAGTACTGATGAGCCTACACTGGCTGCCTCTACACGCTAGAATCCTATATAAAGCCCTTGTCCTAACTTTTAAGGCGTCGAAAAATCAGCCCCCCACTCCGCTCACCAAGCTCATCCAACCTATACCATCCAATAGAAATAGACGCTCATCATGTTTGAACAAACTTCAGGTGCCAAAAACACTCACGAAATGTTCAAGGACAACATCCAGTAGAGCCTTCTCACTTTTTGTTCCAGGAGCTTCGAATGCTCTCCCCCAGAAATTCGTGCCATTACAAATATCATTGCGTTCAGAAAGGCTATCAAACATCATTTGTTCCTAAAATACTACCCCAATTCCATTCCCACCAGTCAATCTCAACATACTAGGCATCATCACCAAAACCCACATCCAACACAACCCCTTCTAGAAAATGGTTAGCTCGACACTCCTTTACTTATCCGCTCTACACATTACAATACCAACCTTGTCCCTTGTATGATCTTTAAATTTAATTACATAGCTCTATACATAGTTCATCCCCTTGTTCTTCCAGGTTGTACTCCCTGTTGATTGTAAACTCAATGTATCCTGTTACATTGTTGTATATTTTGTTTAAATGTAAACCGCACTGATTATAATAGCGCGGTATATAAGAAATGCAAATAAATAAATAAATAAAATAAAGACTTCCTCTCCTCACCAACGCCAAACCCAGTCATCCTGGTGTCCTCGTCGAAGGCGGCAACTGCTGAGTGGGAAGCCAGGAGATTGCAGATCTGCTATTAGTGATCTGTGAACTATCATTAAAATCATCTGTAATACCCGAAGACTGGAGGATGGCCAACGTAACACCAATTTTTAAAAAGGGGTTCCAGGGTTGATCCGGTAAACTACAGACCGGTGAACCTGATGTCAGTAGCTGGAAAAATGGTAGAAACCATCATAAAGAACAAAATTGCTGAACATGTAGATAGTCATGGCTTAATGGGAGACAGCCAACATGGCTTTAGACAAGGAAGATCTTGTCTTACTAATCTGTTATTTTTTTTTTAAGGTGTGAATGAACAGAGACAAAGGTGAGTCGGTTGATATAGTGTATTTGGACTTTCAGAAAGCCTTTGACAAGGTCCCTCATCAGAGACTTTAGGCAAAACTAAAGAGTCATGGGATAGGAGGCAGTGTACTATTGTGGATCAGGAACTGGTTAAAAGATAGAAAGCAGAGGATAGGGCTAAATGGCCAATTTTCCCAATGGAGAAAGGTGAATAGTGGTGTACCCCTGAGATCTGTGCTGAGTCCGCTGCTTTGAAAACATATTCATAAATGACCTGGAAAAGGGAATAACGAGTGAGATTATCAAATTTGCAGATGACACAAAACTATTTAAAGTTATTAAAACCCATGAGGATTGTGGAAAATTGCAAGAGGATCTTGATAAATTGGAAGACTGGGCATCAAAATGGCAGATGAAATTTAATGTGGACAAGTGCAAAGTTATGCACCTAGGGAAGAACAACCCAAACTATGGTTACATGATGCAAGGTTCCACATTAGGAACCACCACCTAGGAAAAAGATTTAGGTGTCATTGTGGATAACATGTTAAAACCCTCTGCCCAGTGTGCAGCGACAGCAAAGAGAGCAAATAGAATGCTAGATATCATAAGGAGAGGAATGGAAAATAAAACAAAGGATATTATAATGCCTCTGTATCGTTTCATGGTGCGACCGTGCCTTGAATATTGTGTGCAATTCTGGTCGCCGTATCTTAAAAAGGATATAGCGTTATTAGAAAAGGTTCAGAGAAGAGCCACCAAAATGGTAAATGGGATGGAAGGATACCCCTATGAAGAGAGGCCAAAAAGGTTAGGGCTCTTTAACCTGGAAAAGAGACGGCTGAGGGGAAATATGATAGAAGTTATAAATTAATGAACAGAGTGGGATGGGTAAACGTAGATCGATTGTTTACATTATCAGAATATAGAAAGACTAGGGGACGTGCAATGAAGCTACAGGTAAACTATTTAAGACAAATAAGAGAAAATATATTTTCACTCAACGTGTAATCAAACTCTGGAATTTGTTACCAAAGGATGTAGTAAAGGCTGTTAGTGTAGCTGGGTTTAAAAAAGGTTTGGACAAGTTCCTGAAGGAAAGGTCCATAAACTATTATTAAAAAGGGACCCAGGATATCAATGATTGACCCAATACAAGCATTGTGGAACCTGTGTCTTTTGGGGAGACTGCTAGGTACGTATTACCTAGATTGGCCACTGTTGGAAACAGGATACTGGGCTTGATGGACCTTGGTCTGACCCAGTATGGCATATCTTATGTTCTTATGATGACGGTATTTGAAGGCAGTGTCACTGCCTCGCAGCAAGCGTTGATGCCTGGCCCCCCCATTGCTCACACAGAGACTGTAGAGATCTCGATATCAAGGACTCCCCCAGGCCGCTGATATGATCTTCGAGAGTCCCAAGCTGATAATTGGCGAGGGTCTCAATCCCGTTCCTGGTCCTTGGGGACGAGATCCTCCCCAGCAAGCGCTTGTGGCTCCAGCCAAGCAGCAGCCATGAGTTACTGAAGACCCGATCTGAGCCCGACGCTTCAGGTGCCATTAAGCATCAAGTTCTTGCCGAACTACTTGGACTGAGAGTCCAAGGATGAGGCTTCCCCAGAGATGCACAAGCACTGCAATCTCCCCTTGGATCTGTCTTCACCGGCTTCGAGATGCCAGTCCCCTCCTGAGGACACCTCATTCCTCGAGTTTGTCTAAGACATGGTAAAGGCCTTGTCTCTTATCACAGTCGGAGGAGGATCCTCGCATAGAGGAGCTTGAAATCCTCCATTACGAGGTTCCACCTAAGGAGGACCTGATGGTCCCTGTCCCCGCCATCCTCAGGCAACTTCTCCTTCAGATGTGGGAGACATCGGCATCTGTGCCGATAGTTAGCCAATGCTTGGGCACCATGTACTGGGTCCAGTGGGGCCCCGGCTTCCGGAAGGTGCATCTCTCTCACATCTCTATGGTGGTGGAGTTGACAATTCGCTGGCAGAAAAGCTTGAAGACCCACTCCTCCATGCCGCCGGGCAGGGAGTTCCATGCCCTCAACGCTCTTGGACGCAAATGCTACCATGGCTCGATGCTGAATTGCCAAATACAAGCATATCAGCTGTATATTGGCATATATCTCTGAGACCTAGCTAAAGAAATCACATATTTTTTTGGCGAGTCTCAGTGGAGATCACCTCCAGTGATTCCAAACCCGCACAAAGGCTGTCAGGGAGTGCTCAAAGTACATCTTGAGACACCTACAACGGCTTTGAGCCTAATGCGAGGGTGGCCACCGCAGACATCAGTGCCTGACACTAGGCCTGGCTCCAGGCATCGGATCTTGAGTAGTGGGTCCACCCTTCACAAGAAAAAGCTGCCAGGGAAAAGGCCTCTTTTTTTATAGGAAAGGCCAGCCTTATCATGACTATCCCCAATACCAGGCCCCCCAGACTCCGCAGCAGGGTCCTCAGGGCAAAGGAGTGGACTAGGGCCAACGCAAGCCTAAGGGCTCTAAGCCCCAAATACCAGCCCCTGCCCAAGCTGGTTTGGGGTTTTGACTCCCTGAGCATAGCCTCTCTACCAGTGGGGGAGCAGCTGCCAACAGTGGGATTCATTTTGCCCATCGGTGTCCTGCCGTTACCACGACACCTGGGCATTCCAAGTGGTCAGAGAAGGTTATCTCCTTCACCTTGACCAGGTGCCTCCCCCTTTCTTTCCAGGAGAGTCCCCTCGGACTCCCCCACACCATGCTCTGCTACTGCAGGAACTCATAGGCCTCCTCAGGGACAGATCAGTAAAGCCAGTACCCCACCACCTCGGGGGAAAAGGGTTCTACTCCAGGTACTTTCTGGTCCCAAAAAGAACAGGAGGCCTAATGCCCTAAGGATTTGCGAAATCTGAACAAGTTCCTGGGGTGGGAGAAGTTCAAGATGCTCCAGCAGGGAGATTGACTATGCTCCTTGGATCTAAAGGATGCTTATACCCACATCCTTATTCATCCCAGTCACAGACAGTACTTGAGGTTCATGGTTGGGGCAGCCACTACCAATACACAGTACTACCCTTCGGCCTAGCCTCTGCACCAAGAGTCTTCACCAAATAGGTAGTGGTGGCTACCTATCTCCTCCTCCAAGGCCGCCGAGGTGCAACAGACCATGGCCTGCATCATCAAGGTTCTGCAGCATTTGGGGTTTGTAATAAACCATCCCAAATCTCACCTCACTCCATCACAGGATCTAGAGTTCATAGAAGCTCACCTGGACACTCTGAAGGCCAGGGCCTTCCTCCCCCTTGATAGGGTGGATCGACTCAGGGCCCTAGCTGTAGAGGTGCCGCACCATCATGCAGTGTCTGCACAATCCATGCTACGCCTACTAGGCTACATGGCATCCAAAGTCTATGTGGTTCCCAATGCCCGCCTCCACATGCGGACAGCTCAGTGGTGCCTCCGCTCAGAATGGACACAAGCCATGGGCAGACTCCGGGACAGAATCTCAATGTCCTTTCAGCTAGCAGAGTCGCTCGACTGGTGGCAGGGCGCACAACTCCTGCAGAAAGGCATGTCCTTCCAGTCCCCAAACCCCCAGAGTGTCCTTACCACAGATACATATCTACTGGGCTGAGGTGCCTATTGCAAAGAACTGTGCATGCAGGGCAACTGGTCCCTAGCAGAGAGCTGGCAGCAGATCAACCGATTGGAGCTCAAGGCCATTTTTCTGGCGATCAAGGCCTTCCACCACTACCTGGAAAATCAGTCGGTGCTATTCCAAATGGACAATCAGGTCACAATGTTCTACCTGAACAAGTAGGGGGGGGGGGCACAAGGTCTCAGTGCCTCTGCTCATACGTGATCGGTCAGGGAATGCTCCTCAAGGCAGCATACCTTCCTGGCCAAGACAATGCCCTAGTGGACAGGCTGAGCAGGGTCCTGCAGCTGCACGAATGGTGTCTAGACCCCAGGGTGGTGCAGCAGCTGTTCCGACTATGGGGAACCCCAAGTCTGGACCTCTTTGCCAGCCCAACTAATGCTCAGCTGCCCCCTTTTTGCTGCCCCCAAACGCATTCCGCATCTCATGGTTGGTGGGCTTCTGTATGCCTTCCCTCTCACACCACTAATCTCCCGGACCTGCAGAACAAGGCCCCCATGATCCTGGTGGCCCAGAAAGCCTTGGTTTTCCCTGTTGCTCTGTCTCTCGACGGAGCTCCCTGTTCCTCTGGGGAACGCTCCGGGGCTACTGACCCAGAAGGAAGGCTTTCTTCTTCACCCTAACCTGGGGTCTCTGTCATTAACAGCATGGTTGCTGAGCGGGTCGCCTTAGAACCCTTCAATCTCCTAAGGGAGGTGGAGAAAGTCGTCCTGGCCTCTCGTAAAGACTTCATGAAATGGACATACGCCTTCAAGTTGTGCAGATTCTTTGTATGGTGTGTGGAGCAACAGGTAGACCCGTTCTCTTGCCAGGTGCACACGGTGCAGCAGTACTTGGTCTACCTTTCGCAGACCGGACTTAAGTCCAGTTCTGTCAGGGTGTACCTGAGCATGCTCTCGGTGCACCATCAGTCCGTAGAGGGAAAATATTTTTCTGCGCAGCCCCTCAATACCTGATTTATACGGGCCTGCTGTTCTCTAAACCTGCCATTCGCCTGTTCCCTGTTGGAATGGGATCTCAGTGTGGTTCTGACACATCTCACCAAGCTGCCTTTCAAACCTCTAGCTACCTGCCATTTACATTATCTTTCCTGGAAGGTCGTCTTCCTGGTGACGCTCATCTCTGCCCGCAGAGTCAGTGAGCTTCATGCCTTGGTGGCCGAGCCATCTTGCACCAGGTTCTACAAGAATAGGGTCGTGCTTCGTACCCACCCTAAATCCCTTCTGAAGATGGTATCCGCCTTCTACCTCAACCAGGACATGGTGCTCCCCACTTTCTTTCTACGGCTCCGCACTTACAAGATGGTGGCCGTTCTCCATGCTCTAGACTGTAAGAGGGCCCTGTATTTCTACCTGCAACATACTCAGGACCACCGCAAAGCCTCGTGGCTTTTCATTTCATATGACCCCACTTGACTGGGGGAGGCTGTTACCAAGTGGACCCTGTCCACCTGGGTGGCAGATTGCATCGCCTTTGCCCATGATCAGACTGGGCTCTTGTTGGAGCACCGGGTCATGACGCACAATGTCAGGGCTATGGCGACCTTGGTTGCAAGGCTACACTCTGTACCTATGTTAGACATCTACTGGTCCTCAGTTCGCACCTTTGCAGCTCGCTACTGCCTGGAGGGGAGTCCCAACGAGACAGCACCTTTGGCCAGACTGTACTCTGTAATCTGTTCAGGGTTTAGGCAACTCCTGCCTTCCGACCCTTCTTGTTCAGACAACAGGAGCATCGTTTTCCCTGGACATTGGGGTCCTCAGTATCTTTCCTCAGATTCACTTGTGGCTGCTCATGGCTGGGCCGTGTTTTTCTACAGGTTCTCGGTAGCCTGTAGCTAGGGAGTCCCATATATGAGACTGACTTCCTGCCTGTTCCTGGAGAAAGCATAGTTAAACACCTGTAACAGGTGTCCAGGGACAGCAGGAATCAGTCCTCCCAACCCTCCATCCTCCCCTTGGAGTTGCTGAATAATTATTGCCATCTTCTTTTGCCGTTTCATCTGACTGAGTAAGATGGCATCCTTCGGCGAGAAGGGGACCACACATGTGTGGTGGCATCTCCCAAAAGCTTTCTTTGAAAGCTGGGGGAGATGCTTCCGCGGGCTCTGTTGGCACCAGCGTCACCCGTATTTGAGGACTGATTCCTGCTGTCCCTGAAGAACACTGTTACAGGTGAGTAACTATGCTTTCAGACTGGTGTATATCCAATATATCAATTTCATCTTAAAAGTCTGAGAACTAGTTATAACCTGCCAACTTTATGATGTTACTTCGTGATCTAAAATTTTCCTTTTTCACAAAATCAAGATGCTGTATGGTTTTATTGGTTTTATTAGTGCTTGTTTCAAGGAAGATGGCATAATTGCATTTTCTAGAACAGTCTGTAATGCAATATCTCACCATTAGTTGTTCTGATCAATAAGGAAGGCAGGTGTCTAACTATCAATTTGAAGAGTGGACCAACTTCACCAAATTTGGCATTTGTGAAAAATGTACAGGGGCAAACTCTTCCCAAATAAAACTTTACTTTTCCTTATAGATGGAAATATCAAATCTGGGGAATTGTTCTCAAAATCAGTATATACATTATTTTCTCTGTGAAGAGTTGTACAAATTGATTATAAACTGCCAGAGAGGGATCTAACACTTCCATAGGACCAGAATATAATGTTAGATAAATAACAATGACTGAAAATAATAATACACTCCCCTGACCTATTACATTCAAAGTTGCGTTTTTGTCACCCCATTTAGAAACATAGAAATATGATGACAGAAAAAGACCACATGGCCTATCTAGTCTGTCCTTCCATATCAACAACTACAACAGTCCCCTTTTTACCTTTAGAGATCCTCTGTGTTTGTCCCATGCTTTTTTAAATTCAGTTACTGTCCTCATCTCTACCACCTCCACTGGGAGACTATTCCACGGATCCACTACTCTTTCCGTAGAGAAATATTTCCACATATCACTCCTGAATCTATCTCCCTTCACCCTCATCCCATGTCCCCTCGTAGCAGAACTTGCTTTCAATTGAAAGAGGCTCTCTCCCTGAACATTTATGCCACGGAGGTATTTAAACATCTCAATCATATCACCTCTATCTCGCCTTTTCTCTAAGGTGTACAATTTAGGGTGGTCCACTGCCATAGGGGAAAAAATAAAAGTAGGAATTTCTGTGCTCCCTGGCCTGATTTTGGTTCCATTTATGTAGAAAACAATGTGTGCAAAGTTTGAAGCCAATCAAATAATATTTAGGGGTGGCTCAAGGTCCCTATCTATCAGGCCCCTGGATCCCCCCCAGGGTTCGTCAGACCACCGGGTATTATCCGCTCATAGATGGGGGTATCATGCTTGCCAAGCACTCAATGTGGTCCAGATGCTAGTAAAGACTTTGACGATGTGGGGAACATCTTACGGTGTTGCGAGACAACACCCAGAAGGAACTGGAGTTGCTCTTCTTTTGTGGTGTGTCGGCCGTTGAACTCCTCAATGAGTTTGACCCCTCACTCAGCCACATCCTTGATCACTGGAAGATTTTTTACTTTCTTCAGACCGTCTTTGAATGATGCATTCTCTTCCCAGTCTTCTGGGTCTGCATTAAGAAAATCACTGTTGATGTCGAGGTGTTTCAGGAAACGGATTGACTTGCGAGTTGCAAAAGATTCAAGTGGTGGAATCATGGAACTTTTCAATTCGACCCGCTTTGGGGGATCTTCGTCTTCGTCATCATCCTCATCGCTTTCATCTGATTCTGCCGGGATCATGGCCGACACTATGGCCCGCTTTGTCGGTGCTGAAACAGCTTCATCGAACAGTGACAGTACCACAAGCTCCTCTGACACATACCACAGATGCTGTTGCAGTTTGTCTCTGGCCGCTCTTCCAACACGGTCATTGTGGTAAGAGTGTAGTTTCTTCAGCATCTCCAAATCTGTTTGAGGAGCAACTGCGGCATCAGGGGCAGAAAACCAGGCTTCCACATGAATCAGGATGGAGAAAATGCTCACATCACAAACACAGGACTCCTCCCGTTGGGTAAGATCTTTGAGTTGTCCTCGGAACATCCAAATCTTGAGACAGTACAAGACTTTTGCCATCCATCCGGCATGATGGAAAGCTCCGGGTTTCTTGAAATTGAAACTAGGAAGATTCCTTCCAAGGCAGACAATCGTTAACTCCAAGAATTCCAGGTAATCATCTCGGTGATTGCCCTGTGCCAACTTGGATTCCGCAAACTTCATGATGCGATCCCTGTCAGGTTGCAGCACCTCCAAGTCTTTTCCAGTTTGATAGTTGGACTTGTCAAGGGAGCCCCAATTCTTTTGGAACCGGCGAAAGAGTTGGACATCGGGACCCGATGAAGCTCCAGAGCATGTAGAGAATACTGCACCAAGAATTATTTCGTAAATGTGATGGCGGTATGCCAAATGAAGGACTGTGCGACGGAGTCTCTGTTCTAGAAGAATGCACGCTCCTGATCGACGTCCCGTGTTCGATGCAGTTGTATCAAAGCAGAAGCCTGCAACCTTTTCATCCAAACACCATTCCTGTAACAGTTCATAAACTGCTGCAGCTTGATTCTCGCCCGTTCCTGATGTCAGTTTTGGTACACCAAGAAGTTGTGTTTCTCCAGTGGAGACAGCCGTTATCAAAACTGGAAGGCGGTCAACGGATGTTGTTGAACAGAGGAGAGATGGCAATAACTTGCTATCCCAATGCACAATGCATGTTTTGCCTTCGGCTTTGAATGCGTTGTGCAGGTCCGTCCATTGTTGCTGACGGTGCTTTTCTCTATGGCGCTTGACGCTGGAGCGGCTGATATTGAGCTCCCCAGGATAATGTCCCAGACTTCTGGCGGTTTCAGATACCACAAACAGAGCATTGCGATCCGTTGTCCCTGTCCGATCCAGGGCTGCTGTAAGCTCGGGGGTCCAGACATTGTTAGGTTGAAACTGCTTCGTTTGTGGAGTTGCTTTCTTCTGTCCGTTATCTGAATCCGCAGATGTCGACGAGTCTTCACCTGACTGCTGAGGAAGAAGATCCTTCCAGCTGAACTTGGCTTGTAGTTGCCTCGGCTTCGGCAACATGTTTTTGTCTGCGCCTTTTCAGTTCTTCTTCTCGCTGTTGCGATCTTGCTTCCGTGTTGGCCAGTTTCTTGTCCATCGCGCACATTGAGCCGCTGCGCCCTGGTTCTCGTTGCGCTATTAAGAATTCTTTGTCTTCTTGAATATGAATTAAAGACATTGCATTGGCATGCGCCACATCAAATAGGTTTTTCATTGCAACCTGGAATTCTTTTTCATTTGCCTCTTGTTTCCCTCCTCTCCCTTTGTTTTTCTTCAAAAGTTTCCACTGATTGAACAATTTCTTTACTTTTTCTTGAATTTTATCATTTCTTTGAACAGGAAGCCTGGCCTTTTCCCAGTAAGCTTCTACTTCACTTGTTACAATAGATGCACTTTCACTAACGCCTTTGTTTAATGTCATATGGTGATGTAAAAATACACTTAACACTTGCTCCTTGCTGGGGAGATTGGCCCCCAGAATTGTGGTGGACATTTCTTCAATGAGATAAAAAACACGTTTTTTCGCCATCTGAAAAGAATAAAGATACAAAGATAATAGTACAATGTCTTTGCCACCTCTCAGAGACGAGATTAGTTCAAATATGACGCAATCAAATGTAATCAGCGTGGAACTGAGTGGATGATACAAGATGATGCAACATTTTGTCATCTGCTCCCAGGGGGAAATCTCAAGACTTGTTGAGCCACCCCTAAATATTATTTGATTGTCTTCAAACTTTGTACACAGTGTTTTCTTCCTAAATGGAACCAGAATCAGGCCAGGGAGCAAAGGAATTCAGGAATTCATTTTTATGGACTACCCGTACATATTAAGATCCTTCAGTCTGTCCTCATATGCTTTATAATGAAGCCCACTAATCATTTTAGTAGCCACCCTCTTCACCGACTCCATCCTGTTCACATCCTTTTGAAGGTGCGGTCTACAGAATTGCACACTATACTCCAAATGAGGTCGCACCAAAGACTTATAGAGAGGCATTATCACCTCCTTTTTTCTGCTAGCCATTCCTCTCCGTATGCACCCAAGCATCCTTTTAGCTTTTGCCGTTGCCTTTTCTACCTGTTTAGCTACTTTAAGATCATCAGACACAACCACGCCTAGGTCCCGCTCTTCTTTAGTGGACAAAAGTACTTCACTCCCTATACTATATTGCTCCCTTGGATTGCTGCAGCCCAAATGCATGACCTTACATTTTTTAACATTAAATCCCAGCTGCCAAATTCTAGACCATTCTTCAAGCTTAGCTAGATCCCTCTTCATGTTATCTACACCTTCCTGGGTGTCTACTCTATTGCAGATTTTGGTATCATCCGCAAAGAGGCAAACCTTACCCAACTGTGTCAACATCAATAAATGCCAACATCCCCTTTCAGGTCTATTTTAATATATATATACATATATTTATTTCTGCAAATGTCAATAATAAAAAAGTTATAACACCCAAAAATCTCAGTCATTAATCATCCAAGTTTAGACCAACTCCAGGCATGAAGAGGCATCAGGAAAGTGCTTCTTTTTGCCCTAAAACATCTGGCGGATTTAGAGAAGATGGCACTTCACTATCCTCCATACTTTCTGCAATTGCATTGATATTTTTTGTGTTATTGGGAAACGTTACTCTTGTTTCTATCACTACTGCATGTCTTTAGATGTCCCCAGTATTGAGCACTATATTGGGGATGTATATGTATACGGCCATCCAGATGTCTGGATTGGGCACGTCCACTTTTGTGAAATCGTGCCTGAACTTGAACATGGATGCCTTTTTTCTGGATGTTCTGGCTTGGACGTTCCAGATGCCCTTTGTAAAATGTGTGCTATGTGTACTGGGGCTTGGCTGGAATGCTTTGCAGTATCTTCAGTTGCTGCAGAATTACTGGTTGGGGCACATAAATATGACCATATCACGCCAATCTTGAGGGATCTTCACTGGTTGCCTATAAGATGGAGGATTGATTTGGAGGAACTAGTGATACATTTTAAATATTTAAAATATGGGGAACCTTCTTATTTATTGGTTTGAAATATTATGTACCTAAAAGATCTTTGTGATTGCAAGACCAGCTATTGCTGAATGTAACCAGCTATATTAGAAATTAGGTGTTTGATTGCTAGGAATTGAGCCTTCTACTGTTATGGCTTTGTGCTCTGAAATACTCTGTCATTGCATTTAGATAGGGAGAAGGATTATTTATGGTTCCAGAAATTAGCAAAAGCTTAGATGTATACTCAAGCATTCAAAGATTTTAAGTAGAGAGTTTGAAGGAGGAAATTTCTATTTTAATTATTTTCTGGAAAGTTTTTAGATGTATTTTAATATTTATTTGAATTCATTTTTCTGTAAAACACTTAGATGTGGATATGTTTAACAACTAAGCAAATATAAATAAATAAATAGAAAGATTAGGGTGACTGCCGAGCTGGTTTTCTTGAAGGGGAAACATGATAGACTCTTCTCAGCTATGAAGGTTTCTCTATCACTAAGCTTTGCAACTTTGAGACAGCATAGTTGTTTTGATTCTCATCTTTTCAGGTTAACTTCCTTGCAAGTCACAATACAGTCAGTTCTATATGTCTGTCTTTCTGAAAACGGACATTTCCTTAAATGAAGAATATATCTTCTGGGGATATTTTTTAGACTATTGGACATATCGGGTGATGATTACCATTACAAGGAGACAATCTGTTCCCCCCATATTTTACTTAAAATCTCCTTCTGTTGAGAGAAGCTGTTATTCAAACTTGCGGGATCTTTCATACTCTGTACAGTCATAGACCACAGCTCCGTAGATTTCAAAATGGGTGTGTCGAGGCTACAACATCACACTTTGTCAAAGATGCTATACAGAGTTTTTATTGTTTTTGATGTCAATTCAAACTACAAAACAATTGTTGGAATATCCTGTACTATACTATTTCTATCTTTGTTAGTTACAAGATTGTTTGAAAACAAATACGAGTGGCGTGTTAACAGTTCCAAGCTATAATCAAAGCCAGTTTGACTTTTGCATTATTTTGCTTACTATTTGAATTGCTTAGTGCTTTTTTCCTGCATGCAAACGGTCTATTGCACATGGTAAAGGGGTTCTTCTAATACTGCATGGCTGTATGTATACACTGACAATAACACGCATACTTATACTACACCTGGGGGAATTCTGTGCAAAAAAAAGTAAAATTCTGTATGCAGTATTTTACAATTAGGCAAATTTATGCATGATTTATTAGTGCATTTTTGTGCAGAATTCTCCCTTCATAAAGCTTAACTCTTCCTCTAGACCTGAAATTTGCCGTCTTTTTCCTCCTTAGTTCTCTTGCTCCGATCACAGTTCTGTCCCCAACCCATCCTTGTCCCCCTATTTTCTCTCTCTAACTTCTAGCCCCCAGCCATCCCCAACTCACCAACAGCCCATCTCCAGCCCCAGCAACCCCCTCACCAGCAGCCCTTCTTCTGCCCCTAGAAACCCCTCCCAACTCATCAGCAGCCCATCGTCTGCCCCTAGCCACCCGCGGAAACACTAAACCCCACATTTCCAGCCTCCAACAACCCCTCCAATTCACCAGTAGCCCATTTACAGCCCCCAGCAATCCCCCCCCCCTGATTCACCAGCAGCTCATCTCCTGCCCTCAGCATCCCCGCTGCTCACCTGCAACCCCTCCTGCTCATTAGCAGCCCTTCCCCTGCCCCCAGCAACGCCCCAATCACCAGTAGCCCTTCTCTTGCCCCAGCGCCCCCACTCACCAGCATCCTTTTCCTGCTTCCAGTTAGCCACCCAAATTCACAGCAGCCCTTTCCTGTGCCCAGCCAGACCCTCCCGACTCACCAACACCCTCCCCCCCCCCCGACTCCCCAGCAGCTCTTTCCTGCCTTTAGTCATTCTCCCAACTCACCAGCAGCCCAATCGCAGGAACATAGCCATATGCTCCTGCAGCAGTACTAGAGCCTCATACCGGCACGTTTTCAAAACGCACCAGCACTGGAGTGTGGCACAGCTGCGGGAGCAAATGGAAGTGCTCCTATGACTGTGTTGCCGCTAACAGTGAGGCAGGATTGAGCACTCTTAAAGCCTGTGCGCCTGATTCTGTCTCACTCTCTGGCTGACCAGTGCCTCCACAGCAAGTGCACGTGCAGAATTCTCCCGGGAGTTTTATATGCATACTGTGCGTAGGCATTCTGGAGGCAGAACTTGGGTAGAGTTGCGATGCACATGTACATTTTATAAAATATGCATGCACACACATAGAATATGTACATTCATTCTTCTGGAAAGGCGTGAGCTCAGTACAAATAAAACAAATTAAAAAATACAAATTCGTGCATATGCATTTCTGCACTGGTTAGAGCTGCTTCTAGGTGCTTATTTTATAAAAGCACCTACGTTTTTTTTTATAAAATAAAGGCCTTTTTAATTAAAATGCAGTAATTTAATGCACTTACTGTGCATTAGAAGCAAAATGCAAGGTGCAGTAAGTGCAAATGCCATATTGTAAGTGTTGGTCATGACCAGCATGTCCCCTGCACTTACCACACATTAATTTGCAATTAGCGTGGGTGTACTTAATGCTTCCCTTTGAGGTGATGTTAAATGCACCCACACTAACTGCAAAATTGACAGTGCGCAGTGTTGACTGTGTGCTAACAGCGGTATTTTATTTTATTTTTTATTTAGACAGTTTTTGTATACTGCCTTATCCTTCAATCAAAGCGGTCACGAAACAATTGGGGGATACATTTAACACGCGGGGATATGAGACACATACACTAATACTTACAGGGAACATGGGCTATGGAGGGTTAAGTGGCTTGCCCAAGACCACAAGGAGCATCTGTGGGACTAGAAACCCCAGTCCTTCCGGCCCAAGGTTGCTGTCCTCTAGTCGGATTTGAACCCCCGACCTTCTGGCCTGAAGTACCTTGCCCCAACCACTAGGCTACTCCTCCCATGCTGTCCATGCCCACTCTCTGCCCAGTACCTGCCTCATCACAAAATTTTTATCATGCTGGCTGCTCTTAATGTGCAGTAACTGTTATCACAGGCCTATGCTAATAGTTGCCATGTATTAAAATGCGCATTATCTGCTGAGCGCACTTCAGTAAAAGGGTCTCTAAGCATAAAATAGGTGCCGCGTTACCATTTTTTTAGGTGCCTGTTCTAAAGTTACCCTCAGGATCTTCATGAATCTCAGCCCTTAAATCACTTTCAAGTTGTTTTTCCCTATTGCTCGTAAAACACATATTTAATGCATTATATTATTGGTGTTTCCCACCACACTGCAAATGCTAAGAACTGCAGTATTTTGATGCTAAAAATGATGCCAAAGAAACTTATTTAGAAGCAACTGTGTTCCAATACACAAAGAAAAACAGCCTACAGTGTGTTGTGAGTGTGTGTGTGCGTGCACCAGGTTAAACTCTGCTGTTATGAAAATACTTTTGGTCTTTTGACACAGAATGGTGATAAATGTTATTTCTATATCACATCAGAGACCAAAGAATTAACTAGGAATTATGCATCAGTGTTTTAATGAAATGAGAGAGAAAGTTCTGCATTGTACTGTATTGCTATTGCAAAGATGTAGCCAACTGATGAGGAGATCTGGAGTAGATCTAATTAGAGTTGAGAAAAACATTTTTAAAATCACTTTTCTCATTATTTTTGTTCATGATACCATATTTTATTTATTTATTTGAACGTTTTTTTTATACCGCCCCTTCCAGCGTTCAGGGACGGTTTACATGGAACAAAAACTTGAAGATACATGGAACATTCTTAATAATAACATAACATAACATAACATAACATAATTGGAACTAGATATCTAGTTGAAAAATGAACTATATACATACCAATAAACACGAGTTGCAGAAGCATAGTGATAACTTGTTCTCTTAGCTATTTACAAAGTGATACATCTTGAAAAAAGGAAGGATTGAGAAATTTGGGTGGCAGAGAGGAGGATTGATGAATTGGAAGTGTCTTTAATTCCTTGCGGAAAATTAGGAGGTCTTTGATTTCTCTGAGCTGTTTGGGCATCGCATTGCAGAGTGTGGGGGCTGTAAATCTAAAAGGTCTATTGCTTGTACTTTGTTTAGTTTTTCGTATAGACGATGGTATTTTTAGTAAGTTTTGTGTGCTTTTCCTCCTGTGCTAATGTCCATTTGAGATTGTATTAGAGTGGATAGGTAGGAGGGGGAGATATCATTGTACAGTTTGAAGGCAGTGATTAATTGCTTATACTTTATTCTGGAGGCTATTGGGAGCCAGTGGAGGTCATATAGGATAGGTGTAATATGTTTGGTTAGGTTAGCTTTGGTGATTATCCTGGCAGCGACATTTTGTGCAAGTTGGAGTGTGTGTATAGACTTTTTTGGGACGCCTTGAAGCTTGAAGTATACCATTACAGAAGTCCAGATGAGGATTTACTAGTGCCTGGACTATTGTTCGAAAATCATAGGGGTTGAGAATTGGTCTAAGGTGTTGAATGGTTTTTAATTTGTAAAGTACTGTTCTAGCAGTAGATTTAATCTGAGTAGTCATATAGAGAGCTTTGTCAATAATGACACCTAGATATCTTACTTCGTGTTTGATAGGCAAGTGTATATATATATATCTCCAGGAACAAGCAGGAATAAGTCCTCACATATGGGTACGTCGGAACCGACGGAGCCTGCGCGGGAAAGCTCCCCAGCTTCCCAGAAAGGAAGCTTTTGGGGCCTCCCACTGCACATGCGCGCTGCCTTCCCGCCTTCCTGACCAGCTCTCCTCAATTTCTCTTTTTCCGCGGAGCCAGCAGGTCGTGTTCCTGTCACCGCTGAAGAAATTATTGTTTTAGTTTGTTTCTTTAGACCGCGTACCTGCCTTCCCATACCGAAACCGGTACCGCCGGTCTCTCTTTCTTTTCTTTAAAAAAAACAAACAAACAAACTTTATCTTGCACAACTTGGTGACTTCGGTTAGGCCTCAGGCCTACACAAATTCTCCTCATGGAGAAACCAGCCCCTGGTTTTAAGAAGTGTACCAAGTATAGTGCTGTTATTTCTGTCACAGACACCCATGAATGGTGTCTTAAATGTTTGGGACCTGACCACTCCATTCCGGACTGCTCCCAGATGTCCTGCTCCCAGATGTCTAAACGTGGTTTGCAGAACCGGGCCAACAAATTCCATGTGCTGTTTGCTTCAGATAATCCAGCATCACAGTCATCCAGGTCTTCCTCTCCGGATGGATCTCAGGTAACCAAACCTTCTTCGGGCAGGTCTTCAAAGAGCAAATCTCCTTCAAAGCATCGAGAGGCTCTCAATTTTGAATCTGAGGACCATGCCCCAGCCAAACAACCCCGGCGGGAAGCTCTGGCTTCCAAAGCACCATCTATGGGGTTACAGGTTGACATCGATGGCACGGCCTCGACCGATCACCTGTTAGACTGCTCTGGGGTACCGGCCCATGCCGGTACCGACATCCAGGCAGCAGTGGCGTCTATGGGCAATACTGTCCAGACCATGCAGCAGGCCGTTCTGGCTTTCATTAACGCTGCGACGCCCTCGGTACCGCACCTAGTGGTTCCGGGTCCGGTTCCGGTACTGTCTTCCATACCGGAACCGAGACCATCGTCTTCCAAACGCAGATCGGTTCCGCATGCCGGATCCGGGTTTTCACCCAATACCGATCCCATACCCGGTACGCCCGATGTCGATACCGATCGGTATGCGTATCGTGCGTTGGAAGCAAATAGAGGATACTCTGATTCTTCTGAGGATTTTGACTCCTCTGAGGACTCTGATGAGCTGTCTCTAGTTCTTCCTGAAGACCCTTCTTCCCCAAAGAGGAGAATGTCTCCACCAGAGGATTTGTCCTTTCAAGACTACATTATAGAACTAGCTAAAGGACTTTCTATTACCACATCCTCTGAAAAAGAACCTAGATCAAAGAAACTGGATATTTTAGGATACCCTAAGGTTCCTAAAGAGGCAGTCACCCTGCCTATCCATGAAATCCTTCAAGAACACTTGATGGACTTATGGGAGGCTCCTCTAACGTTGTCTCCTTATTCTCGTAGGTTGGACACCATGTACCGGGTCCCTCCTCCTGGTTTTCAAAAGACTCAGCTGCCTCACCATTCCATTGTGGTGAAGTCTGCGCTGAAAAAGATTAAGAGTACCAAAAGGCACTCTTCTACCCCTCCAGGGCGAGAATGTAAGACCCTAGACTCTTTTGGTAGGAAAATCTTCCAGGCTAGTATGCTTATAGCCAGGATTAATTCATACAGTCTGTATATGGGCATGTTTCTCAGAGAGCTTGCCCTAAAGGTACGGCTTTTTGCCCCCTTTATCCCTGAGGATAAAAAGGAGGAGTTCCTTTCTATAGTGAAACAGCTTCTAGATGTTTCTAAGTTCTCCAACAGAGCAGCCTTTGATTCCTTTGAAGGTGCCGGTAGAGCTTCGGGCATTGCCATTGCAGCCCGATGACTT
Organism: Ichthyophis bannanicus; assembly: GCA_033557465.1. Lineage (NCBI taxonomy): Eukaryota > Metazoa > Chordata > Amphibia > Gymnophiona > Ichthyophiidae > Ichthyophis > Ichthyophis bannanicus. Next base: position 671,328,824 of record CM066031.1, read on the forward strand.
GCTTGGCTCCAGGCCTCTGACCTAGAACCCTGGGTCCTGGATGGCTTACGGAATCTGCCCTGTACAGGTGAGAACTTATTTGGTAAAGACTGGCAAATTAAAGCCACTCAAATGGACGCAGAAAATGCCACCTTAGATAGACTTTCCAAGTCTACCTCTACTCCTGCCAAGAAAAAGTCTTTCAAGAGGCCTTACTACAAGAAGGCCAGATTTTCCACAAATACTGGCCAACAATCTTCTCAGCCTCGCTTTGCTGCTAAATGTCAGCAGCCTAAACAGGCAAGGTCAAAGCCTGCAGTGTCTGCCACTCCTCAGCAGGCTCAACCCCCTCAGGGGTTTTGACTTGCCCCTAGAGAACTTAACCTTTCTGGCTCTAGAACAACCAGAGCCCCTCACCATTCCCGGAAGGTTAGCTCACTTTGCTCTCAGATGGGAGCAAATTACATCAGAGCAATGGACCCTCTCTATCATCAGAGAGGGCTACAAACTTCATTTTTCCAACCTTCCTCCATATACCATGGTGAGGCACTTCAATTCTCCCCCATCTCTCCTGGACCTGTTGGATCAGGAAGTCTCTCTCTCTCTTGCCCAAGGGGCAATAGAAGAGGTTCCTCTTCTTCAACAAGGGACAGGATTCTACTCCCCTTATTTTCTCATAACAAAGAAGACAGGGGGATTCAGACCTATCCTAGATCTGAGAGAATTGAACAAATTTCTGTACAAGGAGAAATTCAAAATGCTTTCTCTAGGCATTCTCCTTCCATACCTTCAGAGTCAGGATTGGCTTTGTTCTCTAGATCTCAAGGATGCGTACACACATATACTCATCCACCCATCCCACAGAAAATATCTAAGATTTCTGTTTCAGGGAAAACATTTCCAGTACAGAGTACTTCCCTTCGGTCTAGCCTCTGCTCCAAGAGTGTTCACCAAATGCATGGCAGTTGTTGCCGCATTTCTAAGAGGTCTGGGAATTTTTGTATTCCCATATCTGGACGACTGGCTCATCCGAGCTCCATCTCAGTCAGAGGCCCAGATTTCCCTGGACCGCACAAGGCACATTCTGCAGTATCTGGGACTGGTGATAAACCTTCCCAAGTCTCAACTTATCCCTACTCAGTCTCTGGAATTCATAGGGGCCCAGTTGGACACCACCACTGCAAGGGCCTACCTACCTCAAGTCCGGGGCCAACGTCTGGTGTGCTTGGCCTCCCAAGCTCAGTCCAGCAGTCACTTGACAGCCAGAGAAATGCTGCGACTTCTGGGCCACATGGCCTCCACGGTACACGTGGTGCCCTACGCTCGTCTTCATATGAGAGCAGCTCAATGGACCTTGGCCACCCAGTGGACTCAGGCATCAGGAGCACTCTCCGACCAAATACTCACCTCAAAGCGTCTGTTTTGGTCCCTCCAATGGTGGATGTCCACCAAGAATCTGTTGTTGGGGACCCCCTTCCAACCTTTGTTGCCCCAAACAACCCTCACAACAGATGCCTCCCAAACAGGGTGGGGAGCCCATCTTCAACACCTCTCCACTCAGGGTGCTTGGTCTCCACAAGAGACCACCCTTCACATCAACCTCCTGGAACTGCGAGCAATCTACTTTGCCCTCAAAGTCTTCCATACCCTCCTAGTCAACCTGACCGTCCTAGTCCATACAGACAATCAGGTGGCCATGTTCTACATAAACAAACAAGGAGGGACAGGCTCTCTGTCGCTTTGCAACGAAGCTCTCAGATTATGGGCCTTCGCCAGAGAGCATCAAATTCATCTTCTGGCAGTGTATCTTCCAGGGGTTCAAAACTCTTGGGCAGACAGACTCAGTCGAGTTCTGCTTCCACACGAATGGTCCCTACATATGGACCAGATAGACAGAATCTTTCAGGAATGGGGAACCCCGGACATAGACCTCTTTGCAAGTCCGTGGAATGCCAAACTTCCCCGGTTCTGTTCCAGGACTCCGTGTCAGAGAGCTCAGGCCAACGACGCCTTTCTCCTACATTGGGGTCAGGAATTCCTATATGCCTTTCCACCCATTCCTTTGATTCCCAAGACTCTGTTCAAACTCCAGAGGGATCACGGATCGATTATCCTCATAGCTCCACGCTGGCCACGCCAAGTGTGGTTCCCTCTACTTCTGCATCTCTCCCAGGGACCCTCCCTGGACCTGGGAGCTGCGCCAGACCTTCTCTCTCAGGAGGAAGGGACTTTGTGGCACCCAAACCCCAAGTCCCTACACCCCAGAGCTTGGTTACTGAAGGCCTAAGCCTTCATGACTTCAATCTTTCTCAACCAGTGAAAGATATCCTTCATGCCTCTAGGAAACCCTCCACGAGGCGTTCCTATGCTTTCAAATGGAAACGCTTTTCCATTTGGTGTGCTCAACGGGGTCTTGACCCTCTAGCACTTCCTTTGAATTCTCTATTAGACTATCTCCTGCATCTTTCCAATGCAGGCCTTAAGACAAATTCAGTAAGAGTCCATTTGAGTGCTATTGCAGCATCTTTACAACCTATAAATGGACAACCTGTCTCCTCTCATCCTCTTATCTCACGGTTCATGAGAGGCCTGACTCTAACTAAACCTCCCATCCGGCCTCCTCCGGTAGCATGGGATTTGAACCTAGTTCTAGGTCAGCTTATGAAGCCACCTTTTGAACCGTTGGTTTCTACCTCCTTGAAATTTCTTTCCTGGAAGGTCATTTTCCTTATTGCAGTCACTTCGGCTCGCCGCATCAGTGAACTACAGGCCTTAGTGGCTCATCCACCTTATACCAGATTTCATCATGATAAGGTGGTCCTTAGGACGAATCCCCACTTTATGCCCAAAGTGGTCTCGCCTTTTCATCTTAATCAAGAGGTATATCTACCTGTCTTTTTTCCGGCTCCTCATGCATCCAGTGCAGAGAGGAACCTTCATACTTTAGATTGTAAAAGAGCTCTTGCCTTTTACCTCAACAGGACTCAGCCACATCGAAAGTCTTCCCAACTTTTTGTGGCTTTTGATCCTTCTCATTTGGGACTTCCAGTCTCCAAACGTACACTTTCCAATTGGATTGCTCAGTGTATTTCCTTTGCTTACCAGAGTAAAAACATTTCTCTGGAAGGCCATGTCACAGCTCACAATGTGAGAGCCATGGCCACTTCTATGGCTCATCTTCACTCTGTATCCATAGATCAGATCTGTCGAGCCGCCACCTGGGCCTCGGTTCATACCTTCACAGCCCATTACTGTTTGGACAAGGACTCCCGCCGGGATGCCTTGTTTGGTCAGGCTGTCCTCAAACACCTGTTCCATACTTGAACAACTCCTGCCCACCTTCCCAGGATGGATGCCTGAGATCCATACGAAGATGGCGAACCCTTGGAAGGGGATCTCCCAGGCATCTTAGCTAGGGAGTCCCCATATGTGAGGACTTATTCCTGCTTGTTCCTGGAGATAGCACAGTTACTTACCTGTAACAGGTGATCTCTGGGAACAACAGGAATTAGTCCTCACAACCCACCCACCTCCCCTAGGAGTTGTATCTTCTATCTATCTATTGTCTCAGCTATAAACTCGAACTGAGGAGAGCTGGTCAGGAAGGCGGGAAGGCAGCGCGCATGTGCAGTGGGAGGCCCCAATAGCTTCCTTTCTGGGAAGCTGGGGAGCTTTCCCGCGCAGGCTCCGTCGGTTCCGACGTACCCATATGTGAGGACTAATTCCTGCTGTTCCCAGAGATCACCTGTTACAGGTAAGTAACTGTGCTATATATTACTTTACCCACTGATTCAAAGAAGTATTTCACTTTTGTTAAAACTATACCCAGTGATTTAGGGCTCAAACTTATTTTAAAAGACACGGGTCCTTCCAACTAGCTAGTGTTATTGGTATTTAAGAGCTATTTTAGAGTGTTTAGTTATTCAGCAAAGTCTGGAGATGTTTGAAGCATACAGGCATCATTGTTGTCATGGATACTCTGTTAATGCCACTACTTATATGTACTTGCCATACTCTAGTCCCCAGTTCTGCGATGTGTTTTTTATCTTGATTAGATTGTAAGCTCTGATGAGCAGGGACTGTCTTACATCTTTATGTGCAGCACTGCATACACCTTGTAGCGCTATACAATGATTAGTAGTAGTTAATGCGCCTGGATCTGACCATAAAATGTTGTTCATTCGCTCTGCATGCATGCCTTTTATTTGCCTTCTGGAACTTTCAGATATGAATGTATCTATTCCTGCCTCAGTCTGGAATATCTCCAAACTGGACAGCTTCTATGGTCACACAGCTCCCTTTATAGTCAATTGGAGCAATTTTTGATACTTCCATTTTTTATGTGCGATGAAGAATGAGGAGATCTACCAATAACAACTCCCTAACATTTAACTGTATCATTTTACTGACTGGTGGATGTGAGGATTGCTGGTAACTTGCCTGCCTGATGCAAAGATGGGCTTGCCGAGGACGAGCTGGCTGTTGTACCAGTGCTATAGGAAGGTATGCTATGGTCTGGATGCTAAAGTTCAGCTTTTAGACAGAGAACTGAAATCCAGCATTTCCGGGTTAGCTTTCTCAGAAGTGCTTCCCATTCCACATTCAGGACTCCAGAGCTCAGAGACAACCTGAGCTCTGCAGTTTCAAGGTCATGGATGAGACAGTTGTACAGGAAGTTAAGCTTGTTAGGAACTGAGCAACATTTTGGAGAAGAATGAAAGCTATTCTGAAGGAAGGTGCTCCACCTTAACCACCTGGCTACTGGTGCTAACATTTAAAAAGAAAATAGAGATATTTTTAAACTAGTTCATGGGGGAAAGGCGACAATCACTCAAGAGCACATATTTCAAATTGAGGTATCTTTAAAGGGTTTTGGCGAAAATGGGAACTTAGGATATAATGATAGAGAGGTGGTTGTTACCTCCAGCACTTTTCAGCTTGTTCATGCCTCCCTTGGTGGCCTTAAGCCAGTCCATGGGCATCACCTGATTTATGTATACAGATTACCACTAATTTACTAAGATCCTGTCTGGAGCAACTGAACCCATAATCTCTGTTTTTATTTTATAGTGATTTTTTTGTTGGACAAGAGTTATCGTTAAAGCAATAAAGATGATTAATATATTTTTCTTAGTCCTTTTCTTCCCTGTTGAAAAACTGCCTGAAAGTGTAGGACCTTGGATGCCTTTGGACGTTGTACCTTCCAGGCTTCCATGCTTTCTGCCAGGATCAGTTCCTATATTTTATATATGGGAATATTCCTTAAAGAGGTCACAGGGGATTTAGAGGTTTTGAGTCCTCTTCTTCCTGAGGACAGAAGGCAGGATTTTCTCACACTGGTTAAACATGCCCAGGATGTTTCAAAGTTTGTCATCGTGCAGCTTTTGACTGCTTTGAGTGCATCAGCAGAACCTCTGCCATTGCCATAGGGGCACGAAGAATTTTCTGGTTCCGGGCATCCGATTTGGAACTCTGGGTGCAGGACAAACTGGGAAACTGGGAAATATCCCTTGTACAGGTGAGAATCTATTCGGCAAGAATTGGCAAGAAAAGGCCAATGAGATGGATGCTGACAACTCTACTTTGGATAGACTATCCAAAGGCACTGCTGATCCTGCCAGAAAGAAATCTTTCAAGAAGCCTTTCTTCTCGAAAAAGAAGAGGTTTTATCCCTCTTATTCCCAATAGGGACGTTCTGCAGGTCAGCTTGTCTGAAAGGGTCAGCAACCACCTAAACAAAGGAAAGCAAAGACTGCCAAGCCTCAAACGTCTCAGTAGTCTCAGCCTCCACAAGGCCTTTGGCTTTCATCTAGAGAACTTAGCCTTCCTGGCCCTCAATGCACCAGAGCCTTCCACCATTCCAGGAAGGTTATGTCACTTTGCCCCCAGGTGGGAGCAGATAACAGCAGAGCATTGGACACTCTCCATTATAAGAGAGGGGTACAAGCTGCACTTCCTGTGCATTCCCCCTCCCACAATGGTAAGACAGTTCAATTCTCAGACCTCTCTCATCAACCTGTTAGATCAAGAGGTCACTATACTTCTGGCTCAAGGGGCAATAGAAGAGGTACCCATTCATCAACAGGGTACAGGGTTTTACTCCCCCTATTTACTTATCCCAAAGAAAACAGGGGGATACAGACCTATTTTGGACCTCAGGGAATTGAACAAATTCCTGTTCAAGGAGAAATTCAAAATGATTTCTCTAGGAACTCTGCTGCCATACCTTCAGAGTCAGGATTGGCTTTGTTCTCTAGATCTCAAGGATGCGTACACCCATGTTCTCACCCATCCAACTCACAGAACGTTCTTTCGGTTCCTTTTCCAAGGAAAGCACTACCAATACAGGGTGCTTCCTTTTGGCCTGGCCTCAGCTCCAAGAGTGTTCACGAAATGCATGGCTGTGGTAGCAGCATTTCTCCGCACTCTAGGCAAATTCGTCTTCCCTTACTTAGACGACTGGCTCATTCGAGCCCCATCAGAGTCAGAGGCCAGGACTTCCCTATCTTGCACAACGCGTATCCTTCAGTACTTGGGTCTGGTCATAAACATCCCAAAATCCATTCTAACTCCCACTCAGTCTCTTAGTGTTCCATACCCTGCTCAGCTACAAGACAGTCCTCATTCATACAGACAATCAGGTAGCCATGTTCTATGTGAACAAGCAGGGGGGAACAGGCTCTCTGTCACTTTGCAACGAAGCTTTGTGACTATGGGCCCTCGCCAGAGAGCATCAGATTCACCTCCTGGCAGTTTATCTTCCAGGCATTCAAAACTCTTGGGCAGACAGACTCAGTCGAGTTCTGCTTCCACACGAATGGTCTCTACATGCGGACCAGGTGACCAAGATTTTCCAAATTTGGGGAACCCCGGACATAGACCTTCTTGGAAGTCCGTTGAATGCCAAACTTCCCCGGTTTTGTTCCAGAATTCCGGCTCAGGGTTCTCAGGCCAGGGATGCCTTCCTCCTTCACTGGAGTCAAGACTTCCTTTATGCCTTTCCACCCATTCCCCTAATTCCCAAAACCCTGTTCAAGCTTCAGAGAGACAGGGGGCGGATGATTCTCATAGCTCCACATTGGCCACGGCAAGTGTGGTACCCCCTGCTTCTACATCTCTCTCAAGCCCCCTCCCTGGAGTTAGGGTCTGCTCCAGATCTCCTGTCACAGAAGGACGGAAGGTTATGGCATCCCAATCCCCAGTCTCTGCATCTCAGAGCTTAATTGCTGAAGACCTAGATCTTCATGATCTTAACCTTCCTCAGCAAATAAAAGATGTCCTTTATGCTTCCAGGAAACCTTCCACTAGACACTGTTATGCTTTCAAGTGGAAAAGGTTTACCATATGGTGTTCGCAAAAGGGTCTTAACCCCTTAGCGATACCTCTGGGACCATTACTTGAGTATCTCCTTCATTTATCCAATGCAGGACTTAAGACTAACTCAGTAAGGGTCCATTTGAGTGCTATTGCAACTTCCTTCAAGCCTCTCAATGGACAACCTTGAAGGATACTACCAAAAGCAGTGAGGTTCCAAAAGGGAGTATAGTAGCCCAAATGCCCTTGAGTAAGGAGCAGACAGAGCATAAAGATTCCCAATTACCCATGCCTACCAATAGCCAGATTAATATTAATAAAATACAGTCTCTAAAATGCTTGTATGCCAATGCTAGAAGTCTAAACAATAAGATGGGAGAATTAGAATATATAGCATTAAATGAGAGGTTAGATATGATTGCACTCTCAGAGACATGGTGGAAGGAGGATAACCAGTGGGACACTGTGATACCTGGATACAAACTATATCGTAATGATAGAGCTGAACAAATTGGTGGAGGGGTTGCGCTCTATGTTAGAGAGGGCATTGAGTCAGAAAGGATTAAAGTTTTGCAGGGAACAAAATATGCTGTAGAATCTCTATGGATTGAAATTCCATTTATGAAGGGGAAGGTGATGGCAGTGGGAGTATACTATCGACCACCTTGGCAGAATGAACAAATGGATGATGAAATGCTCAAAGAAATCAAGGAAGCTAACAAAAGCCACAACAGAGTAGTAATAATGGGTGATTTCAATTACCCCGGTATCGACTGGGACAGTGTCACAGCAGGACAAGCTAAAGAGATAAAGTTTCTAGATGAAATAAATGACTGCTTCTTGGAGCAGCTGGTTCATGAACCGACCAGAGGGGAAGCCATACTGGACCTAGTCCTTAGTGGAATGCCAGATCTGGTGCAAGAAATAAGGGTGTTGGGACCACTTGGCAATAGTGATCATAGTATGATCATGTTTGATTTAATCAGTGGAGGACAGATAGTAAAGGAATCCACAGTACTACCTTTTAACTTTCAAAAGGGTGACTATGATAGAATGAGGAATATAGTTCGGAAAAAACTAAAAGGAGCGGTTCCAAAGGTTAAAGACTTACAGCAAGCTTGGGTGTTATTTAAAAATACTATCCTCGAAGCCCAGACCAGCTGTATTCCACGCATTAAGAAAAGTGGAAGAAAGTCCAAAAAACTGCCAGCATGGTTTAAAGGTGAGGTCAGAGAGGCTGTTGCTGCCAAAAGAGCAACCTTCAGAAAATGGAAAAAAGAGCCAAATGATGAAAACTGGAAACAGCACAAGCACTGGCAAGTTAAATGCAAAGCATTGATAAGGCAGGCAAAGCGGGAATTTGAGAAGAAACTTGCTACGGAAGCAAAAACACGAAATAAAGACTTTTTCAAGTACATTCGTAGCAAAAGGCCTGTGAGAGAGTCAATTGGACCATTAGATGATAGAGGGGTAAAAGGGGCAGTAAGAGGAGACAAGGCTATAGCAGAGAGACTGAATGAATTCTTTGCTTCGGTCTTTACTGAGGAAGATGTAGGGGTGTTACCCAAGACTGAAGTGGTATTTAAAGGTGATACTGCAGAGGAATTGAGAGAAATATCGCTACACCGGGAAGATATATTACAACTATTTGATAAACTGAATAGTAGCAAATCACCTGGACCGGATGGTATACATCCCAGAGTGTTGAAAGAACTGAAATATGAGATTGCAGACCTGTTATTGGTAATCTGTGAACTTTCATTAAAATCATCTGTAATACCTGAAGATTGGAGGGTCGCCAACGTAACACCAATTTTTAAAAAGGGTTCCAGGGGTGACCCGGGAAATTACAGACCGGTGAGCCTGACGTCAGTACCAGGGAAAATGGTAGAAGCCATCATAAAGAACAAAATTACACAGCATGTAGATAGTCATGGCCTAATGGGAGACAGCCAACATGGCTTTAGACAAGGAAGATCTTGTCTCACTAATCTGATCTGTTTTTTTGAAGGTGTGCATAAACAGGTAGACAAAGGTGAGTCGGTTGATATAGTGTATCTGGACTTTCAGAAAGCTTTTGACAAGGTCCCCCATCAGAGACTTTTGGCGAAGCTAAAAAGTCATGGGATAGGAGGCAGTGTACTATTGTGGATCGGGAACTGGTTAAAAGATAGAAAGCAGAGGGTAGGGCTAAATGGCCAATATTCCCAATGGAAAAAGGTGAATAGTGGAGTACCCCAGGGATCTGTACTGGGTCCGCTACTTTTTGACATATTCATAAATGACCTGGAAAAGGGAATAACTAGTGAGGTAATCAAATTTGCAGATGACACAAAACTGTTTAAAGTTGTTAAAACCCAAGAGGATTGTGGAAAACTGCAGGAGGATCTGGATAAATTGGAAGACTGGGCATCCAAATGGCAGATGAAATTTAATGTGGACAAGTGCAAAGTTATGCACCTAGGAAAGAACAACCCACACTATAGTTACAAGATGCAAGGCTCCACATTAGAAACCACCACCCAGGAAAAAGATTTAGGAGTCATCGTGGATAACATGTTAAAACCCTCCGCCCAGTGTGCAGCGGCGGCCAAGAAAGCAAATAGAATGCTAGGTATCATAAGGAAAGGGATGGAGAATAAAACAAAGGATATTATAATGCCTCTGTATCGCTCCATGGTACGACCGCACCTTGAATATTGTGTGCAATTCTGGTCACCGTATCTTAAAAAGGACATAGAGTTATTAGAAAAAGTACAGAGAAGAGCCACCAAATTGGTGAAGGGGATGGAAGGCTACTCCTATGAAGAGAGGCTAAAAAGGTTAGGGCTCTTTAACCTAGAAAAGAGGCGGCTGAGGGGAGATATGATAGAGGTGTATAAATTAATGAATGGAGTGGAACGGATAAACGTGGATAAATTGTTTACGCTATCAGAATATAGAAGGACTAGGGGGCATGTAATGAAGCTACAGGGTAAACTATTTAAGACAAATAGGAGAAAATATTTCTTCTCTCAACGTGTAATCAAACTCTGGAATCTGTTACCGGAGGATGTAGTAAGGGCTGTTAGTATAGCTGGGTTTAAAAAAGGTTTGGACAAGTTCCTGGAGGAAAGGTCCATAAACCACTATTAAAAAGGGACCCAGGATATCAATGCTTGGCCTAGTACAAGCACTGCAGAACCTGTGTCTTTTGGGGAAACTGCTAGGTACGTATGACCTAGATTGGCCACTGTTGGAAACAGGATACTGGGCTTGATGGACCTCGGTCTGACCCAGTATGGCATTTCTTATGTTCTTATGTTCTTAACCTATCTCCTCCCATCCTCTTATAGCAAGATTTATGAGAGGCCTTCTTCTAACCAAGCCTCCCATTAGACCACCACGGGTGGCATGGGACTTAAACCTGGTTCTTGTTCAGCTCATGAAGCCACTTTTCGAACCCTTAGCTACTACCTCTTTAAAATTCCTTTCTTGGATCTTTCTCATTGCAATCACATCAGCACGTCGCATCAGTGAGTTGCAAGCACTAGTGGCTGATCCACCTTATACAAGGTTTCATCATGACAAGGTAGTCCTTAGGACTCATGCACACCTTATGCCAAAGGTGGTCTCGCCTTTTCATCTTAACCAAGCGGTCTACCTGCCTGTGTTCTTTCCAAGACCTCATGCATCAAATGCAGAAAGGAATCTTCATACTTTGCACTGTAAAAGAGCTTTAGCCTTTTACTTGCAAAGAACACAGCAACATAGAAAGTCCTCTCAACTCTTTGTTGCTTTTGATCCTTCTCATTTGGGACTTCCAGTCTCCAAGAGAACACTGTCCAACTGGATTGCACAATGTATTTCCTTTGCCTATCAGAGTAAACACCTTCCTCTGGAGGGCCATGTCACTGCTCACAATGTGAGAGCCATGGCACCTCCAATGGCTCATCTGCACTCTGTGTCTATCGATGACATCTGTCGAGCAGCCACTTGGGCCTCGGTTCATACCTTCACAGCCCATTACTGCTTGGACAAGGACTTCCGCCGGGATGCCTTGTTTGGTCAGGCTGTTCTCTAACACCTGTTCCATACCTAATCAACTCCTACCCGCCATCCCAGGTTGGATGCCAGAGATCCATGGGGGGAAGTGGAGCCCTGTCCCAGAGACACACAACTTCTGAGGTCTCTCCCTGGCATCTAAAGCTAGGGAGTCCCCATATGTGAACACTACATTCCTGCTTGTTCCTGGAGATAGCATAGTTACTCACCTGTAACAGGTGATCTCCGGGAACAGCAGGAATTTAGTCTTCACAACCCACCCACCTCCCCTAGGAGTTGTATCTCTCTATCTATCTCTTTCTCTTTCCCTCTCTCTCTCTTTGTCTCAGCTTTAAACTCAACTGGAGAGAGGCAGTTGGGAAAGGCGGGAAGGCAGCACGCAGGCGCTGTGGGATGCTCCCAAAAGCTTCCTAATTGGACGCTGGGGCGCGTTCCCGCGCAGGCTCCATCGGTACCGACGATACCCATATGTGAAGACTAAATTCCTGCTGTTCCCGGAGATCACCTGTTACAGGTGAGTAACTATGCTTTATTGCTTTAATAATTCTGGTCTGACAAAAAAAATCACTATAAAATGAAAAGCGAGATTATGTATACAGTATGTTGATGACATCCAATTGTTGTATGCTAATGATACTGTAGATTCAGCTAATGATACTGTAGATTCAGCATTGAACCAGTATTTGGACTCAGTAAATGGATGACTTAAGTAACACAGGCTTCATCTTAATCCCCTCAAATATAAGCCAACTATATTTTCCAATAAGGATCGTTTATGGTGAGTCAACAATTGATTTTGGCCGGGACTCGGGTCTCTAATTTAGAAGTTTTATCTTCTAATCTTTCTGCTGAGGTTACTGAGCTTAAAACACAAGTTACTATGAACACTCAGTCTGTTTCACAATTTTCAGATGTAACTGACTCCTTAATTAAAGATAATACGGCGATGAAGCTGAAGTTGGAAGTATTGGAGAATGCTGCTAGATCCTCAAATATTTGTCTTCTTAATTTTCCTATGGTGCCTTTGGCTTCTCCGATTGACCTTTTTAAAATGTATCTACAAGAATCTCTGATGGTTACACCAGATTTAATTCCTCCTATCACTAAAGCGTATTTTCTACCTTCTGGTCGGAAAACTGGGGAGAAAGCGGTTGGTCTTCCAGAGATGAGCTTATTAGACGTATCAGCGCTTCTTCAGACACCTAAGGATGAAGAACTTGTAGTTTCTACACTGATTGTTTCCTTGGCATTACCATCTGATAGATACTGGCTTCTCAGGCTTTATTTTAGATTTCGTAATAATTTGTTTTTGGGAAAAAAAATAGGAATGTTCCCGGATGTCTCCAGAGAAACGTAGCGTAGGCGCAAATCTTTCTTAATTTTGCATCCTGGGGTTACTCGTATGGGTGCTACATTTGTCCTTCGTTATCCCTGTAAATGCGTTGTTGTTTTTCAGTCGCATAAGTATGTCTTTTTTCAGCCCGAGGACTTGTCTTCTTTCATCAGTGCTCGCATTGTAACTTCTTCTCCTCTTTAGCAGTACCCCACCATTAATGATTCTGCTTGGTTCCCTGTGTACCCTCTGGTATTTCTTTAAAAAAATTACTTTTATTTCTTTTACAGGGGATGTTCCTGGCCTCTGTAATAGTTGTTGACTTTTCTCCCTCATTTTGGGGACTACTAATAGCATTGTTTAATTTTCTTGATGTTATGTACTTATTAATCTTTTTTCTACAATGTCTGTTACTGTACAAGTGTTATGCTTGATTCATTGTTAAAATGCATAAATATAAAATTTAAAAAAAAAGGATCGTTTATTACTTTTCATGACACCTTCTATTTTTGACACCTGTGTCACCCTTAGAGAGACTTTAGAAGTTCTAGGAGTTCAGTTCTATTACAGACTCTTTTCAGCTACACATTTCCTCATTAGTTAGGCCCTCCTCCTATGGGTTAATACATCATTCAGTTCAGCTTTTTGTAACCACTAACGATTGGAAGATCTTAACCAGCATGTCAGTTCTAAATCATATTAATTATTTCAATTCCGTTCCGTTAGGTACTGATTTGTCCCAGATTATCTCTGCTCAATTGATCCAAAATACTAGTCACTACTTTATAATGCTAACAGGTATAGTCATGTCACCTCTAAAAGAAATGAAATATGAGATTGCAGACCTAATATTAGTAATCTATAAACTGTCAGTAAAATCATCTGTTGTACCCGAAGATTGGAAAGTGGCCAATGTAACACCAATTTTTAAAATGAGTTCAGGAGTGATCCAGGAAAATACAGACCAATAAGCCTGACATCAGTGCAGGGCAAAATGGTATAAACCATTATTAAGAATAAAATGACTGAACATGTAGATAGTCATGGTTTAATTGGAGAAAGTCAAAATGGATTTAGCTAAGAAAAGCCTTGTCTCCCTAATCTGTTATATTTTTTTGAAGGTGAGCCTCTTGATATAATGTATCTGGATTTTCAGAAAGCCTTTGACAAGGTCCCTTATGAGAGTCTGTTGGGGAAATTAAAAAGTCATGGGATAGGAAGCAGTGTACTATTGTGAATCTGGAAATGGTTAAAAGAAAGGTGAATAGTGGAATATCCCAGGGATCTGTGCTGGGCCTGCTGCTTTTTAATATGTAAATGAGAACAACAAGTGAGGTGATCAGATTTGCAGATGACACAAAATTATTCAAAATTGTTTAAACACAGCTGGATTATGAAAAATTGCAAGATGAGTTTGAGAAATTGGACATTCAAATGGCAGATGAAATTCGTTGTGGACAAATGCAAAGTTATGCATGTAGGGAAGAACAACCCACACTACAGTTACACAATGCAAAGTTCCACATTAGGAATCACCACCCATGAAAAGGATCTAGGAATCATCGTGGATAATACATTGAAACCCTCTGCTCAATGGGTGGCAGCAGCCAAGAAAGCAAATAGAATGCTAGGAATCATAAGGAAAGGAATGGAAACTAAAACCAAGGATATTTTATTGTGTGACCACACTTTGAACATTGTGTGCAGTTCTCATCACTAGATTGATCGTTGTTGGAAACAGGACACTGGGCTTGATGGACCCTTGGTCTGACCCAGTATGTTCTTATGTTCTTAAGTGCTAGACAGGATATAAATACAATGGAAAAACATAGTTTGAATTGAATTGTCTGCCAAAAATCTGAAAAATAAGATTAAAGCATTAGAATATACAGCACTAGATGACCATATAGATGCAATAGACTTCAGGGACCTGATGGAAGCAGGATAACCATTGGGACACTGCAATATCAGTATACAAATAACATTGAAATAATAGGGCATAACAAATTGTAACCGGGTAAGGCGGACGCTGAGCTCAGCCCCTACCCCTCCAATTTCACCACCACACCCCCCCCCCCCCGCCCCAGCCCCTGAAATAAGTACACACTACAAGTTATTGGCATTCCAACTGGTCGCAGCTTTTATTAACATAACATTATCCAAAACCATCCAACAACAACCATCTTCCACCATACCGGTTCCGGCAGCGGGACGCCCCCTCACCAGCCATGTGAGTAGCAAAGTGAGTTCCATCCCGCTTCCACCGGAACCGTCCCCCGGCAACTCCATCTCCCTCCCCTCCTCCGGCTTCGCCATATTACTAGCAAAAGCCCGAGGGGTTCTCCGGGTCAGGGGTACCCCACCCCCGCCCTGCGGAGTGCCAATACTCCGGACCCCGGACACCTCCGGGATCCCGCCACAGGCTCAGAGGCACCTGCCCCTGAGCCCCCCCCCAAAATACCAAGCTGCGACCAGCCACGCTGCCCTGCATCCCGTACTCCACGGCCTCCTGCCACTCGTTCAGGAGCAATTCCACCCCAACCGGGGATAGATGTACTCCGTCCGGCCGACACCTCCACCCATGGATGCAACATCCCGCCAACCCCCTTATTCCCCCACCCATCGGCCAATCCGCCAATTACTTTAATCAACCCCGGAGACCACTTGTTCCAGGTCCCTTTTGCAGCTCAAAACAGCCGCTTAACCGTCCATGCCCCCAGGTCGTCGCCGCCAAGATGCAGCAGCAGCAAAACCGTGGATCCACGGACAAGCTGGTGGTGCCGCAGCAAAGGCAATGAGCTGCGACCAACGAAGACCGCGCTCGCCCAACCATGATATGGCTACCTCCACTTCGAGCTGCCCAATGTTCGCCCCCCGGGGCCTTGGCGCTGCTCGCTGACCCGCACAATATACAAACGAATGGCCGATCATCCATCAGCCGCACGATGTCAGGCCCCCAACCCCCTCAGGCCCCCAACCCCCTCACAACCGCACATACCCCGGAATGCATCAGAGCGCCACCTGCCTATCCACTGAATCCGTGCTCGTTGAATACCCTCCTCTACAGCGCTCGTGAACGTGCCATTCCGAAATGAATAAGGCGCCAAGTCGCACGGCTCCACACCCTCCCAGCACACTGCCATCCCAGGACTGCCGTGAACGGAAACCCCGTGAGCCAGCACAAATTCTCGTGCAAGAAGAGAAAGCCCCCCCCCCCACGGGGCCTCACCCGCAGGTAAGCCTGCAAGGCCACCACTGGACAACTAACGGAGTCCCGAATGGCCTTCAATATTACCCATACACCCTTGCCAGCCCGATCAGTCCTGGACCTTGCCCACCGTATACTCAACTCCGTATTACACGCCCACCCATGATGCACATGTAACGCCCCATGCCCTACTGCCGCCCTAGCGGCGCCACCCATTCCCCCACCCGTAAAAACCCCAAAGAAGGCCATGTACAACACCGCCTGAAAAAGCGCGACCTCGTAGGCCGACGCCGCCACCAAAGGCAACACTGCACCCGCTTCATGAGCAGGCCATGCGTGCCCGGCCGCCGCCTAGGATCCCGTTGCTCCCGTAGCCTTTGCCGCCAAAATGGGACAGCCCATGATACGGTCCGGGACAGGACCTTGCCGCCCGCCCAGGGCTGCTAGAAATTCCACCACTCTGTCGCAGCCCCCCGCAACAGGAACGCCAAGTCGTTGGGGACACTGAGCTCCGCAACAGGTGCAGCACGCCCTCAGGCCAGTCTGCCAGAAGCACTCAGGGACCAGCCTTCCCACTGCATCCGCCTCCGATGCCCATCGCCGGAAAAGGTCCCACTTGAAACGGGACAAAGCATCAGCCATCTAGTTAGCACACCCCGGTACATGACGAGCCCTTACCACCACATTCAATCGCAAACAAGCCAGCACCACCTCCCCCATTATGGACGCTACCCCCAGGCAACGCGGAGCATACCTATTAATAATGCTAACTACAGCTGCGTTATCGCACAAGCGCAGCACCTGTCGATTGCGCAGCCTGTCCGGCCACAATTCCAAAACCACCAGCACCGGAAACAGCTCCAAGAAGATTATACTGTCGGACAGGCCCGTCAGCTGCCACTCCCGAGGCCAAGGCTCCGCACACCAAGAACCCCTGAAATAAATGCCTAAAACATGAGGCGCGTCGCCGGACCCACCGTCCTACCCACCGCTAACAGGACACCCCAGACCCGCGCTAACCTGACAAATCCGTCCCGCAACTCCCGACATTGACCCGACTGCCCACGAATAGAAAACCGTCCGGATAGCGGACCACATTCGCGCATCCCACCGACACCTGCAACACCCAGTGCATGAACGAACTAAACATCCCAAATTAAGAACCGGATACCGATCAATCCATCGGCAAGCACTTAACAGATAATAGCGCCCGTCGAAACCAAGACCCAGCCAATGAAATAAGTCCGGCTGTACCGGCAGCAACGGGAAAGCGGATTCGATGTCCCTCTCGCCATGAGGCACACCTACTCACCTTCCTGCACGAACTCCCCGCCCCGATGAAGGATGCGTAACGAACGGCCCACCCCCCCGTGGAAAACAGGCATTGGCGGACGCACCTACTGGGAAGGACAGTGCTCTAACGGGCCCTTGGCTAAGGGCCCGGCTATCCTACCCAACTCCACCTCCGCGGCCACCTTGTCCTGAACAAGTTGATGAAAACGCCACACCAATGGTGAGTTACTCGCCCTCCCCGAACCCCTTTACTAACCACCGGTATGATGAAGCCATACGGAAAGCCCCTCTCAAGCAGTACCCTCCCCACCCCGTGCCTCCTGCAGCGCCTCAACCCAGGACCAGTAGCCGTGGACCGAAGAGGCATCGTGCCAGGTCCAACAATATATTATTGCCTGAGCGCAGGCGCTGGGACGCCCGGGGCCCCTTTCCCAACACAGTGGCCGAGTGCCCCCCTCCACAGACCGAACAACTATGCCGGAACTGATAGTCCAGGAAGAGGCCAGCGGACTGATTAAATGCCACCAAATGTCTCTGTCTCCCGCGCAACTTGTTCTTTTTTTTTTTTTTTGTAACCCAAGGGCCCCTCCCCCACGAAAGGGCAAAGAGTTAAGGGAGCAGGCAAATGCAATGAGTGCCTTTGAGTCAGTCTTGACTCCTGATGACCCAGCAGCTCCTGGGTTTTCTTAGCAGTGCCACCCACTGGAAGTAGATTGCCAGGCCTTTCTTCCGAGGCAATGGAGGGGCAAGTGACTTGCCCAAGGCCACAAGGAGTGCTAGTGGGAATCGAACCCCGGTTGCTTGGTTACCAAGCCAGCGCTCTAACCACTAGGCTACGCCTCCACTCCCACTGCCAACGCGCTACCCCGTATTAGTCCACCACCGCCCCCTGCCCCCCTTACCCCTGCATCGCCTCTCGCTGACAACCGCGGCAGCCAACGGTCAATGTCCCGCGTCCCCCAAAACAGCCATCAACCCCTCTCCATGTTGTCCCGAACCTCTCCTCGTAGTTGAGCCAAGCCCAACCATCGTGTGTCTGTGCCGCTGCCAAAATTGAGTCAGCATAACTAGCAACATCCCATATTGCCCCGGGGAATGATGCTCCCTTACGCTCGCGACCCGCAAGAAGGCCCTTGTCCAGTTTACGACGCTGCGCGACGCCTTCCGGACCCTCCCCGCCTTCACATCCTCCCACCGCTTCCGTGTACTATCCCCCGACCGCTTCCTGCCCTCCAGCAGCCTGAAGATATCCGCATATCTCCTCTTACAAATCTGCCGTCACAGGTTGCGCGGCACCCCTCCCATAACTCTGAACCAACCGCAATTGAAGAGCCTCCCCCCCCCCCCCGCTGGACGCAGATCCCCCCCAGCCCTGCCACTGTCGACTCCCTCTCGGAACCCCCAACTCGACGAAGAAGATGAAAACCCATCCGATGACAATGTAGAAGACCTTCCCCTCCCCCGCCGCTGACGGGAGTGCCTACCCTTCGGTTTTGCCTTGCCCTTCCCCCCCCCCATACCCGCTCCCCCAACACCTCGTTCACCGTGCCCCTCAGGCAACTCACCACTGAAGCAATTTCCCGCCGGTCCGCCACCTGCATCTCCTCGTCCTGGTTCACCCGAGCTACCGCCGTCGGACCACTTCTCGCAGGCTCCACGTCCATCTCGCCACCTCGACCCGCCGCAACTCCCAGCTGCTCCGAGCTCCGCGTCTCTCCAGCCAGCATCTGTGAAGACAAGAAGAGAAACCACGGAGGGGAACCGGCCATGGCCCAAGACAGCTGCCAGGCCCCCAATCCTTCGGCCCTGAACCAGTCGGCCTTGTAAGACCCCCGACCCACTCCCCGCCGATGCCCCCATGCCGCGGGAGAGAAGCCCCCATGTACTCAAGGCCAACCCCCCGGGCCCGGGGACCCTGACCACCCCCCATCCTCCTTATGACGTCCCCCCACGCCTGTCCGCCCTGCCCACCACGCCAGAAACCTGCCCCGCCACCGCCCCCCTGGAGGCCCTCCTCGGAGCCCCCCCTGCCCCTTGCCTACCCCTCCCCTTCCCCCAAGCAGGCCTACCACATGCTGCAGGCCCCCGAGACCGCCTGAGCCCTCGTCCCTCCCGAGAAGGCATGGCCAGCCCAAGCACTAGTCTCCTACTAAACAGACAACTAATCCAGACATCAAACAAATCCCCCCCGGGTTTTTTATTTTTTTTTTATTTTGTATGCCGGTCTGTTGTAGTGACATTGAATATTGAGGTATTGCTTCCTTCCTGAACTCGCTCCCAATTAGGAGAACCCTAGCAAGAGGTGCACTTGCACTTGCCTATGCCCGGCCCCCCCCACCCAGCCGCAGCCGTAGCCCCCCCCCCACCCAGCCGCAGCCGCAGCCGTCCACGTGAGCCGCAGCCGCAGCCGTCCACGTGAAGCCCTCCTGCACACTCACTGCTCACCGGCCCGCTCCAGCCACCGCTCCACTAATCCATCCCGGCAAACCCGCCACGAACTCCACAGACCAGCCACCCCTGATCCGTCCGGCCAGACCCGCTGAGAACTCCGACACCGACCGTGTCCTCCAGCACCGGAGCTTCACAGAAACGCCTGTTTTCTTCCTCCGCCTCGCCGGACTGATAGCTCCCCCGGCACGCTCCTGCTCCCACAAGGCGCCCCCACCCTTCCCTCTGCGGTCATTGGCTCCCGCTCAGCACACTCACCCGCGGGAGCCAATGCCTTTAAATTGGGCTTGCCGCCGCTTTTAGCCCCACCTCTTCCATCCCCGAGGTCGGGGCCACGCGCCGCGCCGCCCCCCCAGTTATCTGCGGCCGGCGGGCACGTGGTCCCGCGGCCTTCTCGTTAGAGGCATAGTGCTATATGTTAAGGATAGCATAAATCAAACAGAATAAAAGTCCTGCATGAAACGAAATGGATTGTGAAATCTGTATGAATAAAAATTCCATGTGTAATGAGGAAGAGAATCAGTATGGATACGTTAGCATCTACCTGGACAGGATGCAGAAACACACAGTAGAAATGAAGAAAGCGAACAGCATAGGTAACATAATAGTAATGGGAGTTTTCTGTTACCCAAGTATTGGTTGAATAAATGCCCAGTTATACCTACAAGTGAAGTAAAGTTTCTAGATAACAAAAAAGATTGCTTCATGAATCAACTTGTCCTGGAACTGACAAGAAAAGAACAACTATAGAAGTAGTCCTCACTACCATGCAAAACCTGCTGCATGAGATAATGGTGGTGGGGCCACATGGAAAAGTGATCATAATGTGATCAAATTTGACCTAATCACTGGAGGAAAGATGACATGGAAAATTACTGCAGTTGCAAATAATTATAATAAGGGGGCATTAATAAAATGAGGAAATTAGAAAGAAACTAAAAGGGAGGAAATTACAGTGGTTAAACATTTGCCTATGATGTGAAAATTGTTTAAAATGCCATCTTAGAAGCTCAAAGCAAATGTATACTACTGATTAGCAAAGTTCATGGAAGATCAAAACATTCTCAGTATAATTAACTTGTAAGGTGAAATAGGTCAATAAAGCTAAAACATCTTTCCAGTGATGAAAAGTGGATCCAAATGAAGAAAGTAGGAAAGAACATAAATACTGGCAAGTTAGATGCAAAGCTTTTGCTGCATAAACACTTCTGAATATTGGATTGAAGATGTTCTGTAGATCACATCAAAAATCATTGAGCCAGTATCCAATGTCTGACCATGACTGATCAAGGTCAAAAGGACACAGCAGGTGGCTTTTGTAAATCAGCATGGATAATAATGGTCTATAAACCTTTTCTCCAGGAACTTGTCTATACTCTTTTTAAACTCAGCTTTAATATTTGCCTTCACAGCATCCACTGGCAACAAATTCTGCAGCTTAACGGTTTGTTGAGTGAAAGCATATTTTCCCTGATTTCTAGACAAAAGGGGAAAGCCGACAGTTGCCCAAGAGCGCATGGTTTGGAACGATGTATCTGTGAAGGATACTAGCAAAAGATTGAAGTTAGGGCATATCGACAGAGAGGTTCCAATAAAGACAAAAGTAACCCAAATGCCCTTAAGTAGAGAGCAGAGAAAGCTTAAAGATTCCAAATTATCTCTACCTACCGATAACCAGATTAATATGAATAAAATATGACTATTCAAATGCTTGCATGCAAATGCTAGAAGTCTAAAAAATAGGATGGAAGAGTTAGAATATATACCACTAAATGAGAGATTATATATGATTGGTATCTCAGAGACCTGGTGGAAGGAGGACAACCAGTGGGACACTGTGATACCTGGGTACAAATTATTGCAATGATAGAGTAGATCAAATTGGTGGAGGGGTTGCGCTCTATGTTAGAGAAGGCATTGAGTCACACAGGATTAAAAGTTTGCAGGAAAGAAAATACACAGTAGAAACTCTATGGATTGAAATTCTATGTAAAAAGGGGAAGGTGATGACAGTGGGGACGTACTACTGAATGCCTGGCCAGAATGAACAAACAGATGATGAAATGCTCAAAGAAATCAGGGAAGCTAACAAAAGTTACAACATAGTAATAATAATGGGTGATTTCAATTATCTTGGTATCGACTGTGTCAGTGTCACGGAAGGTCATGCTAGGGAGATAAAGATTCAAGATGAAATAAATGACTGTTTCTTAGAGCAGCTGGTTCATGAACCCATCAACAGGGGAAACCATTTTGGACCTAGTCCTTAGTGGAACACAGATCTGGTGCAAGAGATAAGGATGTTGGGACCACTTGGCAATAGCGATCATAGCATGATGATGTTTGATTTCATAAATGGAGGAAGGATGGCAAGGAAATCCACAGTGCTACTTTTTAACTTTCAAAAGGGAGAGTGTGATAAAATGAGGAAAATAGTTAAGAATAAACTAAAATGAGCAGTTGAAAAGGTTAAAGATTTACATCAAGCATTGCTGTTGTTTAGAAATACTATCTTGGAAGCCCAGACCAGATGTATTCCATGCTTTAAGAAAGATGGAAGGAAGTCCAAAGAACCGCTAGCATGGTTTAAAGGTAATCAAAACAGCTCTTACACTCGCAGAGAAACACTAAAATCACCAGGCTAGAGCGAAGTGTGATACAAAACCTTTTACTTATTGCTTCACCGCAAGGGGACTGCTAGGGGCTGCACGACACAGCCGTGTTTTAGCACCGCCTTCATCAGGGAATTGGCCTACATAGAAATTCATATAGAAACATATAAAGATACAATTCAAACATTTATAATAATTAATATATATAAAATCATATAAGTATATAAAAGAATAAGAACATAATAAGCAAGAGAAATGTCATCCCAAATTGCAAAAAATCAAAAGACAACGGTATAATAGTGAACATAAAAATACATTTTCAAATTTAAAAGTAAAAGTGATGATACCATTGTAGATTAATTATGCAAAACATTGTGGACTAAACAGAAGAAACACATGTGGTCTATGTCTTACCAAATAAGGCACCTTAAGCTTCTTGTGCCAGATCTTAAAGAAAACTATTTTCCAACTGCAACTAGATAATGACAAAGCAAATGTCTTGTTATATTTTGACAAAAGAGGAAAGGTTTTTTTGAAACATTATCTTGGAGGAGACTTCCTGTAAAAACTTTGGGGCTTGTTGAAATCATTGGGGCCGCGGCTCAGATAACGATCGGAAACCGCTACCACGGCTATGTAAACAAGCCCCTTTGGGATTTTGGCGTAATACCAAAGATAAGAACAAAAATGGGTGGGTATCGGCATCGGTATGATTGAACATATTAAATGTCAAACTAGCGACTCATAGAGGGAGCTAAGCCTTGTGTGATCTTTTTTAGCCATGAGCATTGTGTGGAGAGGCTCCGCTGGATATATTTAATGGAAAAATTGACAGCTATATACAGACAGCGATTGACCAGGTTTGAGAGTGAATGGAAGAATATGCTGGCCTATTTGCGCTGAGAGGGCGGAGAGAGGGAGGAATTAGGGAGGGAAGGGGGAGATTGAATATGGGGGATAAAAGAGGGATGTAATGAGAATGCTGGTACAGTTTGGGACTGACGCGTGTTGTTGTTGAAACAGTTGTGAATTATATCTGCTATCCCTTCAATAAAAATGATAAATTGGAAAAAAAAAACCTTTTTAAAAAAATAGAAGAGGGGAAGGGGGAGGATAGGGGAGAAGGGAAGAGGAGGGGGAAGGGAGGGGAGGGGGAGGGGGAAGGGGAGGGAGAGAAGGAAAGGGGAGAGGGGAAGAGGAAGGAAGAACCTATTAGAAGCATGTAATGTATAGCCACTCGATCGTATCTCTTATGTCCTTTGTAAAGGGACAAAAAATTAAAAAGTTAAGAGCACATGAAAAACTTAAGGCAATAGGTTGCACATACATTAGAGTGCAACCAGTCTCTGAACAATTAATATATCATGCAAACATATTGTAGAGCACATTTTTTAGAAAAATTATATATTGTAGAGTGCATTTTTTTTAAAAAAGGGGGACACAAGGTACCAATTTTCAGTATACACTGTTTCACACTGATGTACTTCAAATTCCAAAGGAAGGAAAAAGAGGAAGGAGGGAAGGCAAAGAAAGAGGGGGAGGGAAGGAAACAGGAGAAGGAACAGGAGAAACGTGTCAGGCACTATAAACAACATAAGCACTGGCAAGTTAGATGCAAGGTATTGATAAGGCAGGCAAAGAAAGAATTTGAGAAGAAGCTTGCTGTGGAAGCAAAAACACATAATAAAGACTTTTTCAAGTACAATCATATAAAAAAATCTGTGAGAGTCAGTTGGGCGATTAGATAATAGAGAGGGAAAAAGGGGTATTAAGAGGGGACAAGGCTGTAGTGGAGAGACTGAATACATTATTTGCTTCAGTCTTTACCGAAGATGTGAGGAAATTACCCATGATTAAAATGGTATTTAAGGGTGATACATCAGAAGAATTGAAAGAAATATCGATAAACTGGGAAGATATATTATAACTATTTGATAAACTAAACAGTAGCAAATCATCTGGATCAGATGGTATACACCCGAGGGTGTTGAAAGAACTAAAATATGAGATTGCAGTCCTACTATTAGTAATCCGTGAACAATCATTGAAATCATCTGTACTACCGGAAGACTAAAGAATGACCAATGTAATGCCAATTTTTAAAAAGGGTCCAGGGGTAATCCAGGAAACTACAGGCCGGTGAGCCGGATATCAGTACCGGGTAAGGTGGTAGAAACCATTATAAAGAACAAAATTAGTGAACGTGCAGATAGTCATGGTTTAATGGGAGAAAGCCAACATGGCTAATCTGTTATATTTTTTTTGAAGGTGTGAGTGAACAGGTAGACAAAGGTAAGCTGGTCGATATAGTATATCTGGATTTTCCGAAAGCCTTTGACAAGATCCCTTATGAGAGACTTGACGAAGTTAAAAAGTCATGGAATGGGAGGCAATATACTATTGTGGATCAGGAACTGGTTAAAAGATAGAAAGCAGAGGGTAGGGCTGAATGGCCAATTTTTCCAATGGATAAAGGTGCATAGTGGAGTATCCCAGGGATCTGTGTTGGATCCGCTGTTTTTTAACATATTTGTAAATGACCTGGAAATGGGAATAACGAGTGAGGTAGTCAAATTTGCAGATGACACAAAATTATCCAAAGTTGTTGAAACCCAAGAGGATTGTGAAAAATTGCAAGAGGACCTTGAAAAATTGGAAGACTAGACGTACAAATGGCAGATGAAATTTAATGTGGACAAGTGCAAAGTTATGCACCTAGGAAAGAACAACCCAAACTATGGTTACACAATGCAAGGTTCCACATTAGGAACCACTACCCAGGAAAAAGATTTAGGCGTCATCGTGGTTAACACATTGAAACCCTCTGCCCAATGTGCAGCAGTGACCAGGAAGGCAAATATAATGCTAGGAATCATAAGGAAAGGAATAAAACAATGGATATTATAATGCCTCTGAATCGTTCCATGGTGCGACTGCACCTTGAATATTGTGTGCAATTCTAGTCGCCATATCTTAAAAAGGATATAGCAGAATTAGAAAAGATACAGAAAAGAGCCACCAAAATGGTACAGGAGATAGAATGATACCCATATGAGGAGAGGCTTAAAAGGTTAGGGTTCTTCAACCTGGAAAAGAGACGGCTGAGGGGAGAGGTCTTTAAATTAATGAATGGAGTGGAATGGGTAAACTTAGATTCTTTGCACCATCAAAAAGTAGAAAGACAAGGGGGTATGCAGTAAAGTTACAGTGTAACCCATTTAAGACTAGTAAGAGAAAATATTTTTTCACTCAATGCGTAATCAAAGTCTGGAATTCATTACCAGAGGATGTAGTAAAGGTTGTTAGTATAGCTGGGTTTATAAAAGGTTTGGACAAGTTCCTGGAGGAAAGGTCCATAAATCATTATTAAAGAGGACGTGGGTAATCCACTGCTTGCTCCAATACAAGCATTATGAAACCTGTGTGTCTTTTTGGGGAAACTGCTTGGTACTTGTGACCTGGATTGGCCACTGTTGGTAACAGGATACTGGGCTTGCTGGACCTTGTTCTTACCCAGTATGGAATTTCTTATGTTCTGATTTATTTGTTTTAAATTTGCTACCTTATAGTTTTCGGCAATCCCTTCTCCAAGCTGAAGAGCTTTAATCTCTTAGCCTTTCTTTATAGGGGATTTGTTCCAACTCTTGTATTGTTTTGGTGGCCTTCTGTAGTTCTACTATATCATTTTTAAAATGGGGTGGTCAGAACTGCATAAAATACTCTAGATATGGGCATATCATGGATTGATAAAAGGTACTATGATATTCTCTGTTTTAGTCTTTCTGAAAATTTCCTAATATTCCAGCTGCTTTCTTGTCTGCCACCATACATTTAGCTAAAGATTTCAATGCATAGTCCTCAAAAACACTAAGATCCTTCTCTTGAGTGGTGATGCATGATAAAACCTACCACTGTCTATCTATAGTTAAGAATTATTTTTACCTATATGAAAGTGCACCTGTGTGTGTACGTCTACACAGTAAACTACATGTCATTTAGATGCAGTGTTTCACACGTCTCATAAGGTTTTCTTGCAACTCATCACCGTTCGCTCATGATTTAAGAACCTTAAGTTAAAGAACCTTAAAGTTTTGTATCATCTGCAGATTTGTTCACCTCACTTGTTGCTCCCTTTTCAAAATCATTTCTAAATATGTTACAAAAATTAGTCCCAGTACTTATCCCTACAAGAGTGTGCATAGAAGAAATTCTTGGTTCATTTTTGGCTCAACTTTGGCCCATAATTTTGTATGGCTTTTTCCTCCAGGAGCTTGTCCAAATTTCTTTTGAACCATGCTGTATTAATCATCTTAGCCATGTCCTTAAGCAACAGATTCCATTCTTAGTTATACACTGCATAATATGTTTTCAATCTGCTGGTTATTTGTTCCGATATATCCTTTTTGAGATGGAACCACTGGAACTGCACACACAATTCAAAGGTGTGTTCATACCATGGACTTAAATCGAGGCGTAATGATATTCTCATTCTAGTTGTCCATTCCTTTTCGAATAACCTCTTTTTATCTATTTGTTTTCTTGGCAACCATGGCACATTGGGCTGAAAATGTCATCATATTGTTTACAGTGACTCCAATATCTTTTTCTTAAGGGATGACTCCTAGTTCAGAACCCAGCATTTTGTGCCTTTAATTGTTTTTTTTCCCCTGCAATGCAAATGCAATGTGTGCCTTCGAGTCAGTCCTGATTCCTGACGACCCAGAAGCTCCTGGGTTTTCTTGGCAGTGTCACCGGAAGTAGATTGCCAGGCAATGGAGGGTTAAGTGACTTGCCCAAGGCCACAAGGAGTGTTAATGGGAATCGAACCCTGGTTGCTTGGTTACCAATATATATATATATATTTTACATTGCATTTTACATTGCATGTATCCACACTAAGAAGGTAATTCTATAATCTCATGATTCGGCAAAGCACTTTGCCATGTGCGTATTTGGGGCGTATTCTATAAGTAAAGCACACACAGGCTTTACTTTATAGAATAAGAGTGTAAGGACGTGCCCAAGTCTAGATGTGGCAGTTACACCTGCTCTACAACAAGCCTAAGTGATCATGCCTAGATAAGCACAATGATGCAAATAAGTCATAGTATTCTATAAATTACACGTGTAAATCTAGGCCTATCTATGCTCTGCCCAAGCTCCGCCCCTGTGTGCATCTCAACTGAAAGTACACGCAATGGAAGTTATGTGAGTGCTTACGACCATCTGAAGTGCATGACTGTGTGCCCATTCACGTGTGTTTGCCTTTTAATATAGGCAAGTTTCATGCGATACCGTCCTGCATGCCTTATATAGGATTAGCCCCTAAATCTCATCTGTCATTTAGATGCCCAGTCTTCTAGTCTCATGTCCTTCTGCAATTCCTCACAATAGTCTGCTGTTTAAAAACTTTGAATAATTTTGTGTCATTAGCAAATATGATTACCTCCCCCAGTACAGATCCTTGGGGCATTCCACTGTTGACCCTTTTCCAGTTGGAAAACTGACCATTAGTTCTGCTTTCTGTTTCCTATCTCTTAGTAGTTTCCCATGCACAAAGGAGCATTGCATCCCATTCCTTGACTTTTTAATTTGCCAAGGAGTGTCACATGAGGGAATTGGGTTTGGCATTCACAACTTTGGCTATTTGCAAGTTTTCCATCAATAATTAAATGGGAATATTCTGTGGGCATTGCCAAAAATCACAGACGACACATGTAGACTTGAAAATGTAAACAAGGCTGTCATGAACTATTTTTATGACATCAACCCATCCATGATACATGCCTTGAATGTGAAGGAGTTAGCAGAAACAGCAATGTCTGCGTACTCAAATATATTTAAAGAAATGAAGAAGCAGAAGAGCCAGACAGAAATCACAATGTATTTCCAGAAGATACCGAGAATCCCTGTCTCCCCATCCACCACCCATGAGAAGGCACCCCTTCGTCTCCTCCTCCTCCTTCTGCACTACATACGGAACATGTACAAGACGACGAGGAAGAAAACCCCGATGATCCACTTCCACTGCTTGAATAAATGATCATTATGCCGTACAGTTAATAAGGTTTGGGGAGCCCTAAAGTTATTCGCAAATTTATGATATTCGTGAGGGGTCTGCCCCCTTAACTCCATTGAATAGAGAGGGCCCACTGTATATACAGCAGATGCTTATACCTATACCTATGCTTATACTGAGTTCACCCTGTGTAAGGGAATTTGATCAGTTCAGATTATACATCCTGCATTGGTATTTGAGAAATATAGTGAGAAATTTATGAAACATCCATCTTCTTGGTAATCTGTCAGGCAATACTCTGTGCTACTGGGTAGTCCTCAGTTCAGTTACTTCCAATTTTGTTACCTAAGCCAATCTTTTGAATATCAGCCTCTGTGTCTATAGAAAAACAAGCCCGAGGTATACCATAGATTGAAAGCTCCCTTAGGCATGGAATAACTTGTGTGCATGAATTGTAACTCACTTTGAGCTTGGCTTTGGAGAAAGGCAATTAATTAAATGTAAAATCTAGACCTGAAAATGTAATAACAAGTATACCTCTGTATTTTATCCTGTGCTTTGAAAGATACAATATAAGATGCACATGTCCCAAAGCTGACAAATTAAAAGATTTCTCACAAAAGAATAAGCAGAAAACCACCGTATTTTCACACAAATAATGCGCCCATGTATATAACGTTTCCACGCATATAACATGGGGAAATGATGCCATACCATTTGAGAATTTTTGAATAACGCATCCACGAGTATAACTTGCATGTGCATGCCCTTTTTGCTGTTGACCATGCTGGGAATGAAATGCAGGTCCCACACTGCCGACTTCAAACTAAAAGTCGTTGTGAGAGCAGAAGAAACAGCAGTGAGAGAGTTCAAGGTTGGAGCGAAGTCTATTCGCAAATGGAGAAAGGAGAAAAAGGAGCTCGAGAATATGAACTCCGCAAATGTGCACATTGTGGTCCCAAAGCACCATTGCATTCAGATCCTGACTTCCATCCTCATCTTACCCTGACCCCCATCTACGTTTAAGACCAAACCTTTAGACCAAACTATACCACACCGTACCTTCTGCTGAACTGACTAATGCTCTGTACTGTTCTAACTAGATTGTAAGCTCCGATGAGCATGACTCTGACGGGCAGGGACTGTCTCTTGTATGTTGGCTACCTCTTGTAGGTTAGCTGTGCAGCGCTGCGTGCGTGCCGCTTTACAAGTGCTAAATAGTAGTAATAGTAAATGGCCTAAACTGGAGAAGACTTGAGAGATCTGGTTCTTTCTTGGAGGGAACAAAATTAAGCTATCTCTACTGTTGCAATTCAGATCAAAGTGAAGCATCTGGCAAATGAAAGAGGAATCATTGATTTCAAAGCGGATTTCACCTGATTTTCATGAAAAGAAATGGACTTTCGGTGAGAATGAGATTCACCATAGGCCAGCGACTTCTGGGTGACTGGGAGCAAAAGATGAACGACTTCTGTGAATTTGTCTCCAAAGAAATCTCTGAACATGGTATCTCTGCAATGGACATTATAAATATGGATGAGGTTCCAGTGTCTTTTGACATCCCTGCCACCAGGACTGTAGCTGCTTCAGGTACGGAAACTGTAGCCATTACAACCACTGGGTATGACAGAGCTGATGGTAGTCTTCAGGAAAGTTACCATGCCTCATGAAAAACTGCCCACAAGCGTCGTCATCCATACCAATAGGAAGGGATGGATGAACTGTGACCTTATGAACATATATGTTGATAAATGTGATAGGGCCAGGAAGGGGAGATTCTTCTCCAAGAAGTTCTTACTAATTTTCAACGTCATGCCTGCCTACAAAGAAAAAAATGTTCAAAATTATATAAACTCCGCTGGTGCCCACATAGCTGTAATACCTGGCAGTTTTACCTGCAAGCTACAGCCAATAGATATAGCAGTTAACCACCCATTCAAGACATTCATGACAAAAGAGTGGGACAAATGGATACAGTCTGGGATTCACGTATTCACAGCATCAGAAAGACTGAAGTAGGCACGGTTTTTGGAAGTCAGCAAGTGGGTGTCTTCTGCTTGGGTAAAATAATGCCACAAACCATCCGCAATGGCTTCAGAAATGCTGGGATTGTCTACCAGCAGAATAAGACACATTCACATACTGATGACGAAGATGGATGCCAATAGCAGTGATGATGACATCACTTCAGAAATCACAGAAGAGCATCTGTAATTGGCTCTTAGTTATTTCAATGATGATAGTGAGGAGGGAACGGACTTTGAAGGGTTTGAGGAGTCAGATGATAATGATGTTGATTGAACTGGAATTCTAGTCTAATTTAGTCTCATTCAATCGCATTTAGTCCCACTGAAATTCAGCATTTCAAAAATAAAGGAGTTATTAAAAAGTTAAAAATTACTATGAATTTCTTTTTCGGTTGTGTTGATAATTATGCATATAATGTGCACACACGTATAAAGCGCAGGTGGCGCAGTTTCTACAAAAATGTGTATAACACGTGTGTTATGCGTGAAAATAAATGTAGTAAGACCAGAGACTCAGATTCATAAAAC
Source organism: Ichthyophis bannanicus (assembly GCA_033557465.1). Taxonomy (NCBI): domain Eukaryota; kingdom Metazoa; phylum Chordata; class Amphibia; order Gymnophiona; family Ichthyophiidae; genus Ichthyophis; species Ichthyophis bannanicus. The sequence continues at coordinate 671,359,629 of CM066031.1, forward strand.
TTTATTGGCATGACTATTTGTACATATATTGCTAAAGTAATACATTAAGACCATGCTTCTTCAAGGTCTTTCTGATAGACACAGTATAGAAGCAAAGCTTTAGTAAATCAGACCTTGTGGTAAAGAGAAAGAATTACAAAGTACAGAAGAGAAATAAAGACAATTACAGGGTTCTGATGATGTTCAATACTGTCTCACTCTGACCATATTACATTTCTGGCCTGGGCTTATGCTGCTATAGCTGCTGTTTTTCTTGTCTCCCCAAGGATTTACTGACTTTTTCCTGCTTGTTCTTTAGTGGAAAGTTTATTTTCTCTGTCAGCTTTGAAAATGTGCATTTCTATTTTGCATGGTACAGAAAGATATACATTTCTATGTTTGTTTTTCCACCATTATACTGCGTGCAGAGTCTGGCTTTCAGTCTAGAAGTTTATGCTTACAACTTGTAGTTGGAATGTTTTTCTGTATAACACTAGAAAAACAAACATAGAAAAATGTGCATCAGTGGGATTTTCAGGAAATATACAATAAATATCCTAGAAATACAATTGCATACACCAAATCTCCAGTGTATCTTGTGTGTATTTTTTGTGGATATGTTGTAACCTGAGTGGTAATGGGATCACTAGAACAGAATTATGAGGCTAAATGCATAGGTGTAGGTTCTGTGTGGAAATGTGTGAGTCTAAGGGAACTAGTTACTAAGCTGCAGTAAAATTTCTCATTTTACCACCGTTTACAGCAGGAGTCACTAACCTGCATTAGCTCTGTACCATAGGTTAATGATTCCCATTGTAAATAAATAAGCGCAGCTTGAGATGATCACCCCAAGCCAAGTAAATTACGAAGGAAAAATAACATCAGCTCAAAGCCGGTGTTATTTTTCCCAGCCGGGCGCATTGAGCCGCTAAGATGTAACCTGATGCTTCAAGCAGCTATTTTAAAAGGGCAGTGCTGTTAGAATAAGACCAATGGTCCAAAGAATGCTGTTAGAATAAAACCAACAGTCCATGAGTTTCCTACATTTGGCAACACCGATGTATCAGAGCTCCCCCCCCCCCCCCCAAAAAAATAATCTCCCTCCTCTCCACAGAGACACTGGTACTCCTATGAGAAGACCCCAAGTGCCCTGGAACCTGATTAAACATTCCCCCCATTAAAGTCACCCCCATTATCAGAAGGCTACCTGGGCCTACTTTTAAGAGGAGGCCAGCAAGAGTGATCCCCTCTCACTCCTTTCAGCATTGGTACTGGGTTCAAAATGGCACCTGCAATCGCTTAGCAGTAGACTATGATCATGAACCCGGTACTGACTCCAGCAGGAACAAGAGGAGATCAGTTCTGCCAGTCTATGCCTAGACTACCATGGCCTCTTAAAAGGTAGGCTTGGGCGACCTTTTGAGAATGGGGGAGGAAATATAGAATAGGGATCCTGGTGGAGTGGATGTGTTCTTTTGGGGGTTGGGATCATAAGGTTCAGGGTGGAGGGGGAATGCCAGGGGAAGGAGACCTTCAGACTGCCTCTTTTGTTCTAACAGTGTGGCCTCTTTAAAATTGTGGCTTGACCCAATGCTCCTGGTAGGAAAAACACCACTTATTGTGAGGGACGTTTTCTTCCAAGTGTTCTATTTGAATACTAAGGAGGTGTTTTGTATGCATTTGCATGCTTATAGTTTTCAATGCACATTACTATGGCAAATTGTGCATTATGATAAAATAACACGTTATTGCCTTTTAGCACACATTAAGGGCCAAATAACATGTGTTATTCTTGTAACACACTTTAGTAGCTAGCTCCTAACTGTTTTGTTTTAGTCTATACTTCCCAATAGGAGGTGCATTGGTATTCTAATGCCTGTTACAATATTTGCAAAGTTGCCTTTTTAAAAGATATAGTTAATTTTCTTTGTTTCAAATTTATGTGATATATCAGAAATGTAGCTTCCAATATCTTGGTCCTCTAGTAAAAATGTATATGAAAACATTAAGAAAATGAGACTATATAATGCCCTATTTACAAGAAAAAGTATTTATGGAAAGAGAAAAATAGAAATGAAAAGAAGTAGAGATGTGCAATGCAAAAGGTTTTTGTTCAGTTCAGTCACCCCTGCATTTTTCAAGTCCAAATTACTCAGATCTTTCAGGTCAGTTAAAACCAATGAGGCAAGCAGTTTTATACTCTGTGGGGTTTGCCATCCATTTTTAATCAAACTTGCTTAAAGCTTGTTGGCAGGGATCTACCACAGAAACAAAACAGGGGCAAAAGGCACTAGCAATTGCAAGAAAATGCTAATCTACTGTAACAGAGGAGCAGCACATCATTAACATAGGAAGACCCGAAAGCATGGGGAAAGAGGAAAAGCAGCACCAGCTTTGGCAGAAAGTTCCCAAATCCTTTGGGCATAGGGCAAAGAAACACCTAGAGGATTAGGCTGGAGTTGACATTTTGTAGGAAAATTAGCTTTTTGGAGGTGTGCATCAAGGAGTACCTGAGTGTAGCCCTAGAGAATTTAACATCACGAGCTTATTTTCTGTCAAACTGCCAGATTGATCACATGGAAGGAATTAGGGCCCCTTCTGTGAAAATAAGATTAGAATGCATCTAAATATTTATCTATGCCGTTCTCCAGGATGTTAGAAAAGTCCAACTATTGACTAGTCCCAAATACAGCTTCTGGGATAATAGAGTTGTAACATGAAATAAAGAAATAGTGGTAGGAAGACCTAATACCATTGGTAGGGATTGAAGCAACATCATTATTAGCAGGAAGATCCCAATACAATTAAGAAAAATATTTTGACACTGATGTTCAGTGAGGAAGGGGGCACTAATCCCCAAGGATTTGTTCATTGGTATTCAGTAGGCAGATTGGCATTCTGAGTGGCATCAGTGCTCAAGATCTCCTGATAGATTAGCTTGCATAGTTAAATAAAGAAGTCTCTTTGCATCTTTGGGTACTGGAAGAGGGTCATCTAAAACAATACTACTACTTCTCTTGTGAATAAGCAAGTGTACTTATATGAGCATACCATATTCTTACAGTAGTCCAGTTTTTTTATGTTTGAATCATTTTATTAGAATTTTACAAGCCATACAAAACATTAAATCAACAAAGAAAGGACTAGCAGTCAAGAAATCCGACGACACATTGTTCTTGACAGAATGGCTGTGAAGGACCTAGACAAGATTCTCAAGAGCAGAAATGTCTTTCTCAAGACAAAGATTCGACTTGATCAAGCCATAGTATATTTAATCAATTAAACAAAAATCCTCTCAAGGGGCAAAAAAACTATGCAGAAAAAACAGGTACTACCCCAATCAATACGACCCAAAAACAAACAAAATCAAAACAATCAATATGCACAAAAAATCTAAGCTCAAAAAATATATATCTAAACAAAACAAGCTCGGGGCTAGCCAATTACTGATGTAGGAGGAAAAAAGACCTCAGTGTCCCCCCGCACTAAAGTGACAGGAGTCAAGTCTGTCGACAGACGCCAAAAACGTCTAAGAAGACTGAACAGACTGAAAATTACATCAACGGTCATAAAAAAACCTCCAACCAGCAGGCTTCCGAGCACAGCAATACTAATATCACATAACATCAAACAAAAAGCTCCGGACACTTATCTTTGGATGATTACAGTCACTTAAGAATGATGATGATGAAAAAAAAGCAAATGTGAGGATGTTGAATCCAACCACGATGAGCTGAAGACCACGTCGAAGTAAGCGTATACGATGGTGTACTTCAGGTGATCAGGAACTCCGACATCAGATGTTTCGCTTTAATGGCTTCTTCAGGGAGCAAAAATCACTCGTCACCGTGCCATCATGTGACTCTATGCAACAAAGCACCGGAGCAAGAAAAGCTGAAAATAACAAGAAAAAGAAAAACTTATGCAACAAAACAAAACAAAAACTGGAGTCAACCCCCTTAAAATGAACCAGGCCAACAAAATAAGTTTGTATACCCTGTATGCTGGTTTTGAGAAAAAAAGCATAAAAATGCAAAAGATAGCAGCCAAACAGACGCAAGTAAGAAAACCGGCTGCTGGCTCACCTTCCCAAACGCCGACTCATGCGCACAGCAAAATATATAAAGGCGGGGCTAAAATGAAGGGGCCAATTGCAAACCACCAGGAGTCATGACAGACCTAAGCGTCAGGCCCGACAATCTTTAAACAAAAAACAGGGGAAATTCCAAAAAACCACCCAAAAACCCACTCTCCCTGCTAAAAAATGTTGTGACAGAAAAAGTTTTTATTTGTTCATGAAAGAAATCAATCATAAACAGCTTTTCCATTCAATGGAATCGTTCAAACCCCCAGGAGCCACAGTATGAAGGGAAAAAATCCAGCGTTGCTCTAAACGAGATAGCTGCCGTTGCACGTCACCCCCATAAACTGAAGGAGTGCATTGTGTAATAACTACACATTTCAGATCTTCAAAAACATGCCCCATAGCTTGAAAATGATGAACCATGGGGGCACCTTCAACCAAACGGCGAAGACGACTACGATGCTCGATCAAGCGGGTACGCAAAGCCCGACTAGTCTTCCCTACATAGCCAAGACCACAAGGGCAACGAAGAAAATAAATAACATTGGTACTGTCACAAGATGTAGAGAATCGCAGCTTAACACAACGGCATTGATAGAAGAAACTGGTACAGGAGTCCATCACTGAGCACACCGAACAGTGACCACAGCTACGATGTCGCCCTGGTCCCAAAGGCACTGGTGAGACACTTGAAAAAGCTGATGGACAAAGGATATCCTTCAAATTAGAGCCCTTAGTGTATACTGAACGAATATTATGATGATGAAGACCAGGAGTCAAGCGCAGCACATGGGAATGTCGCTGAAGAATTTTAGAAACCTGGTAACTCAGAGGATTGTACCTGGTGATGAAATGGACCATTGAAGAATCCACTGAAGAAGTGCGAGGACGAGGAGTCAAGAGCCAATCGCGATCATTAAAACGAGCGCGAAGACGAGCTCGATGGACCAGGGGAGCTGGATAGCCACGGGATTCAAAAGCAACTTGTAAAATCCGAGACTGTGATTTGTAATCAGACACTGTAGAGCAATTTCGACGATAACGGAGAAATTGGGCAAAAGGCAGACTTTCTTTCAAGCGATGAGGATGTAAGCTGTCAAAATGCAAAAAAGACATTCTGTGCGTGGGCTTGGTATATACTGTAGTGACTAGACTATCATCTTGACGTGTCAAAAGAACATCCAAAAAAGGGATAACTGTGGCACTGTGATCCATAGAAAA